>CM069135.1:16898187-18345428 GCA_035221665.1 Okamejei kenojei | reverse complement strand
GATTTTGACTGGGAAAACTGAACAAATGGGCAAGGAGTGTTTGGTGGAGGTTAGATGTGTATGGGGAATGTGAAAAAAAAGTTAACATTGAGTTGTGGTGTTGTGAGATGTGAGAGAACAAGGAATTTCAGATAAATTGAGATTTAGATATAGAAAACATGTCTTTATCTGTTGGACATCTGATGGTGTACGTTTGGGGAAGTGATATAGCGATGGGTCATTTTGCAGTTATACGTCGGAAAGGATTCAGGTGAGTCAGAGATGTTATTGAGCTGAGGTGATGATTGTGGTGAAGGTTCAAAAAGAGACCGGCAGAAGGTGGAATGGCAGTTAACTTAGAGGAACATTCATGAAACGGGATATATTTGATTGAAGATCACTGCCACCACTCCATGGTTAGTTTAGTTTATTGTAATGTACAGTGAAAAACCTTTGTTGCATGCTAATCATTTGAGAAGGTCCCACATCGGAGATTAATGGGCAAAATTAGGGCACATTGTATTGGGGGAGGAGTGCTGACATGGATAGAAAATTGGTTGGCAGACAGGAAACAGAGACGTTTAGTGGGGATTAAACGGGTCCCCTTTCAGAATGGCAGGCAGTGACTAGTTGGGTAGCGCAAGGCTCGGTTTGCTGGGACTGCAGCTATTTAAAATATACATCAATGATTTGGAATGAAGGGAATCAAAGTAACATAGCAAATTTGCAGATGACACAAAGCTGGGTGGCAGTGTGAACTGGGAGGAGGATGCTATGAGAATGCAGGGTTGACTTGGACAGGTTGGGGGAGTGGGCAGGTACATGGGCAGATGATGTTTAATGTGGAGAAATGAGGTTATCCACAATTGGTAGCAAATACAGGAAGGCAGATTACTATCTAAATGGCATCAGTTGGGGGAAAAGAGGGAAGTACAGCAGGGATTCTGGGGGTCCTTGTCATCAGTCAGTTGTGAAAGTAAAAGCATGCAGGTACAGCAGGCAGTGAAGAAAACCGAATGGGCATATTGTTTTATAACAAGAGGAGTCAAGTTTATAGGAGCAAAGAGGTCCTTCTGCAGTTGTACAGAGCCCTAGTGAGACCACACTTGGAGTATTGTGTGCAGTTTTGGTCCCCTAATTTGAGGAAGGACATTCTTGCTATTGAGGGAGTGCAGCATAGGTTTACAAGGTTAATTCTCGGGATGGGCGGGACTGTCATATACTGAGAGAATGAAGCAGCTGGGTTTGTACACTCTGGAGTTTAGAAGGATGTGAGGGGATCTTATTGAACCATATAAGATTGTTAAGAGTTTGGACACGTTGGAGGCAGGAAACGTTCCCGATGTTGGGGGAGTCCAGAACCAGGGCCACAGTTTAAGAATAAGGGGTAAGCCATTTAGAATGGATACGAGGAAACACTTTTTCTCACAGAGAGTTGTGAGTATGTGGAATTCTCTGCCTCAGAGGGCGGTGGAGACAGGTTCTCTGGATGCTTTCAAGAGATAGCTGGATAGGGTTCTTAAAGATAGCAGAGTCAGGGTATATGGAGGAAAAGGCAAGAACGGGGAACTGATTGGGGATGATCAGCCATGATCACATTGAATGACGGTGCTGGCACGAAGGGCCAAATAGCCTACTCCTGCACCTATTGTCTATTGTCTAATCAGTCAGCAGAAAGATCACACACAACCTCATCTACTGTATCCGTTGTTCACGATCTGGAATCTTATACATCGACGAGACCAAAAGTAGACTGGGTGATCGTTTTGTTGAAGACCTTCACTCAGTCGCCTGAACCGACCAGATATCCCGGTTGTTAAACACTTTAATTCTCCCTCCCATTCTCACACTGGCCTTTCTGTCCTAGGACTCCACCATTGTCAGAGTGAGGCTAAATCCAAATTGGAGTAACAGCATCTCATATTTCTCTTGGGCAGCTTACAGCCCAGTGGTATGACTGTTGATTTCTCTAACTTCAGGTAGCCCCGGCATTCTCTCTTTCTCCATCCCTCCCCCACCCAAGTTGTACTAGCTTCTCGCTTTCCCCCAACAAACAGCTAACAATGGCCTGTTTCCTTTATTGTCGTTACTTTTTTGCATAAATCATTTCCTTTATCCCTGCCGTTTAAGTAAATCAATTTGCTTTCATCTGGGAACAAGTAGCATTTATGGGATTTAGGTTTCTTTATCATCACATAATTACCAAGGCCGTCAGCTTAGTACTAGAAAACCGTGATGGATTTGCAAGTGTAAATCACTCGCTGATGCACATCTATGGGTAAATATTAGAAACAAATGTAAATATGCAGATATATATACTTTGCAAAGATTTCTATATTAATGTACAAAAGGAAATTGAAAGTGTTGCTGAATGCTGCAAAGAGTATTAAGGGATATCTCAGGGAAATTTAGGTGCGGATTGCCCTAATTGTTATCAATAAAAGCAATGGGAGCAGTATAAGGGAAGGACCCTTGTTTTTGAAATACAACATTGACAATTCTACCCACCACAAATGAGCGTGGGCTGCTATGCACCATCATCAAAACATGGTCTACCTGACCTACTCCTCATGATATTTCCTCTTCACATCACAATACTACAATCAGAGAGCCATCCTCTGTTAAGGAAGTCATCCTTTGTTTAGAAAGATTTCTCTGAGTACCTTGAGGTTGTGCAACCAATGCTTTGAAACAGCATAAATGTGAACTTGAACATGAAATCATAAAGTTGTACATTCTTGCCAGTCCACTTAAGATGCTGATTTATTCCTTAATACTTCTAAGTGTAAGAGGCATTTCATCCTAATTAGTTTTTGACTCCATTTCCCAATGGTAAAAGCCTCATCATCTATTTATGTCTTTTCCTACTATGTCACCATGAATTTGCTGGCATTCACTTAATCCATTCTTTCCATAATTTAATGTAAAATTAACCTTCATGACAGAAAGAGGATTGCTTCATTGACATTTTCAGTACAGTAATTACTAAAAATGTCAAAAGGATCCTCTACAACCATGACATTGGTTACCTCTATATTTATTCTATGATAGTTGTAATGAGCAGACTCGAACACACATGAAGGTACAATACATGTTTATTAAATCTACTTACAGCAAGGATCTGCAGACGTTACATCTACGAGCTGCTACTACTACTAACTAGTGTAGACAAGCTCTTGATAATATAAAGCACATAATAGGCGGAGTCACTACTAACAAGCACTATAATTGGTTAGTATGAAATAGCCAATCTACATCTTTCCGTGTAGAAATAAAAGAAACATCGGTGGCTAAGCAATATTGGTGGAATGTTAATAATACATTTGCCAAGTTACACAATCGCCATGTCTAATGGGTGGCCTGCAAACCCGTCCGGCCCGTGTGCGGTACGAGTCTGACTCGCCTCCTTTCACTGGAGAAGACAACGGGGAGGGAAGTGGGGAAATGACCAGTGACCTGACAGGCAGGGAAGGGAACGGGATAGACGGGATAGATGACAAACGCCGCGGGGAGACCACGGTGGAAATGATAGGTGGCAGTGGGGACGCGGGACCGACTGTGGGAGGGTATACGAAACGTGAGACGTCAGGATATGGAGTTGCAGGACGCGGTTCGTTCACTGGAAGGATATGTTGATGGTTGCATCTATAGACGACTCTGCTTTGACCAGATAAGAGCGCGGCTCTTTGGCAGAGCCGTGGATGTGTCCCTGACGTGCATAGCCTTTGTTGGTCTGGAGACGGACACCTTGTTCACGTGCAAGAGGTTTAAGTGGCTTGCTGGACTTGTCGAAGAAGCGTTTCTGCATGTCCCGTTTGAATTGTAGTTGTTTCTGAACTGCAGGCGGGGAATGAACTTGTGGCTGCAATAGACAATAGGTGCAGGAGTACGACATTTGGCCCTTCGAATGTGATCATGGCTGATCATTCCAATCAGCCCCGTTCCTGCCTTCTCCCCATATCCCTGCTGCTATTTTTAAGAGCCCTATCTAGCTCTCTCTTGAAAGCATCCAGGAAACTGCCTCCACTGCCTCTGAGGCAGAGAATTTGCTCTCGAGAGAAAAAAGTGTTTCGTCTCGTTCTAAATGACGCAAAGCTGCACACAGCAGGAGAGCAAGGGTTTGTCTTTTGGGTGGAGAACCCAGTTTCCCGTCAATCCTTAGGTTGAGCAAGTCCAGGTACACGGTCTGTATTGACAACTCCATGGTCACTGGACAGTCGTTCGGCGTTGGACTGTGGAATTCGGGGTTGTGGTAATTTGTTGAAAGTCCCATCTTTTGCACCTGGTTGTAACAGGATACGTTGCGTTGATGCTGCAACTTCTCGAAAACTGCTTCAGAAGGAGTGAAGTAATCGGTGAGTAAGAGTAAACAAGAACCAGATTGTGTTTCCCATGCCACTCGAAGATGTTGGTGGTTAACGGTGGACCAAGTGAGAGGGGGGACCGGGTCTGCATGTGGAGTCGGCTTTTGCAGACGGTTTGTTTTTTTCTCGTATGTATTTGGTCATGCCGGGCCAGTAAAACATACTTTGCGCCCTTTGGAGGTTTGCCTCCACGCCGGGGTGGCCCCTGTGGATGTCGTCAAAGTATTTGTCCCAGAGGGCGGCTGGGACCACTGCCTTGTGGCCCTTGACTATAATTCCATCCTGTAATACTAGTTTGTCGCGAACCAGGAAGTATGGGTGGATTTCAAGCGGGTTGTTGTGTTGTTTACCTGCCAGCTGCACCGGATGACTGCAGACAGCAATTGTAGAGTCTCATCAGCAGCCGTGTGTTCTGCTAGGCTGCTCAAACAATCAGTTGGCACAAACGAAACCTTCATTACTGAGAATTGGTCCTGTTCAGAGAGTTGTTGTTCGTTAGTTTTGCACAGGGCTCTGGATAGCGTGTTTGCTATGTGCATGTCTTTGCCTTTCTTATAGACGATGTTGAAATCAAATCACTGCAGTTGCATCATCATTCGCTGTAGGCGTGCTGGGGCAGCGTGGATGGGTTTGTTCAATAGTGACCAGTGGCTGGTGGTCAGTCTCGATAGTCATGAATGTATGTATATCTTTATTATCATTTTTCTGAGTGTCTGCATACCCAGAGGAAAACGAAAAAGCGTTTCTCAACCAGTGTCCATTCAGTAATAGAAATAGAGAATAAAAGTACATATGTCACGAGTTCCGATCGGCAGTGGCACGTCAATGGCTCTGCTTCAGTGTGTCCAGGTTGGTGTTTGGTGCACGATACTTTGGCAGGGGGCAAAGTCCGTTTATCAGTCTAATTGCCTGCGGGAAGAAGCTGAGGAGCATCCTGCTGGTTTTGCAGCTGATGCCCCTGTACTCTTCCCAGATGGCAGGATGGAGATTATGTGATGCGATTGGGTGGTAGGGTCTTTGATGATGGAGATGGCTCTGCTAATACATCTCTTCCTGTATATGTCCAGCAATAAAGGGAGTGGAGCACCAATAATCCTGCTGGCGGTCTTCACAATCCTGTCCAGTTGGTGCCGTTCGTACGCCTTGCAGCTCCCGAACCAGGAGATGATGCCGTAGGTTAATGTGCTCTCGATTGTCCCCCTATAAAAAGTTTGTAGGTGTGCAGTGGGGAGA
The DNA here is from genome assembly GCA_035221665.1 of Okamejei kenojei. NCBI lineage: Eukaryota > Metazoa > Chordata > Chondrichthyes > Rajiformes > Rajidae > Okamejei > Okamejei kenojei. The sequence continues at coordinate 18,339,852 of CM069135.1, read as the reverse complement.
CCTGCTTTCCATAGTCTTCGGAGAGGGTGTAGTCGCTGCTGGGCTCTCTTGACCAGTGATGTTGGTCGTGGATGTCAGGTCATCTGACAGGTTGAGTCCTAGGAACTTCACACTGCTGACCCTTTCCACATCAGCTCCATCGATGTGCAGAGGTGTATGGCGTTGTTTTCCCGCCCTCCTGAAGTCAACCACCATCTCCTTCGTTTTTCCCACGTTGAGAATGAGGTTGTGGGATTTGCAGCATCCTGTGAGCAGCTCCACCTCCATTCTGTACGCCGACTCATCATCGTCACTGATGAGACCCACCACTGTTGTGTCATCAGCGAACTTGTTGATGAAGTTGTTGTTGAGTCTAGCAGTACAGTCATGTGTAAGCAGACTGAACAGCAGGGGGCTTAGGACACAGCCTTGGGGCGTGCCAGTGCTCACGGCTATGGTTTTTGATGTCCTACTACCCACCCTGACTGTCTGCTGCCGTTGTGATAGAAAGTTCAGAACCCAGTTACATCTGCCAGCATCAACCCCCTATAACTCCAACTTCTCCACCAGCTGCTGCGGAATGATTGTGTTAAAAGCAGAGCTGAAGTCTATGAAGAGGATCCAGACTATGAAGAAGTCACAGACTTACCAAAGATAAAGTCCTTGAATTTAGTGCAGGCGAAGACCACTGCGAGCAGTTCCTTTTCAATCTGGGCGTAACGCAGTTCAGTGTCAGTTAGAGTATGGGAGGCATACAAAACGGGCTTGAAATCGCTGTTGGTAGTGGCCTGCAGGCACGCTGCGCCTAGCCCGTACTGGGACGCATCGCAGGTGAGAGTTACTGGTAACTCCAAAGCAAAGTAGGTGAGAGTAGGTGCGCTAGCCAGCTGCAATTTGAGAGTGTCAAAAGCTCCTTGGTGCTGCGGATACCAGGACCATGCCGCGTCCTTGTGTGTCAGTTCTCGCAGGGGTGCAGATATGTCACTGAGGTTGGGAATTCATTTTCCCAGGTAGATACATTTGACCATTCCGAGAAATCTTTGTAAGCTCACAACGTCAGTAGGAACCGGCATTTCTTTGATAGCTCCAGCTTTCGGCGGGTCTGGTCTGAGACCATCACTTGTAAAAACATGTCCGTAAGTAACCTCTGGAACTCGAAACCTGCACTTCAGGGGATTGGGTTTGAGCTGAATGTCTGTGGCACGTCAAGTACTTTCTTTAGATTGGTGTCATGTTCAGCCAGATCGCGTCTATAGACGGGAATATCATCAACAATGATGGTGCATGGGTAATCTGCAAACAATTGTTCCATTGTGCGCTGGAAAACTTTGCTGGTGGAGTTGATGCCAAAGGGCATTCTCAGAAATTTGTATCGGCCAAAGTGGGTGCCGATTGTAGTGAGATTGGACGAGTCTGCGTCCAGTGGAATCTGCCAAAACAAGCTTTTGGCATCCAGAACTGAGAATACTGCTGCGATGCCTATCTGAGCAGCAACTTCTTCTGTCATTCGCATTAGGTAATGCAGGCATTTGATGGCAGTGTTAAGGTCTCTGGGGTTGATGCAGAGATGGATCTCCTCCTTGTTTTTCTTTGTTGCAAACACGATGGTAGAAACCCAGTCAGTAACTTCATCAACAACACCCATGGAGACCATGCGCTTGAGTTAATTGTGTATTCTGCCATGCATGGCATACGGAACACGATGTGGCGCTCGGATAACAGGAGTAACTTTGGGATCAACAGCAATGTGGTATTTGATAGGCAACTTGCAAAGCTCATCATTAAACAGTTCTTTGTATCGAGAGAGTAGCTGTTCAGTGGGCCCATCAGAGAGACAGAGTTTATGGACAGCACAGCCAAAGTAAACCAGGCCTAGATCGTGGCATACATTGATACTGAGCAAAGTCTCTGAATCTCCCTTAACAATATAAAACTGTAAGGTGTGGGTCTGTTCGTCTATGGTGCACTTTAAATCAGCTTTCCAAGTGGGTGTAGAACTTCTCTCATAAGCCCGAAGCATTGCGGAGGCCTTATCAATACATTCAGCATTACAAATTTTTTTTTAACTATCTTAATGAGATAACATTGCATTTGGCACCGGTATCAACCTTAGCGATCAGAGGCCTGTTATTCCCAAACATGGTTACCTCAGGTCAAGTTGCTCATTAGACAAAGGGAGGACAACATGGATGGCAGAACTGGTATCTGTACTTTCTGAGAGCGGAACGGGGGATGGCGAGTCAGGCCCTTGGAAGTCATTATCAGTAAGCTCATGTTGAAGCAGGTGCAGGCTCATCCTTGACTCTGCAGGAGTCACACAGGAATGGCAGCACCAAGCAAAGTGGTTTAATTTATTTTAGAAATTACAGGCTTTCCCATAGGCAACACAGAACTGACGACCTGTAGCTTGGAAATAGTTGCAATTTTGACAACGAACAGCAGACCCGGTGCAGGGGTTACGGGAGGAGATGTCTGTAAGATTGACACTATGCTGCGAACGGTGACCGAAGGGTACAGAGTGAGTGTGGAGATACGTTATCTCAGAAATACGACAGGCATGCTCTGCTTGTTCAAGGGTTAAGTCAGTATTATGAAGAAACTCACCTCGTAGCTTGCTATCAAGCATTCCTCCAACAAGTTTGTCGCAGGTGAGCTCATCGCGTAAATCATGAAATCACCAGCATGCAGCCATGTGCTTCAATCACTGATAAAACATTCATTTGATTCATTGACCTGCTGTAAACGAGACTTGAACTTGGTCCTTTCAATAATGTAGTTTGAGGGCAGGTCACACAGCTCTCTGAATTCTCTGAGCAAAACCACAGGGTCATCGATTGTCTCAGCAGGCACTCTGACCTGACTGTCATCAGCCAAAACTGCAGGCACAAAAGTGAAGTTGTCGGCATGATTTATTGCTTCATGTCCCGCCAAGTTATGCAATGCAGAGGCACGCACATTGGGGGGGGGTCATTGAGATGAACGATGTGAGCATAATGAGTGTAGTCATGCTCGAAAAGACGCCAGCATTCAGCAATGTCAGAATCAAAGATCAGAGGACTTGGATGACGACATGAATTTGCCACGATGGAGAAAATAAACACACAAAATAATCAAAAGAAAAGAAAACCCGATAAACATGAGCAGAGTGGGCAAGATTCACTCTGACACCATGTAATGAGCAGACCCGAACAAACATGAAGGTACAACACATGTATATTAAATCAGCTTACAGCAAGGATCTGCAGACTTTACATCTCTGAGCTGCTACTACTACTAACTAGCGTTGGCAAGCTCATGATAGTATAAAGCACATAATAGGCAGAGTCACTAATAACAAGCACTATAATTGGCTAGTATGAAATGGCCAATCTACACTAGATAACCCTGTAAAATCTCCGTTTTAGGAAGAAACGTAATTTAATATTTAGATATATTCCCCACTTAAAATCTAAAACAGGAAGCATAATCTGGATGCCATAAACTTCTCTTCATTTAGCAACTGCCTTCCAAAAACGTCCTAGTCATTTTTAATACCTTTTGCAATTCAGAGAAATGAATAATTCAATAGTAAATTGAACCATTTTATCCCTCTTTTACTTATTTTTATTAACATTAGTTTCCATGTTCTTTTTTTAAAATTTACTATTAAATCATAAACTGGAGGCAAATTTGTGAAATTCATTACACTCGGAACAGTTGATATCTTAATATTTTCAGTTGGTATACCTAAACACTATTACTGTTGTAATGAGTGATCAGGTACCTTATGTGCCTAAAATGTATAAAAATCAGTCATAATCTTACTGAAAAACACAGCATGAAAGAGTGCCAAATGGCCTACTCATGTTTCTATTACTTATTTTTATTTGCTATTTTTAGTTTCCTCTTATCAATTTATTTTTTAAGATATAAATTATTCTTAATTTTTAATCTACATTTGAAGTTTAATCTGCCTAACATTTCAGTTGCTAATTATATTTGCATTCACTCCAAATTATCTTTTTAAATGAAAGTACAGAATGCCATCAAACAAACTAATGACAGATGCTAGTTTACCAAGGAAAGACACAAATTGCTGGAGTAACTCAGGCAGTCAGATAGCATCTCCAGCATTTTATGTCTTTCCTGAGAAAGCACCTCATGTAAAGGATCAGAACCATAATTAAGAACATTTCCTGCTGAAATAAAGTATAAGAAGCAGTTCATGATTGGGCATTTGGGAAACCTGGTGACAAATTAGGTGATACGGCTCTGATTTTCCAGAGGTTTTTCTGATGATAAATCACATATTTGCTCAGATACTACACATTTATGAGCTTGTGGAATTGGGAGGTTCTGCTTCCTCTTCCATAAAAACATATTATTTGGGCTTGAGGCTGATAATGTCGCATACATACCGTTGAAAATATAGAAATCATAATGTATACATTTTTAAGTAGAGCTAATAGGAGTTGATATTTCAATCCCTGTAATAAGTCGGAATTCTTGCTAATTGCAGTGGGATTGGAGTGGTAAAAGGTAGGGTAGGTACGTCATCAGGTGGGCACCCTCCTTCTTTGACGTTTCATTGATAAACCCACAACATCTCCAGAGGGCTCAACGGTGATACCTGGCGTCCCAGTTACACCCCCCTCAATTCCGTACCCTCCTGTCTTCATCTTGCAGCCCAATTGTTGTCTCTTGACTTTTGAGAGTGCATTTGAACTCTTCCACAAGTCCTGCAATGGGCAGTTCCAATTTGCCACTCCTGTACAGTCCGACAGCACTTAAGCATCACAGAAGTCCAAGCCACTGTTTCACATGTGTGCTGATTATTCTGTCCAGCTTTTCCACTTTGTTGATGGGGATTTCATACATAGTTAAAGGCCATATGATTCTTGGTAGTATGCCAAATTGGAAGCACCATAGCTCGAGTTTTCATGGTAGCAAGGTCTTGTTGATGCGAGCTATGTGCATGATAGTATCCTTTTTCAGTTGTTCAAACTGCTCGGTGTCCTTGAGCTTTGCATCATACCATCGGCCCAAGAGTAATTGCAACACTAAATATAACGTACCTTTAAATAATTAAAATGGCCCTAATGTCTATACAGTTTATTCGTTTGCTTGATTGTTCATTGCCAGTTTTTTGATAAACACACTGTGTTATTTAGAAATGTGCCTATTAGTATTTTGAAACAACATTATATCAAAAGCCTGCTGTAAGTTTGTAACTAGGCTTGATTTGCCTGAAGGTTACACAAAAAGCTGGAGAAACTCAGCGGGTGCAGCAGCATCTAAGGAGCGAAGGAGATAGGCGACGTTTCGGGTCGAGACCCTTCTTCAGACTGGTCAGGGATCAGGGAAACGAGAGATATAGATGTTGATGTGGAGAGATAAGGAACAATGAACAGTGGAGTAGACAAAGTTTTAAAGAAGGAACTGGCAGATGGAGAATCGAGGGTACACAAAAGTGAAGACCTTCTTCAGACTGGTCAGGGATCAGGGAAACGAGAGATATAGATGTTGATGTGGAGAGATAAAGAACAATGAATGAAAGATATGCAAAAAAGTATCGATGATAAAGGGAACAAGCCATTGTAAGCTGTTTGTGGTGTGAAAATGAGAAGCTAGTGCGACTAGGGTGGGGGAGGGAGATGGAGATAGAGGGAATGCCAGGGCCCGAGGGCTGAGGGAGAGGTGGGAAGGGGAGGAGACAGCAAGGGTTAACAGAATTGAGAAAATTCAATGTTCAAGCCCAAAGGATGCAGCCCAAGCGGAATATGAGGTGCTGTTCCTCCAACTTGTGGTGTTGCTCACTCTGGCCGTGGAGGAGGCCCAGGACCGAGAGGTCGGATACGGAATGGGAGGGGGAGTTGACGTGCTGAGCCACCGGGAGGTCGGGTTGGTTTTTGCGGACCGAGCGGAGGTGTTCGGCGAAACGATCGCCAAGCCTCCGCTTGGTCTCACCGATATAGATCATCTGGCATCTGGAGCAGCGGATGCAGTAGATGAGGTTGGAGGAGGTGCAGGTGAACCTCTGTCGGACCTGGAAGGACTGCTTGGGTCCCTGAAAGGAGTGGAGGGGGGAGGTGAAGGGACAAGTGTTGCATTTCTTGCGGTTGCAAGGGAAAGTGTCCGGGGAAGGGGTTTAGAGCGGGAGGGGAGGGAAGAATTGACAAGGGAGTTGCGGAGGGAGCGGTCTTTGCGGAAGGCAGACAGGGGGAGATGGGAAGATGTGGCGGGTGGAGGGGTCACATTGGAGGTGGCGAATCTGGCGGAGGACTATGTGTTGTATTTGCGGCTGGTGGGGTGAGGTGATAGTGGGGAATGGGTGAGGGTCTGCGTGGGAAGATGTGGCGGGTGGAGGGGTCACATTGGAGGTGGCGAATCTGGCGGAGGACTATGTGTTGTATTTGCTGGCTGGTGGGGTGAAAGGTGAGGACCAGGGGGACTCTGCCCTGTTTGCGAGTGGGGGAATGGGGAGAGAGGGCAGTGTTGCGGGGTATGGAGGAGACCCTGGTGCGAGCCTCATCAATAGTGGGGGAGGGGAATCCCGTTCTCTGAAGAATGAGGCCATTTGTGATGACCTGGTGTGGAACACCTCATCCTGGGAGCAGATGCGGCGTAGACGGAGGAATTGGGAGTAGGGGATGGAGTCCTTACAGGAAGCAGGGTGGGAGGAAGAGTAGTCCAGGTAGCTGTGGGAGTCAGTTGGTTTGTAGTGGATGTCGGTCAGGAGTGTATCACCTGCAATAGAGATGGTGAGGTCAAGGAATGGTAGGGAAATATCGGAAATGGTCCAAATGTATTTGAGTGCCGGATGGAAGTTGGTGGTGAAATGAATGAAGTCAGTCAGTTGTGTGTGGGTGCAGGAAGTGACACCAAAGCAGTCGTCGATGTAACGGAGGTAGAGGTCGGGGATGGGGCCCTGGTACGCCGAGAACAAGGATTGTTCGACGTACCCAACAAAGAGGCAAGCGTAGCTGGGGCCCATGCGTGTGCCCATAGCTACGCCTTGTGTTTGGAGGAAATGGGAGGAATCAAAAGAGAAGTTATTGAGGGTAAGGACCAACTCCGCTAGGCGGAGGAGGGTGTTTTTTGGAGGAAATGGGAGGAATCAAAAGAGAAGTTATTGAGGGTAAGGACCAACTCCGCTAGGCTGATTTGCCTGAAATTGCCCAAACCATAAGCAATTAATTTTGCTTGAGGAAATTGTCTTTATGGATGGTTGCCACCTTTCAGTGTGGCATTTGTTGAAATATTGCTATACCTGTAGATTATACAAACTCAATGTATATTCAATGCAACTTTAACTTGGATCCTGTGGTGATTGATATGTTGGCATAGCAATTTCATGCAAATGAACCAATGCAAACTGATGGAAAATCTTGACCACTGTTTCCACATAACCTGACCCTCCAGTCCTTGCAGAATATTTTAGTGGTGAGAGAGTTCAAGTAGACAGGTGAATACCAAGCGCTTCTTTCCCACAATTATTTGATGCACAAAGCCAGGAGGGAGAAACAACAGACAAGTGATTGAATTCATCACTTTATCAGCAATAATCCTTGGTTTGGTATCTCAGGGAACCAGATGAGAAGCCTTACCAAGTTTAACAATGTGATTGAGTTGGATGAACCTAGAACAATGATTAGTGGATGTGGCTCACATTCACCTATGTGTTTTAATTTAGTTTCTCTGAAACTTAATTAAACCCTGTTCCACTAATGAAAATATCAGCAATTCATGATTAAACAAATGTTAATATAATCAACAGAAGTAATATGATGTTAATGAGTTCTGATTCATTTTGAAAAGCAATGCTCATTGTAATGCACTTTAATATTATATATTTTTTGTCAAAGTATGCTTGGCAAGGCACAATCAAAACTGATATTTGTAACTGCCAGTACTGACAGAGCAGTTTTGAGGATTTAAAATGAACCATGAGTAATTGGGGCCAGCAAATTGGTGGGCTCATGTAGCCAATAAGTTGGAGAGAAAATAATGATAATTGTTGAAACATCAGACAACCTTTGTGGGCTGCAATACCTATTTGCATCAAAATAAAACAAAAGGTGCAACATAATGCAGAAGAGGTTGACAAAAAAGCTGAAGAAACTCAGCGGGTGAGGCAGCATTTATGGAGCATCTATGGAGCGAAGGAATAGGCAACGTTTCGGGTCGAGATCAGGTTAGTTATTGCGAACTGAGTGGAGGTGTTGGGTGAAGCGATCACCAAGCCTGACGCTTGGTTTCACCGATGTCTAACGCAGTCAATCGCTTCGCCCAACACCTCCGCTCAGTTTGCAATAATGAACCTGATCTCCCAGTGGCTCAGCACTTCAACTCCCCCTCCTATTCCGAATCCGACCTTTCTGTCCTGGGCCTCCTCCATAGCCAGTGAGGCCCACAGCAAATTGGAGGAACAGCAACTCATATTTCACTTGGGTAGTTTACACCCCAGCGGCATGAACATTGACCTCCAAATTCAGGTAGGCCTTGCTTTCTACCTCTTTCTCCTCCCCTTCCTAACTCTCCAACAGCCTACTATCTCCACCCTTCCTTTCTTTTTCCCGCCCCCCCCCCCCCCAACATCAGTCTGAAGAAGGGTCTCGACCCGAAATGTCGCGTATTCCTTCTCCAGCTTTTTTTTAATCTATCTTCAATTTCTCTAGCATCTGCAGTTCTTTCTTAAACATAATGCACCAGAGTAACCTTGTAGGAATGCAGAGAAAAGCTTAAATCATTAAATAAGCTCAAATCATAATTGGATTTCCATATACTATATGATTTTTCATATATTTGTGGTTTCATTAGGAGGGTATGTAATCGATAAAGAAATAGGAAATCATAAGTTTTGAGCTCTTTATTTTGAGCCCTTATTTATTTTATTCGTCATTGAATTTCCCAGTAATCAATTGCAAATCATTTCTTGGTATTACTTCAGTGATTGCAGCTACCAACATCAATCCTTCAGCATTAATTATATCACCATGCATCAAAGCATAAAGCACAGTGGCTGGCTGCATCTAAATTGCGAATGACTAGTAACACAAGCAGAAATCAAAGGTAGAGAAAGAATACCTATAACGTTTGCAGCATCTGAAATTCTCAGTCAACTAATCAGTGGGTGGGCATGATTGTCTTAAAGCTCTTTTGATATGCTTTATAACTTTATACGAAGCTTATGCTAAGGTGAGGTGCAATATTTTTCCCAACTATAGTCCTTGCCAAATGACAGGAAATGGTTTATTTTAATGGTTAAAAACAAAGCCTATGTTCCGCAGGCCAGATCTTGGTATAGATGGGAAGATGCTTGCTTCCTGATGCACTAACAACCCAGGCTTGTAAGTCATTGCAACTGGAACCTGATGATCACCAATAAAATATCAGTCTGGCTGAATGTTTGCTGTGCCGAGTTAGTCATGCAGCATGGAAACAGGCTCTTCAGCCCACCTTGCTCAACTAAGGTGACCCATCTACACTCGTCCCACCTGCCTGCATTCGGCCCACACCCCTCTAAACCTTCCCTATCCATGTATCTGTCCAAATGTCTTTTAAATGGTCTTACAGTACCTGCCTTAACTACCTCCTCCATTTACCCACCCTCAGGTGAACACCCTCTGACCTGAAGAGACCAGTCCCAAGGCCTCAATGCTCATGTGTTAGTAACTAATGCCCAGATGAAGTCCTTCAATAGGTGTTTGTTTATAATATTTGTGGTGCCGAATTTTACCTTTTTGTTCCAGACAAAAAATATAAGTTCCCTTAAGATTTCACAATTAAGTAGATAAATGAACAAATGCAGCACAGGTCCTTATATGATTATATTTGAAGGCTTTACATTCAAGTAATAAGGACAGCCCATAGCAATTCTACTACTAAGTTTTCTGTTGAAATCTACCAAGAATACTGTACAGATTTCCACCTGAGAAATAACTGCCAATGCAGGGAAGCTAATACTTGGTGTGTGCCTGCCTTTCACAGATGTGTTTGATTTTAACTTGTGAAAACAATATTGGAACCAATCAATTTCAAATCTGTAGTTCAAATGTAGCTTTTTTGCAGTGTCATGCATACTTGATGTAGGATTTTCATAAAGGTATTAAATGTAATTGTGAATCTCCCTAGGCACCATTCATGCTGATTGAAAGAATGGATCGAAGTATGATATTTGAATAATAGTGTCTGAACAGAGCCTGAAACAAAATGTAATACTGAGATGTAATTAAACTTTTGTACCAACTTTTGCAATAAACTATCGCAATTTGATAATGAGAATTTTCATTTTACTTCGGAGTCACGTGAGGACATGAAGAAGGCCATCCCCACGCATGCGCGTCATTACGTCTGACACGTTGCGCACGGACTGACTGGTGGGCGCGCGGCTCCTGCCAGCGGTAAATTTTTGAACCTGGAAGGTAAGTTTTAACTTATTTCTAGGGAAGTGTTTTGTTTTGCAGGATTGCCTGCTGAATTCGGGGCGAAGTTGGATGGGCCGTGGGAAACCGGTTATGGACCGTGGGTAAATCGCGGTCCGGACCACGGTATTGCGGGTAGCCGGCAGCCGGCGGGTTCACTCCCTAGTCGCTGACAAGGAGGTCAGCGACACCCAGAAGGGGAATGCGAGTGTGGGTTCTCTCTGTATGGGTTCCCAGACCGCTATGGTCCCCTAGAGAACGGGGTTAGACTGGCAGTTTGCCGGTCTTCCTACCCCAGTCACTGTTAAATGGGGTTAGCAGCTCTCACATCGCTTGGTTCCCCCAGAGAAGGGGTTAGACTGGCAGTCAGCCAGTCATACTACCCCAGTCACTGTTAAGGGGGTTAGCAGAAGGGGTAAGAATGGCAGCAAGTCGGTCTTTCAACCCCAGCCATTCACTATGGGGTCTGCAGCTCCTACACCATTGTGGTCCCCAGAAATAGGGGTTAGACTGGCAGCAAGCCGGTCTAGCTACCCCAGTCTCGGACATTGGGGTCAGCAACCCCCAGACCGCTTAGGACTTCCTAGAGAAAGCGGTCAGACTCGCAGTAAGCTGGTCATACTACTGCAGTCGCTGACAATGGGGTCAGCGGCTCCCAGACCGTTTAGGTCTTTTCTAAATAAGGGGAAACCTGGCAGTATGGGGTCAGCAACTCACAGACCGCTATGGTTCCCCAGGAAAAGGGGTTAAACCACGAGGGAGACGGTAAGGCCTTGGACTCGGTCGAGTCGGGCCAGGAGGTTCCCCCCTCCTTCTATGGGTAGCGTCTGTGAATGCCAAAAACCCACCTGGAATAGGCACCTAATGAGGTTGCTCCTGAGAGATATGCTCCAGAAGAGAGCTATCTGAGCCCGGGTATTATGAATAACCCGCAGGCAGCGGCACCTGTTAGGGCTGCACAATGTCTCTGCAGAGGGGAGCATCAGGGGTCAATTTTCGCTCTGGACCAGAGTCATTTTCTGATATAGGGCCAGGGGGGCCATGTCAGCGCAAGTGTCCTCAGGGGCCTGCGGCAGCACCTGTTAGGGCTGCACAGTGTCTCCCTCTCTGAGGAGGGGAGCACCAGGGGTCAGTTTTCGCTCTGGCCCAGACTCATTTTCTGATATAGGGCCGAGGGGCCATGTCAGCGCAGGTATCCTCAGGGGCCTGCGGCAGCACCTGTCAGGGCTGTCTACGAGTCTCCCTCTAGGTGGAGAGGAGTGCAAGGACATACTCGCAAGGGATGAGGCAAAAAACCCGGCAGGGGCCAGATTCCCTGACGCTACAAGTGCAGGCAGTGCACAGAGCGATCAAATGAAACCATCATGTCGGCGATGACATCCCACGCCTCATCGGCAGTAGCAGTTCGCTGAAGTTGATGGGCACTTGAAAGCTGGGCCAAGCTGGTCTCAGGAAGGAAATCAAGGTGGGAATGAAACCCACATCACGGGTTTCACCTTTGGGCTTACCATAAGATCACCGGTAGCCATGGAGGTAGGTGGGTCTGGGTCGTTCGAAACATGGGGTAAATGCACCATTTACAAGTTCGTAATATTTACACTTGTTTGGTACAAATGAAAATGTTGACATGTGATGGGTAATTATTACACATTATTACCCATATCACACATCTGAGGTATGCTTTTACAAAATTGTATTCCCTTCGTTTTGAGTGCCAGCAGGGTTAACAGGGGAATATTTTCTTGTATTCCCCTTTCTTGCGAACGCCTATGGACTTTACCTGTTAAAACAGCGGGGAATATAGTCTTATATTCCCCTGGTCTCACATCCGGGAACTTAGCAACATGACGCTGCGTGGGAAATTTAGAATATTCAAACGGCAGACAGGAAGACTGCCGCGTCCATTTTGGTTAAATTTTACGTGGAAGTCCGCCGAGCTGAGATGTTCAGATTTTCCTCTAGATGTCTGATATGGGTAATAATAACAATATTGACTGTCCTCTTTCGGGGGATACGACATATATTGCCCTCACTAGATCCATATTGCCCTCGTCTTCGACTCGGGCAATATGAATCTACTTCAGGCAATATATGTCGTATCCCCCTCAAGGCCAGTCAATATTCTATTAGTATACAAGGGTACCAAGCATGCCTTGGAATTGGGGCCAGAGTCGGTAATATGGCCAGAGTTCTCTCGACTCGGAATGCCGGAGCAGCTTTAAGGCAGGCCAGTAGTATGGCCAGAGCTACATTCAAGGCAGGCACGGAATTTTGGCGTGGTTTGTTCCTTGTGAAAGATGGAGAGATGCCGGTTCATGGTTCATTTACTCCCATGTGCAACATAGCTTTCAGTGTATGGAATTTCTCTACTGTCTAATTGCTTATTTACTTGGGATTTTTGTGGCATGCATCAGTTTCATAGATGCACACTGTTTGGGACCCATTCGCAGGAGGTCACCCGAGACATTTCAATTTGGTCTGGAGGATATTTCTTACGCTGTGTTTAGCTTAAATCAACTGTTTCAGCCATCCAGTCTAACTTAAATTGATACCAACTGGAAGTTTTGATTTATCGGGTTTACCTTTAACTATTAATTACCTGTGATTCCGCCCTGGGGCAACAGATTGGAATTAATTGAAGCCTGTAAAAACCTTGTTATCAAGCAGTCTTCTAGTTATTAAGGGTAATTGGCTATAGCAGCTGTGTTTCAGCTGTGCAATTGGGTGTTGCATCATTAGTGTAAATAAGCAATTCACAAACTCTTAAAAGTGTGCAACATCTTTTAATGATAGCACAGGGTATTACATACATCCTCAAGCACTGGCTACATTCTTCTACTGAAATGTACCCAGGAAGGGGAAAGCGTTCTGATTGATGTTAACTAGGCAGGGTTAATGGTACTGAGGTAACTATGTTATTGGTTGCATATATAAACCAGCTACATCCTTCCCCTTAGAAAATCAAAACAGATTGTTGTCACAACAACAGAATTAAACAAAATCGCCATAACGAACAGGTGGCTTACTAATCCGGCCCGAGCGCGTACGAATGTGTCCCCCTTCCCCCAAAAGAGCAGAAGAAACAGGACACGAGGCAGCTAGGGAACCAGGGAAGTGCGGTGGGGTGTGAGAAACAGGAGAGTGAGAACCGCGACTGGCAACAGGGGACCCGCGCAGAGGGGAACCAGGCGCTCGATATGGGGATCAAGGCATGCAGGGAACACTGGCTGGGATGGCAGCCGGCTGCTGGTATGAGAGTGGCCCCGGCGGCTTCGGCTCATTAACCACGAGCAGGTGTTGTTGACTTCTTCGGTAGATGGTACCCTCATAGTCGACCAGATACGAACGAGGTGAGTCGGCCACCCCAACCACGGTAGCCAGGCAGGAGTGACGACCAGCGGTCTGCAACCGAACAACCTGTCCAGGCAACAGAGGATCGAGTGGTCTGCACGACCGATCGTGGGAACACCGCTGGCTGTCATGTTTCTCTTGAATTCGCCTCTGCACGGAGGCAGGCTCCAGCACCCGAGGTCGCAGCTGATGCTGGACAATCGGGATGGTAGATCTGGTTGTTCTGGACATCAGACGCTGAGCAGGTGACCCCATGGCCGGATCCCTGGAAACATTCCTGAGGTTCAGAAGATCCAAATACAAATCCGAGTTGGATAGTCTCGCCTGTTCCATCAGAAGCTTGGCGCTGCGGATGGCCCGTTCTGCAAGGCCGTTGCTCTGTGGGTACTCTGGTCTGCTGGTGAAATGCACGAAATTCCACTGATCGGCAATACTTTTGAATTCTCGGCTGGTAAACTGCCTGCCGTTGTCAGTCTGCAGCCTGACAGGGGACCCAAAAGTGTTTCCGCAGCTTTTGGATCGCCATCTCCGACGTGAGGGATGTCAGTAAATCCACTTCGAACCAGTTTGAGTACGAGTCGACCAGGACATGGTAGTGGTTATCACGCCATTCGAAGATGTCGGCAGCCAATGAGGACCAGGCCAAAGCAGGGGCGGGCTGTTGCAGCAGGGGCTGTCGCTGCCGGTGTGCAGCAAGACTGTTGCACGTGGAGCAGGCAGAAACTCGGTCTCGGATATATTTGGTAATTCCAGGGCAGTAGAATTGGCACTGAGCGTGGGCGAGTGTTGCATCGACCCCAGGGTGTCCGCTATGGGCTGCGCAATAGTAAAAGTCAAACAGGGAGGACGGGACTACAACTTTATGTCCCTTGACGATGACGTCATTCTGGAGCACCAGTTCATCATGGACTAGGAAGAAAGGCTGTGTTTCAGACGGCGCAGCGGAGCGCTTTGTTGGCCACCCTGCTTTAATCACAGAGGCAAGCCGCTGCAAAACTGGATCGGCAGCGGTGTGCTCGGCCAAAACCTGTAGCTGCTTGGTGGGAATAAAGTTAACGTCCAGTACGAGGAAGTCCTCTGTTTCGTAGGGGTGTCCACGGGGCGCGCGATAGGGTGTCCGCAATGTGCATCTCGGTGCCCTTCTTGTAGATGATGTTGAAATCGAAACGCTGGAGCATCATACGCTGCAGCCTGGCAGGGGCAGCATGAATTGGCTTGTTCAGAATTGTCACCAGTGGCTGGTGGTCGGTTTCGACCGTAAATCTGCTGCCGAACAGGAAGTCTCTGAACTTGGAGCAGGCGAACACTACCGCGAGCAGCTCCTTCTCGATCTGAGTGTACCGCTGTTCGGTGCCCGTCATGGTGCGGGAGGCATAGGAGACAGGGTGTAATGATCAATCGACAGACTGAAGGCAAGCCGCACCCAGACAGAACTTGGAAGCGTCACAGGTGACGGTGATGGAGCGACTCGTGTCGAAGAACCGCAACGTCGGTGTGTTAATCAGTTTCGACTTGAGGCAGTCAAAGGCCTGCTGGTGATGTGGAAGCCAGACCCAGGCGATATCCTTTTTTGTCAGCTGCTGCGGGGGAGCATTCAGCTCACTGAGGTTTGGTACAAACTTCTCAAGGTAGTTCACCATGCCCAAGAATCGCATTCTAGAGAGGGCACGGTTCTTTACAAGAAAACAGTTGCCGGATGAACCTGTTGAATGTTTTATTGCTGATTTGCGTTATCTCGCCCAGCGGTGCCGTTTTGGTGACATGACAGACCAGCTCACTAGACAAATTTTAGTGACTGGCATGCGTGACCAGCAGCTGCGATGTGAGCTTCTAAGGGATCCGGATCTAACATTGGAAAAAGCCATGCATGCCTGCAGATTGTCTGAAGTTGTTGTATTGCCAGATGACCACCGGGACTCGGGTAATAAATCTGTCAACCTGGCTGGGTTTAGGAGACCACAGCCTCGGATGGAAAACAATGCTTTTCTGACAACCCAAGTCCTGGTGAAGTGCCGCCAAAAAGGTGCCCAAACTGTAACTACATGCACCACAGACTGTCGACGTGCCCCGCCTATGGTAAGGCCAGTAACTTTCAAAAAAAAACTGAATCACTTCTCTGCCGCCTGTCGCTCATTCCGTTCCCGTGGGAGACGGGTACAGATTTCCAGACCCAGTCTAAACATGCTGAGACGATCTGATGTCTGTTACGACTCACAGCCCAACATAGCTGAACCTTATGATGCAGATCCAATTAATTCTCCCGAGGATTCGAATGTGTTCATCCTCATCCAGGCACCCGGCCAACGTTCTGATCCCTCCATATCTGTGACTGTCAATGATGTAACCTTCCTTGCAAAGTTAGACACAGGTGCGAAGGTCAACGTTTTGTCAATAAATCTTTTCAACAAGATAAGGAATATAATGAGCCCCTGGTTGCTGACAATGCTACCCTGCACGCCTATTGTGGAGAAATTCTAAGGCCTGCGGGGAGGGCTAATTTAACTTGCATGCTGCAAAAGGCCATAAGAAACCTGGTTTTCTATGTTTTGAACTCTGACTGTGTAACCCTGCTGGGCAACCGTGCGTGCCAAGATCTTGGCCTGGTGTCTTTCAACCGCACGGTCCACAAAGTGCAACTGTCGTTTAACCCGGGTTGCAGAATACCAGGACCTGTTGAACGATGATGTGGGAAAGTTACCACTGACATACCATATTTCAATTGACCCAAATATACAACCTATGGTCCGCGTACCTCACAGGGTGTCTCACGCCATGAAAGACAGGGTCGAGGCGATGCTTAACAACATGGTCGAAAAGGGGGTACTAGAAGTGGTTAGCGAGCCCACCGATTGGGTCTCCACCATGGTTGCCACGATAAAGAAAGACAAGAATAAAATACGTGTGTGTATCAACCAGAAGGACTTAAACCTTGCCATCAGGCGACCACACTACCCCATGTGGTCTGTTGAGAACACGGCTGCTCAGGTCGGGCAAGCCATCATCTTTTCGGTCCTAGATGCTAAGAACTCGTTTTGGCAGATCCCGTTGGACAAAGCGTCTTCTGACCTGACGACCTTCGCCACACCGTTTGGCAGATTCAAGTTCCTGCGAATGCCATTCGGCATCAATTCCGCTAGCGAGGTGTTCCAGCGAACGATGGAGCAGATATGCTCGGACCTCCCATGTGCCATTATCATGGATGATATCCTGGTTTATGGGAAGGACGTGCCCTCTCTAGAATGCGGTTCGAGGGCAGGTCACAAATCTCCCTGAACTTACGTAGAAGGCAAGCGGGGTCACTGGCAGATTCTGCAGGAGTAGTCACCATGTTGTTGTCGTCCAGGACTGCTGGAGCGTAGGTGAAAGTTCTGGCTCTCTTCATGGCATCAGGTCCGACAAGGTTGAGTAGGAGGGAGGCTTTAAGGGAGTCGGGATCAGCGCGGTGTGCGACGTTGACAAAGTGTGTGAAATCAAATTCAAACGTGGCCCAGCGCTCAGAGATGTCAGCATCAAAGAAAAGCTGCGCAGGCTTTCTGCAAGAGGACGTCATGGTCAGAGAGATTAAGCACAAAAAGGCACAAATCAAAAAAAAGAAGTAATACCTGATAGACAGGAGATGCAAGTGTCTTCCACTTCTGACACCATGTAAATAAGCAATTCACAAATTCTTAAAGTGTGTAACATGTTTTAATGATAGCACAGGGTATTACATACATCCTCAAGCACTGGCTACATTCTTCTACTGAACTGTACCCAGGAAGGGGAAGGCGTTATGATTGATGTTAACTAGGCGGGGTTAATGGTACTGAGGTAACTAGGCGGGGTTAATGGTACTGAGGTAACTATGTTATTGGTTGCATGTAAACCATCTACAATTAGACCTTTCAACGTGCAAGTATTAACCTCTCAAGTGCCAATATATAAGTCATTGTTAACAGACCTATGCTATTATCATCTGAAGCTACCATGGTCACAATGATGGTCGAACTACATTCCGTATTGCTCCAGTAGTTCGGTCATATTATAGAAACATAGAAATTAGGTGCAGGAGCAGGCCATTTGGCCCTTCGAGCCTGCACCGCCATTCAATATGATCATGGCTGATCATCCAACTCAGTACCCTGTATCTGCTTTCTCTCCATACCCCCTGATCCCTTCAGCCACAAGGGCCACATCCAACTCCCTCTTAAATATGGCCAACAAACTGGCCTCAACTACCTTCTGTGGCAGAGAATTCCACAGATTCAGCACTCTCTGTGTGAAAAACGATTTTCTCATCTCTGTCCTAAAAGACTTCCCCCTTATCCTTAAACTGTGACCCCTTGTCCAGGACTTCCCCAACATCGGGGACAATCTTCCTGCATCTAGCCTGTCCAACCCCTTAAGAATTTTGTAAGTCTCTATGAGAACACCCCTCTATCTTCTAAATTCCAGCGAGTACAAGCCAGTTTATCTTCAGTTATATTACTTACACGTGCTAGAACTAAGATGGACAATCACGAATGCCATCTCTAGTAATGAAGGTGGATGGAATTTGCATGAATCACCAATTCTTCAGTTATTGGTATTAACTACCTATAGACACGAGGTGTATAATATGGGTTAAAAGGTTTTTGTGCGAATATGCGAAACCTGCATGCTTAGTTCCTAGTTGATACACTGTGATGGTGGCATATGTTAGTCACATGGATGCAATAAAGTCAAAGTATCCTGTCATAATTTACCCAACCTTTTTTGGTGCTGGTGTATCATCATGCAAAGTCAATGATAACACAGTATGGATGCTGGATCACAAAGTATTTTAGGATCTATGGCTCTGTGGCACCCACTATCGCTATGTTTGCATGCAGGTTCATTCTCGCTACACAGGGGAGGAATGTTCCTTTATGTGGTTCTCCATTTTGCCTCATCGGTCGGGGCTTGCAATATTCAGCAAGATCCCGCGTTCAGGTTTCTCGGACTGTCTGACTGGCCTACGCAGCCAAGGTTTCCCGC
Organism: Okamejei kenojei; assembly: GCA_035221665.1. Classification (NCBI taxonomy): domain Eukaryota; kingdom Metazoa; phylum Chordata; class Chondrichthyes; order Rajiformes; family Rajidae; genus Okamejei; species Okamejei kenojei. Next base: position 18,321,124 of record CM069135.1, on the reverse strand, counting down.
AAATGTTGGTAATAATATAGAACCTTATATGGGGTTCTAAACATAAAACTTTGCTGGTTCAGCCTGGGATTCGGGGAACCAGCCTCTACATGATTAATCAATTTATTGCTTTACAGAATCTGAGAAGACCGCTCCTGCGGAGCAGGCTGTCAGACTGATCCATGTATGTCTCACTGCAGTATGCAGGGATAGCAACCAAAATAGCAGTACTTTGCCTCTTCAGGAGATGGGAAGTGTTTTTCTTTTAAATGTAGTGTTACATATAGTACGGCACGGACACTGACGTCTTAGAGTTCTTTCTATGGGTTGTTGACAATAAATTAAGTTATAGTTCCATTAACTGTACCCAACGTGCTTCTCATAGTTGCTGCAGAAAGTGGGACCCGCTCTCTAGCGTTTCACCCTCTGGTGTCCAGTATTTAGGATATCATTAATACAAGTTCTTCCAGACCCAACCCACAATACTTAAGTTAAAAATCCAGATTAAAAATGATCAATGTCGTACAATGAGACAACGATACCAGTGTCTCCACAACTGGGATTCGTAGCGTGTAGTGCTAACCCTTATGTTTGTCAAGGCCACAATAAGCACATTTTTAGAGTCATTTATCCTGCAAATGAATTTATACATGTGGTGTCTTCGGATAGCTTCTAAAGTACTGACTCCTGCAGCCACAAACATATTACTGGCACTACACCATCTTGGTTGCCTTAGCAGTGTTCTCATGGCATCGTTATATGCAACCTTTAGTCTCTGCATACTTGTCTTTAAATAGTTCGACCACAGGTGCGCAGTGTAGAGGGGTGTGCAGTATGCTCTAAATAGCGACATCTTCACCACATCTGCACACGCACCAAATTTGCGCAAGAGATATTCGCCTGTATATACAGCATGCGTCGTTGCCTATAAATATCCTCATCATCTGTCATTTGTTCTGTAATAATATGCCCTAGATATTTTTATCTTATTACAGACACTAAGATTGTTGTCAGACAATTTCAAATCAGGATATTTTAGGCTTTTATCCTCTTTGGTTCTACAGACCATAACAGCACTCTTACTAGCATTATATTTAATGTCATGTTCCAAACCATACACGGAACATGCAGTAAGGAGCTGCTGGAGACCAACGCTAGATGGACTAAAGACCACAAGATCATCTGCATACATAATATGGTTCACTAAAATATTACCAATCACGCACCCAGTGTTACAGGCTTTCAATTGTTTAGACAGATCATCAATATATAGATTAAAAAGGACTGGGGACAAAATTCCCCCTTGTCTAACACCATTGCTAACCCCAAATGGGGCTGAGACCCTATTGCCCCATTTTATTTGCATAGTCTGATGGGCATACCAGTAGGCCAGTATTCTCACAATGTATTTAGGCACCCCTCTTTGAAGCATTTTACCAAACAGTTTTCTGTGATTAACATGGTCAAAGGCCTTGGAAGCATCAATAAAGCACATAAGGATTGAAGAGTGTTTGCCTCTATATTTGTTTACAATCTCCTTTAGGGCATATATGCATGTCAGTGCCATGTTTAGCTTTAAAGCCAAACTGGTTATCTGTGGAGTTAACAAACTCATGTATTCTATCCAGCAGAACTCTTTCTAAGACTTTTGACAATATGCTGGCTAAAGCTATGGGCCTGTAATTGTTATATGGTTATAGTGATCAAGGTGCGCTCCAATGCACCCACTCGGCGATCAAATTCCACTGTGATGGCACGAAAATCTTCGCTTATATCAGCCTGTAGCTGCATGACGCGCTTCATTGAACAGATCTCAGCGTACAGCTGCTCCATTCTCCCAAGTAGGCTCGAGACATCCATGTTAGAAAATGTCACTGGCGGCAGTTCATCCAAGTAGTGAGAGACAAATCTAGGAGTATTCTCCCCACACTCATTCATTACTTTAAGGAAACTCTTTATGTTGTTTACGTCTTTCTGTGCCCCTTTATGGGAGACGTTCCGCTGTGTAGTGGGGCAGAGTTCAAACAGAACTTTCTTCGAGGATTCTATCCACCCAGAGTCAAAGGTATTTGCGGCCAGAAAGACGATCTCATCCTGGCTTAATGTCTTAATCTTTACAGCAAGAAAATTAAGTAACTCGTCCTCAACAATAACCTTACCGTCAACAGTCTTGTAGATCGCAGGCTTCACTCTAGACCTGCCAAGACGAGGTGCAATGCCCACCATCTTCACCTGCCTACCTGCTGCCCATGGCCGATGCACCAGCTCTCATGTTGTCTCTTGCCCGGCACCAAGTTCCAGGTCTTCACTGCTCCACGCTCCGGGTCTCCGCTGTTCCCAGCTCCGGGCTCCTCTGCCTGACTCCAAGCACCACTGCCCCCAGGCCCAGGTCGGGCCCGTCTCGGACCACGGCTCCGGCTGCTCACCCCCTGAACTTGGTGCCCCTTCCCCCGGGCCTGGACTGCGACTCTCTCTCGGCACTGCGCTGCCGTTAAGGACCAGGGTTTTCTTCCTGCAGCAACTTCCAGGTGACATTTGCCCACTCCTCGTTGTTTTTTTTTTTGGGCACTAAGGACGCAAGTTTTAATTTGCCGACAGGTGCGAGCACGTGACCATGATCAACTGTCAGCCATCATACCTTCCTCCCACAATGGGGCTCCAGCTATATCTCTATCTTTGGTTCAGCTCTCATAGGTTATTCCCTGGCGCTGCCCTCAGTGCACGGGTCCAGTCATTAGATAAATTGCGAATGGACAGGATCATTACACCTGCAATATCATAATTCATGTTAACATACTCCATGCACCTTTGGTTACATGTGGTCACACGTTTACATCATTACGTCAAGATCACCTAGAGCCTTAGAGGCTCTGATACTAGTTCAGACCATCTCCAGGTTGTTATGCGAGGTTTGCTTTATACAGTAGATACTGATTTCTAATCTCACTCCACCAGTGCTGCTACAACAAAAGCAGCAAGGGTTATGTGCGGTCCTCTGGACCACATCCTGTCTACTGCAGGATGGTCTAACAAACGAGGTATCCGACATTTATTTTAACCCATTGCCAGACCAGGGGTGTTTGCCAACTCTATTTAGGTTCAATTTATAGTTCACCTCGGTTGAGAGGTGTTACTGTTATTATTGTTTGTTCTTTATCAGCATCAGCATGTTTTAAACTCATGTATGTATGCATTAAGATGTTTCCCTCATCTATGGTCAACTGAATCAGTCGTGATCATGTGGACTCGTTTTTCCACGGCATGAAATCGCAGACCTTCAAAATCTTCACGTAGCCACTCACGTGACTCTGAAGTAAAATAGTAAGATTAAACGAGAACTTACCAGTTTGAAGTTTGATCGTTATTTTATGAGGAGTTACGATGAGGGATTACGTGCCCTCCGCTCCCCACCCTCGTAACTTAACGATCATCTGGTAGTTCTAGTCATCTACAATCTTACTATGTTAGTTCAACAACTGTTATCTGTGATTTCACACCGCTGCTTTGAAGATTGACGCGCATGCGTCGGGCCGGCCTTCTTCACGTAATCCCTCATCGTAACTCCTCATAAAATAACAATCAAACTTCAAACTGGTAGGTTCTCGTTTAATCTTATTATTCATACATGACTTTTAATGGAGCAAAAACCATAAAGCTCTTTTCAAAAGCTTAACCAGACAAACTGACACTGCCACAGGGTAATATTATGAAAGATGACTAGGAGATAATCGTAAAGAAGGAAAAGGGCCTTATATTTATAATGACCAACGGAGGTCAATGAAGAGCAATCTCATTATTCCAATTCCTTCTCTTCTTATTTTCTTGTAGCCCTAAAACTATTCCCTTACACATGCCCATTAACCCTCCGTTGTCTTTTTTTTGCCAATAACCTATACTGAAGGATAATTTACAGGATCCAATTGAGCTACCAGTATGTCATTGGGATGTTGGGGAAAACCCATGTGGTTGCAAGGACAGCATGCAAACTCTGAGGTTAAGATTGATCCTGGACTCCTGGAGCAGGGAGGCTTCCTACATTAAGACATTTTGGTAGGGAATATCAGAGTTTAGCAGCTTCACTGATGATATCTTTGTCGTAAGCACCTAAATTTGGGGATTATCGTCAGATCCGAAGGAGCTTAGATATCACAGAAAGCTGAAAGATTGGAGGACATCACAGAATAGTGGTGGAGCATGGCCATGAAGGGATTTAATCATAATGATCGGAATTTAAAAATCAAGACTTAAACTAAGGAGATACTATCACTCAGCAAGTAAGAATTCTGAATGGTCTCAATTATCCAGGCTGAGGACAGAACAGAATTGGATGATATCACCGAGGTGAAAGTGGGTGATCTTAAAGATTTCTTATTTCCTCACAATATAGATGGAGGGTATTCAGCCCATCAAGTCTATGCTGGCTCATTGAAGGATCCCATTACCCCACAAATTTTCCATGTAACCATTTCTCCCAGAGTCCATCATCCACCTACACTAGGAGCAGTTTACAGTGACCAATTAAGCTACCAACCCATTCATGTTTGGAATATGAGATAAAACCAGTTCGATTTTGGGAAGTATACATGGTCACATGGAAATTGTGCAAACACAAAGTACTGTAGTAACACAGCAGGTCAGGCATCATCTCTGGAGGATATGGATAGGTGACATTTCGGGTCATGACTCTTATTCAGACTTTTGGGGAACTTCTTCAAAGTAGGCATACCTTGAGGATATTGTGCAGTAGAGCAGTAAAATGGAGGCACAAGAACTGTAGATGCTGGAATCTTTAGTAAAACACAAAATGTTGAGTAACTCAGCAGGCCAACCAGCATTTCCAGAGGACACGGATAGGCAATATAGTGCATTCAGAAAGTATTCAGACCCCTTCACTTTTCCCACATTTTGTCACGTTATAGCCTTATTCTAAAATGGATTCAACACATTTTTTATCATCAATCTATACACAATACCCCATAATAAAAACATTAAAAACAGGTGATTAGAAATGTTTGCAAAGTAATTAAAAAGAAATAACTGAAATATCACACTTACATAAGTATTCAGACCCTTTACTCAGTACTCTGTTGAGGCACCTTTGGCAGCGATTACAGCCTCCGGTCTTCTTGGGTATGACACTAAAAGCTTAGCACACCTGTATTTGGGTAATTTCTCCCATTGTTTTCTGCAGATCCTCTGAAGATCTCTCAGATTGGATGGGGAGCATTTATGCACAGCTGTTTTCAGGTCCCTCCAGAAATGTTCGATCAGGTTCAAGACCGGGCTCTGGCTGGGCCCCTCAAGGACATTCACAGACTTGTCACAAAGCCACTCCTGCTTTGTTTTGGCTGTGTGCTTAGGGTTGGTGTCCTGTTGGAAGGTGAACTGTAGACCGGCTATTGCATGCTAGCCAATTAGAGTGCTTGTTAGTAGTAGCCCCACCTAGTACATGCTTTATAACTTTAAGAACTCGCCTACATCAGGCAGTAGATGTAGCAGCTCGGACATGTAACGTACTGCCTATCCAATGCTGTAATTGTTTAATAAAGATGTGTTGTATCTTTATATGTGTACGAGTCCGGTAATTACATCGTGTCAGATGCGTGACACAGACTCATTCCGCTGTTTACCGGGATTCTTTATTTTTATCAGCTTTATTTTACAATTTTTCTCTCTTCGTTATGGCTAACTCCTGCCGCAAACCGAGCACTTTGATCTTTGATTCAGACACCGCTGAGCGATGCCGTCTTTTCGAACGTGACTACACTCATTATATCCACATTGTAATCTGAATGACCCCGATGACTTGAAAGCATCACTACTACTCAATCTAGCGGGTCCAGAGGCAATGAATCATACCGATAACTTTGAGTTCGCTCCTGCCATTCTGGATGGCAAACGGAAGGTCCTAGTGGCTGCTGAGACCATTGATAACCCAGAGGTTCTCCTCAGAAAATTCAGAGAGCTGTGTGACTTGCCATCAAAGCGTATAATTGAAAGAACAAAGTTCTATGCCTGTCTACAGCAGGTTGTCGAACAATTTATCAGCAATTTAAGACACATCGCTTTGGTAAGTTGACAAATGAACTTGTGAGAGATAAGCTTGTGGGGGGCATGATCGATAGTAAAGTGAGGCCTGAGCTCCTTCGCAACACTGAACTGACTCTCGAGCAAGCGATCCACTCGTGTCGTATTTCAGAAGTTATTGCACCACATGCTAATCCTGCATCTTTCAGCCCACGACAGCAACACAATCTCAACACAACGACAGTTAGCAATCTTGCTAACTACTCCTCCCGCAAAGCCCCTAATGTGCCTGATGTGCGATGTCAGAACTGCAACTATTTTCACGCGAGGGGTCGCCAGTTTTGTGTAGCTTACGGTAAAACCTGCCATCATTGCAAAAAGCTTAATCACTTCGCAAAATGCTGCCGTTCCCGTGAGACTGCCAGTGCTTCAAGGACAAATGTGCACCTGCTTCAACAAGAGTTCTCAGATTCTGACTCCCAAGAGCTCGAAACAGTCTCCCACAAGCACTGTTCAGACAATATTGATAGCAGCCCTGCTACTCACTCCCTCCTACAACCTTCTAACAAGTTACTTGACCCTGAAGTGACTGTGTTCCTAAACAACAGGCCCTTGCTCGCCAAAGTGGATACAGGTGCAAAGGTCAACGTCATGTCGATAAGGGAGTTTAACAAAATCCAAATGCCGAACGAATGCACAAGGACTGCTCCACGCAGTCCTTCGGGCTTACGGGGGAGAGGTTTTGCATCCACTCGGAAAAGCTGATTTAAAGTGCACGTTAGACGAACAGACATGCACACTGCTGTTTTACATTGTAAAACCAAACTCAGCGACCCTGCTTGGTATTAATGCATGCCACAACCTAGGCCTGGTGTATTTTGGACATGCTGTCCACAAGTTATATCTCACTGACGAACCAGCACAGCAGCTGCTCTCCCCGTACAAAGGCCTGTTTTATGATGGACTTGGCAAGTTGCCTACTAAGTATCGAATCGCTGTAGATCCTACAGTCACACCGGTAGTTTGTGCACCCCACCGTGTTACACATGCCATGTAAGAAAGAATACACAATGAACTTAAACGCATAGTTTCAATGGGAGTCATTGCTGATGTTATCAACCTATCTGACTGGGTTTCCACCATGGTCGTGGCAACTAAGAAAAACAAAGAGCAGATATGCATCTGCATCAACCCCAGAGATCTGAGTACTGCAATCAAGCACCCACAGTACCCGATGAGAACTGCAGAAGATGTTGCTGCGCAGATTGGAAATGCAGCAATGTGCTCAGTCCTGGAGCCAAAAGCTCCGTTTGGCAAATACCACTAGATCCAGCATCATCCAACCTGACTACTTTTGGCACACCCTTTGGCCGTTTCAAATTTTTAAGAATGCCCTTCAGCATCAACTCCGCCAGCAAAGTCTTTCAGCGCACAATGGGATAACTATTTGCAGAATACCTGTGCACCATCATTGTTGATGATATTCTCGTCTATGGTCGCGATTTGGCCGAGCATGGCGCCAACCTGAAGAAAATACTCGACCGTGCCAAAGACATTAATCTCAAACTCAACCCACTTAAGTGCAGGTTTCGGCTTCCTGAGGTCACCTACGTCGGACATGTTTACACCAGCAGTGGCCTACAGCCTGATCCAATGAAAACTGCAGCCATCAACGAACTGCCAGTTCCCACCAAGTGGTTTTGCCATCCGCATCTGTTTCACTCCTTACCATATGCTGGGCATTCCTCCTTCCTGCGCTTGTGCGTCCTCGCACAGAACTTGCACGTGACTGGTCCATGATTCTTCCTCTGCGAAAGGAAATCAACTTTCTTTTCCCTCGGTTTGAATTGTTCCATCTTGTGTATTATCGGCTCTTCGCCGATGACCTGCATTCTTGTCACTGTTACCTCCGAGGATCTACATATGTCCACAGTTTCCTGCTGTGTCCGAGTGGTGGCGCCGTCGAGACCGAGTGGTGGCGCCATTGAGCTGTTCGTACTTACATCCTTTTTTGAATATTTAGTCCGTCAAAAAGTTTTGTTTTGGAGGTCTTTTAGTCTTTTTATGTGGGGGGGTGTGATGGGGGGGGGGGTTTAGAGGGAAACTGTTTTTCACAGTCGCTACATGGGTCGAGGATGAGTCTTTCATTTGAGCCACATCTTCGCCCCCTTCTCGCGGCCTACCATCTGGATTGGCACAGCCTTTCCATCCAGAGCTTCAGCTTCAGCGAAGTACCATCGCAGAGCAGTCGATGCCTTACTGGGGTCGCTGTGTTGGAAGCTCCGGGGTGCTGGGACTGCCAACTTTAACGCTGTGGAGCTGTGGTCTGCGGAGCTTCCAGCCGCGGGCGGCACTGACATTAATATCGTGCAGGCCTGGGTTATTTCGCCGAGGTCGCCAGTGTTGGAGCTCCGCCCAGCTCAGCCTGTGGACACCGGGAGCTGCCGTCTCCGGTAGGAAGCGGCTGATACGGAAACTTCAAGCCGCTGAGAGTGTTCTTCCGACGCCGGAGTACCATCATCCGGCGAGAGGGCCTGAAACATCAGGTCATCCGTGGCGGTGACTGCGGAGGCCTCAATAGGCCCTGACCACAGTTGAACAAGAGGAATAGAACTGAATTTTTATTGCCTTCCCTCACAGTGGAAAACATTGATTCCGTTGTGGTGGATCTTTTATGTTTTATGTTAAATTCGATAGTGTCGTGTTTATATTATTTGTGTGCTGCATGGTAACTCAAATTTCACTGCACCAACTGGTGTATGTGACAATAAATAAAAGTCGTTTGTGTTTTGTCCTTTGTCCGATTCCTCTTCTGAAGGAGTGTCTTCCTTGTTGACTGGTCTGCAATACCAATGGCGATGGGATCTCGAATAAGGCTTTCTTTCAGGCAATCGCAGAAGTTGCATGTCTCAGCCAGCTCCATCAGCTCTGCAACGATTGAATGATTTCCCCTGGTCTCTGGTCACGTTTATTGAAAATGAATCTTTCATACATTTCATTCGTCTTTCCTATGATGATGGTAGACATCTTGTCGATGTTGACGTTCATATCTGTGTCATCTGCTACCGTTTCAAATGTCAGGGTATGGAAGAATCGCAGTCCTTCCGGTCCAACAGTATGAAGGAATACTGTTTTTTGATACTGTTTCTTTTTCTTATACAGTTCTATTTTCACTGCATAATTTTCATACATTTGTTTAAACATTTTCCACTTTTCCACCCGATTCTCTTTGAGCTTTAGATTGGGTGGTGGAGCCATGTGGAAAGATGGACTGGCCTGCGCCATTTTGAAATATCAATGTATCCCTCTCGCTCTTAATAGCTTACGTATCATTTAGCTATAAGCACGACACGTGACTGTGTAATTTGTGCAATAATTTCTAATATCTTCTACTACTATCGAAAATATTTTCAAAACAAAACTTAATTTTCTTTTTATTTCCATGTAGTGTATGTTATCTTTAAGCAGTCTCCTACAGCACTGATTTACACACTGCGTCTTATCTTTGTGTGCTCACTGACCTGCATACCATTCCATTCATGCATGCAGCCAGTCCCGATGCTGAGCTTGAAACATTGATTCCTGAAAGCTTTTCAAAGCATTTTTGCTAATCATCACAGCGCCTATTTGATCCACAAATCTTCACTTTCACCGCTGCCACCATGTTTTGATATGTGTCTGCTTACGATATAGGTAAAACTAGCACAAAACGGAGAAAGATGGCTCCACACACACTCGTGTTGGGATCAAAAGCAAGAATGATTTATTTCCAAGTTAAAGGTCACTGACTAATTTACATAATTATATGAGTGCGTCTGAGCATGTGCAAGAGTGAGTACAGCTCATATGCATAAACTATATGGATTTTGTCACATCCAGCACTTTGAGTTTTACTCAAGATTCCTTCATAGATACATAGACAATAGGTGCAGGAGTAGGACCGGCCCTTGATTGAGTATATCTTCAGTTCCTTGTGCAAACTCCACACAGATAACACCAGACATCAGGATTTTACTTGATATGGATCTAATTTGACTAAAGCTGAAAGACAACAACTCTACAAACTTCATTACTGTTCCACCCAGTGATATGTCATCAAATTCAGTTTCATACAGCTGGACAGCAGAGGGATGATGTTGGAGAAAAAAACCCCAAACATGCTGGAAATCTGTAAAGAAACAACAAAGAGTGCTGGAAACTCTCAGCAGGTCAGGCAGCATCAGTGTGTTGAATAGAGTTGATATTTTCAAGCAAGAACATTTCATTAGAACTGAAAACAAAATGATTTCAATTGCAGAAGGGAAATTGGAAAGAGCTGAAGGGATATCTGTGATAGATTGCAGACAAAGTTTTTGTCAGGATAACAATTGCTTAAAAAATGGGCAATTGGAACAAGATGGTACATGCATCATAGATATTCCCTGTGATATCTTCAACTCGCGCTCTCTGGAATTGAATTTTTGATTATCTTCCCACTTCTGCTGAAGGGTCTTTGATCCAAAATATCGACTGTTTTTCTCTCACCATTGATGCTGTCTGACCCGCTGAGGACTTCCAGCATTTTCTGTTTTGCAGAGGGATTATGTTCAGTGGATAGGGAATGGCAATTGTGATACTGACTGTGAACAAAGTATATGCACAAAGGAGCATATAGAATGTATAACCTTTTTCTTAGTGGCACTTTTATTCAACTATCAAGACATTCTTCAGTTATATTCAGCCATGCAGTGATGCTGAACACCAAATGACGTTAATGCACCATGGTTCTTGCAATGAAGGATTAATGACTTTGAAAATAGTGATGCACACATATTGAAAAAATAGGAACCCTGACTTACTGGGAGATGAAATGGTGTCTGCATATTATAGCACAATTACAATTTTTAATATGCTCCATAGATAGCACATTTTGAGAAATAGCCTTTAGTTCTGAATACTGGTGTCATTCAGCGTGCTAATATCTAAAAAAATATCTATTTCAGAAAATGACTTGTGCACCCATGATATATTAATGAGAAGATTCACTCTGAGTTTTCTCACAGCACGAAACAATTTACAATTTAGTAATATGGTAAGATATTTCTGTTCTCACATGGAAAAGCTGCAATGTGACAAATGCTAGTCTGGCATAATACCTTCAATGATAAATAAGTTATCATGTGAAGGAAATGCAACAGAATTGCTCCAAGAATGGTAAACTTTGCAAATTCACAACATAACGGGCAGAATCTACAGACAGAGAAACATAAAATGTTAATGTCCTGACCTTGTGAAAGCTTTTTAAAGTGAAGCTTTGACTCTGCTTCCCTCTGACTAGACTTGCTGAATATTTGCTGCATTTTCTTTTTATTTCAGGTTACTCGAGTCCATGTTACTTTCCTTTAGCAAGAATAATTGTTCACAAATTGTGAGTTAGAAAATGGTTTTTATTTGCTTTGAAGGAGAAAATGTAAAATGTACTGACTGAGTCGTCTTATAATCCAATGAAAACGTGAATTTTTCTGGTATCAGAAAATATTTCTCTTTAATCATTAATTTTTCATTGCAAGAGCCAAATGTGCTTACCTCAATCTAGGTATGTTACAAAACTCACTGGCCATGTGCGCGACTTTGGTGCCTTTGGGGGGGGGGGGGGGGGGGGGGGTTAAAATGCGGTTTTCCCCTGCCTTCCGGAATTATATTTTCTCGGGGTGCGAGCTTTTGCTGGAGATTCTGACTGCTGGTATGTGAATTTTTTTTTTTTTTAAATCGCCCGACAATTTCAGCTCTGGAGTAAAATATAAATGAGCTTCTAATGCCGTGAACGCCGACAACGGGGACAACGGGGACGGAATTTACGTAGGGGACAGGTAAAGGAAATTTGTTTATTTTTACATATAAACTTGCTTGTTTAGATTACCTTAATTCAAATTTCATGTTGCGAAACGATGATTTATTCCCCATACAAACCGCCAGTATTTTTCCTGCCGATATGGTGTTTAAATTCACCGCAACCGCAACGATCCAATTGATCGCGTTCCATAAAGTCCCACTCGCAAGTTGATTAAAATGGCCATTAATTTATGGGCATTAAATGCTAAATTCCTTCAATTTGGTCTATAAATTCATGACAATGAGATTTTAAAAATCATGTTATGTTGTGAATTCTTGTGTGAATGTTATTTGGACACTTAGACTTTTTAAAAAATGTTAATATTTTCTTAAGAAATTGATAGATCTTTAGATCTAGTAATTGAATTTTGTAATTAGCTACAATTGGGTAACTAACTAATTATATGCTTTAATTTCAGGTCATCCAAGTAAGATTGTTTCATATATGTTTCAGAATGCTTCAATCTATAATAACTGGAAATTTCTTTCAGTTCTCTTAATTTTTAAGAAAGATGGGCTTTTGACTGTCCTCGATCACAACTTTTGTGTTAAGTCAATGGAAAAGCAATAGGGAACAAGATGCTAATTTCCTAGTATGAAAATGGCCATAACTTTTTTAATACTGAAGATATGAAAGTGAATTAGATGTCAAATTAAACTTCTTTTTATGCTTTATCTAATGGGATAAATTGCAGACTTAATTTTTAAAATCGCAACATTTTGTAACATTGCTACTCAATCAGGGTGAAGAGATGTGGGTCACACAGCTATAATGGATAAATGTACAAAGCCTCAGCTGAAAAAGATCTGAAATCTGGGTCCATAACTGAACAAAGGTGCTAGTAAGTTTCTACAAGTGAGTTTGCCTCCTTACGCTACACTTTATGAAGGTGCTCACCGAAAGGAGGAAACTGTGACCTCACTATTTCAGATATGAGGAGAGAGAAACCAGGGAACGACAGAATGTAAGTCTCAACTAAAATACTAGAATTATTGGGAAGTGGTTATAGTACATTTCGAAAATCATATTAGGATTGGGCAGAATCAGTCTGGATTTATGAAGGGAAACCACATGACAAATAAATAGAGATTTAGTCACAATTCCACTTTGTCCCTTTTCTCATGGTCCTGCATTTTTCCCTTTAAATCAATCATCTTAACTCTGTGTAATCTGGTGTGTGGTCAACCAACCAATGGAATAATTTCTCATTAGTTACTTTGTTCACACTATTCTTAACTTTGAATAGTTGTATGACATTTCCTTGCAATATTTCCTGTTCAAAATAAATCTAAGATTCGCCAGACTACATTTTCACCCAGTGTACCATTTTTATCAATCTTTTTTGCACCTAAGCTTCCTAAATTGTCCATAATTTATTACAATTTTTTGACTTTCAAAAAGCATAATTAGATTACCTCCTTCTGTGCCAAATCATTCTATAGATATAGTTTGTTTTAATTATTAAATGATCTTTTTTGCAGAATATCTGAAATTGCATCCAAAATCTAGGTTATATGTCCTAAAGTAATCAGACTGGAATAGTCATGAAGTCATAATCATAAATAATTTGCTAATATACACTTGTTCCTGAACTATTAGCTATTTTATCTTTTCAATTTTAAATTAATATCCGTAGAAATTTACTTCAGATCTGAAAGTGAAGACATTATGTGATGCTATCAAGTGCAATCCTTTCTTCGGTCTGAAACTCATTTTGAAACTTTTTTTTGCCTACTTTACCTAGCATGGAAAAAATACAACTGCTTTATATTTCAGTGTTTCAAGTACTAAAAATCTATAATTACGAGAAGGTAAGGTGAGAAAAAAAAGTACAATAATGTAAGCAGGCACAGGCAGCCGACAATAGAAGCCGAATGGAGGACAACACCAATGTATTTAGATTGGATTGAGGGTTTTTCAATTTATTTAGAAAGACTCAACTTGTTACCTGGTGTAATCTGCCTTCTCATTTCACCTCAAAGCATTAGCGAGCAGTTAGTTTGCATCAGGCCAAAGAATGCCTCACTCGATCACCAGTTTCAGCTTTCCGCCTGACTCTTTGTAGATTTTGGGAGGCATTAGGCTGCTGAAGAATGAATTTTAAAAAGCAATAAGCCAAAGATGACTTGGTTGTCAATCGGCTGATCAGGTAAGGCGATTAACCTGCATCCACTCTAATTCTGTTGATTTTTAGGTATTATTGGGGGTGGAATATAACTGTGATCATTCCAAGTAGTCGTTCAACTATACTTCTGTACATATTAGCCATTTAATTCCAAAGACTGACATTCCATTAGCATTATGATAATCCTTCATGTTTGGCTGTTATAATTTAATGATCCGTAGACATGAAGTCATAAATCTCTTTGGATTTCAATTGCTTTACTATTTGAAACAAAAGTACTTTGATCTCTCCCAAAATGATAGACATAATTTGTAACCTGCAGGAAAATCCATCTGCCATCACTTTGGCCGTTCTCATAATCTGTCAATGGTTACATAATTTTATGCTTTCATCTGCTCAGCTTAATATACCATCAGAATGTGTACAATAGGCAAACATCAGAATCAGAATCAGAATCTCACTTTATTCGCCAAATATGTTTGGCAACATACGAGGAATTTCATTGGCCAGGTCAGCCATACAATTAAAAGCAACAGAACAGTCAAAAACACATTTTAACATGAACATCCACCACAGTGACTCCTACACATTCCTCACTGTGATGGAAGGTGAAAGAAAGTTCAAGTCCTTCCCTTAGTTCTTCCTCAGTCGTGGGCCTCGAGCCCCCGTTGCCGGGATGATCTTGACTCCTGTAGCTGGCCTCCGCGCGAGGCGATCAGCTCCCGCATTGGGGGGATGTCAGCTCCCCCACGCCGGGCGATGGAACCTCGCGTTGGGGCTGGTCGAACCTTCCGCGACGTTGAACATGAACATATATCTCTATTATTTTACCAGAAATATGAATAAATATTGTGAATAATTTGTTCCCAACAAGTGACTTGCTTCTAATCCATACATATACCATTATGTCTGCTCTGTGTCTTCTACTGCCTAACCAAATTGTTAACCAACATTTGCCTCAGGCTTTAATTTTAGCTAATATTTTGCTTATGCAGAGCTTTTAGTAAACCTTGTCGGTTGCTTATAAGACCTGCATAAGTTGTCTTTCTTCCTGTCTCTTGCTTTACATACTTAAAGCATTTTAAATCGTAACTTAAAAGATCCTTCTTGGATTGTGCTTATAAAGCACAATATTTTTCTGAATGCTCAGATACTTTGCTCCACATAATTATTTATTCCAATGTATCTGTACATCAGATACTATGCTGGCAATGTCTGAAATTTCCTGGCAACATTTTCTAGTAACATTTTTTAAAATAATAGATGTAGATTTGTAATTTTTCAATCCAGTTTGGCAATTCCTGATTTAGAGCTGCAGAAAATCACAGTTAAATGACCTGTATTGTCCCCTATTTGTTACAAAATTTTGGGATAGAAATTTGAAATAAAGTAGGAAATGTTGGAAATATGATATAAAGGAACTGCAGATGTTGGTTTACAAAATAAGCCAAGGAGTGTTGTAGTACAAAGAAACAAAGAGGGGCCAGGCAGCATCACTGAAGAACATGGATTGTAGATGATTCCGGTCAGGACCCTGCTACAGACTAATTGTGGGGGGGGGATGAAGCTGGAAGATAGGAGAGGCAGGAAAACGTTTGGTGAGTGATAAGTGGATACAAGTGGTGGGGGATGGCATCTTGATAGGCAGATGGTTGACCAAGACCATAGATGCAATACCTAAAATTGGAAAATTCAATGTTCACACTATTTGGTTTTAAGCTGCAAAAGATTCCGCTAAACTGGTGCCTTGTGTTCTCAGCTCCCTTCTTTACTCCTTATATACCCATGACTATACGGCTAAATACAGATCAAACCCAATTTACAAATTTGCAAACAACACCACGTGGTGGGCCAGATATCAAATAATGATAAGAGGAAGTACAGGAGATTGAGAACATACTACCTGGTGCCAAGACACCAACCTTTCCCTCAAGGTAGACAATAAATGCTGGAGTAACTCTGCGAGTCAGGTAACATCTCTGGAGAAATGGAAAAGGTGATGTTTCTGGTCAAGACCCTTCTTCAGACAGACATCACCTATTCCTTTCCTCCAGAGATGCGACCTGACCCGCTGAGTTACCCCAGCATTTTTTTGTCTATCTTCGTTGTAAACCAGCATCTACAGTTCCTTCCTACACAACCTTTCCCTCAATGTCAGCAAGACAAAGGAGATTGTGATCCACTTCAGGAAGCAAAGCAGTACACATACACATGCCAAGGCCATTGGGGTGGAAGGCTTTGCCACCAAGGCCATTGGGGTGGAAGATTGCAACCTTCACGTGGTCCGCCCTGTTTCGACTAATGCAATCAACTCGACGTGCACATACGGAAGATCAAATAGAACAGGTTGTCCAACAACTTTAGGCTGTGCACGCCACACGAAAGAAGAAGAAGAACCAAAGCCATTCACTTTCCTTTTTGTACTTTCTGGGAGTGAATACAGGAGCTTGAAAACCCTGTCATCCAGAATTAAAAACAGCTTATTTTCCATCACTATCAGACTCATGAACCGATCACCTCTTTCACACCCACTTCCCGGATGATCTGCCATATACTCTACCTCATTCTACTTCATTCAGATATTCTTTAATTCTACCTCATTCAGATATTCCATTGCTGTAATTTAATACCCGTTACGTTAATTTGGCTTGCACTACAGCCATGTGCCATTCTGCTGTTTGTCACTTGTCATTGTAGTTATTGTTATATTTATCATTATTGTATGCATACTGTTTACTCTGTGAGCTTTGTGTGAACAAGGACTTTCATTGCCACTAAATAAACTAATAATAAACTAATCTGAAGGGGTTATGAGGAGAATGCAGGAGAATGGGGTTGAGAAGGAAAGATAGATCAGTCATGTTTGAATGGTGGAGTAGACTTGTTGGTCTGAATGGCCTACTTCTGCTCCTATTGTTTATGAATTTATGAATCTGAATCAGATTTGCATAATTTACTTGAACAACACCAGGTTCTTCTGGCAAGTTATGATATGTGGGGGTAGTGGGAGTTAAGTATAAGATCAGATTAGCTCTTCCGGTGTCAATCAAAAGCATGACAATTTCTGCAGTAAGCGAGGGTTTCAAAGGGCCATTTCAGTATTAAAAGTGGCAGCAGCATTGTTCAAACATTCGTAAGGGCCAACCTCCAGTATATATTCTATTTCCCATGGATCCTGCATTAACAGCACATACAGGCATTCAGATTTTAGCCAGATGGTAGAGTTCATAAAGTTCAAGGATACATTGGTTAGACATATGAATCCCTTTGTGCTCCTACTCTGTGCTTGATACGAACAGAAGTGGGAACTACTGTTCAGCTGGTGTGCAACCATCATTACTAATTTATGTTGTGAATGCCAGGTTCCTTGGCAGCTGGTATCATCCAAAATACAAGCTTTATTTAGGCAATGAGAGATCACGAGACATCCTGTTAATCCACTATTTTTATGGGTAATTGTCCCTTCAACGCAGAGGGGTTTTTTTGTACTGTGGCCAAACAAGTTAAAATTAAATTGATTAATTCCACTAATGGGCCCGTTCCACTTAGGTGATTTTTCAGGCGACTGCCGATGACTGTCAAGTCATAACAGGTCGCTGAAAAAACGGCGAGTGGAACGGCGACTGTCAGAGTATCTGAGTATCTGAGCAAAGAGGTCCTTCTGCAGTTGTATAGGACACCACTGGTTACTTCAATGAGAAGCAAGTTAGTAAGCCTAGACTACTCGGGTGGATTGCTCCCTAACCTTTCCAGGATATCTGGAGAAGGTCCAAAAAGGACACCTTGGAGGAAGAATACAAGTTTTGGAGGAGGTGTAAAGGTCCCCAATCACCATTTGCAGAATCTTGTACTGTTAGCTGGATACTACCTGAAAACACCCGTACTGTGAGCTAAGAACTCTTCTTGGAGAACAAAAAACATACCTCCATTCTGTAAACAACCGTTTGTGCACTGCCAATCATTCAGCCACTGTGGAGCAGTTATGAAGGAATTATAATGCATAATTCTAACTTATATCTACCAACGCGGAGTTGTGCCATGATCTGATCTTGTAGTTCACATCCCTCTGGTCTTGGTCGGCATTTCAAAGAGTGGTTTATGTCCTATTGAATAGCACAACCAGTCTACGTAATTTCTTAAAATATCTACTGATATCTAATGATAATTTCATCATCAGCATTACCTTCAGAAAATGTTCAATTACAGTTGATTAATTGCACACAAGTGACATATTTAATGTAACTGAGCCATCTTCCTGTGGCAGGGTATTAAGTTGGCAATGTAACTGCTGTCTGATCAAGGTAAAAGTCTGCAGGTTACTCTTATCAACACCTCTCAAGAGAGACAGTTCCGCTCATTAGTGAATTAGCAGAAAGTATGTTTTATTGAATAAGCTTGGCAGGCCACAATGCTCACATGCCCAACACCAAACTCCCAAAGCATATACTCTATACTGAGCTCTGTCAAAGGAAGATATTACCTGGTGAACAGAGGAATATATTCAAGGATGTGCTCAAAAGCTCCTTGTACAAATGCAACATTTCAATTGATTCCTGACTCCCATTGCCCCATGACCGCTCAATATGGACAAGGAGCATTCAGACCAGTACCAGGTACCTCAGCTGTATGCATCAGGGGCATATAAAATGCACCATTTCACAGGTTACCCAGATACTGCAACCCATCAGGTTGCTCCTGCAGTTTCCACGCTGTTCACATGAGTCACTTCAGGACCAACAGAACTAGAAGCAAATCATCCTTCTTTGCAAAAACAACATAGAAAGTGTTTCATGGCCATTATTGAGAAGACAAATAAATAAAAACGAGGATGCAATCATTTGAGAAAGAGAGAAAAGTTTTGGTTCATTGGCAGATATTGAGAGGCACCCTTGCAGTTCTTCCCACGTGACAGCAGGTTGTGATACTTGGGTACACTTTATCACCTCTTGCCATGTTTTACAAGCCACAACGTTGAACACATTGTGAGAAGAATATTGAATATAGAACAGTACAGTGCAGGAACAGGCCATCTGGTGCTCAAGATCTGCTCCAACCATGTTTAAAGAGCAACAGAAGATAACTAAAAAGGCAATATGGGGAGAAAAGATGAGATACGAAGGTAAGCTAGCCAAGAATATAAAGGAGGATAGTAAAAGCTTCTTTAGGTATGTGAAGAGGAAAAATTAAGTTGGAACCAAAGTTGGACCCTTGAAGACTGAAAAAGGTGAATTTATTATGGGGAACAAGGAAATGGCAGATGAGTTGAACAGGTACTTTGGATCCGTCTTCACTAAGGAGGAGACAAACAATCTTTCTGATATAGTAATGGCCAGAGGATCTGGGGTGACGGAGGAACTGAAGGAAATCCACATTAGGCAGGAAATGGTGTTGGGTAGACTGATGGGACCGAAAGCTGATAAATCCCCAGGGCCTGATGGTCTGCATCCCAGGCTACTTAAGGAAGTGGCTCTAGAAATCGGGGACGCATTGGTGATCATTTTCCAATGTTGTATAAATTCAGGATCACTTCCTGTGGATTGGAGGGTAGCTAATGTTATCCCACTTTTTAAGAAAGGCGGGAGAGAGAAAACAGGGAATTATAAACCAGTTATCCTGACATCGGTGGTGGGGAAGATGCTGGAAAAAATCATAAAAGATGAAATAGCAGCACATTTGGATAGCAGTAACAGGATCGGTCCAAGTCAGCACGGATTTACGAAGGGGAAATCATGCTTGACTAATCTTCTGGATTTTTTTGAGAATGTAATTAAGAAAATGTAAAAGGGCGAGCCAGTGGATGTAGTGCACTGGGACTTTCAGAAAGCATTTGATAAGGTCCCACATAGGGGATTAGTGGGCAAAATTAGGGCACATGGTATTGGGGGTAGAGAGTTAACATGGATAGAAAATTGTTGGCAGATAGGAAACAAAGAGTAGGGATTAATGGGTCCTTTTCAGAATGGCAGGCAGTGACTAGTGGGGTACCGCAAGGCTCGGTGCTGGGAACGCAGCTATTTACAATATACAGTGGCTTGCAAAAGTATTCATACCCCTTGAACGTTTCCACATTTTGTCACGTTACAACCACAAACGTAAATGTATTTTATTGGGATTTTATGTGATAGACCAACACAAAGTGGTGCATAATTGTGAAGTGAAAGGAAAATGATACATGGTTTCCAAATGTTATTACAAATAAAAAACTGAAAAGTGTGGCATGCAAAAGTATTCAGCCCCCCTGCGTCAATACTTTGTAGAACCACCTTTCGCTGCAATTACAGCTGCAAGTCTTTTGGGGTATGTCTCTACCAACTTTGCACATCTAGAGACTGAAATTTTTGCCCATTCTTCTTTGCAAAATAGCTCAAGCTCAGTCAGATTGGATGGAGAGTGTCTGTGAACAGCAATTTTCAAGTCTTGCCAGAGATTCTCAATTGGATTTAGGTCTGGACATTGACTGGGCTATTCTAACACATGAATATGCTTTGATCTAAACCATTCCAATGTAGCTCTGGCTGTATGTTTAGGGTCGTTGTCCTGCTGGAAAGTGAACCTCCGCCCCAGTCCCAAGTCTTTTGTAGACTTGGGACTGGTTTTCTTCCAAGATTGCCCTGTATTTGGCTCCATCCATTTTCCCATCAACTCTGACCAGCTTCCCTGTCCCTGCTGAAGAAAAGCATCCCCACAGCATGATGCTGCCACCACCATGTTTCACAGTGGGGATGGTGTGTTCAGGGTGATGCGCCACACATAGCGTTTTGCATTTAGGCCAAAAACTTCAATTTTGGTCTCATCAGACCAGAGCACCTTCCTCCATATGTTTGCTGTGTCCCACACATGGCTTGTGGCAAACTGCAAATGGGACTTTTTATGGCTTTGTTTCAACAATGGCTTTCTTCTTGCCACTCTTCCATAAAGGCCCGATTTGTGGAGTGCACGACTAATAGTTGTCCTGTGGACAGATTCTCCCACCTGAGCTGTGGAATCTGCAGCTCCTCCAGAGTTACCATGGGCCTCTTGGCTGCTTCTCTGATCAATGCTCTCCTTGCCCGGCCTGTCAGTTTAGGTGGACGGCCATGTCTTGGTAGGTTTGCAGTTGTGCCATACTATTTCCATTTTCGGATGATGGATTGAACAGTGCTCCGTGAGATGTTCAAAGCTTGGGTTATTTTTTTATAACGTAACCCTGCTTTAAACCTCTCCACAACTTTATCCCTAACCTGCCTGGTGTGTTCCTTGGGCTTCATTATGCTGTTTGTTCACTAATGTTCTCTAACAAACCTCCGAGGCCTTCACAGAACAGCTGTATTTATACTGAGATTAGATTACACACAAGTGGACTCCATTTACTAGTTAGGTGACTTCTGAAGGCAATTGGTTGCACTTGATTTTATTTAGAGGTATCAGAGTAAAGGGGGCTGAATACTTTTGCACGCCACACTTTTCAGTTTTTTATTTGTAAAAAAATTTGAAAACCATGTATCATTTTCCTTCCACTTCATAATCATGCACCACTTTGTATTGGTCTATCACATAAAATCCCAATAAAATACATTTACGTTTGTAGTTGTAGCGTGACAAAATGTGGAAAAGTTCAAGGGGTATGACAACTTTTGCAAGCCACTGTACATTAATGATTTAGATGAAGGCATTCAAAGTAATATTAACACATTTACAGATGACACAAAGTTGGGTGGCAGTGTGAACTGTGAGGTGGATGCTATGAGAATGCATGGTGACTTGGATAGGTTGTGTGAGTGGGCAGATGCATGGCAGGTGCAGTTTAATGTGGAGAAATGGGAGATTATCCATTTTGGTAGCAAAAACAGGAAGGCAGATTATTATCTAAATGGTGTCAAGTTAGGAAAAGGGGAAGTACAATGGGATCTTGGGGTCCTTGTTCATCAGTCAATGAAAGTAAGCAAACAGGTGCAGCAGGCAGTGAAGAAAGCGAATGGCATGTTGGCCTTCATAACAAGAGGAGTATCTGAGCAAAGAGGTCCTTCTGCACTTGTATAGGGCCCTAGAGGTAGGACATTCTCGCTTTTGAGGGAGTGCAGCGTAGGTTCACAAGGTTAATTCCCGGGATGGCAGGACGGTCATATGCAGAGAGAATAGAGCGATTGGGGTTGTATACTCTGGAATTTAGAATGATGAGAGGTGAAAAAAAAAGATTATTAAGGGTTTGGACACACTAGAGGCAGGAAACATGTTCCCGATGTTGGGGGAGTCCAGAACCAGGGTCCACAGTTTAAGAATAAGGGGTAACCCATTTAGAACGGAGATGATGAAACACTTTTTCACACATAGAGTTGTGAATTTGTGGAATTCTCTGCCTCAGAAGGCAGTGGAGGCCGATTCACTATATGCATTCAAAAGAGAGTTAGATCGAGCACTTAAGGCTA
The DNA here is from genome assembly GCA_035221665.1 of Okamejei kenojei. Lineage (NCBI taxonomy): Eukaryota > Metazoa > Chordata > Chondrichthyes > Rajiformes > Rajidae > Okamejei > Okamejei kenojei. Next base: position 18,298,716 of record CM069135.1, on the reverse strand, counting down.
GACGAATCAAGGGGTATGGGGAGAAGGTAGGAACGGGGTACTGATTGTGGATGATCAGCCATGATCACATTGAATGGCGGTGCTGGCCCAAAGGGCCAAATGGCCTACTCCTGAGCCTATTGTCTATTGTCTACATACATTAATCTAAACAAATCCCATCAACAACTCATTCAGCTCAGTTGGTACTACTCTCGCCTGTCAATCACCGCGATGAAGGTAACGCCCCTTCCAGGGGGGCACAGGACTATAAAGCCCCAGATATCTGGACGTGAGTCAGTCACTCTGCAAGATCGCGAGGGAGAGGCCATGACTGGCATTCTAAACTGTGAATCAACTGAACTGTGAGTCTGCAATGTACTTGCAATAAATTATTTGTTAGCCCTTAATGACAATCCCATGTGTTGTTTGGCCTGCTGCCCTGCTTGTGCTTGAAAGTGCAATGCTTATTTGGAAATGAAATGAAATGACAATGCCATGAGTTGTTTTGCCTGCTGCCCTGCCTGTGCTTGAAAGTGCAAAGCTTTATTAGGACCGACTGTGTTTGGAAGGAATAAATGCTTTATTAGGTCCAACTGTGTTTGAAAGGAATATATCCTTTATTAGGTCCGACTGTGTTTGGAAGGAATAAACGCTTTCTTAGGTCTGAATGTGTTTAGTCCAAAAGTCCTGCTCATTTTGTGACTTCCGCTTAGTGGACAGGTCACGCTGATTGCGTAATTTCTAGTGAGTGCAGAGGTGGCACTGATTGCGTAATTTCCGGTAAGTGCAGAGGTCACACTAATTGCAGAAGTGCCGCTGACTGCGGAAGCCCCAGTGGAGAGGCCACGCTCAGCCATGTTATTAGATTCAAGAAAGTTTACTGTCATATATATGGTGTGTGAGTCAGTATGTGTGAGTGTGTGTGTGAGAGTGTGTATGTATGTGAGTGTTTTGTGTGTGTGTGAGTGTATGTATGTGTGTGTGTGTGAATGTATGTATGTGAGGGTATGTGTGTGTGTGTGAGTGTATGTGTGAGTCAGTGTGTGTGTTTGTGAGTCTGTGTGTGAGTGAGTGAGTGAGTGTATGTGTGTGTGAGTGTGAGTGTATGTGTGTGAGTGTATGCATTTGTATGTGTGTGTGAGTATGTAAATGTGTGAGTGTGTGTGTATGCGTGTGAGTGTGTCTGTGAGTCTGTGTGTGTTTATATTGGAATTGGTGGAGAGGTGGAAATTGCGTTGGGGGACCAGCCCTCCTGTGTGAAGCTGGGACCCAACGGGTCCCACTTGGTCTAGTAATTTTATATAATTCTATCAGGTCTCCCCTCATCCTCCGATGCCCTGAGAAAACATCCAAGTTTATCCAACTTCTCCTTACAGTCATACAGCATTGTAACAGGCCCTACAGCCCAACTTATCCATGCTGACTAAGATGTCTCATCTTAGCTAGTCCCATTTGCTTGCATTTGAACCTTTCCTATCCATGTACCTATCCAAGTATAGTTTAAATGTTGTTCTTTTACCTTTAAATGTTGTTGTTGTACCTATTGTGGTTAATACTTAAATCAGGCAACATTTGTTTTAGTATAATATAGAATAGAATGAATATAATGCCTTTTTATTGTCACTATACACATGTACAATGATATTAAAAGCTGCTCCTAAGTGTAAAAACAAAAAGGGGGGGGGGAAATAAGGTGCACAGTTTCTGCGGTTCTATACACATATCTATAAAAGACAATGGATAAATAGAATTACAGTTACAGTACAAATTACAGTAGGTGGATAGATGAAGGTCCAGGGGTTAGGCTGTGAAGTCAGTGCATTTGCGAGTTCAGGGAGATAATGGATTTTGGAAATAAACTGTTCTTGAGTCTATTTGTCCTTGTGCTGATGCACCTATAGCGCCTCCCTGAGGGCAGCAGGTTGAACAGGCCAAATGCAGGATGGGAGCTGTCCTTAATAATGTTCATCGCCCTGCTGAGGCAGCGGGAGGTGTAAATGTCCATCAGAGAGAGGGCAGCCGATGATCTTCTGTGCTGCCCTAACTACCCTCTGAAGCCTCTCCCTGTCTGCCATGGTGCAGCTGCCGTACCATGCTGTAATGCAGTCTGTCAACAGGCTCTCAATGGACGAGCGGTAGAAGGTCAGCAGCAGGTTGGAGTCCAGGTTGTGATTCCTGAGGACCCTCAGGAAGTGCAGCCGCTGCTGAGCCTTCTTGATGACCGCTGTGATGTTATCTGTCCAGGAGATGTCAAGCGGAGATGAGGATGCCGAGAAACGGAAGGTGTAGACCCTCTCCACACACTTGCCATTGATGTATAAGGGAGCTAAGTCGGTGCTGTGCCTCCTGAAGTCGACATAAAGCTCTTTGGTTTTCTTGGTGTTCAGAACCAGGTTGTTTTCTGAGCACCAGGTTGTCAACTTCAGGACTTCCTCTCTGTAGACTGTCGTCTCCCCTTGAGATGAGTCCGACTACTGTAGTGTCGTCAGCAAACTTGACGATTCGGTTGTTGTTGTGTACCGGACTACAGTCGTGGGTGTAGAGACAGTATAGGAGGGGACGTAGCACACAGCCCTGTCGGGAGCCGGTACTCAACATGCGAGTGGAGGAGAGGTGGGAGTCTCACCATCTGGGGCCGGTTGGTGAGGAAGTCCTTTATCCAGGCACATGTGAGAGTGGGGAGGCCGAGAGTGACCAGTTTGTCGATGAGAATGTCCGGGATGATAGTTTTGAAAGCTGAGGTGTAATCCACAAAGAGCATCCGGATGTAGCTCTGCCCCAGCTCCAGGTGGCTCAGCACAGAGTGGAGAGCTACGGTGATGGCGTCTTCTGTGGACATGTTTGGGCGATAGGCGAACTGGTGGGGGTCGAAGTCTGGAGGGGGATAGTCCTTGATGTGCTGGAGGACCAATCTCTCGAAGCACTTTTTGATTACCGGAGTGAGGGCCACAGGACGATAATCGTTTAGGCTGGTGATTATTGTGTTAATGGGACTATAAAGCTGCAGTTCCTTGTTCTGGTGCCGGTACATATGACGATTAAACACTCTTGACTGTTGACTACTAACTCTACCCAAGGTTCCCTCTTGCTCCTAGCATACATAAGGGCCTTAGTCCTCACAATACTTGCAAAGGACATTCCATGGCCCAATTTCTCTTTTCTCCTTCTCTGTATTACGAGTTTCAAGGGTTCATTTTTTGGAGATGTGAATCAATTTTTGGCTGAGACATTGCACCTTCACAAGTAGGTCAAACCTCACATCTTTACCTGAACTGAGGAAATATCAACAAAGCCAACAGTGCTCTTCCATATCACACGCAGTCCCACTATCAGCTCCATCCTTAATTTTTCAGTGACTGACACCACCAATTACAATTAGAAACATACTGGTTCAGAAGCTATTTATGAGTGCATAACTCTTTTCACATGATGGTAATAACATTATTTATTTTCTGATCGTAAATCAGATGTAAACAATGTAATTTAGTCATCATTTATTGCTTCCCAGTTTTCGCTGTGATTTCTAATACTTTTACTAATTTCTCATTCCAATGCCATAATGTTTTGCTGATATATTTATTGCATGATTGTTTTAGAAGGCATTTAATCATTTGATTCCTATCTCTTTCTGTGACTAATCAACTACATGTTGGACTGCACAATAGTAAGATTAAACGAGAATTTACCAGTTTGAAGTTTGATCTTGATTTTATGAGGAGTTACGATGAGCGATTACGTGAAGAAGGCCGTCAGTCGTCATGTGCGTCAATCTTCAAAGCAGTGGTGTGGAATCACAGATAAAAAAAAGTTGACCTAAAGATAGTAAGATTTGGAGAAACTAGAACTACCAGATGACCTGATAATATGAGGGTTGGGAGCGGTGGGCACGTAATCGCTCATTGTAACTCCTCATAAAATCAAGATCAAACTTCAAACTGGTAAGCTCGTTTAATCTTACTATTTTACATGAGTGACTACTTGAAGATTTCAAAGCTCTGTGATTTCATGCCGGTTCGAATCCAGGCATCACACACTGAATGGATTAACTATGGATGAGTGAGTAAAAAAATTAAAGCATTCAGCCATAACATAGTTAGGTAACAAAACTGATGCTTTAATGCAAAATGAAAAACAATAATGACCCTGCTCAACCTGGGGGGAAACTATAAACAGAATTAAAAATGGTACGTGCAAACACCCCCGGTCTGGCAATGTATTTGTTATAAAACCGGCGGAACAACCTCTCATTGGCCCATCCTGCTGCCGCTAGGATGTTGCCAAGGGGCACGTCCATAGCCCTTGCTGCCGACGTTGATGCTGCCCTGGTGGAGTGAGATTTGTAAATATCAGTATCTACGCCTGCAAGTGCCAGTACCTCTTTTAGCCATCTGGAGATGGTTTGTGTGAACACCCTATGGTGTGGTTTCTGTGGCTGATTAGGACTGCTAAATCTGTGCCTCTGAGGCTGCTGGTGACTGTAATATAGTGGTGCAAGTGATCTACCACACATAGTTGAGGATCTTCAGGGTATGCCAAGAACTCAAGCCTGGGCCCTGGCACCCCAGCCCTGCTCTGTTTTACTAAATCATAAATGATAAAAGTTATGGTGTTGGCAGTGTTATGCATGTTGTCGAGTCGCAGTTTGTGTAGGGTCTGGACTCGTTGCGCTGTAATCAGCTCCATTAGCATGACCACCTTGAGGGTGAGCTTATGTAAGGATAATGTGGTGGCTGGGCCCCATTGTCGGAGTAGCATCAGCACCACACTTACATCCCATGTGTTGGTATATCGAGGCCTGGGGGGTGCAGTGTTATATATGCCTTTCATGAATCTGGTGATAAGAGGATGCTTCCCCACTGGTAAGGCCCCCATTTCCAGTACTATATATGAGGACAGTGCACTCCTGGCACTATTGATGGCACTGCAGCCTAATTTCTGGTCATGATATAAAGTAGATAGGAATTCTAATATGTCAGTGATGCCCACTGTGTCATATGTGATGTCGGATGCCCTGCAATATGTCTCCCACTTTTTGATGTGGGAGACATACTGCTTTTGTGTGCTGTCCCTCCAGGCCGCTGTAATAACATCCACCGTTCGATCAGCCAGTCCGAGTCCCAGGAAAGGTGTCCTCAGAATCTGCAAACCAACAAATTGATTTGGTCATGTAGCAGATGATGGTTCCCTGTCACCGGGTGTACCAGCAGCTCCCTGCTGTTGGGGACAGCCATCATAGGCTGTGTCATGATTCTAAAGACAAGTGGGAACCAAGATTGTGTAGGCCAATCTGGCACTACCAAAATGCCTGTGGCATTGTCTTGCTTTATTTTGACCAAGCATCGGCTGATGAGGGAAAAAGGAGGGAAAACATACAAGAACATTCCTCTCCAATGCAGTGTGAAAGCATCCACTGCTGCTGTCCCTGGATCGGGCTCCCATGAGACATATTTGGGTAACTGGTAATTCATAATTGGAGGCAAACAAATCAATGCCATATCGGCCAACAATGTGAGTAAACACTTCATGATTCAACATCCATTCTGTGTTATCATTAAATTTACGTGATGTAGTGTCCGCCACCATATTATATCTACCTGGCAGGTAGATAGCCTTGACCCAAATGTTCCTTGCAATACACCAATGCCAAAGGAGGTTTGCTAATTTATCACATGACTCAGATTTTATTCCACCCATGTGATTGACATACGCCACTGCCGTGGTGTTGTCAATCCGAAGTTGTACATGCACATTATGCATATTGCTGCAATAAGCCTTTAAGCCATAGAGTGCTCCCAACAATTCTAAGTAGTTAATGCCATATTGTTGTAGAATTAAGGACTCCTGCACATTCCATCTGCCCCCGCAGCTGGATCTGGTGTCTGTTGCCCCCAAGCCCAGGCCACTTTCATCGGTTTGTATTATCACCGATGGTGTGTTAATTTGAATTTTCTTAGAACAATGATGTACATTGGTAGGCCACCAGTGTAACTCCGCAATAGTGTCTGGTGGTAAATGCATATGTTCCCCGAATTTGCCTGCGTGGGCTTTGAGGGCTCATTCCTTTGCTCTTTGTAAATTTTGGTAATGCAAAGGTCCATGGCGTACACCTGGAAAAGCTGCAACAAGCTTGCCAATATGCTTGCTACTGGTCTGATTGTTGGCCGCTGGTTAGCAATTAGCTTATTGCAGGCTTCCTTCAAGTCTGATTGCCTGCCAGCTGGCAGTCACTGACATTTGATTTGAGTTGATTGTAAACCCTAGGTAATCAATTATCTTGATTGGAGTCAATTTAGACTTAACTGGATGGATTACAAATCCCAACCTCTCAAACATAAGTTTGGTAGCTGAAACAGATGCTATTGCTGATTCCTTTGTGTTGCCAATTATTAGAATATCATCCAAATAAGCCATCACAATGTGGTTCTGAGCTCGTAGCAGTCCCAGAACTGGTTTTAGTAATTTTGTAAAAAACCTGGGTGCCGAAGTCAGCCCATTTGGCAATGCCTTGAATTGCCCCATCCAGTTAAATTTCAAATATCTCCTGTGTTCCCTGTGTATAGATACGGAGTAATAATCATATTTTAGATCAATGCAAGCCATATAACATCCTTTGGGACCAGCTGAATAGCTGTACCAAAGTTGTCCATTTTAAAATGTTTATACTGCACATGGGTATTGAGTTCCATCAAGTCTAGGATAATACGACTCCCTCCATCTTTCTTTTGCTTAGGAAATATATTCAATACAAATTGGTGTGATTCTGGGCGAGACCTCTGAATGACCCCTTTTGCTTTTAAAGCCTGAAATTCAGCCTGTATCTCAAACCTTTCCTGTTGAGGGAACAGATATGTGCAGTTTGGTACATTTTGAGTGGGTGATGCTGAGCCAAGAAGGAACTCAATTTTAAACCCTTCTACACTGTGCAGTATGAACGGATCTGCTGTAATCCAAATCCATTCATTCAAAAAATGTTTTAGCCTTCCCCCAACTTGTAAATTAGAGGTGTGTGATTTGTCCCACAAGGGACTAGAAGGTCCTACCTTAGGTGTTACAGCCTGTGTGGTCCTGGCCTCCTGCCTCCCTCCCTGGGACAGCTGGATTCTGCCTCCTGTCCATGAGCCCCTAGGCTAGCTGCGCCTGTTGTGGAAGTGGCATAAGGATGCCCTCGTAGTGATGAGGTGGAGTTGAGTTTCGGCTCATGAGGCGGAGAGTCTTGGCCTCGTCATCCAGCTCTCGTACCTGCTTCGGCAGGTCTGCCCCAAACAAATAGTTTGCCGGCTGTACATTGCTGGCTTTGGACAGCACGGCAAACTTCGGGTTCAGTGCCGGTCGTATGGCACTCTTCCGCAGACAGTTTATTTCAAACAAGGCATTGCAGAGGAGCCCCACTGCATCCTGTTGTGTCTCCGTTAGTGGCCCCGCCATCAATAGACCTGGCAAAAGCCGTTACCCCTGAGGCCAGTATTTTCAGAATTTTCTAAAGCTTTACCTCCTGGGCTCTTACCCCTGGCCCAATATGGCCCCAGATGGCATGATTAACGGCCAGCACACTGAGGGAGGCACAGTTGACAGGGGTACTATAGCGGCCAGTAGTCTCCTCCATTACCTGGTCCTTTAGCTGGTGCGAGGCCAGGTAGTTAATGGTAGTGGCCAGCTCTTCATCCAAGGACTCTCCGGTTCGGGTGGGTACGGCAAACTTGGACGCCAATAAAGGCACTGTTGTCCCTAGGTCCCCAGGGTGTTCCTCTGATGTGCCTCCCTGCTCTGAGTCAGGTACTGCTGACTCCGTGTACTCCCCTCTATGGATTAGGGAGACACTTCGCAGCCCTGTATAAGGTGCTGCTAACGCGAGCTCCCGTGGAGACCCGCTGTGATACTGCTCCCTCCTCTGCAACAGATCAGTCTGGAGGCACCTCTCCAAAAGGGGCTCGATCTGGGAGAGACGCCCGCAGACGCTTCCCATTGTGGGAGGTGATTCCTCCGGCCCGGACTCATCAGAGTCTACGGGTCTGGCAGACTTATGTGTGGCTTTGCACCACGGCGGGGCTGCCACGGTGCTCTCTTGTAGCACCAAGTCTGCTACCGCTGGTTCCAACACCAGTGGCCTTGAAGGTGACTCGGACAGCCGTCCGCTACCTGCAGCACCGCGATCTTCCGTAGCCGGCTTCGTAAACCGTCTCCGCACCTTCGACATGGTAGGTCTGTACTGTTGATAGAAAAACTAGCAACCGAAACCCACCAAACAACGACCGTAAGTAACTATTTTAAAACACTTACCTCGGTTTTTAAAACTTACCGCTGGAGAGACGCAATCGCGCCTGTCAGTCTGTCGTTGGCGCATGCTTCAGACGTAATGACATGCATGACGACTGACGGCCTTCTTCACGTAGTCACTCACGTGACTCCGAAGTAAAATCAAGGGCTCAATTTTTCTTACAAAAGTGAATGCCTTGCATTTTTCCAAATTATATTGCATATACCGTATCTCACCTTATCACATTAGCATGTTCACAACCCTCTGAAGCTTCTCAGCAACCTCCACAAAACCGACACTGTCAACCAGCCTTGCAAACTTGGGAATATTGCAATTAATCTCTATTTCATTGCTAGAGATTGTGAGCAGTTGGTTTTGGTTTGATCGAGTTTACTGTCCAGGTACACTCCAACGTATTTGTACTCCTTGGTAAACTGCACATCCACACAATTGATGGAGACAAGGGACAGGTGTGTTCCTCTCCTCTGAAAGTCCACCATTAACTCCTTAGTTTTGTCGTTGAGCTGCAGGTGATTCAGCCCACACCACTTAACAAATGATGAGCAGTTGAGATCTCAAAACCAATATCGATGGGAACCCCTCTATCATTATTTTCCAACTTGAAAATAATTTTTTTTCTAACCTCTCTATTAACCAATTCACAACATATGTCAGGATATTACTGAGAATACCATGTGTTGACATTCTACTCAGTGACCTGTTCCATGAGACTTTTATGAAATCTGAAAATCTAAATATCACATCAACTATTTCTCCTTTATCTATTTTATTAGATAAAACCTAAAAAAAAAAAAACCCACATCTTTCAAACATAATTTCCTTTTTATAAATCCATGTTGATTCTGCCCAGTCTTATTTTAGTTTCCAAGTTCCCTTTACTGGTCGATAACTTTCTGTTTTCCATTTCTCTCCTCGTGTATTTACATTCTCCTTAAAGTCTATGAAAATCCTTCTGGAATGAATGGAATTTTAGAGGATGATAACCTGGGATTCCACCATCTCTGCTGCCTTATCTTTCATAGCATTTGGATACAGGTCATCGTGCTCTGTTGCAGACATTCAAATTGCAGTAATTATTATGATCATATTTATAATATGATTATTTTCATGAATGCTCATTGTATTTTTCTGTCAGTTCTTCATTCACATGTACTCACAGTTTTCGACTACTGCTGGGAGGTTTTCTGTATTGTATTCTGTGGAGAAGGTCAACATATTTATTCAATTTCTCTATTTCCTTATTCTCCAACATTATTTATTGTGTTATGGTCTGTAATCGGCTACTATTCTACTTTTGCTCATTGATGTTGCGACAGAATTCTGAAATGTTCCCAATCCTCAGACATACAACAATTTTTGGCAAATGCTGGGCCTTTTCATTGGATGTAGCACAATCTTTCACTTCTTTTGTTAGCCAAGGCTGAACCATTTTTTCCTGTTGGGTTTAGTGACTGAAGGAGATAGATATTAATTGAATACTGTGTATTACTTCCTTAAATGTTGCCCATTGCTTGTTTGCTGTCATTCCTTTTAAAGTAATTTCCCGATTGACTATGATAGAGGCAGGTGGAGGCAGGTTCTCTGGATTCTTTCAAGAGAGAGCTAGATAGGGCTCTTAAAATAGTGGAAAAGGGGGATATGGGGAGAAGGCAGGAACGGGGTACTGATTGGGGATCATCAGCCATGATCACATTGAATGGCGGTGCTGGCTCGAAGGGCCGAATGGCCTACTCCTGCACCTACTGTCTATTGTCTATCTATATACTGCATGCGGCTGGACTGTAATCATATATTGTAGAGGCACCAAACATTGTGAATAAACGGTTTCTTTATTCAGGCATTATAGGTTAGATATACACGCACGTTTAGTCTTCTGACACAAAAGCCATTGTTGCTGATGCGAGGCTGTTGCCTCATGGGCCACGAGTTGAGCTCTTGCTGAGGTGGCGGATCACGCACCGGAAGAGAGAAGAGGAGAGCTGGTGAGCTCGAAGTGAGAGGGTTGACCTGGGGTTCGTTATTATATACCAGGACACATTCCTATACCCCATGACAACTCCTCCCAGCCATTGCCCCAGTCACCTCACCCTACCCCCCGACTGCTGAGGGTTCGTGTAGCAAGTAGCCCAACCACCAGGTGGCGCCACAATATAGTCCATCCACTGACTGGATAGTACTCAACAAAAAAGCTTTTCACTGTACCTCGGTACACATGACAATAAACTAAGGAGATCTCCAAATTTCAATTTGGTTAGAAACATAGAAACATTGAAACATAGAAACATAGAAAATAGGTGCAGGAGGAGGCCATTCAGCCCTTGTAGCCTGCACCGCCATTCATTGTGATCATGGCTGATCGTCCCCTATCAATAACCCATGCCTGCCTTCTCCCCATATCCCTTGATTCCACTGGCCCCCAGAGCTCCATCTAACTCTCTCTTAAATCCATCCAGTGATTTACCCTCCATTGCCCTCTGTGGCAGGGAATTCCACAAATTCACAAGTCTCTGGGTGAAAAAGTTTTTTCTCACCTCAGTCTTAAATGACCTCACCTTTATTCTAAGACTGTGGCCCCTGGTTCTGGACTCACCCAACATTGGGAACATTTTTCCTGCATCTAGCTTGTCCAGTCCTTTTATAATGTTTTATGTTTCTATAAGATCCCCCTCATCCTTCTAAACTCCAGATAGTCGGGGTCACCAATGTAGCAGCACCAACGTGGTCAGGAAAAGGCCAGACGTCAGGCAGGTTCAAACAGTAGTTTTATTCAGTTGTTACATGTAAGTTTGATCCGCTAACGTAATTGTCATTGCTGCTGTAGCTGAGCGAGGTTGTTCTCTCGAACTCAGCTACCTGTTAACTCCCCCTAGCCCGTGACGTCACGTGCCAGCCCTCGTAGCTACTGACGAGTGTTGAACCATAAGTCGTCTGTGTATCAGCTGACGCCACAAGCATTTAATTTTGTTAATTCCTGCGCCTTCTCGCAGTGTGCATTTCTGCCCTTTTCTTGTTATGGTTATTTGCAGTATGTTGTCTAGTTAGCTCCATGTTAGACTAGTTAGACTAGGAAATCTGGTCAACTGAATTTAGAGACCTTTGTGTGGGAAGGAACTGCAGAGGCTGGTTTAAATCGAAGATAGACACAAAATGCTGGAGTAACTCAGCGGGCGTGGGGTCAAGAAAGAGCGGTCACGTCGCAGCCCTGTTTCCAACAATCTTTCCACCACCACGCACAGGAAACGACAAGACAGACAGCATTGTATGCAGATGCCGAGAAGTGTGTTCAACTCTGGCTTACATGGCCGACTCATGCTTCATATCTTTGTAGTTTGCCTTATTTAGGTTTAAGACCTTGATTTCCGTTTTAACCAAATCTTTTTCTGTTTTCATGTTACAATTTATTTTATAATCTCTAAGGGCTCTAAAATATGAGATTATTGATTAACTATTTCACAGAATAGAATACCAAATTTAAAATAACGTCTCCTCCTGTTCCTTCCTTGGATCCTCAACATGCTGATTTAGAAAACCATCACTGATACACTTGTCCTCCTCACTGTTGGGTTTGTCCAGGCTATTAAAGTTCCCAGTAATTATTTTATAGTCTGTGTCTATACCATGCTATGTTTGGTAGGCCAATATACAACAGTGACATTGTTTCTGTCCTTGAACATCTTTATTTCCAGTTATGAGAGTCATTGCGTAATATGATATGATACGATAGGACTTTATTTATCCCAGGAGGAATATGGATCTGCCAACAGTCATAAAAACACAAAATATATGAAACATGTAATTAAAGTGACGAGTGGAAAGGATTGGGGATTTGCAAAGATTGGGGAGGGGGTGTGAGGGGAGTCAGTCTACCTCACGACAGAACTGGGAGGAGTAGTACAGTTTGATAGCCACAGTGACGAAGGATCTCCTGTGGAGTTCTGCCGTGCAACTTGGTGGAACAAGTCTGTTGCTGAAGGTACTCCTACGTTTGACCAGTGTATCATGGAGGAGGCGAGCTGTATTGTCCAGGATGATCTACAGTTTGAGGAGCATCCTCTCCTCCAAGACCACCACCCACAAATCCAATTCCACCCCCACGGACTGAGCCAGCATTCCTGATGAGTTTGTTAATCCAATTGGCGTCCGCGGCCTTTGCCATGCTGCCCCAGCACACGGCAGCGAAGAAAATAGCACTAGCTACCACCGATTGATACAACATCTGCAGCATCTTACTGCAGATGTTGAAGGAGCGGAACCTTCTCAAAAAGTACAGCCGGCTCTGTCCCTTCTTGTCCAGGGCCTCAGCGTTACTTGACCGGTCGAGTTTACTGTCCAGGTACACTCCAACGTATTTGTACTCCTTGGTAAACTGCACATCCACACAATTGATGGAGACAAGGGACAGGTGTGTTCCTCTCCTCTGAAAGTCCACCATTAACTCCTTAGTTTTGTCGTTGAGCTGCAGGTGATTCAGCCCACACCACTTAACAAAGTTGTTGCCTTCACCTCTGTATTCAGCTTCCCTCCCCTCACTGATGTGACCAGGGGCCACAGTCTAAGAAAAAAGGGGAGGCCATTTAAGACTGAGGTGAGAAAAAACGTTTTCACCCAGAGAGTTGTGAATTTGTGGAATTCCCTGCCACTCCTGCCACCTGCAGAAGTTTTCAGATGACTCTGCAATTGTGGGTTACATAGAAACATAGAAACATAGAAAATAGGTGCAGGAGGTCGGAGTTATATCTGAAGTCCGAGATGTAGATGTTGAACAGGAAAGGAGAGACGCCCGCCCTTGTGGTGTCCCTGTGTTGCTCACTACCTTGTCTGAGACACAGTTCTGTAGCCTGTCATATTGTGGTCATTCGGTCATGTAGTCAGTGATCCAGTACACCAATAGAGCATCCACCCACATCTTCGCCGTGCAGTGCAGAAAAAGGCCCATCGGACCAACATAACATTGACCAACATGCCCCAACTACACTAGTCCCAGCAGCCCATATCCTTCTAAACCTATCCTATCCATGCACCTGTCCAAATGTTTTTTCAAGGTTGTGATAGTACCTGCCTCAACTACCTCATCTAGCAGTTTGTTCCATATATCTACCAGCCTTTGTGTAAAAAGTTGCCACATAATGTTGATCCTTTGTGTTTCTCTGGTTCTTTATTATCAGGACAATCCCTTCACTTTTCCACTTTACCCACATCTAAAATATATCCTGGAAATTGTGATTCCTGACTTTGATTGCTTTGGAACCAAGTTTCCATAATGGCTATTTGATTGGACCAATTTATTTCAATTTGTGCCATCAGTTCATCCATCTTGTTATGAACAGTGCATACATTCAGATAAAGAGCCTGTCAATTTTTCATGCACTAATTCAAATTGTAGCTCTATGGTTATATTTGTATGCTCTCTCCCTTTCCAATAGTCTCCAGATATAATTTCCTATTTTGCTACCCTGCACCATTATCTTGTCTTTTCTCTTCAACTTTCTACATTTTCTCTCATCAGAATCCTCCGCCTGATTATTTAGTTTAAAGACATATCTCCTGCCTAAGTAAATCAATTTACTGGGACACATTTCCCAGCACGATTCAATGTAGCCCTTCCCAAGGAAGCAAGTCTCTTTTCCATAAATACTGGTATCAGTGTCCAGGAATTGAATGCAGACAAATTGGACAGGCATCCTGATCAGTGTGGATGAATGTTTCTGTGCTGAATAACTCTATGGATCTCTTTGGAGAAAGGAAGATCAGCATCAGAGAAGAGGAAAGACTTCAAGGGCTGGAGGAGGCTAATAGCAGATTTGGGGGTGGGGGGAGGGGGGAGTTAAGTAGGGAGGAAGAGATGGAGAGAAATCCATCCAGAGAAAGATTCTTCGATCCACCATGTTTATGCTGCTCTCACGTTGCATAGGGCGTGTTTAAGCAGGCACGGTGGCGCAGCAGTTGAGTTGCTGCCTTACAGCGCCAGAAACCCGGATTCAATTCTGACTATGGATGCTGTCTGTACGGAGTTTGTACATTCTCCCCCGTGACCGTGTGAGTCATTTAACATTACCGGTCGGGTTTGCTTGGTTCTGAAAACTCCAATGAGCCAATTAAAATGCCCGGTCATCAAAGGAGTTTGTCTATGGCTACCTTGACTGCCTAGTCAAGGTAGCCGTAGATAGATACATAGATCCCACTGCTGGTCATAGGCTGCGAATTACAAAAGTAGTATTCCATCATTACTCTCTGTCTTCTATAGCCAAGACAACTTTGGATCCAATTTGTCTTGGACTCCATGGGCTCTAAATGTGTACACCAGCAATGGATGGATGAATAGGACAAGGAATAGTTGCAGAATTCTCTGTTAGCTAGAGACTACAGGGAATGGAAGCTTACTATGAAAGTAATGGAATATTAGATCACAGTACAAGATCTCCAGTTACAATTCCTTGAGAATGAGTAGTTTTCAAAGAACAAACCATTTATATTAGAGGTACCTAGCTTTGACAAATACTGTTCTCTCCACATACCGACATGCTTTTTAAATGATTTATTTATGTACTATATAAAACATTCCTTTATTGTATGTACAACACAGAATCTGTCAGTGCACAGAAAAGTAAGCAACGGACTCTGGAGACTCATGTTCCCTTGGGCATTCAGAGTTTAGATTCATTAGAATATGAGGATATGATTGGACAATTTTCTATCTCTCAACATGAGTATCAATTTCATATTTCCACCGGTTGCAGATCTAACGATGTACAGCTCCTGAAGAACCACTATAACCAGAAAAGTTGGCAACTGGATGTAAAGTTGCACTGCGTGTAAAGTTTCAATGCGCAAGAATTGTCACAGATCTTTGTTTTCTCATGACCTAAACATAAGCTAACATTCAATCTTCTACCTTCTCCAACGTAGGTGAAAAAGGTTAATGAGACATTTCACATTTCATGCTCTATGTATGTCATGAATCTTTCGTGGTTCAGTGATAGCTCTCTTGCCTATAGGTCAGATGTCTGGGTCTTCATCTTCCATGACAGATTTAAACATGCAATGCCGGCTGACACTTCCAGCGCAGTACTAAAGGAGTGCAAAAGGGAGCAGTTGAGTTCCAATTTTATGCTGACCTTGAAATCTAAATTAAAAAATGTTGGGACTGGATCCAAATACCAATTAATTATGTAAAATATAGACTGTGGGCATGTTTGCATCATCTGTTTCTGTCTGCATCCAATTACTGCAAATGCAAGCATATCATGCAAATTGTAATCGGCAAGATGTAGCATTTCTTCTCTAAACTAATTTGGCAGGAGCAGATTGGCTGAGTGCCTTAAATAAATAATCTTGGGGTTTCAGCATTGCGAGTAAAACCAGTGATTATTGCCCATCCCTATCGGCCCTCGAGAGGATGGCGAGTTCTCTTCTTGAACCTCTCTACTTGGCATGTATTCCTGATCTTATAATTTACCTTGTGGCTGTGATGACAATTTTTCATCTCCATTGCTCTGTGGCTGCAACTTTTTATTCTGCATTGTGTTTTCTTTATCTTTTTCCATTCCCTGTTGGACTCATGTTTGGTATTATTACATTCATATATGGTGTGATCTTCCTGGCTAGCAATCAAGTCAAAGTTTTTCACTGAGTCCCAAACATGTGACAATAATAAACCAATACCAATTCCTATACCAGTAACTCCCATTGAGCTGTTAGATAGAGATTTCCAAGAAATTGATGAAGTGATCTCAAATGAATAGCTGGAGTAAATCCATCAGGATCTAAACTTCCAGAGCATAGATTAAAGGTTAAGTGGTAAGAGTTATTATATGTGTCTTTTGTATAACACAGATCTTGAAGGTAGACAAAAATGCTGGAGAAACTCAGCAGGTGAGGCAGCATCTATGGAGCGAAGGAAATAGGCAACATTGCGGGTCAAAACCCTTCTGCACACTGTATCTTGACTATTGTTTGTACGTAACTTACGCAAACCTCCATGGTAGGATTGTGAGTGGAAACCCAAGGGATTAGAATGTGGGTGTCCAGTGTCCAAGAGATCTCTGTGACAATGAGATCCCTGGCTGGCTGGGATTCAGGTTATAAATAGTTACGAGGTGTGTTTGGGGAGCCAGAGAATCAGGGCATTTTCAGAACAACAGTCATCATATTCCACAAGGAGGGGTGGAAAAAATAGATTGAAATATGCACCTGCAATGTTGTGCACTCAGTACTGATCTGATTAACCTGTTCAATGTTTAGAGAGCCACATTGTAGGCAGTGCGGCTGGAAGTTTTTTTGTAGCAAATTGATATTGTTGTTTCATTACAGTTTTTCTTTGTATCCAAAAGTATAAAGAAAAGCTTTGTTATAAATGGCAGTTTTCCTAATTAAAACATTCATTGTTAAAAGAAAAGAGGCATAAATAGGGTAGAAAGTCAAAGCTTTCTCCCCAGGGTGGAAATGTCCAACACTAGAGGGCATAGCTATAAGGTGAGAGGGGGAAAGTTTAATGGAGATGTGCTGGCCAAGTATTTTTACACAGAAGGTGGTGGGGGCATGGAACGCATTGCCAGGAAGAGGTGGTGGAGGCAGATACGATAGTGGTGCTTAGGACGCTTTTCGGTAGACTCTTGGAAGTGCAGGGAATAGAGGGATATGGATCATGTACAGGTCAATGAGATAAGTTGAACTTGGCATCATGTTCTGCACAAACATTGTGGGTTGAAGAGGCCATTCCTGTGCTCTGCTGTTCTACTATATGGCTCAGAAATGGGTCGGACACTGAGCAATGCGGATGCAAAGGTTCTTCAAAGGGACGTCAATAGATTAAGTGAGATGCCTTGAATATGGCAGGCAGGACACAATTAAAAAGTGTATGTATTCCCTTTAGTAGGAAGGAAAGAAAGGAAAACAAGTTTAAATAGTGCAGACCTACAGTATGTTGAATAGGATAGTGACCTTTGTGTGCTGGTTCAGGGAACACAAAAACTTAATGACTACATCCAGCAAACAATTGGAACTACAAATGATGCATCAGCCTTCATTATAACGAGGTTGGAATATAAGCAAGGTGATTTTGCTACAATTGTGCAAGCTTTGGTTGGACCACAGCTGGAGTTCTATGCAGTTTTGGTCCGTGTACTTTAGAAGCAGTTTACTAGTCCAGGTTGCTGAGAAGAATAGATTTACTTGGTTGCTTGCTGAGATGAGAGAGTTGCCATGAGGAGAGATTGAGTAGGATCAGCCTACACTCAGAGGTTCAGAAGAGGAAGAATTGAGTAAAAAACAAACCGCTCACGGAAATAAGGGGGTTTCGGAGTTTCTGTGGATGAAATGAACAAAAGACATTTTGAGTCAGGACCCCTTCAAACGGAAGGAGTGGAGTGTGTGTGTGTGTAGGGTAGTGTAGGGGAGAAAGCTGGAAAAGAGAGGTGGTTGTGGGACAAACTAAAACTGGTCCTTTATGATTCATCACCAAAGCTGGAAGTGTCACTGACCCCAGGAGCATAAACCAATGCTGCAGAAGTGGCAAGATTCACACAATCAGATGTCAAAGATGCTTGATCTTTGTTCTGAATCTGCCTTGGCAGTTAAGGCAGGCCAAGATTTGTAAACCTGGATTGAAGGTAGGCATTAAGTGGTGGTTATAAAGATAGAGAAAGATATCTTTCACTGATAGTGTGGTTGGATTCTGGAACTCACTACCTGAGGGGAGTTTGGAAGCAGGTATTCTCACAACATTTAAGAAGTGTTTAGACCAACTTTGGAATTGCCAAGGCAAAATAGGCTATAGAGCAGGTGCTGGGATAAGTGCAGATGGGTTCTTGATAGTTGGCATGCACATGGTGGGGCTGACAACACTGAACCTCTGAGTATTTATTCAGCCTTGATGCTCTATTTTCAGCAGATGCTGTTTTTTTGTGGTTTCTTCATGTGTCTTATCACTCCTAATTCATTTAGGATGTTTCCTGAAGCCAAATGCATTTGCCAACATTCTGGCTCTCTATCCCCATATCTCCTGATGGGAACAGGAATCAAAATCTGGCCAGTAAAGCTCCTTAGAATATTTGCTATACATTGTATTTGCTGTTGAGTATATATTTTTCTTCACATTTAGACAACTATTTTCAGTGTGGGCATGGATGTTTGGGCTGTAGTTGAAGGGCAGGTGAAGGAGAATATGTTACAGGGAAAGAAGTGGGGAAATTGGATTGATTGAGAGCTGATATAGACTTGGTGGGTCGAATGGCCCCTTTCTGCCTTGAAATTAAAAGTATATCACAAGCCGGGAACTAATAATAAAAAAACACGAGTTGAGTTAGCCATAACAGCTTTCCAATGCAAGACTGATGGCTACAACCACTTTCCTAAGTGAAAGAGATAATTCAGTTGTGGCAGAAACAACAGAATGCTTGGAAAAGATCCTCACTATGTTCAATTTGGATACATGTCCACTGGTAGATTAGCATTGGCACAGGAATACGTATCTACAAATTGATATGTTGATACTGCTGGTTTTAATTTATTTCAACCTCACTGGGAAAAATAAAGTGAGTTTAATGTTAATTGGCACTGCCTCAGAAGTTGAGAAATAAAGAGGGGAAATAAGAGAAACAGTTGAGAAATAACGTTTGTAGGAAAGAACTGCAGATGCTGGTTTAAATCGAAGGTAGACACAAAATGATGGAGTAACTCTGCGGGACAGGCAGCATATCTGGAGAGAAGGAATGGGTGACGTTTTGGGTCGAGACCCTTCTTCAGACTGATGTCAAGGGAGAAATAAAGTTGTTTATTATGTACTTAAGGAAGTCAATCAGTCAGAAATACCCAGTTTCTGTCTGGTTAATGGCAGTAGAATTATGTGAAGAAAAGGGGGGAATTCTGGAAACACACAGCTGATTGAGCATCTTAGAGAGAGAACAAGAGGTAACATTTCAAGTTGATAGCTTTTGCAAAAAAATATGTAATTGATCATTTAATGAATTGTATGCTTATGCCAAAATTAGTTGAAGCATGTGGCCACAAAACTAAAAAATATATATATCAAAATAAACAATGCCCAGTAACGGAATCTGAAAGTCATTAAGCATGCATTCAGTTTTACAAAAACTATCTGAAATTGGACACATTCAGCAGATTAGGAAGCATCCTATACTTAATGTTTAGGCCAGGAGCCTTGATAGGAAGAGTCCTGGACCTGACAGGTTTACTGTTTCTCTTTCTACAGATGCTGTCTGGCCTGTAGAGTGTTTCCAACATTTCCATTTTTGTTTTACATTGCTGACAAATGTTTTAATGCAGATGTGAGCTCCTTTATGCCTTTGTACTTATGTCAAATAGCCTATGCAGTATTTTTTCTAATTCTGTGTTAACAAATTTATGTTTGGCTGGTTCAAATTCAATTTTTGTTATAAAAGGGAATTGCCACAAATAGTAAATAGTAAATTGTAAGGAAGACAAGTTGCCAAGTTAATGACAAGTTCTGCCATTAGCAGAAAAATATGAATTGATTCAAAACTTTCTCAGCAGGTGCACACATAATACACACATAATACACTGCATAAAATAGAGTTAAAGCAGGGTCCCAGCTTTGATCTTCAGTTTGAATTGTATAAAATAACTGTTGGATCTGCAATCAAAATACTAACGCCGGCTTCAATGGACTTGAATGAGTCATTCCAAACTATTGCCAAAATAGCACGAGAACAGCTTTCTCTGAATGGACCACGCATATTCTAAGGATGAATTTCCGATCTTCCAATTTACTCTTGCACTTTATTTTATCTGCAGTTTATCTGAAGCTGTAACACTATATTCTGCCCTCTGTTTATTTTCTCTTGAGAACTACCTGAGGTAATCAGGCATTGTATTGTTTGCCTGTATAGCATGCAAGTCAACATTTCCATCTTGGTACACATGACAATAAAAAAACTAGTACCAATACCAAGTGTGTTTTTCACTGCATGGGTTCTACCAGACCTACTGAAGTTTCCATTTCTGTTTTTAATCACTAAACATAGCTTTTAAGTTTCCATCTTTATAACTGGGCTAACTTCAAAATTATTAAATTGCCTCTAAAGTTTCGGAAGTCTTAGATTCCACAGGGATACCTCTACTTTGTGGTAATAATGTATAATTAAATGCCAGCATATATTGCTATCTAACTAAATAATGGAAAGAGGCTATAGATTTTACTTCGGAGTCACGTGAGGGACTACATGAAGAACCCCGTACAGCCGCACGTGCGTCATTACGTCAGACGTTTTCGTGCAGGCGACTGGTGAAGCAGCGGAGCTCCTCCAGCGATAAGTCTAAACTTCATATAAGTGCTATTCCTTACTTGTTGTAGGTCTCCTGCAGGAACCTCAGAGGTTTTTGCAAGATGTTCGCGATGGCCGACGAGGGAACCAGCCTAGGGCTTTGGGGAAACCCTGGTCTGACCGCGGAAGCGGGGAGCTGGAGAATGTCAGGTTTAGGGATCGGAGTCACTGATAACACGGTCAGTGACTCTACACGTTGGGTTCCCAGGGAGGGGAAACCCAAGAATATGCGGTTCCCAGACCGCAGTAGTCCCCAGGGTATGGGGCTAAACTGACCTGAACGGTCAGCCTGGGTTCCCGGGGAGGGGAAACCCAAGAATATGCAGTCCCAGACCGCAGTAGCCCCCAGGAGATGGGGTTAAAACTCACCTAAACGGTTAGCCCGGGTGCCGGGACGGTTACCGCGGGTATGTGTATATATATATTTTTATATCGATTCCCGGGGTGGGGAACTCCAGCTATGCGGTTCCCAAACCGCAGTCATCCCCAGGATATGGGGACAACTGACAAAAATGCTCAATACAATAAAGAAAGATGTTGGGAGGTTTTCCCTCTGGGAATGAATCTAGAGACCTTCAGTAGGAGTTGGGTCAGCGCGGGTTAATGTGAGAGCCTGCGTCAGCAGTAACGTTTATGACAGTATCAGCCTATGGGAAAGGTTGTGCCAGCAGCACCTTTGTTCAGGACTGTTCCAGGGGGCTGCCAATCTATGGCAGGCTATCCTATTGGAGAG
The DNA here is from genome assembly GCA_035221665.1 of Okamejei kenojei. Lineage (NCBI taxonomy): Eukaryota > Metazoa > Chordata > Chondrichthyes > Rajiformes > Rajidae > Okamejei > Okamejei kenojei. The sequence continues at coordinate 18,277,427 of CM069135.1, read as the reverse complement.
GCTGTGCCAGCAGCACCTTTGCTCAGGGCTGCTCATGGGGATGCCAAGCTATGGCAGGCTAGCCTATTGGAGAGGCTGTGCCAGCAGCACCTTTGTTCAGGACTGTTCCAGGGGGCTGCCAATCTATGGCAGGCTAGCCTATTGGAGAGGCTGTGCCAGCAGTACCTTTGCTCAGGGCTGCTCATGGGGATGCCAAGCTATGGCAGGCTAGCCTATTGGAGAGGCTGTGCCAACAGTACCTTTGCTCAGGACTGCTCCAGGGGATGCCAAGTTATGGCAGGCTAGCCTATTGGAGAGGCTTTGCCGGCAGCACCTTTGCTCAGGGCTGCTTCATGAGAACGCCAAATCTATGGCAAATACTGGCCTATGGGAAGGCCGCGCCAGCAACACCTTTGTTCAGGGCTGCTTCATGGGCGCCAGCAGTACCTTGTTCTAGGCTGCTTCATGGGAAAAGGCTGCATAGTAGGGTATTCTATTTACAGTGATCATGGGGGATGAGGAGGCACTGCTAGGATAAGGCAATATAACAGAATTATGACAACAAAGCATTCAAAGAGGACTATTCACAGTTCAAAAACACTGGTTATGTATGTGCTAAAATCCACTGTTAAGTCTCAAAAACTAAATTATATAAATGTTTCCCTAACGTTTCACCAATTTGTCATAAATGCCACTGTCAAGAAGCTACTATAGCGCACTCATTCATCTTTTGTACAAAAATTCAAAGGTTTTGGATTGAAATCTTTGAAATTTTCACAAAACTGTTTAAAATAAAAATGACACCAAAGCCAGAATGGATTATTTTCGGAATAACAGAAGGTAGTTCGGAATTAAATGCGTATCAAAAGAATTTATTTGATTACGGCTTAATAATAGAAAAAAATAATAATCTTAAAATTCTGGAAAAACGCCCCTATACCAACATTAAATATGTAGATTTCAACTATGTTTGAAACATTACATCTGGAAGATATGAGACTCCGCCTGGAAGGAAAATCAGAACGCTTCTATCAGATGTGGTCTGCATTTATAGAATTACTACAAAGATAGGGTGCAGGAGTACCTTGGGCCTTGGTAGGGGGGGGATGAAAAACTATCGAGTTGGTGGATTCCTTTTGCATGACATATATAACATAGTAACCGGCTTTTTTTATTTATTTTTTTCCTTTTCCTTTTTAAAACATGTTTTTTTTGGGTCTATCTCTTAACCCCCTTTCTCTAATTCTTTGACCAAGGGTTTCTTCTCCCCTTTGGCACGTTCTTTCACTATCACAACTCTTTTCACCTATTTCATTCTCTTTCTTTCTATTCTTTTTCTTTAAAAGCCATAAAATTATGGGGTACAATGATTGTAACAATATATATGTGAAGTACATTGATGTATTTACCTCTAATAAGTAAAAATATTTAAAAAAAAAAAGTCTCAAACTATATTTGAGATATTGGGCTCCTCTATCCAGTTAGATTAAGTTCCTATCAAATAGACCTATAGGACATTGGGATTTACCTTTAGCTATTCAATTGGCCGGTGACGCCGGCCTGGGCAACAGATTGCAGTCAATAAACTCATGTAACAGCTTTGTTGTTATAAAACAGCTTTCTAGTCGTTAGACTAATTGGTAATAGTATAGATGGGATTCAGCTGTGCAAGTAGGAGAACTGTTATCTTGTTAAATGGATAACTATTAAGTGCCATGTAGGTCATTGTTAACACAAACTTGTTATCACCAGCTGAAGTTAATAAAGTCACAATGATGAACAAACAGTATTCATTACTGCTCCAGTAGTCGTTAGGTAAATATTTAATTATATTGCAAAATGGTGCTATTGGCCTTAAATGGTAAATTGCGTCAGCAGCGCCTTGTAGCAGGCCTGCCTAATGCCTCCCTCATGTAGGAGGAGAGCATCCCGCGTCAGTATTAGTCTGACGCCGGGGCTTTGGCAAAGTCGGCGTATTGCTGAAGCCGCGCCAGCAGCACCTTGTAAAAGGGCTGCTTAATGGCTCCCTCATGTAAGAGGAGAGCATGCGGGATCAGTATAGTCTAATGCCGCGTCTGAGGGTATAGCTGTAGAGCATGCCCAAGGGATGCAGGGCACGTGCCAGAGGTGTATGCCTGGCAGAAAGGTTGCCATCCCAAACACATATGCAGTGAACACCGCTATCAGGGGGACATTGGAGCTGGCCACTGAATCTTCTACTCAGGTAAGATCTTTCCATAGATTAAACCTGGAGGACGAAGCACAAACTATTGGAACGAGCAAGGTTTCATAGTTTCGGCGACAATGCACCCCACGTCTTCATCGGCAGTAAGCGGTTCACTGAAGTTGGTGGCAGCATGAAAGCTGGCCAGAGGTTCCACGCACTGTACCTGTGCTACTCTACAATTAAGGGAACACTTACAACTTGGTAAGATGTACACTTAATTATACATTACAAATGATTGAGACATTATCATCTACTTTGAGGGCTCTAACCATGTAAAATGGACAATACTAGCATTCCAAGCAGGTTAGAATTGGGCAGGCTCAGTATAAGGGCCAAGATTGTCTTGCAAGACTGGCTCGGAAATCGGGCCACAGTTGCTATTTACGCAGACACAAAATTGCGAATATCATCTCGAGTTTGGAGGTGGAGCAGACTTGCATGACCTACCAATTCTTCTTTTATTGGTATCAACTATCTATAGACCCTACAGGCATTGTATGGGTTTAAAAGTGATTGAGCAAATATGCATATCGGCATGCTCAGATTCATGTTGATACATTATGATGATGGCATATGTTAGTCACGAGGGTTCAATCAGTTAAAGACCCCTGGAATGGTTACATAATCTTGTTTGCCACAGGAGAATCATCAATGGCAACACAGCATTGGTGTTGAATCACACCGTATTATGAAACTCTGGTTAAATGGAACACCTAATATAGATATGTTGTTTTCATGCTTATTCACTGGTTGCAAAATATGTGGCATAACAGTGGCGAAAGATACATTCTCGCTACAAGGAGAAGGAAGGTCTTTTATGGCTCCCTCCATTTTGCTTCATCAATCAAGGCTTCAAATAAAGTCATTAAGAGGCCGCTGTAGGTTCCTATTGTGTGATTGTCTTATGCAAATTGATTCCCGATTTGTCGGGAATAATAACCTTACATGGTTATTTAGAACATAATATTTGTCGCAAATAATAACCTTACATGGTTACTTTAAACGTAATTTTGCTGGTTCAGCCTGAGGCTTGGGAAATCAGCCATTGCATGATAAACTCAAATTATGTTCTGCAGATTTAAAAACTGCCCTAAGGCTTGGGTTGTTACATCTATCCTTCTATGTGTTCAAAGTGCTTGGATAGCACCAAAACGCAGAACTTTTCTTTCCCACGAGATGAAAGAGTTTGTTTTATGCTCATGTTACATTGAGAACGGTATAAATTGCTAATGTTTGGAGTTCATGTTAAATGATCTTTTGTTAATTATTGAGTTGTATGGCCATTAATTGTGCCACGTGCTTTCTCATTGAGTTGGCAAACAAGACCCGCTTTGTCGGGTTCACGCCGGATATCAAATTGTAGGATATCTTCAACATAAGGTCTCCCAGGACCAGTACAATACCGTATGGGATGTTGACATTTGTGAACACTATTTCACCAGGAGGCTCCAGCTACATCCTTAAATTTGGCTGGAGTCCGTTAGGTAGTTATCCTTCTGGTGCTGGTTTAGCGCAGCAGGTTCAGTTGCTACATAATTGTGACGGTACAGGATGGTTACATCTGTAAATTATAATATATAATATACAATATTATGTTATAAATACTTGAGCAGACCAGGAGGGAGTCAGGTCTCAAAATAGTCACAGGCATGCCAGGGGACCTTTGATAAGGTAAGCACGCATATATACAACAATACGTGAAGGTCACCAAGAGCCTTGGAGGTTCTGAACTAGCAATATTGTTAGTCATAAAAAACTTGGAAGAACGTATTTGTTCAGGCCACTCTAGATGATAAAACGGAGTTTGTGTTATGTAGGAATGGATTCTGATTCCAGATCCCATTCCACCAGGGCTGCTACAACATAACCATATAACCATATAACCATATAACAATTACAGCACGGAAACAGGCCCTCTCGGCCCTTCCAGTCCGTGCTGACCATTTGTTTTCCCCTAGTCTCATCTACCTGCTCAATTCCCTCGATACCCCTTCATTCCCTTCAGGTCCATATACCTATCCACTTTACTTTTAAAGGTTAAAATCGATCCTGCCTCCACCACTTCTGCTGGAAGCTCATTCCACACAGCCACCACCCTCTGAGTAAAGAAGTTCCCCCTCACGTTACCCCTAAACTTCTGTCCCTTAATTCTCATGTCATGCCCTCTTGTTTGAATCTTCCCTACCCTCAATGGGAAAAACGTATCCACGTCAACTCTATCCCTTTCATCATTTCAAGTCCCCCCTTAACCTTCTGCGCTCCAAAGAATAAAGACCTAACTTGTTCAACCTTTCTCTGTAACATAGTTGCTGGAACCCTGGCAACATTCTAGTAAATCTCCTCTGTACTCTCTCTATTTTTTTGACATCCTTCCTATAATTAGGCGACCAAAATTGTACACCATACTCCAGAATTGGTCTTACCAATGCCTTGTACAATTTTAACATTACTTCCCAACTCCTATATTCAATGCTCTGATTTATAAAGGTCAGCACACCAAAGGCTTTCTTTTACCACCCTATCTAACATGCGATTCCACCTTCAGGGAACTATGCACAGTTATTCCTAGATCCCTCTGTTCCACAGCATTCCTCAATTCCCTACCATTTACCATGTACGTCCTATTTTGATTTGTCCTGCCAAGATGTAGCACTTTACACTTAACAGCATTAAACTCTATCTGCCATCTTTCAGCCCACTTTTCCAAATGGCCCAAATCTCTCTGTAGACTTGAAAATCTACTTCATTATCCACAACACCACCTATCTTAGTATCATCTGCATACTTACATATCCAATTTTCCACCCCATCATCCAGATCATTGATGTACATGACAAACAACAGTGGACCCAACACAGATCCCTGAGGCACCCCAACTGGTCATTGGCTTCCAACCTGACAAACAGCCATCCACCATTACTCTCTGACATCTCCCATTCAGCCACTGTTGAATCCATCTTGCTACTCCGCCATTAACACCCAAAAGATTGAACCTTCTTAACCAACCTTCCATGGGGAACCTTGTCAAAGGCCTTACTGAAATCCATATAGACAACATCCACTGCTTTACCCTCATTAATTTCCCTAGTTACTGCTTCAAAAAATTCAAGAAGGTTTGTCAAAAATGACCTTCCAGGCACAAATCCATGTTGACTGTTCCTGATCAGACCCTGTTTATCCAGATGCTTATATATATTATCTCTAAGTATTCTTTCCATTAATTTGCCCACCACAGACGTCAAACTAATAGGTCTATAATTGCTAGGTCAGCAGCAAGGGTATTTATGTTCCGCTGGGTCACATTGTTACGGCTGCAGTGTGGTCCAACGAACGAATCTCCAAACATTTATAATAACCCATTGCTGAACCAGGGGTATTTGTTATCTATTTATGTTCTGGTTATACTTTCGATCTGGGTGAGAGATGGAAATATTATTATTCCATTTAAACAGCATCAACATGTTTTAAATCTATGTCATGACTGTATGCATTATGAATGTTTTCCCTTCATTTATCAATGAAGCAGTTGTGGTTGTGTGGACTCGTTTCACATGGCATGAAATCACAGAGCTTTGAAATCTTCACGTAGTCACTCACGTGACTCCAGAGTAAAATAGTAAAATTAAACGAGAACTAACCAGTTTGAAGTTTGATCTATATTTTATGAGGCGTTACAATGAGGGATTACATGCCCTCCGCTCCCTACCCTCATAAATATCATCTGGTAGTTCTAGTCTTTTGTTTCTTACTATTATACTTGTCGCTATTACCTGTGATTTCACACCATTGCTTTGAAGATTGACGCACGTGTGGCTGTACGGGGTTCTTCACGTAATCCCTCATCGTAACTCATAAAATAACGATCAAACTTCAAACTGGTAAGTTCTAGTTTAATCTTACTATTAAATATCACTGTTGAATGGGTGGAAATTCAGCATTTTCTGAGGTTTTCTTCTCTGCTATTTTTATTGTAATTCTTTATAAAAGACAAAGGAATCTAGGCATATTGATAGATATGGATATATAATTAACATAATTACTGTTATATTTAAATATATAATTAATTTGGAAACTACTTTTTTATTTTGTTTTTCCTCCTGGAAGATAAATTTCTAATCTAGCTATTGGAGTATGTTTTATTATATATATATATATTATAATTTTGAACTTTGTATCGCTCTCTCTTCCAATTAATAATAATTGGTCAAGGGGGCAGAGCGAAACATATAAAAACATCTACGGAAGTCAATAACAATTTTTCTACCACCTGTTGGTGGCTTGTTTTTAATTATAATATCTTTATTTTTGGATATTATAATATCACTTTTTTGTTTGTTAATTATCTTTTCACGACTCTACACTTTCTGGTCTTTTTCAAAGGTTTATTCTGAAGGAGAGATGCCAACAAAACTTAACAGCTGGGGATGATCATCCTTCATCTGGAGTTATAAGGTTCTTGGTTGCACCATATGAAAGTAAAGGTATTAACATGATCCATAATGCAAGACGATAAACAAAATAAAACTGGAGGAATCACGTTCTGTAGTTGGAATATAAGGGGCGCTAATGAACCAATTAAAAGGGGTAAGATCTTTGCCCAATTAAAAGCCTTAAAAAGTGACATTATTTTCTTACAAGAGACGCATCTGAAATATCAAACACAGATAAGATTGAAGGCAAATTGGATTGGGCAAACATACTACTCTTCATTTACTTCTAAATCTAGAGGCAACGGCTATTTATCATTCGTAAAGGTATACCATTTAAATTAAAGAATACTATAGCAGATAAAGAGGGGAGGTACGTCATAGTTACGGGAGAAATTTATTCTACTCCACTTACTTTGATAAATATTTATGCTCCTAATTTTGACAACCCCCAATTTTTTAGTAAAATTTTGGATATAATTTCAGAACTTAATCATCAAAATGTGATAATAGGGGGAGATTTGAATTGTGTTTTAGATCCATATTTGGATAAATCAGCAAAACAAAAAAGGACTAACATAAAATCTAAAACGAGTGAACTCCTAAATACATACATGAAAAATTCTAATATAACAGATGTATGGAGGATCGCTAACCCAGTAAGTAGGGAATATTCATTTTATTCAACAGTACATAAAACATATTCACGTATTGATTATTTCTTAGTGGACACAAAACTAATTCCATATACATATAATTCTAAATATCATAATAGTATCATTTCTGATCATTCCCCGTTAACTTTTTCTTTAAAATTAGAAGGAATGCCCGATAAAAATTCGTTTTGGAGGTTTAACCCCCAAATTTTAAATAACTCACAAGGTTGCACATATTTAAAAGAGCAGATGAGATTCTCTTTTGAGACAAATGATACACCAGATATTTCATCCTCTTTATTATGGGAAACTTTTAAGGCATTTATTAGAGGAATTATAATCTCATATCAAGCTTTCCAAATAAAAAGAATAATACTGAACAATTGCAGTTAGAACAAGAAATTAGACAATTAGATTCAGAAAATGCCAAAGAACCAACTATAGATAAACATAATAAGATAATAATACTAAAAATATAAACTAAATAAAATTTTATCGGCCAGAATAATGAGATTATTTCAAATTACAAAACAAGAAAATTTTGAATTTGGTGATAAACCTCATAAACTCTTAGCACGCCAACTGAAAAAAAGGGACACAGAAAATACAATTACTAAAAATTAAATCAGACAAAGGGGAATTACTAACACTACCTAAAGATATTAATAAAAGATTTGCTCAATTTTATCAAAACTTATATACATCGAAAACCTCTGCAAATAATACTCAAATTGCAAATTTCTTAGATAATTGTAATCTTCCAAAATTAAATATGGTGGAACAAGAGGCATTAGGAGCTCAGATTACACTACAGGAAATAGAAGAAACAATTAGTTCGTTGAAGAACGGCAAAACCCCAGGACCAGATGGCTTCAGTAATGAATTCTATAAAAGATTCTACGAAATAATTTCTCCACGGTTGCAAGATTTATATATATACATTTTTAAAGAAAAATAAACTACCAGAAACACTAACTGAATCAACTATTACACTTATACCAAAAAAGGATAAAGATCTAGAAGACCCAGGCTCATATAGAGCTATTGCACTCCTAAATACAGACCAAAAAATATTAACGAAGACCCTAGCGAGAAGATTGAGTAAATATGTTAGTAAACTAATAAATCCGGACCAAACAGGGTTCATACCAAAGAGATACTCATTTAACAATTTGAGACGGTTGTCTAATATAATGTACTCACATAATACTGAAGAAGAACTAGCAATTATTTCATTGGATGCAGAAAAAGCTTTTGATCAAGTAGAATGGCAATATTTATTCAAAGTATTGGAAAAATTTAATATGGGAGATAATTTTATTTTCATGGGTAAAACTATTATATGATAAGCCGACGGCTAGAAATACTGACTAATAATATATTATCCCTGAAATTCCACTTAGCAAGGGGCAATAGGCAGGGTTGCGCGTTATCGCCCCTGCTTTTTGCACTAGTGATAGAGCCTTTAGCTGAAAGTATAAGAAGCCATCCGAACATTCATGGGTATATTACCAAACACTCAAATAATAAAATTTCATTATATGCAGATGACATATTATTATATATTACAAATTCACAAATTAGCATACCAAATATACTAAATTTAATAGAGGAATTTGGTTCTTTTTTCAGGATATAGAATAAATTGGAACAAAAGCGAAATTATGACGATAAAACCTCAAGAGTCGACACATCTGTTGAAATTCCCTTTTAGAATTACAACAGAAAAATTTAAGTATTTGGGCATCTCAATTACTAGGAACTATAAATCATTACTCAACGCAAAACTATATGCCTTTATTAACTAAATTAAATGGGCTGATTAAATTTTGGAAGACACTGCCGATGTCATTAATAGGCAGAATAAACGCGATAAAAATGATCTTCTTACTACAAATATTGTACCTATTTCAATCAATACCAATATACATACCTAAAAAATTTCTTCAAAAAATTAGATTCTGATATTATAAACTTTATATGGGATTATAAATCACACAGAATTAAAAAAAAAACACTTGTGTAAATCTAAAGAATTAGGGGGACTGACACTCCCTAACTTATTGTATTATTATTGGGCAGTGAATATTAAAAATATAATCTACTGGTTGGACAGTTCTGCCCAACAGGTAGATTGGATAAGAATGGAGAAAGAGGATTGTTCCCCTTATAATATAGGAGCGATCCTTCTTTCCCCGATAAAACTGAACAATGTAATATACAAGAAGAATCCAATTATTCATAGTATAATACGAATTTGGAAACAAATAAAATTAACTTTAAAATTAAGAAAAATTATCGCTTCTTTCTCCAATAGCTAATAATCCCTCATTCAAACCATCCATTATTGATAAAACGTTACCCATTGGGAAAGAATAGGAATTAAAATGATGGGAGATATGTATGAAATGGGAAAACTTTTATCATTCCAACAATTACAACTAAAATATAATTTGAAAAGTAATCAATATTTCAAATACCTTCAAATTCAAGATTATTTGAAAAAAGTATATACAAGGATATCAAACTTTAACCCCAGATCTACTGGAGGAAGGAATGAATAGAAAGGCAGAATCAAGCAATTTAATATCTTACTTATATAATATAATTCTAAATATAGAAACACCAACGACAGAAGCAATTAGAAGAGACTGGGAACAAGAGTTATTGATAAAAAATTCCGAAACGATAGATGGGATAAAAATCTATTATATGTAAACAAATGTTCAATGAATGTAAGACATAACCTAATTCAATTTAAAATTTTACATAGATTATATTATTCGAAAACAAGACTGAATAAAATATTTTCAAATGTTTCCCCCATCTGCGACAAATGTCTAACTCAAAATGCCACTATAGCACATTCCTTTGTCTCTTGTACAAAACTGTATACATTTTGGAATGAAATTTTTGGAATTTTTACAAAACTATTTAACACAAAATTGAACCCCAATACTGAATTGATTATCTTTGGATCAATGGAAGAGGGAAGTAAACTAACTATATTCCAAGAAGCCTTTCTTAATTATGGTCTAATAACAGCGAAAAAACTTATACTTAAATTTTGGAAAAACGCACCTACGCCAACATTCAAAATGTGGATCTCAAATATGTCTGAAACGCTACATCTTGAAGAAATGAGATTCCTCTTACTAGGCAAAGTAGACCAATTCTTAAAGATTTGGTCTCCGTTTATCAACTTTATACAAGCATATGGTGCAACATAACATAACCTTAGAAATTAAATGGTTCAGAACTGGGTGACGAATGGGCAAAAATATGAGATAGGTAGATCTCTCCTAATCTTTCATTTCTTATTACTTTTTCCTTTTCTTTCAATCTTTTAACTTCTCACCTCTGTCCTTTATTTTATTTTTTTACTTTCTAAAAAAAAAAAAAAAAAATGAGAAAAAAAAAAAAAAAAAAAAAAAAAAGACAAAGGATTGATATGTTAAAGCTTTGGATATACAATCAGTTAACATTACCAGCAACACAACTGCCAGATATCAATCCAAAGTATTTTTCGAAATACTATTTAGATTGAAGAATTGGGAGAAAGTTAACAATTTGAATTATCTTGGTATTTAGCAAGTAAAGCTGAGGCAACTTCTGGATTCTGAGACATTTTACAATTGAAGCAAATTACCTTTGTATAAATGTTACCTTAATTAATCAGGTTTATGTCATGAAGATGGACCAGGCTGAAGCCTAACATTCACCCCAGTGCTTATCCTGCAAATACAATTAGCCTGTGTTAACCGGCAGCTCCCAACCTACTGTCAGGGTTGCTGCTGCGGTCAGTCTGTGAGGCAGGTCAGTTTGCTCGCAGTGACTAGACTCTGGGTGTCAGAAAATATGGGCCCACCCACAGTCTTACCTGATGGCCATCTAAAAGCCTGTGGTGCCCAATGCCTTGCCACTGTCTCTAAATGGCACTGAATAAAACTGAGGATGCAGGAGGGACCAAAATTGTAAGTGTGTGGAAATCTTAGATTGATGATCAGAGATGTATGAAAAGCCCCTAACAATTTTATAAAACCAATTTAATACAACAAATTCATAAACTCGGTAAAGTACAATAAAATGATCCACTTGACCACACTTACCTCGTTAACAAAGGTGCTTAACTATGATCATACTATAAAGCTGAGGGGATTGATGCAAGGTGCAACCAACCCCAGTGTTTAGTAAATTATAGAGATCAGGTGCACCTCCATGTGGTCTTAAATACATTACAAATTAAGTTACATAGTAACAGTTTACATGTTGGATCCGATTTGAAAACTCTACTCATACAACTAATCAAAGAATGTGCATCTTTGCGATGTGGGAGGTAACCAGAGTACCTGGAGGAAACTCACGCAGTCACAGGAGAATGTGCAAACCCCACATAGACAATGCTGAAGATCAGGATCAAACCCTGGTCGCTGGGGTTCAGAGTCAGCACATCCTCTAACCATTCCATTGTGACGCAAGAGGAAAGGTAAAAGTAGAGAAATTACGAGGATTTGGGTATAAATTTCAGCAGAGGCCAGGCAGTCCAGGCATTGTCTCCAGAGGTGGAGTGATTTAAATTAGGGAGACACAAGAAACCAGAATTGTAGGAGTTCACAGCTACAGGTATGGTGGAGGTTATAGAAGTAGAGTCCTGAAGCTTTAGAAGGAATTGAAAACAAGGCAGAAATGTTAAGTAAATGAGCTTTTGCTGGATCATCAAGTCAGTTAGCACCAGAGTAATGGTGCAAGTTAAGATCATTATACAGGCTAACTGATTAAAGAGCTCATGATTTTCTTAATGTTGAATATCAAGTTGTTGAGCATCAGAAACCACACTTTGAAACAAATTCACTGACTGCAGACGTAGGTCTTATTAGGTATGCCGAATCAATGCAATGCAAATATTAATAAACACATTCATTGCTGGGCAGATTCCCAGACATGTCTGAACTGCTGCCAAGGCTTTGTGTGCCATGTCGCTAAATTAATATGGTTGATTTCAGCATATTGCACATTTTAGGATGATGTACAATCGCGGATGGCTCATTCAAACCCTTATGATAAATGCACAATTCCTAATACATTTTCCAACATAGTTCACAAAACTATCTACAGATCAACTTTAATATATTGTAACCTTAAGTCCTTGGACTAAAGATCTTTGAAATATTCATCAGCTCAGACATGCCTCTGTTTCTTCCTCTGGCTTCTAAGCACAAGAATGATGTGTGAATAATGTCCTTTTGAAGGGCTCTTTAAACTTGATTGGAAATGTTCCTCCACAAGATTAATTGCTGTTGACAGGGTTGACTTCCAGGCATCCTTCTCATTGGGGCAATGTCTGAGGAGTAATGTAATAAATATTCTTGCTATGAATGACCTCTTGTGCTAACCAGATGGAACTTGGACCTTTGGGTCACACACAACAACAATTTGTTTACTCTTTGGGTTATTTTCTTTTAGCCACTGATACATTATCTCACTCAGGAGAAACAAAGCTTATCATGAGGCAGCTATGGTTCATTTGGGTGCAACAAATGTCTGAAAATTGACTTTGGTGCCACTGAGAGACAACAACTTTGTTGGAGAGGTGGCTTCCCAGTTGAAATATTATACCAGTCTAATTTATCCCCTTTAGTGGATATGGAGCAGGATGGTTATCTTTAGAGACATTGCCAATTTTCCCATGACAAACAAAATGACACATAAACTTGTCACTATTTGTGGAATCCATTGTGCCCAAATTAGCTGCTCTTCTTACATTAGAGCAATAACCACAAATCAAAAATATTGTAAAACACGCTAGGTAATGAAAGATATGATTTAGATGTTACTTTTATTAATTCAGTGGCTGTTAAAAACAGATTATTTACAATGAAAAGATTTTTTTTTTAAATAAAGGTAAGACAAAGCCTAGTTTTCCAAAGAACAATTTACTAATATTATAGATCATAAGTTAACATTTTCTTGCATATAATAATTACTAGGCTAAGTGGGACCCGTTGGATCCCTGTCACACGGGAGGCCCGGTCCCCCAACGCAACCCGTTCCCCAATGTAATATTCCACCACTCACCCGTTCCCCAATGCAACCCGTCCCGCCAACGCAATATTGCACCACTCGCACATAGCCCCCAGCTGCGCAGGCAAGGCTCATTTCTCCTCATCCCCCAGCACTCCCTCCCCCTCCTCTTCGCCCTCCCTCTTCTTTCACCTCTCCTCCTTCCTTCTCCAATCCCTCCCTCACCACTCCCTCCCTCTCCTTTCCCCTACCCTCAGTCACTCCCTCCTTCCCTAAATCTTCTCCCCCTCCCTACACCCCTCCGATCCCTCTATCCTCCACTCCTCACCTCCCCTATCCCCCTCACTATCTCCCCCTGACCTCGCCCACTGCCTCCTCTCCCTCTATACCCCCACTCCCTACCTCCCCCAATCCCCCATCCTCTATTCCCCCTCCTCCCCCACTCCTCACTTCCCCCACTTTCCCCTGCTCTCCCTCCCTACCCCTTTCTCTGCCTCAAGCCACCCCACACACCCTCCTCACCTCCCCAGGGTCTTTCCCCTCTCCTCCTCTCCTCCCCAATCCCTCCCTCACCTCTCCCTCCCTCTCCTCTCCCCTACCCTCCCTCCATAAAAAGCAACATCTGCAGTTCCTTCCTCCACAGATCATACATTGTTAACTGTGGTTTAGATTCCGTTGATGACAATTGGACCAGTTTGCATCGCGTGTGTGTACTCAAACTTCGCTCGGCCATTCTGCAACCCGACTCTCCCTCCCTCCCTCTGCCCACTCCGGCTCAGCCGTTGCTCGGCCTATCCCCGTCCTGTCTGACCATTGCTGCATCTAGGCACATCCCATCCTGTCTGCCCACTGCTGCCGCTCGGCACGTCCCGGTCCTGCCCACCCACCTACCTACCTGCCTGCTCGGGGGGAGGTTGGAGCCAGTGTTCGTCATGGTGGGCACCACGAATTGTCGATGAGCTGATGGAGAAGATCTCCTCCGTGAAGGCCGCAACGGCGGCGGTGGAGGAGACATAGAAACATAGAAATTAGGTTTGAGCCTGCACCGCCATTCAATATGATCATGGCTGATCATCCAACGGACGGACAGGGGGGAAGGTTAGACGGGACCACCATTGCTGCAGTGGGCGGGGGAGAGGGGTGAGTGATGAGGGAGAGAGAGATGGGATCAGGGCCTCCACTGAAACCCCGCCCGCGGCCGCCTCCAGTGGTGGGGAGACGATAGACAAGTTACTGTGAGGAGGGGAGAGAGGAGTTTGTGAGTGAGGCAGGCAGGCCACCGCCGGTGGGGCAGGAAGGGACTTTGCCATCTTGACCGTGGCATTGACTGACAGAAGAAGAGACTAATCGTGGCACTGACTGAAGGAATCTGCGCATGCGCGTTTTGTAAGATTTTTAAACCTTGATAACTTTTACAATATACCACCAATCAGAAGAAAACGTCTTGCACTCGCAGCACAGGAGAACGGTGAGTAACCTGGCGAAAAATCGTAGGGCTATCGCATACCGTTTTTGCGCAAATAGAAAAACCCCGCAAACTAGAGGAATGCAAGATCAGATTTTTAGTTATATATAAATTACCTTATCATCTTAATTTCCTGGAACACAACATTCCTGCGGCCATAATTTTGTGGCTGTTTTGCCATCTCACATTTTTGTTGTCTTTGTTTGCTAACAAAACACCGAATCATAGGACCAAAGGAATATACAACATGGGGAGAAACCATTTAATCCTTTGCATTTGTGCACCATTTGTGCCTCAAATCTGCTCAGCATCAAATTAATTCACTCACATTAGTGGCAGCATCCTGTGATTACAGTGTTGCACTATCGATAAAATGATTTCAGCAGCTTACCTTATCTACACTTATAGCACCTTGCAAAATACTAACATCAACCTCCAAAGACAAGGGAAGAGGTTCCTGGGGATTCCCACCTAATTCTTCCTCAGTTTATACATGGTCCCTTTTTGAAAATATATTGTGTAATTCAAATTCCAAATGTTGCTATCCAACAGCATCTACACGAGAAGGTTTACAGGTGTTCAAGAAAGCAGCTCACCACCACTTTTTCAAAGACAATTGGTGTGGACAATAAATGATGATCAGATCTCAAAAATGAATATGGAGTAAACTGTCCCGTTTCAGACTGATCGGCCTCGCTCTCTAACCCTTCCTCAGTCAATAAAGAAAGTTTAAACAGGGCAGAATTAGTTTAAAGTTTTCAGGAAAGTCTCCTCTAATCTTTGGAAATTGGGAGAGGCAAGTTGATGAAGTATTCTTAGATGAGCCTATTGGGACCAGTGAACTCTGTTATATTGGGTTTAAGATAGTTATGGATAAAGATAGGGTGGTTCCTGAGTTAACATTCTAAATTGGAGCAAGGCCAATGTTGAAGGTATTAGACAGGAAATCGCTAAAGTTGATTGGAGCAGGTTGTTTGAAGAAAAAGGAACATTCGGAAAGTGGGATATTTTAAAAGTGTGCTGACAGGAGTCCAGGACATGCATGTTCCTGTTGAGTGAAGGGCAAGGCAGGTGGACATAAGGAAGCTTGGATGACGAGAGCAATTAAGGCTCTGTTAAAAAATAAGGAGGGGGCATGGGGATACATATAGGCAGCAGTTGGATTCAGTGTATCCCTGGAGGAATTTCAGGTACTGGGGGGCACGCTCAAAAAGGAAATCAGGAAGTCAAAAAGCAGACAGAAAATAGCTCTGGCAAATAATATTAAGAATAATCCAAGCAATTTTATAAGTACATTATGGGGAAAAGGGTAACCAGAAAGAGACTAGGGCCCGTCAGTTATCAAAGCCTTGAACTCTGTGTGGAAGCACAGGAGATGGACAAGTTCCTCAATATTTCTCCTTTGTTATATATGATCAATGCATATTGTATTTACAGGCCTGTTATGCTAATGCAGGTAAGAATTTCATTGTTTGGTACATATGACAATTAAACACGCTTGATTTGTCTCTCTTGACCCATTGTTTTACTGACAGACTGTAGCGTTCCCCTCAGACAGATGCAAGGTATTTATTAAAACGTATTCCAATGCTCTTCATCTCCACTTTGAGGTTTCCTGTTGACCTCCAGTATAGTTTCTGTGATCCTACAGCTCTATGTACTTTAAAAATGGTTTTGGGTTTCCCTTGATTTGAGATCTCTTCGCTGACTGACAAAGGCCATCCCATCTGGACCATGACTGTGGGAGAGTCTGTGTGCAGTAGCAGAGGAAGCCGGTAATGACAGCTGAAATAAATACTAAAAATGACTGAGATACTCAGCAGATCAGACAGCATCTGTGCAGAAAGACACAGAGATAATAGTTCAGATTGATGGCCTTTTGTTAGAAAGGACCACAGGTCTTAGGCCTGAGATGTAGACTTTGTTTCTATCTGCACAGATGACGATTGCCTGCTGAATATTTCTACAATTTTTTCCTTCTATTTCCAGCTTTTTGATTACAATGACTGCTTTACTATTGTAAGAAGCTTTATCAAGCAATCATTTGATATGATCAGGCAACTATACTATCTGTCTGTTTTGAGAGAAAGTTGACATTCCGCCCCAGGTATTTTTTGTCAATGACATTGTCATAATGAAGAGACTTTGCCATCACTTGGTCAGCAACAAACCTGAGCACATAAACAAGCAGCTGAGGCAGCCCGAATGGTGTATTTCAGCTTCTTATATTTTTATAACCTCTAGAACCCAGTCCAATTCAGCCTTAGTGATAAGATCATCAGAGAGTACTTTAAGTAAATTAGTCCCCTCAATTCCCATTCACAGGCAATCTCACAAATTGGACCACTCATACAGTCATATGGCTAAACTATATTAGAATCATACAGAATTGAAACAGGCTATTTGGCCCATTGTGTCCATACCAACCATTAACTGCACATCTACATGAATCCAACTTACCAGCATCTGGTCTGAAGCCTACCATGCCTTGGCATTTCAAGTATTCATCTGAACAGCTCTTAAATGTTGTGAGAATATCTGCCTCCACCACCCCCTCAGACAGTAAGATCTTGATTGTTCCCGATGTTGGGGAAGTCCAGGACAAGGGGTCACAGTTTAAGGATAAGGGGGAAGTCTTTTAGGACCGAAATGAGAAAATCGTTTTTCACACAGAGAGTGGTGAATCTGTGGAATTCTCTGCCACAGAAGGTAGTTGAGGCCAGTTCGTTGGCCATATTTAAGAGGGAGTTGGATGTGGCCCTTGTGGCGGAAGGGATCAGGGGGTATGGAGAGAAGGCAGGTACAGGATACTGAGTTGGATGATCAGCCATGATCATATTGAATGGCGGTGCAGGCTCGAAGGGCCGAATGGCCTGCTCCTGCACCTAATTTCTATGTTTCTATGTTTCTAAATTCCAACCACACTCTGGTTGAGAACATTATTCCTCTTTCATTATGTCCACCATTTAATGCTTATCCTCAAACCAGCCATACAAACCTTGCACTGTTGTCACTCAAGGCAGGCACCAACATCAAAGATCAAGCTTATTACTTCATGACTGCACTTGTCTGACCACATTCTGAGCTTGTGAATTCTTGCCATTTGTGTAGCATTGGTTGGTGCTCCTGTGCTTGATGACAATTCCAACTTTGGTCAGGAATTGCAAAGGGTCATTTTGAGTTTGCCCCATGACACCACCAACTGGATGCTGCAGTAATGTGTTTAGTTTAGCTAATTTTTGAGATACAGCATGGAAGCAGGTCCTTCGGCCCACTGTGTCCACACCAACCAATGATCATTCATACACTAGTGCTATCCTACATGCTAAGGACAATTTACAGAAACCAAATAATCTAAAAAGCACATTGTTGGAATGTGGGAGGAATTTGGAACACCTGGAGAAAACCCACACGGTCTCAGGGAGAACATGCAAACACCATACAGACAGCACCTGTAGTCAGGAATGAACCTAAGTCTCTGACGTTATAAGGTAGCAACTCTATCGTTGTGCCACTGTGCCGCACTAACAGGTGTCCATTGTGAATGTCGCCAGATGTATGCCAAGAAGGATGTTGATGATGGCAATGATCGTGCTGTGCTGAATTTTTGCCAACCTTGCTAAATTGAGCAGTGGCAATCCAACTGATACCATGCTCAGCTAATCTGACATTTAACAGCAGAAGAAAATCAACACTTCCGGTGGCGCTATGGAGTAGGTGGAACTCGCGCCAACCAGCTCCTTAAAAATTGTATAAAAAACGGGTGATTTAAAGTCACTTACCGAAGGAGAACGGCACCGGCAGCTTTTAAAAGGTGCGTGACGTCATCAGGCACGCGACTTTACCGATAGTATGTCGATGCAGCATACCCCCCCCCTCCCCAAACAGAAAATACCATCACTGAAAAAAGTAGGCCCGACGCCTATCTCCTTCGCTCCTTAGATGCTGCTGCACCCGCTGAGTTTCTCCAGCTTTTTTGTGTAAGGCCCGACTGGAGCCTTGGACTCAAGTTTGACAGCCTCCCAGGAAGACATCTTATGAAGGAAATCTGAGATGGAAGAACTTAAAGCTGTTTCTGCAGAAACAAAAACTATTATGGGTGAGCTGAAAAAAATGAAAAAAGATTATAAAGATGATTTAAAGATCCTTAGAGAAGATTTTCAAGTGTTTAAAGAATGTGAAAGATGAATTAAAAAGATAAATTGTACTTACAGTAAAGATTATGCTTGATGAATGGAAAATACAGGCGGATGCAGCTCTGCAGCAACATATGGATGAGGTAAACCTTAAATTTGAGGTGATGGAGTCGAACGTTGATAATAAGCTAGAACCTATTTTACGGTCATTTGATTAACAACATGTGGCAATTAAGGAACTGTCTAGTATTGCCTGTACAAGTGCAAATGAGAAACTTCTCTCCAAGAACAAACGTTTATCAGATTTATTACACAAAATAACTGAGAAATGTATTGACTTGGAGGGACGGCAAAGGCGCCAGAACTTACAAATTGTTGGATTGAGTGAAGGTAAAGAGGCAGATCAAGACCCTCGAAAATTCGCTGCAAATCTCTTAAACTGTTTTGAATCTGGATCAAGAGCCCCTGCTTGGTCGGGCACACAGGGCACTGAGACGCCGTCCAGAGAGGGGCGCGCCCCCAAGACAATTGATTGTGAAAGTGGTTTATGATCATGTCTTGGAGGATATGATGAAGATAATAATTCATAAGAGAAACCTCATCTACGATAGAGATAAGATTAGCATATTCAGAGATTACCCTGCGGAAGTCACCAAGAGAAGAGCTCTATTTACAGAAACAAGAGGCATTCTTAAAAAGATAGAAGGTCTGAGATATGGTCTGATGTATCCTGCAACGCTAAGAGTAACCTATGATGACAAAGAGCATCACTTCATCAAGCACACAGAGGCACTTGAATTCGCTCGGAACATCGAGCAGAAGGAGGAAGAGGTAGAAGAGGGAGAAGCAGACGCGGATGAAGAACGGTGAATTTGAACTGTATCTAACATTTACCTGGAGGTACCGAATATCCATAGAGAAGGAGGAAGAATAATGGACTCTTAAATACACTAAAAAACTAATATATAATAGGAATAGTTTAGTATTAACTATCACTTAAAACTGCATGCTATTCCACCCAAAACAGTTATGATATTATTAAAAATTCAAATATGTGTTCATAATTTATAATCATTAAAATTTAGCACCCCACCCCTATACAAATAGCCCTTAAGGCAATTAAAAATGGTCCATTAAGGAAAATTTGTAGCTGGAACTATTAATTTTTTTTTTTTAACAACGGAAGTCGTTAGATTAATAGCCACACCAGTGTGGCTAACACTTAAAATAGCTGTAGTTACCCTTTCCCCTCCGTTAACCCTATTAACATTTATTATTCCTATTTTTATTTTTTTGTTTTATATAAAGTATTATATTACATTTTTAGTTATGAATGGTATTATGAATTTTGTTTGAAGAGATATGTACATAAGATAAAGTTACATGCATTAAAACTCATCGATCTGAAGCACGGGTATGAGGTTGGGATAGATGTGCTGAGACATCTACTTCATTATAATCCACCTTAACAACAAAATGCAAGACATTAATATGAAAACTGGGGGTGATGGAATCACCTTCTGCAGTTGGAATGTAAAAGGAATTAATGAACCAATTAAAAGAGGTAAGGTTTTAGCTCACTTAAATAAACTTAAAACAGACATAATCTTTCTTCAAGAGACACACCTCAAAAAGGATGCGCAATATAGACTAACAGCAAAATGGATTTCTAAACTGTATTATTCTTCAATTACGCAAAAGTCTAGAGGGATTGCAATTCTTATACGTAAAGGTATACCATTTAAGCATACCTCAATAATAGAAGATATTGAGGGTAGATATATAATAATTACGGGTGAATTATATTCAATAAAGTTGTTCTTATGAACGTATATGGACCTAATTTCGATAATCCGTTGTTTTTTAAGAAAATATTTAATACTATTCCGGTATCTATACAACATAATCTAATAATTGGGGGTGATTTAAACTGTACTTTAGATAATTATCTAGATAGATCATCTACTAAAAGAAAAGTTACATCTAAATCAAGCAAATTTATAAACTCCTTTATTAATACTGCAAATGTTAAGGATGTCTGGAGAATTGATAACCCTTCTGGTCGGGAATACTCATTTTACTCACCTGTATTCGGAATCTATTCAAGGATAGATTATTTTTTAATAGACTCAAAATTAATTCCATTTACGTATGACCCATAATATTATTATTTCGGATCACGCACCATTAACATTTAAGATAAAATTAAATGGTATAACTAATAAACAATCTCAATGGAGACTCAACCCTCAAATTTTAAATGAAAAGGCTTGTTATGATTATCTGGTAAAACAGATTAAATTGTTTTTTGAGACTAATGACAAACCCAGAATTTCAGCGTCACTTCTTTGGGACACATTTAAAGCCTTTATGCATGGTGCTATAATATCTGCACAAGCATACCTTAATAAGGAAAACCGAAAGATGCAACAAACTTTAGAAAATGAAATAAATTAGATATTGAAAATGCAATATCTCAATCTAAGGTGATACATAATAAAATTGCAATATTAAAATATAAGCTAAATAAAATATACTCATATCATGTTATAAAACTTTTTCAACAGACTAAACAAGTACATTTTGAATTTGGCGACAAACCACAAAAAGTATTGTCACGCTAGCTTAGAAAATCAGATGAGGAAAAAATGATATATAAAATCAGATCAAAACAAGGAGAAATATTAACTTTGCCAAAAGATATTAATGACAGATTTCTGCATTACTATCAAAAACTTTATTCAACCAAACTGACGGGGCAATCGGATGGGATGGAAACATTCCTACATGAATGTCATATCAAAGGCTTAGATCAGGAAGGCAAAGACTTGTTAGATGCTGAAATATCAGTAAAAGATATTGAGGAATCAATCAGATTGTTGAAAAATGGAAAAGCCGCTGGCCCTGATGGCCTAAGTGCTGAATTTTATAAGAAGTTTCACGACTTGATTTCCCCACGTTTACAAGCGATATATATAAATATGCTTACGAACAAGGAAAGTTACCAGAAACTCTACAATCACACTCATTCCTAAAGTAGATAAGGATCTGGAAGATCCTGGATCATATAGAGCAATTGCTCTTCTAAATACTGATCAAAAAATAATAACTAAAATTTTATCCCAAAGGTTAAGTTTAGTGATTAATAAACTAATACATCATGATCAAACAGGCTTTATTCCCAAACGTTAATCCACTTATACAACTATTCAATATCATATATTCAAAAAGAGTTAATGATATTGAATTAGCTGTCATTTCACTAGATGCGGAAAAAGCGTTCGACCAGGTTGAATGGCCTTACTTATTTAAGATAATGCAGAAATTTCAACTGGGCGATAGATTTTGTAAAAGGGTACTCCAACCCTACAGCAAGAATACTAACAAATCAAATGTTATCAGCTAAATTTAATCTTTCTAGGGGTTGTAGACAAGGATGCCCATTATCACCTTTATTATTTGCTCTCGCAATCGAGCCATTAGCCGAAAGGATTAGATCAGATCCAGAAATATATGGATACAATACTAATACCACAACGAATAAAATATCTTTATATGCAGATGATGTTTTAATATATATCACAAAACCGGAGATCAGTATTCCTAACTTACTTAACATTATAAATAAGTTTGGTACATTTTCAGGATATAGAATTAATTGGAATAAAAGTGAAATTATGCCTATAACTGGAATAAAAGTAAACATATTATAACAATTTCCGTTTAAAATAGTTACGGATGAATTTAAATACCTAGGAATTAATGTATCTAAATCTTATAATCTATTATTCAAATTAAATTATCCTCAGATATTGGATAAACTAAAAAAGAATATTTTATACTGGAAAACACTACCAATATCAATGATTGGCAGAATAAATGCTATAAAAATGGTCTTCTTACCATAATTATTTCAAGCTATCCCTTTATATCTCCCAAAATGTTTTTTTTTTTTTAATCGATTCTATTATTAACAGCTTTATTTGGGATTATAGAAATCACAGAATAAGTAAAAAACATTTATGTAAGTCCAAGGTAAATGGTGGATTAGCGTTACCTAATTTTTTTATATTATTTTTGGGCGGTTCAGATTAAGAATATTAATTTTTAGCTGGTAAAAGTGGAGCAGGAACTAGCTTGGCTAAAGATGGAAATGGAAGACTGTTTACCATTTGATATAAGTTTGATTCTTCTTGCTCCAAGTGAAGTACAAAATAAAACTTATGGGAAAAATCCTATAATTTATAGCAATATACGTATTTGGAAACAAATAGTTACGACTTTACATCTGGATATGTGGAAACTATACATCTATACATGTATACATGTGGAATTCTCTGTCACAGAAGGTAGTTGAGGCCAGTTCGTTGGCCATATTTAAGAGGAAGTTGGATGTGGCTGAAGGGATCAGGGGGTATGGAGAGAAGGCAGGTACAGGATACTGAGTTGGATGATCAGCCATGATCATATTGAATGGCGGTGCAGGCTCGAAGGGCCGAATGGCCTGCTCCTGCACCTAATTTCTATGTTTCTATAATATGTCACTCTGTTTACCAATTATGAATAATCCTTTATTTAAACCTTCTATATTGGATAAGGGGTTTAGACACTGGAAAAATTTAGGAATTATAAGGATAGAACACCTTTACAGGAAAGGAAAATGTCTATCATTTCAAGAATTAAAAGATATCTATGGATTACACCCAAATAACTTGTATTTAGAAATATATCAAGTCAAACATGCAAGACTATAAGAATAGAGAACCAGGATTAGTGGATGAGTGGCTTAACAAGCACCCAAATACAGAAAAATTAATAGCGTGCATACTCTTTTGGATAGGGAAGTCCCAACAGCTGAATCATACCGACAGATATGGGAAAATGAAATAGGTCTATCTATAATGAAAGATACTTGGGAAGAAAGTTTACAACGTATACACCAATGCTCATTAAATGCCAGACATACTTTGGAACAATTTAAAGTAATACATAGATTACACTACTCAAAAACGAAATTAAATAGAAATTTTCCTAACATTTCTTCTATTTGAGATAAATGTCAGAATTTAGAAGCTAACTTAACGCATAGTTTTGTAACATGTACAAAACTTAATAGTTATTGGGCTGATATTTTTGGAATCATTTCTGAGGTTCTTAAAACTAAATTGGACCCTGATCTAAAGTTAATAATATTAGGAGTTCCTGACTCAAGCTTAATATTAACAGTAAGTCAAAGACATTTTCTTGATTACTGTTTGATAATTGGAAAAAAATGAATATTAAAATTCTGGAAGGGAACATTATCCCCCACAGTCAGAATGTGGAGTGTGGAAATGTCGGAGACGTTGCATTTGGAGAGAATTAGGTTTGTCCTAATGGACAAATATGAACTTTTTGAACAAATATGGTCTCCATTCATTGATTATTTAAAGGGGTAGCTGAGCTCAGCACTGTAACTCAATAAGTACCCTGGTGTAGGATTAGATGAAAAGATGTATTGGGATCTGTATACACGTCTCAATAGATATTGTTGTATGAAACTGTTCCATTCAATGTTAAGATGCATTCCTTAATTTTTTTATTTTTTTTAATATAATAATTGTTTTTATTTTTTTATTTTGTTTATCTTTATTCTTATTTATTTATTTATTTTTATTTTAAATAATCATTATTATTTAATCACAACGTTTTGATTATTGATTTATACTTTTACTTTTTTTACACTCCCTTACCTTCCCAAAAAATATCAAAAACAGTAGCATATATAAATTATCCCGTAACATCTGTACAACGTTTGTGATAAGTCTAATTTGTATTTGAAGTACTGTTGTACCTTAGATAATATGCAATGCTTCTAATAAAAATATTTTTAAAAAAAAGAAAATCATCTAATTACTGTTCTATTTAGATCCAGACTCCTAGCATTGTCAATCATTCTCCAAAATTTAAATATTTCATTGAAGTCAAGTTGAACTTCAGTGAGCATTGGCCTATTTTACTCAATCTCTCCTCTTAAACACCCCTCTCATATTAAGAATCAACTGAGTGAACCTAAAGACAATACGTGCAGGAGTAGGCCATTCGACCCTTTGAACCAGCACCGCCATTCAATGTGATCATGGCTGATCATCCTCAATCAGTACCCCGTTCCTGCCTTCTCCCCATATCCCCTGACTCCGCTACCTTTAAGAGCCCTATCTAGCTCTCCCTTGAAAGTATCCAGAGAAACGGCCTCCACCGCCCTCTGAGGCACAGAATTCCACAAGACTCACAACTCTCTGTGAGAAAAAGTGCTTCCTCATCTCCGTTCTAAATGGCTTGCCCCTTATTCTTAAACTGTGGCCCCTGGTTCTGGATTCCCCCAACATTGGGAACATGTTTCCTGCCTCTAGCATGTCCAAACCCTTAATAATCTTATATGTTTCAATAAAATCCCCTCTCATCCTTCCAAACTCCAGAGTATACAAGCCCAGCTGCTCCATTCTCTCAGAAAATGACAGTCCTGCCATCCTGGGAATTAACCTTGTAAACCTACGCTGCACTACCTCTGTAGTAAGATTGTCCTTCCTCAAATTAGGAGACCAAAATTGCACACAATACTCCATGTATGGTCTCACTAGGGCCCTGTACAATTGCAGAAGGACCTCTTTGCTCCTATACTCAACTCCTCTTGTTATAAAGGCCAACATGCCATTCGTTTGCTTCACTGCCTGCTGTACCTGCATGCTTACTTTCATTGACTGATGAACAAGGACCTCCAGATCCCGTTGTACTTCCCCTTTTCACAACTTGACACCATTTAGATAGCAATCTGCCTTCCTGTTTTTGTTACCAAAGTATAAAACCTCGCGTTTATCCACATTAAACTGCATCTGCCCACTCACCCAACCTGTCCAAGTCACCCGGCATTCTCATAGCATCCTCCTCACATTTCACACTGCCACCCAGCTTTGTGTCATCTGCAAAATTGCTAGTGTTACTTTGAATCCCTTCATCTAAATCATTGATATATATTGTAATTAGCTGTGGTCCCAGCACCGAGCCTTGGGGTACCCCACTAATCACTGCCTGCCATTCTGAAAGGGACCTGTTAATCCCTACACTTTGTATCCTGTCTGCTAACCAATTTTCTATCCATGTCAGCACTCTATCCCCAATACCATGTGCCCTAAATTTGCCCACTAATCTCCCATGTTATCAAATGCTTTCTGAAAGTCCAGGTACACTACATCCACCGGCTCTCCCTTGTCCATTTTCCTAGTTATTTTATCAAAAAATTCCAGAAGATTGGTCAAGTATGATTTTCCCTTCATAAATCCGTGCCGACTCAGACAGAACCTGTTACTGCTATCCAAATGTGCTGCTATTTCATCTTGTATAATTGACTCCAGCATCTTCCCCACCACCAATGTCTGGCTAACTGGTCTATAATTCCCGGTTTTCTCTCTCCCGCCTTTCTTAAAAAGCGGGATAACATTAGCTACCCTCCAATCAACAGGAACTGATCCTGAATCTATACAACATTGGAAAACTATCACCAATGCGTCCACCATTTCTAGAGCCACTTCCTTAAGTAGCCTGGGATGCAGACCATCAAGCCCTGGCAATTTATCAGCCTTCAGTCCCATCAGTCTCCCCAACACCATTTCCTGCCTAATGTGGATTTCCTTCAGTTCCTCCATCACCCCAGATCCTCTGGGCACTAGTATATGAGGAAGATTTTTTGTGTCCTCCGTAGTGAAGATGGATCCAAAGTACCTGTTCAACTAATCTGCCATTTCCTTGTTCTCCATAATAAATTCACCTTTTTCAGTCTTCAAGGGTACTTGGTCTTAACTCTGGTCTTAACTAATTTTTTCCTCTTCACATACCTAAAGAAGCTTTTACTATATTCTTGGCAAGCTTACCTTTGTACCTCATCTTTTCTCCCCGTATTGCCTTTATAGTTATCTGCTGTTGCTCTTTAAACATTACCCAATCGTCTTGCTTCCCCTTCATCTTTGCTGCGTTGTATTTCTTCTCTTTTATTTTTATATTGTCCCTGACTTCCCTTGTCAGCCACGGTCGCCCCTTACTCCCCTTGAAATCTTTATTCCTCTTTGGAATGAACTGATCCTGCACCTTCTGTATTATTCCCAGAAATACCTGCCATTGTTGTTCCACTGTCATCCCTGCTAAGGTATCTTTCCAGTCAACTTTGTCCAGCTCCTCCATAATGGCTCCATAGTCCCCTTTATTCAACCATAACAGTCACATGTCCAATTTACCCTTCTCCCTCTCCAATTGTAGATTAAACTTGACCATATTGTAGTCACTACCTCCTAATGGCTCCTTAACCTCAAGTTTCTTTCTTAAATCTGGTTCATTACATAACACTAAATCCAGAATTGTGTTCTCCCTGGTAGGCTCCAATACAAGCTACTCTAAGAATCCATCATGGAGATCACAAAAACTCCCTTTCTTGGGGTCCAGTACCAACCTGAGTTTCCCTGTATACCTGCATGTTGAAATCTACCATAACAAATGTTGCATTACCTTTACTACATGCTAATTTTAACTCCTGATTCAACTTGCACCCTATATTCAGGCTGCTGTTTGGGGACCTATCGATAAATCCCATTGGGGGTCTTTTTACCCTTACAATTCCTTAGTTCTATCCATACTGACTCCACATCTCCTGTTTCAATGTCACTGTTTCACTCTTTCAATGTCTGCCCTGTATTCTTGGCTAGGATATTCTTTATCAGGTACAGGCAGCAAAATGATACACAGTACTGCAGGTTTAGATTAATTTAAAGAAACAACATGGAAACAGGCCCTTTGACCCAACGAGTCCACACCGACCATCCATCACCCGTACACTAGTTCGATGTTATTCCACTTTCGCATCCACTCCCTACACGCGAGGGAGGGCACATACAGGAATTTACAGAAGGCAATTAACCTGCAAACCTGCTTGTCTTTGGAATGTAGGAGGAAACCAGAGCATCCGGAGAAAACCCATGTGGTCACAGCTCTACTGCTGCGCCACAGTGCCACCCTAGGTATTGTCTTATGGAAGCCCTGCACAATTGCAGCAAAATCACATAACTCGTACTCAACGTTTGTAATGAAGGCCAACATGTCATTTGCAATTAGAATTGCTTGCAATTATTTTTGTTAAATAGTACACAGAAATTACCATCTAAAATTAACATAACTCCAAATTATCTAAACATTGTCTAATTTTTCAAATCAAAGGGAATAAATAGAGATTGTTTACATCTTCATGCCGCCTCATTTAATCTGTCAACGTCATTTTGGAGGACGTTTGCATCATCTTACTCAGTGTCCAACCTAACTTTGAGTCATAAGCAAACTTGAATTCGTCATTCTTTTGCTTTTTATTTGTGAAAAAAAAGGAACATAAATCGATGAGTATTTTTCCTTATGACATCCCAGTATTGATAGGTTATCGACCTGAACATGATCTTAACTATATGATGTTGGGGTAGATTCCCCCACTTGTAAGAAGGTAGCATCAGATTGTCTTCTCAGCAAAAATTAGAAAGCCCATTTCGTTCAGGTCTTATATTGCTTGCCAATAATACCTGGAACTGATGATTAAATTATTGCAAAATAGTATTTCCCATTCACCTAAAGTTGCCTCAAAGTAAATTAACACAGAGAAAAATATTATCTGCCTTTAAAAAATATCCTCTGCCTTTATTCTTATAGAACTTGACTGGAAGTACACCTCTGAGGACTTTTCTAAGCATTAAAAGAAGTGCTGCTGTTCATATACTTGGACGCAAGTGGAACATTAAACCAATTGTTACAATATTTTAATCCCCAAGATCGTAAACAGGTTATGGCTTTAGAGGTGGAAATATACAATACCCGCACATAAATCTAAGCTTACATGGTGCATAAATAAGAATTAAGGAAACTAAAATTTTACATAATAGAAAACGGAGACGAATCTGAACTCGTTTCCGATAGCACCTGTCAATAGCTGGGTTTACCTTGAACAAAAATCAAGAGACATGGCATCATCCAGAACACAGCAACCCACCTGATTAGTAATGCTCCCTACATCATCATTGCTGCACAGGATGTCTCAATATGGATAATAGCAATTAGTATTTTTGAACTGCAGTCTCCACTGAAACCAATTAGTACAGAGCAAGCTCCGACTGACAGCAATGTCATATTGACTTTTTCAGGGATAGATATTAGGACCAACCACCTTGCTGAATGATTTTTAAAATGCACACAATGGGACTGAATGCATATCATATTAAATATCTCACAGTGAAGCATTCCCTCAGAAAGTCCCTGATTACGTGCTTAAATGCAATTGAAGAACATTATTTTTCATTTTATTTCCTCAGATTGGCATGTGATGACTTGTAATGTAATACATTTTAAAATAAGACTGCAATATTACCAAGGTAACAAGCCACTGCCACATGGGTACAGATGAGAGCCAATAAATTCAATGATTGGAAAGGTAATCTAGAGACAGGCTGACAAACCAAAGACCCAAGTTCAAATCACACCATAGCTCCTGTAGATATTAAATTCCGTTAATAATCTGTAATTGGGGGAGGTAAACAACAAAACTCATTGATGTTGAGATTGATTAAAAATATCAGATCTTTGCGTAGAAGGGAACTGCAGATGCTGATTTATACTGAAGATTGATACAAAGTAGAGTCTGGACCTTTCAGGTCGGGGGAGAAGGATCCCGACCCGAAATGTCACCCACCCTATTTCTCCAGATATGCTGCATTAACCAATTTAGTTACTCCAGCACTTTGTGTCAGATCTTTGTAATATCTACCACTTTTCATGAGAGGAAATCTGCTCTCTTTGCCTGATCTGACTTGGTCTCACCTACATATGATTCCAGACCTACCTATGAAGTGGCTTACAAGCTGCCCAGTTATACCAGTACTGCTAAATGTAAGCAGACCACCCAGCGTTGATCTAAGCACCAAATGTGGACACAGGAAAGGAAATGGAGAAATGGGAACACCACCACCTGCAGGGTCCATTCCAAGTCACCCACCAATTTGACTGGGCAATATTTTGGGAACTGCTCATCTTCACAAAGTCAAATCTTGTAATTCCCTCTCCAATAGTACTATGGGAGTACCATAACTAGAATAATGTAACTATTCAGGAAGGCAACTCGCGTTTACATTTTAAAGGGCCATTAGGAATGGACAATAAATGCAGGTTTTATTGAAAAATGAATGTAAAACATTTACTTGACCCAATGTAATGACAAGGTCACTTAGCCCAACGCAATGATTATTATATAAACCATATATTTTATGAACATTATCAGATACATGTGAAAAAATTCATACCTCAGAAAATTGAAGGTAGTTTTCGACATAACATTTACTGACACGTATTTAATTTTGAATGATGTGATGTTTTACTTTATTTTGCTTATGTGCACAATAATTGTCAAGATGATTTATGGGCATGTCAAAACCAGATACTGAACTAGCAATGGAAGTTCAGAAGTTGTAAGCTGGTACAAATTATCATAGAAACATAGAAACATAAAATAGGATGCATAGGCCATTCCAGTAGCCTTCGAACCGCCATTCAATATGACATGGCTGATCATCCCAACTCTGTAAGCCGTACTCCTTCTCTCCATACAGGCCTCTGATCCCCTTAGCCACAAGGGCCACATCCAACACACTCTTACCCATGAAACTGGCCTCAACTACCCTCTGTTCCAGAGCCAAACACTGTGTGAAAAAATTCTCATCTCGGTCTTTTTTCCCCTTAGCTGTGACCCCTTTTGGACTTCCCCCCAACATCGGGAACAATCTTCCTGCAACAGCCAGTCCAACCCTAAGAATAGTGCTATAAGATCCCCTCTAATCTCCTAAATTCCAAAGAGTATAAACCGAGTCTATCCATTCATAAGACATCCTACATCCCAGGAATTCAGTCTGGTGAACCTTCTTCTGCATTCATGCAATAATGTCCTAGATTTGGAAGCAGATCACCAGATCATAAAATAGTAATATTTTCACTGTAAGAAGTAATGGTGTTTCGCCACTATTAAACCAAAGCTAAGCAACATACTGCTGGGCACCAATCACACACAAAATAAAGTGATGATTAGGATGGAGTTTGAAAATACTTGATTGCAGGGCAAAGGAAAAACCAAAGTCCATGGCTTGGTGAGAAATGGTGAATAAGTTAGAAAACGGCATTGCTGGTGAGTTCAGTATTATGGCAAGGAAGAGAAATTTAAAAGCTACAATGACCTTTGTCATACAAGAGTCCTGAAATCAAGAGATATAAAAATAAACGAATGCCCAGAAAATGGATCAATATTTTTGAGCCTTATTCTCTATATTGTGCAATCACCAAATTAAAACAGTTATTCGAATCATAATACAATACAGAAACAGACCAATTGGCCCACTATGTCCACGCCATCCTTTTTGCCCATTACACTAATCCCATAAACCTGCATTAGGACTATACCCTTCTCTGCTTTGCCTATTTAAGTGTATGTGTCAATGTCTCATAAGCATCTATATAATTAAAAGTGTCAAATTCGACCACTTCCTGTTTGCACTGAGCTTTGATTTTAGAAAAAACGCTACCACATATGGCTGTGATTTTTTTGGCCATCTTTTTCAGGGTCCTCCTCCACTGCGCGGGCCCCAAGGATTTTTCCCATTGATGAAAAATAAGAGACTTATTAGTGTTTAAATAAATCTTGAGATTCTCTCTCCTGTCAATCACTGGCATGAAGGCCATGCCCCTTCTGGTGGGAGGGGGAGGGACTATAAAACCCGGAAGTGTGTGCGTGGCTCAGTCAGTCTGCAAGATGGCGAGGGAGAGATCATGACTCTGTCTGAGCTGGGAAAATACAGAACACTGTGACTATGCAATGTACTTGAATAAATGATTTGTTAGCCCTTAATGAAAATGAAATGAGTTGTTTGGCGTG
Source organism: Okamejei kenojei (assembly GCA_035221665.1). Taxonomy (NCBI): domain Eukaryota; kingdom Metazoa; phylum Chordata; class Chondrichthyes; order Rajiformes; family Rajidae; genus Okamejei; species Okamejei kenojei. The sequence goes on along the minus strand of CM069135.1, from coordinate 18,245,540 downwards.
CCCTGCTGCTGAAACTGCAGTGGCAATGGAAATGAAGTGAAAATACAATGAGCTGTTTGACTTGGGCCTGCCCTGTGCTTGAAAGTTCAATGGAAATGAAGTGAAAATGCAATGGGTTGTTTGGCTTGAGCCTGCCCTGTGCTTGAAAGTGCAAAGGCTATGGAGATAAAGTGAAAATGCAATCCGCTGTTTGGCTTGAGCCTGCCCTGTGCTTGAAAGTGCAATGGCAATGGAAATTAAGTGAAAATGCAATCGGCTGTTTGACTTGAGCCTGCCCTGTGCTTGAAAGTGCAGTGGCAATGGAAATGAAGTGAAAATGCAATCGGCTGTTCGGCTTGAGCCTGCCCTGTGCTTAAAACTGCAATGGCAATGGAAGTGAAATGAAAATGCAATGAGCTATTCAGCCTACCCTGTGCTTGAAACTGCAATGCAATTGAAAATTAAATGAAATGAGTTGTTTGGCCTGCCTGAAACCACATATTTTGGCCCGCAAGGCCCCTATTAGCCAGGAAACAAATCATTTTTGCCCAGGAGGAGCATTTTGGCACAAAAGGCCTGTGCCAGGCCAGGAAAAGTAAAAAAAAAGTGCCTTCACTGAGATTTCACTCAGATTTTTTAAAAGAGCCCCATCGGCCCATCAGGCCTGTACTAGTCCAGGAGTCCCTTCGGACCATTAGTAAGTATTCCCCTGCACGTATTAAACCTCACCCCAGTATTTTTCTCCCTCTCTTCATTTGCTCCCTGTGAGATCCAGGCCAGGATAGACTTTCCTCCTTCATTGCTGTGATCTGCAGAAAAAGATGAAAAATGTGTAAAATTGATTCTCCACCCTCCCCCCCCCCCCTTCTCTCTCACAGTCTCTCACCTGTTTTGGGCAGAATTTCTGGCAGTTTCTGAGCTGCCAGCCCACCAGGCCTGAGTTACTGAGCTGCCAGCCCGCCAGGCCTGAGTGACTGAGCTGCCAGCCCACCAGGCCTGAGTGACTGAGCTGCCAGCCCACCAGGCCTGAGTGACTGAGCTGCCAGCCCAAGAATCCATTCAGCCCACAATGTCCATACTAGCCCACTGGAAACCAGTCCCTTCGGCCCACAATACCCATACTAGCGCTGTAGAAATCTCCCCACTCCCCCCCCCCCCCCCCAACTGGCCAGCAATATTGGAATTGGTGGAGAGGTCGAATATTCCATTGGGGGACCAGCCCTCCCACGTGAACATGGGACTCAACGGGTCCCACTTAGTCTAGTTCTAATTATATGTGATTCTGCCATGTTCTCTGGTACCCAGATATCTACCACTCTTTGTGTAAAAAACATACTCTTCTATAAATTTCCTTCCTATCACCTATGCCTTCTTGTTTTTACTATCCCTACTAATGAAAAAGATTTTGATGAATTATGCCATTTATGATTTTCATAATCTCCAATACTTCTATCAAGTCACACCACGGTTTTATTTTTTTCCATGGAAAAGCCCTCCTAATTGTCCCCATAATTGCAATACTCCAAGCAGACTATTATTTAAATGGTGGCCGATTAGGAAATGGGGAGATGCAGCGAGACCTGGGTGTCATGGTACACCAGTCATTGAAAGTAGGCATGCAGGTGCAGCAGGCAGTGAAAAAAGCGAATGGTATGTTAGCTTTCATAGCAAAAGGATTTGAGTACAGGAGCAGGGAGGTTCTACTTCAGTTGTACAGGGTCTTGGTGAGACCACACCTGGAGTATTGCGTACAGTTTTGGTCTCCAAATCTGAGGAAGGACAATTATTGCCAATAGAGGGAGTGCAGAGAAGGTTCACCAGACTATTCCTGGGATGTCAGGACTGTCTTATGAAGAAAGACTGGATATAGACTTCGGTTATACTCTCTGGAATTTAGGAGCTTGAGAGGGGATCTTATAGAAACTTACAAAATTCTTAAGGGTTAGGACAGGCTAGATGCAGGAATATTTGTTCCCGATGTTGGGGAAGTCCAGGACAAGGGGTCACAGCTTAAGGATAAGGGGAAATCCTTTAAGGACCGAGATGAGAAAGACTTTTTTCACACAGAGAGTGTGAGTCTCTGGAACTCTCTGCCACAGAGGGTAGTTGAGGCCAGTTCATTGGCTATATTTAAGAGTGAGTTGGATGTGGCCCTTGTGGCTAAGGGGATCAGAGGGTATGGAGAGAAGGCAGGTACGGGATACTGAGTTGGATAATCAGCCATGATCATATTGAATGGCGGTGCAGGCTCGAAGGGCTGAATGGCCTACTCCTGCACCTAATTTCTATGTTTCTATGTTTCTATGTTTCCAATCTAGGCAACTTCCTGGTGAAGTTGCTGTGCTCAAATTAGAAAAGGGTGTGACGGTATATAACTGTTGCTGGTAAAAACAGGAAGGAAAGATTTTTCTGCTGCACGATACCTTTCATGATTTTAGGATGTCATTAGAAGTGAAGCCAATTGTGTCATTTTGAAATGTAGTCATGATGACAAGGAGAGTTCAGGAGTCATCAATATAAAATGGCCATAAGGAAAGTGTGCAGAGGTTAAGTGAATTCATTTCCTTCAGGTGGTTCTTAGAAGTTGCAATCCTTTGCTTCAGGAGATAGTTAATCAAAGGCCATTAAATATTTTGCGTTAGAGTCATTGGGGTAAGGTCATTGTGCCGGGATTACTTTTGAAATGATCTTACAAAGAACCAGCATTAATATCTCTTTCAGTGCTACTCTTGCTGTATCTGTGATCATTTCCTTTGCCATCAAGTGGAATTAATCTCTGAACTCAATGGGTTTTCTCGTTTCCTTTTCTGCTGATTTATCTTTTCCTTGCTTGCATGCACACAATAATCAATCCTCTCAGCACTGTTTACCAGGAGAGGTTTGTTGACTTTCTCCACTCCCTTGGCATTCTCTGATCTCATTGTCATCAAGCTGGCCTCTATTTCAGTGGCCAAGTCCCAGATGCCACAGGGATTAAGTCATTTGACCTCATCTGCACAAAGCGTTCCAAATGTCATCAATTGTACTGGTAACCCTAAGCCTGCATAGTTGAACCTGTAACATTTTTCATCAGTTCTAAAGCTTTGCCTTCTGAAGGAATTCCACCCAATGGAATTTAGTCACAGACCACATTTTATTCAAGAAGAATTGCTTGTAAGTGTATGTATTTAAGAATAAAAGAAACAGCTATAAGTGTTGACCAATCAGTCTCTTGAGCGTCCCCACCATCCAGTGAGATTACCGTCTCAACATGACTCTCCTGCTGTTTCCAAGTCCTCCTCAACTCCCTGGTAGTTCAAATGTCTATTGATCTCTGCCTTGAATATATGCAATGATTTCTGCCCCACAGCTCTATAAATGCTGAAGATTCAACCCCCTCCACCGAGAAAAGAGGTTTCTCCTCATCTCTGTCTGAAGTGGTGACCATTTATTCTGAACCTACATAACCTCCCATATTCTGGATATTCCCAAGAGGATAAATATCCTCTTAACCAGTCGAACACTTCTGAGTAAGACACAGAGTGCTTGAGTAACTCAGCGGCTCAGGCAGCATCTGAAAAGAACATGAATAAGCGGCATTCCGGGTTGAGACCCTTCTTCGGACTGATTGTAAGGGAGGAGAAAGAAAGCTGGAAGAGAGGAGGGCAGTATAAAGCCTGGCAGATAATAGGCTGACACAGGTAAATAGGATTATTTGATAGGCAGATGATTGGACAAAGGCCACAATGAAGAGACAGAAAACATGATTCAATCGGGTTGAAGAGATGCAAACTGTGAAACTAGAGGACGTAATAAAGGAACAAGAGGAGGAGGAGGGATGAACTAGGTGTGAGTCCAGGTGGGGTACAGGAGGAGGGGTGGGGGTGTGGAAGAAGGGAGGGGTGAGAGAAGGGGAGCAGAGGGAAGAAGAGGGCGGGGAAGAAGGGGGCAGGGAAGAAGGGGGAGGGGGAGGGGGAAGAAGGAGAGGAGGGAAGGGAGGGGGAGGGTATATGGGTGAAGAAGCAGCGGGGGGTGGGTTATGTAATAACCTAAAATTGCAAAATTCAATGGTTATACGGTGTTGCAAGCTACCCAGGCAGAATATGAGGTGTTATTCCAGTTTGCATTTGGCCTCACAGCCAGGTCATTATGGGAATGCTCCCTCAGAGTGTAATTTCCCATCGATTCCATTTAGTTGAACTTGCTCAACATCTCATTATGTATCTCATTATGATTATCTATCAGAGAGAGTACAGAGGAGATTTACTAGAATGTTGCCAGGGTTCCAGCAACTATGTTACAGAGAAAGGTTGAACAAGTTAGGTCTTTATTCTTTGGAGCGCAGAAGGTTAAGGGGGGACTTGATTGAGGTCTTTAAAATGATGAAAGGGATAGACAGAGTTGACGTGGATACGTTTTTCCCATTGAGGGTAGGGAAGATTCAAACAAGAGGGCATGACATGAGAATTAAGGGACAGAGGTTTCGGGGTAATGTGGGGGGGAACTTCTTTACTCAGAGGGTGGTGGCTGTGTGGAATGAGCTTCCAGCAGAAGTGGTGGAGGCAGGATCGATTTTAACATTTAAGAGTAAAGTGGATAGGTATATGGACGTGAAGGGAATGGAGGAGTATGGTCTGAGTGCAGGTAGATGGGATAGGGGAAAACAAATGGTCGGCACGGACTGGAAGGGCCGAGAGGGCCTGTTTCCGTGCTGTAATTGTTATATGGTTACATGGTTATATGGTTATTAAGACTATCACCCTGGTATTCAATCCAGTGAAAATTCTCTGCATTTAAAGGTTAGTAGATATAGTCTCCTTGAATATGGAGACCACAGTTGTGCACAATATACCAGGGCAGTCACAATGGAGAGTTAAGTGCAAGGTTGCAAAACTTTAACAACATATAAATCGTATATGTGTAAATCATGTTGCTTTATAGGGGTATAATTAGTAGGAAATTCATTCAGAGAATTGGCAAAGGCACACTTATTCTGAATATTAAAGGTAAAAAACTGCATTCATACTACAAATGCATCTATTATCTGTGCACATGTTATCCCTCAGCATAAGAGGAACATATTTTGAATCTGCAACTGGATGCCTCCATTATTGGAGCCACTAAAGAGCATTTATAAACAAAGATGGTGCCTACAGCCACTTGTGTTGTAATGTGTAAAGGGCCTGTCCCACCCGGGCGTCATTTGCACGTCATTTACGCGACATTAATGCGTCACGATGCATGACGCGCACGTGATGTGCGCATGGGGTGCATTACGCGTGCATGGTGTGTGGTGACGTAGGAAGTGACGCGCGGTGTCCCAGGATTTTGGGATTCACAAAATCTTTGCGCGCCATTTGCGTGTCGCGCAAAGGACGCCCAAGTGGGACAGGCCCTTTAAGGAACAGAGGTACTCCTGCCAGCTATCAGAACATTTTGTGTTAATTTATTTATTTTACAGAGCATTAGTTAGAAAAGCTGATCTGATTAGTTTAGTTCAGAGATACAACGTCTATAATTTCATCATTAGGTATAACCTATTGCCATATTTTAGCTGGCTATATTTTTTTATTAAGAAACTTGGGATTTGTTTTCTGTGTTAGAGGCACAGTGTAAACATTTGTGATTGGTGCTGTAAACATTTGTGATTGTTGCTTCCATCCCCATAAATCTGATCTACGTGAACTTCTCTGTTGGTTTCGACACTTTCCCAACCAGTTTCAGAGCAAGGATGCAGATGGGGTGCAGGCCGACATTCTTTAAACGTTTGTAGTGTGAGGTAATTTCATTGAACTTTACAAAATTATAAAGAAGCTTGACAGTGTGATGTTTCCCTTGGTTGAGTTGTCAAGAATCAGAAGTCACAGTCAAAATAAGTGGTCGGCCGGAGACTTCCAGTGGCGTCAATAGTTGGGTGAGAGACGTTGCTGTTTCGCTCTGCTTCCGAAGAATATTTTAATGTGCTAAAATATGAGTTGGAAGACGGGGGAGTTCTGAAAATAACTACCGGAGCTGCTATTTAATTGTGTGTTATCAGAATCCTGCTGATAACAGAGAATAATTGCAGTTTTAAATGAAAAAACAGAAACCTCGCCAGAAGCCTGCAAAAGCCGCTTCACGACCTGCTACAAGAGCCTACTTGAAAAAACCTGAAAAGACTCTTCAATCCCCTCAAATATCAGCTGGAAGTTCAGAAGAAGACGTTGATTCCCGAAATCCTTCTACAGAATTGACACAGGGCACAAATGGAACATCTGGAAAAGTCAGTATTAGCTTCAGTCACTGAAGTTATTTCTAAAGCGATACGAGAGGGGAATGTCGAGCGGGACAAAAGCATCTCTGAAAGAATTAAACAAGGTAATGATAAGCTGATGGGGAAAATTGATGACTTAACCAAACGTGTGGTTGAAGTTGAGGAGGATTTAAACAAAAAAATGTTTATTCTTAATTTTTAAATTTGATAATACAACTTAGGAGATAGGTCCGTAGGTACAGAAAACAAAACTATTCGTCTAGTCCTGGGTTAAAGCTTCCGTCAAGCCTCAGCGCCGACCCATTCTACCCCTTCAAATAATCTATGAACGGGGACCATATTCTAAGAAATAATTCAGGTTTGTCGATTAAAACAAATCTAATTTTTTCCAGATTTAAGGTCTCCGACATCTCCATAATCCACATTTTAGTTGTAGGGAATGCAGGGTTTTTCCAAAATGTTAATATTAGTTTTTTCCCAGTTACTATACTATAATCCAGGAAATTTCTTTGGTTTATTGTTAGTTTTAGGTATTGTTCAGATATGCCCAATATTATTAATTTTAGGATCGGGATCCAGTTGAATATTAACCACTACGGAAATAATTTTAAAAATATCCACCCAAAATGTTTTAATTTTTATGCAATTTACAAAAGTATGGGTTAAATTAGCCTCAGAGTATGGACATTTATCGCAGATAGGAGAGATATTAGGAAAAAATTCTGTTTAATTTTGTTTTAGAATAATACAATCTGTGTAATATTTTAAATTGTATTAAAGAATGTCTGCCATTTAACGAACATTGATGTATATGTTGTAGACTTTCATCCCAAATATCTTTCATTATGGGTTGGACTAATTCATTTTCCATGCTTGTCTATGTGATTCCGTCGACGGATTCTCACTATCTAACAGAATATTGTAAATATATGATATTAATTTGACTGTATTGGGATGTCTATTCAAACATTCATCTAGAATCTCTGGCTCTCTAATTCTTATTCTTGTGTATGTGATTTAACATAATCTTTCAATTGTAAAATATCTAAAAAAATTATTTGAATGTAATCCATAATTCTGTTATACCTCCAGAAACGAAAGGAAACATACCATTCTATAAAGATGTCCCATATTTTTAATTCCATAGTTTTTCCATTGTGTGAAGCCTTTATCCAATACCGAAGGCTTAAATGAAGGGTTATTTGCAATGGGGAGCGAAAGTGATAAATTATCCAATTTTAATGTTTTTTTTATTTGTTTCCAAATTCGAATACCGCTATGTATTATTGGATTTTCACTATAGATCTTTTTGTTCAATTTTGTAGGGGATAGGAGAATCGGACCAATTTCAAATGGCAGACAGCCCTCCTTTTCCATCTTTAACCAATCTGGTTGTTGATCCATATCTTCCAACCAGAAATTTAAGTTTTTGACATTGACTGCCCAGAAATAAAATAAGAAATTTGGTAAGACTCCGTTCGTCTTAGATTTATACAAGTGTTTTTTTACTAATTCTGTGATTCTTATAAATATAACTTGTTACAATACAGACAATTTTTTAAAATAAATTTTTAGGTAGGTATATTGGAATTGATTGGAAAAAAAAAAAAAAAAAAAAAAAAAAAAGAGGTATAGAAGTTGGGGAAGGAAAATCATTTCTAATTGCATTAATTTTACCGAGCATTGAAATAATAAATGTTTTCCAGTATTGAATATTCTTATGCAATTTATTAAATAAAGGCATGAAATTTGTTTTAAATAAAGAAGTATATTTCTTGGTCACATAGATTCCTAAGTATTTAAATTTTTCATTCACTATTTTAAAAGGCAATTGTTGCAGTATGTATACATTAGGTTCCATTATTGGCATAATCTCACTCTTCTTCCATTTAACTCTATATCCCGAAAATGAACCAAATTGAGTTATAAGATTTAACAGATTAGGGATACTAATTTCTGGCTTTGTAATATATAGTAGTACATCATTTGCATATAGAGAAATTTTATTAACTGTATTTATAGTATTATACCCATATATTTCTGGATGAGCTCGAATTCTATCTGCTAGTGGTTCTATAACAAGAGCAAATAGTAACGGTGATAACGGACATCCTTGTCTACAACCTTTAGTTAAATCAATTTTTTTTGATAACATTTGATTTGTCATTATTCTGGCTGTTGAATTGGTATATAAAAGCTTAACCCAAGTACAAAACTTCTCCCCTAATTGAAATTTTTCCATCACCGAAAATAAATAGGGCCATTCAATTTGATCGAATGCTTTCTCAGCGTCTAGCGAGATGACTGCTAAGTCTTCATTAGCTATTTGATTTGAGTATATAATGTTGAATAACGTTTTGGAATAAAGCCAGTTTGATCGGGATGTATTAATTTATAAATCAATAAGCTTAATCTGTGTGCTAAAATTTTGGTTAAAATTTTCTGATCGATGTTTAATAGAGCAATTGCTCTATATGAACCTGGATCTTCAAGGTCCTTATCCGTTTTTGGAATAAGTATTATAGTAGATTCATTTAAGGTTTCTGGGAGTTTCTGTTGCATGAATGCTTGCGTATATAATGTCTGTAGGCGTGGCGAGATCAAATCATGAATTTTTAAAATAAAATTCACTATTTAAAACATCTGGTTCAGCGGCCTTTCCATTTTTTAAAGAATTAATAAATTCCTCAATATCTTTTACTGATATTTCGGCCCCTAATATTTCCCTCTCTTTCAAATCTAAACCAGTAAGGTTACAATTCTGTAAAAATAATTCCATTCCTACAGAACCCCCTGCTGTTTTGGTTGAATAGTCTTTGATAGTGTTGAGAGAATCTATCATTAATATCCTTGGGTAATGTTAATATTTCATCCGTATCTGATTTAATTTTATATATTGTTTTTTCCTCTTCCTGTTTCCGGAGCTGGCGTGCCAATAATTTTGTGGTTTATCTCCAAATTCAAAGTGTAATTGTTTAGTCTTTTGGTAAAGTTTTATGAATTGTTTCGAATATATTTGGTTTAACTTATATTTGAGTGCAGCAATTTTATTATGTATTATATAGAAGGCGCAATTGCATTTACCATATCTAATTGCCTTATTTCCATTTCCAATGCCAGTTGTTTGGCGCGGTTCTCTTTATTACGAAAGGCTTGCGCGGTAGATTAACGCTCCTCGCATAATATGCTTTAAAATGTTTCCCAAAGAAGGGAAGCAGAGATTTCAGGGTAGTCATTTGTCTCAAAAAGCATTATTTATCTGTTTGATAAGATATTCATGCATACTTCATCGTTTAAAATTTGAGGATTAAGTCCCATTGTGTCCGCTTGTTGGTCATACCACTTAGTTTGATCATGAATGTTAAGGGATAAGCATAATCCGAAATTATAATTATGATATTTCGAATTATAAGTGTAAATGGATGAGTTTAGAATCTACTAAAAGTAGTCTATCCTTGATATAAGTTTTATGTACTGAAGAATTAAAATGAGTATTCCCTACGGATGGGTTTTCAATTCTCCAAACATCCTTGATATTGGTGGTATTGATATATGAGTTTAATAATTCACTTGATTTGGATTTTGCTTTTCTTTGTCTTGTTGATCTATCGAGTTAGGAATCTAATGTTACAATTTAAATCTCCACCAATTATCAAATTATGTTGTGTGTGAGCTCCGGAATGGTTAAGTATATTCTTAAAAAACATTGGGATTATCAAAATTTGGTCCATAAAATTAAGAAAAATCACTTTTTTTTGATATAATTCACCCACCAGTATAATATATCTACCATTGATGTTCCGCTATAGTTGATATATGTTTAAAAGATATACCTTATGTAATTAAAATTGCGACACCTCTGGCCTTATGGGAGAATGAAGAGTGATATGTTTCGGCGATCCAATTTGCTTTCAATCTATGTTGTGCGTCTTTTTTAAGGTGGGTCTCCTGAAGGAACGTTATATCTGCTTTGAGTGATTTTAAGTGTGCTAATACCTTACCTCTCTTGATTGGTTCATTAACTCCCTTGACATTCCAACTACAAAACGTAATTCCTTGACCCCCGTTTTTTCTATTTACATCTTGCATCTTGCTTTTAGGGTGGTCTATAAAAGAGCAGATAGGTCAGCACCGTAGACCCGACCTTCCACCCGAACCCTGGACCGACGAGTTGTAACTCTAATTCATATAGATCCTCCTTACTGACACATCTCCACAAATAATATTTGTAAATAAATTCAAGATTAATGTAATAATTAGGAAAGAAATACAAAAAGTAGAAAAATAGAAAATTAATAAAATGTGAAAAGAAAGAAGAAACTACATTTCTTCTAGATTTAATGTAGTAAGTGCTAGCCACACTAACGTGGCTGTCCATCTAAAGACTTCTGTAGATTAAACAAAAATATAATTATTCCTAGCTCCATGCTAACAAGAAAAATTTGAATATGAGTAATATACGGGATTATTTTGGACCAGAGTGTTGATAATCATATAGTGAGAGACTATTACTCTCTGAGTTAGTTATTAGTCACGTGTTAGTCTAATGTAGATAAAGGGTGAACATCACAAATTCCAATTAATGAAATATCTAAATTATAACTTTTTATTTGTTAGTTTTTTTTAATTAACATATCATGTATTTAACTAGTTATTCCAATAATAATAACAAGTATTTTTGATGATTAATAATTGTTAGTAAGAAATTAGTACTAAATATTTAAAAAATAATATGTCCCTTATTGGGGGGACAACCCAATTGTCGTTATCAGCTTTCATTAGTCCTTGAATATAACGAATTAAAGTTCCATTTGTTCTCAGCAAGATGACGGTATTATATGTAAATTATTCAATCCTCTCTCGAACCCACAATCTTCTGGGCAAACGCCAGTGCTTTCTTGTGATCAGTCACTTATCTGAAGAAGGAACACTTTTGTTCCTTCTTCAGACAAGTGTTCCTTCTTCAGATAAGTGACTCGCAGTCTTGCGGGGTACAACAATCCATATTTCAAATTGTCTATCTTCTTTAAAATCCCTCTTGTCTCATTGAATAACGCTTTCCTTCTGACCACTTCTGCAGGGTAGTCTCGAAATATGCTTATTTTGTCTCCATCAACCATAAGATTTCTTGTGCCAGCAATTTTTTTCATGATATCCTCCAACACGTGATCGTATTGGACCTTCACTATCAGCTGCCTAGGGGGGGGGGGCATTCGGGTCCGAGCGACGTCCAAGAACTCTGTGTGCCCGCCTTAATAAGGGCTTTTGGTCTAAATTCAAGACTGTTTTTAATAAGTCTGCAGCAAAGTCCTGGAGATCTTCCTTTCCTTCTTTACCCTCTTGAACGCCCACGATCCTCAAGTTCTGTCTTCTCTGACGGCCCTCCAAGTCAATACATTTTTCAGTTACTTTGAGCAGTAAATCTGATAAACGCTTGTTCTCGGCAAGGAGTGTGTCTGTTGTTACTTCAGGATGAGTTATGGTGTCAGCCTGTTTATCCATTTGTTGCTGCATAGTAGTGAAGGTCACTTCTAGATTATCTTTAGTGTTGGTTTCATTCGTCTTAATTTTCTCGTATACTTCCTTAATTTGTAAGTCAAAATTTGCTGACATTTCCTCCTTCAGATTAGTCAGTTTCGTACGCACCAGATTAGTCATTTTATTTTCAAACACTAAGAAATCTTCTTTAAACTCTGTTTTAAGACTTTTCAAAAGTTCTTTAATATTCAATTCGTTTTTAAAACTTATCAATTCTTCTTTTATACTTGCAATTTCCATTGTAATGGTGTTGCGAAGTTCATCAATTTCTCTTTTCTTTATATATATCTTCTGGGTCACTGAAACATCCTCCTGGGAGGAGGTTTAAACTGAGCCCGAGGCTTCAGACCGGCCTGCTTCCTCCTTCGGTTGTTTTCCTCTTGTTGCTTTTCTAGTCAGTTCCTTTGTGGGGGAGTGTTTTACCGACATTAGGAATCCAGTCGAGGTCTGATGACATTACACAGGCTGCCGGAGCGATTTCTGCAGGTCAGTTCTATATTTAGATCCCGTGTTTTTTCAGTTTTTTCGCACGGAGCTAACTGGCACACTCTACTCCACCATTAGTGCCACCGGAAGCCAAAAAAATTAAGCGGGTTGAAAAGGATTGTAATAAAAAGCTGGATGCAATGCTAAAATCTACTGAGGCGGCTATGGAAGGAATAGACAATACGATAACTGAGATGGCTAAGGAGATAAACTGACTAAAAAAGGAACAAGAAAGCACTGGGAGGGAGCTTGCTAAAATGAAGCATAAATGTACGGACTTGGAAGCAAGATCAAGGAGGCAAACTTTAAGGATACTTGGAGTTAAAGAGGGAAAGGAGAGTGGACAAAACTTTCAGGAGTTTGCTGCCAACTTACTCAAACAAGAACTTAAACTGCCTGAAGCCCCGAGAATAGATATGGCTCATCGGGTCCGATGTAAGGGTCAAGCAAGCTTAACTGCCCCCCCCAAGACAGATTATTCTGAAATTCTATGACATTTCAACCCTGGAAGGAATTATGAAAAAGATTCCATATGGTGTGAATTTGAAGTTTGGAGAAGACAAACTAAGATTCTTCTGTGATTTTTCCAGCTGAAGTCATGGAAAAGAGGGACAAGTTTACAAACACGAGAAGGCTACTGAAAGAGGTCTCGGGAGTAAGATATGGGATAGTATATCCTGCTAAATTGAGATTACTTATAACCATGTTGAACGTGCATTCACGGATCCAGAAGAGGCATTTAAATATGCACAAAGTATAACAAAGGAGGTATACTGATCATCGAGGAGAAACGACAAAGAAAGGATTGTGTCTCTTTTTTTTAACATTCAAAAAAGACTGCTCTTGTTAAAATGGCGAACCTTCCTCGAGGCGTTGTCTAGCCATTTTATCTTTGGAATGTTAATTCAAGGTCGGATTTTATGTTTCATCTCAACAAAGGATTGACAAAGAAGAGAAACTGCGGCGGGGAAAATAAATTGAGAATATAGTGTAATATAGAATATTATCAGTGGACTTGTATATAGAAATTTATGATTTAAGAAACATATAATTACTAACATAATACTAACATAAAATATAATTAATAAAATTGTGTAATATTAAGGCATAGCTTAACTATAGCTGATGTTTATTTCTTGATGTTAATTATTTGCTAATAAGAATAACGAGTTAAATATATTGATAAGTATTAATAACATATTAACACATTTTATGGATATAGTAGACTTAGTCTAGATTGCGCGTAAAGGGGGGGGGAGGAGACTCAGATACTTGGAAGTTATCCAAGGGTCTGAATCTGGTTAACCCCTTGGAACCTGCTGTTGTCTGATACAAACGTTTGAGACTTAATTGTAATAAATCTAGGCATATTGATAGATATGGAAATATAATTAACATAATTACTGTTATATCTAAGTATATACTTAATGTTGGAAACTACTTTTTATTTTGTTTTTCCTCTTTGAAGATACATTTCTAATCTAGCTATTGGAGTACGTTTTATTTTATATATATAATATTGAACTTTGTATCTTCCAATTAATAATAATTGGTCAAGAGGGCAGAGCGAAACATATAAAAACATCTATGAAAGTCAATAAGAATTTTTCTACCACCTGTTGGTGGTTTGTTTTTACATAGAAACATAGAAACATAGAAATTAGGTGCAGGAGTAGGCCATTCAGCCCTTCGAGCCTGCACCGCCATTCAATATGATCATGGCTGATCATCCAACTCAGTATCCCGTACCTGCCTTCTCTCCATACCCTCTGATCCCCTTAGCCACAAGGGCCACATCCAACTCACTCTTAAATATAGCCAATGAACTGGCCTCAACTACCCTCTGTGGCAGAGAGTTCCAGAGACTCACCACTCTCTGTGTGAAAAAAGTCTTTCTCATCTCGGTCTTAAAGGATTTCCCCCTTATCCTTAAGCTGGACTTCCCCAACATCGGGAACAATCTTCCTGCATCTAGCCTGTCCAACCCCTTAAGAATTTTGTAAGTTTCTATAAGATCCCCTCTCAATCTCCTAAATTCCAGAGAGTATAAACCGAGTCTATCCAGTCTTTCTTCATAAGACAGTCCTGACATCCCAGGAATCAGTCTGGTGAACCTTCTCTGCACTCCCTCTATGGCAATAATGTCCTTCCTCAGATTTGGAGACCAAAACTGTACGCAATACTCCAGGTGTGGTCTCACCAAGACCCTGTACAACTGAAGTAGAACCTCCCTGCTCCTGTACTCAAATCCTTTTGCTATGAAAGCTAACATACCATTCGCTTTTTTCACTGCCTGCTGCACCTGCATGCCTACTTTCAATGACTGGTGTACCATGACACCCAAGTCTCGCTGCATCTCCCCTTTTCCTAATCGGCCATCATTTAATTATAATATCTTTATTTTTGGATATTATAATATCACTTTTTGTTTGTTAATTATCTTTTCACGACTCTACACTTTCTGTTCTTTTTCAAGTTTTATTCTGAAGGGGAGATGCCAACAAAACTTAACAGCTGGGGATGACCATCCTTCATCTGGAGTTATAAGGTTCTTGGTTGCACAATATGAAGTAAAGGTATTAACATGATTCATAATGCAAGATGATAAACAAAAGGAAACTGGAGGAATCACATTTTGTAGTTGGAATATAAGGGGCGCTAATGAACCAATTAAAAGGGGTAAGATCTTTGCCCAATTAAAAGCCTTAAACAGTGATATTATTTCCTTACAAGAGATGCATCTGAAATATCAAATACAGATAAGACTGAAGGCAAATTGCATTGGGCACACATACTATTCTTCATTTACTTCTAAATCTAGAGGCACGGCTATTATCATTCGTAAAGGTATACCATTTAAATTAAAGAATACCATAGCAGATAAATAGGGAAGGTATGTCATAGTCACGGGAGAAATATATTCTACTCCACTTTGATAAATATTTATGCTCCTAATTTTGACAACCCCCAATTCTTTAGTAACATTTTGGATATAATTTCGGAACTTAATCATCAAAATGTGATAATAGGGGGAGATTTGAATTGTGTTTTAGATCCATATTTGGATAAATCAGCAAAACAAAAAAGGACTAACATAAAATTTAAAACGAGTGAACTCCTAAATACATACATGAAAAATACTAACATAACAGATGTCTGGAGGATCGCTAACCCAGTAGGTAGGGAATATTCATTTTATTCAACAGTACATAAAACATATTCACGTATTGATTATTTCTTAGTGGACACAAAACTATTCCATATACATATAATTCTAAATATCATAATAGTAGTATTTCTGATCATTCCCCGTTAACTTTTTCTTTAAAATTAGAAGGAATGCCTGATAAAAATTAGTTTTGGAGGTTTAACCCCCAAATTTTAAATAACTCACAAGGTTGCACATATTTAAAAGAGCAGATGAGATTCTTCTTTGAGACAAATGATACATCAGATATTTCACCCTCCTTATTATGGGAAACTTTTAAGGCATTTATTAGAGGAACTATAATCTCATCTCAAGCTTTCCAAAATAAAAAGAATAATACTGAACAATTGCAGTTCGAACAAGAAATTAGACAATTAGATTTAGAAAATGCCAAAGAACCAACCATAGATAAACATAATGAGATAATAACACTAACATATTAATTAAATAAAATTTTATCGGCCAGAATAATTTCGAATTTGGTGATAAACCTCATAAACTCCTAGCACGCCAACTGAAAAAACTGGAAACAGAAAATACAATTACTAAAATTAAATCAGACAAAGGGGAATTACTAACACTACCTAAAGATATTAATAAAAGATTTGCTCAATTTTATCAAAACTTATATACATTGAAAACCTCTGCAAATAATACTCAAATTACAAATTTCTTAGATAAGTGTAATCTTCCAAAATTAAATATGGTGGAAAAAGAGGGATTAGGAGCTCAGATTACACTACAGGAAATAGAAGAAACAATTAGTTTGTTGAAGAATGGCAAAACGCCAGGACCAGATGGCTTTAGTAATGAATCTATAAAAGATTCTATGAGATAATTTCTCCACG
This sequence comes from Okamejei kenojei, assembly GCA_035221665.1. Classification (NCBI taxonomy): domain Eukaryota; kingdom Metazoa; phylum Chordata; class Chondrichthyes; order Rajiformes; family Rajidae; genus Okamejei; species Okamejei kenojei. The sequence goes on along the minus strand of CM069135.1, from coordinate 18,229,249 downwards.
GTTGCAAGATTTATATATATATACGCTTTTAAAGAAAATAAATTACCAGAAACACTGAGTCAACTATTACACTTATACCAAAAAAGGATAAAGATCTAGATGACCCAGGCTCATATAGAGCTATTGCACTCCTAAATACAGACCAAAAAATATTAACAAAGACCCTAGCGAGAAGATTGAGTAAATATGTTAGTAAACTAATAAATCTGGACCAAACAGGGTTCATACCAAAGAGATACTCATTTAACAATTTGAGACGGCTGTCTAATATAATGTACTCACATAATACTGAAGAAGAACTAGCAATTATTTCATTGGATGCAGAAAAAGCTTTTGATCAAGTAGTTTGGCAATATTTATTCAAAGTATTGGAAAAATTTAACATGGGAGATAATTTTATTTCATGGGTAAAATTATTATATGATAAGCCGATGGCTAGAATACTGACTAATAATATATTATCCCCGAAATTCCAATTAGCAAGGGGCAATAGGCAGGGGTGTGCGCTATCGCCCCTGCTATTTGCACTAGTGATAGAGCCTTTAGCTGAAAGTATAAGAAGCCATCCGAATATTCATGAGTATAATACCAAACACTCAAATAATAAAATTTCATTATATGCAGACGACATATTATTAAATATTACAAATTCGCAAATTAGCATACCAAATATACTAAATTTAATAGAGGAATTTGGTTCATTTTCAGGATATAGAATAAATTGGAACAAAAGCGAAATTATGACGATAAAACCTCAAGAGTCGACACATCTGTTGAAATTCCCTTTTAGAATTACAACAGAAAAATTTAAGTATTTGGGCATCCAAATTACTAGGAACTATAAATCATTAACCAACGCAAACTATATGCCTTTATTAACTAAATTAAATGGGTTGATTACATTTTGGAAGACACTGCCGATGTCTTTAATAGGCAGAATAAATGCGATAAAAATGATCTTCTTACCACAAATATTGTACCTATTTCAATCAATACCAATATACTTATCTAAAAAAATCTTAAAAAATTAGATTCTGATATTATAAATTTCATATGGGATTATAAACCACACAGAATTTTTTAAAAAAAACCACTTGTGTAAATCTAAAGAATCAGGGGGACTGACACTCCCTAACTTATTGTATTATTATTGGGCAGAGAATATTAACAATATAATCTACTGGTTGGACAGTTCTGCCCAACAGGTAGATTGGATAAGAATGGAGAAAGAGGATTGTTCCCCTTATAATATAGGAGCAATCCTTCTTTCCCCGATAAAACTGAACAATAAAATATACAAGAAGAATCCAATTATTCATAGTATAATACAAATTTGGAAACAAATAAAATTAACTTTAAAATTAAGAAAATTATCGCTTCTTTCTCCAATAGCTAATAATCCCTCATTCAAACCATCCATTATTAATAGAACGTTTATCCATTGGGAAAGAATAGGAATTAAAACGATGGGAGATATGTATGAAATGGGAAATTTTTTATCATTCCAACAACTACAACTAAAATATAATTTGAAAAGTAATCAATATTTCAAATACCTTCAAATTCAAGATTATTTGAAAAAGTATATACAAGGATATCAAACTTTAACCCAAGATTTATTGGAGGAAGGAATGAAGAGAAAGGCAGAATCAAGCAATTTAATATCCTACTTTAATAATATAATTCTAAATATAGAAACACCAATGACAGCGGTAATTAGAAGAGACTGGGAACAAGAGTTATTGATAAAAATTCCGAACGATAGATGGGATAAAAATTTATTATATGTAAAAAAATGTTCAATGAATGTAAGACATAACCTAATTCAATTTAAAATTTTATATAGATTATATTATTCGAAAACAAGACTGAATAATTTTTTTTCAAATGTTTCCCCCATCTGCGACAAATGTCTAACTCAAAATGCCACTAAAGCACATTCCTTTGTCTCTTGTACAAAACTGTATGAATTTTGGAATGAAATTTATGGAATTTTTTTGAAAACTATTTAACACAAAATTGAACCCCAATACAGAATTGATTATCTTTGGATCAATAGAAGAGGGAAGTAAACTAACTATATTCCAAGAAGCTTTTCTTAATTATGGTCTAATAACAGCAAAAAAACTTATACTTAAATTTTGGAAAAATGCACCCATGCCAACATTCAAAATGTGGATCTCAAGCATGTCAGAAACGCTACATCTTGAAGAAATGAGATTCCTCCTACTAGGCAAAGTAGACCAATTCTTAAATATTTGGTCTTCTTTTACAAGCATATGGTGCAACATAACATAACCTTAGAAATTAAATGGTTTAGAACTGGGTGACGGATGGGCAAAAATACGAGATAGGTAGATCTCTCCTAATCTCTCTTTTCTTTACTTTCTCCTTTTCTTTCAATCTTTTAACTTCTCATCCCTGCCCTTTATTTCTTTTGCTTTCTGTTTCTACTCGCTTGACTATCTATTCCGACACTCTTTATTTCTTTTTTCTCTCACTGTTCCTTTGTTATTGAACCAAAAGTATGAAGTTGTACAAGAATGAAAATATGTATTTATGTATTAGGTACTTAAGTACCAGACTATTGTACTTACTTCTAACAAAAATAAACAAAAAATAAATAAATAAAACAAAAATAAGTGGTCGGCCACTTCAGAGGATCATAGGTTCAAAGGTTCCTTATCAGTCACATACACCAATTGGTGTAGTGAAATGCGTATTGCCATTGCAGCACATAAAAAAAAGAATACAACATAACAATAATAAAAGAATTTAAACCTAAAACACATCCCCCCCCACAATGGTTCATAGAAACATAGAAAGTAGGTGCAGGAGTAGGCCATTCGGCACTTCGAGCCTGCACCGCCATTCAATATGATCATCCAACTCAGTATCCTGTACCTGCCTTCTTTCCATACCCCCTGATCCCTTTAGCCACAAGGGCCACATCTAACTCCCTCTTAAATATAGCCAACGAACTGGCCTCAACTACCTTCTGTGGCAGAGAATTCCAGAGATTCACCACTCTGTGTGAAAAATGTTTTTCTCATCTCGGTCCTAAAAGATTTCTCCCTTATCCTTAAATTGTGACCACTTGTTCTGGACTTCCCCAACATCGGGAACAATCTTCCTGCAGCAAGCCTGTCCAACCCCTTAAAAATTTTGTAGGTTTCTATAAGATCCCCCCTCAATCTTCTAAATTCTAGCAAGTACAAGCCGAGTTCCCATTATGAGGGAAGGCACAAAGTCCAGTCCCCATCCCCAAGTGAATCAGGAGATAGAGGTTGATGCAGGAAAGAGGTGAAATACAGAAACAATCAAACTGAATGGCAAACAGTCACAAGGTGAGATAGGCGAGTAAAGTGAGAGGGGTGATTTAATAGGAAACTGAGGGGAAAATTTATGGGTGGTGGTTATATGGAATGAGCTGCCAGAGGAGGTAGTTGAGGCAGATCCTATGACGGCATTTAAAAAACACAGACGGGTACATGAATAGAAAAGGTTGAGATGCAAATGGGCCAAATGTGGTCAAATGGGACCAGCTTAGATGGGGCACCTTGGTCAGCATGGACGGGTTGGGCCGAGGGCTTAGTGCAGTGCTGTATGACTATGACCATGACAAGGGTTATTCCTGCTTCTATTTCATGTGCCTGTGTAATAATTTGTAGTTCTAAATTCTTGACAGAATAAGCATTTTTTTTGTAAAATAGGTGAATTATCTCTCGTATTCAATTGTAGACTATAGACAATAGGTGCAGGAGTAGGCCATTCAGCCCTTCGAGCCAGCTCTTCAATGTGATCATGGCTGATCATCCACATTCAGTACCTGGTTCCTGCCTTCTCCTGATTTCCCCTGACTCCGCTATCTTTAAGAGCCCTATCTAGCTCTTTCTTGAAAGTATCCAGAGAACCAGCATCCACCGCCCTCTGAGGCAGAGAATTCCACACTCACAAATCTCTGTGTGAAAAAGTGTTTCCCCATCTCCGTTCTAAATTGCTTACTCCTTATTCTTAAACTGTGACCCCTGGTTCTGGACTCCCCCAACATCGGGAACATGTTTCTTGCCTCTAGCGTGTCCAAACCCTTAATAATCTTAAATGTTTCAATAAGAATCCCTCTCATCCTAAATTCCAGAGTATACAAGCCCAGCCTCTCCATCTTCTCGGCATATGACAGTCCCGCCATCCCGGGAATTAACGTTGTGAACCTATGTTGCACTCCCTCAATAGCAAGAATGTCCTTCCTCAAATTTGGAGAACAAAACTGCACACAATACTCCAGGTGTGGACTCACAAGGGCCCTGTACAACTGCAGAAGGACCTCTTTGCTCCTATACTCAACTCCTCTTGTTATGAAGGCCAACATGCCATTCGCGTTCTTCACTGCCTGCTGTACCTCTATGCTTACTTTCATTGACTGATGAACAAGGACCCCCAGATCCCGTTGTACTTCCCCTTTTCCCAATTAATTTATTTAATCTAATAGCTGTATTAATTGATCTCAGTTTTCATCTAGTAGACATAACACCTGAAAACCTCAGTAAAAGGATAAGTCTCCAGGTTCCATTGCTGTTGCAACTTATATTAATCTACAGAGTCTATAATTCAGTCATCAATAAATCCAACAATGATCAGGAGAATCTTGTTTATTCGGAATGTAGTTAGAATGTGGAAATATATTCAGTTTAAAAAATAGAAGGCAAGAATTAAATAAGTGTAGGGGAAATGTTAAAGCCTTTGAGGAGGACTTCCGGTGGTGCCATGTTATCTTAACAGATGCTGCACATAGCTCCACTCCCTAAAATTCGCGATTTTTCGCATTAAAACTGGATCAACAGGTCGGGACCAATTTAAAAAACTTATCGGAATCTCTGCTCAACTTGCTGATAACATCATCAGAAACAGCTGTGAATTTAACAGAGGCTTAAAGCACACTAAATGAAAAATTCTTCCCTGTGTAAGAGCACTCAGTGGACAGTTACAAAACTCTCCTGGGGAAGCCAGACGAAGCCTGCAGATTTATGGCTTCCGAAGAAAAGGTGCTTTTCGATATGGCTACAATACTCAAAGCAGACTTGGCCAAGGACAAAGATTTGAAGAATTAAAGCTTTCGGTAAGTGAACTGAAAGATGTAAAGGTGGATGGAAAAAAGATGGAACACATGTTGGGAGTTATGATGGAAAAGATAGAAAAGCTGACGCTAAATATGACCTCTTGTAATCAGAATGTTATTGAGTCTGTGAAGGATTCGATTGGCACTATTAATAAACGAATTGACGATGTGAGAGATGAACTATCGGAGAGAATTAATAAGGGTGAAGAAGACACCACGAAGAAGTTCGGCGCTGTGTTGGACACTGTATCAATCTGTATGTTAACAATGCACAAGATGAAGGATGAGATGGCAAGAATGGTGGAGGAGATGAAGAAGGTGAGGTCAGAACAAGACCTTGCTACACGACGGATGGCGACTCAGCTGGCTAAAGTTTCAGACAAATGTCTGGACCTCGAGGCTCGTTCGAGACGTCATAACGTAAGATTAGTTGGTGTACCAGAGGGAGCCGAGAGAGATAACACTTGTGAGTTCGTTGCGGGATTAATTAACGAGGCTCTTAAGCTCCCTAACCTACCAAAAATTGAAGCAGCACACCGGGGATCCTAGAGTCAAACACAAATCTCAGGATGGCTCAGAACGTACACGACAGATTATTGTGAAATTCCGGGACATTGCTGACGTGGAAGAGGTTATGAGGAATATCAACTATGGCGTATTGGTGTAACTACTTTTAAAATCTTCAGAGACTACCCTTATGAAATCATGCAAAAAATAAATCAATTCTCTAAGGCAAAGCAGGCTCTCCAAGGATATAAGGAGGTCAGATCTGGCGTTTACTACCCAGCTAGAATGCGCATTTCCTACAAAGAACAGCAAAAATCGTTCACAAATCCCGAGGAGGCGTACAAATATGCTCCAACCATCGTGGAACAGAAGGACTAGCTGGAAAAGTTGGACATTTTTGACACTCTCACTCTTTACTATTGCACCCAGAATGGTGGCACACTGCCCAAAGAAGGAACTTTGTTTAGACGTCTTATTGGCGGAATGCTAACTCATGGACACACTCTGTTCCAAGAGAAGCTGGAAAAAGATAATCAACGAAAGCAGAGCTCATTAACAGACCGGGCTTAGCTATTAATGTTGTATATGAAATTGAATGAATAACCTAAATGGTATAGCATTAACTCCCTTAACAATATTAACATAAAATATTAACATAGAAACAGTAATGAATGCTAATCAGAAATGCAGAAATGGGGATTTTCAAATTAACACTTTAATTTAACCTAATAATTCTTAAGTAGATTTATAACCGGGGCATGAGGGGAAGAGGCAAGCTACTGGCTTAGTTCAAGGAGCCAGAAATAGGTTAACGCCTTCAACCAATAGTTGATGATCTTTGAGGTTAAAATATACACTTAACACTCAATAGACAAAAATTATAGTTATTTCCAAATTTGTGACTATCTGAAAAAATACGCACAAGATTATCACAATATGCCTGCAGACTTACTGGAAGAAGTAATGAATACAAAGGCAGAATCAGCAATCAGCAAACCTAATACATCGAAATCCAGAGGAATGTCTATTATTATTTGCAAAGGCATTCCATTTAAACCCAAAAATATCTTAACAGATAAGGACGGGAGATATTTGATAGTTACCGGGGAGATCCATGCTGCCCCAATTACCTTGGTAAATATATATGCGCCTAACTTTGACAACCCGCACTTTTTCAATAAAATCTTGAATATAATTGCAGAATATAACTACCAAAATGTCATAATCGGCGGAGACTTTAACTTAGACACTTACTTCGATAAATCCAATCAAAAACAAAGAGGTATTACGAAATCCAAAACTAGGGAACTTCTAAACACATACATAAAAAACACAAACATAACAGATGTCTGGAGGATTGCAAATCCGACCGGCAGGGATTACTCATTCTACTCTATGGTACACAAGACATATTCACAAATAGATTATTTTTTGGTGGATACAAAACTAATACCCCACACTTCTAAACCAAAATACCACACAAACACGATCTCAGATCACTCCCCAATAACTTTTTTTCTAAAAATGGAAGGAATGACTAAGAACAATCCACAAATTTTAAAAGGCCCGCAAGGGAGTACATATTTAAAAGAGCAAATGCACCTTTTCTTCGAAATAAACGACACAACAGACATATCACCTTATCATGGGAATCTTTTAAAGCATTTATTCGAGGCGTGATCATTTCATATCAAGCTTTTCAAAATAAGAGAAATAAGAACGAACAAAGACAATTAGAAGAACAAATTAGACAACTGGACATAGAAAACGCTAAAGACCCCACAACGGATAAACATAATAGAATAATAATACTGAAATTCAAATTAAATAAATTATTATCAGAGAAAGCCATAAGATTATTGCAAATTACAAGACAAGAACACTTTCAATTTGGGGATAAGCCCCACAGACTTCTGGCACGTCAATTAAAAAAACGAGAAAAGGATCACACAATTTTAAAGATTAAATCAGACAAAGGGGAAATATTGACCTTGCCGAGTGATATTAATAAAAGATTTGCACTATCCCCCACAATTAAAATGTGGACAGTGGAAATGTTGGAGACGTTGCATTTGGAAAGAATCATATTTGTCCTAATGGAGAAATACGAACTCTTTGAACAGATTTGGTCTCCATATTCAGAATATTTGAAGGGGTAGCTGTTCTTGGCATCACAACTCAATGGGTACCCGGCAGGATCAGATGAAAATAACTTTCTGTTTGTCTTTTTGATTTGTATACATGTCTCTATTGATATTGCTATTTGAAATTGTGTTATTCACTATTAAGATGTATACTATAATCTCTCTTTTTTTTAATATATATATATATAATACTTTGTTTTAATTAAATACATATAACAAGAATATATACATTTTTTTCTTCTCCCTCTCTTCTCTTTCTATATCAAAATTATTATTTAATCACTATTCTTATTGATTAAAATCTATTCTTTTCTTTTTCTACTTTCTAAAAAAATAGAAGTTTATAAGAATCATTTGTAACATTTGTATACTTATTGAAATAAGTTGGTTATGTATTTGAAAAGTTGTTATACCGTTGTTATGATGGATTACTTATAATAAAAATATTATTACAAAAAAGATTTGCACAATTTTACAAGAATCTGTATACATCTAAAACGATAATGGACACCAACAAAGTTACAGAGTTCTTGGATAATTGTAACCTTCCTAAACTAGAGTTGCAGGAACAAGAGGAATATCATATATATATAATATTATTCTAAATGCACAAAAATACCAACAACAGATGGTATCAGGAGAGACTGGGAAAAATAATTAAGTATAAAAATTCCCAAAGAAAGGTGGGAAGAATATTTATTAAACGTGCATAAATGTTCAATTAATGTAACACACCTTAATACAATTAAAAATCTTACACAGATTATACTATTCAAAAACTAAAATAAGTAAACTTTTTCCCAACGTCTCACCTATATGTGATAAATGTCAATGTCAAGAAGCTAATATAGCGCACTCATTTGTCTTTTGTACAAAAATTCAAACATTTTGGACGGAAACTCTCAAAACTTTCACAAAAATATTTAAAATAAAACTGACCCCGGAAGCAGACTGGATAATCTTCAGGATATTGGAAGATTGCCCTGAATTAAATGTGTTTCAAACGACTCTATTTGAATATGGCTTAATAACTGGAAAAAAGCTAATCTTAAAATTCTGGAAAAATTCTCCGGTACCCACAGTCAATATGTGGATTTCAACTATTTTCGAAACACTACACTTAGAAGATATTAGACTCCGACTAGCAGGAAAATCAGACTGTTTCTATAAGACGTGGTCTGCATTTATAAATCTATTACAAGGATAAGGTGCAAGAATACCTCAAAAAGGAACCTGTGTCGGCTCTTGGTAAAGGGGGCAGAAAAATTGTCGAGTTGGTAGATTCCTTTTGCGAGATGTTTATAATAAAGTTACTGGCTTTTCTTTTTTCTTTCTCCATTTTTCCCTTTTTCTTTCTTTTTTTTTCTCCAGGGTCTATCTCTTACTTCCCATTTCTAACTCGTCAAGGGTTTCCTTTCCCTCTGTCACGCTTTTGCACGTTCACATCTCTTTTTCACTTTTCTACTTTCTATGCTGCTATTTTTCTCTCTTTTCTCTCTTTTCTAAAGCCTTTAAAAAAAATTAAGGGGTACAATGACTGTAATACAATACAAGGGATGTACACTGATGTAACTTACAGTACCACTAATAAATAAAGATAATAAATAAAATAAAAATTAAAAAAAGCCTTTGAGGAGGCTGCATGATAAATTGATGCAGTTAGTTCTAAAAATCAAGGTATTTGTTTATTTTGAAAGGAATACAAAAGCTATGACTGGAGAACGTTGAAAAGAGATTTGATTGCAATGTCAAAATCATTGACTCTGATCCTTCGTGATTCTGTCACTCAACTATACAGTGGAGAAATGTTACCATGGTCACAGTCTACTAATCCATACATCTTCAGGTTGGGGAGGAAACTGGAGCACCTGGGGAGATTGATGTGGTCAAAGAGAGAACATGCAAACTCCACTCTGACAGCACGTAAGGCCAAGATTGAACCGGGGTTCCTCAAATTGAGGCAGCAGTTCTGCTAGCTGAACCAATATGCCAGTGAAGGAGAAATGGCCAAAGGATCAGTAACCAGAGAACATATTTAAATAGAGACTGGCATATAAATACAGAGACGTTATGGTTTGGGATAGAAAAAAAGTGGCGGAAACTTTCAAAAGCATCGCTTCAATGGATAAATACTTGAAGGAACAAAGAAACACTGTGGAGAAAGAGTAGGTGTGTGAATAATCAGTAAGCTTTGCAAAAGAGCAGCATGCCCATGATGGATTGAATGGCCTCCATCTGTATTGACTAATTTATACCTGCCAAGATGGAATTGTTAGCATTTTCCCCCAGTTGCATAGCTGTACAATAAGGGAGGGAAATGCCTCAAGGAATCAAAAAAAGAATCCATCCCCAGGGGTTAAATCTCCTTCAGCTGAACAACCGCAGTGGTGACCTATCTTTCCAACTGAAAACCTAGTTGCCTTTTGTTCATTATAAACCGGTCCTGGGATACGTCCTCAGTTTCCATTGCAGAGGCACATTGATCTGGAATGTCTCAAATGTAAGAGAGTCACCAGTTAATCCAATAATCGAGTAACTTCAGTGTACACTCAGAATGTGGTATACAATACATTGCCTTCCATCCAGCATCCATGGGGAATGGGGAGTATCAATTGCATGGGAATCGCTTACAAAACATATTAATGTATAGCACAGGTAGACAACAATGCTGGAGAAACTCAGCAGGTGAGGCAGCACCAATGGAGCGAAGGAAATGGGCAACGTTTCTGGTCAAAACTGTAAAGAAGGTTCACGGACACCATTGGATCTTTACTACTTTACTGAACGTACATTATTGCCCTAGCTGTACGTGGTCTGTCACGATCACTAGAGAGAGAGCAAGGGGTGTGAAGGTTACAATTATACTAACTGGTGGGGGAGTGGCTAGCATGGACATCGTCACTATCAATTAAAGGTGTATACACATATCATTTACATCCTTCCTCTACAAAAACAAACAGTGAGTGACAGGGCGGCCATCACAGATGAAGGCATCGGAGGGGGGGGGGGACGGCGAAGAGGAGGGCGAGGAAGCCTGAGAAAGTGAGACTGCAGCCCGAAGACGGACAGGAGAAGGACGAGGGGGGCCCCAGAGGAACGGGCAAGGCACTAGGCCGCGAAAGTGGCAGTGGGGGAGCATACGGAGCCACCGGGGGAGGGAGAGGCTCGTTCACGAGCCGGAGATGCTGGCGCGACCGGCGGTACACCTTGCCGCCGGGGTTGACAAGGTACGAATGAGGGGAGCCGGCAGAACCGACGACCACGGCCAGCTTGGAGAGGCCAGAAATCGACCTCATACGGACGACCTGGCCGGGGAGAAGAGGGCGGAGGAAACGGCAGAACCTGTCGTGGGAATGCTTCTGTGTTTACGGGCAATGCGTTTCCGGACCAAGGCAGGTTTAAGGACAGAGGGAGACAAGGACTGTTGAGACACCGGGACTGTGGGCCGCGTGACACGGGACATGAGGCGCTGTGCCGGGGAACCCTGGGCATGGTTGCGGGAGATGTTGCGGAGGTTCAGCAGGGCCAGGTGTATGTTAGAGTGGGATAAGCGGCAACGTTCCAACAATCCTTTAGCACTGTGGACCGCGTGCTCAGCCAGGCCGTTGCTCTGCGGGTATTCCGGGCTGCTGTGATGAAAGTTCCATCATTCGGCAAAAGCACTGAACTCGGCGCTGGTGAACTGGCTGCCGTTGTCCGACTGCAGGCTGACTGGGGACCCGAAGGTGGAAAAGTGGCGGCATTGCTTCTCGATGACCGCGGAGGAAGAGAGGGAGTGAAGCTGGTCAACTTCAAGCCAGCTGGAGTAAGAGTCGACAAGCACCAGGAAGTGCTTTCCGTGCCATTCGAAGATGTCGGTTGCCAGCGCAGACCATGGCAGGTTAGGAGCTGGCTGCTGCAGGAGCGGCTGCCGCTGTTGCTGCGGAGCGAGGCTGGTGCAGGTAGGGCACGTGGAGACTCTATCCTGGAAGTAGCGAGGCATGTCAGGCCAGAAGAACTGACTCTGAGCGATGGAAAGGGTCGCTTCGGCCTCGGGATGGCCACGATGAGCGGTTTCAAAGTATTGTTCTTGGAGTGCTGCGGGCACCACCACCTTTTGCCCTTTCACAATCACACCATCACGCAGCACCAACTCATCACGAACCAGGAAGTAAGGCGCCGCTGCGGCCGGCAGAGAAGAACGGCGGTCTGGCCAGCCCTGCTTGATGATCGCGGCCAGCTGTTGTAGCGAAGCGTCAGCCGGCGTGTGCTTGGCCAGGGACTTCAACTGACTGGAGGACACGAAATTGACATTTAGGACTATCAGATCGGACGCTTCGTATGGATGTCGGGTTGTGGATGAGAGAGGCACCTGAGACAGCGTGTCAGCAACAAACATGTCCTTGCCCTTGTGATAAACCACAGTAAAAGTGAAGCGTTGTAGCTGGAGCATCATGCACTGGAGCCGGGAGGAGGCCACGTGTATCGGCTTGTTGAGGATGGTGACCAGAGGCTGGTGGTCCGTTTCAATAGTGAAGCAGGTGCCCAGGATAGAAACATAGAAACATAGAAATTAGGTGCAGGAGTAGGCCATTCAGCCCTTCGAGCCTGCACCGCCATTTAATATGATCATGGCTGATCATCCAACTCAGTATCCCGTACCTGCCTTCTCTCCATACCCTCTGATCCCCTTAGCCACAAGGGCCACATCCAACTCACTCTTAAATATAGCCAATGAACTGGCCTCAACTACCCTCTGTGGCAGAGAGTTCCAGAGACTCACCACTCTCTGTGTGAAGAAAGTCTTTCTCATCTCGGTCTTAAAGGATTTCCCCCTTATCCTTAAGCTGTGACCCCTTGTCCTGGACTTCCCCAACATCGGGAACAATCTTCCTGCATCTAGCCTGTCCAACCCCTTAAGAATTTTGTAAGTTTCTATAAGATCCCCTCTTAATCTCCTAAATTCCAGAGAGTATAAACCAAGTCTATCCAGTCTTTCTTCATAAGACAGTCCTGACATCCCAGGAATCAGTCTGGTGAACCTTCTCTGCACTCCCTCTATGGCAATAATGTCCTTCCTCAGATTTGGAGACCAAAACTGCACGCAATACTCCAGGATATAGTCCTTGAATTTAGAGCAGGCAAAGACAACAGCCAGCAGCTCCTTTTCAATCTGGGCACAGCGTTGTTCAGCGGTCGTTATCGTGCGGGATGCGTAGGACACAGGCAGTTGCACCCCGTCATGGATCTGCAGGCAGGTGGCCCCGAGGCCATCGCATGTGAGAACGATGGGGCACTGGAGGTCAAAGTACTTCAGCGTTGGCATGCTGATTAGCTTGGATTTGAGGGTGTCAAATGCTTTCTGGTGTTGCGGGAACCAAGCCCATGCAGTGTCCTGTTTCACCAGGTCCCTCAGAGGGGCGCTCAGTTCATTCAGATCGGGGATGAACTTTCCCAGGTAGTTGACCATGCCCAGGAAGTGCTGTAGGCCAGGCACGTCAGCAGGTGCAGGCATCTCGGATATTGCGTTCATTAAAGTAGTAAAGTAGTAAAGATCCAATGGTGTCCGTGAACCTTCTTTACATGGCGTCAGAAATATTTCTTCATGCGTCTCCAGTTTATCGGGTTTTATTTTCTTAGTCCCAGTACCCCCTCCCTGTGCCGTGATGGCTTCTGCCTGTCGTAAACCTGACATCTTAGTCTTTGATCAGACATCACTCATCGCTGGAGTGTGTTCCGATGTGACTTTGAGCATTATGTTACAATCGCTCACCCTGCCATGGCCGCTGCAGTCAAAGCCTCCCTTCTGCTGAACCTGGCTAGTCCCGAAGCACTTGAGCGATCGGAGTCATTCATCTATGGACAAGGCGAGAGTGTCCAGGACCCGGTGTGCCTGCTTGCTAAATTTACGGCGATGTGTGACCTTCCCACGAACCACATCCTAGAGCGTTTCAAACTGTTCTCCCGATGACAAAACCCTGGGGAATCTATTGATAATTTTGTGGCCGCGCTGCGCAAACTGGCTCGCCAATGCGACCTGCATGTCCTGACCCCTGAGACTCTGACCCGTGACATCTTGGTCTTTGGTCTATGGGATGACAAGCTGCGCTCTGAGCTGCTACGTAAGCCTGATCTGACATTCAATGAGGCGTTGCATGCCTCTTGTTTAGCTGAGGCTGTCTCCTCCACTGTACAGCCACCTGACCCTGTGGTCCACGCAGCCAGTTTCGCTGGTCGCTAGTACTCTGCTCCTCGGCGACAGAGGGCAAGCCCTGCGCCGGGCTCCAGACCGCATCAACGCTGTCCGAATTGTAACTTTGTTTCACATCGTTCTAATGTCTGCCCGGCGTTGGGGAAAACCTGCAATTTCCGCAACAAGCCCAACCATTTCACGGCGGCCTGCCGCTCCCGTGGGAACCCTACAGCCACAGCAGAAACCCTCTCGCTTCTTGACACATGATGATACCTCGTCTGGTTCCCATCTCCAGCATGATGAACTCCCCCTGTCTGACTCTGGCTCTTCCCAGAGCGAACTGAGTGTGTTTTCCCTGCAAGGTGCACCTGCTCTGATAACAGACCTGACCATCCGAGTCACGGTGAATGGCATGGCCTTCTCTGCTAAGGTGGACACGGGGGCTGCTGCCAATGTTATGTCAACAAGCCTGTTCGAGAAGATAAGAAATAATGAGCTCGTTTCCACAGACAGTGCTGTTTTGCGTGCCTATGGGGGTGGCGTACTTGTTCCTGTGGGGAAGGCCACTCTCCACTGCAAGGTGCTGAAGACCTCTTGGCCCCTCTCTTTCTTTACTACTTTAATGAACGTACATTATTGCCCTAGCTGTACGTGGTCTGTCACGATCACTAGAGAGAGAGCTAGGGGTGTGAAGGTTACAATTATACTAACTGGTTGGGGAGTGGTTAGCATGGACATCGTCACTATCAATTAAAGATGTATACACATATCATCTACAAAAACCCTTCTTCAAACTGATGTGAGGGTGAGGGGGGAGGGGGGGTGGGAGAAAGAAAGGAGGAGGTGGAGCCAGTGGGCTGATGGAGAGCTGAAGAAGGGAGAAGAAAGTAAGGACTACCTGAAATTAGAGGTCAATGTTCATACCGCTGGGGTGCAAACTGCACAAGCAAAATATGAGGTGCTGCTCCTCCAATTTACGGTGGTCCTCACTCTGGCCATGGAGGAGGCCCAGGACAGAAAGGTCAGATTCAGAATGGGGAGTTGAAGTGCTGAACCACCGGGAGATCAGGTTGGTTATTGCGAACCGAGCGGAGGTGTTCGACGAAGCGATCACCAAGCCTATGCTTGGTCTCACCGATGTAGAACAGCTGACATCTAGAGCAGCGGATGCAATAGATGTGGTTGGAGGAGGTGCAGGTGAACCTCTGCTCACACCTAGAAAAACTGCTTGGGTCCTTGAATGGAGTCAAGGGGGGAGGTAAGGCGACAAGTGTAGCATTTCTTGCGGTTGCAAGGGAAAGTGACCGGAGAGGAGGTGGTTCAGGTGGGAAGGGACGAATTGACCAGGGAATTATGGAGGGAGCGGTCTCTTTGGAAATTAGACAGAGGAGGAGATGGGAAGATGTGGCAAATGGTGGTATCACGTTGGAGGTGGCGAAAATGTCGGAAAATGTCCACCTTCAATATGATCCCACCACTTGCTTGGGCAGTTTGCACCCCAGCGGTATGAACATTTACTTCTCTAATTTCAGGTAGTCCTTACTTTCTCCTCCCCTTTTCAGCTCTCCCTCAGCCTACTGGCTCCACCTCTTCCTTTCTTCCACCCCTCCCTCACATCAGTCTGAAAAAGGGTTTTGAACTGAAACATTGCCTATTTCCTTCGCTCCATAGATGTTTCATCACCTGCTGAGTCTCTCCAGCATTTATGTCTACCTTCGATTTTCCAGTACCTGCAGTTCCTTCTGAGTGTACACCACAGACTGGCATTCTATAAATAAACCTTTAAATAAGGTTATCCCCTACTCTTTTAAATAGCAATGTTTTACCATACAATGCTATATTTTGAGGTTAAACAGTATTAGTGTAAAATACTGCACAAATCAAATAAATTGTATTTGCCTTCACATGAAATGCCAAATCTTCAAAGATGTTGCTGTAAATCAGCCTACAACTGCATCACCCTTATGTATAAATGTAAATAAACTTAAAGTGTCTTTTCACGCTTGCTTTGCCTAACACCTCAAATAAAAATCACTGGTTTAGCTTATTTTCATGAAAAAGCAACTGTGGGCCTACATACGCTATGCAAATAATTCTACCCATAGTCTAGACTGGGCTAGACTATCCCTTAAGCTAAAATAACTAAATACTAAATGTCAAAGGGGCAGCATAATTTGTTTGCTGTGTTTGGGATTCACTAACAGCATTTCATCAGGTTCATCAGAGGTTTGGTGGTTTCAGTTGAAGGCTGAGAAGATTTAGGCTTACTAGCTTTTTTAAATAGAGCATCATGTCCACTTGCTTCTTTGCCTTCCTTCTCTCATGCAAAAAAATGTGCATGAAGAAGGTGAAACCGCATTACAGTTTGAGCAGAAAAAGCAATTTTGTTGCTCTACAAGTTTCAAGGCATTTTCAAATCCTTCAGCAGCAATTTTCCAGGAGATTTCTTTGTTTGCTCCCCTTCACTATCACTTTCCTCCTCTTGAACTTCAGGTTTGTTGCAATTCAAATCATTGTCTGTGATTTCTTCAGCATTGAATGTCACTGTAATAGGAGCATCCTTGTCAAATTCCAGCCACTCATCCAGTTCATCTCTTCAAAGTTTTCTCACTGGATTGTCAACATTTGCCAGTACACCAATATTTCATCGCACACGGTTGCCATCTGCTTGTCTTCACACACACAAAATCTTTCAAAAACGTCTTCATTAACTGACCCTTCTTCAAACGTGACAACGTTTTTGCCTATTTCTTTATTTACATCAGCTAAGGTTGTGTTTTGAAGGCAGCATAACACTAATTCATCTGCGTTGTAGGTTTGCCTAGCAGTCACATCGTGTTTCATAATTAAATTTTTCAAAGTCTCACAGAATTCTTCTGCTGTCATTGTATCAACAGGTTTTGGTCCACCTGAAACATCTAGTCCCATGTCGAATCTTGAAACGATTAAGATATCCTAAGGAAATGGCAGCTAGCATTATAATTTTTATTAAATTATTTTGCTTTTTCCACAATCATTGGGTCTGAGATGCAGGATCTTAACTCTTTCAGGAAAACCAATCATATAAAGGGCAAGGAAGATAGCCATGCTTTGCTATATGAATTGTCTAGAGCTTTATAGCACGTATCACTCTCTGAGTTCACGAATAACTCATAAGATTTGCATCTTATGACAATGTTAAAAAAAATTCTGGAACCAAAGTTGAATTCTTTCATAGGAATATTATGATTTTCAATTTTTTTCAGTGTTTTAAATATTTCCATTTCTGTTTGATGGGGAGATTCTCATCCAACATGGTGAATGGATGGGAAAAGTATGATACAGTTTATGAAACACAAAGGCAACTACCTGCCATTTGCATGCATACATAAGGGATGAAGGGTGGGCTGCTGCGTTGTCGCTGTCAAGAGCTCCTGGATCTTTTGTGGCTTCTGCAGCTGATGCCTGCCCCACTATTGTGGTCACCCAAACTCTGTGCTTGGAAACTGCACCCTCACACGATCAGCTTGTTGCCAGTGTAGGAATGTGTCGGCATTCATCGAGCACTCTCATGCACTCTCATGTGTACTATTCCGCACAGATCCAACCTGGTAACCCCCACCCCGCCACCAGAAATGTAGGATCAAGGAACTGCAGATGCTGGTTTACCAAGGAGAGACAGAAAATGATTGAGTAATTTGGCGGGTCAGACAGCATCAATGGAGAACATGGATAGATGACAACGAGACCCATCTTCTAGACACCAGTGCAATCTATTAAAACAAAGGCTTGCTCCACACATCTATATAATTAGAAGTCTCATCTTGACCACTTCCTGTCTGTATATTGATTATAGAAAAAACGCTACCCTGTATAGCTGTGATTTTTGGCCATCTTACTCACAATCCTCTTCCGCTGAGCCAGCCATAAGGATTTTTCCCATCGATAAAAAATAAACAAGTTATGAGTGTTTAACTCATGGGGGGGGGTGGGGGGTGGGGGGGGGGCTGGACTATAAAACCCCGGATGCCTGGACATGAGTCAGTCACTCTGTATGATCACGAGGGAGAGGCCACGACTGCCATTCTAAGCTGTGAATCAACTGAACTGTGAGTCTGCAATGTACTTGCAATAAATGATGTGTTAGCCCTTAATGACAATGCCATGAGTTGTTTGGCCTGCTGCCCTGCCTGTGCTTGAAACTGCAATGCCTTATTAGGTCAACTGCGTTTGGAAGGAAAAATGCTTTATTAGGTCTGACTGTGTTTGGAAGTAATAAATGCTTTATTAGGTCCGATTGTGTTTAGTCTAAAAGTCCTGCTCATGTCGTGACTTCTGCTTAGTGGACAGGTCGCGCTGATTGCGTAATTTCCAGTGAGTGCAGAGGTCACGCTGATTGTGGAAGTGCCGCTGACTGTGGAAGCCCAACAGTAGATAGGCCGTGCTAAGCCATGTGAGTAGATTCAAGAAAGTTTAGTCATATATGTGTGTGTGCGAGTGTGTGTGTGTGTGTGTGTGTGTGTGTGTGTGTGTGTGCGTGTGCATGCGTGTGCGTGTGCGAGTGTGTGCGTGTGCGAGTGTATGTGAGTGTCTGTGCATGCATATGTGTCTGTGTCAGTGTGTGCATGTGTGAGTGTGTGAGTGTGTGTGAGAGTGTATGTGTGTGAGTGTGTTTGTGTGTGTGTGTGTGAGTGTGTTTGTGTGTGTGTGTGTGTGAGTGTGTTTGTGTGTGTGTGTGTGAGTGTGTTTATGTGTGTGTGTGTGTATGTGTATATTGGAATTGGTGGAGAGGTGGAATATTGTGTTGGGGGACCAGCCCTCCCATGTGAAACTGGGACCCAACGGGTCCGACTTAGTCTAGTCACGTTTAAACATTCCCCCTCTGATCTTAAAGATAGGCCCTCTTTGACATTTCTACCTTGGGAAAAAGGTTCTGACTGTATTTGGCTCTACTCTGGTTCTACCCTGTCTATGCCTCTCAGAATTTTATATTTCAATTTTACCTGCTCTTAACCTCCATCGCTCAAGAGTAAACAATCCAACTTTGACCAACCTCTTCTTATAACTAATATCTAATGCATTTAAGAGCACCCTCTTCAAACCTCAATCATCCTCAATCAAAGCATCCTTTGATTGTTAGTTCAAATTCTTGAACTACCTCTCATATGCTAAGGATAGATTCCTGACCTTCCAATCTACCTCATTATGACCTTTGCGTATTTTCAATTTGCACATTCTCTATAGCTTTAAAATTATATTATGCATTCTGCTTGTTTTCTCTTTTTGACTTACCCATTGTACACATTTATAGCATGATCTACCTGCTTAGTAAGCAAAACAAAGTTTTTCACTGCATCATTGCATCATTGTCTTTGTGCACATGACAATGATAAACCAATACCAATATCATCTCAACTAGCCCCATCACAGTGTCATGGTTGTTCTGAATTGTCCAAGCTGTCTTCTCCAATGTTTCCTATCCAAAGGCCAGCAGGTTGGTTGGTGGCTGGGAAACAGAGTTAAATGATTATGAGGTATGTTAAAAACATATCCTGGGCCCACAAGCACTTCATGTACGCTTTCTCAATTTACCTATTAATATCTCAGCAATAAACATAAACAAGTTATAGATTCCTCCTGGAAACATATCCAAGAAACTATCAGATTATTGGAAGTTACCTAGGAGGTTCAAGAAAGGAAGGTAACTTATCATTCTCCACATTTGAGCCATTTTCATTCCAACCAAAAGCCAGTGATCCATTATATAAAACGTCCATTCAATAGCGCTGTTTGGCATATAAGAATAAAAAGTCATATGTGGAAGCTAGAATGGAGGAAGCAAAGAGGAAAAGGATACCTCGAAAATCAATAACCACCGACAGCAGAGTGCATCCCTCTGTTAATATTGACCAAATTAAAGACACTATAAAATGGAGAATCCCAGCGTTTGTCAGAATTGCTTAACCTTTGTCAGTAGAAAATTACAGGCTGTGGATGGCACTGACAAGTCTGAGCCATAGATTGATAATGTAAGAGTGAAAGATCCAGGTGTTCTCCACATTTCCCCCCAAATTGATAATATGTATTCAAACTCTGTAAATAAACTTAAATGCATTGATATGATTGGATTGCTGCAAAGGGATTGTAAATAATGTAAATAATGTTGCAAGACAGTTACCCTGCTGTTTGTTGATTGGCAAAAGTGTTAAGCCCTGGCAGAATTGTTTTGAGTTCCAGGGTAAATGTTGCAATATTCAGTGAACTAGCTTCCTTCCAGAAGCTTCTGTAAGAAACATTGTTTTAGATGTTCTGTAATTGGATTGGGGAACTGTCAATAATGTATTGATGTAATTAACATGTTTGATTGGATTGTAAGGGGACTACCCCTATGTAGTTCGGTCCCTCAAGGTTCGTGGACCTATAGAAGGTCACCATTTTAGATTGGTGTCGATCTTCTGGAAGGGTGCTTAGGACGACGTGACCTTTTGGGCAGTGTCTGCTTGCATGAGGCTGAAGGGCTTGGCCTGGCCGAAACAAGGATTGAAACCATGGTGGTTTAGGTATCATATAGGGGAATTTGCTGCTCATTCTAAAAATAAAGTTTAGTTGGTCCAGTGCTTGGGTTAGTGTTTTTTACTGAACTAGACTAGGGGGGTAAGCTTTAGAAGAGCGTATTTCCGTCTACAGTTCTGTTGCCCATGTGGAAGGAACTTTATGTCCGCTTCAGCCATCTCCTTACATGTCACAACACTATGGAATAAAACTCACGGTCTTTCTTGAGAACGAGTTATGAATAACAAAATACAAAACTCCGAGAGAAAACAGTCGGCTAGGAAAATATGGTCATCATCAGCTTTGGGGAGAGCAACAGGAGAGCAAAAAGTCCTAATCCTGTTCGCATCGAGGAATTAATTTGTTTTACATTTCTGCCTCTGCCCTATGGTGTGAATCAATTGCCGGTATCAGCAAAAGGAATGATCTGCATCTCTGCATCTGGCTATGTGCTGATTTGAAGCCTATTACCTCAAGTTGCTGAGTTAAGTGTGTGTCAGGCCCTGAGGGTGCTGTTGAAGTTGGGCATAACAATGCAGGCTGCTGACTCTTATTCACTCTGACACCACATCTTTCATGCATAACCATGTAGAACATGATACACGGCATTGGAGTGCTTTTGAAATACAGTTCAGATTCAAGGTTAGCCAGACCTTCACACATCACTTTCAAGTACACATCAAATGTCACAGGTACTGCTGGGATTGGAAGCCTTGATGTGCACTGTTCCTCTGACCAGTGTCATCTTGTCTATCATCAAAGATGTGCAGGCGGTACATCTGAGTGAACATCCTCTGATCCAAACTCTTTTGCTCAGCATTGGGAGATTCGGAGAGTTAATTACCACTGAAATAGGTCCTTTGGCCCGTCAATTCCAGGATAAGCATCAAGAAACAATTTACGCCAATCCCATTTTGTACCTCCCTCATTCCCATCAACTCCCCCCAGATTCTACCACTTACCTAAACACTGGGGACAATTAATCTACCAACCTGCACATCACTGGGATGTTGGAGGGTAAATTAATGCCTGGAGGAAACCTGTGCGGTCACAGGAAGAAGGTACAAATCCCACACTGACAGCACCAAGGTCACCATTGAACCCAGGTCAGGGGAGGCATGAGGCCGCAGCTCTAACAGCTGCAACACTGTGGCATTCACTTAGTCATTCATTTATTGGTGTTCTTGTCCTGCCACCATTTTAAGATGTTTCTCTCTGGCTCTTGTCCAATGGCAGTTTCCAGAACAGATCAGAATCTTGGACCAAACGCTTAGAAACAAGGAGGAGGATGAAGATACATTCCGGGGGTACTCGGGGTCAGATTATTCCACACAAAGTAAATGAGAATACTGCAGATAATGGATGTGTGAAATCCTTGCGGAGTGAGATAATTCAATCTTTAAAAACATTGAACTTTCATCAATGAACTGATGGCAATGTTTGGCACTGTTTGTTTGGCCCAGCGATAGAGTTGATGCCTCATAGCCGCGGATACTCGGGTTCAATCCTGACTATGGGTGTTGTACGGAGTTTGTACATTCTCCCCATGACCTGTGTGAGTTTTCTCCAAGATTTTCGGTTTCCTCCCACACTCCAAAGACGTTCAAGGTTAGTTTATTGGTCACATACACCAATTGGTGTAGTGAAATGTTTCTTGCCAATGCGGTACATAAAAAAAGAATACAGACGTAACACTAATAAAGAGATTTTAAACATAAAAAACATCCCCCCATAATGGTTCCCATTATGAGGGAAGGCACAATGTCCAGTCCCCAACCCATGTCCACCCATAGTCAGGCCTATTGAGGCCTCCGCAGTCGCCTTCACGGAGGCCCGATGTTCCAGGCCGTTCTCGCAGGATGTGAGAATCCTCTCAGCGACTCGGGACACTTGGAATGGCCGCTTCCTTACCGGAGTCCGCGGCTTCCGAAGCCAACAAGGCCGCGCTGAATGGAGCTCCCCCACTGGCTCCCGATGTTGAAGTTCAGCGCCGCCGCCCGCAGCTGGCCGCTCCATAGACCCGCAGCTCCGTGATGTTTTCCTTGGCAGTCTCAGCTCACCGGAGTTCCAGCGCGGCGACCCAGGCAAGGCATCGCCCGCTCCGCGATGGCGCTCCAGCGCTCCGCCGCCGCCGAAGCCGAGGCTCTGTGCGGTTTCCTCAGGAAACGCCGCTCCAGGCCCGCTGATAGGCCGTGAGGAGGGGTCAAAAGTGCAGCCCGGAGAAAAGCTGCCTCTCCGACCAGGTAGGGACCAGGAAAAGTAGTTTCCCCCTTCCCCCCCCCCCCCCCCACTCCCCACATAAAAAAGAATAGAACTCCAAAAACAAAACACTTTAACTCACTAAAATAAAGAAAAGAGTGAAAAACGTACAGCTGCAGGCTGGGCAGCCATACCATACACCACAGCACTGGTCAAGAGAGCCCAGCAGCGACTACACCCTCTCCGTAGACTACGGAAAGCAGGTCTCCCCACTGCACACCTACGAACTTTTTATAGGGGGACAATCGAGAGCACATTAACCTACGGCATCACTTCCTGGTTCGGGAGCTGCAAGGCGTACGAACGGCACCAACTGGACAGGATTGTGAAGACAGCCAGCAGGATTATTGGTGCCCCACTCCCTTTCCTGCTGGACATATACAGGAAGAGATGTATCAGCAGAGCCATCTCCATCATCAAAGACCCCTACCACCCATCGCATCACATATTCTCCATCCTGCCATCTGGGAAGAGGTACAGGAGCATCAGCTGCAAAACCAGCAGGATGCTCCTCAGCTTCTTCCCGCAAGCTATAAGACTGATAAACGGACTTTGCCCCCTGCTAAAGTATCGCGCACCAACCACCAACCTGGACACACTGAAGCAGAGCCATTGTCGTGCCGCTGCCGATTGGAACTCATGATATATGTATTTTTATTTTTATTTCTATTTATTTTTTACCGCACACTGGTTCAGCAATGTTTTTTCGTTTCCTCTGGGTATGTAAGTACTCAGGAAAAATGATAATAAAGATATACAATACAATACAATACATACAGGATGGGTTTGTAGATTATTTGGCTTGGTATAAATGTAAATTGTCCCTTTTGTGGAGGATAGTAGTAATGTGCGGGGATCGCTGGTCGGCACGGACTCGGTAGGATGAAGGGATGAAGGACTCGGTGTTTTTGTGCTGTATCTCTAAACTAAACTAAATTGATTTTCAAATGGTGCAAATAGCTATAGTAGAGTCTCTTGTTATCTGACTAACATCACTGGACATTTGTTCCAATATGATGATATATCTGAGGAGAGAGTTTCCAATGGCCACCAGTATGTAGTAACAGGATTTCTCTTAAAAATTTGATGTTGATTATATCATAACTTGTATCACACTGGGCTTTGGTGGAACAGTGCAGAAGGACAAAGAAAGATAAATGAGAATTGAGGTGTCAGGCAACTGGAAGCTTTTCCTGTTTGTGTCAGAATTATATTTAGTTGTGAAGCATTTTGTGATAATCTGAGGTCACCGAAGGTGCTATATAAATGTTTTTTTGTTGGAACACACAATGCAAGAAGTTGCAGGCAGTGTTTTGCTTGTTTCCCAGTGGAATACATTTTTTTGCTGTGCATAATCATGAACAGGAGCAAGCTAGTCTGATTTTCTTATGTTTCTTGAGGAATTCTCATTCTTGTATTTAGACTTTTAGAACAGATGTTTTTTCCTCAGTACTTTGCTATTGTTCACCCCTGCCTGTCCTGGCAGCAGCTAACCTCACCAGCTATGGAAAAGCCTGTGGTTCTCACATTGGCCCCATCAGCCACCTCAAAAGCCGCACGAATGGAGTGGAAGCAAGCCTTCTTCCACCTTGTCGGACTGATCCAGAAGATACAGTTGTGGTTTTGAGGAACCGAATGACACATCTGTGAAAATATTGGTGAATGTTTTAGAATCAATTAACTGTGTGATTATCACGAGCAGACATTGCAAAAGTAAAATCCTGTTCCAACTGCCAGAGAACAGAATCTAATTAATTGTGTTTAAGTGCAGTCAAGGATTATGGATGGAAGTTGCTGTTCAAGTGAGTTACTAGATAACACAAATTACTGCTGGCAAGCAGCTTCTCAGATGTTAAACAGGGTATTTTTACACCATATTTTAATGGAGTACCATATCAAACAACATTTGTCAACAAGCCACACATTATGATATTGACCAAATGTTTGTGCAAAGTGGTAGGATTCAAAGAGCCTTCTTTGCAGTTTTGTTGCCATACAAGATACATTTATTTGTCACATGTACCAATAGGTAAAGTGAAATGTGTTGTCACCATACAGCCATACGAATAATAAAGAGCACAGAACACGATAGACTTTAACACAGACATCCCCACACAGTGGAATCAAAATTTCCCACTGTGAGGGAAGGCTCTAAAATTCAGTCATCCTCCTCCTTTGTCCTCCGTTGCTCACCCGTGGTCGGTGGGCTCCCGAACCCCTTGCAGTCGCCGCCACAGGCGGCCCGATGTTCAGGCCCTCACGCTGGGATGATGGAACTCCGACGTCAGAATGGGAGAACCCCCTCAATGGCTTGGACATCTGAATCAGCCGCTTCCTACCAGAGTCCGCGGCTCGCAAAGTCCACAGGCCGCACTGGTCGGAGAATCAACGATGGCGGCCCACGGCAAAGGGTCCCAGGACTCCTCGATGTTGGTCAGCGCCGCCCGCGCTGGGAGCTCTCCAAACCCCAGCTCCAAGATGTTGAAGCAGCAGGCCCAGCACTCCGGAGCTTCAAACGGCGATCCAGGTAGGCATCCGCCCGCTCTGCGGTGAATCCAGTGCTTCGCCGCTGCCGCTGAAGCTTTGGACCGGTCCCCAGCAGGAAAGGCCGCGCCAATCCAGTTGGTAGGCAGCGGGGGGGGGGGGGGGGGGGGGGCGAGGACGTGACTCGGAGAATAGTCACATCCTCGCCAGGAAGTGACTGGGAAACGGTTTCCCCCTTACCCTACCCCCTCCCCCACATAGAAAAAATGAAAGAATCCTCCAAATCACACTTTTAAAACAGACTATAAACATACTACTTACTCAGTATAAGATGTTAGTCATTTCATCAACATGTGTTAAAAAGCAAAAATTCTGCCGATGTTGGAAATATGCTGGAAATGTTATAACACAAGCGGGAACAGCCTCCAGTTGCCTGTCACTTTAATTCTCCATCCATTTCCCACTCTCACCTCTCTTCTTTTGTCCTTCTTCACTCTTGCAATGGAGCCCAGCAGAAGCTTAACGGGTCTGTCCCACTTATACAACTTTTTAGGCGAGTTCAGGAGACTATGAGGTCGCCACAAGGTCGCCATATGTTCGCCGGAGGTTGCCGGGCTGTCGCCTGCATGGTGGTGAGTGGTTCCTGCATTCTCGGAACTAGTCGTGGCTTCATTCTAGTCGCCGCTAGTTTTTCAACATGTTCAAAAATTAGCGGCGACCAGAATTTTGAACGCCATGGAGAGTAGCGAGAATTCTCATGATATAGGTGCAATGGTAGTGAGTTGCCAGGAGGTTGTAGGTTGTCATAGGTTGTCGTAGGTTGTTGCAGGCGCTGACCGGCGAATTTCATTGGCTCATTGGGAAAAAAATACGTAAACAGTCGTTTTCAGAAACAATGATCACCGACCGGTAATGTTAATGTCCGCCGAGCTTCACAGCCGTGTATCTCTGGCTTCTTAAAAGTTGTCTCCACTCTTTCTTCCCCCATCTCCCCCCCTTATAAAGGACTTACATGACCCTTCCTGTACACTGTGCTTGCACCGTCTTAATTACAGTACCAACCTTCCTGATCATCGTGGTGTGTGTCTGTATCACATTGGCTTTGCACCGTGTGAATTTCACTCAGACAGCGCTCCCCCCCACTTGCCCTGTCCCCCGCCTGCATAACTGGCTGGTGAAGGAAGCGATGTGTGTATGTGCGTGTGTGTGTGTTCCACTCTGACAGTCCCCGGTTTTTCAGCGACCTGCTATGACCTGACAGTTGCCGGCAGTCGCCTGAAAAATCGTCTGAGTGGGCAAACCCATAAGGGTCAACATTTCACTTTCTAGTTGTGCACATTGTAGTGTTTCAGATTCAGTATTGAATTCAACAATTTCAGAAAACAAGCTTTTCCTGTCTGTGTCCGAACTGAACTATTCAGTTCTGACACAGTCAGTACTAATAAGTTCATTCGCCTGTAACATTAATCCCGTTTTTCACATTCCATTGAAGATACCTAATTTGCTGAGTAATTCCAGAATCCTGTTTACATTAAACTTTCTAACTGAAAAATCTAGCATTCAGCATCTCAAAGACCTGGAATCTTGACTTGAACAAAGACTTGTTTTTTTTCTTTCTCTCACTCTCATTTATGCTCATTCATCTCCCTCTACCTACACTTCCTCCAGATAGATCAGTTGTGTTTAACAAATACTCTCTTTTAGTCCAGGCATTGACAACATTGTGTCACCTGATCAACCATGATCTATGTCTTGTCGCAGACATTCTCT
Organism: Okamejei kenojei; assembly: GCA_035221665.1. NCBI lineage: Eukaryota > Metazoa > Chordata > Chondrichthyes > Rajiformes > Rajidae > Okamejei > Okamejei kenojei. The sequence goes on along the minus strand of CM069135.1, from coordinate 18,202,266 downwards.
TTGCTCTCTCCACCTCTCCCTCAGGTGCAAATTAAAACACAGTACTGGAGAAGGGAACTGCAGGCCAGCTAGCCTGACGTCAGTGGTGGAATAGATGTTGGAAGGTATTTTTAAGGAGCAGGAACATTTTTGCTTGTGTGTTATCTAGGTAAACTATACCATACGCAAGTTTAACAGGATGTATAAAAAGAGAAAGAGGCGCATAATATGGTTTTACAACTACAGAGAAAGTAACAACAATGTAGATTGGGAATACACCCTTAAGCCCCTGTCCCACTTACGTGTCCTTGGCACGCTAATTACGCGACCTCGTGGTCGCGTTGAGGTGCGACGGTCCCGCGAAGGTCGCGGGCGAATTAATGCGCCTGCACAGCCGTCTGGAGCATGTGACATCATTTGAAGATAGACACAAAATGAAGGTGTAACTCAGTGGGACCGGCAGCATTACTGGAGAGAAGCAATGGGTGACGTTTCGGGTCAAGATCCTTCTTCAGACTGAAGAAGAGTCTCGACACGAAACGTCACCCATTCCTTCTCTCCAGAGATGCTGCCGGTCCCGCTGAGGTACTCCAGCATTTTGTGCCTATCTTCAATTTTCTTGGCCTCACTCTGGGAGTAGAAGTGGGGGCGGATCCGGACCGCAACGGCCCCAGGCCGAGCCCCAGGCCGAGCTTCTGCTGCTGTTGGAGGTGAGGCGTTGCGTCAGGGTCTTGGGCCTGTCCCACTTTGGCCGTCAGTTACGCGACAGGCTGCTGATGTGCAAAGATTTCATTCGCTACAAACATTTCGGAGCCCCGTGCGATGTCGCGCACAACTACATACACCTCCATGCTTCTCAGTGGGACCTGCCCCACGCAGCCACACCATGCCCGTGCGCCTTACCGCGACGACGAGGTTGCGTAATTTGCGTGCCAAGAACATGTAAGTGGGACAGGCCCTTTAGTTTCTGAGAAGTCTGTCCAAGACTCTGATAACAGTGGGGAAGATGTTGTTCATCAATCTCCTGAAAATTGAGAATTGGATACACAGTGGCCACAGTCAGGGAATATAGAGGAGAGAAAGGGTAAAAAGATTGATGGATTTTGGAGAGGTAATGGTATGAAAAGGATTTGAAAAGCAGGGATTATACCAATTGTCTTTTAAACAATTGACTTTCTCCCGAAGGAAACAGCATTTCATTGGTGGTTATGATCAATTCTGGGGTGTATGTGCATTATTTTTAGTTTTAACTATAGTGGCTATTTTCCCATCAAAGTGAGTCTGATATTAAATATCCATCACAGGAAGGCTGTGAATGCGAGGACACAAGATACTGCAGGTGCTGAAATCTGTCGCAAAACACATATTGCTGGAGGAACTCAGAGGTTCAGGCAACATCTGTGGTGGAAATGGACATGTGAACATTCGGGTTGGGTCCCTTCTTCAAACTGATTGAAGGTTCCCGACCTGAAAAGTCGCCTGTCCATTCCCTCCCCAGACACTACCTGATTCCTCCAGCACTTCTGTGTTTTTCTCAAGTTGTGAAAATGAGCAAGATCAGTTCATAAGATATCTTTTCCTGTGTATTTTTGTGCACTTATTTTAGAAGCATTAAAACAAGTACAGTTGTTGATTTCATCCAGAATAAGCCAAGTTTAATTCAGAGAATTTCATCTTTCAATTACTGTTGCACATTTTTCAAACTCAGGAGGTCAGTCTGAACAAAACATGTCCCAGAGTGAAAATGGTCATATATACTTCAAAGGTAGATAAAAGCGCTGGAGAAACTCAGCGGGTGAAGCAGCATGTATGAAACGAAGGAATAGGTGACATTTCGGGTCGAGACCCTTCTTCAGACTGATGTGTGGGGGGTGTGGGGGGGGGGGGGGGGGTGGAAAAAGAAAGGAAGAGGCGGAGACAGTAGGCTGTGGGAGAGCTGGGAAGTGGAGGGGAAGGAGGGAGAAAGCAAGGAGTACCTGAAATTGGAGAAGTCAATGTTCATACCGCTGGGGTGTAAACTACCCAAGCAAAATATGAAGTGCTGCTCCTCCAATTTGCAGTGAGACTCACTCTGGCCATGGAGGAGGCCCAGGACAGAAAGGTCCGATTTGGAATGGGAGGGGGAGTTGAAGTGCTGAGCCACCGGGAGATCAGGTTGGTTATTGCGAACTGAGCGGAGGTATTGGACAAAGCGATCGCCAAGCCTGTGATTGGTCTCAGCGGATGCAATAGATGAGGTTGGAGGAGGTGCAGGTGAATCTCTGCCTCACATGGAAAGACTGCTTTGGTCCTCGGATGGAGTCGATGGGGAAGGTAAAGTGACAAGTATAGCATTTCCTGCGGTTGTTAAAGGATAAATATTGGTCCTTTTCAACTCTGTTCTTTTCAAATAGCACCAAATAGAATGTTAACAGGGCAAAGATTTAAAGTTTGATCCAAAAGATAAAAAATCCTCAGTACCTTATTGAATGGGCTCCTTGAATGTGCTCCCACAGGATTCACAGCAGGATGTGTTCAATCGGATGGACTTAAATGATATGGATTGAAGAGATACTGTGGAACAAATTGCAATTTTCAGCTAAAGAATTAAAAAAAACTCTTCTATTAGAAAATCTCTTATTTAATTGCTGTTGATCGTAATCAATAAAGAACAGTTTCTATATCCAACACAAGTGAATCTGCACTGATTAGTTTAAACTTGGGGAGTGATTTAAAAATCTTTGCCAGCATGTTTCTCGATCAATTTGTCATCATCATTCAGATGTCTGATGATGTAGAACTGAAAACACTGCACTAACATTGTTCATTCTATTACATTGCCTTGCCTGCATAAACAAGGTAATTCACACCTCATTGGAGCGTACACTCCTTACCAATCTCCTCTCACTTTAGATTGTCTCACCTTATCAACATATCTTTTGATACCATTCCCCTTATGTACCTCTCTAACTTCCCTGTGAAGGCATTTATGCAACCTTCCCACGTAGTATCATGTACCACATTGCAACTGCACTTTGAATAAACTAGTTCCTCCTGATCCTTATTGGATTTATTGGTGACTATTTATTTGAGACTGCAGATCAATTCATGTTGCTTCCTCTATATAACCTGGAAACATATCCAATGACCAATAATGCATAAAAGATAACTGGGTTTTCAATTGGAAAAGACAGATCACCAGCACAGTTGTACACCTGAAGGAGATTTTACCTCAGGGGATGGATTGAATGTTTGATTCCTTGAAGCATTTTTCTCCCTTACTGTGTAGCTATGCAACTGAATAAAAATGTTAAGATTTCCATTTTTGACTTGGCAGGTATAAAATGGTCAGGACAGGAGGAGTGGGTTCAATCCATCATGGTTCTGCTGCTCTTTTACAAAACTTCCACTGTTTGCTCTTTTCTCTGCTGGTTGTTCCATTTATCAGAAGCAGGGAATGTTTGATAAATCAACAACCGAGTGTCATACCTCCTTTTTCTTTATTCTACCTTACTTGAGTGATCCTTAGTTTCATAAATTCTATACATCTTTAAAATTTCACTTGTTTACATTCCTTTCCTTATTCTTCAAACCAAATAAAATTATTTTCGTAGTTCTCTGCATTACATTTCCTCTTGCACATTCAATGTAACTTTCAAACTGAAAACTGAAATACTTATCTCTTCCTCCTTTTTTTTGTAAGATTGTCTTTTTCCTGAATTACGTATAGTGAACAAGATCCGAAACGACGCCTCATTATACTTTCACAAATGTTCCTCCCTCCTCACCCCTTCCACGACACACTGGTCAACCTGAGGAGCACCTTCAGCAACAGACTAATCCCACCAAGGTACAGCACAGAATGCCACAAGAGATCATTTTTCTCTGTGGCTATCAAACTGTACCACTCCTCCTACTTCTGTCGTGGGGTAGACCGAGTCCTCATCCTGGACTTTTCCCCTCGATAATTTAATTTCATGTTTGTGCAATATTCCATAAGTGCTGTGCAATAACTGGTCATTTAAAATTAATTTTTATTATAATGCGTATGACACTTTCAATGCCTTGTAACTGTATCTTTTGACTGGTTTCAGACCAATTTCACTCTGGGATAAATAAAGTTGTAATATATCATATCGTAGGATATCTGGTCAATTGTACCAATCTATTGTGATTTCAGATGAGCTCAGTAGGTCTATGCATTTCAATCCACAACACGTTCTCCAGAAAATGTTTACATACATTTCAAGCTTGTTTCTCCTTATCTGCTGTTTGCTTAGATACTCTTCGAATTTCTTTTGCTTACTTCAATTGTTAAAATGTTAAAGGAGTTTTTAATTTCAACCTCCACCATTAAGTATAGTTTTCTGAGCTAAACACAAAGTGCTGGAGGAACACAATGGGTCAGACAGCATCAGTGGAGACGATGGACAAACAATTTTTCAGGTCGGGACCTTCTTCAGACTTTTTGGGTCAGAACCCTTCTTCTATGCATTCCCTCCACAGATGCTGCCTAAAACCCTGTCTTCACTGTGCGAGTTGACCCCGAGGTACCCCGAGTGATAGACTCGTGGCTGCGCACGAGACTTGTGATCAAGTGTGTGGCCGATTCCCAGCATGTGCTGCAGTTTCTCTTAGCAAGTTCCTCTCCGTTATCTTGTGAGATTTTAATAAAGCAACAATGTTAAAATACTTCTTGTGAGTTATTTCAGCGCGGCCGCATCTATGGAACAATGGGAAAAATGCGCATTCTAACCAAGCTGTTTTTTTAATGTTTTTAATACTTTTTTGCAGATCTCTATTTTAAATAATTTTTTAAAAAAGATTGACCACACATACACACAGAAGTTTTTACAACAGGGGCCGCCGGGACCCGAGGGACAATAGAAGATTTAATTTGCTTGATGAATGTGGTTTTCAGAGGTCATACAGTACATCACAGATAGACAGATTGTTGTGCAGCTCGGTACTTGATGACACACACACAGTACACACAGATAGACAGAGAGGGCAGTTAGAGAGGAATAGAGTCGGACCCTAGACTTACCCGAAATGTGAGGAGTGTGTCTAATTAGTTCCTTCCCAATGAAGCATAATAACACAAGGAAATAAACCGACTGCTGAGTAATCTCTGGAGCGAAGGAAAAGTTTCCCTTCTCTCCAGAGATGCTGCCTGGTCATACTCCAACATTTTGTGAAGTTACTTGGATTTTTCCAACTCATTTTACACTTGAACAGTTAATTTGACTAACCCACTATTCCAAACAAAAATTGCCTCCGCTGCTGCATTCAGTTTACTAACAGGTATATATAATCTTCATGCTAATTCATAATAGTAAAATACAAGGTAGGCATCCCCTATTTTTAAAGTTTTCATCAAATTCTGAGTTGGCAGTTAACTAGTGAGAGGTCAATACTCTAGCACATGATATGGGGTTACCCTTCTAACATTCTCATATCTAAATAGTCTGTTCAGCATCTGTACTCCCAATCGCACTCATGCCTCCAGGTTTTAATCAATCAACTCATAATAGCCTTTGAGTCAAAAAGCTTTGTTCCATCTTAATTTACTCTGTTTCATTGATTACCTTGCCTGTGGTTTTGAGCCCTCTCCTGTCAAAGCTGGAAATTTAGAAGCAAGTATATCCTCGTTTATAATATAACGGTTAGAGAGCGTGTAGCTGATATACCTTTCTCTGTGATATTTTGATTTGTATATTGATGTACAGTACAACAACACTTATTTAAAAACAGTGTCTAGATCTTTTTGATTTGTTAAGGATATATAATGCGTATGAGACTGAATTGTTCCAATTTAAAAATTCATAGGTGCTGACATTAATTACATTACAAATTACATGCATAGCATTTGTTTTCTCATTCTTGATATTCTCGCTTTTTTTTAGAAAAGAAAGAATAGCTAAGAAAAGAATCATCGCAATACCCTTGTGTGGTTGACAATAACCTGAAATCATGCTAATCTCTGACACAGCGGGATTTTGATAGCTCCGTAAAAAAACGAACATCATTGCTTCAGGCAAGGTGACAGTGATAATCACTTGCTATAATTCAACTTTAATACCTGAATGCCAGAGAAGGAATTACATTACGTGTCCTTGCACAGACATTCTCATCACTGGTATCATGCTTCCCAATGGAATTTTTTTTTTTTAAGCTACTAAGCTTCAAAAATAGTTAAGATCATTTGAATGCTGAGATAAATAATGTTTGTGCAAGTAAATGTTTAGACTTAACTGAAAGGTAGCTATCCAGATCGGCATGACTTATCACCTCGGTCATGGTGAGGGAATGAGAGGGGCTGGATGGATTTTTTATCTACTTCTGAAGGGCTAATTTTCTCCAGGCTCTCCCTGCCAGATGATCGGCAAGATGAATACAAGGTATCACTAACGGCAATTTGGGGAATCTAATTACCTAGAAATGTTGAAAATAACCCTTCCATACCTGAACTTGCATACCCATTCTGAATTCTGTGTACATTCAGAGCTATCAAGGTAGCTGAGTGTCAACCAGACAGCAGTGAAGTCATTGTGCCACACGTCCGATACAGATATGGACCCCAGATAGGCAACGGAGAATCTCTTTTTGGGTGGTAGTTGTTTGGACTGGATCTCACTATTTATGCGCACACAGTCAGCACTGATTTCGTTGAGCAGCTTACAATCTAGCAGTATGGAAAATCATTTCTATAATTTAAATTAACTCCTACATCACCTCCCCTTGCTCTTCCCCCTCCTTAGTCATCCTAACAGTTCCACAGTTTGCATCCTCATATCCGCCTTGTTATCACAGCCAACAATTGGCCATTGTGGGCCCCACCCTTCTTGAGGAAATCTGTTGCCAGCCCTGACCTTTTTATAGCCTTTCCTTGCCTGCAGTTTATACCCCCCGCCCACATCTACTTTCAGTTTGAAGAAGGGTTCCAACCCTAAATGTCACCTATCAATTTTTTCCAGAGATGCTGCCTGACCCGCTGAGTTAATCCAGCATGTTGTGTCTAACTGCTGGCTTCATAGGTCTGCAGGGCTGCCAACATTGGGTGAGAGTTGAGAGTGAGGAATTGTGAGGGAGTGCAGTGACCAAGATGTGGGGGGGAAGGTGGGAGGGGGGGGGGGGGGGTTGAGGGTATGGGGGGAGGGTGTGTCCCCTCCCATAGTAGGGACATTTTGCATTTTTCAGCTTGAAATTGTGCAATCTGCTGCATACTGTAGCAAGTCTTTTAACTTAAGGGGCTGTCCCACTGCGGCAACCTAATCTGCGAGTTTAGACGAGTTTGCCCTCGACTCAAACTCGCAGCATTGTCGACACGTGGTCCTATGAGGTCACTGGAATTCTCCTTCATGCTTGAGGGAAGTTCCCACATGCACGCGGCCTCAGCTAGGTCGCGGAAAATTTTTCAGCTTGTTGAACATTTTTCCGCGAGTAAAAATTGGTCGGCATGGTTCTTTTTAACTCGCGGAGTGGGGTCGCTATGTAGTTACAGGCCGTCGAGGGCAGCTGTAGGCAATCTCCTTCGCTGACCGGGCATTTTAATTTGCTCACTGGAGTTTTCAGGACCAAGGAAAACTGACCAGTAGGTTAAATGCCGCTGGTCATTTAACTTTATTAAACGTTGTCTGACTTCTTAAAAGTGTTTCCACTCCTTCCCCCCCCCCCCCCCCCCCCCCCCCCCCCCCCCCCCCCCGTCTCATGGGAATGTGAATGCAGGTGAGGCAGCATCTAGAGAGCAGTAGGCAAATGCTTGAGTCTGAAGAAGGGTCTAGCTCAGACATTGATGCTGCCTCACCCGCTGAGTTTCTCTAGCATTCTTGTCTACTTTGCCATTTTAAATAAATGGCTGAAGCCAATCAGGTTGCTCGTTCTTTGCGGGAAACCCGCCGACAGAAATCTATTCTTATTGGTGAGTGTAGAGGAGTGTGACTTTATTTATTTATGTATATTTAAAAATATATTTTTTCTTGAGTGTGAGAAATTCATGAAATGCATGACTCTCACGCTCAATGCGGGAGAGTTGGCAGCCCTGGATCTGCCCCCATGCAGAATACTGAGGTCGGCAGTAGCTTCTCAGATTCGGCACTGATGTGCAAGCAAATGGAATTTGTTAGAATAGCATCATGGTTGACACGGACATGGTGGGGTAAAGGGCCTGTTCCTACGCTGCACTGTTCTGTGTTCTACTGTTTGGTGATCTCATTAGAATTGTACAGAATGGTTGTGGGGCTGGGAGGATAGAAGCAGTGATATTTTCCCTGGCTGAAGTCTTGACAACTAAGTGTCACAGTCTCAAAGTGTCAGCCATTCAGGATAGAGATTAGAAACATAGAAACATAGAAAATAGGTGCAGGAGGAGGCCATTCAACCCTTCGAGCCAGCACCGCCATTCATTGTGATCATGACTGATCGTCCCCAATCAATAACCCATGCCTGCCTTCTCCCCGTATACCTTGATTCCACCAGCCGCTAGAGCTCTATCTAACTCTCTCTTAAATCCATCCAGTGATTTGGCCTCCACTGCCCTCTGTGGCAGGGAATTCCACAAATTCACAACTCTTTGGGTGAAAAAATGGCCTCCCCTTTATTCTAAGACTGTGGCCCCTGGTTCTGGACTCGCCCAACATTGGGAACATTTTTTCTGCATCTAGCCTGTCCAGTCCTTTTACAATTTTGTATGTTTCTATAAGATCCCACTTCATCCTTCTAAACTCAAATGAATACAAGCCTAGTCTTTTCAATCTTTCCTCATACGATAGTGTAGCCATCCCATGGATCAATCTCATGAACCTATGCTGCACTGCCTCAATCACAAGGATGTCCTTCCTCAAATTAGGAGACCAAAACTGTACACAATACTCCAGATGTGGTCTTACCAGAACCCTGTACAACTGCAGAAGAACCTCACTACTCCTATACTGAAATCCTCTTGTTATGAAGGCCAACATTCCATTAGCTTTCTTCACTGCCTGCTGTACCTACACGCCAACTTTCAGTGATCAGTGTACAAGGACACCCAGGTCTCGTTGTACCTCCCCCTTATGTAACATAACCCCATTGAGATAAAAATCTGTCCCCTTGTTTTTGCCACCTAAGTGGATAACCCCACATTTATCTACATTATACTGCATCTGCCACGCTTCTGCCCATTCACTCAACCTGTCCAGGTCACACTGCAACCTCCTAACATCCTCTTCATAGTTCACACTGCCACCCAGCTTTGTGTCATCCGCAAACTTGCTAGTGTTGCTCCTAATTTCCACTTCCAAATCATTAATTCCTGTTGTGAGTTCCTGTTCCTGTTGTGTGTTCGGCCGAATACACTACTCTCTGCAGAGCCTTCCTGTCCTGGGCAGAGCTGTTGCCAAAGCAGATAGAGATGTTTCCGGTCAGGATACTTTCTACAGCACCAGAGTAGAAGGATTGAAGGATCATCAGAGAGACTATGAATTTCCTCAGCTGCCTGAGGTGGTAAAGGCGCTGCATTGCTTTTCTCACCAGGGAAAGATGCAGCATGGGGCATTTGGATAGCAGTAAAAGGATTAGTCCATGTCAACATGGATTTATGAAAGGGAAATCATGCTTGACTAATCTTCTGGAATTTTTTGAGGATGTGACAAGTAAAATGGATGAAGGGGTGCCAATGGATGTAGTGTATCCACACTTTCAGAAAGCCTTTCATAAGGTCCCGCACAGTAGACTGGTGACTAAAATAGAGCACATGGTATTGGGGGTAGGGTGTTGACATGGATAGAAAATTGGTTGGCAGACCAGAAGCAAAGAGTAGGAGTGAACGGGTCCTTTTCAGAATGGCAGGCCGCTTTTCAGAATGGAGTGCCGCAAGGCTCCGTGTTGGGGCCGCAACCATTTACCATATATATTAATGAATTGGAAAAGGAAATTAGGAGCAACACTAGCAAGTTTGCGGATGACACAAAGCTGGGTGGCAGTGTGAACTGTGAAGAGGGTGTTAGGAGGTTGCAGGGTGACCTGGACAGGTTGAGTGAGTGGGAAGATGTGTGACAGATGCAGTATAATATAGATAAATGTGAGGTTATCCATTTTGGAGACAGAAACAAGGGGGCAGATCATTATGTGCAGCGAGACCTGGATGTCCTTGTACACCGGTCACTGAAAGTTGGCTTACAGGTACAGCAGGCAGTGAAGAAAGCTAATGGAATGGATGCTAATATTGCATACCTCTAAAAAATAATTACTATATTGATGTACAGTAGGCAAGTGTCACATGAACTGTTATATGCTACCAGCAAATGTTTGTCTACAAAATAATCAATGCCTATATCTAATTTAAAGTTCATGTCTCATTGTTTTTGTTTTCCCTCCTCAGTACAAAACATTTCTTTCCAGTTTTCCATACAAATCCTGTTAACTTGTTGAGCATTTCATTCAGGTCATTCAGTTCAATTCAGTTCTCATTGAACTGAATTGAATTGAAAGAACATGCAAATTCCACACAGGTGGCCAAAGTCAGGATCGAGCCCATACATCTGGCTCCGTGGGGCAGCAGCTCTACCAACTGCACCACTCAGGGAGTTTATGCAAACTATGCTGCCCTGGGAAGTTCATGCAAACCAATTTCAAATGTCTACTCTCGCCCCTGGTATCAACTTGCCAAAACTACAGTCTCTCTGTCACCACCCAATTGAGCCTGAAGCTTTGTCCTTTAATCATTCGTGCATCTTTGTGTGGAAATGTAACTAATGAATTATTTATGAAAGAAAATAATCTTTGGTAATGTGAGAAAAATGTAATTTCATTTTTGAGCCAAAAAGTGACATAGCTTTCAGTAAAATGCAAGAAAGTCAACCATTTACCACATGGCAGGGCTCCCATGTGGAGGATTAAACTCCTGCAAAATCCCCATTCCACCACATGCATATTAAAACTGGTAGTTCAAATCCACACAGATAAAATGATAAATAAATAATATACTCACATTTCATATCAAAGTAATGAAATATTATCAAAAAACAAAAAGATGCACTACATTTTACAAGGACCCATGAGAGGTGCTGTAGCAAAACAAGCACAATTTCGTGGCAGATTCAGCAAATGGCACAGATTTCAATTGCACCCAATGTGGATTTGAAGCTTGCACTTGATATATCACAAAATAAAACTCCCAGATTACATGCAGAATCTGAAGCATGAGGATCCAGTACAGAAAACATTCCCCCAATCCACCGAGAGGATAGTGGAACCAGCATCTCCACTGCAGATTGGCTTCTGTCGTATCAAAACCCAAGTCACATTCAGCCAACGAATGGGAAGGGCACAGCAAACATGTCCTTGCAGCCAGCTTCCTGAAATAGTCACTCTACTCCAATCTGTCAGTGCAAAAGGCTTTCAGGGGTACTGAAACATTGCTTAAAGTGTGTAACCACACCTTCCTTGATAAAAAAGTCACATCCTCAACAACTCATGAGAAATCCGAGACAACGTGTGGAAGGATCATCCAGCAACAACAGGGCACCTAAAGTCTCCTTTTCAACTGTGTGTGGAAGCCTAGTATAAGTGTTGGAACAGGTGCATTGCCTTCTCTAATACACATTCATTGACCCTCAACCTGTGGCAGAGTCTACAGTTCCCACACCAGCCATCTCAGGACCCACAGCACTGGCGAAGAAGCAGGTTATCCTGCACCCCAAATAAGTTATTCACCATATATTTATCATTCACCATTCCAAGTGCTGAAATCTGAAATTTGGCCTCAATGATACTTTGGAGGTTTATTTGTGAAGATAGCAAAACATTCTCTCAACATAATATGCTTGCAGTAACAATTCCATCAGTAGGAAGTCACTTAACTCGTGGAAATGTCCATGATGTGAAATGTTTCCAAGAAAGAAAGATGAAGGGGAAAATAGACTAGGTTTATATGCTCTTGATTCGATAAATCATTTTCAATAGGCAATAGACAATAGAGGCCATTCAGCCCTTCGAGTCAGCACCACCATTCAATGTGATCATCCCCAATCAGTACTCCGTTTTCATGACACTAAATGCTTTTACAACAAAAATGTTTGCAGTGATTAGAAAACATGGCAGCCAATTTAATACAGCACGATCTCACAAAATACCAGACAGCGCAGAAATAAATGACTATTTTGGCTCTTCTTTATAAGCTCTTCTTTGAGTGATGTGGAATGAACATATAGTTGAGCTTCGCCACCGCAACAACCTCTCACTCAATGTCAACAAGACCAAGGAACTAATCATTAACCTTAGAAATGGGAAGTTGGAGATCATGTGTCTGTTTTAATTGATTGGTCAGTGGTGGAGAGAGTTAGCTGCTTCAAATTCCATGGCCCTGGACATCTCAGATGGCCTGTCCAGGGTCCAGCATTTGGATGGAATCAAGAAGGAGGCACATCAGCACCTCTGTTTCCTTAGAGACTTAGAGATTCGGCATGTCATTGAACACTCAAACAAACTTCTACAGATATACTATACAAAGTATCCTGACTGGTTGCATTAAGGCTTGGTATGGCAATTCCAATGCACAGGTATGTAAGGTGCTGCAGTATATGGTGGATTCAGTCTGGTTCATCATGGGCACAGACCTTCCCACCATCAAAAGCAGCTACAGGAGAAACTGCTTCAAGAAGCAGGCATCCATCATCAGGTATCCCCACCATCTGACCATGCTCACCTCACAGTTGCCATTGGGCAGGAGGTGCAGAGGTCTGAAGCCCACATAACCAGGTTCAGGAATAACTACCCTTCCAACAACTATCAGATTCTGGAACTAACCCACACAGAGTACTATGTTTAAGTCAAGTCAACTTTATTTGCCACATACACATACAAGATGTGCAGTGAAATAAAAGTGGCAATGCCTGCGGATTGTGCAAAAACAACAGAACAACAGAACAGAATAGAACAGAACCAATATTTACATTTTAGAAAAAAAGACACAACACAACAGTAAATTAGTCCCTGGTGAGATCAGAGTTTGCAGTCCTGATGGCCTGTGGGAAGAAACTCCGTCTCATCCTCTCTGTTTTCACAGCGTGACAGTGGAGGCGCTTGCCGGACCATGGCAGCTGGAACAGTCCGTTGCTGGAGTGGTAGGGGTCCTTCATTATGTTTCTGGCTCTGGATCTGCATCTCCTGGTGTATAGGTCCTAAAGGGGGGTGAGTGTAGTTACCATAGTTCATTCAGCCGAGTGCACTACTCTCTGCAGAGCCTTCCTGTCCTGGGCAGAGCTGTTCCCAAACCAGATTGAGATGTTACCGGACAAGATGCCTTCTACATCCCCAGACTAGAAGCACTGAAGGATCCTCAGAGAGACTCTGAATTTCCTCAGCTGCCTGAGGTGGTAAAGGCTCTGCCTTGCCTTCCTCACCAGTGTGTGTTGTCCGTCAGATCCTCTGTGATGTGGACTCCCAGGTATTTAAAGCTGCTTACCCTCTCCACAGTATTCCCATTTATCTCCAGTGGTGTGTACGTCCTCGGATGTTGAGCCGTTCTAAAGTCCACAATCAGCTCCTTAGTGTTTTTGACATTCAAGAAGAGGCTGTTGTCCTGACACCAGAGTGCCAGATGAGCCACCTCCTCCCGGTCAGCCTTCTCATCATTATCGGAAATCAGGCCCACCACCACAGTGTCATCAGCAAACTTGATGATGGAGTTGGAGCTGAACCTGGCCACGCAGTCATGTATGTACAGGGAGTACAGTAGGTGGCTAAGGATGCAGCCCTGCCGTTTAGATGTGAAAGGAGGAACTGCTGATGCTGGTTCACACTGAAGATAGACACAAAATTCTGGAGTAACTGAGCTGGACAGACAGCATCTCTGGGAAGAAGAAATGGGTGATGTTTCGGGTTGAATTGATATATTCTGTTGTGCTGCTTCAAGTAAGAATTTAAATGTTCTATCTGGGCTTTATGACAATAAAAACTCTTGAATCTTGACAATCCTAATCCCACCTCAACAACAGAACACAATGGACCACCTCTTGCACTACATTGGACTTTTTTTTTGATAATTATGTTTTACAATAATGTAATTATTGCAGTTCTTTTTTAAAACTTTTTAGAATTTTAGAATCATACATTACTTTTTAATAAAGTAATATATGATTTATGGATAATTTCTGTTTTTGTGTTTTGTCTGAGTTTATATGCCTGTGATGCTGCTTCAAGCAAGATTTTCATTGTGCCTGAACCTCATCTACTTGTGCATGTGACAATAAACTCAACTTGCATTGCTGTGAATCTTTTGACATTAACCTGAAGGAGCATGTGTCCTCGGTTTGGCATGGCAGTCAGAAGCTGACATCTCAGAGCTCAGCACTCTGTCAGAACTGCCCAGCATTTGTAACTTACACTTGGTTCCATGGTCTTTGCTCTGGGACCAAAATCTACCACCATTGATTCAGAGGTGATGCTGCGACTCCGTAAACCACAGCTGGTGAAGAGTTCACAAAGGTTTCTGAAACCAATTGAACTTGAGAACAATATATTTTTTAAATTGGAAGATTCGAGACAGGCAGGCATTGGATATAAATCTTGGCAGATATTGCATGCCAAATTAATTAAGGGTCAACATTTAACATGATCGAGGGAAGTGCTAACTTAAATTTTATGTGAAAATATTACTCTGCCTTGATGTGAGAGTGAGAATCAAGGGTCTCTTCCTCCTGAACTGCCCCCAAACAAGCCAGCGGTGATTCATGCTTTGATTTTCAATATTAAGCTGCATCAAAGATTTGCTGTTCTTCATTCTGCACGATGCAGAGTGGTCTTGCTGAGAACACAGTGGAGGCGCGGATTAAATTTGCATCATCTGTTGAACCACACTCTCCCCTAGCACAGCCTTATGCAGAAATAACGAGACACTCAATTTACTGTCTGGGTTTCCCTTCAGATCTTTCTTGATTGGCACTTCAACCTTATTCATGTTTCTGACAGCAATGTCAACTCTTTGTGTGTTTTCGTTACAACCGGATCATTGTCATTGGCACAGGTTGCCAACTAGAAGTATTTGGACTGGAAAACACAATGAATCAGTGAAGGGGTTTTATAAAGCATCCACCCTACTTGCCAGTTGCATTACCGGGGTAGCTACATTGACAGTGCCTAAAGGACCTGTCCCACTTGGGTGTCATTTACACGACAGGCCGGTAGTGACTGCTGCTCGAAAATCGTCCAGCAATACGACAGTCGCACGCCAAGTGCTCCTGAGGGCCCTGCTTCTTTTGGGAGCCATTTGCGATGTCGTTCGTACTTAGTCCGATCTCCGTGGCAAGGATTTTCCCAATTAAAAATTTTCAAAACTACGATCGCTTTAATCCTGGGTGGTCACGTGATGCGGCGCTCAAATGGCGTGCCGACGACGTACGGGTGGACGCATGGTGACGCATAATAAATTAGCATAGGCAATGTTTGTGCATCACCACGCGCTACACGTGCACCGTCAGTACGCCAGCGTGCGCAAGGGATATGTCACGCAGGTGGCACACGAGGATTTTGAGCATTCCAAAATCCTGGGGCGCCGCTCGTTATCACGCGTCACTGCATACGCCACCACACCTCGCGACGTGCCAACCAATTTTTAGGATGTCGTGTAAATGACGCCCACGCAGGACAGGCCCTTTAGTCTTCGTGATTTCATCATGGTTTCTGGCAGACAGTGGCAGGGTTGAAATAAATTCAGTTTCCTATCCAACTCGAGCATATTATTTGTTAAGAGGAAGAGAACTAATGGAGAAGAGGAGACTACCAGATCTGCACTCTGTCTCTCTAGATCTGTATTCTGTCTCAGTTTCCCTATTTCCAAATTATTAACACTGTAACAGACATTGAATGCTCCCTTTTAACCAGTCGGCACATCCCTTTTAAACAGACTGCATTATCAGTGACACACAATGTGCAGTACGATGACGCAGTGGGAGAGTTGCTGCCTTACAGTGCAATAGATACGAGTTTGAACCTGACTACAGATGCAGTCATAACAGAGTTCATATGTTCTCCCTGTGACTGCATGGGCTTTCCCTGGGTGCTCCTGTTTCCTTCCACATCCCAAAGACGTGCAGGATTGTAGATTTATTTGGCTTTTGTAAATTGGCCCCAGTGTATAGGATAGAACTGTTGTATGGGTGATCACTGGTCAGCATGGTCTTGGTGCGCCAAAGGGCCTATTTCCACTTTGTATCTCTAAACAAAACGAACTAAACTTAAGTAAATGCCTGAAATATTTGGTGCAATTGATACATTTTCAGCTGTTATATTGCAAGTGGTCCCCATTGCGATTGAACATTTGCTGAATACAGCTGGCAGTTGTGTGGGCAATCTTAATGGCGGGGACTGCATCGTGGCTACACAGTTCTCAAGATGGACAGGCTCTGTATGGCATTCTTACAGGGCCTTTCATGACCTCAGGATATCAAAGCACTTTATAAATAGTGCAATCACTTATATTGCAGAAAATGCTATTGATCAAAGGTTCAGCATTACAACATACTCAGTAGGATCAGGGTGTTACTTTTCTTATTTATGACTGCCACAAAAAATACAAACAGCTTTGGTTCAGTGTTTACAGATCCCCTCCAGCTTTTTTCACTCTGCTGCAGAAATCTGATTACAAAACGTCCCTACACATTTCAACCTGAGAACAATGGAGATGCACAAGGTTGGCTCAGGAACTGATTGCATTCATCCTTACCTGAAATAAAAATAAAGATTTAGATTGGCATATAGGTTAGGAGGTGAAACTAATACTAAATGGAAGGAGATACCAAAGTAAAGAAAGATGCTATTAAGCTTGAAAGTTAAGCATGTAAACGGCAATGAATGTCAATATTGTCAAGGGCGAGATGGTGTGGTTTGAATAGGATAATAAGGAGTCCACATCACACAGAATATGAATAATATACAGGAGGAAACGTGCCCAAGGAGGCAGCAAGCCACGTTAGTCGAGTAGTGATCAAACTTAGTAAGGGGTGATCTAAGAGGATGAGATCTTATGGAGGTGTACAAAGTCGCGAGAGGAATAGATCAGGTAGATGCATGGAGTCTCCTGCCCAAAGTAAGGAAATAATGAACCAGAGGATATAGGATTAAGGTGAGATGGGAACGATTTCATAAAAACCCGAGGTGTAACTTTTTCATACAGAGCGTGGTGGATGATGGAACGATTTGCCAGAGGAGGCAGTTGAGGCAGATAGTATCACAATGTTTAATAAACACTTGGCCAAGTACATCAGATAGGACAGCTTTAGAGGGATATGGGACAATCGCAGGCAGATGGGACTAGTTCGTCAGTGTGAGCAAGTTGGACTGAAGGGCCTGTTTCCACGCTGTATGATTCTATGACTTTATCATAAAGAGAACAAACAACAAATGGGGTTCATAACTCAAGGGATAGAATTAAAAAGCAGAGAACTGTTTTTGCTCTGTGATTCTTTTCAACAGATCTAGGGGGGCGCTGCACTGACAGCAGCCTCTGCCTGCAGCCCGTTTGTTTATCCATCTTTTTTTAATTTTTAGTCAGTTTAAAGTTTGTTTTTGGGGGAAACCTTTTATATGTGGGGGAGGGGGGCAGGGTAAGGGGGAAACTAACTCCCAGTCGCTTCCTGGCGGGGACGCGACTATTTCTCCGAGTCGCGTCCTTGCCCCCCCACCTCGCGGCCTACCTGCTGGATCGAAGCGGCCTTTCCTGCTGGGAACCGGGAACTGGACCAGAGCTGCAACAGCGGCGGCGCTGGAGTCACCGCGGAGCGGGCGATACCTACCTGGATCGCCGTTGGAGCTCCGGAGCTTTGGACCCCTGCTCCAACATCGTGGAGCTCTGGTTGGGAGAGCTTCCAACGTGGGTGGCGCTGAACACCATGGAGTCCTGGGACCCTTTGCCGAGGGCCTCCAGCATTTTGTCTCCACCCTGCGCGGCCTGCGGACTGAGTAGCCACGGACACCGGTAGGAGGTAGCCGACTCGAGGTCCAGGCCGCTGAGGACGTCCCCCAGCCCCGACGTCGCACTTGCATCACCCCGCCGAGCGGGCCTGAACATCAGGCCGCCCGTAGCGGCGCCTGCGGAGGGCTCGGGGAGGCCCCGACCACGGGTGAACAGTGGGGAACATCAGGGGAAGAGACTGACTTTGGTGCCTTCCCTCTCAGCGGGAAACTTTGATCCTGCTGTGAGGGGATGTTTTATGTTTTATGTTGAATTTCTACTCCATGTTGTGTTCTTTATTTTTTACTGTAAGGCTGTATGGTGGTTTCAAGCCACGGTTGCCTAGCCAGAGGCAACTAAATTTAAAGTGGCACTTTCTTCCCAATAACCCTCTCTGGCTTAACCCCTCCCTTCACCACCTCCAGTTTAAATTCCAGTAGGAATATTTTGGAGGACAAAGTAACCAAGAACCAAGAACCAAGAACACTAAAGGAGAAGGGCAGAGCAACGGTGAGCAGTGGCCAATCAGTGGTTGGCTCAGCAAAATTAGTTTCCGTGTCATTGGATGCAACCAATTGGCCCAGTACTTTTCAAGGAGCAATAACATGCTCTGTACTCCTTTCCTTGACTGGGGCGAGTCAGCCAGCAGACCCATGCTGTGGCTATCGCGGAGGGAAGAATTCCTCAATCCTGCATTTGGAATGTAGGGCACGTGACGGAATGGGTACCGAAATGGAAGATGTGAGTGTGGGGAGTGAGTGAAGCAGCACGAGAAGAACTGGGTGAGAGATCAGAAGATGGTGGGGAAGTTGGTGGAGTCCCTTGGAGGGTGTAAGGGCAGAGGATGAAGATACATAAACCAACAACCTGACCATTGCTCTGCCAGTGCTGTGCTTTGGCAACTCAGTTGTCCAGTTATTATCCATCTGAAATAATATAAAATCCAACAAACTCCTCAAGTGAGTCAACGAGGTTTGATTCACTCCCACAAGTTCCTAATCAATTTCATTGGTTAAACATCCCTGCAAATAAACTTAATTTCAGATGCATCTGATGCAGCTTATGCAATTGAACTTCTCGCTAGTTCGAGTGAACACTTGAGAACCACGCAGGGTGAATAAAATTAAATGGATATAAATTCATTTGTAAATTTAAGGAAATAATTCACAAGAATGGGAGCTGGGATAAATTGGATACAAAACCTGAGGGATGTCAGGTTTATGGTCCTTAAAAATAATGAAAGGATTCACGGAGCAACCATAAACAAATGACTAATCTTGCCAATGTCCAGAACTAGCTAGAAGTTTACATGTGGGTGGCGCGACCGATGTTGCAGCGGCCTCTACAGTCTGTCTGTCCTTTTATATTTCTTTTGTCCCGTTGAGTGTAGGTTGTTGTGTTTCTTTAAAAATTGTTTTTAACTGTGTATGCGTGGGGGGCGGGGGGGGATCTTTAAAATCTCTTACCTATACGGGGGACCTGACCTTTTCCCTGCCGTGTCTCCATTGTCCTTGGGGCCTAGCACTGTGGAGCGGGCTCCAACCGGAACAACCTGTGGGCTCCAGTTGCGGAGCCTGCGGACCTACCATCGTGAAGCTGGCCGGGTTCGGCTCGGGAGGAGCTGTGGTGGCGCACTGTTACAGCCTGACCCCAGAGCTTCGGAGGCTCCAGCCGCAGGCCCGGTGGATGGTAACATCGGGAGCTCGCAGGTCCCTGGTGGGAGACCGCTTTTCTGAGTTACCGCAACGGCAACTCCTCCCACCCGAATTGCGGGGTTGAAATTGACCTGGAGCGAGGCTTTACATCGCCCGGCGCTGCTTTAACATCCCGGGACTTGCTAGTGCCCGCCGGGCCTCCAACGACAAGACCCGGAGCGGGACTTACTTACCATCGCCCGCCGGGGGCTTTGAAATCGGGAGGAGAATGGAGAGTGCAGGGGAAAGACAAGACGTTGCCTTCCATCACAGTGAGGAGGAGATTCACTGTGATGGATGTTTGTGTAAATTGTATTGTGTCTTGGTTCTTTTCTTGTTGTGTGACTGCAGAAACCAAATTTCGTTTGAACTTCATTTGAGGTTCAAATGACAATAAACAGTATTGTATTGTATTGTATTGAGGTCATACATATTAGATGCTCACTAATAAAGTCTCACAGGAATTAGAAAGATTCTTTTTTACCCTGAGGGTATAAGAAAGTGAAACTTAATCTCATAGGGTGTAGTTAAGGTAAACGCCATAAATACATTTGGAGAAAGTTAGATAACTGGAACAGGATAGAGGAGATTGGGCAGGATGAAATGAAGAGGAAGTTAATGTGTCTCACAGGCAGAATAAACACCAACATTGAGCAACTGAGTCAAATGGAAGGTTTCGAGCACATCAGATTTAAGGAGAGCTAGTCACCTGGATAGATTTTCAGACTGGAGGCCTGTCACTAGTGGTGTGTTTTGTGAACCGGTGCTGAGCCCATTGCTGTTTGCGCATTATATCAATGATTTGGATGAGAGTTTTCAGATGACATTAACGTGGATGGTATTGTAGATAGTGAAAAAATATTTATCAAAAATTGCAGC
Organism: Okamejei kenojei; assembly: GCA_035221665.1. Taxonomy (NCBI): domain Eukaryota; kingdom Metazoa; phylum Chordata; class Chondrichthyes; order Rajiformes; family Rajidae; genus Okamejei; species Okamejei kenojei. Next base: position 18,181,806 of record CM069135.1, on the reverse strand, counting down.
AGGATCTTGATCAATTGGGCAAGTGGGCTGGGGAATGGTTAATCAAGTTTAAGGTGGGAGGTGATACATTTTAGGAAGTTAAACCAGAGCAGGAACAGCACAGCAAATGGCAGGGCACTGGAGAGTGTTGTAGAGGAGAGGGATCGAGGAATGCAGGGACACAGTTCCTTGACAGTGGCATCACAGGTAGATAGGGTGGTCAAGAAGTATTTTGGTACTTTAGCCCTCCATTTAACTTAGGTCAAAACATTGTTTTGACTCAGTAGTCCTGGACCAGCATTCAGTCGAGAGGGAGGCTGCACTTCGATACAACCCAGCAGAGTTGAAGATTGGTCACGTTACTTGGGCAGGCCATCTGTTATGAAGTGCAGCCAGACAGTCATCGTGAATAAAAAGTTAATTTGAAACAAATGCCATAATTTTACATTCTTCAATTTAGGGTACATGAGGAATATAAACTCAGAAAATGATTTATATATATATTTTGGGCTGTACTGTTTCAAACGTATACAATTTATTTATTGCAATCATAATATTCACAAGCACATTTTTGTAGAATTACTCTATCCACAAAAAGGAACAGAACAATAATATTGACAACGTATCTGATAAAATTCAGAGCACAGCATTGCTTGCAAGAGTGATTGATTTAACATGACTTGTATGTTTAAAGGCAAAATCCATATCGGAATGTCTTGTGTTATGAACATAGTGTAATGTTTCACTAAAGGACATTCCGTCCTTGTTGTGGACTGTAGACCTAATTGCAGCTTTATATACCTGGGAAAATTGTCATTGCTGCTATGACATTAGTGAGAGTTGAATTTGGTCTACACTAATGATTGGTATATTTAGTTCCTGGCCAATTAAGCATGAAACGGGAAGGCCAATCGATGGAAGTGCAGCCAAAATGCAGATTTCCATTCAACTTAAGACTTCAACAAAATCTTTGCTTATGTCTTGTGCTCAGTTTTAAAAACCTGAACCAGATCATTTCAAAGAAGAATTGGCACATACACTCAAGGTGGTGTTCAAAGTGCCAGGCTTTTTCAAATGATCAGATAGTGAGAGAAGCGCAAAGATTTAGGCTGGGATTTATTGCGCTTCAGCCTGAAATAGAGTAATAGTCATAGAGCGATACCATGTGGAAACAGGCCCTTCAGCCCAACTTCCCCACACCGGCCAACATGCCCCAGCTGCACTAGATCCACCTGCCTGCGCTTGGTCCATATCTCTCCGAACCTGTCCTATCCATGTACCTGCTAACTGTTTCTTAAACGATGAGATAGTCCCAGCCTCAACTACCTACTCTGACAGCTCGGTCCATACACCCCACCATCTTTTGTGTGAAAAAGTTACCCCTCGGATTCCTATTAAATCTTTTCCTCTTCACTTTGAACCTATGTCTTCTGGTCCTCGATTCCCCTACTCTGGGCAAGAGACTGTGCATCTACCCGATCTATTCCTCTTATGATTTTGTACACCTTTATAAGATCACCCATCATCCTCCTGCGCACCAAGGAATAGAGATCCAGCCTACTCAACCTCTCCTTATAGCCCACACCCTCTAGTCCTGGCACCATCCTCGTAAATCTTCTTTCAAGCTTGACAATATCTTTCCTATAACATGGTTATAGGAAACCCAGAACTGAACACAATATTCTAAATGCAGTCTCACCAACGTCTTATACAATTGCAACATGACCTCCCAACTTCTATACTCAATACTCTGACTGATGAAGGCCAATGTGCCAAAAGCCTTATTGACCACCTTATCTAGCTGCAACTCGACCTTCAAGGAACCATGCATCTGCACTCCTAGATCCCTCTGCTCTACAACACTCCCCAGAGACCTACCATTTATTGTGTAGGTCCTGCCCTTGGTAGACGTCACAAAATACATCACCTCACACTTCTCTGTATTAAATTCCATCAACCGTTCCTCTGCCCACCTGGCCCATCGATCCAGATCCTGCTGCAATCTTTCACTATCTGCAAAACCACTAACTTTTGTATCATCAGCAAACGTGCTAATCTTGCTCTGTATGTTCTCATTCAAATCATTAATGTAGATTACAAACAGTAACGGGCCCAGCACCGAACCCTGAGGCACACCACTAGTCAGGGGCCTCCAGTCCGAGAAGCAACCTTTCACCATTACCCTCTGCTTCCTTCCATGGAGCCAATTTGTTATCCATTCAGCTATTTCTCCTTGGATCCCATGCGATCTGACCTTCCAGAGCAGCCTACCATGCGGAACCTTGTTGAATGCATTACTGAAATCCACGTACACAACATCTACAGTTCTGCCCTCATCTACTTTTTTGGTCACGTCTTCAAAAAAATCAATCAGATTTGTGAGACATGACCTCACAGGTACAAAACCATGCTGACTATCCCTAATCAGCCCTTTCCCATCCAAAAGCTGTGTAACCTATTCCTCAGAATAGTCTCCAATAACTTTCCAACTGTAGATGTTAAGATTATCGGCCTATAGTTCCCAGCATTTTCCCTGCAGCCCTTCTTGAAAAGAGGCACAACATTTGCCACCTTCCAGTCTTCCGGCACTTCTCCTGTATTTAAAGATGACTGATAAATTTCAACTAGGACTCCCGCAATTTCCTCGCTAATTTCCTGCAATGTCCTCGGATATATCTGATCAGGCCCTGGACATTTGTCTACTTTCATACACGATAGTACCTTCAGTACTTCTTCGACAGCAACACTGACTGCGCTCAAGGCACATCCATTGATTGCCCCAAATTCTTCCATCCTACTTTCCTCCTCGGTAAATACAGAGGAAAAATACATAATAGCCCATCTCCTGTGGCTCCCGGGAGGTCCCATTCTTTCTTTCATTCCCTTTTTCCCCCTTGTGTATTTATAAAATCTTTTGTGATTGTCCTTAATGCTACCCGCCAGAGCTATTTCCTGTGTAGGACGGAACTGCAGATACTGGTTTAAATCAAAGGTAGACACAAAACGCGGGACTGGCAGCTAACTCCTGGCCCCTTTTTGCCCTTCTGATCTCTTTTTTCAGTTTACTCCTTAGTTTCCGAAACTCCTCCAGGGATGCACTTGATCCCAGCTGCCTTTCCCTGTTCTATGCATCATTCTTGTTTTTGACCAACGCCTCAATTTCCCTCATCAGCCAAGCTTCCTTACGTTTGCCTGTTTTGCCCTTCACTCTAATTGGGACTTACATATCCTGAGCTTTTGTGAGCACACTTTTAAAAACATCCCACTTGGCTGATGTTCCTATCCCCTCAAATAACCTGCTCCAGTCAACTTAAACGAGACCTTCCCTCATGCTCTCAAAGTTGGCCTTACCCTAGCTAAGCATTTTAACATGTGGACCCTCTCCGTCTCTATCCATAACTATGCCAGCAGGGAAGGTAAAGGCAAAGGAAATAAAACAAAAGTTTCTTATGAATCTGCAGACTAGCCAAGATTATCCTCATACCAATGGCACTAGATTAGCTACCCATCTTTCTCCAAGGTGTTGACTTGAAATACATCACAGGTGCACTGTTGACATGTCCAGTGGCAATGGCAATGCCAATGATATTTATATCACATCTCCCTAAGTACAGTAACATTCCTTTTTTTGCACACAGTTCAATGTAAATCTTGCAAAACATTCGGCACATTCATGCTAAGTATTTGAGTGTAAGATAGTAGACCATGCCAAGTCCGTACGCAAGAGTCACCATGTTTTAGTCACTTGGCCCCTATCCGCCTCTGACTGTGGGCTAAAGAATGAGCCCTCACCATTTCTCTATTTATAGTAAAATACTAGTATGGACCCTAAGAAGACCTTGCATGTTCTGTCTTCCTCCAGTATGGGTTTGCATGTTCATGCAATTTGCAATGCCTTTCCACTGGGAGGATTCGAATAAGGATCTGAAGCAGCAGGAATATCCACAATTCTATGGGCTAACTAGCTTCAGGATTCTGAGGATTCAGTAGACCCTTCAAGCACTTCAGACAACTTTGCCATGGCAACATTCTTGTGAATTGAGCAGGGCGAGGCACCGTTACCTCGTTGGATGCTCCACCAAATGAAAATCCAACTTTGTGTAGGAAGGAACTGCAGAGGTTGGTTTACACCAAAGGTAGACACAAAATGCTAGAGTAACTCAACAGGCCAGGCAGCATCTCTGGAGAAAAGGAATAGATGATGGTTTGTGTCGAGACCCTTCTTCAGGCTGAGAGTCAGGGGAGAGGGAAACTAGAGGTATGAAAAGGTGTAAAACAAATCAGAGTTGACATGGATGGCCGTGGAAGAGATGAAACAGGATGACTAGGGTGGGAGAGGGACAGAGAGAGCGAGAGAAGTCAAGGGTTACTTGAAATTAGAGAAATCAATATTCATGCCTTTCGCCAGAGATGCTGCCTGACCCGATGTGTTACTCCAGCATTTTGTGCCTATCTTTGGAACTACTTTGTCAACTTTGATAGAAGATTAGATTGGCCGGATTACAGACAATAGACAGTAGGTGCAGGAGTAGGCCATTTGGCCCTTCGAGCCAGCACCGCCATGCAATGTGATCATGGCTGATCATCCCCAATCAGTACCCCGTTCCTGCCTTCTTCCCTTATCCCCTGACCACTATTTTAAGAGCCCGGATTCATTAGTGACCCGACAGGCAATAACATTTGTGGCTCGTACCATTCAACCCTGGCCTGAGCTATTTAAAGCTACTAGAGTAGGGGAGGTGAATCATGGCTACAAAGAGAGGGGCAGGTTTTCAAAAGTCATATTTGGACTGAATCTTTGAATCAGATTTTCTGCAACTATACTTGGAACCTTGGGGCAGGAGAGGGAGAGGAGATGGCTAAAAAATGAAAGTAACTAGGAGGGCCTCCAAAATATTCCCCAAAGGCATTGGGAGGAGACACTGGTAAATAGCAATAATCAAGCCCATAGGACCAGAATGCAAGAGGTCCTTTGACTTCACATGAATTGTTATGGTCAGTGAGGAAAATCCTAATGCCACCAAACCTCAACTTCAGCAGCATCCTCAGACACTCTTAGTAGACCCCATCTCTATCACTTAACCATCTACAATTTCAGGAATAGCTCCAGAAAGGTTCAATTTACCCTTGTGGTCAACCTTAAGCAAACGTGTCTTTAACAGATGATAAACTGACATTGGGTAAAAATTGATGAAAATTTTCATCTCTGCTGCCATACGGAATATAAGTTATTTTTGATGAAACTATAAAACAGGTTTCAAGCCGAGAGAAAACTATTCATAAAACACATAGGGTGCAGTTGTAACTTGACTATTCAAATTTTTTGAAGCCCTGTGGTATGGCTGTCAACAAGTAAAAATAAAATGAACAATCATGGTTCACCCCAAGATCCTTCAAAAGTAGTAAACATTAGGATCCATCAACAATTTATCAGAAGCTGATATGCTTAGATATTTTTACAGCACTTTTCTTGTGTGTAGATTTAAACATCAAATGGAATGTCATTAATAAATATCTTTGTTCATGGACCTAATAAATGAACAGGATAAAGATGGTACGAACACTCTTCTGTCTGTACATGCTTTGTTTGATGATGTGACTGTGACTTTATTTATATGTTCTCTGTTGTTTTTAAATTATTGTCTGTAACTGGGGAACTGTGCTGCTGCCTGTATTGGCCAGGACTCTCTTATAAAAGAGATTTTTAATCTCAATGAGACTTCTCCTGGTTAAATAAAGGTTAAATATATATATATATATTTTTTAAAACAGGAGAGTTATTGTGAAACATACGGTATTAGGGGTTCAGTATTGATGTGGATAGAGAACTGGCTGGCAAACAGGAAGCAAAGAGTAGGAGTAAACGGGTCCTTTTCACAATGGCAGGCAGTAACTAGTGGGGTACCGCAGGGCTCAGTGCTGGGACCCCAGCTATTTACAATATATATTAATGATCTGGATGAGGGAATTGAAGGCAATATCTCCAAGTTTGCGGATGACACTAAGCTGGGGGGCAGTGTTCGCTGTGAGGAGGATGCTAGGAGACTGCAAGGTGACTTGGATAGGCTGGGTGAGTGGGCAAATGTTTGGCAGATGCAGTATAATGTGGATAAATGTGAGGTTATCCACTTTGGTGGCAAAAACAGGAAAGCAGACTATTATTTAAATGGTGGACGATTAGGAAAAGGGGAGATGCAGCGAGACCTGGGTGTCATGGTACACCAGTCATTGAAAGTAGGCATGCAGGTGCAGCAGGCAGTGAAAAAAGCGAATGGTATGTTAGCTTTCATAGCAAAAGGATTTGAGTACAGGAGCAGGGAGGTTCTACTTCAGTTGTACAGGGTCTTGGTGAGACCACACCTGGAGTATTGCGTACAGTTTTGGTCTCCAAATCTGAGGAAGGACATTATTGCCATAGAGGGAGTGCAGAGAAGGTTCACCAGACTGATTCCTGGGATGTCAGGACTGTCTTATGAAGAAAGACTGGATAGACTCGGTTTATACTCTCTGGAATTTAGGAGATTGAGAGGGGATCTTATAGAAACTTACAAAATTCTTAAGGGGTTGGACAGGCTAGATGCAGGAAGATTGTTCCCGATGTTGGGGAAGTCCAGGACAAGGGGTCACAGCTTAAGGATAAGGGGGAAATCCTTTAAGACCGAGATGAGAAAGACTTTTTTCACACAGAGAGTGGTGAGTCTCTGGAACTCTCTGCCACAGAGGGTAGTTGAGGCCAGTTCATTGGCTATATTTAAGAGTGAGTTGGATGTGGCCCTTGTGGCTAAGGGGATCAGAGGGTATGGAGAGAAGGCAGGTACGGGATACTGAGTTGGATGATCAGCCATGATCATATTGAATGGCGGTGCAGGCTCGAAGGGCTGAATGGCCTACTCCTGCACCTAATTTCTATGTTTCTATGTTTCTATGAAAGGTTTGATCTTTGCATTATGTAATGAGGATCCAGGGGATACCATAGCTACCTGAAGGAAGCAATTGACAGGTATAATCCCCTACATTTGAGACCACTCACTTCTGAAAGATCACCGAAATGAGATATGTTCCAAATCACCTTGGGGTTAAACATAGTTGTACACATGAGTAATATTTAAAAGGGTAGTTTGCGAGGGATCTGCCGACAAGGGAGATCACCTGTCCACATAGAAACTTGCTCATCCAAATGATCACCTGAGTGAACTTTTTTACCTTTTGCAAACTGAGACCCAATTGATTGAACCGTATCGGAAGCAAAAACTATTTCTGAACACACATGTGATAACTGAACTTGCAATGCTTTCCACTGTAGGCAGGGGCACAAGCTTCTGCTTACCCATTTGTAGTGCAATGTTCTTCAATTCCATTCAAATTTTCAGCAGTACATTGCAGCATTGCAAAACATGATGCAGCCTTCAACTACAAAATCCACTCTGTGGGAAATGTAGGAAGCAGGAAGTTGAGTAGTTCAGCAATGGTCAGGCAGTGTCATTTTGTGCAAATGTATTGAGTGCCTAATTCTTCTTTTCACGCAATGAGCAAAAGCGCCATTGGCACACTTGATGAGGTTCAAAGAAGGTAGCCAAGAGTGTAGATGTAATGAGTGCATAGCTATAGAATACAGCACAGATCGATGTGTTGACAGCCTTTGCTTGGATGGTAGAGGTGCCAGCACAGCTGCTGATCTTGGCACAATTATGCAGGATTTGGGGCATTAATGGCAAGAATGCAGAGAAGCTGGCATTACAGGATTTGTTTGATATAAACACCACAATATGCCAAGCTGATGAAGCACTCAGGTGCTTTGTTTCTTCCAGATGTTCCGGCAGATTGAACTGGCGGTGAAGGCAGATGGCACTGATGATCAGTGGCGTGGGATAATTCAGCCGATAGTTTAACAGGTTGGTCACATTGCAGACAGTTCATGTTTTGTTCTCACACAATACTTTGATTATCCATTGTCAAACAAACCCCAATTTAAAAGACAGATTGGACGCTTTGAAGCAATGTGACCTGAACTAAACACATGCTCAAAATGTTATCTGAAGCATTAAACAGACAAGGCAAAAAATTATTCACAGCTGCTTTTTTTAATTTAAAAAAATAGAAGCAATGAACAAATTAATGGCTTCATTTTCCTGACTGATCTTCTGCATGGAATTAAAAATAAATACAAGTGACTTTCAAGATATTTCAGTGTTGCGAAGCGATATAAATATTTTTGTAGTTTGTTCACTGTATTGCGGGTAAATATGCTAGATAATCTGTTTAAACGCTGCCTTGAGATTTAAATAGTTTCATCTTAATCAGCTTTATAAAAAAATGACAGGACAAAAACAATTTATTTAAATTAATTAAGAGAGTTTTGCATATTTTTAAGTAGCAAGGTAAAAGTGAAAAGAAAATAATTTAAATTCAGATTTTGCAATAATCTGCACGATTTATTTTACATTTAAATATGCATAGGAAGAGACCATTTGGCCCATTGAGCCAATGCCAACTGGCAGTAATCCCATTCCCCCACTAAGTGTCCCTGGTGGAGGTATTTCCACAGAGATTTCCCCAGACAATTCCATTTTTGATCATGTATAGAGGTCAATGTTTTGGACCTGAAATGTTAACGCTGTTTCACACACCACAGATGCTGCCCATCCTGCAAAGCTTTTTTGATATTATATATAAAATATGTGATACGTTTTCTGGTGCATTGTTTCATTTAGATTTAGTTGTTTCTGAATAATTGAGGGTGTATTGCACAAATACTCAACTGTAGCCTGGCTAAATTGGAGAAACTAGGACTTCAAAATGAGGTAAAAACTTCAGGGCTGCTGGGAGATTGGGTCAATTTGGAATTGCTCTCTGCAGAGCTGGGACAAGCTGTGAAGAGATGCCAGTGTGTCTAGAGCTTAGATACAATTTGCAAGCAAAGAATGAGAACATCTGCCAGCCCTGTCAATTAGGTGCAAAATGCATAGAATTGATTGGATGGCTGCAAACCAGACATACACCTTGTAAATAATTGTAAATAATGTTGGAGAGTTCAACTTTGCCTAGTGTTGATTGGATGAGGTATTGAGGCTTGTCTGGGTTTCCTGTAGATCATGGTAAATGTTTCTAAATTGGCTTCCTTACGAAGTCCGTTTTTAATACAATGTATTGAACTGTTGTATTATTGGGTTAGGGGAATGTCTGTTATGTATGGGGTTAATCGATATCTGTAACTGGGTTAATAAGAGACCACCCCCAAGTGGTTCCACCCCTTGAGGTCCCAGGACATATAAACGTCCGCTACCATGAGGTTCAGCATCGTTCTTCTGGGAGGGTGCTTGGGACTGCGTGAACTTCTGGAGTGTCTCTGTCTGAGCGAGGCCTGGAGGGCTTGAACAGGCAGACACGAGCATCAAACCCGCGTTGGGATAGGTACAGTAGTTGAACTGTAATGCGCTTTTGTTAAAATAAAATGTCGTTGTTTCAAGTGCTTGATTCAGTGTTTTTACTGAAACTAGACTGTGTGGAAACTTAGAAACGAGCAATTTACAGCACAATGATATTATTCCATCTGTGTTGCACAACACAAAGGGAGTTAAGATACCCTGTAATCCCCTTCCTGCTTAATTCACAACCTTTTGTTTGTCGGGCAATGCATTGCAGTATAAAATATGATTTAATCCTGCAATCTTAATATTAATTCATCTCTACACAAACAAAAACTTTAATTATTTTGCTGTATCAATCATCTGCAAGTTTGATATGTTTTTTTTAATCTTCAAACATAATGTAATTTCTATTGATCTGGTATATTGAATAGGAATGATAGTTATTTTTAAATGACATTCAAACAACTAACAACAGGCGAATCCTAATCAAAGCTTAAACCAAGCAAAATAATAAAATTAAAGATTCACACCTACGAGATGCTTAACATGTACTGTTGTCAGATAATGACAACTTTACCATATCTAAAGGGTTACAGACTAAACTTTAGATGGCACCTTTCACTAAACAATGAAGCTTTAAAATTAATAAAATATGTTATTGGTGTAGTTAGTGTTCTAAATTTAATAGAATGATAACCCTATCATCAACTAGAGAGTGGCCAAGACCTAATATCTACCTCATTGGAGACACAGTCTATTTTTAATTGGACTTTACTGGACTTTATCTTGCACTAAACATTATTCCTCTTATCCTGTTTAAGAAGGAACTGCAAATGCTGGAAAATCGAAGGTAGACAAAAATCCTTTTACCCTGTGTCAGCTTTATATGTTTGAGACCCAGGTCCTTTAGTTTAAGTGTTATATTTAAATGATGTGGACTTAAATGTCAGGGACACAATAAAGAACTTTGGTGTTTTTACCAAGCCTTATCTTGTGTTCCAGGGTACTGGAAGTAATGGACATGTCAGAAGGACAGAAAAGCAACTAATGGAATTTAGTTTAGAGATACGCTTTAGGAAGATTAAAAAAATTGCACAATAAATGGTGAGATGCAATGAGGAGCAAGGAACAAGGGATTGCGAGCCCACAGATTCCTGTAGGTATCAAGAGTGATAAAAGGTGGTTAACATGATATAGGTGTCACTTTTATCGCTGAGTCCTAGAGTACAAGAGTTGTATCAAGAGCGTGTAAAACATTAGCTGGACATGGTAGAAAGTAGTGATCACCGAACCACAGGTAGGATGTGATATTGCTCGAGGGTAAAGATATTGCCAGTGGTGGAGAATTATGGTTAAGAGGCGAGAATAATGAGACAGGAGTTATTTTCTTTTAGAACAAAAGAGTGAAGGGAGATTTACATATAACATAGACGAGTACAATATCAGCCCACAATGTCGGAGCCGAACATGATGCCGAGACCATCACTTGTCTACCTGCATATAACCCATGTTCCTCCATTACCTACATATCCATATGCCTATCCAAAAGTATTTTAAATACCAGTAACATAACTGCTTCAACCAGCACCCCCAACAGCGTATTCCGGGCACTCCCCACCTTCTGACCCGCACATCTCCTTTAAACATTGCCCCACTCACCATAAACCTACGCCCACTAGTATCCATCTTTTCCATCCTGGCAAAAAGATTCTGACTGTCTATCCTATCTATGCCTCACAAAGTTGTATATACTTCTATCAGGCTATAAGATGATGAGAGGCATAGGTAAGATAGTTAATTGAGGTGTATAAAATTATGCCATTCTTAGACAATGGAGCAAGCAGAGAGCCAGTAAGCAGGGGGTACAGCTTTAAGAAAGATCCTGGAAAAAAAGAAATGGGATTTGAAAATCTATATTACTAATAGTCTGATCTTGACCGCTTTTGGCTCGCTGTGCTGTGATTTTCCGAGAGAACGCTGCCACCTACAGCCGTCATTTTTGGCCATCTCACTCAGAGCCACCCTCCACCTTCCGGGACTGGAGGGTTTTTCCTATTGAAGGAAAATCAGAGAGATATTAATGTTTTTTTAATTCTTTGCCATTCTCTCTGCTGCCCCTGCTGGTGGGAGGGGGGGGGTGTAGGGACTATAAAACCCGGAAATGGTGTGCCTCACTCAGTCTCTGCAACATTGAGGAAGCAAGCAGTTCATGTCTCTCTGAATAACACTAAACGCATCTACTCAACTGTGTGCCCTTAATGTGGTTTGAAAATCAAAATATGGTTGGTTTCAAGTTGAAATGCACTGCAAATGGCGGCCTTTGGGGTGAGATGGGGGTGCACTGCAAATGGCTGTCTTTGGGGCGAGGTGCGGGTGCACTGAAAATGGCTGTCTTTGGGGCGAGGTGGGGGTGCACTGAAAATGGCTGTCTTTGGGTGGGGAGTGGGAGGGTTTGGGGTGAAGTGGAAATGCACTGCAAATGGCTGTTTGGGAGGGGGGGGGAGGTTTGTGGTGAAGTGAAAATGCACTGCAAATGACTGTTTGGGTGGGGGGGTGGTTTGGGTGAAGTGGAATGCACTGCAAATGGCTGTTTGGGAGAGGAGTTGGGGGGTTTGGGGTGAAGTGGAAATGCACTGCAAATGGCTGTCTTTGGAGTGAAGTGGAAATGGACTGCAAATGGCTGTCTTTGGGGTGAAGTGGAAATGCACCGCAAATGGCTATTTGGGGGGGGGGGGGGGGGGGGGGTTGGGTTGAAGTAGAAATGCACTGCAAAGGGCTGTTTGGGGGGGTTTGGGTTGAAGTGAAAATGCACTGCAAATGGCTGTTTGGCTAAACTTGACAACTTCCTGTTTGCACTATATTGATTTTAGATAAAACGCTACCACTTACGGCTGTGATTTTGGACCATCTTACTCGGTCCCCCTCCGCTCATCAGGTGCAGAGGATTCTCCCAATCAATTAATAATAAAAGTGTTTAGTGTTTAAAAAATGTTGAATCACACCATGAAGGCTACACCTTTCCGGTGGGAGGGGAAGGGATTATAAAACCCGGAAGTGTGGGTGTGGCTCAGTCTCTGCATGATGGGGGAGGGAGAGGTCACGACTCTGTCTGAGCTGTGAATCAACTGAACACACTGAATGTCTACTGAACTGTGAGTGTGGTGTTTTGTGTGGTCTTATGGTGGTTTACCCTGCTTGAAATGGTATGAAACTGCATTTGAATGTGGTGGCCTTGCACCCTGCATGAAATGGTATGAAACTGCATTTGAATGTGGTGTCGTTGCACCCTGCATGAAAGGGTATGAAACTGCATTTGAATTTGGTGTCCTTGCACCTTCCTTGAAATGGTATGAAACTGCACTTGAATTTGGTGGCCTTGCACCCTGCTTGAAGTGGTAGGAAACTGCGCCTGAATTTGGTGACCTTGCACCCTGCTTGAACTGGTATGAAACTGCACTTAAATTTTGTGGCCTTGCACCCTGCTCGAAGAGAAACTGCACTTGAATATAATGGCCTTGCACCCTGCTTGAAATGGTAGGAAAATGGATTTGAATTTGGTGGCCTTGCACTCTGCTTGAAATGGAATTTCAAGGAATAGCCATGAGTCAACTGTGAGTGAGCTGCCAGCACATCATGCTTGAGGGACTGAGCTGCCACCCCAAGAATCCATTTGGCCCGCAATGTCCATACTAGCCCTCTGGAGACCAGTAGTCCCAACAACACCCATACCAGCGCTCCAGAAAGCACCCCCCCCCCCCCCACTGGCCACCAATATTGGAATTGGTGGAGAGGTGGAATATTGCGTCGGGGGTCCAGCCCTCCTGTGTGAACATGGGACCCAACAGTTCAAACTTAGTCTAGTACGATTATATAACTCAATGAATACTGGGGGTTTGAAAAATACTGCCAGGAGACAGAACTCTCACCATGTTTAAAAAGTACCTGGATGAGAAATTTGAAGATCCATAGCTTTCAGTTATGTAACCAGTGGCTGCGAAGTAAAGTCCATTTTTGACCAAAAATGGATCTAATGGACCAAATAGCATCCGTCCATGTTGTAAAGTTTCTTCGACTGTGCAACATCTTACTAGATAAGATGGAGAGGAATAGAGAGGTTGGCTTTACCAAAGTTATGGGTTGTAATATCAGATGGGACTGCAAGATCAGCTGATGGGGATGTGATGAATGGGGCATGTTAGAGCACGTTAAAACTACAAGGAGCATGGCTGTTTTGTAGGTATTACCAGCCCAGTCAGTCCCAGTCCTAAGCTGCTGCCCGCTGTCTGTAGACCAGCCCAGTCAATCTCTGTCCCAAGCTGCTGGCCGCTGTCTGTAGACCAGCCCAGTCAGTCTCTGTCCCGAGCGGCTGCCCGCTGTCTGTAAACCAGCGCAGACAGTCTCATTCCTGAACCACTGACTGCTGCCTGTAAAATAGCCCAGTCAGTCGCAAATCTAAACAACTTAGACCACCCAGTTAGAAAATCTGAGCCGCTGACTACCGTCTGTGGACCAGCCCAGTCAGTCTCATTCCAGAGCCGCTTCCTACTGTCTGTAGACCAGCCCAGCCAGTCTCATTTCCTCATATATTCCCTATAACCTTGCAAATTACTTAGCGTTCAAATATTTATCCAATTCCTTTTTGACGTGCATCCATCACACTTTCAAGCAGTAAATTTCAGGTCATTGCTAATGGCTGGGTAGAATAATCTTACCCAACTGGTTTCCCAACGTGTCCGCTCTACGTTGTCCCTTTGTTAATGGAACCTGGTCTTGCTATTTCCAATTGGAGAGAATAAATCTCTGAAGAATGTAAAAGGCTGATTGATGGTCAGCATGGACTCAATGGACTGAATGGCCTGTGAATCACGACACATCAGTTCACTCTACCTGATTTTATTTGCAAGAGGTATGACATTGCATCAAGACTGAATTGGTTTCATTGCTTTCACTATAAATCATTGCAACAACTTGTAATGTGACAAACTGCGAACAGTTATCATCACTGTGTTGCTTCAGCAACTTCTGCAGTCAGCACACATGCAATTAGATGCAGAATTAAATGCAATTTCATCCAGAAGCTGATGTTACTGATTCCAATGTCCCTCCAAAAAGATACACTGCATTGGAAACTTTCCCAGTGTACTCAAGAAATTAGTGAAGTGGATGGAAACTTTAGGCTTTTCCAAAATATTCTTGCTATTCAAATCCTGAAATTTGTATCATCAGGTGAACAAATCTATTAATACTGCTTTGCACATCCACTTGCCCCAAAGCACGAATTTGGGGTATGTGGATTATATTATACTAAAATATTTCAAAATATCATAGATCTTAACAGAATATAGTAATTTTTCTTTCCTTAAATTTGTTTATAACATTTCAACTATTTCCTTTATTATACCCTTTTTTATTTCACTCCCAGGAAAACATTTAAAATAATTTACAATCCTATTTAAATCATGTGTTCTTTTGCTGGTTTGCTGACTTGTTTATTGCAACACAAAAGGCTGCTCAGACCATTGGATTCATGCCAGTTCTCGCAAGAGCTTTTCTATTCACCACTCCTTATTTCCCGGTGGTCTGAAACATATTCTCTCACAGGTGCTATTCAGCATCCCTTTGATTCTTTTGCCACTTCCCTCCATTAATGGGTAATAACAAAACAGTTAATTAACCTACCAGTTTGTGTTTGGGATGTGGGAGTACCCTAGGGAAACACACATGATTAAAGGGAAAATGTGCACATTTCATATGGACAATACTGGAGGCTGGGATGCAGTCAGATACCTTGGAGCCATGAAGCATCGACAGCACCAGTTGCTGCGACATTGCTCCACCCTGCAAGAGTTCTTCAACGTGGCTGCTTAACATGCCAATGCCAGGAATGCCCGAAAGACAGAAAATGATATTGGACAAAAAGGAAGTCGATGCCATTGAGGTGGTTAGATCTTTTGGGCCACTTTGTTCCAGATTGGCGGTGAGAGCTGCAACTTTGCTGATAGCTGCGAGACGTGTGCATTTGTTATCTGTTCTCAGTTCACTTGCTTGATAGACAGAATCTATTTCACTGAGACACAATTTGGCTTTAGTTCACAGTCCTTTTCAGGCATTCAGCTAGATCCATGTCCACAGTAATAGTACACTCACGGTAATGTTATAGCCAATATCAGAGAACTGAAAAAGTGCACTTCCAAGCAGTATCCAGGCATTTTGGCTGGTTTTACTCTCCTTTCATTCTTTTTACTGATCCGCTGAAGTAAAATTATTTCCATGTTTATTGACTTAGATATGCATTGCTGGCATGCCCCTTAACAGTACAACTACATGTTTATTTAGTTCCTCCACTCACCTCATGGTTTATCACAGTCAAGGTTCCCTTAACCTCCCTTGGATCCGTCATCCCAGTGTAAGTTGAAATCTAGATAATGCCTCCCGATAAACAAGAGCTTGTAAGGTCTCGGAGAAAATATACGACAGTGATACACTTCAATAAAATGTAACCTTTCCTATGTGCAATACTCTATGAAACACTGAGATATATATTCACATTCTTCAATTTGTTAAAAAAACATCTTAAGTGAAGCTGCATAATATTTAATTACAGGAATCAATTGATGAATTTCATTGAACTCCACATTTAAAGTTTAGTTTTTTTCTATGTACCACTGAAGAATTCATTAATGACCATTTTGCTGGCATCATCACTTCCAGGAGGCAAATAAACAAACAACTCATCAATAAAAGAATCTGAAGCAAGTATGAATATATTTTTTGAGATAAGAGATAGTTTGCTTCATTGACTCATAGTACTGTGTTTTCATGATCAAAACCAATCTCCACCCAAGCCAAAGAGTTTTTAAAATATAATTTACCTCAATACAAGTGGTTTGAAGCCCCACACAAGGTATCTCTACTCCAGCTCATCAATGTCTCTCTTCCCATTTTTCACCTTCCCCTTACATACATCCATGGTATATTCCTTGTGGTAATAAGTTCCATATGCTCTTTTCTAATCTTCCACTAAGGTGGAATCTTTAGTTCCTCTCCCATGTTTCTGACTATCAATAGCATTTCCATTGTCAAATCCCTCACTATCAACATCCTGAGATCTTCATTGACCAGAGGTTCAACTGGACCACTCACGGGAATAACATGGCTACAAGAGTAGGTTAAAAGCTGGGTATCCTGCAGTAAGTGATTCATCTGACACCCCCAAGTCTACAAGGCACAAGTCAGCTGCATAACAGAATATTCTCCACTTCTCTTGAGGAGTGCAGCTCTAATTACACTCAAGAAACTGAATCGAGAATAAATCAATTCATTTAATTGGTATCCCATATATTCATTCCCTCTCCTACCAGCATTGAGGCTGTAGAGTGTACCATTATAAAGTGGACTGTTGTTCCTTGTCTCAACTCCAGCAACAGCAGCTCTCAAACCCATGATATCTGCCAGCAAAGGACAAAGGCAGCATCTGCATGGGGACACCATGTATGTTCCACTTCAATCATTCTGATTCTGAACAAAGTTGTCGTCCCTTCTACATCACTGCGTCAAAAGTTCTTTAATTACTCTCATCAAAGCCCCAAAGGACCACAGAAAAAAAAACATTTACCCTTTTCCTTCCAAGATGCTTGCCACACTTGCATGTTAATTTGGTATTGTTATTGTTGCGTGCACTGAGATTCAGTGAAAAATGTTATGTTTCCAAGCATATCATACTATACATGAGTACATCAGAAAATAAAAAGTGTGCAGACTATCATGTAACAATTTCTTGTAAACCAGCACACCATATCTCCCTGTCCACCAATATTCACTTTTTAACAAGCTAAAACATATGTTACTGCATTTTATTTGACAGAACTCACCTTTTCCCACACTGTATGCTATCTACCAGCTTCTTGTGCAGCCATTCACCTGTACATATTCTTCTGCAGATATTTTCCAAACTCTTCACTGCTTCTTCTCTCCCAAGGCTTTGCATCATCAGCAATGTTGGATATTTTCCAGTCCATCTTTTCATACAAGTCATTAGGATTGATTGCAAGTAGCCAAAGGCTTAATACTGACCCTGTGTCGCACCCTCAGGTTACAGTCTCACAACCTAAAAAAGACCCATTTATTCAGTATTCTGTATAGCTAATGCTTTACTTCCAGTTCCATGCATGCATTTCCATTTTATGTCAATGAAATGATATCAAATTGGGTAAGAGAGAACAAAAATGAAGTCAAATAAATGTTGTAAGATAGAAAGCTGAGGCGCCTTGAAAATCAGAATATACTTAATTCGCTATTGCCCATTTAACTGCATTGCGCAACACATCATTGAAGCTCTATTGGATGTTTAAAAGATGATTTTCATTTATGGAATCATGTTGACTCTGCCAAACCATATGATTTATTTATTTATGTATAGATTCCGTGATGGGTGCCTTTGCGTTTTCCTTAAAGCCCTTGAGAAAGTTGTAACATGCCTGAAGCCTAGACAGCAGCACTTGAACCACTGCAGTCATTCCTGAAATGGGACTCCCACAGTACTTTTGGGGAAGTCCCAGTGATGTTGAAAGATTTGAGATATATTTTAAAATCAGGATGGTGTGTATTTTAGAAGTAAACCTACAGTCGATGTGCTTCCCATGCCTTGAAGCCCTTGTCCTTGGTTGTGGTGGGGGATATAAACATTGGACTTACGTAGAAACATAGAAAATGGGTGCAGGACTAGGTCATTCGGTTCTTCGAGCCAGCATCGCCATTCAATATGATCATGGCTGATCATCCAAAATCAGTACCCCTGAAAATATACGTTCCTATTTTATCCCCATATCCCTTGAACTATATCTAACTCTCTCTTGAAAACTTCCGGTGGCGCCATGTTCCACTAACAGATGCAG
This sequence comes from Okamejei kenojei, assembly GCA_035221665.1. Classification (NCBI taxonomy): domain Eukaryota; kingdom Metazoa; phylum Chordata; class Chondrichthyes; order Rajiformes; family Rajidae; genus Okamejei; species Okamejei kenojei. Next base: position 18,163,565 of record CM069135.1, on the reverse strand, counting down.
CACCTAGCTCCGCTCCTGAAAATTTGCGATTTGTTGCGTTAAAATCGGGTCTACTGGTTGGGACCGATTTAAAAACTTACCGGAGCCTCTGGACGTCACGCTGCTGATGTCATCAGTAAGCGCTGTGAATTTAGCGGAGGTTTAAAGCATTTTAAATGAAAAATTCGTCCACTGGTCAGAGTCCTCAAAGAACAGTCACAAAACACCTCTTGAGAAGCCAGACGAAGCCTGAAGAACTTACCTTTGAAATGGCTCCTGAAAAAGAAGTGGTCTCCGAAATGGCTACAAGATCTAAGACTGATCTGGCTAAAGACAAATAATTTGAGGAATTAAAGCAATCGGTAAGAGAACTGAAAGATGAAAAGGTGGATGGAAAGAAGATGGAACAGATGATGGGAATGATGATGGAAAAGTTGGGAAAGTTGACGGAGAATATGAATGCTGGTAATCAGAAAGTTATTGAATCTGTGCAGGATTCGATTGGCACCATAAATAAAAGAATTGATGATGTGAGAGATGAAGCCCTTGAAGAGGTTTGTTTGTTTTTGTTTATTTATTTGTTCAGAACAAGTAAAGACATAAATAGGAATAAATAACAACAACAAAATCGAAATAGTCAAACAATTGAACATTCCAGGCAATATTTGCAAAGCAATGAAAAGTATAAAGCAAAATTTAAATGTCCAACACTTTTTCTTTACAAGCTCAAAAAGGAGTGAGGAGAAGAATAACTTTTTTAATCTCACCCCTTCTCCCTAAGAGGTTATGAGGAAAATCAAATATGGAGTGCCATTGAAGTTCGGTGATGCATCTATCAAACTATTCAGGGACTATCCTTATGAAATTGTGCAAAAGCGAAATCAGTTTTCAAAGACAAAGCAAATTCTCCAAGGAATTCAAAATGTTAGATATGGTGTTTTTTACCCAGCTAGGATGAGGATTTCCTACAAGGGACAGGAAAAATAATTTATAAATCTGGAGGCTGCACACAAATATGCTCAAACCATCGTGGAAGTGGTTGGATGGTATGGACAAATCTTTCTTTTTATTATTCCACCGTCAGCGGTGAGCATTTGCGGAGAATCACTAACATTTTAAAAGTCTAAGATGGAGAAACTTTCCACGTGCGCCTGTCTAGACTTCTTATCAGTGGAATTTTAATTCAAGGACATTCTGTGTTCCAAGCGAAGCAAAAAAATATAAACTGAAGAGCAGAATGCGGGCAGAGCAATTACTGTTGTTTAAGAGATTAAATGACTAACCTAAATTGTACAGATCTAACACTTTTAACAATATTAACATAGAAATAGTAACGAATGTTAACCAGAATTGTAGAATGGGGATGAACTAAGCCAAGTATTGTAAAGAGGGACTTTCCCTTTCATAGAGGGCGATAGTTGATAGGAAATAACTAATAATAAATTTAAAAACTAACATTTATAATTCAACAAGTTTCAATTTTATCTATAATTGGGGGGAGAGAAGGAGAAGTGGGCACCTGGCCCAGATCCAGGAGCCCGTTTCAGGTTATTCCCCCTCAACAGTTGATTATTACCGAGGTAAAACCATACGTTTAAACACTTAGTAGATTAAATTGTTAGATATATATGAGAAGTCATAATGAAATGTATACATATATTGTAAACGGGTGCTATACATTTAATTTTAAACGGATCCCGTTCCACTATGTTATGAGTAATTAAGGGAGCGGAGCTAATTGTTTAATATCGACAATGGAAGTCGATACAATGTTTCTCCCACCAACAGGTGGGTCACTTGTTACAGTGCCGACAAGTTCGGACACTGTATTATCACTTTTTTAATTTATTTTTTATTATCACAACAAGTCACATGTGTGTGTTTATTGTTTAAGGATAATCGCAAAAGGAATCTACCAATTGAACTTTATAGTGCAAATGATCCCCCAATATCTAAAGACCTGAGGTATGGATGCACCGTAAGATATAAGGGTACTAAAACCACTCAAAATGCAAGACAATAATCCAAAGAAACTGGGAGGAATCTCATTCTGCAGTTGGAACATAAGGGGTGTTAATGAACACGTTAAAAGGGGTAAGATATTAGCTCAGCTGAAAGCATACAATACAGACATTATTTTTTTACAAGAAACTCATCTTAAATCCCAAGATCAAGCTAGATTGAGGGCGAATTGGTTGGGCCAAATCTTTCACTCTTCATATACGTCGAAATCTAGAGGTACGTCAATCATTATTCGTAAAGGCATACCATTTAAACCAAAGAGTACAATAACAGATAAGGAAGGGAGATATTTGATAGTTACCGGTGAAATCCATGCTACCCCAATCACCTTGGTAAATATATATGTGCCCAACTTTGACAATCCTCATTTTTTCAATAAAATCTTGAATACAATCACAGAATATAATTACCAAAACATCATAATCGGAGGAGACTTTAATTGTGTTTTAGATCCTTACTTAGACAAATTTAGGCAAAAACAGAGAGGTAATATGAAATCTAAAACGAGTGAACTTTTAAACACATATATAAAGGTTTCTGGGGGTCAAGATCTCTGATGACCACTCATGGACCCACAATACCTCTTCACTGGTCAAGAAGGCTCACCAGCATCTCTTCTTCCTGAGGAGACTAAAGAAGGTCCATCTGTCTCCTCAGATTCTGGTGAACTTCTACCGCTGCACCATCGAGAGCATCCTTACCAACTGTATCACAGTATGGTATGGCAACTGCTCTGTCTCTGACCGAAAAGCACTGCAAAGGGTGGTGAAAACTGCCCAACGCATCACCGGTTCCTCACTCCCCTCCATTGAGTCTGTCCAAAGCAAGCGATGTCTGCGAAGGGTGAACTTAGGCATCGTCAAGGACTGGTCTCACCCCAGCCACAGACTGTTTACCCTCCTCCCATCCAGGAGGCGCTACAGGTCCCTCCGTTGCTGGACCAGCAGGTTCAGGAACAGCTTCTTCCCTGCGGCTGTTACAATACTTAACTCTGCACCTCGGTGATTGCCAGTCACGCCCTCGGACACTCCTTCCCCCAGTATAATTGCACTACTGATACTGTTTGTACATATATATATATATTTTACTGTTCATTATTCTAAGTTCGCTCTTCTGGGGAGAAGCTAACTGCATTTCGTTGTCTCTGTACTGTACACTGCACAATGACAATTAAAGATTGAATTGAAATCGAATTGAATAAAAAATACCAATATAACAGATGTTTGGAGGATCGCTAATCCGACCGGCAGGGAATACTCATTTTATTCAATGGTACACAAGACATACTCACGTATAGATTATTTCCTGTTGGATACAAAATTAATTCCTTATACTTCAAACCCAAAATACCATACCAACACGATTTCAGATCACTCCCCACTAACTTTCTTTTTTAAACTGGAAGGAATGTCTAGGAACAAATCGATTTGGAGGAATAATGCACAAATTCTAAAAGACCCGCAAGGGAGTATATATCTAAAACAACAAATGGACCTCTTTTTTGAAATAAATGACACTCCAGACATATCGCCGACATTATTATGGGAATCCTTCAAAGCATTTATTAGAGGTGTTATAATTTCATACCAAGCTTTTCAAAATAAAAAAAACAAGAACGAACAAAGACAGTTAGAAGAACAAATTAGACAACTGGATATACAGTGGCTTGCAAAAGTATTCATACCCCTTCAACTTTTCCACATTTTGTCACGTTACATCCACAAACGTCTATTGGGATTTTATGTGATAGACCAACACAAATTGGTGCATAATTATGAAGTGGAAGGAATATGATACATGGTTTCCAAATTTTTATTACAAATAAAAACCTGAAAAGTGTGGCGTGCAAAAGTATTCAGCCCCCTTGAGTCAATACTTTGTAGAACCACCTTTCGCTGCAATTTACAGCTGCAAGTCTTTTGGGGTATGTCTCTACCTGCTTTGCACATCTAGAGATGGAAATTTTTGCCATTCTTCTTTGCAAAATAGCTCAAGCTCAGTCAGATTTGATGGAAAGCATCTGTGAACAGCAGTTTTCAAGTCTTGCCAGAGATTCTCAATTGGGTTTAGGTCTGGACTTTGACTGGGACATTTTAACACATGAATATGCTTTGATCTAAACCATTCCATTGTTGCTCTGGCTGTATGTTTAGGGTTGTTGTCCTGCTGGAAGGTGAACCTCCGCCCCAGTCTCAAGTCTTTTGCAGACTCTAACAGGTTTTCTTCCAAGATTGCCCTGTATTTGGCTCCATTCATCTTCCCATCAACTATGACCAGCTTCCCTGTCCCTGCTGAAGAAAAGCATCCCCACAGCATGATGCTGCCACCACCATGTTTCACAGTGGGGATGGTGTGTTCAGGGTGATGTGCAGTGTTAGTTTTCCACCACACATAGCATTTGCATTTATGCCAAAAACTTCAATTTTGGTCTCATCAGACCAGAGCACCTTCCTCCACATGTTTGCTGTGTCCCCCACATGGCTTGTGGCAAACTGCAAACGGGACTTCTTATGGCTTTGTTTCAACAATGGCTTTCTTCTTGCCACTCTTCCATAAAGACCCGATTTGTGGAGTGCACGACTAATAGTTGTCCTGTGGACAGGATCTCCCACCCTTGGCTGCTTCTCTGATCAATGCTCTCCTTGCCCGGCCTGTCAGTTTCGGTGGATGGCCATGTCTTGGTAGGTTTGCAGTTGTGCCATACTCTTTCCATTTTCGGATGATGGATTGAACAGTGCTCCGTGAAATGACCAAAGCTTGGGATATTTTTTTATACCTAAGCCTGCTTTAAACTTCTCCACAACTTCATCCCTGACCTGTCTGGTGTGTTCCTTGGGCTTCAAGATGCCCAAGGAACATTGTTTGTTCATTAATGTTCTCTAACAAACCTCTGAGGCCTTCACAGAACAGCTGTATTTATACTGAGATTAAATTACACACATGTGGACTCTATTTACTAATTAGGTGACTTCTGAAGGCAATTGGTTTGCACTGGATTTTATTTAGGGGTATCAGAGTAAAGGGGGCTGATACTTTTTGCACGCCACACTTTTTTCAGTTTTTTATTTGTAAAAAGATTTGTAAACCGTGTATCATTTTTCTTCCACTTCACAATTATTGCGCCACTTTGTGTTGGTCTATCACATACAATCCTAATAAAATACATTTACATTTGTGGTTGTAATGTGACAAAATGTGGAAAAGTTCAAGGGGTATGAATACTTTTGCAAGCCACTGTAGATAATGCTAAAGACCCAAACTATGGAATAAACACAATAAAAATATTAGTATTGAAATTTAAATTAAATAAATTATTATCAGCTAAACTTATAACATTATTCCAAAAAATACCAAGACACGAACATTTTGAATTTGGGGATAAGCCCCACAAACATTTGGCACGTCAGTTAAAAAAACGAGAAATGGAACACATGATCCTAAAGATCAAATCAGATAGAGGGGAAGTACTAACTTTACCAAATGATATTAATAAAAGATTTGCGTAATTTTATCAGAATTTGTACACATCCAAAACGACAACGGACACCAATAAAGTCACAGAGTTCTTGGATAATTGTAATCTTTTTTTTTTTTTTTTTTTTTTCCAAAGGTAGAGCTGCAGGAACAAGAGGAATTGGGAGCACAAATCTCAATTATGGAAATAGAAGACACAATTTCATTAAAGAATGGAAAAACACCAGGACCTGATGGATTTAGTAATGAATTTTATAAAAGTTTTTACGACATAATTACACCACGCTTTCAGAAAATGTGTACATATGCCTTTAAAGAGCAAACATTACCTGAAACACTAGCAGAATCAATGATTACATTAATACTTAAGAAAGACAAAGATATAGAAGAACCCGGATCATATAGAGCTATTGTGTTGTTAAATACAGATCAAAAAATATTAGTGAAAATATTAGCTAGAAGATTAAGTAAGTATGTTAGTAAATTAATAAATCCGGATCAAATAGGGTTTATCCCCAAGAGACAATCATTTAATAATTTGAGACGTCTGCTCAACATAATGCATTCACACCAAACTGAAGAACAAGAATTATCAATTATTTTGTTGGATGCAGAGAAAGCATTCGATCAGGTGGTATGGGATTATATGGTTAAATTATTGCAAAAAATTCCATCCTATGGATTAACCATATAACAATTACAGCATGGAGACAGGCCCTCTCGGCCCTTCCAGTCCGTGCCGACCATTTGTTTTCCCCTAGTCCCATCTACCTGCACTCAGACCATACCCCTCCATTCCCTTCACGTCCATATACCTATCCACTTTACTTTTAAATGTTAAAATCGATCCTGGCTCCACCACCTCTGCTGGAAGCTCATTCCACACAGCCACCACCCTCTGAGTAAAGAAGTCCCCCTCACGTTACCCCTAAACTTCTGTCCCTTAATTCTCATGTCATGCCCTCTTGTTTGAATCTTCCATGCCCTCAATGGGAAAAGCTTATCCACGTCAACTCTGTCTATCCCTTTCATCATTTTAAAGACCTCAATCAAGTCAACCCCTTAACCTTCTGCGCTCCAAAGAATAAAGACCTAACTTGTTCAACCTTTCTCTGTAACATAGTTGCTGGAACCCTGGCAACATTCTAGTAAATCTCCTCTGTACTCTCTCTATTTTGTTGACATCCTTCCTATAACTAGGCGACCAAAATTGTACACCATACTCCAGAAATTGGTCTTACCAATGCCTTGTACAATTTTAACATTACTTCCCTACTCCTATATTCAATGCTCTGATTTATAAAGGCCAGCACACCAAAGGCTTCTTTACCACCCTATCTACATGCGATTCCACCTTCAGGGAACTATGCACAGTTATTCCTAGATCCCTCTGTTCCACAGCATTCCTCAATTCCCTACCATTTTACCATGTACATCCTATTTTGATTTGTCCTGCCAAGATGTAGCACTTCACACTTATCAGCATTAAAACTCCATCTGCCATCTTTCAGCCCACTTTTCCAAATACTTAAGAAATTATATAATTGTATTAAATTCTGGAAAACGCTTCCGATGTCTTTAATAGGTTGAATACATGCTATAAAAATGATTTTACTAGCACAAATTTTATACCTATTCCAATCAATTCCTATATACCTACAAAAACATTTTTTTTTTTTTATTTTTTTTTAAATTGGATTCAGACATTACAAATTTTATATGGGATTATAAATCCCATAGAATACAAAGAACACACTTGAATAAACCCAAAGCAGTGGGGGGATTAGCACTCCCTAACTTTATGTACGATTATTGGTCTGTAAATATTAAAAATATGATTCAACTGCTGGACAATTCTGCCCAGCAGATGGAATGGATTATTATGGAGAGAGAGGACTGCTCCCGTTGTAATATTGGAGCGATCCTCCTCTCACCAATGAATACAAACTATAACAAAAAACCCAATTATACATAGTACAATGAGAACTTGGAAACAAATAAAAATATAATTGAAAAATTAAGAAATTTATCTGCTCTTATCTAAAAAAGTTAATAACCCTTCGTTTTTAACTCTTCAATTATTGACAAACTTCATTTAAACAATGGGAAAGAGTAGGAATTAAAATGCTTGGAGACTTGTATGAAACTGCAAAATTACTATCATTCAAAAATTACAACTAAAATATAATCTGGGAAACAATCAAGTATTTAAAATATTTTCAAATATGTGACTATCTGAAAAAACATGCACAGATTATGACAATACGCCATTAGATCTACTGGATGGAGCAATGAAGACAAAGGGTGAATCAGCAAATTTAATATCATATTTATATTATATTATTTTAAACATAGAAATACCAACAACCAAAGGTATTAGAAGAGACTGGGAAGAAGAATTTGCTAGATAAAATTTCAAAATAGATTGGGATGAACATTTATTAAATGTGCACAAATGTTCAATTAATGTAAGACACAAGCTTAATCCAATTAAAACATTTACATAGATTATACTATTCAAAAACCAAAATAAGTAAATGTTTTCCCAACGTATCACCTATCCTGTGATAAATGCAGTCTCAAGAAGCTACTATAGCGCATTCCATTTGTTTTTGTATAAAAAATTCAAAAATTTTGGACTGAAATCTTTGAAATCTCACAAAATTATTTAAAATAAAACTGATACCAAAAGCAGAATGGATTATCTTCGGAACAACGGAAGGTAGCCCTGAATTAAATGTGTTTCAAAAAGAAACCTATTTGAATATGGGTTCATAACTGGGAAAGAAAGCTTATTTTTTAAATTTTGGAAAAAACGCTCCTATACCACCAATAAATATGTGGATTTCAACTACTACACGCTGGAGATATGGACTCCGCCTGGCAGGAAATCAGATCGCTTTTATAGGACGTGATCTGCATTTATAGACTTACTACAAGGAGATAGGGTGGGCAATAGTACTTTAAAAAGGCACGGCGGGCAGGTCTTCTGGTAAAGGGGGATGAAAAATGGTCAAGTTGGTATATTCCTTTTGCGTGAGATGTTTATAATCAAGCAAAACTGTCTTTTCCTTTTTTTTATTCTTTCTCTTTCTTCTTTTCTAGGGTCTATTTCTTAATTTCCTTTTTCTTAATTCCTCAACTAAGGGGGAGCTCGGTTTTCTTTCTTTCCCATTCGTCACGCTTCTTCACTTTCACAAATTCCTCTCTCTTTTCTCTATTCTTATTTTTTTAATAGCTTTAATAAAATGAAAGGGTGCAATAATGTAAAAATATACACGGGACGTGACACTTGAGGTAATTTACTGTACTTCTAATTATTTTTTTTTTTTTATTTAAAAAAAAAGAAAAAATCCAGTGAATTGGCCTCCACTGCCTTTGTGGCAGAGAATTCCACAGATTACACAAACTCTCTGGATGAAGAGAGGGGGGGGGGGGGGGTTGTTTCCTCATCTCAGTCCTAAATGGCCTTCCCCTTAATTCTTACACTGTGACATCTGGTTCTGGACTCACCCATAATCAGGAAAAATGTTCATGCATCTAGCCTCTCCAATCCTAAGAATTGTGTATGTTTTTTATAAGATGTCCTCTCATCCCTCTGAATTTCCCAGGGGTGATATATAAGCCCAGTCGATTCATTCTTTCAATTATATGTCAGTCCCACCATCCGGGAAATTAACTGGTGTACCTCGCTGCACTCCCTCAATAGCATAGAATGTCCTTCCTCCAAATTAGGAGACCCAAAACTTGCACCACAATTCAGAGCCGTATAGTGCGGATAATAGGCAATTTACAATATACATCAATGGTTTAGATGAAGGGATTCAAAGTTACATTAGCAAATTTACAGATGACAACTAAAGCTGGGTGGCAGTGTGAACTGTGAGGAGGTATGCTATGAGAATGCATGGCACTTGGACAGGTTGTGTGAGTGGGGCAGATGCTGTTTAATGTGGATAAATATGAGGTAGCAAAAACAGGAAGTCAGATTACTATCTAAATGGTGTCAAGTTGGGAAAAGGGGAAGTACAACAGGATCTGGGGGTCCTGGGCTTATCAGTAATGAAAGTAAGGATGCAGGTATAAGCAGGCAGTAAAGTAAGTGAATGGGCATGTTGGCCTTTATAACAGTGGGAGTTGAGTATAGGAGCAAAGAGGTCCTTCTGCAGTTGTAGTCTAGGGGCCCTAGTGAGCCACACTTGGAGTATTGAGTGACAGTTTTGGTTCCCTAATTTGAGGAAGGACTTTTCTTGCTATTGAGGAGTGCAGCATATGGTATTACAAGGTTAATTCCAGGATGCGGGACTGCCTATGCTGAGAGTATGCAGCGCTGGATTTTTTTTATACTCTGGGTTTAGAAGGATGAAACGGAATCTTATTGAATTATATTAGATTATTAAGGGGCTCGGACACGCTAGAGGCAGAAAAAACATGTTCCCGATGTTGGGGGAGTCCAGAACCAGGGGCCCACAGTTTAAGAATAAGGGGTTAAGCCATTTAGAAACGGGAGACAAGGAACACCTTTTATCACAGAGAGTTGGGAGTCTGTGAAAAATTCTCGGCCTCAAAGAAGGGTGGTGGAGGCCAGCTCTTCTGGTTACTTTCAAGAGAGTGCTTGATAGGGCTTTAAGATAGCGGTCGAGGTCAGGGGATATGGGGAGGAAGGCAGGATTGGGGATGTTCAGTTCATTACAATGAAAATAGGACCCAAGTTATTTGTTGTTACTTCAGCATTTTCATTGTTCACCTATTTCATTATTCACCTGATGGTAATGTGGATGAACTCAGGGTGTGGATAGGTATGTGTGGATTGGGACTTGTAGCCATTACAGGAAACTAGCAGCTTAATACCTGGGACAGGACCTGCAGCTTAATTTTCCAGGGATAAACACAAAACGCTGGAGTAACTCAGCAGGACAGGCAGCATCTCTGGAGAGAAGGAATGGGTGATGTTTAAGTCGAGACCCTTCTTCAGACTGGAATAGGTGCTACAGGAGAAATAGAGATGGGGTAAAAGAAGAGGTGGGTTGCTTTATTGATTAAGGAGAATGTCATGACAGTGGTAAGATATAACATTACTGATGGTTGGTCCATTGTGGCTATATGGGTGGAACTGAAAGGTGATGATCATCTTGCTGGTAGTGTAATATAGGCCCCTAATGGTCATAGGGAAATAGAAGAGCAAATATGCCATGAAATTGCAGGCAGCTGCAAGATAATAAGGTTATCAAAATAGAGGATTTTAACTTTCACTATATATATGGGCTGATGTTTTGAGGGGGAAGTTGGGCCAAAGAGCTTGTTTCCATGACTCCGAGACTCTCGTATAATTTCGCTAACGTCAGCTTTGAAAGGGAGACAATTATTTATTTGTTTTAATAAATAGGATCACACTTAAAACCTTTTTAATTATTTCTGTTTAATGCCCACATTTCACCTTCTCTCTCTTTTTAAAATTTGATTTTGGTGACCCCTTATTTTGATTACTAAGGGTCTCCTATTTGGGCACATTTACAATTCTTCTTCATAATGTTCTAAACTCCTTTTGATATAATGATGTCAAACTGTTTTGCGAACATTGGCTGCACCATGGTGGTTTCGTGTGGCTCAATGGATTTGCAAAAATAGCTATTCAAATGTTTGCTTTTATTTAAATCTTAACAAAATTTTCTAACTTTTTTTTATTAATTTGATTTTGCTGCTGCCATACACAATTGTTTTTTAGTTCACCATTGTACTGAATGCCTCTCAAGTTAAATATTAAATCCTCTCTATATTAGGATCACTTTTCCCTAGAGATTGCACTGAGATTACTAAGTAGCAGCCCTGGTTCATCCACACATAGTGTTAAAGGGGTCCCTGTATTGTAGCAGAAGGAAATTTGTGCTGAATATATTCAAATACAAATCATCTTCTAGACTACTTTTGCTACAGTTTGTTTTGTTTAGTCACTGCTAACATTAAAAATATCTAATGTTATTGTATTATATTATGTTATAATTTCTCCTTCAGCTTCTATATATGTACCATTTGTTAACATTTAAACTTATCATGAAATGATATCTACATCCTGAATTTTAAAGTATGTTCACCATTTTTTTTCTTGATTTATCTGTTTTTTGTTATTAAATTCGTGGTCATCCATCTATTCATTTGCTAAACTTTGTTGCGGGGCCCTTCCTCCTTCCAGCTTTCTCCCCCAACCCCAGTCCATCTGAAGAGGGGCCCTAACTCAAAATGCCCCTGCAATGCCCTGGCATGAGATGTTCTCCAGAGATGCTGCCTGACACGCACCAAGGTACTCCAGTGGGCTTTGCATCATTTTGGCATGAACCAGCTACTGCAACTCCTCATTTTTACAAGTTAATTTTGACCCTAAGTTACAACAAAACTCACAAATGTTATGCTTTACACCTGTAGTACCCTCAAATTCTTGGTTCACGAGAAAATCTAAGAAACTGTAGGAGACGTTGATCTTTTATAATAATGTATGATTGCTGCTGCTTCATATGAAGATTGAGATGAAATCATATCAAGTCCAACAGCAATATCTCCATCCCTTGTCACCAGACACGGCTTAAAAATAGATTGAAACATTCTAGGTCTCTGCGAATACTTGACCAGCTGCTACAAGAGAAGAGCAAATATTATGCCTTGCAACTTATGGAGCAACTAATATTCACAGCACAGATCTGATTTGAATGTTTGTTGGTGTCTTTCACTATTGAGCAAGTCATTGAAGGCTGGCTCTGCATAATTCCCATGCACAGTACAATGAGAGGACTAAATATCTTCAGAGCTGCATTCATATTCTTGGAATGAACAGGATTGACACCGGGTCTATTATCACCACACAGTACACTATAAATTGTCGGAACTGACAACGGACTATTTTAAGAGACTGGAGGAATTTAATGCCGAATTTACTGTCTCGCAACTCATTCAGCATCAGGCATCTGTTTCAATCTCTGACTTGTAAAATTCAAAAATATGGTAAGACATCTAAAGTCAGACTCTGCCACCCAGGAAGTTTCACAAGAGACTGATGGGCCCTTTACACATGACAATGTCAGTTTACTCTGAAAAGCTTGAGAGCATGTGACAAAGACACTTTGGATTCCTGGCAAATCTCCAACTTACAAAAGCAACAGCTTTTATAGACAGTTTTTTCTTCTATTTCTTGCAGACATTTAACTGACCTGAATCTGAGGGCTCAAAGGAAAAGGCAGGCATTTGTCAATCTGTTTCACATCTGCTCTGCATTTGAAAGCCAAATAGGTTTGGAAACCCAGAAGGCATTCAATTTTCTAGCAATTGCCACTGCCAGCAATCATTCTGCTGCCACTCACACTTGCTTGGAATGCTGCTAGCATTTTCCCTGATATTCTTTCTTTCCTTCCCAATGGAACCCACATTCAAATTGGTTAAGATTTAACTTGATTAACACAGAAGGATTCTCCATCAGGTAAATCACCCTTATTTCATGTGGAACATTGTTTTCGGGGGAGAGATATGTAAAGCAACTCCTCAGTGAAATCACTGATCTAAGAGGGGTAATCTCGATTTTTAACCAGTCATTTTTCTTATTTAGAACAGCTGGAAGTCTGACTGATCAGTTGACTTTGTGGCCAGCCAGTCTCTGTTGAATGGGCATAAGGCCCTGAACCAGAATTCTTAGGTGCCACAGTGGAGAACCCATGGCAATGAAGGAAGCCAAACCTTTTGACCAGATCCATGAATAGAGTCCCTGGCGCTTTAGGATTTGGTGGGCAAGCCCACATCCACAGCACAATCTGGTTGAACTACACAAAGAGATGCAATGAGCATGGCAAATTTCTAGGGTTAAAATGCTCCTTGCTCTGAAATATCAAACTCTGGTCCCAGCACCATCAACAGTTCCCCTTCCTTTGTCTGCAAGTCCTTAATCATTTGCATTGGCAACTTGCTGTGTCTTTACTTGTTCCCTCACATAACCTATAGTTGATTCAGGAACCACCCCATGGTGAAATGCCTAATGCCCCTGTCCCACTTAGGAAACCTGAACAGAAACCTCTGGAGACTTTGCGCCCCACCCAAGGTTTCCATGCGGTTCCCGGCGGTTTCTGTTAGTCTCCCTAATTGTCGAGTGGTTTCCGCTTCTTCTACGTTCTGGCGATTATTTAAAAAAAATTGAAAAAACCTCCGGGAACCTGACAAAAACCTCCGGGAACCACATGGAAACCTTGGGTGGGGCGCAAAGTCTCCAGAGGCTAGTTGAATGCGGTTGCCGGCGGTTTTTGTCCTCCAGCAACCACCTTCAACTAGCATCGCAACCGGCTTCGACTAAAAAATTACCGATTTTTAAAACGGAAACCACTTTCGACCATTAGGGAGACTGACAAAAACCTCCAGGAACTGCACGGAAACCTTAGGTGGAGCGCAAAGTCTCCAGAGGTTTCCATTCAGGTTTCCTAAGTGGGACAGGGGCATTAGTGGGACAGGGGCATTACATGTCACACCCTTCAACATGGCATGGGCCACCGCCTTCCCAGGCCACCTACAACAGAAACAGGTCAACTTCAAGAACAAGAATTCTTGTCATATTGTAAACCAAGCCCAATGATGGATATTCCAAGGAACATCATTAGTTGGGGACACAATGCATTGCTGGCTGATGCACACAACAAGGTGTTTAAGTTAGTTCCCATTCATAGTTGATCTGTAGATGTAACCCGAGTAAACATCTATTGCCTTATTTTAACTATTCTATTATCATATGGCAAGGGAGATGAGACTGTTTTAGAAGAGGATCTATCGTACTTACTACATGGCATGATTTGATGGATAGCATGCAGCACAAGCGTTTCACTGTATCACCGTGCATACAACAATAAATAAACCATTGAATTGTTAGAACCATTGAACCACATCTCTACTCTGCATGGGAACTTTTGAGGGAATTGGAGGCAAAGCCCAGTAAATTATGAGGTAATTGGCAGGAATGTGAACACACACAACGGCAAACATTTATAATGGGATCCCTTGTGAATGATAAATGCAACAGGCTAATAGATGGACCTTGAGGAGAGATGTGGATGTAACTTGTGACTGGAAAAATTAACAGTCTAACTCAAGGCTTGCAGTTTCCCAGTCTGGGGAATTGCAATTAAAGTATTAACTTAAATCAACATGGCCTCTGTCAATGCAAATGTGAAATGCAAGCAGGCTTATTTTGCTGATATCACAGATTCAGTCTGGAAGATGCTACTTTAAACTCAATACCAAGATTTATTGAGGTGGAACTGATAGAATTGGCTGTACTACAGAAGCAATCACCTCAAGAAAAACAACGGGCCGCTGGGTGGATTATAAAATATTTTGCTATCAGCAAGAAAAGGCATTCATTCAGCCTTCAGGAGAATAGCAGGAATGGGGTCTTTGGAAGTAGGAGAGAAACTGGGGTGCAAGGATGAATTAAAAAAAGGATTACATTGTGTGCCAATGATGTGCAATAGAGCCAGAACTAAGCGAGTGTAGCACCATTCATTGGCCAAAACTGGATACACTTGTGGTGCCACCATTATATAAAACAATGGGAATTGTATGAAACAGGTGTTTTTGTCATCTTCACAACTTGTCCCATGGAATATATTATGGAATCCCTCACAAAGTCCTTTATTCGGTGTTTGAAAGGGCTCCGTGAAAACTTCCATGTGAAGCATCGGCAATTCAAATAATGTCAGTAAAGCAGAAGTTAGTGGTCCAATAGCAAATAACAAATGGAATGCAAGTGACAGCAAGCCATCATGGTTTTGACCAAGATAGAAAACAATGATATACTCAACAGGTCAGGTCGCATTAGTGGGAAGAGAACCAGAGCTAACGTTTCAGGTTGGAGACTCATAGTCAAAACTGAGAAGGAGATTGAAGAAGTTTTGTAATGTTGTAGAGAGGGAGAGGAAGGGGATTGTCTCTGTTAGCATAAAAACCAGTGTGACCACAGGGGGTAAGATGCAAGCAAGGTTATCTGATCAATGAGTGAATTGGAGGCAGTTAGATAGTGGAAACGTAGACAAAAGAACCAAGATAATAGAATGTGGGAACTGCAAAATATTTGCAGGGACACATTCATCTTGTCAAGCTGGGCATGTCCCAGAGAGGAAATAAAGGGAAAACCTAATAAGCTGGACCTTTGGAGCACAGATGAATGACTGATGCGGACGGAGAAATCATGCTACTGGAGGATATAGAATTTAATATTAAGTCAAGAAGGTTACAATGTGCCCTGACAAAAGATGATGTGCTGTTCTTCAATCTTGCTTTGGGCCTCATTGTAACAGCGCAGGAGGCTGCAGACCAATGGGTCAGAGTGTAGTCGGATGGGGTTATCAAGCGGCAAGCAATGGGAAAGTTTGGGGTCGCCCATGGATTGAAAGCAATGCTCTGCAAAGTGATGACTCATTCAGTAAGGGGAGCCGAAGGGCAGATACGCCAACCTAAAAATTATGCGGGTCCTCCAGCCTAGTGAAGGTGCATGCTAAGCAACACGAGCAGCTTACAATAGACAGAGCCAAGTGCGTACACTACCAATGGATCAGACTGAATCTTTGCCATCCTATTACAGCTCATGATGAGTGCTGGAACAACTTATCAATGGCAGTCCCTTGCCTTTTTCAGTCGTAACCCGAGACCCCCCCCCTGAGCAGTACAGCTCTTTCGACCGAGAGCTCCTTGCACTCTACCTGGCCAACCGGCATTTCCGCTACTTCACAAGCCACTCACGTTTGCCTTTGCCAAGGTGTCTGATCCCTGGTCATCCTGGCAGCAATGTCACTTGGCCTACATCTCTGAGTACACGACTTGTGTTCAGCACATCGCGGGCAAGAGCAACCGGGTCGCAGATACGTTGACCCGCACCGCCATCAATGCCATCCACGACGACACAGCGAGAGGATGAGGAGATGCTCGCCTACCGCACCGCCATCTCAGGCCTGTTGTTAGAGAGATGTGCGATTCGGGCCCGCTGACACCACATACCCTGCTGGTTGGCGTGAAGAGACAACGTCTCATCCTTCACAGACGTTCGAGTCGAGCCTTGCGCCATGCTGACTTGACTGCATCGCATCTTGGCTCAGTAAACTCTGATAACGCATCTTGGCCAATTTCCCCAACATCCTAACACCCGTTCACAATGGCCAGCCCATATGGTAAAGCACCATATCACCACCACCGGACCGCCACTCCATGCATGCACATGCAGGGTGCCCCCCCCCCCCCCCAACAAGCTCCAACTGGCCAAAGACGAGTTCCGCAGGATGGAGAAAATGGGCATTGTACGCCGCTCAGACAGCACATGGGCATCTCTGTTACACATCATCACTAAAGCGTCTGGGAGGGAGCTGGAGACCCTGTGGGGACTTCCGCCATCTCAATGATGTCACAACGGCTGCCCGGTACCCTCCCCCTCACATCCAGGACTTCACTGTCCATCTTTTTTCCAAAATTGACCCAGTACGTGGCTACCATCAAATTCCAGTCCACCCGGACGACATCCCCAAGACAGCTATCATCATCCCCTTCGGGCTCTTCGAGTTCCTGTGGATGCCTTTTGTCCTCAAGAACGCCGCTCAGGATTTCCAACGTTCACTGTTCACTCCAAATGAACATCCTGTTAATTTACCTTGACGACATCCTCGTCGCCAGCTGCTCTCGCCAGGAGCACCGCGCACACCTCCGGCTGCACTGCCAGCGGCTCATTGAGCATGGCCTGGAAATCAACCTTGCTAAGTGTCAGTTTGGCCTCCCTTCCGTCAGTTTCCTTGGCCACCACATCAATCAGCAAGGTGCGGTCCCGCTCCTGACCAAGGTTGAGGCCATTTGCCAGTCTCACAAACCCTATATGGTGAAGGGACTCAAAGAGTTTGCCGGCAGGGTGAATTTCTATCACCGTTTCGTGCCTGCAGCCGCCAGGATCATGCAACTGCTGTTAAAGGTCCTGGTCAGCAAGCAGGGTTCCAAGTGGGTGAATCAGGGCTCAGGCTGTTTTGCCAGATATTAAAAAAATCTTTTTAATAACCATCGGATGCTGTATCATCAGCTAAGTGCCCCTAATTGTCTACACCTCTCACTCCTCCTTCGGTACTTTTAAAAACCTCTCTCAGTTCAAGCTTTTAGTCACCTTTCCTCAAATATTATATGGTTTTGTCCTGGTTTTTATCCAAGCATACTCCCATGAATTATCTTGGAAGTTTTTACTATGTTGGATGATTGTAACCTCTTGCTGATAATGGAAAGTGGCAAAACCAGGAGCCCTGGATGATATGGTGGTCCTGTTCTTACACTCCAAAGTTTCCATTGAATCATTGATAGATACAGCATGGAAACAGGCCTTTCAGCCCGTCGAGTGCATGCCGACCATAGATCACCCATTCACACTAGTTATATCTTATCCCACTTTCTCATTCAATCCGTACATTATAGGGGCAATTTACTGAGGCTAATTAGTAAATATTAATAGTAAAAATTGGAAAGAGCCATGGTTTTCAAGGGAAATTGGACAGTTGTTTCGAAACAAGAGAGATATCTACAATAATTATAACCATATAACATATAACCATATAACAATTACAGCACGGAAACAGGCCCTCTCGGCCCTTCCAGTCCGTGCCGACCATTTGTTTTCCCCTAGTCCCATCTACCTGCACTCAGACCATACCCCTCCATTCCCTTCACGTCCATATACCTATCCACTTTACTCTTCAATGTTAAAATCGATCCTGCCTCCACCACTTCTGCTGGAAGCTGATTCCACACAGCCACCACCCTCTGAGTATATAAGTTCCCCCTCACGTTACCCCGAAACCTCTGTCCCTTAATTCTCCATTGTCATGCCCTCTTGTTTGAATCTTCCCTATCCTCAATGGGAAAAACGTATCCACGTCAACTCTGTCTATCGCCTTTCATCATTTTAAAGACCTCAATCAAGTCCCCCCTTAACCTTCTGCGCTCAAAGAATAAAGGACCTAACTTGTTCAAACCTTTTCTGTAACATAGTTGCTGGAACCCTGGGCAACATTCTAGTAAATCTCCTCTGTTACTCTCTCTATTTTGTTGACATCCTTCCTATAAAATAGGCGACCAAAAGTTGTACACCATACTCCAGAATTGGGCTTACCAATGCCTTGTACAATTTTAACATTACTTTCCCTACTACTCCTATATTCAAATGCTCTGATTTATAAAGGCCAGCACACCCAAGGGCTTTCTTTACCACCCTATTCTACATGCGATTCCACCTTCCAGGGAACTATGCAACAGTTATTCCTAGATCCCTCTGTTCCACAGCATTCTCTCAATTCCCTACCATTTACCATGTACGTCTATTTGATTTGTCCTGCCAAGATGTTAGCACTTCACACTTATCAGCATTAAACTCCATCTGCCATCTTTCAGCCCACTTTTCCAAATGGGCAAATCTCTCTGTAGACTTTGCAAAATCTACTTCATTTATTCCACAACACCACCTATCTTAGTATCATCTGCATACTTACTTATCCAATTTTCGACCCCATCATCCAGATCATTGATGTACATGACAAAACAACAGTGGACCCAACACACAGATCCCTGAGGCACCCCACTGGTCACCGGCTTCCAAACCTGACAAAACAGCCTCCACCATTACTCTCTGGACATTCTCCCATTCAGCCACTGTTGAATCCATCTTGCTACTCCGCCTTCCGCCATTAACATCCCAAAGATTGAACCTTCCTAACCAACCTTCCATGGGGGAACCTTGTCAAAGGCCTTACTGAAATCCATATAGACAACATCCACTGCTTTACCCCTCATCAATTTCCCTAGTTACCGCTTCAAAAAATTTCAAGGTTTGTCAAACATGATCCTTCCAGGCACCAAATCCATGTTGACTGTTCCTGATCGGACCCTGTTTATCCAGATGCTTATTTATATTATCTCTAAGTATCCTTTCCATTTAATTTGCCCACCACTGACGTCAAACTAACAGGTCTATAATTTGCTAGGTTTCTTATTTCTTTGAACCCTTTTTAAAACAATGGAACAACATGCGCAGTACGCCAAATCCTCCGGCAACTATTCCCGTTTCTAATGACATTTGAAATATTTCTGTCATAGCTCCTGCTATTTTACACTAAACTTCCCTACAATGTCCTAGGGAATATCCTGTCAGGACCTGGAGACTTATCCACTTTTATCTTTTTCAAAAGTGTCAGTACTTCCTCCTCTTTGAATCTCATAGTTTTCCATAGCTACTCTACTCTTTCCCCTTAACTCACAGAGTTCAATATCCTTCTCCTTGGTGAATACCGAAGAAAATAAAATTGTTCAATATCTGCCCCCATCTCTTTTGGCTCTGCAGATAGCTGTCCATTCTGGTTCTCTAATGGTCCAATTTTATCCCTCGTTATCCTTTTGCTATTAATATAGCTGTAGAAAACCTTGGGTTTACTTTCACCTTTCTTGCCAAAGCAACCCTCATATCTTCTTTTAGCCCTTCAGCCCATTGTGTCTGCCTGAGCTCACTTCAGGTCCAACTTCAAGTTCCATCCTGGCCAGGAAAAGAGTTTAATACCCTCTTAGGATATTTCTATTTTCTCTTGAACGGCCTCAATTGGAATGTACCTCCACCATATGAGTAGTGCATTTCAGATTGCATGCATGAAGAAAAACAGGAGACTCTCTCTCTCTCTCTCTCTCTCTACTCTCTCTCTCTATCTCTCTCTCTCTCTCTTCTCTCTTCTCTCTCTCTCTCTCTCTCTCTCTCTCTCTCTCTCTCTCTCTCTCTCTCTCTCTCTCTCTCTCTCTCTCTCTCTCTCTCTCTCTCTCTCTCCTCTCTCTCTTCTCTCTCTCTCTTCTCTCTCTCTCCTCTCTCTCTCTCTCTTCTCTCTCTCTCTCTCTCTCTCTCTATCTCTCTCTCTCTCAGCCTCTCTCTTCTCCTCTCTTCTCTCTCCTTCTTCTCTCTCTCTCTTCTCTCTCTCTCTCTCTCTCTCTCTCTCTCTTCTCTCTCTCTCTCTCTCTCTTCTCTTTCTCTCTCTCTCTCCTCTCTCTCTCTATCTTCTCTCTCTCTATCTCTCTCTCTTCTCTCTCTCTCTCTACTCTCTCTCTCTCTTCTCTTCTCTCTCTCTCTTATCTATCTCTCTCTCTCTCTCTCTCTCTCTCTCTCTCTCTCTCTCTCTTCTCTCTCTCTCTCTCTCTCTCTCTCTCTCTCTCTCTCTCTCTCTTCTCTCTCTCTCTCTCGCTCTCTCTCTCTCTCTCTCTCTTCTCTCTTCTCTCTCTCTCTCTTCTCTCTCTCTCTCTCTCTCTCTCTCATCTCTCTCTCTCTCTCTCTCTCTCTCTCTCTCTCTCTTTCTCTCTCTCTCTCTCTCTTCTCTCTCTCTCTCTACTCTATCTTCTCTCTCTCTCTCTCTCTCTCTCTCTCTCTCTCTCTCTCTCTCTCTCTCTCTCTCTCTTCAATTTTAGTTCCTGTCTCCAGAGTGCAGTGACCGGTGTTATCACAATTGGATAAGCAATGTGTGAAAAATTCATCGGGATGAGTTTGGATGAAAGTGTACTTTGCACATTACCCATGGCATTGGTCTATGCAGTGACCAAGTATCGTGCACCCAGTTAGACTGTAAGTATTCACTCCAATTACCTGGGTGCCTAGCTGATTGCCACAAAATGTGTTGTCACTGCACCTTGACAACGACATTACCATTTCAAAGAAACAGCATTTGCCAATCACAATACTTCTGCAATTCTTTCATCTGAAAGGAAACAATATTTTTATAATTTTCCAATTGATGCTTCATGTTCCCAGTGCTACCTGCTCCTGCAATTGAGTTCTCCAGATGTACATGAATTACTTTGCGATCACCTCTTTTGTCCCAATCTATATATTTTCTGCAGAAATGTCTTCTTACAGCAAAGAACAAGAGTGAGGCAGCCACAAGAAGCCTATGTGGCATTATGCAAGATGTGGGCCAGGTTAATAAGAAATAAATTATAATTTTGGAGGTGAATAGCCAAGTAAAGGGTTTCTATTCCAATGTGAACTGATGGGGTACCTGTGTTTTTAAAACCTGCACAGACCAACTCGCTGGACTTTTTGTGGACATCTTCAACCTCTCATTTCTAAGGTCAGAGGTTTGCACCTGCTCTAAAAATACATAAATCATATCTATGCCCAGGAGGAGTAAGGTGGCATGCCTCAATGACTATCAACTGGTGGTACAATTTTCCATGGTGATGAAATGCTTTGAGAGGTTGGTTATGATGAATACCAACTCCTACCTTAGTAAGGACCTGGACCTACAACAATTTACCTGCCACCATAATAGATCAACAGGGGATGCGATCTTGCCGATTCGCCACTCTGCACTGGATAACTTGCATAATAGGAACACACAGACCAGGCTGTTGTTCTTGGCCTACAGATCAGCGTTCAACACCTTCATCCCCGCCAAGCTTGTCATCAAACCCAGAGAACTGCCTCTGTTCATGTTTATTTAAGTGGATCCTCTAATTCCTTATCAGCAGTCCATTATGACATCCTGGCCATTCCCCCTTTTCCCCTCTCCCATCTGGAATAAGGTGCAGAAATGTGAAAACGCACACCTCCAGATTCACGGAGAGTTTCTTCCCAGCTGTTATCAGGCAACTGAACAATCCTACTGTAATTATGCTGCTAGAGCTTACCCCCTTAGCCTAGATCAGTAAAACACTGAGTCAAGCACTGGACCACTAAACTTTATTCTTTCAAACAATAACAAACTCCCTATACAATACCTAACCACCGGGTCCGATCTTTGTCTCTGCTCATTTAAACCCTTCAGCCTCATGCAAGCAGACACCACCAAAAGGTTAAGCAGCCCCAAGCGCCCCTCCAGAAGATCGACTTCGATCCTTGTGGGTACTACTCTTTATAGGTCATCAGACCCCGTGGCAGGAAACTAGATGGGGGTGGCAGCCCCTACAAACAAATCATGGATATCGATTATATTATATGGTTATTGACAGTTTTCTATCCCAATTACAAAGTACCCCATTACAATGTTTCTACAGAATCTTCTGAAAGGAAGTCAGTTAACTAAAAGTAATGCAACATTTTCCCAGGTAGTATAAACAATTCAAACAAGGCTTCACATTTTAGCCAATCATCAAACAGCAGCAAAAACACCTTGCAACATTATTAACAATACTTTACAACTCTCCTTTAGTTGGCCAATCCTGATCATGCATATGCAATATCTCTGAGCTCCTCTGCAAAGTCCTCATACATTTTAACAATACAGAGGACCATCTGGATATTTCCTTATCCTGCATATCAATTTAGGGTTCAGACTATCTGGCGCCAGCTCACAGCTTGCAACCTTTCACAGACAGAGGCCAAGCAGGCCTGGCAATGGCAAAGATCCTCCATTTTATAATACCTCTAATTTGCCCAATGTTACCACTACCACAACTAGGGAGCAGTCCGGAACCAGTATCTACCTCATTGGAGACCCTTGGACTATCCTTGATCGGATTTCACTGGCTTTACATTGCACTAAATGTAATTCACGTCATTATCTTTGTCATGCATCTGTACACTGTGAACGGCTCGATTGCAATCGTGTACGTCATTGTCTTTCCGCTGACTGGTTAGCACGCCATTAAATCTTTTCAATGTACACGTGGCAATAAGCTAAACTAAACTATCAGAATGAATTGGCAACAGCAATTCCACCTCGATCACCATCAACATAGGAGCACCTCCAGGCTGTGAGCTGTGTCCTATGCTCGACTCTCTCTGTACCCATGAATGTGTAGCCAGACACAGGTCCAACACCATCTTTAAATTCGCTGATACCGTCGTCGATGGGCGAATAACAGGTAATAATAAGTCAAAGAACAGGAAAGAGATTGCAAATCTGATTGAATGGTGCCAGAATAACAATCCTGCTCTCAACATCAACGCCAATTGTTGACCAGGGAAGGAAAGCAAACCTACATTCATCGATGGGACAGTGATGGAGAGAGTTAACAGCTCCATGTTCCCGGATGAACATAGCTCTGAAGACCCGTCTTGGCCCCCCACCCCCCCCCCACCCCCCCCCCCCCCCCCCCCCCCCCCCCCCCCCCCACCCCCCCCCCCCCCCCCCCCCCTTGGCCCAGCACAAAGAAAGCTCATCAAACCTCGACCAACATTAGAAGAGGAAATTCTGTATGTCGTTGAATATGCTGTGGAACTTCTACAGGTGTATAGTAGACAGCACACTGACTAGTTGCATCATGACCCAAGAATAAAGGAGATTACAGATGGTGGTAGATACTGCTCGGTCCATCACAGGTACCGATCTCCTCGCCATTGAAGGGATCCATACGAGGCATTGCCTCAAAAAGGTTGCCAATATTATCAAAGACCTCTCTGGCCACACACTACTTTCACTCTTACCATTGGGAGGAAAGTACAGGAATCTGAAAACCATGACTGCCTGGTTCTTCCCAGCAATTGTTAAGCTCTTGAACATGACAGCAAATTAACCTCAGCAACTCTGAACTTCTATGGACTGTATTTTTGGTTGCAATGTGGACAGATGTTTGCACTTTTATGGCTATCTAGTATTTCATTTATAAATGTATTGATTTTCTTTGAGTATTATATTTTTTAATCACTGTGTATTATGTTTACAGGCCACTTAAGCTTCTGCAAGTAAGAATTTCAATGTTCCAATGTCAGTACATACGGCATTTCTTCACTCTTGACTTGAAAAGAACTAGTAATATCAGATTCCCACATAGAAACATAGATAATAGGTGCAGGAGGAGGCCATTCGGCCCTTCGAGCCAGCACCGCCATTCATTGTGATCATGGCTGATCATCCCCTATCAATAACCCGTGCCTGCCTTCTCCCCATATCCCTTGACCCCACTAGCCCCTATAGCCTACCTAACTCTCTCTTAAATCCATCCAGTGACTTGGCCTCCACTGCCCTCTGTGGCAGGGAATTACACAAATTCACAACTCTCTGGGTGAAAAAGTTTTTTCTCACCTCTGTCTTAAATTACCTCCCCTTTATTCTAAGACTATGGCCCCTGGTTCTGGACACGTCCAACATTGGGAACATTGTTCCTGCATCTAGCTTGTCCATAATTATATATTATTTTATATGTTTCTAAAAGATCCCCACTCATCCTTCCAAACCCCAATGAAGTATTTCCTAGTCTTTTCAATCTTTCCTCATATGACAGTCCCACCATCCCAGGGATCAATCTCGTGAACCTACGCTGCATTGCCTCAATTACAAGGATTTACTTCCTCGAATTAGGAGACCAAAACTGTACACAATACTCCAGATGTGGTCTCACCAGAGCCCTATACAACTGCAGAATAACCTCTTTACTCCTATACTGAAATCCTCTTGTTATGAAGGCCAACATTCCATTATCTTTCTTCACTGCCTGCTGTACCTGCACGCCAACTTTCAGTGACCGGTGTACAAGGACGCCCTGGTCTCGCTGCACCTCCCCCTTACCTAACCTAACCCGATTGAGAATAATAAAATCTGCCCCTTGTTTTTGCCGCCAAGGTGGATAACCTCACATTTATCTATATTATACTGTATCTGCCACCACCAACCCCCCCCCCGCATCTGCCCACTCACTCAACCTGTCCAGGTCACCCTGCAACATCCTAACATCCTCATCACAGTTCACACTACTACCCAGCGTTGTGTCATCCACAAACTTGCTAGTGTTGCTCTTAATTCCCTCTTCCAAATAATTAATATATATGGTAAACAGTTGCAGCCCCAACACCGAGCCTTGCGGCACTCCACTTGCCACTGCCTGCCATTCTGAAAAGGACCCATTCACTCCTACTCTTTACACATGATTGAATAAGCAAGTCAAAAATATCCATCAGGCAACAAAGATACTGTACAATGTTAAAAGATACAATATACTTAATAATAATGAGAACTGGAAGTTTTCAAAGGTCAGCTAAAGATAAATAAGTAGGTTTTGGAGAAAGATAAGAAAAACTGTTGATGTTGACAGAAGGAAAAATGAATCAATACCTTAGATGCATGTGAAGTGTTAAAACAGATTAGATGCTTTCAGAATAAAAAAATATTAGGACTCAGCTCATGATAGATATATTGAATGCATTCTTTATATTAGTTTTCACAATAGAATACTGTGAACAATTAAAAATCCAATTAAATTGGTGAGAATGTGCAACTAATGTATTGGTTCAATTAGGCTTGTGTTATAAGGAAAACCAAAGCATTATGGAATATAAATTGTGATCCAGCACAGTGGCACATATCAACTATACACACGTATCAAATAAAAAGCTAAACTATTGCAGTTTTGTGAGGGCACATAATTTAAATTTTTATCTACCTAAACTGCTGTCTGCACTACAAACCTTCCAAATCCAGTGTTTGCTGACGATGTTAATAGTTTCACCCCTCGTGGGTACTTTTTGCCCTCCATTCCAAATCCATTATTATCACCTTCTCCTCCAGATCCAAACACTTGCCTGTTACTCTGCTAACTGCTGTTCCTTCTCAATCTTTACTTTCCTCTCCAAATCCTTGGGCGTGCATTAGCTTCACAATTTAGTCCATGAGACATAAAAGCACAATTCAGCCATTCAGCCCAACAAGTCTGCTCCGCCATTCAATCATGGAGGATCTATTTTTCCCTCTCAACCCCATTCTTCCCCCTTCTCCCTGTTACCTTTGACACCTTTACTAGTCAAGAACCTATCAAACTCCGCTTTAAAAATACTCAATGGCTTGGCCTCTACCGTCAGTGGCAATGAATTCTGTGGCAATAAATTCCACAGATTCACCGCCCTCTGGATAAAGAAATTCCTCCTCATCTCCATTCTAAAGGCAGGTCCTTTTATTCTGAGGCTATAGCCTCTGGTCCGAGACTCTCACACTAGTGGAAACATCCTCTCCACGTCCACTCTATCTAGACCTTTCCATATTCAGTAGTTTAAATGAAATTCCCCCCACCCCCTTATGCTTCTAAATTCCAGTGAGTACAGGCCAGAGCTTCAAAACACTCCTTCATACGCGATATGGCGCACCAATATTGCTGAATTGTCTGGGGAGCACTGCGGTGTACCTCTGCTACTCATGTTATGTTTTTAGCGCGCGCACTATCTAACATGTCAATATAAGAAGTTGGTACGCTACCTTTTATTGTTGGTGTGCTGATATATACTCTAACTCTCCACTCGCAAAGGTAATTGTGGCCCACAGACACATCGCTTTGCAACACACACTCCCGTGCCCCCCACGCTGAGTATATCCTATTAACCCCCATCCGACCCCCTTCCGTTCTTCAACACCTGCGTGGTCCTGCCACCGTCTATTTGGTCACTATAGACAAACACTTAAGACCAAACATGCTTGTGCACTATATCTTTAGGCAATAAATATAATTTGACATATGAGAGGAAAAGGCATTATTTTTCTCAATTCCACAGAATACAAGGCACAAAATAAAATGTATTTAGGATATGGCACGCATCTGGTTGATCTTGTTTTCATAGTTCAATTCTAAAGTGCGAGTAGAGAGAGTAATTTCCATCTCAAAACTCACAAAATATTCCTGCAAGAGATCCTGATTTTATGGGGAAAATCAAAATGCTGAATTAGCTCACCGGATCAGGCAGCATCCATGGAGGGAATGGACAGGTGATATTTCAGGTTGGGACCTATTCTTCAGATTAATGGGATAGGGTGGAGCAAGCTGGAAATGAGAGATAGGGGTGGGGCAAAGAGTGATAAGTGGATACAGGTGAGGGGGTGTGATTGGTTAATGGATAGAGTAAGTGATAAAGTCTAAAGGTGAAAAGTGGGACAAAAAGATGTCAGATAAGTAAAGAAGAAGTGGCGTGAAATGTAAATTTGGAGGGAGGGATGTGGACGAGGAGGGGAAAAAGGGTGAATAAAAGGAAAATATGGGACGCGGGGATGGGAAATTAATGTACGGAGGGGAAAGGAGCAAGGGGTTGGGAGAAATGTGTAAGGTGGAGGCAGGGGAAAGCGATTGAGGGGTTCTACTTGAAATTGGAGAATACAATATTCATACCATTGGGTTGTAAGCTATCCAAGCGGAATATGAGATGCTATGAGATGTTCCAGTGTGGTTCTATCCCTTTGCCAAAATCCACAAACAGGATTGCCCTGGCAGGTGCTTTGTTTCTGGCTGCTTCTGCCTGCTGTTTACCCTGATGAACCACGACTGTTGTGCCAGGTTTAGTACAAACCACATCATGAAATACGCAGATGACACAACAGTGGTGGGCCTCATCCGGGACGACAATGAGCTGGCTTACAGGGAGGAGGTGAAACAACTGGTGGACTGGTGCAATACGAACAATCTGATCCTGAATGTCGAAAAAATAAAGGAGGTCATCGTCGACCTCTGGAAAACCGGCACAGTCCCATGCCACTTCACATCAATGACAGTGATGTGGGGTTGGTCAGTAGCACTAAGTTCCTGGGGGTGCAGATCACTAACAGTCTGACCTGGTCAAATAACATCTCATCAACAGTTAAGAGAGTGCAGCAGCAGTTGTACCTTCTGCGTCGGATGAGAAGAGCTCACCTCCCCCATCCCGTCCTCACACTTTCTACAGGGGCACCATAGAGAGTATTTTGACCAGGCTGTATCTCTGTCTGGTTAGTTGGGGACTGTAAAGCCTCCGACTGGAAGTGTGCAGAGAGTGGTGAGGACAGCTGAAAAAAATAATCGGGACTTCTGTCCCCTCAATCGGGGATATTGCGACCATATGTTGCGTGTCTAAGGCCAGCAGTATTATAAAGGACCCCACACATTTCCATTACGGACTGTTCACTCTGCTGCCCTCGGGCAAAAGATATCGTAGCATAAAGAGCAGAACATCAAGGTTCCACAACAGTTTCTTCCCACGAGCCATCAGACTCCTGAATGCCATGTAATGGGCTGTCACCATTGTCTATTTTATCCTTTTATCCATTTTATCCTTTTATCCATTTTATCCTTCTGTTTATTATTGTGTTGCACGGGGAGCCAAATACAACAGAATTTCGTTTGGAATTGCATATATCGATGTATTTCTAAATTACAATAAAGTTTGTTTGACTTTTTGATTGACACTGCTCCGAATTCATCCATCCTATTTTGACTCCTCTAGTTCCGTTTCTTCCAACCTACAGCTGAGTTACCTCACACGCCCTCCCCCACGTCAATAACTTTAATTTCCAAGGCTCTTATCGCCTCATTATACTTCCATTCCCCATCAGGAAGGTCTCGAGGACCTTCAGTTCCTCCTTGAACTGAGACCCAATCAGTTCCCCTCAATTAACATTTTCCTCCACCTGAAGGAACCTTCCCACCCTTAATAATTCCCACCCAAAACTTATCTTTTGACTCCTCTCACTTCAACTTAAAGGTGCAGCAATGGGCCCCAACTATGCCTGTCTTGTCATTGGATATTGAACAATCTTTATTGCAAATATACCCCAGCACCATTCCCCAACTCGTTCCCTACTACATAGACATCTGCACGAGGGCCATCTCCTGCACCCATGCGGAACTTGTTGATCAACTTTACTAATAACTTCCACCCTGCTCTCAAATTCACTTGGACTATATTTGACTCTTTGCTCTTCCTTCTTGTTCCCTCTGTCTCCATCACAGAGCAGAGACAATCGACTAACATCTATAACAAACCCATTGACTGACACAGCTATCTTGACTACACCTCCTCCCTTTGTGTCCTCTTGCAAGGACCCCATCCCTTACTCTCAATTTCTCCATCTCCACCACATCTGCTCCCAAGATGAGACTTTCCACTCCAGGACACCCGAGAAGTCATTTATCTTCAGTAAAGGTGGCTTCTCTCCTGCTGTTGTGGATGGAAGCCTCACCCGTGTTTCCTGTGTGTTGTGTAGTTCTGCTCCCACTCTGCCTCATCTCAGATGGAACGAGTTCCCCTGGTCCTCAACTTTCACCACACTAGCTACCCCAGCCAATACATTATTCTCTGCCATTTCAACCATCTTCAAAGTGACCCCATTGCCGGCTGCCTCTTCCTGTCTCCACCCCTATTCGCTTTACACAGAGGACCAATCACAACACACCATTTTTTTTGCATTGGCGCAGGCCAAAAGATATTTCTGATCGGTAGAGGTCATTAAAATAAAGGCAAAATAACATAAAATTGATGGCAGTCTTTCAAGATTGAAGAGAGTATTGAGTATAGAAAGCAGAACATGATGATAAATTATGAAATCTTTGGGAGCAGTATCAAAAGAGTTTTATGTTGAACTTATTTTGGATTTACTGCTGCTCATCCTGTTCGTAAGTGATCTACATCATATTACATTTTAAAACTTACAATATGCTTTAGTTAAGCAGCAGTGTTGGGTGCATTGATAGCATTACAAGTATTCCTGCCTCATTAAGCAACTGCAATAAGAAATGTCAGATGAGGTTTAATGTGACTAAATGTAAAATAATGGGCATCAAAACCCCAAAATATACAGCCTTTATAAACAATGGATGGGTTTCAACTGACAGAAATGAAAATGTAAAATAACACTTAAGACAGGATTACTCATAATTCATTGGTACCATCCAGTCAGTCCACGATTATTAAAGCAGATACAAGGATGTACTTCAACTATGTTTGATTGGAATTTTAACCTTGTGCAGGCTAATAATGTAATATTTAGAATTTTTGTTTGAAATGGTGGGCAATTTGCCATCAAATTAGTGTATTGGACAAGGTCAGTGAATAAAAGGAGGATGACTTTGCAACTTTAGCACTTAATTACATGGTAGGTCACAGAATTAAAATGATATTCATGTCAGAGAAGAAAACAGCAAAGATTTGTGTCCATTTAAAGAAGGGTGGAAGCAATGCAGGAAAAATTAATCTCAGATACCACCATGGAGTTTAAGGGTCTCCACCTGTAACATGGAGACCATGTGAGTCCTATTTTACAGGAGAGGGGAGGAGGGCTTATTCATTGAACAAATGAGGCCAAAGATTGCCACAGTTCATTTGAGATGAGGTGCAGTTGTTGAGGCACATTACAAGCCCCTTCACAAGACATGCAATGCAAAGATTGAAGAAGTTTACCTCTCCGTCTACAATGCCTTTAACTTGTAATAAAAGCGCAAGGTACTCCTTAAACATGCTGTTTTCCTGCCATTGCTTACCCGTGCCACATAAAAGAAGATGGCGACACTGAGTAATGTAGAGAAGAAAAATAATGCGCTGGGGTAAGACGGGAGAATAACATTTTAATGCGGAGTTTCCAGCTGCAGCCAAGATCTTGGCATGGATTTTTTTTGGACAATGTTCAGAATGAAACCTCTGGCACACATCCATTTAGATACCAGCAAGGCAGAGGGCTCTGTGAATACAGTGGCAGTCGTGGAATACCGGATTGGAGGTGTACAGTGTCCAATAATGGATACTGTACACATCAACAAGTTCTGTCACTGGATCCTGCGTGCAGTTCAGCAGTGAAGCTCAGCCTTGCTGAGGTTTCCCCAGAAGTTATATTGTGATTAGGGTCACGGATCCTGAGACAGGTTAGTGCAGGATCCCTGAGCTCATTGTTTTCATTGGGGTTTAGAAGAATGCGGGGAAAAGAGAAAGACAATTCCATCTTTAGAAAAACATAATCTGCAGTATTCTTTAAATGTTTGATTCTAAATTAAAATACTCTTGTCTTGTTACATGGCCCAATTTCCTATGTGTGAGACAATTAAATATCTAAAAAGGAAATAAAGTTTATGAAATTGTATCAATTTATTTATTTTAATTGTTTCTGGATGTTAGGTACATTTAATAGATCTGACAGTTTTGGCCGCAGGCAAGCTGGGGTAGAGCGTTGCTGGCTGTTAACGACTTTGCATACAGGAAATGGGGAACAATAGGGCAGTACGGTGGCACAGCAGCAGAGTTGCTGCCTTGCAGCATCAGAGACCCAGGTTCGATCGTGACTATGGGTGCTGCCTGTACGGAGATTATATGTTCTCCCCGTTGACGCCGTGGGTTTTCCCCGGGTGCTCCTGTTTCCTCCCACACTCCAAAGATGTACAGATTTGTAGGTTAAGTGGCTTTGGTAAAGACTGTAAAGGGCCTGTCCCACTTGGGCGTCATTTGGTGCGCATTACACGCGCATGGTGCGTGGTGACGTAGGCAGTGACGCGCAGTCGCGCACGCACCCCAGGAATTTGGAATGTACAAAATGACGCCCAAGTGGGACAGGCCCTTAAATTGTCCCTAGTGTGTTGGATAGTGCTATTGTCCAGGGATTGCAGGTCGGTGTGGGACCGTCGGTGGGCCGATAGGGCCTGTTTCCGCAACTGTATCTCTACCAAACTAAATAAAAACTTATTTGCCGAGGTTGCACCATTAAGACTATGTCTGTACCTAGGGCTTTCTTATTGGACTGTGGCAGACAGTTTACTATGACCCTCAATTGCCACAGGGTTTTTTGGCCCCCCCAGATTGATTAGACATGGGCTGCGGATCTGGGGCCCATTAGCGATGTTTCCCTGGGAGGTTATCAGCTAGCCCAGTGGATGTATTTTAGTGAACGAATGGGACGGTTCAGTATCTGCCAGGTACGCTCCAACCTCATCCATTAACTCACAGCGGTAGGGGCGGGACTGGTGGGCCGTGTGAATGTGAAGGGGGGTGGGGATATAGCGAAACGGGAGCCGTATGTGATCCTAGCGACGGGAGGAGGGGCCCGGGGTCTGAAGGCACGAGGTCAAGTGGTCGGACTAATGGAGAACCCTGCTGTACAACCCAACCTTCCTGCTCCTATTTATAGAGGAATCAGGGTCAAAAAACACTGAGAGCTGCCATGTCAAACACTGGCTAACCCCAGATAGATTCTAGGGTCAGCTCAGGTCTCACACCAGGAAGGATGTTAAGAGTTTGTAGGAAATGGGTGAGCAGTGAAAAGTCTCAGTCATGTGTAGACTCTCGGGCTATTTACGTTGCAGGGGAGGAGAGTAGTAGACTGAGAGCATGTTCACAAACAAACAAGGAGAAGTTGTTCCAGAAGACATACAACATGGACTTCGGGTGACCACACCAGAGGCAACGGCAGATGACAAACTGGGCAGAGATTGGAGAGACAATGCTTCAGGAAGAGGGCTGGGTCTTGCTGAAGGGGATACCTTTGTAAAAGTCTGAGGAAAGGGGCAAGGCCATTAGGGCGATAGACAAAATGCTGGACGTAACTCAGTAATGACAGCATCTTGGCTAGAAAATGATTGGGTGATGTTCGTTTCGGGTGGCGGCCATTCTTAGAGTGCGGCCTGATCCACTGAGTTACTCCAGCATTTTATTTTTATTTTTGGTATAAACCAGCTTCTGCAGTTCCTTCCTACATAAGGTAAAAGGGGACCTAGGAGAGTGCTCGTTCAAAGTGACGGGCGAGGCTCAATAGGCCAAATGGCTACCATCCACTGCACCCATCGACTCTAGCAGCAATATTGGTGCCAACCTCACACCTTCCTGCAGGCCAACATCTCCAGCACAACACAACCCCACTTGTCCAACACCACCCTCATGCCCTAACATCCCTCTCTAACCCCCCACCACGGCGTACCCCACCCACCCGGAGCGCACTGTACCGTGGAAGGCATCGGCATCGATCCCAGCAGGGGGAGGGCGGGGATGGGGGCTATATCCCCCTACTTTTTGGAGTTGGGGATGGCCTGTATTATTATCCCCCAGTTATTAGAGGTCGAGCAATAACAAAAATAATAATTACCTCCTATCTCTCATGTAGGCCCTACATTATCTTAAACATACTTCAAACAAAAAACATTGAAATCATACTTCTACAATGCACTAAAACATGATTTTAATACAACAAATTTCAAACTGTCGCTATGTTGCAGCCCTTTTGGACCCAGTATCAAATTCTACAGCTTCAGGTAGCTCACTTTCTCTGTCTGTATCAGAACTCACCTTTTATGTTGTAAGTGAATCATCTGTCATTTTGGATCAGTCTCTCTATCTACCCATTGGCACAGCCTGAGCTGTTGTGCATGTCCCATACTTCTGTCTCTTTCAACCTGTTACAATGCTTAGTCTATATTCTGCCTCTTTAACTGCTCTCGTCTCATGACTAACCAATTGACTGGATGGCTACCACAGCTTCTCTGGCAACCTTGGCCCGCAAGAAATTGCAGAGAGTTGTGTATGTAGCCTCGTCCAAAACACAAACCAACCTCCCTTTCAATGACTCCCATCTACACTTCATGCTGCCTCATCAAGGCCACCGGCATAATGAAGAACCAGCCTCATCTCAGTCACCCCCTCTTCTCCCCTCTCTCATCAGGCAAGAGGTACAGAAGTTTTAAAATGCATACCTCCAGATTCAGGGACAGTTTCTTCCCAGGGTTCTCTCACCAGCTAGAGTGTGGTCCTGACCTCCCATTTATTTCATTGGAGACCTTTGAACTATCTTTAATTGGACTTTAATTGCACTAAATATTGTTCCCTTTATCCCTTATCTGTACTGTGGATGGATTGATTGTAATTATGTATTGTCTTTTCTTTCACTAGATAGCACGCAACAAAAGTCTTTCACTGTACCTCGATACATGTGGCAATAAACTGAACTAAACTAAACTCTGCCAGATATATTCTCCCCTCCTCCCACCTTCCCTGTTTTTACTCTTTCCCAGTTCTTCAATCAACCTCAAATATTAATGATGTTTCTCTTTCCGCAGATGCTGCCTGTGTACATTCAGCATTTACTGCTTTTATTGCCTTATCATGATAGCTCAGCTCAATTCATTGTACTTTCTCGTCCAATTTGAAGTAATTAGTTTGTGCTTATTATTAATACTTAAGACTAGCTGTAAGCACAATTAAATTCTGCTGAGTTAAAAGAATGCTCCTTCTGAATTTGCTCCATATTGATGATAGCATTTCGAGAGGAGCAGTGAGTTTTCCCAAAGTCTCCAAAAACATTTTCCCCTCAGCAAATGTCATCAGGAAACAGATTGGATTGTTATTTATCTCAGTGATGTTTCTGGAGTATTAGTCCCAGATACTCTGCTTGGATGTCTGTATATCAATACATCAATCGTAGCACTCCAAATGCAATTCATTAAATGAGTTGTTTTGAATTGTAAAAAATGATTGGATGCAACATACGTATATCATTAATCCCCTCCGAAATTATTCCAACAAATGACATTTTCTAAAAGTAGAAAACAATTTGGGGCGGAACTGTGGTTCTGAAGTGGTTTAATGGGGCTGAAGGGCAGTTTATATCAATAGCTGACAGTTATTGATTGTCAACATAGATAGCAAACTTACCAATTGATATCTTCAGCTTAAGCTCCCCATCACACTTAGTGGAAAATGAGATGAGATGATAATTGATTATGACATAATTGTTCCATCACAAGTGGAACATAGAACACATGTTCTTATATTTCTGCTTATAATTAAAACATCAAAAAGGGAAGAAAGAAATTAAGTTTACATTCTTGCAAGTTCTTCCACCTTAAAAATGTCTACATGGAAATAGAACACCTTTTCCATTGGTTTATGGACAGTGTAGTATGTACACTGCAAGAGCATATTATCAGTCGACATCTTTGTGATGAATGTCTGTATTGCAAGTTCATTCAGGGTCCATGATTTATTCATGAGGGACATCAAATAGCATGTACATCATCCAGTAATTGATGACATTTTGCTGCTTACATTGTGCCTTAAACAATACTCTGGTACATGAATAGCAGTAATCAACTTTGTGCTACATGGACTGGATACTTCGAATCCTCCCACTTTTTTCTGAAGATGTTCTAATAAAGGTCTCACAAGAGATGAGGCATGATTTAGTTGCATCAAAAACTGTTTTCTTTTCAAGTTAGAGAAAGAAAGGAACACTGGTTTTACTGCATAATTCACTTTTCTGTAGTGCCTTTTCTATTACAACAATAATGGTTATGCCTTTTATTTACCTTAATTCATGTAAATGGAAGATCTGTTCCTATGTTTTCTCAGATGACAGAACATGTTCTAAAGGCTCAGCCATGTTGCCTCTTATGTACTTCTGGCGAATCACTGTGGCAGGCAGCTCTTGACTTGCCTTTGAGTGTAGAGGTGTTATGGGAATGTCGCGGAATGAGAGAATAAGAAAGTATAGACACAATGCTGAGTAAAGGAGGATTGGTGGGAGGAGAGAGAATGAGGATAGACGTGAGAAAGAGGGAACGGAAATGCAGAGAGAAAGGAGAGAGGGAAGAAAATGGGAGGAAAATAGATCAAGGAAGAAAACAAGACCAAGGACCTCCAGTTGCTGGTTTACAAAAAAAAAAACCACAGAAAATGCTGGAGTACTCAGCGTGTGAGGCAGCAGCATCTCTGGAGATGGTGGATAGGTAGGCTTTTCGGATCGGGTTCTTCTTCAGCTGATAGGCTGAATGATTAATTATGCTCCTGCGTCTTATGGTCTCAAACCTCAGTTTAAAGCTCGCAGCCTGTTGTTTTGTGCTTTGGTCTTAAGGCTTGAACAGGTTGACACGCCATTTGTGTGATTAAATCAAGGCTGATGCCCCTATGTTGATGGCACTGAGGACGTAAACAGCTCGCCCACTGCAAGGAAATATACAGCGTGGGCAGGTATGAAATCAAGCAGAAACACAGCACAGATTGGATTATATGCTGTCACTTTGTCCTCAAATTCCACCTTTTTTCCCCCCATGATTTCTCTCAATCACAGGGCAGAATGTATGTTCAGCTGCACAAATTTCCACCCAACTCCTCACGAACCAGCCTCTCTAAAGAGTCAATCAACTAATTGTGGTTAATCGTGAACTGTTTTCAATTGTTTTGCAAATATCCAGTTGGGTGTTTTTGGTGGTTTAAAAACATTATTGATATTTACATGGAGCAGAGTGCTGAGGACTGAGTTACAGTATATGGAAAGGGTGGCCAGGCTGGGACTTTATTTCTTGGAGCATAGAAAATTGAGAGGTACTCTTACAGAGGGGAATGGGGTGGGAGATTGCAACCTTCACGTGGTCCACCCTGTTTCGACTAATGCAATCAACCGGACGTGCACAACCAAATAGATCTAATAGAACAAGTTGAACTACAACCTGAGGCTGTGCACGCCATATGCAAGATGAAGAGGGGAGTAAAATCATGACTCTAAAGTCGAAAAGTAAAGCATTGTAAGCTTCCATTGCAGGAGTGATACCTGATGGCTTTATCATATGGTTGGATCTGCTTGTTTGTTCTTACAGGTGGTTCAAATCTATATGGAGTATTTGCCAGGCTGATACTGGACACTTCTGTCCTTATTATACTTCAGTTGTTAGTTGATCCTTCAAAATGCACATTTAAAACCCTTGAAGCAGAAAAAAAGCATTGAGTCAAACAAAAAAATGTTGAATGTGTGCTGGCAAGAATCATTGAACAAGAAATATAGAATAATAAATGGTTCATATCAACATCAGAACTTGTATTTCACATATCCACTCTTGGAAAAAGACTATCTACTCTATCCTCTCATTATCTTAATATAATTCATTCAGGTCAGCCTCGCTCCGACGCTCAGTGGAAGCAATCCACTTTTATCCAATTTTTATAGCTAATCCTCGCCAATACAGGCACACACTGGTGAAACAAACCTGCATCGTTTCCAAATCTTCCACATCCTTCCTTCAGTGAGGCAATCAGAATTGCATTAAATGCTCCAAATGTTGCCTTGGTAAAGTTTTATTCAGCTGCAACGTGACTTCCCAAATTTTATACTTAATGCAACACCAATGAGGGGAAGCATGCCATATGGCTTCTTTGTCACACTGTCCACTTGTGTTGCCACTAGGGGTTGCCAACTGTCCCGTTTTAGCGGGGACATCCCATATATTGGGCTAAATTGGGCGAAATATGGGGCCACCCTTGTCTCATATTTGTGCCACTACTCGGGTCGCAGGGTACTGTTGGGGTCGGAGCGACGCATCGGCCCGGCTCACCCGTCCGACGTACTTCTGCAGCCCATGGAGTGGCAGCAGCAGCTCCATTCGCCGTTTTTTGCCCGGCGGTTGGCAGCCAGGGCCTGCTGGAATAGAAAATAGAAAAATAGGTGCAGGAGTAGGCCATGCGACCTTTCAAGGCCCTGCACGCCATTCAATATGATCTGGCTGATCAACCAATCAGTATCCCGTACCTGCCTTCTTCTCCGTTCCTTGATCCCTTTAGCCATCAAGGGCCACATCTACCTCCTCTTAAATATAGCCAATTAACTGGCCTAACTACCTTTCTGTGGCAGAGAATTCAGAGATTCACCATCTCTGTGTAAAAAATGTTTTCTCATATCAGTCCTAAAGACCTTCCCCTTATCCTTAACTGTGACCCCTTGTTCTAGATTCCCCAACTCGGGAACAATCCTTCCTGCATCTGCCTGGTCCAACCCCTTAGATTTTTGTAAGTTTGTTATGATGATCCCCTCTTTCAATCTTCTTAATTTTTCGCGAGTCCATGCCGAGTCTTTCCCTGTCTTTTTATATGAAAGGTCCTGACATCCCAGGACTCAGTCTGGTGAACCTTTCTCTGACTCCCTCTATGGCCAAGTGTGTCTTTCCTCAGATTGGAACAAAACTGTACACATTTACTCCAGGTGTGGTCTCACCAAGACCCTGTACAACTGCAGTAGAACCTCCTGCCATATACTCTAATCCTTTTGCCTAAGTTTGCTAACATAACATTAGCTTTCTTCACTGCCTGCTGCACCTGCTTGCCTACTTTCAATGGATTGGTGTACCATGACACCCAGGTCTCATTGCTATCGCCCCATTTCTAATCGACCACTATTCAAATAAT
Organism: Okamejei kenojei; assembly: GCA_035221665.1. NCBI lineage: Eukaryota > Metazoa > Chordata > Chondrichthyes > Rajiformes > Rajidae > Okamejei > Okamejei kenojei. The sequence goes on along the minus strand of CM069135.1, from coordinate 18,125,215 downwards.
ATTTTATTTTCTGTTTTTGCCACCGAAGTGGATACCCTCACATTTATCCACCCCCATTATAATGCCTCTGCCATGCTTTTGCCCACTCAACCCCGTGTCTATCCAAGTCACCTTGCAGCCTCCAAGCATCTCCTCACAGCTAACACTGCCCCCCAGTTGCGGTGTCATCCGCAAAACTTGGAGATGTTGCATTCAATTCCCTCGTCCTCAACATTAATATATATTGCAAAATGCTGGTCCCAGCAACGAGCTCGCGGTACCCCCCAAGTCACTGCCTGCCATTCTGGAAAATGACCCAGTTTACTCCTATCCGTCTACCAAGCCTGTTCTCATCCACAACAATACTGAACCCAATACCGGTGTGCTTTAAGTTTTGCATACTGGTTCGTTTGTTGGGACCTTGTCGAAAGCTTTCTGAAGGTCCAGAATATAAACATCCACTGGTTCTCCCTTATCCACCCTTCTAGTTACATCCTCGAAAAATTCTATAATATCCGTCAGACATGTGGGGTTACATTAGCTACCCTCCAATCCTCAGGAACTACTCCAGAATCTAAAGAGTTTAAAAAAATCTAAAGAGTTTTAAAAATTGACCTTCGTCTACCGTCCGTGGACGTTCTGACGTTCGTCTACTGCTGACACCACCACCCCATCTTCTCATGGCCGATCATCGGTTCGTGAGTCGGAAGGGGTGCCGGACTTTGTGCGGCCAAAAATTCTTCAGCTGGCCCGCCGGCTGGGCTTTATGTGCAGCATCTGGGCCAATTCATCATTCACCCCGTCACTGCCATCGGTCAACGAATTGCTGTATTTTAACCTTTTGTCCCTCATTTGGGAGTGAAAAAGTTGGCAACCCTAGTTGCCACTTTACGTTCAAAGAACAATGGACTTGGTCCTCAAGTCCATTCTTTACAACAATGTTCCGAAGCATGCTGCCATTTACTTTATAGTTTATTTTTGCAAAATATTATGTCTCACACATGTCCAAATTAAACTCCATCTGCCATTGCTTTGCTTGAATTTTCAATGGTGTAGATGATATGTGTGTACACCTTTAATTGATAGTAACAATGTCCATGCTAACCACTCCCCCACCAGTCAGTATAATTGTAACCCACACGCCCCTAGCTCGCTCTCTAGTGATCGTGACAGACCACGTACAGCCAGGGCTATATATAATGTATGCTAAATAAAGTGAAGACTACTAAGAGTTAAGGTGTCTGTTTACCTTCTCTACAAATGGATCTGAATTCTATTATATCATTTGACCACCATCCTCACCTTAAATCAGGAGAGACACAAGGAACTGCAGATCCTGGAACCTTAAGGAATACATAAAGTGCTGGAGTAAATCAGCAGGTGAGCATCTGGGGACTGAATGGATAAGTGACGTTTTGGGTCGTGACCCTTCTTCAGTCTGAAGAAGGGTCCTGAGACTCGAAAAATCATCTACCACTCTCTTCATAGATGCTGCCTGATCCACTGTGTTACGCCAGCGCTGTGATTTGCGCTTAAATCAAGAGTCCTGTCAGGTCTTGCGTTTAATCTAGTTTCTGTTCCTTATTGGTTTTGAGTATTTGAGTTTGCATTCTTGTTTTGTTTTGGTGCCGCACATCTCCTCTTGTTTCAGGTGCCATTTCCTGTCAGGTCGTTTACCCTCATGTGATTGTTGACCCCGCCCTGATGTGTTTCACCTGTGTCTCGTTATCCCCTGTTAAGTCTGTATTTAAGCCTTTGTGTTTCAGGTTTCTTTGCCAGTTCGTTGTGTATGCCACCTGGTATCACCACATTCCAGCTCTTGAAATGTTGTGACTTTGTCTACTCGATCACTGCCTGTTTTTTGACCACTGTTTTTGCCTGCTCCAAGATTAGTGTTGCTTCAGTGTGCCGACTTGGACCGATTAAACTCTGAATACGGATCTGCCCTATGTCTGAGCCTGCATTTGTGTCCTCCTCCTGAGAATCAAATACACAGGACTAGATGTTAAGAAGTCCCTTGTGCCAGTAGGTGGGGAGCATTTTCACGACATTCATTGATTGCTGAGAGTGGTCGACGCTCAACATCAGGGGGGGGGGGGGGGGGGGGGGGTACGTTATTCGTATATATCTTTGGCCTGGGTAACCTTCAGGACAGCTGGGCACAGGACACATCATCAGTATGTGTACCCTTGCATCACTGGACACTGGGTGTTTCGTCGTCCTTTTATCACTATTCAATACCAACGCCTCCACAACACCAAGCGGCGGGCCCGCTGCAGGATGATCAACCCTCAGCGAGTGTCCCGTGTCAAACTGCCTCAAAAGATTCACCATGACGCATTTGGGGCCCAGCATGGGTCTTACTCCGCTGAGCCAAATCCAACAGCTGCTTCTTTCAGCCGCGTCCTGAGAGTGATCTTATGGTCTTCTTATGGTCACCTGAGAGCCTGACCGTGGATTCCAAGCTCCTTCAGCAGTCTGATGGTAGAGACGCACCACAAATCCTCTGCATCCCTCTGCATCCCCACATCAACTGGATAAACGTTGATGTTCCAGCACGCTGCGTTGAGCCTCTGCTGCAAGCTCTGGTGTAGAGCGCAGCTTCTTTATCGCTCATAGGCCTCCACAACAGAGTTCATTCTCCCTCCACCTCCTCCCATGGAACTGAGAGCTCTATGATGTAAATCGTCTTCTGTGAAAGGGACCAGAACACCAAATACTCTGGGCCAGAGGTTGGTTAAAGCAATTTCAGGTGGAAAGATTAGTTGTCGGCCGATGTCCGCCAGCATCCTCCAGTCACGGCCAACACATACGGCAACGGGCCTGCATAGGTTTTTTCCTTCTTCTGATCTAGTGGAAGGTTGTTTCGGTTGTTTTCTGTGTCCTTCTCGGACAAAGGTTGTCGCCCTTAAAGTGGCGAGGGGTTGCTTGCTCTCGGCAGGCAAGGAGTTTGGTCGCACACAGCCTGTTCTCAAGGGGCTGTTGGCCGCTCAGGGCTTTTTAATACCTGATTATGCCTCCACGTGTATCTCCCTTGCGTGAGGCTGGTCCTTGCAGCCTACCATGATGGTGTTTGTGAGGGTCGCTGGAGTTGGGCAGTGGCACAGGTTGGATCCTCGCCGTATACCACCTGATTGAGGTTCTTTGGTGATGGAAGGGACGTCGTATGTCGCTCTGATGATGAAGCTGATCTGCTTGATTCCATTTCCCAAAGTTCTTTTTCTTTCAGCTGATCTTCCTCCGCTCCACAAACCTTCCCACTCTTGCATCCATTGCCCCTGTTTTGGCAAAGAGAGACCGCCTTTGCACTTCTTGCGGCCTCCTCCTGTCGCCGCACCTCCTCAACCTCACCAATGTCCTCCGCTCTGATGTTGTGGCCTACTTTTCGCCAAAGTTGGTTTACTTGTTGTAAATGGCCAAAGCCTCTCTTCCCTGCTGCACTTTGCCCCACGACGTCTTTGTGCCTCAGGGCTGATGAAGCTTGCTGTACTGGCATCAGATGGTGTCCACTTCCGGGGCCGGATTACTCAGGGGCGGCGCAACAGCACTGATGTCTTGTCCCTCTAGAGTCCCTCAGTGTCATCTGGAGTCTTACTTTGGAACACTTGTATTCCTCTGTTAGACTAGTGAGAGTAGTTTCCAGGACCCCTTTGCCATAGAGGCCGATGTTAGTTTAGACATCGTGGGACACACCGAGCCAGCCATTTCTATTGCGTATGAAGTTATTGTTCGCATCCATCTTCTCCACAGTTGTTATTGGAGCTTCATAAACGGTCAGGGCCACATTGTCCGAGGAAGGAGTCCAAACGTACTGAGTAGGCACCAGAGCTCAGTTTCCCAGGCAGTAGGTCTGATTGATGATCTCCAGGAGGCCGTTGACAATTCCTTGCCTTAGCTGTTGCACTGCCTGCTCTTTGTCCCTTGAGAGGCTTGCGTTGTACCATCTGCCCAGGCTTTTTACTGGCTGCTCAGACACACTGTTGGTATTAGATCAACACAGATGCAGAACCTTGTGTCCCTCTAAGCACCCACCCTTACCCCCATTAATACTATGGCGATGCTTCGTTCGAGACTTACTTGGTTTGATTTTCATTCGGGGTGGGGGGCCCACTTGATGTTCTCCTGTAGCTTTCCAAGTAGCCGCTTGGTGCATGCTGCAGTAGTGGTTATTGTTGTCATATCGTCCGATGTATGTAGTATGACCCTGATGGGTGGCAGACGACGAGCCCAGCTGGAGCACAGCTGGGGTTCGTTATCGAACAACGCCCACCACCCATTTTGAGGCCCTGATGTGATGACTTACATGGCCATTGTAAAGGCCATGGGTGAGACTGTGCAGCCTGCCATGATGCCTACTTCCAAGAGCGCTGCATGTTGTACTGAATTCGGAGCCCTGTTGTGAAGCACAGCTGCAGGTCCTTGGGAAATAGTTCTTGACCAGTGTGTGGTGATGAGCTCTGGTACATGGAAAAAGGCAAAAGATTCCCAAAGGAGAGTTCATGTGGAACTGAACCAAATGCAAATTTCATAGGCCAGATCGAGGAAGATCACATGTAGGTCTCTCTTGTCCTTCTTAGCTGCTTGGATCTGGTGCCAGATCATGCTTGTATGCTCCAAGCAGCCTGAAAAATCTGGAATTCCTGCTTTCTGTACAGATGTATCAATGTACTTGTTGTTACCACATAGGTGGATAGCCTTTGTGATACAATGCTGAAAAAAGATTTTTCCCTCGACGTTGAGGAGACATATTGGCCGGAAATTGGCTGATGTTCTGATGCATCCATCCTTTTCTTTAGGTATTAGTATGCCGCCGGCCCTTCGCCACACCTTAGGTATTGTTTGCTTCTTCCACCACCACCCTCATGAGCTTCCATAGAAAGCGTAACACATCCGGTGCATTCTTGTAGAGCTTGTATGGTTACTCCGTTTGGCCCCGGAGCTGATGCTGCTCTTGCTCGCCGGACAGTGTTCTCTACCTCTTTCCATTTCGGAGGGGCTGGTGTCCAGGTTGAATTCAGGTGGTTGAATAGGTGGGATGTCATGTGGGATGACTAACTTCTCATCATGCCTTTTTCGTGTCTTGGTGGGCCTTTTTTCCAGGTGTTCCTCCAATTCTTGTTTTGATGTTTTCAGAGTTCCACTTTTTTTCCTTTGCGAAGAGGTCCTTTGATGAACTTGAAAGGGTCTTTGTAGAACCGTGTTCTTGTGTGTTCTTTATTCTTTGCGAAGTTTCCTCATGTTCTCTGCTTTTCGCAAGGTTGCCAATCGGCTCTTGATGTCCTCTTGGAGTAGCATGAGACCTTCTCTCTCTGCGTCAGTTGCTTTTTTCCATTGCTTTTTCAACTGTCTCCTCTCTCTGATTTAGCCTCTCGATCTCCTGCTGCCTCCTGGACTTGATTGGTGTTGGTAACTTCTTTCCACCTCTCCCTTTACTCACCCCAAACCGTTCTTCTCCATAGCTGTAGATTATGTTGCCCATCCTTTCAAGCTTTTCCACTGCTGTGCCCACTTGTTGCTCCAAGATATGTATAAGGTCACTGTTGACCGTCTCCCACTCTTTCTTTTCAACAGCTTTGGGCCACTTCACTCCAGGTTTATGCCCTTTGATCTTTCCCTCCAATGGAGGTCTTTGTAAGTTGTTGCGTGGGCTCCTCCACCGGCATTGCTGTGCTTGTATCACCCTCCTTCAGTGACATGGGTGCTGATGCTCTGCGAACTTTGGTTTGTGTCCCGTCGCTGTGCTTCATTCGACTGATTTGACTGGTTGCTTTCGTAAGAAGTACTGGTCAATGCGAGGCCCATGTCTCTGCTCTCTCAAGCACTTTTTCCTCCCTTGGTGGATCTTCAAGCCCATCATTGATGTTCTTTTCTCCCAACCACATATGCACACCTGAAGTTTGTGTCCCCGCAGCTGTTGTGGATGTCTCATGTGCCATGCTCTCCTTGTCCGTGGTCGTTTCCGTTCCTGGGTCTGTAACCATGTTATCAATCGGTGAGCCATCTTGCGCCCCCGCTTGCTCGCAGGCTCTCTAGGGGTATTTCTTTTAATTTACTTTTTGTAGCATTTAGCGGGTGTCTCCAACTAGCTGAAACAGCGTTGGAGACTGCTGTCATGGGGAGCTAGCCCATGACGGCCCCATTGGGGGTCTGTTCCCTCCTGTCAGCTGTCTCTCCAAGCTGTCACATGGACTTTCCCATGTTGTCAGCTGTCCTTTCACAGCAGTCACTGGATAAGTCCAAGATTTTCAGAATCAAATACACAGGACTAGATGTTAAGAAGTCCCTTGTGGCCAGTAGGTGGGGAGCATTTCACGACATTCATTGATTGCTGAGAGTGGTCGACGCTCAACATCAGGGGGGGGGGGGGGGGGGTACGTATAGTATATCTTGGCCTGGGTAACCTTCAGGACAAGCTGGGCCCAGGACACATCATCAGTAGTGTACCCTTGCATCACTGGGTGTTTCGGCCTTTTATCACTATAACACCCTCCACAAGGGCGGCCCGCTGCAGGATGATCAGCCCTCAGCGTGTGTCCCGTGTCAAACTGCTCAGATTCACCATGACGCATTTGGGGCCCAGCATGGGTCTTTTTCCGCTTGAGCCAAATCCAACAGCTGCTTCTTTCAGCCGCGTCTGAGAGTGATCTTATGGTCTTCCGCAGAGCCTGACCGTGGATTCCAAGCTCCTTCAGCAGTCAGATGGTAGATGACGCAACAAATCCTCTGCATCCCACTTCAACTGGATAAACGTTGATGTTCCAGCCACGCTGCGTTGCCTCTGCTGCAAGCTCTGTGGTAGCGCAGCTTCTTACGCTCATAGGCCTCCACAACAGAGTTCTCCCATGGAACTGTGAGCTCTATGATGTAAGCAGTCTTCTGTGAAAGGGACCAGAACACCAAATCTGGCCTGAGGTTGGTTAAAGCAATTTCAGGTGGAAAGATTAGTTGTCGGCCGATGTCCGCCAGCATCCTCCAGTCACGGGCCCTGCATAGGTTTCCTTCTTCTGATCTAGTGGAAGGATGTTTCGGTGTTTTCTGTCCTTCTCGGACAAAGGTTGTCGCCCTTAAGTGCGAGGGGTTGCTTGCTCTCGGAGGCAAGGAGTTGGTCGCACACAGCCTGTTCTCAAGGGCTGTTGCCAGGCTTTTTAATACCTGATTATGCCTCCACGTGTATCTCCCTTGCGTGAGGCTGGTCTTGCAGCCTACCATGATGTGTTTGAGGGTCGCTGGAGTTGGGCAGAGGGCACAGGTTGGATCCTCGCCGTACCACTGATTGAGGTTCTTTGGTGATGGAAGGACGTCGTATGTCGCTCTGATGATGAAGCAGTTCTGACAAGTCCTTCTTTCTTGCATTCAATAGCAATTTTATTTAAGACATTAAACCGTGACATTTGACTCATGAGCCATGCAATAACAATTATTTCCTCTGAAATTTTGAATTATGCGATATTCACTAAAAAGCCTTTATCACTTTTTTTGCATCAAAGACAGAATTAGAACCTTCCCAGGCCAATTTAAGAATTGTAACACAGAAACAAGATGAAAGAGTCTTGCCTTTGAAATTGAATATGTTTATAATATCATGGCGAATATAAAGCTATTGTGGTAGGCCAATTAGTTGTGTGTGGTGCTGATTGCTATATTTGTCTAATGTAAATCCTGTCAAAGCAGTTATATAATGGCAGCTCAGAAAAAACAAATTTCCCAGATTAGCTTGGACAAAATTTATGGTTGTGAATAATATTTACATATTGATGAAATGATACAATCTAAATTACATTGCACAGATTCTGCAAATGATCTTGGGTCTAATGGAATAAATGAAGGACATCCAAGAAAAGCAATTTCAAAAAGTAAAGGCGGCACAAATGTTAATTCCCCCTGTGTACCAGAGCCTTCTCTGAAAGCCTCCAGAAGCAAAGGGCAGGGAATGGAGGTGCTGCTGCTCAGATGACATTTACTTGTAATCTCTTTCCCTTGCATGGGCCAATTGGATGCAGAGCGATCTTGTAATACAAATCCCACAGCCAATTTAAGCCACGATCTCCTCACACCATCTTAATGTACACCTGTGAAGAGATCGTCATCCATGCTGCTGGTATTCTAACCTCATCGTTCAAGGCTTCTGAAGTGCAACTGAAAGTCATCTCCATTTTCCTAAGTGAGCACACAGTGACAATAAAATGGTTTGTCTGTGCAATCACGGAGATAATATCTGGATGCAAAAGCATTACATACTGAACTGAGTTCTTGTAATAGAAAAATGGAATACGCATCCACAAAAAGGATAGATGAGGCTTTAGATAGCAAGACAACAATCAGTTTATAATGATCCTCCCATGGCTGTATGGTAATTCAAAGTCATTAAGATCCTTCTGAAATACAACCCTCATTCCAGTTCAGAAACTTAACAAACTTAATGGGGAGCGAGAATTGGAAGAGCAAATATGTAAGGAGATAGCAGATATTAGTAGTAAGCACAAGGTAGTGATTGTGGGAGATTTCAATTTTCCAAAAATAGACTGGGAAACACATTCTGTAAATGGGCTGGATGGTTTGGAGTTTGTAAAATGTGTGCAGGATAGTTTTTTGCAGCAGTACATAGAGGTATCGACCAGAGAAGGGGCAGTGCTGGACCTCCTGTTAGGAAATGAGGCAGGTCAGGTGACGGAGATATGTGTTGGTGAGCACTTCGGGACCAGTGATCACAATACCATTAGTTTCAATATAATTATGGAGAGAGTCAGAACTGGACCTAGGGTGGAGATATTTGATTGGAGAAAGGCTAACTTTGAGGGAATGCGTAAGGATTTTAAAGGAGTGAATTGGGACACTTTGTTTCATGGGAAGGATGTAGAAGAGAAATGAAGGACATTTAAAGGGGAAATTGTAAGAGTACAGAATTTATGTCCCTGTTAGGTTGAAGAAAATAGTAAAAATTGGAAAGAGCCATGGCTCTCAAGGGAAATTGGACACTTGTTTCGAAAAAAGAGAGCTATCTACAATAATTATAGGAGGCATGGAGTAAATGAGGTGCTAGAGGAGTATAAAGAATGTAAAAAGAATCTTAAGAAAGAAATTAGGAAGGCTAAAAGAAGATATGAGGTTGCTTTGGCAAGAAAGGTGAAAGTAAACCCAAAGGGTTTCTACAGCTATATTAATAGCAAAAGGATAACGAGGGATAAAATTGGACCATTAGAGAACCAGAATGGACAGCTATCTGCAGAGCCAAAAGAGATGGGGGAGATATTGAACAATTTATTTTCTTCGGTATTCACCAAGCAGAAGGATATTGAACTCTGTGAGTTAAGGGGAAAAAGTAGGGTAGCTATGGAAACTATGAGATTCAAAGAGGAGGAAGTACTGACACTTTTGAAAAATATAAAAGTGGATAAGTCTCCAGGTCCTGACAGGATATTCCCTAGGACATTGAGGGAAGTTAGTGTAGAAATAGCAGGAGCTATGACAGAAATATTTCAAATGTCATTAGAAACGGGAATAGTGCCGAAGGATTGGCGTACTGCGCATGTTTAAAAAGGGTTCAAAGATTAAACCTAGCAATTATATACCTATTAGTTTGACGTCAGTGGGGGGCAAATTAATGGAAAGGATACTTAGAGATAATATATACAAGCATCTGGATAAACAGGGTCTGATCAGGAACAGTCAGCATGGATTTGTGCCTGGAAGGTCATGTTTGACAAACCTTCTTGAATTTTTTGAAGCGGTAACTAGAGAAATTGATGAGGGTAAAGCAGTGGATGTTGTCTATATGGATTTCAGTAAGGCCTTTGACAAGGTTGCCCATGGAAGGTTGGTTAAGGTGTCTGTGTACCTTCTCTACAAGAAGGTTCAGTCTTTGGGTGTTAATGGCGGAGTAGCAAGATGGATTCAACAGTGGCGGAATGGGAGATGTCAGAGAGTAATGGTGGATGGCTGTTTGTCAGGTTGGAAGCCGGTGACCAGTGGGGTGCCTCACGGATCTGTGTTGGGTCCACTGTTGTTTGTCATGTACATCAATGATCTGGATGATGGGGTGGAAAATTGGATAAGTAAGTATGCAGATGATACTAAGATAGGTGGTGTTGTGGATAATAAAGTAGATTTTCAAAGTCTACAGAGAGATTTGGGCCATTTGGAAAAGTGGACTGAAAGATGGCAGATGGAGTTTAATGCTGTTCAGTGTGAAGTGCTACATCTTGGCAGGACAAATCAAAATAGGACGTACATGGTAAATGGTAGGGAATTGAGGAATGCTGTGGAACAGAGGGATCTAGGAATAACTGTGCATAGTTCCCTGAAGGTGGAATCGCATGTAGATAGGGTGGTAAAGAAAGCCTTTGGTGTGCTGGCCTTTATAAATCAGAGCATTGAATATAGGAGTAGGGAAGTAATGTTAAAATTGTACAAGGCATTGGTAAGACCAATTCTGGAGTATGGTGTACAATTTTGGTCGCCTAGTTATAGGAAGGATGTCAACAAAATAGAGAGAGTAGAGGAGATTTACTAGAATGTTGCCAGGGTTCCAGCAACTATGTTACAGAGAAAGGTTGAACAAGTTAGGTCTTTATTCTTTGGAGCGCAGAAGGTTAAGGGGGGACTTGATTGAGGTCTTTAAAATGATGAAAGGGATAGACAGAGTTGACGTGGATACGTTTTTCCCATTGAGGGTAGGGAAGATTCAAACAAGAGGGCATGACGTGAGAATTAAGGGACAGAGGTTTCGGGGTAACGTGAGGGGGAACATCTTTACTCAGAGGGTGGTGGCTGTGTGGAATGAGCTTCCAGCAGAAGTGGTGGAGGCAGGATCGATTTTAACATTTAAGAGTAAAGTGGATAGGTATATGGACGTGAAGGGAATGGAGGGGTATGGTCTGAGTGCAGGTAGATGGGACTAGGGGAAAACAAATGGTCGGCACGGACTGGAAGGGCCGAGAGGGCCTGTTTCCGTGCTGTAATTGTTGTATGGTTATATGGTTAAACAAAATAGGTATAGTGATGTCCCACAGATGGCAACATGAACACGTTGAATCTTTTTAGAGACATTTGTTGATGTTAAATTGTGGTCAGTCCATTGGGTCGAATAGCTTCCCAAGTCTTGGCTGAATTAACTACCCCAAGTGAATTAACCTACTCTGGAGAAGGGTTAGATTTAAAACTGTGCCACATTGTGCAATTCCTATATTAGTTCCTGCAAAACAAAATTAGCCAAGGTTCAGTTAGACAGTCTATTCATAAAGGTAATAATGTCACCTTTATACACGTATAGCCATAGCCAGAAAACTAGAGACCCATTTCCACCTTCACTTCCTTCAATTGCTTTATGATTAGTGAGTCTAAGTGATTGAAAACTGTTTATTGTTTAGCTCTTCAAAGGCATTCGTCCCTGATCTGGCTTCTCACCACTTTCTTAGGCCATGGAGATGTTTGTTTTCTGGAAAAATGAATCATCATATCTGCTATCTGCATTCATGGACCTCTCATTTCTTGTTCTTTGTATGAAGGCAGAATACATTTTCAAGACTTTCATTTTAATTTGCTTCTGGTTTATCAATATTGAAATGAAACTCGAATGCTTAGTTAAGTCAGCCATTTGCATTCTTCCAGTTATATGTGAATTCTAAATTTGAAGGCACTTACGAGGAGGATTGCTGTCATTTTCCTGCTGAGTTCAGCCTAATATTACTTTTTTAATATTACAGTCCAATTATTAATATATCAGTCCATTCAGCAATTTTATTTTTGGTTTCCCACATCCCCTTGCATTTTGTGTAGGAAGGGACTGCAGATGCTAATTTACAGTGAAGATATACACAAAATGCTGGAGTAACACAACGGTGCAGGTAGCATCGCTGCAAGAAAGGAATAGGTGACATTTTGAGTCTAGACCCTTCAGACTGAGGAAGACCTTTGCATTTTATTTTATTAAGTTCTCTGTGCCAGTCCATTGAGAGCTCTCCAGCAGTCAATGCCCACTGTTCAGCCTCCCCAGTGACGTGACGTGACAATTGATGGTAACAGACGAGGCTGCAGGAGGCAGGCTTGGTGGCGTAATGGTAGTGCTGCGGCCTTACAGCGCCAGAGACCCAGGTTCAATCTTGACTACAGGTGCCTGTCTGTACAGAGTTTGTACATTCTCCCCATGACCTGCGTCGGTTTTTTTTCCCGAGATCTTCGGTTTCCTCGCACACTCCAAAGTTGTACAGGTTTGTAGGTAAATTGGCTTGGTACATTTTTCCTAGTGTGTGTAGGATAAGTGATAGTGTGCAGGGTTTGCTGGTCGTCGCGGACTCGGTGGCCGAAGAGCTTGTTTTCATGCTGTTGTAGCAGCACCAAATGTGGTGAATAAACAATTGCTTTATTCAGTGAGATAATAGGTTTGAAATACAGTTTGGTCCTCTAACATAATAATGTCATTGCTGCAGCAGCAGAGCGAGGGTGTTGTCTCGAGCTCAGCTACCTGTTGACTGCTTGATCTCAAAGTAAGATATGCTTATGTAGCAGGACACTCCCCTTAACCCCATGACGTCACGTGACAGTCCTCGTAACCACTGACGAGGGTTCGACCGCAAGTGGTCTGACCATCAGCTGATGCCACAGGACCCCCCCTCCCCCAGAACCGGAGGAAGGAATAGAACGTGCTAACCTTCTACAAGAAGGCGCGCGAGCATGGTCGAGGGCGGCCCCTGCTATGGGTTGGAGGCACCCCGGCAGTGGGTCGGGACGGTGGGGCCCTCGGGCGCAGTCGACGCTCCGGCTGTGGGCCATCCCGGACGTATTTAAGAGGAGACCAATGCAAAAGCCGCTGGATGGATGAGACACAGTCATATGTTCTCGATCAACAGGGGATGGTGTTCTGAGAAATACTACCCAGAGACACTCCCCTTAACCCCATGACGTCACGTGGCAGCCCTCGTAACCAAGTGGTCTGAGTATCAGCTGACTGCACATTGAACTAAACAAATTAATCCAAATTAAACTAAACGCAACGCAAGAAGAAGTGAGCATTCAGCAACCTTCTGGTTCCAGATTTGTACTGCTATTCATTGCAGAATACCTGCAGCAACTAGGTTACTGGAAAAGCAATTCCCTTGTGCAAAAATTAAGTGAAATAAATTGATTTAAAAAGAAAAGAAACTCCTTAAAAAACGGTGACTCAATCAGTGAGAGGCTTAATTGTTCACACAGACTCTCACTGAATCATTTCATATGGGTTATTAGGCATTTTGTTGAGGGATTTGAAGCTGGCCAATAGAAATTTGACAAAGACAACATTAAGATCATGGAAATGGGTTTGCTATATTATTTATAGGCTGATAATTTAGTTAAGTAGAATATTCTGTTATACACAAAGTAACATCGCTACTCAGAAAAGGGCTATTTTTGGACTAAAATCAATACACCGTAATGATAGGTTATTTTATCTACAATTTGAGGCTGCGGACTGACATGAATAAAGGTTTAAAATTAATAGAGATAACTAGCATTAAATTTAGATTATGAAAATATATTGCAGGATTCAGTAATCTCCAGACTGGAGTGTTAGAGTTATCTTCTGATTTTCGATTGGTAAATGGGTAACGGACAGTAGAGCCATGGGTGTATTTATGGTCCAGGCATAATAGCCATGTGGAAGACGGTGTTGGGGAAAGTTCCTCGACCACGCAATGCTTGTGGTGATTGTGCTTCAGTGATGCAATTATGCATTGGATAGGAGTGTTTTGAGCACTCCCCTGGAGATGGTCTCCAGTACTAGAGTATGCAAGAGCCATAATACTAGAAAACACCAAACAGATTTAGCTCCAGGTCACAAACTATACTCCCCTAGATGCATGTCCTTGATCTTTCATGGTCACTAACCAAACACTTAAAGAAAGGTAACTTTGAGGGTATGAGACGTGAATTGGCCAAGATAGATTGGCAAGTGATTCTTAAAGGGTTGACGGTGGATATGCAATGGAAGGCATTTAAAGACTGCATGGATGAACTACAACAATTGTTCATCCCAGTTTGGAAAAACAACAAATCAGGGAAGGTAGTGCATCCGTGGATAACAATGGAAATCAGGGATAGTATCAAAACTAAAGATGAAGCATACAAATTAGCCAGAAAAAGGAGCCTACCAGAGGACTGGATGAAATTCAGAGTCCAGCAGAGGAGAAAGGACTTAATTAGAAAAGGGAAAATAGATTATGAAAGAAAACTGGCAGGAACATAAAAACTGACTGCAAAAGTTTTTATAGATATGTGAAGAGAAAAAGGGTAGTTAAAACAAATGTAGGTCCCTTGCAGTCAGAAAATGGTGAATTGATCATGGGGAACAAGGACATGGCAGACCGATTGAATAACTACTTTGGTTCTGTCCTCACTAAGGAAAACATAAATAATCTGCCGGAAATAGTAGGGGACCGGGCGTCAAATGAGATGGAGGAACTGAGTGAAATCCAGGTTAGCCGGGAAGTGGTGTTAGGTAAATTGAATGGATTAAAGGCCGATAAATCCCCAGGGCCAGATAGGCTGCATCCCAGAGTACTTAAGGAAGTAGCCCCAGAAATAGTGGATGCATTAGTGATAATTTTTCGAAACTCTTTAGATTCTGGAGTAGTTCCTGAGGATTGGAGGGTAGCTAATGTAACCCCACTTTTTAAAAAGGGAGGGAAAGAGAAAACGGGGAATTACAGACCAGTTAGTCTAACATCGGCAGTGGGGAAAATGCTAGAGTCAGTTATTAAAGATGGGATAGTAGCACATTTGGAAAGTGGTGAAATCATTGGACAAAGTCAGCATGGATTTATGAAAGGTACAGTGGCTTGCAAAAGTATTCATACCCCTTTTCCACATTTTGTCACGTTACAACCACAAACGTAAATGTTTTTTATTGGGATTTTATGTGATAGACCAACACAAAGTGGTGCATAATTGTGAAGTGGAAGGAAAATAATACAAGGTTTCCAAATTTTATTACAAATAAAAAACTGAAAAGTGTGGCATGCAAAAGTATTCAGCCCCCCTGAGTCAATACTTTGTAGAACCACCTTTCACTGCAATTACAGCTGCAAGTCTTTTTGGGTATGTCTCTACCAGCTTTGCACATCTAGAGACTGAATTTTTTGTCCATTCCTCTTTGCAAAATAGCTCAAGCTCAGTCGGATTGGATGGAGAGCGTCTGTGAACAGCAATTTTCAAGTCTTGCCAGAGATTCTCAATTGGATTTAGGTCTGGACTTTGACTGGGCGATTCGAACACATGAATATGCTTTGATCTAAACCATTCCATTGTAGCTCTGGTTGTATGTTTAGGGTTGTTGTCCTGCTGGAAGGTGAACCTCCGCCCCAGTCTCAAGTCTTTTGCAGACTCTAACAGGTTTTCTTCCCTGATTGCCCTGTATTTGGTTCCATCCATCTTCCCATCAACTCTGACCAGCTTCCCTGTCCCTGCTGAAGTAAAGCATCCCCACAGCATGATGCTGCCACCACCATGTTTCACAGTGGGGATGGTGTGTTCAGGGTGATGTGCAGTGTTAGTTTTCCACCACACATAGCGTTTTGCATTTATGCCAAAAACTTCGATTTTGGTCTCATCAGACCAGAGCACCTTCCTCCACATGTTTGCTGTGTCCCCCACATGGCTTGTGGCAAACTGCAAACGGGACTTCTTATGGCTTTGTTTCAACAATGGCTTTCTTCTTGCCACTCTTCCATAAAGGCCCGATTTGTGGAGTGCACGACTAATAGTTGTCCTGTGGACAGAATCTCCCACCTGAGCTGTGGATCTCTGCAGCTCCTCCAGCGTTACCATGGGCCTCTTGGTTGCTTCTTTGATCAATGCTCTCCTTGCCTCGCCTGTCAGTTTAGGTGGACGGCCATGTCTTGGTAGGTTTGCAGTTGTGCCATACTCTTTCCATTTTCGGGTGATGGATTGAACAGTGCTCCGTGAGATGTTCAAAGCTTGAGATATTTTTTTATAACCTAACCCTGCTTAAACTTCTCCACAACTTTATCCCTGACCTGTCTGGTGTGTTCCTTGGGCTTCATTATGCCGAAGGAACATTGTTTGTTCACTAATGTTCTCTAACAAACCTCTGAGGCCTTCACAGAACAGCTGTATTTATACTGAGATTAGATTACACACAAGTGGACTCTATTTACTAATTAGGTGACTTCTGAAGGCAATTGGTTGCACTGGATTTTATTTAGGGGTATCAGAGTAAAGGGGGCTGAATACTTTTGCACGCCACACTTTTCAGTTTTTTATTTGTAAAAAGATTTGAAAACCATGTATCATTTTCCTTCCACTTCACAATTATGCGCCACTTTGGTCTATCACATAAAATCCTAATAAAATACATTTACGTTTGTGGTTGTAACGTGACAAAATGTGGAAAGGTTCAATGGGTATGAATACTTTTGCAAGCCACTGTAAATCATGTCTGACGAATCTTATAGAATGTTTTGAGGATGTAACTAGTAGAGTGGATAAGGGAGAACCTGTGGATGTGTTATATCTGGAATTTCAGAAGGCTATCTACAAGGTCCCACATAAGAGATTAGTATACAAACTTAAAGCACACAGTATTGGGGGTTCAGTATTGATGATGATAGAGAACTGGCTGGCAGACAGAAGCAAAGAGTAGGAGTAAACGGGTCATTTTCAGAATGGCAGGCAGTGACTAGTGGGGTACTGCAAGGCTCAATGCTGGTAACCTAGCTATTTACAATATATATTAATGATCTGGATCAGGGAATTGAATGCAACATCTCCAAGTTTGCGGATGACACGAAGCTGGGGGCAGTGTTAGCTGTGAAGAGGATGCTAGGAGGCTGCAAGGTGACTTGGATAGGTTTGGCGATTGAGCAAATGCATGGCAGATGCAGTATAATGTGGATAAATGTGAGGTTATCCACTTTGGTGGCAAATACAGGAGGGTAGACTATTATCTGAATGGTGACCGATTAGGAAAAGGGCAGATGCAACGAGACCTGGGTGTCATGGTACACCAGTCACTGAAAGTGGGCATGCAGGTACAGCAGGTTGTGAAGAAAGCGAATGGTATTTTGGCATTCATAGCAAAAGGATTTGTGTACAAGAGCAGGGAGGTTCTACTGAAGTTGTACAGGGTATTGGTGAGGCCACACCTGGAATATTGCGTACGGTTTTGGTCTCCTAATCTGAGGAAAGACATTCTTGCCATAGAGGGAGTACAGAGAAGCTTCACCAGACTGATTCCTGGGATGGCAAGACTTCCACATGAAGAAAGACTGGATAGACTCGGCTTGTACTCAATGGAATTGAGAAGATTGAGGGGGGATCTTATAGAGACTTACAAAATTCTTAAGGGGTTGGACAGGCTAGATGCAGGAAGATTGTTCCCGATGTTGGGGAACTGCAGAATAAGGGGTCACAGTTTAAGGATAAGGGGGAGGTTTTTTAGGACCGAGATGAGAAAATCATTTTTCACACAGAGAGTGGTGAATCTGTGGATTTCTCTGCCACAGAATGTAGTTGAGGCCAGTTTGTTGGCTATATTTAAGAGGGAGTTAGATGTGGCCCTTGTGTCTAAAGGGATCAGAGGGTATGGAGAGAAGGAACAGGATACTGAGTTTGATGATCAGCCATGATCATATTGAATGGTGGTGCAGGCTCGAAGGGGCGAATGGCCTGCTCCTGCACCTATTTTCTATGTTCCTACGTCTATGTTTCTATGTTTGGGATGCTGCTGTATTTGTCTAATGTTTTTGTAGCTGCTGCCATTCAAGTTGGCAAAAAATACCTCATCTAAACTAGTCTTGTTAATGCAGGAAAGCTTTCTACCAATCAGCATTTGAGCTACATTATTATGCGTGGTATCCAACCTCTGCCCTACTGGTTTTAAAGAAGGAACTGCAGATGCTGGAGAATCGAGGGTACACAAAAAGCTGGAGAAACTCAGCGGGTGCAGCAGCATCTAAGGCGCTCCTTAGATGCTGCTGCACCCGCTGAGTTTCTCCAGCTTTTTGTGTACCCTCTGCCCTACTGGGACAGTTTTGGTGAATTGTCAGCAGTTGAAAAAACAATTGACAATAAGAAGCCAAGGTCTATATTATAGTTGGCACACTAAGTTAGCACTGGAATGAAGATAATTGGGTGGATATAAACATCAATAAGAGGGGCTTTGAAACTAAATAGAGGGTGGTGTCACGACAGCCAAATCTGGAGGAAGAACATATTTAAGCCTACAACTTCAAAGGAGTCAGACAGCTGCAAGTTATAGACTGGAAGGTGGCCTTCTGAAATAGAAGATTCCCTAAGCATGTCAT
This sequence comes from Okamejei kenojei, assembly GCA_035221665.1. NCBI lineage: Eukaryota > Metazoa > Chordata > Chondrichthyes > Rajiformes > Rajidae > Okamejei > Okamejei kenojei. Next base: position 18,106,940 of record CM069135.1, on the reverse strand, counting down.
AGGGAATCAAAGAGCTTGAAAATTAATATTTAATAACAGACAATGATAGAAGGAAACACTAAAGCTAAACACTCAAACCAAGAAGTAGCAATCTTGGTGTCATTAGGTCTGGATGCATCATGTTATTGCCAATGGTTCAATGGTACTTTATTGTCACGTGTACCTAAGTACAGTGACATTATTTTATTTTGCATACTGTTCAGTGACAATCCTGCTATACGTTAGGCACAGTTATACTAAATATAAGAGTGTGAAACAGTAGACTGCACTAACACAGTACGCAAGAGTCACCATGTTTCAGGTGTCATCTTGCACCCTTCAAGTCTGGATTTCTTTTTAATGTCAGAGTCTTAACGTGGCCATAAACGGCTTTGTCATGGTGGTGGCAGAGGGTCAGTGTTGCAGGGGTTGTCCTGGCCAGGCGATGTTCGATGTCCTCTACTGCTGCTCCATGCCACTGCAGGCCATGGCTGTTCTGTTCCAAAATGCCTGAATTATAACGGAGGTGAAAATCCCCATTCAGCAGTTCTTCAAAAGGCTGACAAACTCAGAACATTTCCTGTCAAGATGTCTTCCTGGTCAGTCATCAAAAGATGCACGGCATTGGATTGTTGGCAGATTGACCAGCAGGATAGCCCTGAATACACAGAGATTTGTAACTTGTCGCTCGTACATTAGTGAGAGAGAGAGAGAGGTTATCGGAAATTGGAGGATCAGCTGCCACATTAAGTCATTGTAATTTCTCAATTCAGCCCCTGATCAGATCCTTGTACAACTGGCAGTAATTTATTTCCACTATTTGTAAACATAGGTCGGCTCAGGGGAGCTACTCAACCTGTGCCATTCAACACATCGAAGGTAGTTATAAATAATCGCAACCTTGTCTCCCATATTCATGTGCTGACCTCGATCACAGATGAGAATGCAGATATTTAGTGCAATTTATTTTTCCAGATAAGATGACAGCCTGTTATCATTTTTAGTTTGACACAATACATTTTCATCTGATCCTTTGTTTCACGAACTGCTTCACTTAGTGTCTTGGTATTTAAATTGAACATGGACCTGTGGTGGTTTCATTAAGAATGGCCTTTCATTTTTAGGTTTATCCAGTCCTCTCATCAACCAGAGTGCACTCCTGACTTCCCGTCTAACAAATTGGAGACCTTTGAATTATCTTTAATCAGACTTTATCTTGCACTAAATGTTGTACCCTTTATCCTTTATCTGTGGACGGCTTGATTGCACTCTTGTATAGTCTTTGACTGGATGGCATGCAAACAAAAATTTTTCACTGTACCTTGGTACTTGTAACAAAAATAAACTGAAGTAAACTAAAACTATTGCCTCTCAGTTATGGCTGTGTTCAACATCTGTTGATTTCTTTATCAGACGATGATCCTGAATCTCAGTTTGGCCAGCTGCAGAAGTCCTACATTCACAGCCTCTGAGCAGACTGTTCAGATGTGGCTTCCTGAGTTTACGTCTCCAAGTCATGTCCTTTTTGGTTTGGATTTCCTGACAAAAAGTTCTCTAGTTGCTGATTATTACGAGAAACATCACCCTTATACAGTAGGTGAGCTAAATTCTTCCAGAATGATTCCTCATCCAAAGGACTCCACAAAGGATTTGTAGAGGATCAACCTATAGGCATTCATGTCTTAAGAGGAGGCCCTGAATTCACCAGAGACCAAAACACACAATGAGAAATAAGATCTTGTTTAAGATTGTTCAAGCAATCACTGCCACTTTTTTCCTTGCTTGAAGATTCCACATGGTCTGATGATAAATGGAGAAACCTTTGGTTTGCATAGCAGGGTCATGAGACTCAGAGGTGAGTCATGTTTTGGTGAAACAAAGAACACAGCAGTACCTGATTTGTCTTTGAAACAGCAGCCTTGCTCCAAACGCCTCATGCTTGTTCTCGAGTGATTGAACGTTAGCTGCAAGTATGCTGGGGATGGGATCTATGTTGTTTCAGCTGCACTCGGAGCATGCCCTCCTCCCCATCTGTCGTGCTTTCTAGTTTTGTTAGCACTCACAGCTGCGCTGGTAGCATCAAGTTTAATAAAGGTTGGTAGTTCCGAGTGCACCTTTAAAAGAACGAAGATCGACAGGAGAGTCCAGTGCTGAAACTAATGACTTTCTGAGTGTTGAAATGGATAGAAAGTAAGGAGATCAAAGAAGGCTGTTTGAACTGTATTAAAAGAACATCAGGAAAAATGTTGCCACTCTTCTGCATCATTTTTGTTGAGGATGGGCAAAGATAAGACTTATGCAACAGCTATACAATGCCAAAAAGCAAAGCATAAATTTATCAGAAACATCTTCTTGAGCTTTCTCCTAGAGAAAAAAGCTAGAAAATCACACATCCATTGATCTAACAAATGGTGTCAAAATGCTTTACGAATCTATAATTAAAGACAGAGTGAACGACGGGGAAAATTGAGCTGACAAGGGAGAGCTATAACAGATTGGTAACAGGAGGTCATGTCTAATGAATAGAATTGAATCTGTTAAGGATATAAGATAAGTGGAAGGCATGGGGCCATCCATAGATGTCTTTGATATGGATTTTGATGACTTTTCATAAAATAATTTTAGCTAAATAACAATTCAACAACTTGATAAGTAATGCTTGGAAAATGAGTTCACTGGTGGAGACCAAGCAAGGTTGATATTTATGTACTTGAATTAGAAGTGCATCAAGTGCATTAGAATACATCAATAGTTTTTTACCAAATGAACAGCACGGAAACATTTCTGCCAGAAGGAAACTAATTTAGGTAAATTTGAGGTCCAATTTTGATGGAAGATTATTAACATTAAATCCAAACTCAGTTTTCCTATCCACACATGCTGCCTGACCTGCAGAGTATTTCCAGCATCTTGTATTTTTGTTTAGAATCATAGAGAGTGATGGTACAGAAATAGGCCTTTTGGCCTACTGAGTCTGTACCAACCATCAACCACCTATTTACAGTACACAAGAACATAGAACTATACGTATTATGTTCTAGTCTATATATGGAACAGAAACAGGCACTTTTCTCCACAATGTCCTTGCTGAAACATAATGCCAAGTTAAACTAATCTCTGCCTGCACATGATCCATGTTCCTCCATTCCCCATATTCCCATATGCCTATCTAGCTTCATAAGTGTCCCTCTCTTATATGGCTCTGCCACCATTCCTGGCAATGTGTTCTTGGTGTCCACTGCTCTGTGTGTAACAAATGTGCCCTGCACATCTCCTTTAAGCTTTGACCCTCTCACGTAAAAACTATACCCTACAGTCTTTCATATTTCCACCCTGGGAAAAAGTTGTGACTGTCTACACTATTTCATAATTTTATAGACCAGATACAAAAGTGCATAGTGCTTAGCCTACTGACGATCTAGGCTAAGGAACGAAGTCTTTTCGATAAGCTAAAAGAGCGTGATGATGAGCGTAAGTAACAAGATGCTTGGGAAACAGCTAGAATTGAACATTGATGAAGAAGATATTCGTGAGCTTGTTGCCATTGAGGCTGAATAACTTTCCAAAGAGGAGCTGATCGAGCTGGAGGAAGAAAGAAGTAAAGACACTGAGGCAGAGGAAGAGAAGTTATACCCGAGGCACCAAAAATGTTCACAACAAAGAAACTGGTGGAGGCGTTTGCTACTATCAGTAGAGGCATACGGATGTTGGAAGAAATGGATGTCAATTACGAGAGATTCGCAAAAACTGACAGGCAGTTACAGGATGCTCTTGCTTGCTATAGGGAAATATATAATGAAAAGAAGAAACCAACTGTACGGTCAAAACCTGATATCTTCCTGAAGAAAACTATGCCTGCAAAACAATTAACCAGTGTCGATACCCCAGTGCCTTCTCCCACTATTCTCGAGCCTTATCAGAAGAGAGAGAATGTTTGGTAGGTTAGGTGTATTAAATGCATTTTCGACTTACAATATTTTCGATTTACGATGGGGTTTATCGGAAGGTAACCCCATCGCAAGTTGAGGAGCACATGCATTGCTTTTAGTACTCCGCTCAACCTCAGATATTCCGGAGAAAACAATCCAAATTCGTCCAACCTCCAATCGAGGCAGCATTCTGATAAATATCTCCAGCACCTTCTCCAAAGCCTCCACATCCTTTCTATAATGGGCCAACCAGAAACTGCACAGAGTTCCCCAAATGTTCTCCTATAAAGCTACAACATGACTTCCAGATTTTTCTACTCAATGGCTTAACCGATGAAGGCAAGCATACTGCATGCCTTCTTTACCATTCTATTTACTTGTATTGCCACTTTCAGGGAGCTATTGACAGATCCCAAGATCCCACTGTACATCAAAGTTCAAGGGTCTTGAAATTAACTGAATACTTTCCCCTTAAATTAGATTTCCCAAAGTGCAAAGCCTCACACTTGCTCGGCATAGAAATAGTAGGTTTCATCTGAGGCAGTACCCAAAGAGTTGCCACATTTCTGACACCATTTTGTAACTTTCAATTATCAAATTCTTAAAAATATCGAATCTTACAGTATCTTGGCCTGAAAGACAATATTGTCCTGGGGGTGGCACTAGTTCGGTGATGTCATACCGACCCAGCCCAGCAATGCTGTTGACGTCCTTCACTGCTGCTTTGTTGGAAGAAATGCCAAAAGCAACTTCTTCTCCAGAGGTTCAGCTGGACTACTGTTAAAAATAACATATCGTTCAACATGACCTGCCACATTTTCTGAAAATTCTCCTTTTACTCACAGAATATGTGACTTCAAAACTATCAGACTTCATGTTAATCCTGTTGTCATTTGTTATCCATGCGTTAATTCATAGAATCACACAATGCAGGAGGATATTGTTTTTTATTGGGAAATATATCCAATTATTCCCATTTCCCAGGTCTTCCGGAGAGTATTGAATATTTTCCTGTTCAGTTATATATTGAATTTACTTTACAAAAGTTAGTAAGTAAGCTGGTGCCATCATCCACTCAGGCAGTGTACCATGATTACAACAACTCGGTATGTTAAGAAAAACATCATCATATTCTTCCAGGGCTTTGTCTGTCCTCCAATTGCAGAGCTGCATTCAGCTAGAAGCATATTATTCATATCTGCTCTGTCAAGCCCTTTTAATCAACCGGATTAATCTATTCAACTTTCTCTGCTGTAAGGAGAATGATGCCAGTTTGTACGTGTGTTTCCTCCAGCAGTCATTAGTTAACAATCGGGAATATTGGTCAACTGGCCTTGAGGGGGATACGACATATATTGCCTGAAGTAGATTCATATTGCCCGAGTCGAAGACGAGGGCAATATGGATCTAGTGAGGGCAATATATGTCGTATCTCCCGAAAGAGGACAGTCAATATTGTTATTATTACCCATTATCAGACATCTAGAGGAAAATCTGAACATCTCATATGATATGAATGTATCTATACATTTTGCAATATGCATTGCAACATTGTAAAGAAGGGTACTAAAACCATTGCAACATTGTATATAAGGGTACTAAAACAATGTAACATTTATGTTTCATTTATGTAATTTATGTCATTCATTTATGTGACAATGTGAAGGTCGAAGTTTTAAAACGGGAACCTTTTCTCGCAAACGGCAGCCATTTTTTTTTTTTGAGAATAAATTTTAAATTTCCCACGCAGCGTGACGTTGCCGTCACGCAGCGTCACGTTCCCGGATGTGAGACCAGGGGAATATAAGGTTATATTCCCCGCTGTTTAAACAGGTAAACTCCATAGGGGTTGGCTAGAAAGGGGAATATAAGAAAATATTCCCCTGTTAGCCCTGCTGGCAGTAAAAATGAAGGGAATATGATTTGGTAAAACCATACCTCAGATGGCTGATATGGGTAACAATCGGGAATATTGGTCAATTGAACCATCCTGCGTCTCGCTGCTAAAGCTGCACTGGCTGCGGTTCAGTTTGGAGAACTCCACGCTGCTCCGGTTGCTTTACCTTTGGTGGTTCTGCCATCATTGCTTACTGCTCTTTAAGAATATTTGCTTAACCTACGTCTTTGACTAAGCTTTCAGTCAGGTTCCCAGCATCTCTTTACTTTGCTGAGAGTCAAATATTGTTTGATGACAATCTTGTGAGGTAAATTGGGATGACTTTCTGTGTTAAGAATTGTACATAAATGCTATTACGGTGTAACTGAGTTGGATTCCACTATCTGCAAAGTTTCCGAAATTGCCAAGTGCTTGCTGTGTTTTTAAAGAAACAGGTGCTACTGATGCTAGTTTTCCTGATAAATAATTCATAAACTTGTAGAATCATTTAAAGACAAACTGCTTTCTACAGAAACTTGGATTGTCCAATTGATATCTAGGGAGATAGAGTCTTCGGCAGAGTATATGGACAGAATCTATTTGCACTTGTTTTAGTGATGAGAAACAGAGAACACTGATTGAAATGGAAATGGAAAATTTAGGAAAGGACATGAAAGAATAATGAAAAGATTCTATATTTTCTGCCAGTCCCTTGACACTATTGAAACTATTATGGCTTCCACATTAATGCTTCATCCACAATGATGGATCTTTCCACTGCCACAGTTGAGAGGACTCTAGATTATGCTTGTTCCATTTCCCACACATTTGAAACAAGGAGACCCCCCACCCCCACACCTGTCTTTCCTTTTCATGCCGCCTCGCCCTCTTGTTCAACTTTCGATATCTCCAAAGCTTTATCTGATGAAGTCGTTCAAACAAAGTGGTGCAGTGGCGCAAAGGCAGAGCTGTGGCCCATCAGCGCCAGAGACCCAGGTTCGATTCTGCCTAAGGGTGCTGTCTGTGCAGAGTTCATACGTTCCACCTGTGACCATGTGGGTTTCTTCAGGTTTCCTCCCACATTCCAAAGATGTATATTCTGGTTTGTAGGTTAATTGGCTTCTGTAAATTTGCCCTAATGAGTAGGATGCAAAAGTGGGATAACAAAGAACTTGTGTATGGATGATCAATGATCTAAATCGAAACAAAATTCTAAACACTTATAACTGGTGAATGGAACATTTCTTTCAATTTTATGCACTGTGTCTAGTGCTCTGGCTATGGTTCCCTCTGCACTAGGGAGTAATAGATTTTTAACTTTTCAATTAGTCGCCATGCAACCTGTAAACATTTCAAATAAAATTTTACTGATGCCCTCAAGACAATTTTTTATCTGCTGAGCATTCAGATGATATTCATTAATTAATTTATCATTAGAATCATTAATCACAATATTTACTTGTCTGTGATTGATAGTCAAGTTATTAAAACATTTTGCTATAAAAGCGTTGGCGCAGCACAGTGGCGCAGTGCTGGAGTTGCTGCCTAAAGCCCTGTCCCACTTGGGCGACCTAAACAGCAACCTCTGGCGACCTTGCCCGCAACCAATGGTCGCTGCAAGGTCTCCACAAAGTCACAGGAGGTTTTGGTCACTCGCCTGGAAAGCCTCGAGCTGGATCGACCAGCAGCGTTGAAACCGCGAGCTGGATCGACCGAAGCATGAGCTGCATCTACAGACCGCACACACAAACACATCGCGAAGGTGGGGGCCATGGAGAGCGGAGGGGCACTGTCTGCGCAATGAAGAGGAAGGTAAACAGCTGCCACAGAGCACGATAAGTCCTTTAGAGAGCGCAGGGAAAGAGGAGAGAGAGAAGGGGAGGGGAAGGGGAGGAGAAGGTGGGGGGGGGGGGGGGGGGGGGGGGGGAGAAGGAATGGGGACAGTTTTAAGAAGTATAATAAAGTTAGTGGGCATTTTACCTACCAGTAGGTCTTCTAGGTCGTGAAACTCCAATGAGCCAATCAAAATGGCCGGTCATCAATGGAGATTGCCTTCGAGTGCCTCTAAGTAAATAGCAACCGCACTCCACTGGCTTCGACCAAACAGCAACCTGTTTTTAGTCGAGGCCGGTTTTAAAAAAAAAGCAGCGACCTCGATGAAGCCTCGACCACGCGGAAACCACTTTCGACCATTAGGGAGAGTGACCAAAACCTCCTGCGACCTGGTGACCTTGCCCGCCACCCAAAGAAAAATCAAGGTCGAGGTGACCTGCAACCTCCTACAACGCATATGTTAAAACCTTCCTCGACTTTGAACCAAAGCCGGCTTTAATCATGATGAAAATATAGCAGCAACCTAGATGAGGCCTCAAACACGTGGAAACCACTTTCAACCATCAGGGATAAGCCTTACAACGCAAAGTTTCCATGAGATCACAGGATTTTTGGTCACTCTCCCTAATGGTCGAAAGTGGTTTCCACGTGGTCGAGGCTTTATCTAGGTTGCTGCTATTGTTTCATCATGATTAAAACTGGCCTTGACTAAAAATAGGTTGCTGTTAAAAAATCAATACATTTTTAGTCGCCGGTTGTGATGCTAGTCGAAGGTAGTCAAGGGAAGTCGAAGGTAGTCGAAGGTAATACCTCCAGGGTGGAAAAAAACTGGTTGAAAAAAGGTCAATGTAAACATAAGCATGTGACCTCTGTCACTCCTGGCGTGCTTAATCATATTTGGAGAGTTATTTTAGCAGAGGAACTTTGGACGTGATGGCTCCCAAAAGGCAGACTCGCAGGGGTAGGGCACAACCCACCAAAAAGCCTGCCATGTTGCCGCTGGAGTTGATAACCCCATGAGACCCCTGTTTGAAGGCAGCAAAAATGTCAGCAAAATCATCAGGTTATCATACTGTCCAAGTTGACACCTCTTCTCTCACTGACACCATCTTCTTGTACTTCCTCTTCACGCTTGTGCTTTCCCTTCTGCCTTTCTTGAAAAGCTGATGAAGCAAAAGGGCTGCTGACAGCAGTAGATGTACTTTTTGTAATGATCCACCTAACTAGTTCCTTCCCTGCTCACATGGTTCAGAATGATTTAAAAAAAACCTGTAATTGTAAGAAAAAAAATGCATTCATGACATCATTTTATCATGTGATCATCTGAGCTGTAACCAGTCGACGCTGGTCTTTGTTGGTTTTCAGTTTGGTTGTTTGAGGTTGAAGGGGGTGTTATTGAATCGCAGAGACCATCCTTGAGTAAAAGGTGCATGGTCGAAACCAGTTTTCAACATAGTCGAAGGAGGTCGTTATAGGTCGAAGGAGGTTTTCTTCATAGTCGAGGAAGATTTTCAATATATGTGTGGGAGATGGTAGGAGATTGCAGGTCACCTCGACCTTGATTTATTTTTGGGTGGCGTGCAAGGTCACCAGAGGTTGCTGTTTAGGTCTCCTAAGTGGGACAGGCCCATACAGCGCAGAGACCCGGGTTTGATCCTGATTACGGGTGCTGTCTGTGTGGAATTTGTACATTCTACCCGTGAACACGTGGGTTTTCACTGGGTGCGCCAGTTTCCTCCCTCACTCCGAAGATGTACAGGTTTGTAGGTCAATTGGCTTATGTAAATATTGTAAATTGTCCCCAGCAGGTAGTGTGTCTAGTGTAACGGGATCGCTGGTCGACGCGGACCTGGTGGGCCGAAGGGCCTGTTTACGCGCTGTATCTCTAAACTAAATTAAACTACAACAAAAAATTAAGCCGAGGATGTGAACTGGGCAGACTTATAGCTTGTGAGAGGTTTTGATGTACAAACAGGTCCACTCCTTTGAAGAAGACTCCCAGACATCCCCAGCCCAATGAGAATGGAGACACTGTTGATACAGAATAATGTGGTATATTGTGCACAATGACCATCTCCGCCTACTGATTGAAAGGGCTTTAGCAAAGACTGGGACATAAGTAAGGTCAACCCCATAGCAAGAACCATGACAGGATTCACGGGATAATTTTGGCTATGGTCAATCAAGTGAGGTGGGTGGCCTGGTTCCAATCAATAAATTGTTTAATAGGGACAAGGATATGGTGCAAAGCTCATCATTTTGTCCGGGCCCATGGGAAGCCTAGACTGTCAGGTGTGATTAATGTACTGTATAAACCAGATACTTCCACGGGATAAAAACAGCCAAAGGGCAGCTGATCCCACCTGACAGATCCATGTGAACCTAATGATCTGAAAGATTGGTGTGGAATGGAAGTGAGGGCAAAAAACACAGACCAGCATTTCTGTTCCATTTCACCTGGTAATCCATCATTTGATCAGTCTGTGTAATGGGATGTTCAACTGATCAATAATGTGACACACAAAATTTGCTGAAGGTATCTGCAGATATATAATTAAAATCTAACAGGAATTTGAGCAATGACTGGATGGCCACTTTGTGGAACATCTGCTTTTAATGCAGGACATTGGTTTCTTGTTTGCATGTTATTGTAATCCTCCCTCCCACTCTGAACGTCCACGCTGTTCCAGTGAAACTCAAAAGAACACAGATGAACAACAGAAGTTGGATCTTCCAATTGAGCAAATTACAGCCTTGTAAATTCAACATTGCATTCAGCAAATACAGATGATCAGGATTTCCATAGGTTTTATTTCCAGCATTCCTAAGGTAATTTTAGACAAATATTCTGTATTTGTACTTCCTTTACTCTTTTGAAACCTTGTTCTTATCATTTCATCCGAGCAAGTGCGAGGGGTAAGCCATTTAGAACGGAGACGAGGAAACATTTTTCACACAGAGAGTTGCGAGTCTGTGGAATTCTCCGCCTCAGAGGGCGATGGAGGGCAGTTCTCTGGTTACTTTCAAGAGAGAGCTGGATAGAGTTAAATATAGCAGAGTGTGGGGATATGGGGAAAAGGTAGGAACGGGGTACTGATTGGGAATGATTAGCCACATTGAATGGCGGTGCTGGCTCGAAGGGCCGAATGGCCTACTCCTGCACCTATTGTCTATTGTCTATCGAGGTGTTGCACTTTGGGAGATCAAATGTGAGCAGAACATATACAATTAATGGCATGAACCTCAAAGACATTGATGTACAGAGGGATCTTGTGGTCCAACTCCATAGCTCCCTGACTCAGCCAGTCGTGGTGCCAAAGACCAGACTGCTACAGATCCTCTATTCTGAAAGGACAGCCTGCCCAATGGAATCCAAAATGGAGAATGGACATACTGTACAATTCTGTACTTTCTGCATAGTTGGCAGGATTAAATTCAATTTTCCAGCCCTTAGTCCACTTTCCCAACTGATCTAGATTCTGTTGTAAACTTAGATATCCATCCTCACTCTCTACTACACCGTCAATTTTGGTGCCATCTAAAAAATTACCCCTGCGGCACTCAATTGGTCACATGCCTCTTATCAGAAAAACAACCCTCCACAACCATCCTTTGACTTCTTCCTTCTGCCTGGATCACAGCGCAGAGGAAGAACAAGAAGGGAAGAGACAAAGACTTAAGATTTTTGCCTTCCATCACAGTGAGGAGGTGTCTGGTGAACTCACTGTGGTGGATGTTAAATTTGTGTTTATTGTGTGTTTTGTTATTTTATTATATGTATGACTGCAAGGGAACGGAATTTCGTTCAGACCGAAAGGTCTGAATGACAATAAAGTTTCCATGATTCCATGATATAAATCCAATTGCCAGCTCACCTTGAATTCTATATGCTTGAACTTCCAGACTCTTTTACCATGCAGTTTTCTGTTAAGTACCTTGCTGAAGTACATATAGACAATGTCCATTACCGTGCCCTCATCAGCCCTCCTGGTGACCTATTTTAAAGAAACAATCAGATTTGTGAGACACGATTTCACATGCACATGGCGATGCTGACTTTCCCTAATTGTCCCATTTTATTCTCCCTTTATTCCCAACAACTTCCTTCCCAGATTTTACCGATCACATTACACAATAGAGGCAATTTACAGCAATTAATTAATCTGGTCTGTACGTATTTGGGTTTGGGAGGTAATTGAAGTACCCAGGGGAAACCCAGGTGGACTTGGGAGAAGGGGTGGAATGTGCAAATTCCACAGATCTCACCAGAGGTCAGGATTAGATCTGAATTACAGGAGCAGTGAGGTAGCAATGCTACTACCTGAAACACTCTGCTTGGCTGATTCTCCACCGTACCCAGATCGCACTTGCCCATTAGAGCATTGTTTTTGAGGAACACACAAAGCGATAGATCCCTGTTGCTCTTGTGTAGGAGAGAACTGCAGATGCTGGTTCATAACAAAGGCAGACACAAAATGCTGGAGTAACTCAGCGGGTCTGGCAGCATCTCTGAAGAAAAAGAATAGGTGACAATTTGGGTCGGAACTCGGAAGGAGTCTGAAGAAGGATTCCGACCCGAAACGTCTCCTATTTCGTTTCTCCAGAGATGCTGCCTAACCCGCTGAGTTACTCTAGGATTTTGTGTCTATTGTTCTTGATGGTTTTGTGCCAAGGAAAGCATTTGTTTTTGTTTTGTGGGGCATCCTGCACATTTGTGTAGAAAGTAGCTGATTAGTCAATGTCTCCAAAATCAAAATTGCCTCTTTACTTTCACTTCCACTATATTGCTCGTCTCATTACTGTCCATGAAGGCAGAGAGTTTAAATAGTTATGCCTAACATTTAATTCAATCTTTAAATCTGACAATGGAATGCTGGAATAAATGAAAGCACCTTCTGCAACTTGACTGTCCAAATTATCTGATTGTGGAAGCTTGTTGTCCATATTTCTAAGAAGCCTTCAGTATTGATTCAATGTGTGGAGGTTGTGTTGCTTAAATTGCAAAAATGTTCCCATGGGAATATGAGATTAACATTGAAAAGAAACTGTTGTAAAACTGTAATTACCTTTTAATTAGTTTTGCTCTAAAAAAAACTGCACAGATGTTCTATTCAACAGCTTTGTACAACCAAAAATGCAAAAGCTGTGAGAACACCACATTGTTCACATCAGGCACCATCTTCTTGTGGTGCTGCATTTTACTGCTAAGTAGGTGGATAGGGCCTTGGGTTAAGTTGACTCATGGTGTTTTTTTGTAGGGCACTGAATGTTTTCCTGAAGCTCTGGCTGATATTTAACCCTTGACCAACTGCAGCTCAATCAACAGATTTAACGATTATTTATGGGATTAGTCCACATAGGAGTTTGGTGCCTGTGAGTTAAGGGGCTGTCCCACTTGGGCAACCTAATTGGCGAGTTTAGAAGAGTTTACAAAAATGACACGTTGAAGACCTCCTTTGACTACGTTGAAGACTAGCTACGACTAACTTCGGGAAAATTGGACACCGAATAGTGGAGAGTGAAGACGACCTCCTTCGATCTCCCTTCGACTATGATGAAGACTATCTATGACTACCTTCAACTACCCTCGAAGACCTATGACTAACACGCCGACCTACTACGAGCTACAATGACTAGTTTGGTGCCTATGAGGTAAGGGGCTGTCCCACTTGGCGACCTAATTGGCGAGTTTAGAAGAGTTTGCAAAAATGGCACGTAGAAGACCTCCTTCGACTATGTAGAAGACTTCCTTCGACTAGGTTGAAAACTAGCTATGACTAACCTCGGGAAAATTGGACACCGGATAGTGGAGAATGAAGACTACCTCCTTCGACCTCCCTTCGACTATGATGAAGATTATCTACGCCTACCTTCGACTACCCTCGATTACCTACGACTAACATGCCGACCTACTACGACTAAACCTACGAGTAAAAAGAGTATTGATTTTTCCATGGCGACCTTTTTTGTTTCACGCGGGCATTTTTTTACATATTGAAAAAAATGCTGCGACCTAGCTGAGGCCTCGAGTACGCGGAGACCACTCTCGAGCATGAAGGAAAGTTATGAAGACCTCCTATGACCTCGTGTCGACCATGCTGCAAGTATGAGTCGAGGGAAAACTCGCCAGAACTCGTGAATTAGGTCGCCCAAGTGGGACAGCCCCTTCAGTTGATTTAGTTGTTTCAACTGTGAGAGTGATTGAACTTCAAGAGTGCTCACTGACCACCAAATAATTTGAGTTGCAGCAAGATCATAAAGGATGCTACATTAAGGCAATTGTGTCTTCCCCAATTTTAATCCCAATATTGTCTGCAGCAAGTCTAATCCCATTATATTTAGTTTACTTTCGAGATGCAGCGTGGAAACAGGCCCTTCGGCCCACCGAGTCAGCACCGACCAGCGATTCCCGCACATTAACACTATCCTACACACACTAGGGACAATTTACACATACACCAAGCAAGCAATTAACCTACATACCTGTACATCTTTGGAGTGTGGGAGGAAACCGAAGATCACCAGGGGTACCGCACGATTGGCAGCCCCGCCAACAGTCTGTTTTTTCGTCTTTTTTTGTTATTTTTAGTGTGTTTAAAAAGTTTGTGTAAATGTTTTCCAGTTTGTTTTATGTGGGGGGGAGAGGAAGGGGGTAGGGCCAGGGGAGGGGGTAAGACTGTCCCTGAATCTGGTGGTGTGTGTTTTCCCACTTTTATACCTTTTGCCTGATGGGAGAGGGGAGAATTATCTTGATAATCCTAGATTATGCTGCGGGCCTTGCCTAGGCAGCGTGAGGAATAAATTGAGTCAATAGAAGGGAGAGATGGAAAGTCACTTTTTTTCCAAAATTCCGGGATGAAAATCTCCAAAACCTTTGATTTATCCGCTTTCAAACTCACAAACCTCATGAGTGCTATTTTGTGACGAATACTTTAAGCCCCGTCCCACTTTCACGACCTAATTGGCGACCTCTGCCGAGTTTGCCCTTGACTCATACTCGCAGCATTGTTGCCACGAGGTCATAGGAGGTCTTCATAACTCTTCCTCATGCTCGTGAGTGGCCTCCGCATACTTGTGGCCTCAAGTAGGGCGCGACGTTTTTTCCAGCCTGATAAAAAATGGCGATGAGTAAAAAAAAGTCAGCATGGAAATTATGCTTTTTACTTATAGGTAGATCGTAAGTAGGTCGTAGTAGGTCATGATGATAGTCGTAGGTAGTCGTAGATAGTCATGGGTAGTCGTAGGTCAGTAACTGATCAGTCGCAGGTCAGTCGTAGGTCAGAGAAAAAAAAAGCAAACATTACATCATTTTATCATGTGATAATTTTCCACTCATAGCTAGTCGTAGTTGGTTTAAGGTGTAGAAGACTGAGGTCAAGGGGGGGGGGGGGGTCCTAAGAGGTCGTAGACATAGTCGTAGGAGGTTGTAGACATAGTCGTAGGAAGTCGTATGAGGTCTTTTACTTCGGCGAGTCAACACGACCTTGACATTTTTTTCAACTCATCTAGGGTCTTCTAAACTCATGGATTAGGTCATCCAAGTGGGACAGGCCCTTTAGTTCTTTCAGTTGCTTATGCTTAAGAGAGTCTTACATCTCTCCTATGTCTGGCACATGCAATATGTCTTCTTCCGTGAAGACAGTTGCAAAGTAATTGCTTAAATTCTCTGTCATTTTCTTACTTCCCATTATGAATTCTCCTGTCTCTGTAAAGAAGCTAACACTTGCCTTCAGCAGTCTTTTGGTTTTTTATGGAGTTATAAAAAAAATCTATATTCTATTTTGCCTTTATAATTTTTGGCACTCCATGGCTCCAGATTTCTAAGAATCAGAATTATCTCAGAATTATTTGAGGGATTTTCCAGCTGTCTGAAGATTTGCTTTGTCCCTGTCTATCAGGGACATGAGATATCAGGGAGAAGACGTTGAATCAACAATGGTGCTTTCTTCCAGCTAAACATTTGCAGAGGAGTCATTGTGTTCCCAGAGTTTTGCGGACTTTGAACAAAGAAAGGTGTCAGCGATTGCATTCAAGTGTCTGTTTGAAGTGAAGATCCAGAGTTGGAAGCTCAAATCCAACTCCAAAAGGACGGAATAGAAATTAGAGGTCAAACAAGATACAGAGAAAGTAGGGGTGGGGCAAAGAGAAAACAGCAAAAACAGAAAAAGGAAATGGCCTGCAATGGTATGAAAACCTACTGGAATGAGGGTGGTAAAAGTGATGTTAATGGGACAAGAAAAGATGGCAAAGTGCATGGACAAGGTGAGGAGTGATTTCTCAATTTTAAAACACCATCAGGAGTTTGGGAAGGTGCAATGTAAATTAGGAGCATGAGGACGTCACTGAGCTCCTCATGCCTGTCCAGCCGTTTACTATCATCATTTCATATAGTCATACAGCACGGAAAAAGGATCTTCAGTCCACTGAGTCTGTACTGACTGTCAGACACTCACTTACTCTCATCCAATATTTTTCATTGCCTATTCCAACCAACTCCCCAGATTCTACCCTGCACCGCGTGCTAGGGGATGTTATAGTGACTGATTTACCTACCAACTTGCACATCATTGGGATATGGAACTGAAGCATCCAGGAAAATCCATATGGACACAGAAGACTCGACACAGACATCAGCTCGGGTCAAGACTGAACCTCGATGACAGGAGCTGTGAAGCAGCAGCTCTACCAGCTGTGCCACTGTGCTGCCCATAACCTCTTCTCTGCATATTTGTCTATCCCATAACGCAATGAAAGTGATTGATCTCTAATCTTTGCTGTTCCATTAAAGTTCAGCAATCGCAGTCCCACTTATGCGATTTTTCAGGCGTCTGTTGGCGGCTGTTAAGTTGCTGGCAGTCACCTGAAAAACCTGCAACTGGAATGGTGAGTGTCAGAGTGGAACACACACAAACATATCGCAAAGGCAGGGGACAGGGCAAGCGGGGGAGCGCTGTCTAAAAAATGTGCACGGTGCAAAGCCAAGGTGCAACAGTCACATACCATGATGAACAGGAAGATTAGCGCTGTAAAAAGACGGCTAAAGAACGGTGTTGGGTAAGTCCGTTAAAAGAGGGGGGAAGAGGTGGGAGAAGGAGTGGTGACAACTTTTAAGAAGCCAGAGATACGCGGCTGTGAAGCTCGGCGGACATTTAACATTACCGGTCGGGTTTCCTTGGTTCTGAAAACTACTGCTTACCGTTTTTTTAATCCAATGAGACAATGAAATTCACCAGTCAGCACCGGCTACAACCTACGATAACCTCCGAGAACCTTCGACCTCCTGGCAACCCATTAGGACCTCCTGGCGACCCACCTACGGCTCAAAAATTCTCGCTACTGCCCAAGGCGGCTTCATTCTAGTCGCCGCTAATTTTTCAACATGTTGAAAAATTCACGGTGACCATAATGCGGCCACGACTAGTTCCCAAAATGCGGGAACTCTTCACGACCATGAAGAAGACTCCCCGGCAACCACCCGCGAACATGTGGTGACCATGTGGCGACTGCAGAGTCTCCTGCAGTTGCCTAAAAAGTCGCCTGTGGGACAGGCCTATGACTGAACGTTGCCAGTTTTTTTAATTTCATTGTGGGATTTTGCACACCTTCGAGAAGAATGGAATTTGTGGTGGCAACAAAGGAGCAAAATGTATTGGATGAGCCTTTGGAAATGAATCTCATCATTCCTCGTGCGCATGTGTGCATTCTCTACGATCCACCCTGTACATCTTCTCCTTTCTTCTTCTTTTTCTTCTTCTTCTTTCGTGTGGCGTGCACAGCCTAAAGTTGTTGGACAACTTGTTCTATTTGATCTTCCGTTTGTGCACGTCGAGTTGATTGCATTAGTCGAAACAGGGCGGACCACATGAAGGTTACAATCTTCCACCCCTTCTCCTTCCTTCCATCTCCGTGAACTGCCTTATATTGATATGCCTTATATAGCTCACAATCCTCAGCCGTAAAGTGAAGCTGAACATGTTTCAAGTATTTTCATAGACGGCACAGTGGTGCGGCAGTAGAGTTGCTGCCTTACAGTGCCATGGACCTGGATTCAATCCTGACTACAGGTGTTGTCTGTATGGAGTTTGTATATTCTCCCCCTGATGCCTTGGGTTTTCTCCAGGTTTTCTCCAGGTGTTCTGGTTTCTTCCCACACTCCAAAGACTGGTTTGTAGGTTAATTGGCTTCAGTAATATTGTAAAATGCCCACAGTGTGCAGGATAGTTTTAGTGTACGGAGTGATCGGTGGTCAACATGGACTCAGTGGGCTGAGGGGCCTGTTTCCACGCTGTATCTCTAAAGTCTTATGGTACAGCTGGCAGCAAAGGAGCTAAATGTATTGGATGAACATTTTGAAAATAATTTCATCATTCCCCGTGTCCATGTGCCCTTTCTCCACCATCAATTCCAGTACCTTTCCACCTTCCATCTCCATGAACTGCCGTATCCTGATGTTCTACCCGGCTCACAATCGTCTGGTGCAAAGTGAAGCTGAACACTTTTCAAGTATTGGACTTTTATTATTTTACCCCCAGGGATTTCTGCAAGTGAGTCGCAACCTGGAACTGTCTTCTTGTGCCTGTCGTACGGATATGATAAAGCATCAAACTTCAGATTCTGCCCCTAACAACAATGGACAGTCAAAGGGATTAAAGCATTGCCCAAATCTCAACCCCAACCCTAACCTCCCAACCCCCAACACCACCCACCACCCTATGCCTCCCACTACCCCCACTCCCCCTCATCTCGGATAGCTTTCTGGATGCTCTCCTGTCTACAGTACTCCTTCCTGCTCCTAGTTTCCTCTGCAGAACGTGTGCTGGAGTAAAGTCTTAATTTCCTGTCGGTAGTTCTACCTCCTGAGTTACCCCAGTGAAAGCAGGGAGGAGCTGTGAATAATGATGAGGCAAGTAAATGGGCCAGCATTCACTGAGGCACATGGAGTGTTGCAAATCACCTGGGAAGGCGAGGAGATGAAGTGCATATTGAAGGAAGAAACAGTGCCAGCCTCAAGTGAAGGGAGACCAAGCGATGGCCAACATAATTTGATCCATTGATTTTGCATGATCAACCATGATCATATTGGCTCGAACGGCCGAAATGACAACTCCTGCACCAATTTTCTATGTTTCTATAAATTGATGACTGGAAGGATTTCTGTAAGAATTGAGAGAAAATAAAGGTAAAATAAAGTAGAATATTTTAAGCACAACACAAAATAACTCAGCGGGTCAGGCAGCATCTCTGGAGGACATGGAAACACAATGTTTCGGGTTGGAACCCTTACTTTGCACCTGGCATATAAATATCTACACCTCAATAACAATACACAATAGTGAAATAGAACATCAGTTGTTATAGTGTTGCAGCCAAACGCGACAGCTATTCCACCCAGAGGGTGCTGAAGATGTCATAAATTAATGCAGCAAGGAAACAGGTCCTTCTGCCCAACTTGGCTATGCCAACCAAGATGCTCCAGCTACACCAGTACCGCCTATCCATGTTTGCCCCATATCCCTCTAACCCTTTCCTATCCATGTACCTGTCCAAATGTATTTTAAATGTTGTTATAGTACCTGCCTCAACTAACCCCTCTGGCAACTTGTTCCATATATCCACCACCCTATGTGTGAAAAAGGTGCCCCCAGGTTCATCTTAAATCTTTCCCCTCTCACTCAATAAACTCATGTCGCCTGGTTACTCAGAGTGAATATTCTGAATGTCTTTGAGGGGACATTGGATAAACACAAGGGTTCATCTTGGTAATCCACCAGGTCCAGCAAGGGCTGGAGAATGAACACCTCACCTGACACTCACTGGACTTGCTCATCAGAGGGACAATTCAACTACCCAGTCAAACTATCCAGGAGCACTATGCTGACACATGGCCTTTCTATGGTCTCAGGTGGATTGCTATTTGTGAAGCAGGTAGTTCATTGCGCATTTCATTATGCGATTGTTAAAGTGATTGGTACTTGCTATTAAGCTCGAGTGTGTTTCAGTATTGTGGAAGCAGCACAAGAAGTGCTTGTTAATCCTTGATTACCTCTGGAAGAATAATTTCTGGGGCTTATTAGTCCTTCTGGCACGTAGATAAGAACCAAAACAACTGTCAGGGAAATGCATTCCTCCTGGACCATTAAGTGGCACAGTGGGTCAGAACAATGTTTTGTCAGCTCTGCAATCAGGTTTTAAATCCAACAGCCACACTCAGCTGCAGGCAACTGGGAAGCCCTTGAAACTTGTGTTTCAAGGGAATGGGGAGATGGGAAGGGGGTGGGGGTATAAATTATTGGGGACTGCTGCATCCCAATTAATGAGTGTTGATTATGAATCTAAACACATCTGGCCAGACTACGTTTTACACTGGGTGCATTTGACTCTACATAATCAATCTCTTTTTTAATTGCTTTCGGTATCATCTTCACCTTGCCCGAATGTATTTCACTGCAGTGCATTGATCTTTCTAATGTGTATCAGATAATGAGACACAATCCATCAGGTCCCTGATTAACCTAGTTTCTCCAGCCACTGTCCGCTCTAGTACCATTCAGGAATACTCACGCAGCTGCATGTGGAGTTTCCGGCACGGTTATTTCCAAAAAAAGAGGGAGAAAATGTTGGCAATGTGTTCATTAGCAGTTTGAGTGGTGGCACACTGATTGCACATTGATGTTAATGTATCTACAAAGAATTGACAGCAATAAATCAGGTTCTTTATCTACATGCGTCTACATCGATGTTCCATACGGGCCTTCAACCCTTATTTTACTTCAGATAATGTTATTGAATCATTAGCCACAGGAAGAGACCATTTGGCCTATCTTGTCCGTGCTACCCCTTGGAAATGGTTGACAAATTATTTGGACACTTCGTTTTTTCTGTCAACCAATAAACTTGCCCCTTTCCCCTATTTTTTAGTTTAGTTTAGAGACACAGTGCGGAAACAGGCCCTTCGGCCCACCACATCCGCGCTGATTAGCTATCCCAGCACATTAACATTAGCTTACACACACTATGAACAATTTACAATTATACCAAGCGATAGAGTTGCTGCCTTACAGCAAAAGCAGCGCCAGAGACCCGGGTTCGATCCTGACTACGGGTGCTGTCTATACAGAGTTTGTACGTTTTCCTCGTGGCCTGCGTGGGTTTTCTCAGAGATCTTCTGTTTCCTCCCACAGTCCAAAAAACAAGATTGTAGGTTAATTGGCTTGGTAAATGTAAAAATTGTCCCTAGTTGGATAGTGTTAATGTGTGGGGATCGCTGGTCGGCATGGACCCGATGGGCAGAAGGGCCTGTTTCTGCGCTGTATCTCTAAACTAAACAATTAACCTACAAACCTATGCATCTGTGGAGTGTGGGAGGAAACCAGAGCTCCCGGGAAAAACCCACACAGGTCATGCGGAGAACGTACAGACAAGCATCCGTGATCAGGATCGAACCCTGGTCCTGGCGCTGTAAGGCAGCAACTCTAACACTGTGCCACCATGCAGTTGTCCAGTTGCAAATCCCAACAGAATCTGATTCCAGCAACCAATTAGCCAGTCTGCTTCACATATTAGCAATCCTCTGTGAGTGCATACAAAATCTAATATTGTCTTCAGCTGCGTGCTCAAGTTTGTTCCTTTTTCACATCTGTGCTCGGTTTTTGCTATCTTGAAATATTTATAACTGAATGTGCATTGAACCATCCCCCCTTCAACTCTGTTCTGAAAACAATTCCCATTGCTGCATGTAATTGGAACTCTCCTCACTGATGTAAACTTGGTAAATCTCTGCTGATATTGAGATCCTTCCTAAAGTGTGGTACCCAAAATTGGACAGCATATACCTGCTGTAGTCTTAGCAAGGACTGGGAATGTTCTGTCCAACTCCTTACCTTTGTATTGCATCCACCCTATATACTAAGCCAGTATCACGCAGTTTCTTGGACACCATATTAAACAGCCCCGTCACCTTCAAACAGACATGAATGTCAACTCCTTTAATGCATCCTTACCATCTCACCACTCGACCTGTTTGCCTGAAATCTGCTACTATCCTGATGATTATTTATATGCCTGGAAAATCATCTGTAAAACACACTATATAACCATATAACCATATAACCATATAACAATTACAGCACGGAAACAGGCCCTCTCGGCCCTTCCAGTCCGTGCCGACCATTTGTTTTCCCCTAGTCCCATCTACCTGCACTCAGACCATTCCCTTCACGTCCATATACCTATCCACTTTACTCTTAAATGTTAAAATTGATCCTGCCTCCACCACTTCTGCTGGAAGCTCATTCCACACAGTGGCAGTAGCACAGTGTGCTCTGCTTCTGAGATGCCTGGGGCAAAGTATACCCTGCTGCTTATAAAGTGTGCATAGCACACCTGACTGAGGATGAATTTCTGAGCAGATACATTTGGAAATATTGTACCATATGGAACTTGTGGAATACCATCTTTTGAAAAGCGCTGACCCTGGGAATCCCATTATATTTCTCCCAAGTCTAAAAAAGACTTGCATTCACTAGTGCTGTTGATATAATAATACATTACCTGTGACATACACAATAATTGTTTTTCTTGGAAACCCAAGAGACTGCAAATCTTAAGAAAAAATACAAACTGCTGGTAGAAATCAATGGGTCAGGCAGCATCCGTAGAAGGAAATAGATAGATGATATTTTGGGCAAGAACCATTGCTCAGACCCACTATTATTTCTTTATACTGTTTGCTAATTTCTAAATATTACTTCACCCAACCCGAACTGCTTTTATTGCAGAATGCTTTGATTGGGCTAACATACATTTTTTAGTTCAGAGGCACAGCGCAGAAATAGCCCCTATGGCCCACCGAGTCTGCACTGACCAGCAATCAGTACCCTACACACACTGGGGACAATGTACAATTATACCAAACAAATTATGGGCCTGTCCCACTTAGGCGACTTCTAAGGCGACTACAGAAGACTATGCGGTAGCGACATGGTTGCCACATGTTTGTGGGTGGTTGCCAGGGTGTCGCCTGCATGGTCGTGAGTAGTTTCCTCAGACTCGCAACAAGTCGTAACGGAATTCTGGTCGCCTCTAAATTTTCAACATGTTGAAACATTTGTGGCGACAGTGGTTTTGAAATCATGGAGAGTAGCTTGAATTCTCGTGACATATGCGCAGTGGTAGTGGGTCGCCAGCATGACGTAGACTGTCACAGGTGACGTAGGTTGTCGCCGGTGCTGACCGGTGACTTTGATTGGTGCATCAAAAAAACGTAAGTAAACAGCTCCACGCGGTGACTCAAATCTAGTAAAGCGGTCAGAAACATAAACACAAGCAATGCACTGCATTGAAAAGCAAATTATTTTTATATATTGTGATGAATAAAACAAATACAAATACACGCAGTGCACTGCATTGAAAAGCAAGTTATTTTAATATATTTTGATCACTAAAACAAACAAACACAAGCGGTACACTGCATTTTAAAAGTAAACTCTTTTGGGAGGATGAGGGTGACCCTGAAAAGGGACTTATCTTGTGGTCTGCAGTGGGCTCTCTTCCTGGAGTGGTGGACTTCTGTTTGCCGTGTGAGATGTTTGCTGCTGGTCTTCCGATAATGTCGTTCTGCCAAGGTACATTGCCTAGTTCAGAGTTGTAGTGAAGTGCAGAGGTGGTCTCTCTGCTCCTTGGCTCTCTTTTTGTCTATGTTTCCTGGCAATCTCTCCAGTGGCACCATAGGTGCAGCCTGACCTCCAGTTCTCCATGAGCCTGGTGTGATGTTGCCTGTCTGGTTGTCCACTCGGTCACCCTCCTCCATGGCTGCTGCTGCTGCACTTCAGGATCAGGTTGTGGAGGACACATGCTGCGTACACAATGGTCTCCACATTCTTGGGCTCCTGCTCCATCGCAGTCAGTAAGCATCTGATTCTGCTGGCAATGATGCCAAAGGAATTTTCCACAACCCTCCTAGCCCTGGACAATCTGTAGTTGAAGGTCTCTGCTCCCTTGACATCTGTCTGTGAGCGTATGGCTTCATCATCCATGATCTGAGTGGGAAGGCATAAACAGCAACCAGTGTGTAGAAGATGTCAGGGTTGTCTTCTCCTGGCAGAGGTTCTGGATCAGGAAAGCCTGCTGTTCCTTCTTCCAGTGCTTGACCAATGGAGGTCTGTTTCCAGATCATACCATCTGCGACACTGCCAGGTATGCCCACATACACAAACAGGAAGTTGTAGTTTGCATCCACCACAGCTAGGAGTGGAATGGAACTTCTTGTAGTTGAAGTACATTGAATCTCCATTGGGTGAACACCTAATGGCAACATGTTTGCCGTCAACTGCCCCACATGTGTGCTGGAAGTTCCATCTTATATCAAAGCCCTGCGCCACTCTTTTCCACTCATGGGGAATAGGAGCATGAGCAAAGAGACAGAGGGGTGTAAAATGAGGGTAGAAGCAAAAGGTAGCAAGGTGAAAAGTAAAAGTGATAGGCAGAAAAATCCAGGGCAAAAGTCAAAAAGGGCCACTTTTCAACATAATTGTGTAAGGGGTAAGAGTGTTGTTAAAACAAGCCTGAAGGCTTTGTGTCTCAATGCAAGGAGCATTCATAATAAAATGGATGGGTTGAATGTGCAGATAGTAATTAATGAATATGATATAGTTGGGATCATGTTGACATGGCTCCAGGGTGATCTAGGCTGGGAGCTGAACATCCAGGGATATTCAATATTTAGGAGGGATAGACAGAAAGGAAAAGGAGGTGGAATAGCGTTGCTGGTTAGAGAGGAGATTAACGCAATAGAAAGGAAGGACATTAGCTTGGTGGATGTGGAATCGATATGGGTAGAGCTGCGAAACACTAAGGGGCAGAAAATGCTAGTGGGAGTTGTGTACAGGCCCCCTAACAGTAGTAGTGGAGTTGGGGATGGCATCAAACAGGAAATTAGAAAAGCGTGCAACTAAGGTAAAACAGTTATAATGGGTGACTTCAATCTACATATAGATTGGGTGAATCAAATTGGCAGGGGTGCTGAGGAAGAGTATTTCTTGGAATGCATGCGGGATAGTTTTCTAAACCAACATGTAGAGGAACCAATGAGAGAGCAAGCTATTCTAGACTGGGTATTGAATAAAGAGGAAGGGTTAGCTAGCAGTCTTGTTGTGCGTGGCCCCTTGGGCAAGAGTGACCATAATATGGTTGAGTTCTTCATTAGGATGGAGAGTGACATTGTTAATTCAGAAACAAGGGTTCTGAACTTATAGAAAGGTAACTTTGAGGGTATGAGATGAATTGGCCAAGATAGACTGGCAAGTGATTCTTAAAGGGTTGACAGTGGATACGCAATGGAAGGCATTTAAAGACTTCATGGATGAACTACAACAATTGTTCATCCCAGTTTGGCAAAAGAATAAATCAGGGAAGGTAGTGCATCCTTGGATAACAAGGGAAATCAGGGATAGTATAAAAACAAAAGTTGAAGCATACAAATTAGCCAGAAAAAACAGCCTACCAGAGGTCTGGGAGAAACTGGGAGTTGGACAAAAGGCTTAAATTCGGAATGGGAAAATAGATTATGAAAGAAAACTGGCAGGGAACATAAAAACTGACTGCAAAAGTATTTATAGATATGTGAAGAGAAAAAGGTTAGTTAAACAAATGTAGGTCCCTTGCAGTCAGAAACTGGTGAATTGATCATTCGGAACAAGGACATGGTAGACCAATTGAATAACTACTTTGGTTCTGTCTTCACTAAGGAAGACATAAATAATCTGCCGGAAATAGCAGGGGATCGGGGGTCAAATGAGATGGAGGAACTGAGTGAAATCCCGGTTAGCCGGGAAGTGGTGTTAGGTAAATTGAATGGATTAAGGCCGATAAATCCCCAGGGCCAGATATGCTGCATCCCAGAGTACTTAAGGAAGTAGCCCCAGAAATAGTGG
Organism: Okamejei kenojei; assembly: GCA_035221665.1. Taxonomy (NCBI): domain Eukaryota; kingdom Metazoa; phylum Chordata; class Chondrichthyes; order Rajiformes; family Rajidae; genus Okamejei; species Okamejei kenojei. The sequence continues at coordinate 18,081,393 of CM069135.1, read as the reverse complement.
ATGCATTATTGATAATTTTTCAAAACTCTTTAGACTCTGGAGTAGTTCCTGAGGATTGGAGGGTAGCTAATGTAACCACACTTTTTAAAAAGGGAGGGAGAGAGAAAACGGGGAATTACAGACCAGTTTGTCAAACATTGGTAGTGGGGAAAATGCTAGGGTCAGTTATTAAAGGGGATAGCAGCACATTTGGAAAGTGGTGAAATCATTGGACAAAGTCAGCATGGATTTATGAAATATAAATCATGTCTGACGAATCTTATAGAATTTATCGAGGATGTAACTAGCAGAGTGGATAAGGGAGAACCAGTGGATGTGTTATATCTGGACTTTCAGAAGGCTTTCGAACATGGTCCCACTTAAGAGATTAGTATACAAACTTAAAGCACATGATATTAGGGGTTCAGTATTGATGTGGATAGCGAACTGGCTGGCAGACAGGAAGTAAAGAGTAGGATTAAACTGGTCCTTTTCAGAATGGCAGGCAGTGACTTGTGGGGTACCGCAAGGCTTAATGCTGGGACCCCAGCTATTTACAATATATATTAATGATCTGGATGAGGGAATTGAATGCAACATCTCCAAGTTTGCGGATGACACGAAGCTGGAGGCAGTGTTAGACGTGAGGAGGATGCTAGGAGGCTGCAAGGAGACTTGGATAGGTTGGGTGAGTGGGCAAATGCATGACAGATGCAGTATAATGTGGATACATGTGAGGTTATCCACTTTGGTGGCAAAAACAGGAAAGTAGACTATTATCTGAATGGTGGCCGATTAGGAAAAGGGGAGAAGCAACGAGACCTGGGGGTCATGGTACACCAGTCATTGAAATTAGGCACGCAGGTGCAGCAGGCAGTGAAGAAAGCTAATGGTATGTTAGCATTCATAGCAAAAGGATTTGAGTATAAGAGCAGGGAGGTTCTACTGCAGTTGTACAGGAGTATTGCATACAGTTTTGGTCTCCTAATCTGAGGAAAGACATTCTTGCCATAGAGGGAGTACAGAGAAGGTTCACCAGACTGATTCCTGGGATGGCAGGACTTTCATATGAAGAAAGACTGGATGGACTCGGCTTGTACTCGCTGGAATTTAGAAGATTGAGGGGGGATCTCATAGAGACTTACAAAATTCTTAAGCGGTTGGACAGGCTAGATGCAGGAAGATTGTTCTCGATGTTGGGAAGTCCAGGACAAGGGGGTCACAGTTTAAGGATAAGGGGCAAGTATTTTAGGACCGAGATGAGAAAATCATTTTTCACACAGAGAGTGGTGAATCTGTGGAATTCTCTGCAACAGAAGGTAGTTGAGGTCAGTTCGTTGGCTATATTTAAGAGTGAGTTAGATGTGGCTAAAGGGATCGGGGGTATGGAGAGAAGGCAGGTACAGGATACTGAGTTGGATTATCAGCCATGATCATATTGAATGGCGGTGCAGGCTTGAAGGGCCGAATGGCCTATTCGAAGCAGTCGGATCTTCTTGCTGGAGCATAGTCATCAGGTTCTCATACTGGCCCAACCTGGGTCTCTGGAACAAGGGCTTCGACCACACATACCTCTTATTGGGCTTCTTCTTCACCATTCTTCTTGTCCTGTCTTGCAGATCCAAAAGCATGAGGGCTGCTGCAAGCAGCAGTGATATTTCTTCTGAGAGTATTGAGAGCAATGCCCTTTGAAATTTCTTCATGGCAGTCATGACTCAGAATGATTGGAAACCCCACCCTGCAAACCCTTTAAAAGTAAAATAGGATGATGTCATTGCTTTGGTGGTCATTGTGATGCTTACAGGTTGTAGCTTGTCGTAGCTTGATGCCTACAAGGTCGTAGCTTGTCGTAGCTTGACTTCGGTTGTCGTAGGTGTAGTTGTAGGTGTGTCGAAGGAGGACGTCCTACGATACCACTATTGGGTCTCCGATTGTTCTGGAGCTTGCCATGGCGTGACTTCAACTAGGTCTTAGGTTGTCGTAGGTTGTCGTAGCTTGTCTTCCACACAGGCGTAAGATGGGGTACAGTCACCCGTTTTTCCGCAATCTGACAAGACTATGACAGTCGCCTAAGAAATCGCCTGTGGGATAGGCCCATTAGCCTACAAACATCCACATCTTTGGAGTGTGGGGGGAAACCGGAGATCCTGGAGAAAACCCACACAGGTCACAGGGAGAACGTACATACTTTGTACAGACAGCACCTGTAGTCAGGATCGAACCCGGGTCTCTGGCACTGTAAGGCAGCAATTCTACCACTGCGCCACCGTGCCGTTACAATAAAATGATTGGGATTGGACAGTATTTAAGCAGAAGAGGATGTTCTCAATTTCACAACAATTCTCCCAATACTTACTTCTCTATACACAGTGCCAGCTCTTTTCACATTTCACCTCAGTGATTGCCCTTTAGTCACTGGACCATAAAATTACGGATTCAAATCTCACTCCAGAAACAATAACTTAAAGCAATTCAATACTAATTAGGTAATGAAAAATTTGGAGAAAATCTTTGGCAAATGAGGTAGGTTTTAAGCAGTTTCCTCAAAGGGGAGGAAGAGAAGAAGGACAAAGGGGGAATGGGAGAGGGGAAGATGGGAAAGGGAAGGAGGGGAGAGGGGGAGGAGTGGTTGGAGGAGGTGGAAGGGGTGAAAGGAGGAAGAAAGTGTGGGAGCAGTGAGAGTGGGAGTGAGAGTTGGAGAGGGAGAGGGAGGGGAGTAAAGAGAGATGGGAGCGGATGGGTAATGGGAGGGTGAGGGGAAGGAGGTGAGGTGTAAGGGGAAGGAGGGGGTGGGAAGAGGTAGGAGAAAGGGAAAGAGAGGTTGCTGTCAGAGGTGAAGCAATAAAATAACAGGGTTTGAAATGCTGGAGAAAGTTACAGGAGGGGGTGAGGTCCAGAGAGGAAAATATTAAAAAGAATGGATGTTGTCAGTCTGGTAACAGAAGCAGCTTGAAAATACAGCAAATACGGGTGAGTTGGTTAATGAGTTAATGAGTTTTGTATACGCTCAAGTAATAGCTAGCTCAATAGTGTCGTCGTCAGCTCCAGAGTCTGTTATTTTACATTGTAACTTACACCCAAAATCTGCAAATAATGGTGTATTATTTGAGCTTGTGGGATGCGATGTTTCATCAGTTTGCCTTGACCAATCTGACCAAGATCACATAGATGCGGTCTTTTATCCAGGCTTTCTTAGGTCTTGCCTCGGAGTCTGAAGCATTCCGCTTTACTCCAACGACAGACATGATCGGGCTTGCAAAGTTCACAGTCCATGTGAGTTAATTCTCTCAGAGCACAAGCGAGAGCTCCGCCGGTCAGGATTGACACAGGAATGACTCAGATGCCAAGGTCAGGGCTAAAGAAAGCCCTGATGATAGATTGACTTCAAGAAGCGAAGGAGTGTACACATATACATTGATGGCGCTGAAGTGAAGATGGTCGAAACCTTCAAGTTCTTAAGAATAAATATCATCAGCAATTTATCCTGGAACTGCCACATCAAAGCAATGGCCAAGAAAGCACACCAATGGCACTCCATCCTTTAAAGGCTTAGGAAGTTTGGCATGTCCCCTTCAACCCTCACCAACTTCTGCACATGGGCCGCAGAAAACATTTTATCGGGATGCATCACAGCAGGGCTTGGGAACAGCTCCATCCAAGACCTCAAGAAATTGCATAGAGTGGTGGACGTAGCCCAAACCATCACCGAACCAACCTCCCTTCCATTAACTCCATCTACACTCTCTCGGCAAGGCCACCCGCATAATCTAGGACCAGTCTCACCATGGTCACTCCCTCTTCGCCCCTGTCCCATCAGGCAAGAGGTAATTAAGTTAGAAATGCATTCCTCCAGATACAGTGACAATTTATTTTCAACTGTTATCAGGCAACTAAATCATCCTCTCAGCAGCTAGAGTGCAGTCCTGACCCACTTACTTCATTAGAGACCTTTGAACTATCTTTAATAAAACTTTATCTTACACTAAATGTTATACCCTTTATCCTTTCTCTATACAGCGTGGATGGTTTGATTATAATCATGTGTAGTCTGTGACTGGGTAGCACACAACAAAAAGCTTTTCACTGTCATGTACATGTGACGATAATAAATTAAACAAAACTAAGCTAAACTAACCTAAACTCAAAGCCTGAAAGATGCTTTGCTCCTTCTGCATGAAAGTAAGCCAGGATATCTTGAGCTGCATCAAAGTTTCATGATCCCTTTGGTTCACGAGGACTAAACTTCTAAACATTGAAAGAGTTGAACTTCAATTCACAAAACTACGAGCATGGTGCGTCAACGGTCTTCTTGTACTGTTCCTAACAATTTTTACCGAGTTTCACATTGGATCTCATTCATTGTTTCCTGCAGATCTGCCAATGGGTTAATAATTCTCCAGCAGGGACAATATTTACAGAGAATATTTGACATTTTTCCATCCTTTTGATGAAACAAGTCATGAAAGCTCCAGTTTCCCTATTCAATTTGGCATTTATAATTCTTCTATCCCAATGTAAGTTAGATGGGAAAATGTGACGTTTTAATTCATTTCACTTTGCCCATTTAACCTTCCTCAGGCTCCTCACACGAGTCAGCACAATGGACATAAATGGTTACACTTCTTTCTGCTAATTTCTCAGAGCACAATGATTCTGTTTTCCCACATTCTGCCTCCAATTAAGCAGCACCTACAGATCCCACCAACAGCTCTGGTTAACAAGGCTAAATACACACAAATGTGAACGTGGGAGAATCAGAGGAAGCCAACACTGTCATGTGAAGAATGTGCAAATCCCATGAAGAACATTGGAGATCAGTATTGAACCTAGGTCACTGGAGCTTTGATGCAGCAGCTCAAGCAAATGCATTCTTATTGTGCTTAACTACATACTCTTTCTCCGAATAACAAATACAAATTGGGTTTATTCTTGGATCTCTTGAAAAATCCCATCAAGCAAAGACATTGTGGTATAATTGCTATGATGTGTCTACTCCTATTATCGGCCTCACACCATGGACAACTAACAATGTTCAAATGGCCAGGCTTATCTTCCATCCCCCAGAGAATTCTATCTTTTGTATTTCAATGGTGTTGGATGGACACAAACACCCAATCTATAAATTGACAACATCTCACTGAGTTCACAATGCACCAACTGAAACATTGACACAAGGACACAACATGCTGGAGTAACTCATTAGGTCAAGCAGCATCTCTGGAAAACATGGATAGGTAATGTTGCGGGTTGAGACCTCCTGCAGATGGTAGCATCGAAGAAAACTGGAAGAGGGGAGAGGCAGGACATAGAGTGGCAGGCAATAGGTCAATGCCGGCGAGGGAGATTTTTTGAGAGGGAAGATGGCTGGAAGAAAGGCCAGAGATAAGAACAGTAGGTATGTGACAGACAAATGCAGCTACCTACGAATAAGAGCTGGTAAATAATTCTAAATTTTGTAATTGAACCACCATCTAATTTTCTCTGCCAAGCACACACATTCAACGTTTGATGGAGTGAACATTTACAAAGACAAATAAATAAATTACCATATTTGTCATCTTGCTGATAACCTATACAGTTATTCCAGTTCTTGAACCAACCTCCCAACAAGAGCTTGAGGTCTTGTATTAGCACGTGAAGTTTCTGTATTTTTGACATGGTTGCACAAGCAATGGTATAGGAGATACGGTTTGATTCAAAATCCAGATGCCACATCAATTTGTGGCCCAGCCCATCTAAGTCACTTCATTTCTCACTTTGTTACTATGCCAAGGTACTGAGTAGCAAGTAAAGAAGACACAGGGTGCTGGCATAGCTCAGTGGGTCAGGTAGAACTCAGGAGAATGCAGAGAGGTGACCTTTTAGATTGATTGTCGTGGGGGAGGAGGAACAAAGCTGGAATATAACCATATAACAATTACAGCACGGAGACAGGCCCTCTCGGCCCTTCCAGTCCGTGCCGACCATTTGTTTTCCCCTAGTCCCATCTACCTGCACTCAGACCATACCCCTCCATTCCCTTCACGTCCATATACCTATCCACTTTACTTTTAAATGTTAAAATCGATCCTGCCTCCACCACCTCTGCTGGAAGCTCATTCCACACAGCCACCACCCTCTGAGTAAAGAAGTTCCCCCTCACGTTACCCCTAAACTTCTGTCCCTTAATTCTCATGTCATGCCCTCTTGTTTGAATCTTCCCTACCCTCAATGGGAAAAGCTTATCCACGTCAACTCTGTCTATCCCTTTCATCATTTTAAAGACCTCAATCAAGTCACCCCTTAACCTTCTGCGCTCCAAAGAATAAAGACCTAACTTGTTCAACCTTTCTCTGTAACATAGTTGCTGGAACCCTGGCAACATTCTAGTAAATCTCCTCTGTACTCTCTCTATTTTGTTGACATCCTTCCTATAACTAGGCGACCAAAATTGTACACCATACTCCAGAATTGGTCTTACCAATGCCTTGTACAATTTTAAACATTACTTCCCTACTCCTATATTCAATGCTCTGATTTATAAAGGCCAGCACACCAAAGGCTTTCTTTACCACCCTATCTACATGCGATTCCACCTTCAGGGAACTATGGACAGTTATTCCTAGATCCCTCTATTCCACAGCATTCCTCAATTCCCTACCATTTACCATGTACGTCCTATTTTGATTTGTCCTGCCAAGATGTAGCACTTCACACTTATCAGCATTAAACTCCATCTGCCATCTTTCAGCCCACTTTACCAAATGGCCCAAATCTCTCTGTAGACTTTGAGAATCTACTTCATTATCCACAATACCACCTATCTTAGTATCATCTGCATACTTACTTAAAGAATAGGGGCAGGACAAAGTCTGGCAGGTAATAGGCCAACATGGGTGAGGAAGTTTATGAGATAGGAAGATTGTTGGACAAAGGCTAGGGATGAAAAGACAGAAGGTGTGTGACAAAATAACTGAAGAGTTGCAGGTTGTGAAGCTAGAGAAAATAATGTAGGCGGAAGAGATGGGGGAGGGGAGAAATAGGTGCAAGTTCAGATGGGGCACAGGGAAGAGGGAAGGGAGAAAGAAATGGGAGAGGGTTATATGGGGAAGACAGGATAGGGCAAATGTTATATAGTTACTTAAAAATGGAACATAGAAACATAGAAACATAGAAACATAGAAAATAGGTGCAGGAATAGGCCATTCGGCCCTTCAAGCCTGCACCGCCATTCAATATGATTATGGCTGATCATCCAACTTAGTATCCCGTACCTGCCTTCTCTCCATACCCCCTGATCCCTTTAGCCACAAGGGCCACATCTAACTCCCTCTTAAATATAGCCAATGAACTGGCCTCAACTACCTTCTGTGGAAGAGAATTCCAGAGATTCACCACTCTCTGTGAAAAATGTTTTTCTCATCTCGGTCCTAAAAGACTTCCCCCTTATCCTTAAACTGTGACCCCTTGTACTGGACTTCCCCAACATCGGGAACAATCTTCCTGCATCTAGCCTGTCCAACCCCTTAAGAATTTTGTAATTCTATAAGATCCCCCCTCAATCTTCTAAATTCTAGCGAGTACAAGCCGATGTTCAATGTTCATGCCATTGGGATGTAAGCTACCCAAGTGGTATATTAGGTGCTGTTTCTTCAGTTTTGTGTGTTCCCTCACTTTGGCAATGGATAAAGCCCTGGACAGAAAGGTCAGTGTGAAATGGGAAGAGGAAATAAAAAGACTGCAAATAAAAGATCCGCAGGCCTTGGAAGACCGAGCGAATGTGTTCGGCGAAACGCACGCAGAGTCTATGCCCGGTCTCTTTGATGTACAGCAGGCCACATCCCGAAAATCGGATGCAGTAGATGGATTCTACCACCTCACTCTCTCTGTCTGTTGTGATGAACATTGTGATCTCTCCAGCTCAGTTGTCCTGCACGCTGAAGACTTGTTTTACAGCTCCATGCATCCCAAAGGGAAACAGACAGAGTGCCCTGGGCAAACTCTAAGCCAGGCTGGAAAGGGATGCAGCCCTCGGGAAAGGAGTTTTCCCTTGCCAAGGGAAAATTCTCTTGGGAAAATGCTTAGAGCATTGTTTTATCATTGGAACCACCCTTGCCAGAGCAATGAGTGCAGAGTGGCAACACTCCCAATCCAAACATCAGAACATGGAGTTTATCATGATCTGAATGATGGACCACAAAGATATTCATGTCACCCGTGGCATGACTGGCACCAATGATGGCTAGACTGATCACCACCTACTCTTCTCTCTGTCCATCAACTTGGCTGCAAACCATCGTGATCAGAAACACTGCTGCCGGAAGATTTATGTTGGATCTCTGATGGAGCAAATGCAGCTCCTCTCAGAAAGCATCTTAATACCAGGAACAGTTACATTTCCATAGCTTAAAGATATCCTGAAGACCAGCATAACTTTTGTCTTCTCAACCAAGGATCATGGGGATTGCTTTAATGGCAATGACATGGAGATCCAGGAGCGGGTTAAGCCTAAATGTAATATATTCCTGGATTGAAAAATTCATGAAATGGACACTCTAATCTGAGCTCCATCATGGAAGGAGATTGCCCAGCAAATAGAGGATACAATTCAAGGACATGCTCAGAGTCTCCATTGACTCCTGGAAATCTCCAGCCCATGACTCTTCACAGTAAAGAAAGAGTATTCACTATGATATTGAGAAGCTTAAGGCAGTGAATCACAAGCTCACAGAGGCACAGGGTAAGTAATGAAAGCAGCACATCACCTCATACGAGTCTGATGTCCACACGGTGGCTTCATCAGGCACTTCAGAACCAACAGAACAACATGGAAGCACAGCACCTCAATCCTGAGGAACATCTAAGAACTTTTGCCAGGGAAGTGAAACGAAAGATCAACTAGTTAGTTGAGGTACAAGGGCCCAAATGGTCCGAGCAGAAAGCAAACTGACAATCTCATGTAAAACTGTATTAATTACAAATATTAACTGTTTCTAACGAGTTTGCTAGTAAAAGCCTAAGGCTCACGGGACGTTAATCTTGATTATTGAAGAAAAACCTGTGATCAGGCTTAGTCCACCACTCTCTGCGGCCTCTTGCATTCCAGAGTATTGGAACTGCCACAACCAGGCCACGATGCAACCAGACACACGACTTTCTACAGTGCATGTAAATGTTTGTTAGAGTAAATGGAGACATACAGAATCTCTTTAAACTTCTAAGAAAGGAGAGGCACCGGTAAACTTTCTTTGTGATTGCATTCATATAAGCTGATTCCATGTCAGGTTATTTAAGATGTTTACATCAAGATATTTGAAGCTGCTAATTCTCCACCAGTGAACCACCAATGAAACTTGGTAAGCGGTCTCCTTTCACCAAAATCTTTTTGATTAGCTTTTCACTTTGATTACACATCAAAGGTTCAATTTCTTCCTTCCCTTTATCACAAAGAACTATTTATTTAGTTTAGTTTAGAGATACGGTGCGGAAACAAGCCCTTTGTCCCACCGGGTCCGCGACAACCAGTGATCCCCGCACATTAACACTATCCTACACCCACGAGAGACAATTTTTACATTTACCAAGCCAATTAACCTACAAACCTGTACGTCTTTGGAGTGTGGGAGGAAGCCGAAGATCTCGGAGAAAACCCATGCAGGTCACGGGGAGAACATACAAACTCCATACAGACAGCACCCTTAGTCAGGATCGAACCCGGGTCTCCGGCGCTGCATTTACTGTAACTCTACCACTGCGCCACAGTGACCACCATGACCATTATTCTTTCTTCAGAAGCAAGCGTCGATTTGAAATCTATTTTGTCAATTAATGACCAAACAAATCTTCCACTGTGAATTCAACTGCACTCTCCCACTGCATTAGATCAGTTACTTCTCCTGCTGACATTTTCATTCATCAGGTTGCCCTGGGAGAGTGATACATTGTGTGAATATATTTCATGATTTGTGTGCTCATTCTTTAGTGAACAGCCAAGAGGTTCACAGCCAATCTTACTAATCCTCCATCGCCCCATGTTCACTGTACTGATTCAACCTAGGTTTCAATAAATGTGCTTATTAAACAGAGAATTTGACGAGTAATAACTTTATCAGAATGTTATTTCAATTTCCCTTCACTGAAGTATTTATTCCACTCTAGTAACTTGCATTGAATTCGACTTGTAGTAATGAGGAGTAAAGGGCAAAGCTCACTTGCCCCATTCTACACCTTTCGGTGCTTCAACTAATCTGAAAGCATTCGCAGAAAATGTGGGAAATATGCAGTGACTGCTATCAGGTAATATTTAAATGAAAGTGGCTCTCTCTTACCTACTTCTTCATCGCATCAAAGGAATCGAACAAGTTCCCAACATGATTGATGTTGCATCAACTCCTTGTGATTTACAGGCAATCTCAGAAATCATCAAAATTAGATGAAGGGTAAATTGTCATCATATTCTACAGGACCAATCCATATTTGCAACAGGAGAACAAGTAAAATTTGAGGATACACAAAAGGCTGGAGAAACTCAACGGGTGCAGCAGCATCTAAGGAGCAAAGTCGATAGGCGACGTTTCGGGTCGAGACCCTTCTTCAGACTGGACCAGTCTGGATGCTGCTGCACCCACTGAGTCTCTCCAGCCTTTTGTGTACCCTCGATTCTCCAGCATCTGCAGTTCCTTCTTTAACAAGTAAAATTTGAGGTTGGTTATAGATGGTACGAGATTTCTTCGAAATGTAACGTTTTTTGGGGTAAACAATCTTGTTGGGTGACTTTATCTTAAGTACTGACACCAGCAACATGCATATTATGCCATTTTACAAGTGTTCATCCTGCTGACAGAAATTTTCTCTACCTTTAGACGTTCCCATTGAATTGCACAGAAAGAGGCCATACTGTCCAACAGTTTTGAGCTGACTCCTTGAAGGAGCACTCCAATTAGTTCTAATCTATCACTTTGCATGCGATAATTCAGAAAATGGCAGTATACAGTATGTCCGACGCTCTTTAGCAAACAACTGAATTTGGTACATTCACCCCCTCAGACCACTTAAATGCTGCACACAAACGTTTCCTGATGTCTGCTCAGGTTATTTTGTCATTTACATTAAATAGTTACCATCTTGCCGATGAAAATGGTTCTATCCAATCCGCTCTGATCAAAACTCTCACAATTTGGAATTTCTTATCTTAAATGAGCTAGAGCTTTCAATGAAATAGCTGAGCGAATAAATTGATTCAAATTCGATTCAAATGCATTACATATTCATGTGCTTGCTATAGAAAATATCTTAAAGCTAGTGACACCAATTCTCCCCAATAAGGCAGTTCCATACCACTTTCACTTTCCTTGATACCACAGTGCTTCAGCTGGGAGCATGTTTCAATTATGAGTTCAAGTTCCATTTCAGGGAGTTATAATACAAGCTGAAACTCCACTGCAGCACACAGGGCATATCACATGTTGGTCCTGTTCTCCTGTTGTAAAACAGTAAATCAGGGCCCCTCCCATTACAGGTGGATGGATGTACAAGAGGAATTATCGCATGCCTAAAGTACATTACTGCATCCTGGTTTGCAGGATTTTGCCGTCCTGAAGCTGGGTGCCACTTGTTTGCTGCGCCACTTTTCCTCATTTATAGCAATGACTACCATGGCAGATTTTCATTCATTTGTTTTTTTTTTCCTGATCTGGGCAAGGCAGCTATTTATTGCCAGTCACTACTTGCCTTGAGAAGGATTTACAGACTGGACGTGTATCACCTGTGATACAGAAGAGTGAGAAATGAATAGGTTGAAGCAAATTCAGGCGACACGGTAGTGCAGCGGTAGAGTTGCTTCTGTACACCCCCAGAGAACCGGGTACGATCCTGACCACAGGTGCTGCCTGCATGGAGTTTGTAAGTTCTCCCCGTAACTTGCGTGGGTGCTCCGGTTTCCTCTCATGCTCCAAAGACGCACAGGTATGTAGGTTAATTGGCTTTAGTAACATTGTAAAAATAGTCCTTAGTGTGTGCAGGATAGTGTTAATGTGCAGGGATTGCTGGTTAGAGCGGACTCAGTGGGCTGAAACACCTGTTTCCGTGCTACATCTTTAAACTAAACTAAACTACTTGAGGGGATTTAACAAGAAGAGAATGTTTGTTCTTGTGCAGACTCTAGAAATAGAGGTCAATGTTTATAAAATAGAGAGTTGCCAGTTTAAGGCAGAGATGGTTTGCTTCTTTCTCTAGATAATCATGAGTCTTTGGAACTCTTCTTCAAATTGTAGAGGAAACTGAATTTTAAGATTTTTAGGGTAGAAATAGGTGGATACAAAAGGATACATGGTGCTGGAGTAACTCTACAGGTCAGGAGGCATCTCTGGAGAACATGGATAAGTGACATTTTGGGTAGCGACTGTTAATCAAACCATTGTGTTGCCTGATCCCCTGGGTTACTTTGTGTACTCTTGTGTATTAACCAGCCTCTGCATTTCCTAGCTGCTACTTATTGAGGGGATGAAGGTTACAATGATAAATAGATACTTGTTGAGTATGTTTGGGTTACAAGCCCTGATCTTATTAAATAACTGAGCAGGTACGAGGAGTTGAGGAGCCAACTCCTGCTCCTAACCATAACCATCTTTCTTCATGGAAAGCACCATTTCAAACATTTCTCCTTGATGCCCATTGACCTCAGTTTTATCACAAATCGTTGATGCCATTTTTTTTTCAAATGCCACCTTGACACCACTGGCAGTGCCTCACGCCTCATCACTGAATTTCTGCCCTTTGGTACGTGTTTGAACCAAGGCTGTGGTGCAGATCTGGTGATGAGAGCACATGGCAAAATTTAAACTGAGCTTTGGTCACTAGGTACATTGATTAAGGGGCTTAGTGTCACTGTAGATGGAAACTTCCATCGCATAGCTTATGATTTAGCATACCAGGACAATGTTCCACATCACTGCATAGTTGCCAGTCTTGTATCTATATTGGAAGAGTTTCAAGCTTCAAGCGCATTTATTGTCACATACACCAATTAAGGTACAGTGAAATTTGATTTACCATGCAGCCATACAATCAAAAATAATCCAATACACTAGCAAGGTTACAAAATTTTGAGATTTAAAAAATTGTCTGCAATTTATCCCATTAGATAAAGCAAATAAAATAAGTTTAATTTGACACCTAATTCGCTTTCATATCTTCAGTATTAAAAATGTTATGGCCATTTTCATATTCAGAAATTAGCATCTTGTTTCCATTGACTTAACACAAAAGCTGTGATCAAGGACAGTCAAAAGCCTATAACTTTCTTAAAAATTAAGAGAAATGAATGAAATTTTCAGTTATTATAGATTGAAGCATTCTGAAACAAATATGAAACAATCTTACTTGGATGACCTGAAATTAAAGCATATAATTAGTTAACCTAATTGTAGCTAATTACAAAATTCAATTACTAGATCTAAACACCTATCCATTTCTTAAGAAAAGGTTAACATTTAAAAAATTGTAATGAATTTATAGGCCAAATTGAAGGAATTTAGTGTTTAATTCCCGTAAATTAATGGCCATTTAAATCAACTTGCGAGTGGGTTTTTGTGGACCACGATCGATTGGAACGTTGCAGTTTGCGGTGAATTTAACCCCCAGTCAGCAGGAAAAATACTGCCGGTTCGCATATTTTGTAAGCCACCTTTTTGCAACATGAAATTTTGATTAAAGGCTTCCTAAGAAGCATGTTTTTATGTAAAAATAAACTGTGTACCTTCTTTTGTCCCCTACGTAAGATCCGTCCCGTTGTCGGCGTTCACGGCTTTAGAAGATGATTTTTAATTCACTCTAGCAATTAAATTATTCAGCGCAGTTTAAAAATACCTCCATAAAACAAATGTCGGAGCGATTTCTCTTCAGCAACTAAACCCCCTGAGATTAATCAATTTGAATGGCCTGGAGTAAACGGCATTTTAAACCCGCCCCCCTCTCAAAGGCACCAAAGTCACGCACACGGGCAGTGACAGAACTGCAGCGCCGCTAAAGGTAAGTTTTGTAACATATCTAAATACACAATAGAATTGAACATAAACATCCAACACCGTGGAATCAACATTCTTCGCTGTGATGGAAGGCAATAACGTTCAGTCAATCTTCCTCCTTTTGTTCATCCGTGGTCGGGCCCATGAACCCTCCGCAGTCGCCGCTACGGATGGCCTGATGTACAAGCCCCCTCATCGGGATGATTGAAACTCCGACGTTGGGACGGACGGAACACACACACTCGGCACAAGAACACAACAATTTGACCAGAGACACAGCTAATTTTGGAGTGTAGGTCAGCACTATAGCTGGCATATTATCAGGTCCATCCAATGTTCACAATCATTTCTTGACATTATGAAGAGTGAATCAAACTATCTGGAGACTGGCTTCTATGAGCATGGTGGTCTCATTGGGGTGAGGGAGGGGGGGCATGGTGAAGAGAGGTCAAAGTGGGTCATAATTAGCAAATTTATCTAAATATAGTAGTGATTGCAGCAGCCATATATCTTTGCTCACTGGGATGGCATTTTACCTCGGAGTCACGTGAGTGACTACGTGAATAGAAGCCCGTACAGCCGTTGGTGCGTCTGAGCGGTAAGTTTAAACCGCGGGTTATACGGAGAGCTGGAGAATTCGGCGGGTGCAGCAGCATCTAAGGAGCGAGGGAGATGGGCGACGTTGCGGGTCGAGACCCTTCTACATACTTTACCCTCGATTCTCCAGCATTTGCAGTTCTTCGTTAAACAAGTTTAAAGAGGTAAGGTTTTTTAAAAATTTTACCGCATGTCATTTTCTGCGACGGTTTGGGTAGAGAATGTTGCAGAAAGGGAAGAAGGTGTCGGCGAGGCGCTCAGGGGGTAGAAAGGAAAAGTGGCAGGAGAGTGTTGAGGATGGAGGCCCGTCTGGTACACCTGGTCCGGTGCTGGCTACACAGCCAGTGGTTGCGGACCCACTGCCGGGGGGCAGTGGAGGCTTGCCAGTAGGGTGGAAGGCCACTGGCAAGTCTCTGTGGCCCGTAAATGAGTCGGGCCTGGAGGTTATACCCTCCATAGGAGAGTCCGTTTGCTCACGGCTCTCCCACGTCGAGATTCTATTTCAAAAGAATGCTCGACAGGGACCAGCTCCGTGAGGAGGAGTGGTGCCCAAGCCAGACTGATGGAGAGCTTGTGCTAGCAGCACCTGTTTTCAGGCTGCAGAACTATCCTGCCTGTGAGGAGGATGTTCCAGCTCCTTGAGGAGGAGTGGTGCCCAAGCCAGGCTGATGGAGAGCTTGTGCTAGCAGCACCTGTTTCAGGGCTGCAGAACTATCCTGCCTGTGAGGAGGATGTTTCTATCAGGGCCGTTTGCTGACACTGTTTCTATGCTGGGGGAGAGCAGTAAAGGTGTCCGGTTGGAGGTAATTCCGAACATTGCTGGGAAGTTTGCTGAGTGTAGAGAGGCAGGAAAGGCGATTGATGTAGAATTGGCCGAAGCCATTCAGTATATGCTCTCCCACCAGTTACAAGAGCTAGCTATGGATGAAGTAGCAAAAAACTATAAAGCTCCTGTCAATTGTGATCTCCTGAAGGTACCGGTGGTTAATCACCAAATTTGCATAGATGGGTTTGCCTGCTAGGGCCCAGGAGATGAAGTTTTAAAAAAGTGCTTAAACTGTTGTAAGCAGGTATTACAGCTGTGGTGAAAGTTATTGATACAAATGATATGGTTGAAGCACACCAGGATGAACTGGGACTCCTTTGTAATGCATTTTGAAATTAATAATATCGGGAGGGCCGCTATTAGGCCAGTGCTAACCCGAATTTGGCGAGTTGTGCAAACCGACCAGTCTACCACCACGAAATCTGTTGTTTGGTGGTAACCTTGCAAAAAGGGTCAAAGACTGTTATGAGGTTGTTATAACCATGGCCCTCATTAAGCCAGCTGAAAGCAAGGCAAAAAAGGTTCTCTACAAGAAGTCGAGGACAACAAGGCCGCAAGGAAAGATGCTGGTAAGGAATATAACATTGACAGACGATGAATTAACTGATGTTCCTGTTCAAATTGGGGAAGGTTAAAATTGTTCTCAAACAATGGCAGCAGTTGACATCAGATTTGTTCATACTTAGTGTATTGAAGGGGTGAAAAATTGGATTTTACTATGACAGTCTACCTAATCAACATTTTCCTAGTCGTAAACTTATTTTTCAGATGAGGAAATTGTGCTTATTCAAGCAGAGATTCAGTCGTTACATAAGAAGGGGTAATTGAGCCTTCTGTCTATCAAAGTCAACAATTTCTGTCAAGTATATTTCCCAGATCTAAAAAGACTGGGGGATGTAGAATTATTCTGGATTTATCGAATTTGAACAAATTTGTTTGTTATAGGCATTTCAAAATGGAGACCTTTACCACGGGCAAACATCTAGTGTCCAAAGGGTATTATATGGCAACCATTGATTTAAAGAATGCGTATTACGCAGCGTCTATTCATGGTGATGATAGAAGATATTTGAAATTTATTTGGATGACTGAGCTGTGGCAATTCAGGACATTGCCGAATGGATTAACTTCAGCTCCTAGATTATTTACTAAATTGGTAAAACCTGTGTTAGCATTACTTAGAGCTCAGGGGCATGTGGTAATGGCCTATTTAGATGATATTCTGATTGTTGGAAAGACTCATGCTGAAACTCAATCATCAGTTTCAGTTGTTAAAATCACTTTTGAACAAATGGGATTTGTTATTCACCCAGATAAATCTAAATTATCACCAGTCCAAATTATTGATTATCTGGGATTTACCATTAATTCCAATCACATGTTGGTAACTTTGCCCAGGGATAAATTGAATCAGTTAATTGAGGACTGTGTTAAGTGGGAGAGACAGCAAGAGCTGAGTTGGAGGGTGGATGTTTTTCTTCCTATTTCTTTCATTAGTAGTAGGATTAGTATTAGTAGAATTAGATTAGTGTTAAGTAAGGAGGGGTTCTAGAGGCCCATGGCTTCAGGGAATGGTGGGGCTAAGGGTGGTGGGTGGCAGATTGTAGGGAAGGAAAAGGGGGGATCTAAGAGAGAGGCATCAAGCGAAAGACCCGAAATGTCAGAAGATGACGGAAATAAAGTTAGGAGAATTAGAAGTATTGAAGAATTTGTCGTGCTGTTTAAAGTTAAAGGAGCAAATCAAGGAGATGCAGGATTTTAGAGCAGTGAATCCATTAAAAATTACCACTGCTTTGGAGAGTCAGATAGGCAAGGATTTTCAGGCCAAGATTCTGTATAATGGGATGTTAAGAGTTTGTTTGCAAAGACAGAAAGCAGTTTAATGATGCTAGGGGTGTGGGGAAATTGGTGGTCAAGGTGGAGAGTTTGGTCCCTAGAGGAAGACAGCAGGGAATAAAGGGAGTGGTGTATGGGATGTATGCTGGCTTGTCTGAGAAGGAGATTTTAGAAAACGTTAAGGGGGCCCAGGTAACTGATGTTGTGAGAGTGTTTTAAGAGTAGGAATGGAGTCGGGACCCGCCGGTCCTGCTTATGTTCAAAGATGGATTACTGCCTCAGAGAGTGTTTCTTGGAGTATGGCGTATCAAGTGAGGGAGTACATTAAACCTCCGTTGCGCTGCTATAACTGTCAGAGGTTTGGACATGTTGCTGGGTCTTGTCGGGGTAGAAGAAAGTGCGCAAAGTGCGGTGGAGATCATGCAATACAAAATTGCAAGGCAGAGGATCCTAAGTGCCCAAACTGTGATGGGGATCATGCAGCATGGTTTCATGGTTGTGAGCGTGTTGTTCAGGCGAAGCGAGTGCAGGAAGTGAAGTGATCAGAACAATGTGTCATATGCAGAGGCAGTTCAAAGAGTGGCTGGAGAATGCGGAGATGTGAGCGCTGGGACTAGAGTGGTGCTAGGAAGCCAGATCACTGTGCCAAACTTGCCATCGGCTTTTCCATCTGACATGTTTGATTTTTAATAAGGAGTCATTTCTGTCTTTTGTTTCTGATGTGTTGGTAGGAGCTAAGAAAGCAGCTAACCGGTCAGATATCCTCAGGTTAGTGGTGGGGGCAGCTGAAAGGTTCCTTAGTGTAAAGCAGTTGCCAGAAAAGTTGCATCAATACATGACGGAGAGTCAGTGTATGGAGAGGTCACAGTTGTCGAGAGCTAGCAGTATGGAGTATGTCAGTAATGTGGATGATGATGATCCTCATTAACATCATAATGTTTTTATATACTTCAATGGAATGCCCGGAGCCTGATTGGAAATGGTCAAGAATTAAAGAGATTTGTTGATGAATTTAAAGAAGCACCACAATTAATATGTATCCAAGAGACATGGTTAAAGTCCTGTCTAGATTTTGTAATCCCAGGTTATGATTGTGTGCGATTAGATAGGTCTGATAGATCAGGTGGGGGTTGTGCAACTTTTGTTATGACTGGGTTGCAGTATAGGAAAGTTGACATTATTTCTAATCTTGAGGTTTTGGCTGTGGAGGTTTGGAGCAGTCAGAATTCTATTACTGTGATAAATTATTATAACCCCTGTCAACCCTTGATATTGTCAGATTTTGATGAGATAATGGAGAAGGTAAGGGTGTCCCGTTATATGGATTGGGGATTTTTAATGCACATAATCCTTTATGGGGTAGTGATCATAGGGATAAAAATGGTGTTATTGTTGAAGAATTTCTAGATAAGTATAAGTTTGGTATTGTTAAATGATGGAAAGGCCGTCTAGGTATAATATTGTGAGAAACACCTGCAGCCACATAGATTTATCAATTGCTTCATCTAACTTAGCAAGAATGGGTGAATGGGATGTAATGGATAGATATACACTGGGTAGTGATCATTATCCAATTTTATGTAGGTTTGGTAGGGATTTGAGGAGAGAAGTGGAAAAGAAAATTCCTAGATATAACTTTTCTCAGGCCAAATGGGGATAAATTCCAAGAGAAAGGCTCAAAAGTTTAGTTGGAGAGGTTAATAGTGAGGGTTCTGTAGATAGTTGGAATACTTCTATTAGTCTCATGATTCATGAGGCAGCTTGTTGTACTATTCCTGTGAAGCAGGAACCTAGATCCCGTATGTCTGTTCCTTGGTGGAATAAAGAATGTGATGAAGCTGTAAGGAACAGGAATATAGCCTATCGAAAATTAAGAAAGTATCCAATTGTGGTCAATGCAATGGAGTACAAGCGGCTAAGGGCAGTAAGCAAGACGAGTTGTAAAGGATGCAAAGAGGAATAGTTGGAGGAAGTTTTGTGGTACGTTAGGCCCTGAAACTCCAGTAAGGCATTTGTGGTCAGCTGTGCGTAGAATGTCAGGAGTATATAAAAGGAGTTTGTTACCAGTGTTGCAGAAGGGTGAGGTGGTAGCAGTTTCCAATAGGGAAAAAAGCAGACATGTGTGTTGACAGTTTTCAAAGCAGTGCATAGATCAGAGAGCATGGGAGTGGAGAGGTGTAGAAAGAGAATCGAGCTGATGGCAGTTAATCAGTGGAAGCTGGAGAGGAGTTTAGAAAATGATAATACCTTTAATCTGTTTTTTACCATAAAAGAGTTGAAGGATGCAATTATGTCCGGGGCAAATACCTCCCCGGGGAGAGATAGGTTGTCGTATGAGTTATTTAAACATCTGGATGATATTGTACTTGATGAAATCTTAGCTTTGTTTAATACTGTGTGGGCAGAGGGTTATTTGCCAAAGGAATGGAAACATGCAGTCGTGGTCCCTATTTTAAAGCCGGGCAAAGAGGCATCTGACCCTAGCTCTTATCGACCTATAGCGCTCACAGCAGTGCTCTGTAAAATTATGGAGAGGATGGTAAACCAACAGACTAGTTTATTTTTTAGAAACTAGAGGATTATTTGTTGATGTACAGAATGGTTTTAGGAATGGAAGGTCTACAATGGAGTCTGTATCAGTTTTGGATCAGGATATTAAAAGGGCATTTAGAAGCAAGGAAATAGTAGTGAGTGTATTCCTTGATATTGAGAAGGCATATGATTCTTTGTGGAAGGAGGGATTAATGATTAAAATTTTTGACTTGGGAGTCAGGGGACGAATGTTCAACTGGATTAAGGATTTTCTATTGAATAGAACAATACAAGTAATGGTTGGTAGTGTCACATCAGAGACTGTAGAGATAGAGAATGGAACCCCGCAGGGAAGTGTTATCAGTCCAGTTTTATTTAATATCATGATAAATGACATATTTTGTAAATTAGAGAGAGGATTTGGTCTGTCTTTGTTTGCAGATGACGGGGCCATCTGGAAAAGAGGTCGTAATGTAGAGTTTGTTTTTAAAACAGATTCAAAGAGGTTAGTGTCTGTAGAGGAATGGGGGAACACATGGGGCTTTAAAAATCTCTGCCTCTAAGACTAAATATATGGTATTTGGTTTTAAAAGAAAGTTACCTAAGATAGGGTTGTATATGTATGGGTCTCTATTGGA
Organism: Okamejei kenojei; assembly: GCA_035221665.1. NCBI lineage: Eukaryota > Metazoa > Chordata > Chondrichthyes > Rajiformes > Rajidae > Okamejei > Okamejei kenojei. The sequence continues at coordinate 18,060,982 of CM069135.1, read as the reverse complement.
GAAGGTAAAGGTTTTTAAGTTTTTGGGTGTTTGGTTTGAAGAGCGTATGACTTGGGCTGTGCATGTGGTGTAAAATTGTGTTGAAATGTGAAAAAGTTCTGAATGTTATGAGAAGTCTGGTTGGGTGTGAGTGGGGGGCTGACAGGGAGACAATGCTGCTAATTTATCAGGCCATGATCAGATCTTCTCTTGACTACGGGTGTTTTGTGTATGGGTCTGCGTCTAAAACTGTTCTGGCTAGGCTAGATGTGTTGCAGGCAAAGGCTTTGAGGCTTTGCTGTGGAGCCTTCAGAACTTCCCCAGTCCCTGCCCTGATTGTTGAAATGGGAGAAATGCCCTTATGGTTAAGGCGCATTAAGCTAGGGTTACATTACTGGGCTAAACTTTGTGGGTGTAAATGATACCTTCCCAGCAAGGTGTTTGTTGCAAGAGGTTGATGATGGTAACAAATATAACACATTTTTTGTCATTATAAATCAGTGGGCTAGGAAGCTGGGTTTTGGAACAAGGGGGTATTATAGAGCATACAATATGGTTACCTGTGCCTTATTGGGTTCTTCCTGAACTGTTTATTGAGCTTTGCTTTTCTTCAGGAAAAAGATAAGCGCGAGGTGACTCCAAGAATAGTGGGAATATCTTAATTCAATCAGTGAGAGCACTTTGATTGTTTTTTTACAGATGGATCTAAAGATCCAGTTAGTGGGAGAGCTGGGTTTGGCGTGTATGTGGAGCAGCTTGGGTTGAAGATTGGCCGACGCATTTCTGATGGAAGCTCTGTTCTCACGACTGAATTTAATGGCAATTCAATGGGCTCTATGGTGGATTGAGGAAGCCAGTTTTAGAGAAGTCATTATTTGTTCTGATTCTGCAGCTGCTCTTGAAACTTTAAGAGTAGGGAAAATCTAACGCTCGTCCTGACATTCTAAATGAAATCTTGAGTGTGTTTTCTAGAATTGGGTTTGTGTGTAACATCACGTTTTGCTGGGTTCCCGGGGCATGCTGGGGTGAGGGGGAATGAGCAGGTGGACCTCATAGCAAAGGAGAGTTTAAGAAGAGAAATAGATATCCATGTATTATTGGGGAGAGTGGAACTGAGAGAAATAATTAAAGAGGGCTTAAACAAAAGAATGGCAGAGAGGATGGGAAAAGGAAGTCGGGGGTAGACACTACTTTTCGGTACAAGCTGAAGTTAGAAAAATATGTTTCTGTACATCTCTGTCCCGTAGGACTCAGTTAGACTGTGTAGATTGAGGTTGGGACATTGTGGTTAAATTACTGTTTGTGCATTGTAGGGAAACATGTTTTCTGGCTTGTGTGAATGTGGGAGTAAGGAGGACAGTTAAAGCATGTTTTCCTAGAATGTAAAAATTATAGGGTAGCAAGAAAGGCATTGTTTGCTAGACTGACAGACTTGGAGTTGAGGCTTTTTCTGTTTTTTCTTTGTTTGGGCACAGTGAGAAACATCAGCTGATATCCAGGGCTGTTCTTCAATTCCTGCATGTTACAGGACTGTATGTAAGAATTTAGTTCAAATTTTGACCTGTGGAGGGCAGTAATACGCTTTAGCAGCGTCTACACTGCCGGAATCCTATAAGAAGAAGAAGAAGAAGGACTGTGTTAATCTCGTTGGAGAACAACGGCCTTCGATTAGACAAGTAGCCCCCCCCAGTTTTTTTTTTTATTGGAAGTTGTTGCAGCCTTTCCAGCTGTGCAGTATGGTCCTCTGCATTATCAACAATTACAACGATCAAAGGAACAGGCACTGAGAATACAAAGGGGCCATTTTGATAGGCCTATGCAGTTGTCAGCTGGGGCGATTGCTGACATACAATGGTGGATAGTACATGTTTCAAAAAATTTAAGGAAGGTTTTGGTGGAAATCACCGTCACTGATATTACAGACTGATGTAAGTGCACTGGGTTGGGGTGCAACAGATATGTCTTCTAGTTGTGGAGGCAGATGGAATGTGGATGAGAGACATCGCTTCCTCAATTAAGAGGGCTTAATTATTTAGAGTTGTTGGGCACCTGGTATGGGCTCAAAGCTTATTTGTTCTACAAGGAGGGATCTGCATGTGCAGGTCAGATTGACAACACCACAGCAGTGGCATATGTTAACCACATGGGTGGAGTTAAGTCACAGTCTTGTGATAGACTGGCTAACCAGATTTGGAGCTGGTGTATTGACCAAAATATCTGGCTTTCAGCACTTTATTTGCCAGGAAGAGGTCACGTCAGTTTTAATGACAACATTGAATGGATGTTAAATCAGGATGTATTTAACCAAATGATTGATCAGTAAATGCATTGCCAGATATTGATTTGTTTGCATCTCGATTAAATCATCAGTTACCTAGATATGTTTTATGGTAACCAGATTCTGGGGCAGTAGCAGTGGATGCATTTTCGCTGCATTGGGGGAGGAATGTTTGTGTATGTATTTTCCTTTCATTCTGTCTCGTCAGCAGATGTTTGCAAAAGATCAAGGAGGACTCCGCTTCAGGGGTATTGGTAGTGCCAGATTGGCCTACACGAGCATGGTTTTCCCGTTGTATTACAAATGGCTAGGGAGCCTTACATGCTTATGCCCAAGAATAAAAATCTACTGGTAAATCCAGTCACTGGTGATCAACATCCTTTATAGGATCGTATTGATCTGTTAAATTTGCAGATTTTAAGGAGGCCATACCTGGGGAGAGGACTCTCTCATCGGACTGTGGATGTTCTCACGTCGGCCTGCAGGGATAGTACACAGCAGCAATATATCACCTATATAAGGAAGTGGGAGCAATTCTGCCTACAGCAGGATATTGTACATCACACTGCAGGGATCACGGATGTATTGGAGTTGTCAACTCTTTATTTTGACCAAACAATTAAGTTACAGTGCGATTAATTCAGCCAGAAGTGCTCTGTCTTCTTATTTACCTATGAATGCAGAATTGCATACAGTAGGGACACATCCGTTAGTTTCACGATTCATGAAGGGAGTTTTTCAATTTTAATCCTCCTAAACCCAGGTAATGCCGGTATTTGGAATGTGAGTGAGGTTTTTATGGCTCTTCGCCAGTGGGCTCCGGTTACAAGCCTATCAGTAGCCAAATTATCTATGAAGGTGGTCATGCTTATGGCATTGGTTTCAGCTCAAAGTGTATAAATGTTGCAAAAGCTACGGCTAGATAGAATGCATGTGTCGGCTGATGCCATTATATTTTATGTCTATGATTTGCTTAAACATAATAAAAGAGGCATGACAGGATGTAAGATTGTGTTTTCAGCATACCCCGCAGATGATCGTTTCTGTGTAGTCTCACATTTATCTCGTTACATTGAGATTACTAAACCTCTGAGAGGAACTTTGGCTTTGTTTATTAGTCACAAAAAACCACACAGTAAGGTGTCGGTGCAAACGATTTCAAGGTCCTCGCGGCCGCAGGATGGTCCAGTGAGCTAACTTTTCAGAGGTTTTATCACAAGCCGATTTCAAGGCTCGGGGTGTTTGCTGATTCTGGTGTCAGTACTGTTACATTTTTCCCCTGAGTTAGAGGGGTTTGTTATGATTTGTTTGTAAATAAACTGTTATTTCATTTAACAAATGTATTACTGATGCATGATTGATTGTTAACGACTTTTGAGTCAATCCAGGCAGTGTGAACGTGACTCCGAAGTAAAATAGTAAGATTAAACGAGAACTTACCAGTTTGAAGTTTGATCTTTATTTTATGAGGAGTCGAGTTGAGGGACTACGTGCCCTCCGCTCCCACCCTCATAGATCTCATCTGGTAGTTCTAGTTTTATCATCTTACCGTTATACTTCGGTCATTGTTAGCTGTGAATTCATTCCGCTGCTTTGAAGATTGACGCACCAACGGCTGTACGGGCTTCTATTCACGTAGTCCCTCAACTCGACTCCTCATAAAATAAAGATCAAACTTCAAACTGGTAAGTTCTCGTTTAATCTTACTATTCTAATAGCAATCTCTAAATGCAAGTCTTTCATCCAACAATTTTACTCATAGAATGTTATTTATGGTCATCAAGTCAATATTGCTGATATTCATTTCCCAACACACAAAGGTTATAATTTATTGGATGAACATATTCTGGGAATTGCATCTAAAACATGTTCAGACTTAGATTTGAATACGTTCTTAAAAAACTATATATTTGATATTATGGCAATTTAAGTTGGCAGATAGAATTTATTCTGAGGTTGCAAATCTTGACAAATTATTTGTCGCAAGTGTCAAAGAACTTGTATATTTTATGTGCCAGATAGGCTAGCTTATTGTAAAGTTATTCACAATAATGTCTGCAGTGCTTCAGGAAATTGGCTTTCCAAAACCTCTCAAGGCTAAGTAGAACAGAGTAATTATAGCTGACTTTGAGATAATAAAATATGGGTCAGTACTTTAAATTAAGTGAAGCACAGGAGGAGGCCATTCAGTCCTATATGCTTTTGATACCAACTTAAATGAGGTAAACAATCAGACCCACAACCCAGGTAATGTCTCCATATTTCAGCAATGATTTCAGTTTATCTTTAAGGTTACCACTGAAACCCCTGTCTCATGGTGCGAGTTGGCCCACGAGTGACCCCGAGTTTTCACTCGTGGTGATCACGTACGATAAACGTAGCGGCAACGTCGGAACTCGCGCGATCAACTTGTCCACTCGTGGCGCTAACGGCAGGTACTCGGGAAACTTGTTAACTCGTGATAAAAATCAAACATGTTTGATTTTTTTCCACGAGTCAAATTAACTGTTCAAGTTAAAAATGGAAACATTTAAACTTGTTGCAATAACGTAATGGCCCGTGCGTTTACCTGAGTGTCTCGTGAGTCTATCGTGGGAACTTTCTTATAATCTTAAAGGGACTGAACCAAAGATAGTCACAAAATGCTGGAGTAATTACATGTGGTTAAGTTACATGTGGCTCCGGGAGGTAAAGAGGCTTGAGTAATATAAATGCTGAAATACGCGCGGATCAACTCGGGGTATCCAGAGCTGAAAGTTGCAATGAAATGAGATTGAACAAGACGACTTTGACACAAAAAGCAGGAGTAACTCAGCGGGACAGGCGGCAGGAGAGAAGGAAAAATGCAAAAAAAGTGAAACTATCGCCAGGGAAAATCGAGAACTTCTTGGCTCCCTTCTCATCAGACCTAAACACAGCGATCCCCCCTTCTCTGTGTTATGTGTGTCAACATGCATTCATTCCTGAATTCAGAGAAAAAGGCGAATGTATTCCCCCCCTCGCCCCCCGAAAACAAACCTAATCCATGTTTCCCAAACACCAGTCCGAAGAAGGGTCTCAACCCGAAACGTCACCCATCCCTTCTCTCCAGAGATGCTGCCTGTCCCGTGAGTTACTCCTGCTTTTTGTGTCTATTTTTCCCATTCAGTCGTTAGAATCAAGAAGCCATCTCTTGGGCTTTATGTATGAGAACCATCTCCACTTTCAGGTTTTTTTCTGGAGGGATTAAAACGAATTAAATGTGTGGAACAAACTAAAAATGCAAAACTGGAAATAAAATTAAGTTTGTCTAAATATCAAACGCGTATGCATTGCAATTTGCAGCGGAGACACTGGATAGAAAGTATTCAGTAGCGCGCACACCACACACACATATGTTCTACTTCCCGCTGTTAAGTTACTATTTGCTTTCAGTGTTTTTGTTTTATCTCTTCTTATATTCCAGCAGCTGTATTTTCACCGACTCGCCAACCCCCACCCCCCGCTCCCCAAACTCGAGAACTTGGAATTCGCGACAACTATTTTGTTTTCGTCTTAAAAAAGAACAACATTTTTAGTTAATTGGTCGAAGGCTGTGGATTGGCGAGAGATTTACATTTGAGATGAAGGGGGTTGATATTTCGTGGAGTTACTCAGCAGTAGGCAACCCAGGAACCACGCAAAGTATATATATAGCACATGGACGTGTGTGTGTGTGTGTGTGTGTGTGTGTGTGTGTGTGTGTGTGTGTGTGTGTGTGTGTGTGTGTGTGTGTGTGTGTGTGTGTGTGTGTGTGTGTGTGTGTGTGTGTGTGTGTGTGTGTGGTGTGTGTGTGTGTGTGTGTGTGTGTGTGTGTGTGTGTGTGTGTGTGTGTGTGTGTGTGTGTGTGTGTGTGTGTGTGTGTGTGTGTGTGTGTGTGTGTGTGTGTGTGTGTGTGTGTGTGTGTGTGTGTGTGTGTGTGTGTGTGTGTGTGTGTGTGTGTGTGTGTGTGTGTGTGTGTGTGTGTGTGTGTGTGTGTGTGTGTGTGTGTGTGTGTGTGTGTGTGTGTGTGTGTGTGTGTGTGTGTGTGTGTGTGTGTGTGTGTGTGTGTGTGTGTGTGTGTGTGTGTGTGTGTGTGTGTGTGTGTGTGTGTGTGTGTGTGTGTGTGTGTGTGTGTGTGTTGTCCGTCCATGTGCTGTATATATACTTTGCGTGGTTCCTGGGTTGCCTACTATATATAACGATATTGCCTACTATATTGCCATATATATAGAGAGAGAGAGAGTGTGTCTGAGTTTCTCCAGCCTTTTGTGTACCCTTGTACCAGACCTCATCATCTTCCTTCCGCCCACCCGTACACTTCCACCACACTTTGAACAGAAACCTTAATATTTAAAGAATATATTTTGGGACATTGGATTGTCTGAAGAAGGGTCCCGAGCAGAAACGCCACATATATGTGTGTGTGTGTGTGTGTCTGCTGTCGGGTCCCGGCGGCCGCTCAAAGTCAGTCACCCGAGCTGCTTCCTTCCTCTGAAGTGGCGGCCAGTTCTGCTGTCTGTGCCCGGAGCTCTGCGGCAGCCACCCAAGCTAATTCACTCCCCGGCCACAATAAAACCATATAGCAATGACAGCACGGAAACAGGCCATCTCGGCCCTTTTACTCCGTGCTGAACACTACTCACCAAGTCCCATTTACCTGCACTCAGACCGGAGCGTGGCAAGTGGGTTACTGACCCCAATCCCCTCCTTCACAACGCCAGACTCCCCAAATACTATGAACTGAGCTCTCCACCCACCCCGGGAAATACAGTATTTAAAAACATAAAGCACCAAGAAATGCACTTACCATGTTAAAATTGTACAAGGCATTGGTAAGACCAATTCTGGAGTATGGTGTACAATTTTGGTCGCCTAGTTATAGGAAGGATGTCAACAAAATAGAGAGAGTACAGAGGAGATTTACTAGAATGTTGCCAGGGTTCCAGCAACTATGTTACAGAGAAAGGTTGAACAAGTTAGGTCTTTATTCTTTGGAGCGCAGAAGGTTAAGGGGGGACTTGATTGAGGTCTTTAAAATGATGAAAGGGATAGACAGAGTTGACGTGGATACGTTTTTCCCATTGAGGGTAGGGAAGTTTCAAACAAGAGGGCATGACATGAGAATTAAGGGACAGAGGTTTCGGGGTAACGTGAGGGGGAACTTCTTTACTCAGAGGGTGGTGGCTGTGTGGAATCAGCTTCCAGCAGAAGTGGTGGAGGCAGGATCGATTTTAACATTTAAGAGTAAAGTGGATAGGTATATGGACGTGAAGGGAATGGAGGGGTATGGTCTGAGTGCAGGTAGATGGGACTAGGGGAAAACAAATGGTCGGCACGGACTGGAAGGGCCGAGAGGGCCTGTTTCCGTGCTGTAATTGTTATATGGTTATATGGTTATGTTATTGGTTGCTGGAGGGTGCGCATTTTCCCTTTGCAGGTCATATCAATAGATGCGGCCGCGCTGAAATAACTCAAAGCCACAGGATGGAGATGTCTTCTTTAACATTGTTGCTTTATTAAAACATACCTTCATTCACGGTTGGCTCAAGAGTAACGGGAGGGGAACTTGGTAACTCGGGAGAGGAAGTTGGAGCATTGCAGAAATGACATACCCGTGGGAACTCGGTTAAACACTTGATCATAAACTTGAAGTCTCGTACACAACCACGAGTCTTTCACTCGGGGTACCTCGTAGGTCAACTCGCACTGTGAGACAGGGCCATAAGGCTACACTCACTGGACCAGTAAGTAGTATGTTTTGGATGACAGTATCTCCATGTAAAAATAATTTTCATTTTCCCTTTTATTCTTCTGGCAGTACAATTTTCCTGAGCCATAAGATTTGAATCATTTCCGATCAACATCCATTAATCACTGTGCATTTTATACATTCTTTTCTCCCACTTACCTGACGTTGTAATATGTTTCCAAATTACACCTTCACCTAAAATATCTGTGCTCACGATATTGTAGAATTATTCTTCCCTGCTCATTTCCCTTTCTCTCAGATCATTTGCTTTGTAGTGTTATTACTTGCAGATAAATGAATGAATTAGTATAAATTATCAAGAGACTTCATTATTTAAACAAACATTTATAATTATAATTACTGTTGATTAAAGGCTACCATATATTTTATGCAATTCAAATCCGATTTTCAAACCTATTTGTCATTTCCCTTATTATCCATACTTAATTAGGATTAAAAGATTTCCTTGCTGAAGGAGCAAACAGTTCTAGTATATTTAATCATGAAAGCCAAGCAGCCCATTAATGAACCCTAATAAACTCAGAAATCAGCTCGGTGTCAACTAGCATGTATATGCCATTCAAGTGCAAATTGACAGCAAATAGCTTAGACCATGTCAGCCAAGCCTTTCAATTATGGAAGAAAGAACTTGTGTTTATTGTTCACTTTATCATAGCCTCAAGATGGCCCATAGAGCTCTTGAACAAATTGATTTTTTTTAAGTGCACCAGTCTTGTGATTGAGGCCACTCTACCCTGCAAGCTGGTTTAGCTATTCAGTTAGTTAGGACTTGGGTGGTTTGTACCTCGTCTCAGTGCTCATTTTCAGTACCCCTCTGTACTGTTACATGTCAATGATCCATCAGTTTCAATGTGCTATTAATAGAGCTTTTCCCAGCTTTTGGGAGGAGAGTTCCCACTCATTTGTAGGTCAGCAAAATTTGACCAACCCAGATGAATGAACAGACAATTGGTCTGTTGATTGGCAAAGAGGAAATGGTGTCTGCCCAGGAAACCACCTTTGAATAGTACTGCATGTAGCTTTATATCCAACTGAACCACAAAGTAAGGTTAAAAGAGGGCAGCATAATAGCACAGCTGGTAGACATAATGCCTCACAGTACCAGAGAACTGGGTTCAATCCTGACCTCAAGTACTGTCTGCGTGGAGCTTACATGTCTCGCTAAGGCCATACGTGTTTCCTCTGGGTGCTTTGGTAACCACTCGCACCCCAAGAACAGCGAGACTTAGGTTAATCAGCCTTTGTAAAATATCCCCTAATGTGTCAGGAGTGAATGAGAAAATGTGGTAATATATATCAAGTTTTGTTCAGTTTAGTTCATTGTCATGTGTACAGAGGTACAGTGGAAATGTTTTTGTTGCGTGGTATCCAGTGAGTGGAAAGACTATACATGATTACAATCCATCTACAGTGTATAGATACAGGTTAAAAGGGATAAAGTTTAGGTGCAAGATAAAGTCCAGTAAAATCTGTTTAAAGATAGTCAGAGGGTCTCCAATGAGATAGATGGTAGCTCAGGACTGTTCGCTAGTTATTGATAGGATGGTTCAGTTACCTGAGAAAGCTGGGAAGAAGCTGTCCCTGAATCTGGAGGTATGGGTTTTCGCACTCTGTACATCTTGTCTGATGGGAAAAGGGAGACGAGGAAGATACCATGGTGAGACCCATCCTTGATTATGCTGGTGGCCTTGATAAAACAGAGTATAGTGTAGATGGAGTCAATGGAAGGGAGGTTTGTTTGTGTGATGGGCTGGGCTGCGTCAACAATTCTCTGCAATTTATGTGGTCTTGCACGGAAATAGCATTTCCAAACAAATAGGTGATTGATGGCTGGCATGGACATGAGGGACCTGTTTCCACGCTGTGCCTGTAAATATAAACACTGCGCCAATGATAATGGAGTATCTCAAGGATTGGCTAGTCCAGATTGTGTTGCAGAAGCACCGATTGAGATTAACATTTTGAATTCAGGTGCGAGTCTGTGACAAGACGACGTTAGGCATCACGGTAGACTTGCTTGGCATTCAGCTGCCTGATGTGGCCATACAAGATAGGATCGGGTCGCTCGCAGAAATTGGGTCTAATTATAAATGAGACAGGAGAGTGAAAGATGAGGGATTTGATGGTGGATCCCACTACAACATTGTTGGAAGAGGCTGTCAACAGTGCTGAAAACCAGCACCTACAGTACACATAGATAACCTGAGTTGCTACGAAAGTCGGGGATCATTTTTAAATCGAGGTATGTCATACAGTATATTTTCTAATGAGATTATGTTGAATCTTTGAAATTCACCATTCACTACAGGTGGTTTGTGGAAGCTGGGTGAAGGGAGATATTTTAAGGCAAATTGATAATTTTTTGAAAGATCAAGGAATAGAAACAAGGAACGGCAGATGCTGGAATCTTGAGCAAAGCACAAAGTGCTGGAGTAACTCAGTGGGTCAGGCAACATCTCTGGCGAACATGGACAGGCGATGTTTCGTGTGAGGACCCTTCTTCAAGTCTGAAGAAGGGTCCCGGGCCAACATATTGTCATTCCATGTCCCAGTCTCTGCCTGACCCGCTGAGTTACTCCTGCACTTTCTGCTGTGGTCAAGGAATAGAGGGTAATGTGCACTGGCAGTGAAGGGAAGATGCGGCCTGGGAAGATTAGCCATGACCACGATGAATGGTGGGGCAGGCCTGAGGTGCCAGATGGCTAACATCTGCTCCAACTTTCATCTGCCTTAAATAAATAAACAGAATATAGAAATGTAAAGCTTTAATTCTGAGAAATACTAAAAGGGATTCATATTTTATCATTCATACTTGTGACTTCATCCAGGGATGGTAACATTGCAGGTGGCTCTGTCTATTAAACTAGTTTTCTTTCCTTGGGCTGTAATCAACATTATTTTCCAATTCGAACAATCTCCACCCGCCACCAATGGATTGGATGGTACAAAGTCAATTCACTTTTGCAGAACTGCAATTTGGCCAATTCCAAATACACCCTTAAATCAATATTATTGCACCACTCTTCTCACTCAATCTTATACTGCAGCAGGAAGATCACTAATTATTAGCATGTTGGCCATGCTGTTTATGCATGACTCTCGCATAGCACCAAGCTGCAGTCAACAAAAGTGGCATCAGAGAGATAGTTACTAATTACCAACTAATCAAGAAATCATGGACTTCAGAGATTTGCTCCCTCTCTCATTACATGTATTGATCTTGTGGATACTTCTTGCCAATACCATTTCTCTCTACAACTCAATTGTTCCAATTTTATGTTCACTTGCCCTTTTATTTTCTGCCTCAGGCAGGCACCACTGTACTTAAAACTCTCATGTTCATTTCAGAATTAGATTCTCAATGGAATTTGTTTCATGCCTCCTAGATTTTAAAAACCGTGTTTCAGTCTGTTGAGCCACATTAACCTTCTCAACATTAGCGTGTTTCAAGGGACTGAGCATGTCTCGACCTGTTCTTCATTGCCAAGTCATCAGTTATTTCCATGAACTACTTTCCTTCCTTTGCCAGTTCCTATCTTCAGCACACACATGCACACATATCCCAGGATTGTGCAAAGCCCAAATTAATAGAGGCTGGTCATGTGCTTTCAAGCAGTGCTATCAAATAATTTGGGGGTTTCATGGGGATCGGGTAAAAAGGGATGAGGAAATGGGAAAAGAGGGTAATGGGACAACTGCAGGTCTCAGCTCAGAACCATTCCAATCATACCAATGTCCCAATTTGTTATGAGGCTACCAAATACAATATACTTATTGTACAATATAGCACAAATGCAAACTAAATCTACACATGCTATATATTAATAGAATTTTATCCAGGTTATATATTTCCAATTTGCCTTAGCAAATGTTTTAAGTGAAATTTCTTGCACCTTATTCATGAGACAAAGAGGATTTTTATATTGTTCTCTGCATAATATTGTAATTCTTTTAGAGGTACATCATAGAAAACAAACACACCAACATGATTTTTTTTTTCGTTTAGAGCTACAGGGTGGAAACAAGCCCTAAGGCCCACCGAGTCTGCACTGACCAGCGATCCCCGCACATTAACACTATCTTACACACACTGGGGACAATTTACACATATCAGCCAATTGACCTACAAACCTGTACGTCTTTGGAGTGTACAAGGAAACCTAAGATCTCAGAGAAAATCCACATAGAACGTACAAACTCCATACAGACAGCACCCGTAGTTGGGATCGAACCCGGGTCTCTGGTGCTGCAAGGCTACCGCTGTGCCACCATGCTGCCCTTTATTAAGTATGTTTAGTTTAGTTTAATGTAACATAATTTTACAGAGAAAATTGGTCTGAGGAATTTTACAGGAGAATCCTTAAACAAATGTATCTTGGAGACATCAATCTAAGATTCACACTTGGCCTATTGTTAAGAGATTTAGTTTTTTCGCTTCGACCAAACCTTAGCATCCCAGAGTCCTCTTGTAACCACACTTAGCAGATTCAGATGGAAAGGGCCAGTCCTAATCAGCTGGAGCATCATGAGCCGCCCAGTGAGGGTACCTGATGCCATTGAGGGTTGAAGGGCCCAGTATGGAAGGAGCATGTTGCACATTACTTTGGATATTAGAGTCACAGAGTCATGGAGTCACAGTCATACATCGTGGAAACAGGCCCTTCAACCCAACTTGCCCACGCTGACTGACATTCCCAATGTACACTAGTCCCACCAACCCATGCTTGCCCCATAACCCTCTAAACCTATCCTATCCATGTACCTGTCCAACTGTCTACACAATATTATGAGAAGTAGTTGTTAAGCTGCCTCAACAACCTCCTCTGAAGAAGGGTCTCGACCCGAAACGTCGCCTATCTCCTTCGCTCCTTAGATGCTGCTGCACCCACTGAGTTTCTCCAGCCTTTTGTGTACCCTCGATTCTCCAGCATCAGCAGTTCCTTCTTTAAAACCTCCTCCGGCTGCTTATTCTGCTGCTCTATTTCTGGTGCAGGTGCTATTTGTGAGGTTGCACACAATTCAAAGATTAGCTGTTTATTGTTCACACTATCTAATGACCAGTTTAAAGCATAGACTTTCATCCTCTGTATATCAGTAACATCTTTTATAGCTTTTTTTGTGGATATACTTCCCCAAAATACCTTATGAATATTAAATTTGTTTCAATTTTCTGTTGGCTTGTAGATATTGCTTTACATCTAATTCTCCCACCCACACACAATGGTTTGAGGGGGGGAGGCACACTGCCAAAGCCTACCAAATTGCTTCTCTAGTATTAGAACTAAGTGCTTTCAAATGTTTCTGAAAATATAAATAATAACTTGAAATGTTACAAACATCGCCAAACCATTTGAAAATGAAAACCAATTTAAAGTTGATAAAATATTTTTAAAGTGTGTATTTATGTAAAGTTTTAAAAGATGTGGGGCGTGGTTGCGGGGTGATGGCAGCCCTGCCAGCAGTCTGTTTGTCTTTTCACTCTTTTTGTTATTTTTTAGTTTGTTAGTTTTGTTTTAATGTTCTTTGGTTTGTTTTATGTGGGGGGGGGGGGGAGAGGGAATCGGGGGAAACTTTTTTTTCAAGTTCCTACCTTGCCGGAGATGTGATTATTTTTCGGATCACATTCTCCAAGCTCTGCGGCCTTCCATCGCTGGAGCTGGTAGCCTCCTTGAACTGTCGTGAGCCCCACCGCGGGGCGTGGACTTAACATCAGAACTGATCCCTTGCCTGAGATCGCTCCCACTGCGACCACCGTGGAACCAACACCAAGGGCTCGCAGTCTTCGGGTGAGGCCGAATCGGGAGCTCCAACGTCGCGGAAGGTTCGACCAGCCCCGACACGAGGTTCGATCACCCGGCGCGGGGGAGCTAACAATCCCCCCCGATGCGGGAGCGGATTACCTCAACGCAGAGGGCCCGAACGCCGCCGGCTACGGGAGTCACGACCGTCCCGTGAACAGGGGTTCGAGGCCCATGACCGAGGAAGAACTAAAGGAAGGACTTGAACTTTATTTCACCTTCCACCACAGTGAGGAATGTATAGGAGTCACTATGGTGGATGTTCATGTTAAAATGTGATTTTGATTGTTCTGTTACCAAGATGGCTGCCGGAAGTGAGAGTGAACGCTGGCGCGACTAGCTGTCGCTGCTCTCTTCGAATGATGTATTATTGCTGTCCCTACTATTTCTTGTTTTGTTTCGTTTTATTTATATGTTTGTAGTTTGCTTCTTTTGGCTGTAAGGTGTCCTTGAGAGTCCTGAAAGGCGCCCATAAATAAAATACATTATTATTATTATTAATAACCTAAGGATAACTGTCTATGCTTTAAAAGTTACTAACTTGATGGATGTGAAATATAAACATTTAATCTTCTTACCCTACACACCTTAACAAATAATACAATTTTCAATTAACTCTGAACAATAAGTGGCAGTCTTTCCCCATCACACACAAACATATGGGTACGTTTATTTTATTGCAAAATTAACTAACTTTTCAAGACTTGGTAACTGGTTAAAATTTTCACACACATGGTTATTTTTGTTAAACTTTTATCTTGTGCAAATGAGTGTCAATTTTTCACATCCTTTCATGTGCACCGGTCTGCTCGAAAAAAGGAGGAAATACATCTGGAAACTAATGTGTCCTGACATGGTTGGGTATTAGGACTTTTATGGTAATTCTTCTGTGAAGCATATTGTCCTGCTTCAGATGTGATAATAAATGACATTAATGGCTTTAAGGGGTGGCACAGTGGTGCAGCCTTACAGCACCAGAGACATGGGTTCAATCCTGACGACGGGTGCTGTCTGTACGGAGTTTGTACGTTCTCCCTGTGACCGCATGGGTTTTTGCCGGGAGCCCCGGTTTCCTCCCATACACAGAGATGTACAGGTTTGTAGGTTAATTGGTTTGGTATAATTGTAAGTAGTTCTCAGTGTGTTGGGTGGCATTAATATGCGGGGATTGCTGGTCGGTGCGGACTCAGTGGGGCTGGAATTTCTTCTTGAAACTTTCTGCTTCTCTCCTTATTTAAATACAGCTTAACACATATCCCTCTGACCCAAACTTTTCATATGCCATACGTCCTGTTAAATAACTCAAATTTTTGTTTAATGATTCTCCTGCAAAATTCCTTGGGCCAATTTTCTTTGTAAAATGTATGTTACGTTAAACTAAACTAAACATACTTAAAAAAGGGCTGCATGGTGGTACATCAGTAGCCTTACAGCACCTGCAATGCCAGAGACCCGGGTTCGATCCCAACTATGGGTGCTGTCTGTATGGAGTTTGTACGTTCTCCCCATGACCATGTGGGTTTTCTCTGGGATCTTAGGTTTCCTCCCACACCTCCTCTCTAACTGCTCCCCCTCTGTGATACCCCCTTCCCTCCAACTCTACGACCACATCCTCACCCAGACTCGATACCACAGCCACATCTGCTTCCTCGGGGCTTGCCTGTGCCTCCATCTCATACCCCGTGGATTCCAGCTCCAATTCCCTGCCTCCCAGTTCGGACCCCAGCCGGACTATCGGTACCGACTGGCTATCTGCCGCCACACTGTACAATTCTCCAACCGGGCACTAAGATCCACCCTGGTTGCAATGCGCCGACACCAGCAGGACCTCACATTGACTCTCCCGAAACTTCGGGCCTCACGGCACAGGGAGGGGGTACTGGGACTAAGAAAATAAAACGCGATAGACTGGAGACGCAGAAAGAAGCACTTCTGACGCCATTTAGAGAAGGTACACAGACACCTTAAAGTCGTTAGTACTTTATTAAGCATACATTATACATAGCCCTGGCTGTACGTGGTCTGTCATGAACACTAGAGAGAGAGCTAGGGGCGTGTGGGTTACAATTATACTAACTGGTGGGGGAGTGGTTAGCATGGACATCGTTACTATCAATTAAAGGTGTACACACATATCATCTACACTCACCCAGACCTGCAACGGACCCCAACTACACTACATCCTCCGGAAGATCCACCGCTTCAATCAACAATTCCTGTCCCACCTTACCTCCACCAAGGACCTGAAATTAGCCCGCCTCCAAGCCGTTCCAGCCACCGACAATCCCCGACTCGACCGCCCGCAGGCCCCGGGCCCCAACTCTGGCCCGAGCCGCCGGCCTGAGTCCCCGACGCCATCTTGTCCGACGCCCTCCAGGACTCACAAAGACGCCGCCTTCACCGACCCTCCACACACGATGCTGCCAAAGCCGACCTCCACCCTGCCTACTGATGATGCCCAGCCCCGCTGCCTGCCCGGTAACTCTGTTTATCTCCCCACCCCGATTCCACCGCCCATCACCAGCGCAACGCGACTGCCGAACCTCACCGTCCCCCCCCCGGGACCACCTAACCACATCGCCGCACCGGCCCATCCAGCATCGCCGGTGTACTGGGCCCGCCGAAGACCACAGCCGCACCTGCCTCACCTTGCATCGCCGCCGGACCGGGGCTCCCCGAACATGGCCGCCGCACCGCACCCCACTCATCCCGCCGCCTCACCGGTCGGACCGACCACGCCCCGCCCACCGAGACCTCCAACGCATCGACCCGCCGACCCCGACTCCACTGCCGCCGGACATCCTACCTTCGGGTCCGCCGACCCACGACACTCCACCGCCCTACAGCAGCCCGCAAGGGCCGTCGCCTCACCTGCAGACTGGACTCTGCAGTGGCCCTGAAAGGCCTCCATGTTGCTAACTCCTCCCACCACTCTGTCTTTAACGGCACTGGGTCCTAGTGCCCGTCTCCCCAGCCCCAGTAACCTTAGTGGCTATTCCACTGGATCTTCCCCATCCCCCCCCTACCATGTAAACCCTGTTCTTCCCCACCCACACCACAGCCCCCATACCCCCACCCACCTGACCACCCTCCACCACCCCCCCCAACACAACGCTCCGTCCTCATTCACTCCTACCTGCCTTCTCCGGCCACAATCCCCATCCTTGCCGCGTGTTCACCATCCCCCCGGACCACCCCTCTCCGACACCGAACGGTCTGTCCTCAGCAGAGGTCTTACCTTTGTCCCCCTCCGTCCCCACCTCAATGAGTTCCGCGCCCACCACAACTTGGAGCTCTCCTACCATCGCCTCCGCCTCACAGCAGCGTTCTTCCACGGGAAGAGTCCTCGCCCCCCACTGATGATCCCTTTCCTGTCTCCCACGTACCCCCTCCACTTGGACCCCCCCCCCTCGTAGCTTCCGGCTCTAGAACTATTTATCCAGAACTGCCGTCGGGACATCAACCGCCTCGACTTCTCCACTCCCCTGTCTCACTCCAATCTCTCCAGCCCGAAAGTACTGCCATCGACCTCACTCCGTAACAACCCCCGACTGGGTTATCAAACCCGCTGACAAGGGAGGTGCCGTGGTAGTCTGGCGCGTCGATCTCTACAAAGCAGAGGCCGCACGCCAACTCTCATACACCTCCTCCTACTTACCCCTGGACCATGACCCCACTGACGAACACCAGGCCACCCTCTCGAGCACCATAACCGACTTCATCAGCTCCGGCTCCCTATCCCCCCGAGCATCCGACCTCATCGTTTCCCAGCCCCCCCTATGGCCCGATTTTACCTTCTCCCCAAAATCCACAAACCCGACTGCCCTGGCAGACCCATTGTCTCTGCCTGTTCGTGCCCCACCAAACACAAAAAGGAAGAAGGGTCTCGACCCGAAACGTTGCCTATCTCCTTCGCTCCTTAGATGCTGCTGCACCCGCTGAGTTTCTCCAGCTTTTTGTGTAACCTTCAAAGACATACAGTTTTGTAGGTTAATTTCTCTGGTATAAGTGTAAATTGTCCCCAGTGTGTGTAAGATAGTGTTAATGAGCGGGGATCGCTGGTCAGTGTGGACTCAGTGGGCCTAAGGGCTTGTTTCCACCCTGTACCTCTAAACAAAAAAAAACATGTTGGTGTGTTTGTTTTCCATGATGTACCTCTAAAAGAATTACAATATTATACAGATAACAATAGTTCCATTTGACATCCTCTCAGACTCATGCATTACCATAAAAGTTCTAATACCCAACTCATGCAAAGCGAATGGTATGTTGGCATTCATAGCAAAAGGATTTGAGTACAAGAGCAGGGAGGTTCTACTGCAGTTGTACAGGGTTTGGTGAGGCCACACCTGGAGTATTGCGTACAGTTTTGGTCTCCTAATCTGAGGAGAGATATTCTTGCCATAGAGGGAGTACAGAGAAGGTTCACCAGACTAATTCCTGGGATGGCAGGACTTCCATATGAAGAAAGACTGGATAGACTTGGCTTGTACTCGCTGGAATTTAGAAGATTGAGGGGGGATCTCATAGAGACTTATAAAATTCTTAAGCGGTTGGACAGGCTAGATGCAGGAAGATTGTTCCCGATGTTGGGGAAGTCCAGGACAAGGGGTTACAGTTTAAGGATAAGGGGGAAGTCTTTTAGGACCGAGATGAGAAAATCATTTTTCACACAGAGAGTGTTCAATCTGTGGAATTCTCTGCAACAGAAGGTAGTTGAGGCCAGTTTGTTGGCTATATTTAAGAGGGAGTTAGATGTGGCCCTTGTGGCTAAAGGGATCAGGGGGTATGGAGAAAAGGCAGGTACAGGATACTGAGGGTACACAAAAGGCTGGAGAAACTCAGCGGGTGCAGCAGCATCTAAGGAGCGAAGGAGATAGGCGACGTTTCGGGTCGAGACCCTTCTACAGGATACTGAGTTGGATGATCAGCCATGATCATATTGAATGGCGATGCAGGCTCGAAAGGCCGAATGGCCTACTCCTGCACCTATTTTCTATGTTTCTATTATCTTAACTGTATTAAAACAAACATCTTTGGAATGTTGGAATGTCAAAAGAATTCAGAGCACCTGGAAAAAACCCATGCGTCACAGGGAGAATAGTTTAGTTTAGTTTCGTTTATTGTCATGTGTACCGAGGTACAGTGAAAAGCTTTTGTTGAATGCTAACCAGTCAGCAAGTTCTGCACAGACTCCGTACAGAACATACAAACTCCATACAGACAGCACCCATGGCCAAAGTCACACCAGGGTCTTTGGCGCTGTATTGCAGGAACTCTGCCGCTGCGCCACTAACGAGACAGAAATAATCATGGCACTTTCGTTTTGGTTCATACATCTTAGGAAAGAAGAATGTGCCTGTGCCAATACACTCTCCCTGAAAGTGGCATGGACGCCATACAGTCAAAGGGTTCGAAGGTCTTTTATTGTCATGTGTACCAATTAAGGTACAGTGATATTCGAATTAACATACAGCCATACTAAGAAAAGCAACAGGACACACAATTACATAAAAGTGCACATAAAAATCCACCACAGCAGATTCCCCACATTCCTCACCATGATGGAATGCAATATGGTGTGGAAACATGCCTGTTGGCTCAACTTGCCCACACCAGTCAACAGGTCCCAGTTCCATTAGTCCCACCTGCCTGCGTTTGGTCTATATTCCTCCAAACCTGCCCTGTCCATGTACTTGGCTAACTGTTTCGTAAATGTTGGGATAGTCCCAGCCTCAACTACCTTGTTTCATACACCCACCATCCTTGAAAAAGTTACCCCTCAGATTCCTATAAAATCTTTTCCCCTTCACTTTAAACCTATGTCCTCTGGTTGACCTAAATTGTGCTCCCAGTCTCCCGAGTGCAGTGTGAATCAGCAGCTTGCCTCTGGGAATAACCTGTAACGCTGGAGTATCAAATAGGATCCGCCATTCACAAAGGCTGCTTGACTGGTGGAGCTGCATCTATCTATCTATAGAGCTTGCAAGCACTATTGACTAGCTTTTAGAATATCTTCAAATCATGTGTTGACTTGGATAAGTGGTCTGAGGGAAATCATTTGACACTTTCATTTATTTAAAGCAAAACACTCCAGGTTCCTAAATGTCACTTGAGAGATTAGCAAACCTTTGAAAATTATATATGTTACATGTCATGTGCAGCCTTTGTTTTTTGAATTATTAACTATGTTTTCCATGTAATTTCTCTGCTGGGTACGTCTTTATACATTTGCCCACTACACGCTAGTCAACTATTTAAAACACATATTCAGTTAATACACATTTTATAAGGCAGCAAGACAAGGATAACGTTTGTGATACAGGCTTTTATCACCATAATTTTAAAACAAGACATTTGTTGGAAGTACTGAACATGTTGTAAATTTGATTCTGGGAACTATTTGATTCTTTACGAATTACAAAATAGAATGGAATTTGAGATGTTAAAATGCATTCTTCCCACAACTTGGAAAAATAATCACGTGTCTATGATGCAAAGAATAAAGTAATAAACAAGTGTCAATAGAAACTTTCAGACAGTTATGGGAGAAACAGACTAAAAACTGAATGATCACATTATATTGCAGCACAAATAAGGTGGCACAGTGGTCAGCAGTAGAGCTGCTGCCTCACAGCGTCAGAGACACAGGTTCGATCCTGACTACGGTGCTGTCTGTGTGTAGCTTGCATGTTCTCCCCATGACTATGTGGATTTTATCCAGGTGCTCCAGTTTTCTCCCACATTCCAATGATGTGTAGGCTTGTAGGTTAATTGGCCTTTGTAAATTGCCCCCTAGCAAGTTGGATGCCAAAGTGGGTGAACATAAAACTAGTGTACCACTGAATGATGGCCAGCATGGACACCATGAGCCAAAGGGCCTGTTTCCACGCAGAATCCCTAAAATAAAACTAAACTAAATGCATCCTTCCAGCCCAGTGACATTTTGATGAGGAATAATAGCTAAATAGACATAAGAGATTCTAAAGTAGCATTTGTATAATTGGGAATGTGCATCTCTCTATGGCAGCAAGGTCATGCTGAAGGATAGGTATTGATTTATTTTGTGTTATTTTTATTCAGTGAATAACAGTAAATAAAATGAAGTTTTTTGCAAGTTAAATAAATAGTAAGATTAAATGAGAACTTACCAGTTTGAAGTTTGATCTTTATTTTATGAGGAGTTACGATGAGGGATTACGTGAAGACCCCGCCAGGACGCATGCGCGACATTCTTCAAAGCAGTGGTGTGAAATCACAGATACCAGAGTAGACTAATATAGTAAGATAAGAGAGAACTTCCATACCAGTTGAACTTTATAATAGAGGGTTTTGGGAGCGGAGGGCACGTAATCCCTCATCGTAACTCCTCATTAAAATAAAGATCAAACTTCAAAACTGGTAAGTTTCATTTAATCTTACTATTTTAACTTCGGAGACACGTGAGTGACTACATGAAGATTTCAAAGCTCTGTTTTCGTGCCCTGGAACGAGACCATGCTCACACACTGCCATTCTGGACGGAGGATTATGAACGTATTTCACAACCGACCACTGTGCTGAAAAACAATAAAGGTATTATTATACCTAAAATAATATGCCCACATTGGTAATTTATTTTACAGAACTTAATTTTTTTCCCTGCAAACGTCTCAGGATCGGCCACGGGTTTATTATAAAGCATTGAATGCGTTCATTGCTCCACCCCGCTGTGGGCAAGGATGTGTCCATAGGAACTCCCATCATCCTAGCGTCCGATGTAGATGCAGCCCTGTTGGAGTGAGATTTGAAACATTAGTATTCACCACTGCACGTAATACCACCCGAACCATCTTGGATATGGTTTGCACTGTGACCTTAGGTGAGGGCAATTTTATGGCTAATAAGAAAGCTCTCTCCGTGCCCATAAGTGTCTTGGTGACTATATATTGGGAAAGTATGTGTCACTATGCAGGGCCCCGACTATCTGCAGGATAGGCCAGAAAACTCTAATATTGGCCAAAGGAACGGGTCAGGTCTAGTTTAAGTACCCCTGTATGTAGCAGGTTATCTGCCAGTTGTGACAGACATGACGTCCTATTCTAGCTTGTGTAAGGACTGGACCCGTTGTGCTGATCCAAGTGCCATAATCATTCCCCATCTAGGATATTAGTTTGTCCAGAGTGAGCCCCGATATTGGTGTCCCATCCTCGTAACATTGTGTACTACCTATGTCCCATATATGGGTGTATCTGGGCCTGGGGGGAATAGAGTACAAATACCCCTCATTCGTTTAGGTACTAGTGGGTGTGATCCTATTGCCAGGTGATCACTCCCTCTGCCCAGATATTAGATAGGGCACTCCTTGCACAATAATGGCACTGTAACTCAATCCTTCATCGAAATGAAGGGTGGCCAGAACTCCAGCACTTCAGTGTTGGTGGCTGAGTCATATGTAGTGTTTCGTCCTGTGCAGAACACTTCCCATTTCCTGACATATGTCAGGTAAACTGTCTTCTCGTGGACTCCCTGCACGACGCTGAGATTGGCATTGATCGTCCTGTCGGAGAGTCCGTATCCCAAAATGGCCTGTTCAGAAACTGCAATCAACAAGTTCAACAGTCATGGCACGGATACTTTCCCGCACGGGGTGTGCCAACCTCCTTGGCCGTTGTTGATCCAGATGCAGGGTTTCTTGAGACATCTTTTGACTGGTGGGAACAATTGGTACCTGTTGCGGCGTCTTGTTTAATTATTGTAAGACTCGCCTGATGAGGCAGAAGGGGAAAATGCATAGCAAAACAAATCCCCCCCCCCCCCCCCAATGCAGCGAGAAATCGTCCATCGCTGCTGCCCCTGGGTCTGGTTCCCAAGCAACATATGTTGGTAGTTGGTGAATTAGTCCGGATGGAAAAAAGGTCGATATCTGGTGTCCCATACCGGTCTATAATATCTGTAAACACTTTCCGATCCAACATCCATTTAATGTTGTCGTTGAATTTACGTGACCTGATGTCTGCCACTGTATTTTAGCTTACCTGAGGTAAGTGGTTGAGATCCAAATCTCTCTCCCAGACACCAGTGCCAGATATTATTAGGCCAATTCATCACATGATAATCGACTTTATTTCACCATATGATTATATATAGGCCCCCAGTGTGGTATCAATCTGTACCGTACATGCAACTGGTGCTCATCTGAGCAGTAGGCCCTGAGTCCATTGAAACGCTCCCAGCATTTCTAGATAATTAATTCCTAGTGCTTTAAACAGAATAATTTTTGTGCACTCATCTGCCACACAACTTGCGGTGGTATTAGTTGCTCCCCAACCTTTAGCACTGGCATCAGTCTGTAATGTACCCTAGGGATATAGAATGGGGTGATGGGGTTAGGATAATATGGAAACATTTGTATCCACCAGTTTAATTCTAATTTACTTTCCCTGGTAGTTGCATAGGCCTATTGAAATGGCCTGTATGATTTTTGAGAGCTAAAAATTTCCCTCTTCCAGGTTTTAATAATGGAGTGGTCCAATTGTGCTGCTGGGAACGCAGCCACCAATTCCCAATCACTCTTGCTCCTTGCCGAATGGATGGTTCCCTGATGCCAGTGAGGCTTTTGTATACTCCCATCAAGTCTGTCACTTTGTTTGGTGGCAAGGTGATAGACATATGAACAGAGTCAATAGTGAACCCCAAATAATCCATGGTAGTGGAGGGTTCCAATTTTGATTTATCTGGATGTACGTTAAACCTCTCTGTTTGTGGCTGATACCACCAATGTAGCCAGCTCCAATTTTCACCTACAATGAGAATATCATCAAGGTAAGCCATGACGATATGGTTATGTTTCTTTAAGTATGCTAAAGCTGGTTTTAATAAATTTGTAATAGCCTGGGTGCTGATGACAACCCATTGGATAAGGCATACTGCCATTGCTGTCCCATCCAGATAAATTTCAGGTATTTACGATGACCCTGTGTGTGACAAACGTGTCTAATTTGAAATGGGCATACTGAACGGAAGTATTTAGTTCGGTCAAATCTGTAATGATACGGCAACCACCATCTTTTTAGTTTTTTATAAATATATTTGATACGAACTCTTGAAATTCTCTGATTGTTTTTCTCAATCCCTTTTGTGTTTAGTCTTAACAGTTCAGCATGGCCTGCTGTTCTCTTTTTGTGAAGTATGAACTTCCTGCTAGGCGTATGCTGAACTGGGACGGTAGTTCGTATACAAATTCAATTTTGTAATTCTGAATACTTCCGAGTATGTAAAAGTTCAGAGGTAAAAGTGCAGCACACATGATGAAACAAGTGCAAACCGTCCCCCAACTTTAATGAATCGGACATGCAATGTTTTTTAAGACAACCAGACCCACCTACCTCCATGGTTACCGGTGTTGTGTAGGTTGTCTCCGCAGTTGTTTCTTCTGGTATTGTGTTGCTGGCGTTGTGGGGGTTGGCGCATTTTCCATGAAGGCCGGGCTGGGCCATGGTCTGAAAGACCGCTGTGCAGGTGGGCCGGCCTTCGAGCTTTCACCACCAGATGGTCTTCCATAGCACCGATGTCTGGTGGGTGTGTAGGGGTGCTGCCGCTGTTGATAGTGGGTTTTAGAGGTGCTTGGCACCTTGATCAGGCCTATAGCCTTGGCTTCCTCATGCAGGTCTTTCACCTGCTTCGGGAGGTCCCCCAACAGCAATTTTGGCGCCTGTGTGCTACTTGTCTTGCATAATTCTGCACTTCTTGATGATGCTCTTCCTGTAACTGTAAATCTCCACTGAGTATTACACAGTCTGCTAGAGCATCACCTAACTCTTCAGGCAAATCAACCCCATCAGTTGTCCTGGTACTGCTGTGATTTTAGCAGCCAGCAGTTTCCTCTGGAGCTTCACCTCCTGGCTCCTTATAGATGGGTTCCTGTTGCCCCAGATGGGGGTTATAGACTGTGGTACTTTAAGAGAAATGGAGTTCTCTGGAGCAATGTACTTCCCAGCCATAAAGTTAATGGCTTGCTCCTGTAGCTGGTTTGTAGCCATGTATTTTTTTACTGGCTTGCAGCTTTGTATAGGCAGTCCTTCTTGAGTTGATACAGCATGTGTCCCACAATCTTCTCTCTCTTCTGGCACCCCTCACAGTTGACCATTGCCCCTTCTTCAGGGTCAGCCCAGCTCTGACCCCTAATGCTCCCCTGCGAAGAGGGTGAGACATTTGGCAGTCCTTGAAAGGATCCTGCCGTGGGTCTGCGAAGAGACCCACTGTGACTCTGCCCCTGCATAAGCAGGTCACGCTGGAGCACTGCTCCCCATCCGCTCCCGCGGGGAAAGACGCCCGCCGTCCCTATCCGGGAATGGGGTGTCTTCAGGTCCGGACCCAGCTGAGTCAACGGACCTGTCCGACTTCCGGGTGGTTTTGCCGCCGACCGCGGCGCACCTGTGGTCTGTAGCGGCGAGAAGCCGGCAGCTGCTGGCAGCACCTGCAGCTCTGGAGGAGACAGCACGCTGCTGGCTGCTTCCACAGCAGCGGTATCAGCTGCTGCTCTCCCCTGCGCGACTCCATGGTGCTTCCTTCGTTCTGAAAAAGAAATTACACTGAGTCGCCACGCTCACCAGAAAAGGTAAGACTTACCTTCAGTAATTTTTCAAAATTCGCGCTGGAGGAGCGGCGCTCCTCCCGACTGTCGCTTCCGCAATGCGTTCGACGATATGTCGCGCATGCGTCCTGGCGGGGTCTTCACGTAGTCACTCACGTGACTCCGAAGTAAAATTACATATCTAACGGCCTTCTCTCGCCAAATGGGCAATCAAAAGCTCTGATTGAAAGGACTGTTGTTGGTGCATATAATTGGGAGTGTTAAAGGACAAGAATGAATACACCAAAAAGCAGCATTTTAAATGCATCCTTCCAGCCCAGAAGACAATTTAAATATTCATGGTTTATTTCCTCACTTTTCCATCTTTAAACTACTTTCTTTCCCTCCATACCTCATTCCATTCCTGATTTGAATTTAATTCACCCTAGTTTTTGCTCTGCCGTTCCTTACATTTCAGTCACATTTGTCAAGCATTATGATAAAATGGGTTCAAGGACTGACAAAAAAATCATACATGAAGGTCTGCAGACTTGTTATCAACTTAAAACAAAATGGTGTGATGTGAAAATTCTAACGTACTCCCGAGTTATTGAAACCCACAAAGCAATTAAGCAATAATGGGAAAGCGTTATGGGTAATTTAACTAATGGTGAGCAGAGCCCTGCTAAGCTGTCATTAGTGATGTGTCCAATCAAGTTTGGTACTATTATAATGTGCGTCTACGTCGTCCTTTTCAATTGGAATTGGCATATTTATCAGTTTATTAAGTGAGTTATTATCTTTGCGACATTGGCATTTTGAAATATATATGGATCCTTACAAGCAACTGCATTACTTTAACAAAACCTGGTATTTTATTCAGCAACAACATGGAACTTTGCAAAATCTACTGCAGATCTCTGCCAATGAATTAAAGGCAGAATAGAGTGTCTCTCTGCAGAGGTGTTGGTGGAGCCAACACCTACTCACGAGGGACTTCTGCTACAATGGTAGAAAATTCGATACTTGTTCTTGGGGATCTGGACAACACAGATAAAAAAACATTGATTGGCTTGAAGAGAAATGAACCCGTTCCTGTAATAATGCAGCAACTTCCTTTATTCTAGAAAAAAATCACGAGCCTTTCGGTGATGAAACCTAGGCCAAAGTTACACCGTACATCCCTTCACAGGTGTTCAATTATGTTTTGTGGAATGGTTTCAGAGTATGGGCATATTCAATGATCCATCTGGACAAACAGATTCCTGAACAAGAAGCAATATTCTCCAAGGTCAATTCCAAGGGGACTTGGCTGCTTTATTTAAAACTCCATTTTACTTTAGGGCCACCAACACCATCTGACGTTACGGTAAAACAAGTTGCTGATTGTGTTCACCATTGCAAATCTGGGAACTCGCATTAGGCACATTGCTGTGCTCGTTTCCTGGAAAAGAACCCAAGCACAAAATGAGATGCTTTTATTGGACCAACATAATAGATGCTATTTATTAACTTGGCCCAATTAAAAGTACTAAAACATTGTGTTTGAATCCCAGTGAAAGAAAATTAAATTTAATTCTTCATTTCACTTTCAAACAGTGACATTTTGATGAGGAATAATAGCTAAAAAGACATAAGAGATTCTAAAGTAGCATTTGTATAATTGGGAATGTGCATCACTCTATGGCAGCAAGGTCATGCTGAAGGATAGGTATTGATTTATTTGGTGTTATTTTTATTCAATGAATAACAGTAAATAAAATGATTTTGCAAGTTAAATAAATTACATATCTAACTTTATAGCCTTCTCTCGCCAAATGGTTATCAGTGGGCAATCATAAGCTCTGATTGAAAGGACTGTTGTTGGTGCATATAATTGGGAGTGTTAAAGGAA
Source organism: Okamejei kenojei (assembly GCA_035221665.1). Lineage (NCBI taxonomy): Eukaryota > Metazoa > Chordata > Chondrichthyes > Rajiformes > Rajidae > Okamejei > Okamejei kenojei. Next base: position 18,033,709 of record CM069135.1, on the reverse strand, counting down.
AAGAATGAATACACCAAAAAGCAGCATTTTAAGAAGTGAACTCCACAGTGCAGTAGGTGGAGCTGCTGCCACTGTTTATTAAACTGGGGAAAGGATGTTTTTGTATTATGTACTATATATAAATGTATGAACATAAATGTACTTTAGGAACTACCTACATCACGTGGTCTGACTTTTATACATTGGTGGCCCAGCCACTCCTCTTGGCTGCTTTAAATGAATGTTCAGGATGTTTGGTTGGTAGCTCTACTTTTGATCCTCGCCTCAGATGAAGAGCCACACTAGAGTCTGCAGACATTGCGAACATGTTTGTGATGTTACTGCTTGAGGTAATAACAAGGCACCAATGAAGTGGAAGGAAACAGAGAACTGGCTTCAGCAGGTAATGTGGTCGCGATGGTGGGCAGTTGGCATGAAAGATGTGTCGATGAGATCATGAAGCATGAGAGGTCTGAGCCATTGTCTATTCACAGTGTGAGTAGGGATGTTCTTGACAGCAAATGCAATTGGAAAGATGCCAGGAGAGGTCACAGAACAGGGAGCTGTATGCAAAAGGTGCGATGATTGATGCTGCTTGTGTTTATGTTGACGTTGATGAGTTTACTCATCAATGAAGCCTGTCTCTTAATGAGGACGTCAAAATAAATCCCTAAAGAGCATTTTAACTCGGTGCCTTCAACAAGTTTAGCATGTGCAACCAGGGGCCAGAGGGGCTAGTCATGTGAATACCCCTGGTCTGGATAGAGGCACTGGGCAAACAAGTACATTTCTCAGACCTTTACAGACTAGATGCTGCTCGATCACTTGGTGTGCACAGGAGAATTCATGCAAAACAACCTGACATGCTGTGCCTAACAAACTGAATGAATGGACAGAAAATGGACAGCAGTGTGGAACTGGTGCTAGAAAATTGTGGAGGGCCTGCAAGGTACCCCCAGGGTATTAAGGAAGTAGCCCCAGAAATAGTGGATGCATTAGTGATAATTTTTCAAAACTCTTCAGATTCTGGAGTAGTTCCTGAGGATTAGAGGGTAGCTAATGTAACCCCACTTTTTGGAGGATTGGAGGGTAGCTAATGTAACCCCACTTTTTAAAAAGGGGGGAGAGAGAAAACGGGGAATTACAGACCAGTTAGTCTAACATCGGTAGTGGGGAAACTGCAAGAGTCAGTTATTAAAGATGGGATAGCAGCGCATTTGGAAAGTGGTGAAATCATTGGACAAAGTAAATCATTGGGTAAATCATGTCTGACGAATCTTATAGAATTTTTCGAGGATGTAACTAGTAGAGTGGATAAGGGAGAAGCAGAGGATGTGTGATATCTGGACTTTCAGAAGGCTTTCGACAAGGTCCCACATAAGAGATTAGTATACAAACTTAAAGCACATGGTATTGGGGGTTCAGTATTGATAGAGTGGATAGAGAGCTGGTTGGCAGACAGGAAGCAAAGAGTAGGAGTAAACGGGTCCTTTTCAGAATGGCAGGCAGTGACTAGTGGGGTACCGCAAGGCTCAGTGCTGGGACCCCAGATATTTACAATATATATTAATTATTTGGATGAGGGAATTGAATGCAACATCTCCAAGTTTGTGGATGACATGAAGCTGGAGGGCAGTGTTAGCTGTGAGGAGGATGCTAGGAGGTTGCAAGGTGACTTGGATAGGCTGGATGAGTGGGCAAATGCATGGCAGATGCAGTATAATGTGGATAAATGTGAGGTTATCCACTTTGGTGGCAAAAACAGGAAAGTAGACTATTATCTGAATGGTGGCAGATTAGGAAAAGGGGAGATGCAATGAGACCTGGGTGTCGTGGTACACCAGTCATTGAAAGTATGCCTGCAGGTGCAGCAGGCAGTGAAGAAAGCGAATGGTATGTTAGCATTCATAGCAAAAGGATTTGAGTAATGGAGCAGGGAGGTTCTACTGCAGTTGTACACTGTCTTGGTGAGACCACACCTGGAATATTGCGTACAGTTTTGGTCTCCAAATCTGAGGAAAGATATTCTTGCCATAGAGGGAGTACAGAGAAGGTTCACCAGACTGATTACTGGGATGGCAGGACTTTCATATGAAGAAAGACTGGATAGACTCGGCTTGTACTCGCTAGAATTTAGAAGAGGGGGGATCTTATAGAAACTTACAACATTCTTCAGGGGTTGGACAGGCTAGATGCAGGAAGATTGTTTCTAATGTTGGGGAAGTCCAGAACAAGGGGTCACAGTTTAAGGATAAATGGAAAATCTTTTAGGACCGAGATGAGAAAATCATTTTTCAAACAGAGAGTGGTGAGTCTGTGGAATTCTCTGCCACAGAAGGTAGTTGAGGCCAGTTCATTGGTTATATTTAAGAGGGAGTTAGATGTGGCCCTTGTGGAGAGAAGGCAGGTATTGGATACTGAGTTCAATGATCAGACATGATCATATTGAATGGTGGGGCAGGCTCGAAGGGCCGAATGGCCTACTCCTGCACCTATTTTCTATGTTTCTATGTTTCTACGCAGGATGAAGGTTGGAAAGGGCCAGGCAAGGATGTCAGGACTGAGTCAAGGAAAGTGGACAAAATGATGCAGGGTTTTGACCTGAAACATTGACCATCTGCCTCCACAGATGCTGCCTGACTCGTTGAGTTCATCCGACAGTTTGTTTTGCAGTCTAGATAGCAGGACTAGTGCATAATTTGAGAGTACTCATGCATACAGCTTGGTTGGAAACAAAGTATATGTGAATTACCAATACTTAGAATAGATACAGTAGAGATGTTAAATTCAACTTATTTTTCCAATTGGCAATGTTTGCCTCAAGAGATGGCTTGTGGTCAGGCACCATCATTCTCAGTCTCCTGGTGTTCCAAAATACTTTTCTATCATCAAAGTATATTTGAAGAATACTCACTTTTGTATTTTGGGCAAACAAGCTCATTGTCACTGCTATGACTGCACTGGCAAAAATTGCCTCACTTATATTGCAACTGCATTTCAATGGCAGTCAGCTGGGGACTGCTCAGAGGATATTATTATGGTAAGAAAGACACTTTACAAATGCAAGTTCTGTCTGTTTGCAAAATCGTTTGGTAATGTTGGCATTTTACAGAGTCAAATGATCCTTAAATGTAATTTTATTGCAGACAAAATATGCTTTGTTATAATCTCCTATCACTGGTATATGTGTATAGGGTAAGTATGATCAAGATTAACAAAAATACAAACATTAGCACACAACTTCATCACCATAATCTGTTTCCATAATAGAGAAATGTGTGTTCATCTTACTTGAGCTCAAAAGTATAACTAGCAATGCTAATCATAGCTGCAACTATTACATTTTTACCTTACCTAATCGGAGATGAAAGTTATAATGAATTAAGTCTAGATTGTGATTGTGGTGACAAATTTGAATGGATATAATTCAACACTACATTATTCCTTTCACTGAGTAAGCATAGCTGTCTCATAGTATTTACAAATGATAATGATAAACCGAGAGACTTTTTATTTCTAACTAACCTTTCCGGTGCTGTGAGATTTGCAGTTCATTTATTTCATTTAAACTGATGACTCTCAGGCATTTCTGCTATTTACTGAGCTGTTTACCTCATCACTACGACTGAAGCATTAATAGCTATCAAACAAGATTGCTTGTGCGTTGTATCCAGCGGCGAAGACTGTTATGCTTCTTCATTTGTTAAACTCATTACCGGAAGATTTACAGTTGCCTTCTACAGTCCGTAGGACAAAAGTGTAGTTTCAATGTTCCATAAATGTTGGCTTGACTGGATGAATTAAATGACGTGAAATGATTGATGAAGACCAGTACTTAATTTGCAGTATGAGGCATGTTGCAGAAGCCAGTGCAAAAGCATGTGCTGGCAATGTCTGGCCGAGCAAGTTGGGCTGAAGAGACACTGTGTGACTATGATTCCAAGGCGCATTACAGTTCAATTCCATCTGCCCAACCTTTCAAAAGCTGGGCAGGTGATGGGGGGATTCCTTTCATTGGAATAGGACAGGGATATTTTCTAAGTCACCCTATTGTTTTGAACTGGTGATTAAAATATAAATTGGTGGTAATTTGAGCCTTCTTTATCATCGGCTGCAGCTTATTAGTTTTAGTTTAGTTTATTGTTACGTGTACCAAGGTGCAGCAAAAAGCTTTTTTTGTTGTAGTGCTCTATCCAGTTGGCAGAAAAACTATACATGATTACAACCAAGCTGTCTACAGTGCACAGATACAGGATAACGGGAATAATGTTTAGTGGAAGATAAAGTCCAGTAGAGTCCGATTGAAGATAGTTCAATGGTCTCCAAGTAGGTAAATGGTGGGTCAGGACTACTCTCTGATTGGCCAGAGGATGGTTCAATTGCCTGATAACAGCTGGGAAGAAACTGTCCTTGAATCTGCAGGTGTGCATTTTCACATTCTCAAGGGGGCTATCTCCAATAAAAACAGGATCAGCTCTCTCAAGTTTCTCACAGAAGAACAGGTGAATTCACTCTTTAACTACCATAAGTGATAGGGGCAGAATTAGGCCATTGGGCCCATCAAATCTACAGCGCCATTCAATCTACCACACACGGTGCCTCAGTAAGGCCGTCAGCATACATAAAGACTCCTCTCACCCTTGTAATGGACTGTTCGAACTACTCCCTTACGGCAGACGTTACAAGGCCTTCTACGGCCGCACCTCCGGACTCAGGAACAGCTTCATTCCCAGAGCTATAGCGGCTCTGACCCGGCCCTGCTGAGTGCCCCCCACCCCCATGGACTGTTTCCCCCGGCCTCGCACTTTAGTCTGTGTTGATTGTACTGGTCTAATGTTCGTTTTTACAAACCTTGTTCTCGGGGTATCTAAACCTAAATTTTATTTGTCGATTAAGTTATGACATCGGATGGAAGTTGCAAACCAAATCTCGTTGCACTTATGTGTAATGACAATAAAATATATTATTATTATTAATCGCGGCTGATCTATCTCTCCCTCCTAACCTCATTCTCCTGCCTTCTACCCATAATCCCTGCCCCTTACTGTGTCCAAAACATAGCCCTCATCCAATAGTGATTTATTTGTTTGCAAGGTTTTGGTGTTCACAAATCATGATGTGTGTTTATTACATGGTTGCACTTCAAAAAGTGATCATGTATGTAAAGGTTTGGGGCACATTGTGGGCAGGAAGGGTGCAGTAAAAATGCAAGTGCCTTATTCTATTATGAAATCCCATTAATCTAATCATGGCCAAGCAATGTCTTGGAAGATTTTACACGACCTTCAAAGGCAGCTGTACAAAACTCCATCAACATTTACAGCACCATGACTCAAGCTCAGTAAATTGCTTTGAATAGATGAGCTTTCCAGTACAGCAGAAGCCCAGGGCTAGTCTATGGATTTTCCATTGTCCCTATAAATTTCATATTCATTCCCAAATATTTATTCAGCTTATTTTTCCAAAAGAATTAATCAGAACAAAGTTAACTGCTTTTGGTGAAGTCCCAGATATCTACTACTCAATTCAATGAAAAAATAATAATTCTTCAACGTGCTTGAGGCTTATGAAAATTGTTTCAGTATTCTTGCAAAGTGCAATGTGTGTCAGTTAAGGCTCAGTGAATAGCACTCACACCTCTGCATTCCAACTTGCTATTCAACTCCCACTCTGAATACCTGAGCATAATGGTGTTTCATTGCTAAATGGCAAGAGCACTGGGTCATAGAACGAATGGCAGCAGGTTTGGCTTCACAGGATGTTAGTGACTTCCACGTTTGCTGCATTGTTCTTTGGAATTGATTTCACATTGTCAATCTAGTCCTCCTGTTCAAAGGTTGTGCAAGACTTAATTAAACGCTGGTTCATTCTCATTCTCTAAAGTTCACTTCACAACATCTATATTTTGGAACATTTCACCTCTTAACTAAGAAACTATCTTCCAAGGTAGAACATAACGTGCTAACATAACTCAGTGGGTCAGAGAGCATCTCTGGTGGACATGGAAAGGTGCATCTTTTCCAGCTTTCTCTCCCCCACTACAATCAGTCTGAAGAAGGGTCCTGACTTGAAAAGTCACCTGTCCATGTTCTCCTAAATCGCTGCCTGACCCACTGACTGTGTCGCAGTTCCATTTGTTTTTACACTCTACTTTATGTTCTATGCAAGATTCCAGCATCTGCAGTTCATTGTGTCTAAACTAATTTCCAAGTTTGATTTTGTAAATGAGATTGCATAATTTTCTAAACCCTTCCCAGTTTCTAAGAGTACAATTGAGGTTAGGTGGACCACAACTCCAGATAGAAAAGGAAACCTTTCTTCTTTTGTTGTCCACATGTGGTGGCATGATTTGTAATCTTAAATTTATTTGCTTATTATCTTAAATTGTACAACACGCCCAAAAATCTGACCAATTATATCAGGTCAATTGTTCCTTATTCAAAATAGAGTTATAGTCATACAGTGTGGAAACAGGCCCTTCAGCCTAACTTGCCTACACCAAACAACAAGCTGCACCACCTGCCTAAGTTTGGCCCAAATCTCTCTAAACGTTTCCCATTCATGTACCTGTCCAAATATTTCTTAATCATTGTGATAGTACCTGCCTCAACTACCTCCACCGGCAGCTCGTTCCATACACTCACCAGCATTTGTGTGAAAAAGTGTGAAAATTCATTGATGCGGATAATTGGGAATGAGGTGGAGCAAGTGATAAATGACCAACCTTGGCTACTTTATAGACAGCGAGACAAAGATAGAACCATCAACAGATGGTGTATGGCAAGTTGTAAAAAAGCGAAAAGATCCTTTTTTTAATATATGGAATGCTGCTGTCCAACAGAACTGTAGGAATTGATTTCTAGCTTTGCCTGTGGGAGGTTGAACCCCATGCCTAGAATACCAAGCACTTCTGCCACCATCTGCGACACTAAAGAGTTCACGGATGGATTTAGCCTATTTTACTATCAGTTCCACGAAGATTGACAGATGATGCTTATCATAAATGTTAGAGGTTAGAGAATTCCAAACGCTTGGCTTCATTTATAGAATGTAAAGCAGGTACACAATCTCCCTGCAAACTGACAGGAGCTTTCACAGAGGATGTCATCCTCATAGAGAATCATTAAGTGGCTCAAGTGAGATTGTAAACCAGAGGACAGGTGTTCATTGAAACACTTCCTGTTACCACATGGCAACAAGGAATCTCTGACAAGGCTCCTGGATGAGTCGTCCAAGTTCAGAAACATACAAATTAATTAATGCATTAAGTTCAATGACTATCTCATGTATCTTGTACTACCCAAATGATCAATAATAATGGATTGTGTATGAAGGAACTGCAGATGCTGGTTTATCGATCTCTAAAGATAGACACAAAATGCTGGAGTAACTGGTCAGGCAGCATCTCTGGAGAGAAGGAACAGGTGACGTTTCAGGAAAAGACCCTTCATCATAATGGGTTTGTTGATCCATCAGAAAAATTAATGTACAGTTGACCCAGGCACTGTGCATGGGAAAAACTCAATGACTTGGGAAGTAGAGATACAAAATTCCCTTTCCTGCTCAGTCATGGCACAGTTATGACAAGGTTCTAAATAATCACAGAATGCATTATATTTTGAAGGCAATCTAGTTTAAAAACAATTTCAAAAGGTCTTTAATAAAACAACAAACAGTATGCTAACAATGTAGGTTCATTTTTATGGAAGCAGGGGACAAATAACTAAATGCCAAGGTTTAAATAAACTACTGTTAATGTTGGCAGGGAAATTAGGTCTTCCTGACCTGATTCTACCATTTTCCAGTTTTTTTGTTTCTGTACTGTTGCGAAGGGTTGGTGGGATGGTTGGGGAGTGAGGAGGGGGATGTATCTTATCACAGTTCCAGTCAGGAGGGAGAAGCTATGAGCAGAGTATCTGGAAAGGAAGAGTGTAATGTTGTGGGTTCCGTCGCCATGCAGGAGGGGCTGATCTTTAGTTATGTATTTGCTGAATGGATAGAAAATTAGTTTAAAAACCAGGAAATTAGTAGGGGATTAGAAGGGTTATTTGATCATAGTCATATTCTTAATCATAATCATAATTTGTTAGCCAAGTATGTTTTGCAACATACGAGGAATTTGATTTGCCATACAGTCATATCAAATTAAGCAACAAAGCACACAACTACATAAACATTTGACATGAACATCCACTACAGCGGCTCCTCCACATTCCCCACTGTGATGGAAGGCAATAAAGTCTTATCTTCTTTCCTCCTTTTTTCCTGGGATCAGTGCTGAAGTCACTCAAAGCGTAATATTTGAATGCAGGAGCCAATAGCTCCATTGTAATATTTGCAGACGATATTGAATGTGGAGGAAGAACACACCGTTAAATTGTAAAGGGATTTATGATGCCGGCCTAGACAGTTAAGTAACAAAGTTGAAATTAATTTGAAGAGGCGGCATTATCAAATGCCCAAAGGAAGAAAATTGAGAAAATTACTGCAGTCATTCAAAGTATCAGATGAACAGTCAAGTCATTCAGGGTATCAAATGAACAAACAGTTTAGAGTTTGGAGATACAATGTGGAAACAGGCCCTTCAGCCCACCGAGTCCACCCTGACCAGCAATCCCCACACACTAACACACTACGCAGAGTAGGGACAATTTATAATTTTACCAAGTCAATTAGCCTACAAATTTGTACGTCTTTGGGATGTGGGAAGAAACCGGAGCACACAGGGAAAATAACATGCAGTCACAGGGAGAACATACAAACTCTATACAGACAGCATCAGTAGTCAGGATTGAATCCAGATCTCTGGTGCTGCAAGGCAACAATTCCAGTGCTGTGCCAATACTAGGTCAGCACAATTCTGGTGCTGACCTAGTAGCTGAATAAAAATATAGAGACACAAGAAACTACAGGTGTTGGAAACTTGAATAAAACACAAAGTGCTGGAGGAACTCAATGGGTCAGGCGGCATCTGGGAAGGCAGTGGGTGGATGATGTTTCAGGTCAGAACCATTCTTTAGACAGTCATCTGTCGATTCCCTCACCAGATGCGTCCCTCCAGCCCTTTGTGTTTTGCTGAGGAAAGAAAGCTTAGATTTGTGGAACAAGCCATAAGCTGGTACCATAAATTGATAAGAGTTGAAAATAAATGTAAAAGGAAAATGAGCTGTCAGAGTGAAACAGAATATCAAAGATAAATAGCTGAGATGCATTCAGATGAGTAGATGACTATATGGGAGAAAAGGGAATAGACAGGTATGCTGGAAGGCTTATATGAAATAAATAGAATGGGAGGAGACTTGCATTTATCAATGGCAGTGAACGCTATCTGAATAGAAAGCCCAAGTTTTACTTCTTATTACTGCTTCCAGAGAATCTATTCCACAAATTGACCAGCACCAGCCACGTCACTGTCGTTCTTGAATGTATATTTTCATTGACAACCAAGACCAAATATTTGTTTGAGCACATGTCACAGGGCTGTGTGCCTGTTTGATGTTATTTTGCATTTGTATTTCTTTTGGATTCACCTCATCAATAGAAATGAATATGTTGGAAAGCAATGGGACCTCTTTAGTTGCAGCTCAGAGAGTCATACAGTACAGAAACGGGTCCTTCAGCACAATTTGCCCATGGTGACAAAGATGTTGATCAAAGCCATTTACTGATATTTGACACATATACCTACAAATCCTTTCCTATCCATGTACCTATTGACATGTCTTTTACATATTGTTATTCCATCGGGTATTATTATTGCCTTGGAAAATGGCATCATAATGTATCCCTCCCTTCATGATGCTTTTTATATTCACTTTTCATGATCGTTGTGTCAGCACAAGATCTGCATTTATTGCCCATCTCTCATTGCTCTCGAGAAGGTGACCATGAAACAATGTCTTGAACAGTTGGAATTTGTCTGATGAAGGTGCTCCCACAGTGCAGTCAGATTAAGATTTCCAGGATTTAGATACAGTAATGATGAAGAAATTGCAATATATTCCAATTCGGGATGATGTGTGTCTTGAAGAGGAACCTGTGGGAGATGGTGTTCCCCTACACTTACTGATCTTGTTGGACGACTCTGGGAGATAAAGGTAGAATAGCTTCATCTCCGAATGCTCAGGGTGAGTGAGAGTGAATGCTCAGGGTGAAGTTCAAAGAGATAGAAGGAATTGAAATAAAATATGAGTGAAATATGACACAACATCGAATAGAAAAGTTAATTAAATTTCACTTTCCTATTGCAGTTTACAGCATTTTCAGTTTTCATTTACAGGGGTCGGGGGTTATAGGGAGAAGGCAGGAAAATGGGATTAGGAGGCAGAGATCAGCCATGGTTGAATGACGGAGTGGACTCAATGGGCTGAATGGCCCAATTCTACTATAACTTGTGAATTGTGAATAGTTGGAGGGTCATTTAGGGAACCAAGCTGACTGTAGTTTTGGATATTGCCAAGCTTCTAGAGTGTTCTTGCACTTCCACTCATCCTGGCTTCCCTTAATATCAATGAGATTGAGGGACTCGGGAGGGTGGTTAGGCTCTCCCTCACAGGAGATGGTAATTGATTGGCGAATTTGTGAAGTGATTTTACTTGTCACTTACCAGCCCATGCCTGAATCATACAGGGTCACACACCACGGAAGCAAGATCTCCGGCCCACCGCACCTCCACATGACATCTAGCATACATCCACACCATTCCTACTCTGATCTCATTTTACCTCACACATTCCCATCAACACCCCACAGCCCATCATTCTGTCATCTACTGGCACACTAGAGGTCATTTACAGTGAGTAACACACCTATATATCTTTGCACATGCGGAAACCCAAACAGTCACAGGGATAACATGAAAGTTATAGACAAGGACAGAGGGGCAGGGTTGAATCCTGGTCTCTGGAGCTGAGAGGCAGCAGTATTAGCCACTGCTTGACCCTGGTTTTGGCTTAAGCCCAACAGAGTATCTGGCTAAAACTTACTCTTGCATTATGCCAACACCACTCAATGGTGAGCGTCTAATGGAAGTGATGTAATTAGACGTCCTGAAAAGAATCCTCATAAATTTGGATTGTGATGGGATATATAACCCTGGAAATTACTGTGAAGGATGTCATCATACGGACGTTAATATGATTTCCTTATCTGCTGTCTGGTATTTAATTGAAGATGTTAAACCATTATTGTAAATTAACCCATAAAAGAGCTGAGAAAGAAACATGACATGGCTGCATTGAGCAGTAATGTGAAACATTCTCCTTGGGAATGTCTGGGTTTAAATATTCTTTCCTTGATATATTTAGGATTGCTGCCCTAGATGGGTTATATGTCTCACTGAGAATAATTCTAGAATATAAAGGTTACTTGATTTTTTGATATTAAATGAATTGAAGTGAGCTTAGTGGAGGAAAGCAGCAACAGGGTAAAAGATCTGCCATGATTTTGTTCAATGACAGAGCAGGCACCATGGGTCAAATTAACTAAATGTAATAAATGAACTGCAGATGCTGTTTTTTCCCAAAGATAGACACAAAATATCGGTGAAGCAGTTGTATTTAAGAGAATCTCACAATTTATATAAGCTGTTAAACGATAAGCTCTTTTCCCTTATAACTTGTAACAAATCCTTGGTGGGTATTTGAGCTCACATTGACCTACACTTTGTATCATTAATCTGGGAAGATAACGTTACCAATGTATCTCCATATCTAACGCCCTCTGTAGTGAATTTAAACATGTTATTGATCCTGAAAGCAACTTCTTCAAATATTTCAAAGAAATTCATTAACCTGAAGCCGATCAATTTTGGTCTCTTTCTCTCTTGGAAATAGTCAGTGCAACAAATCTGCCATTTTTGGGAAGTGGCACTGTGCAATCTTGTTCAAATCCAAAGTAAGCAACCTTGCCTCAATTAAAAGGAGGTGGAAGGATTATTCCTGGATTATCAATGTGGCAGAGAGAAACAACAGTGCAGTTTTGACATTGGCTTCATCTCAATGATACAATAATTTTAATCTGTGAGGGGCTAAACATTCAAACCCGACCCCTAAGAATGGTGAAAGTATGTCTTTATTCCGACACTTCATACTACCGTTTAGACAAGACATTCAATCAAGGCCCTTTTTGGAAATGAAGAAACTCATGATATGTTTTGAAGAATGGAGAGCTCCCAAATTCTTCTTGTGACTGACATTACAAAAAGAGACATTACATAGATTGCTGTACACAAATTATTTGTTGTTTCCTCATACAATAAACGTCATGTCATTTCAGTCACTTCGGGACATTGGGGTTGTGCAAGGCACCATAAGAATGCAATGTTGCAATGTTGCAATGTTGCAATGTTAACCAATCACCAACATATTATTGGGAACTAAGGAACATTTACCTGAATGTTTGCTTCCCTTCCTCTATTTGATTATCTACAATCTGTACCTTGCGATGTGACAACTCCTGTTCTGTAATGGGAACTGAATTGATTCTCTCGCTGTGCACCCTCCAGCGCTTCATCCCTTGCCAGCAATGTGGTTAACTTAATTCTGATTGAAATGTTCTGGCAAGCCTCTCAAGTTATAGAACATCGCTTGAAGGCGGTGGGTTGCCAACATATTCTCACAGCGGTGAGGACAATAAATGAGGCTCTGTCAACATTGCCCACAGCTTAATAAATTAGAGAGAAATTATATTCAAAGCATGTGCTTCATATTGCAGGATTTCTGACTGTCCTTCAACGAGATCAAACAAGTGTTACTGGAAATAATTAAAAGGGTGCCAACAATTCTTACTTGACAGATCCGCCCAGTCATCTTCCCTTTAGGACAAAATTGAGAGGGATAAACTGTCATAGACTGCCGTAAGCTGGGCTGGAAGGCAAAGTGTATGCCCATCGAGGTTGGCTGCAGAGGTTTTGGAGGGAAATCTCCACAAAGCCTTGAGTGCACTGGGCATCAACGAATGGAGAGAAGAGCCATCAAGAAACCACAGAGGCAGCGGAGAAAGCCTTGAGATAGGCATGGATCAGGAGATGAGGTCCATGGGGAGGAGCCATCTGAACACAAGTCGAGGTCTGAACCAGGGTGGGTCGCCTGGGTGAGGGTGTCTGATGTTGAAAGACCCGAAACACACAATGACCCCAGGTTACAGCACTGATGACATGTTTAGGAGCATCAAGAGATGTATTTTTATCAATCGCAGTGCTGGTGAAACCAGCGGCGACCAGGAATAGACTGGTTGACAACGAAGAATAGGTTGGTGACGACTGGAGAGACAGTGGACAGTTCGAAAAGACGGCAACCGGGGCGGGGTGGGTTGTCAGTCCAAACCTGACACAGGAGGAGACACAATCTTTTTTTTTTTTTTTTAGTAATTTCTTTTTATTAGATGTAATGTACAGTATGAAATAATATAATACATTTCGTGTACCACTTCTTGCTTTAAACTTTAATAATAGGAAAGTAACAGAAGAAAGAAAAAGAGAAATAGAGAAGGTAAGATAGTAAGTACGTGAGAAAGTGAAAAGAAATAGCCCGTAAAGATGTAGAATGCGAAGAAGAATTTAAAAAAAAGAAAAAGAAAAAGAAAAAAAGTGGGGTTACATTAGCTACCCTCCAATCCTCAGGAACTACTCCAGAATCTAAAGAGTTTTGAAAAATTATCACTAATGCATCTACTATTTCTGGGGCTGCTTCCTTAAGTACTCTAGGATGCAGCCTATCTGGCCCTGGGGTTTATCGGCCTTTAATCCATTAAATTTACCTAACACCACTTCCCGGCTAACCTGGATTTCACTCAGTTCTTCCATCTCATTTGACCCCCGGTCCCCTGCTATTTCCGGCAAATTATTTATGTCTTCCTTAGTGAAGACAGAACCAAGGTAGTTATTCAATTGGTCTGCCATGTCCTTATTCCCCATGATCAATTCACCTGTTTCTGACTGCAAGGGACCTACATTTGTTTTAATGAATCTTTTTCTCTTCACATATCGATAAAAACTTTTGCAGTTAGTTTTTATGTTCCCTGCCAGTTTTCGTTCATAATCTATTTTCCCTTTCCTAATTAAGCCCTTTGTCCTCCTCTGCTGGACTCATAATTTCTCCCAGTCCTCTGATAGGCTGCTTTTTCTGGATAATTTGTATGCTTCATCTTTTGTTTTGATACTATCCCTGATTTCCCTTGTTATCCACAGATGTACTACCTTCCCTGATTTATTCTTTTGCCAAACTGGGATGAACAATTGTTGTAGTTCATCCATGCAGTCTTTAAATGCTTTCCATTGCACATCCACAGTCAACCCTTTTAGAATTAATTGCTAGTCAATCTTGGCCAATTCACGTCTCATACCCTCAAAGTTACCTTTCTTTAAGTTCAGAACCGTTTTTTCTGAATTAATTATGCCACTCTCCATCCTAATTTTGGTCACTCTTTCCCAAGGGGGCCACGCAAAACAAGACTGCTAACTAACCCTTCCTCATTACTCAATACCCAGTCTAAAATAGCCTGCTCTCTTGTTCGTTCCTCTACATGTTGGTTTAGAAAACTATCCCGCATACATTCCATGAAATCCTGTTCCTCATCACCCCTGCCAATTTGATTCACCCAATCTATATGTAGATTGAAGTCATCCATTATAACTGTTTTACCTTTGTTGCACGCTTTTCTAATTTTCTGTTTGATGCCATACCCAACTCAACTACTACTGTTAGGTGGCCTGTACACAACTCCCACTAGCATTTTCTGCCCCTTAGTGTTTCACAGCTCTACCCATATTGATTCCACATACTCCAACCTAATGTCCTTCCTTTCTATTGCGTTAATCCCCTCTCTAACCAGCAACGCTACCCCACCTCCTTTTCCTTTCTGTCTATCCCTCCTGAATATTGAATATTCAATTCAATTCAATTCAATCTTTAATTGTCATTGTGCAGTGTACAATACAGAGACAATATCCCTGGATGTTCAGCTCCCAGCCTTGGTCACCCTGGAGCCATGTCTCCATGATCCCAACAATATCATATTCATTAATAACTATCTGCACATTCAACTCATCCACCTTATTACGAATGCTCCTTGCATTGAGACATAAAGCCTCCAGGCTTGTTTTTACAACACCCTTATACAATTACGTTGAAAAGTGGTCCTTTTTGATTTTTTCCTTGGATTTGTCTCCCTGCCACTTTTACTTTTCACCTTGCTACCTATTGCTTCTACCCTCATTTTACACCCCTCTGTCTCTCTGCTCACACATTTAAGAAACCCACCACCTCTTATTCTCTGTTAATTATCTTTTTCATCTTTCTCCTCTACATGTTGGGCCTGAGTGCTTCCCTTCTCTGCCTCCTGCCTCACACACTGTCTACTAACTTTCTCTATTTGAATCCCTCCCCCCAACCGTTCTAGTTTAAAGTCTTCCCAGTAGCCTTTGCAAATCTCCCCGCCAGGATATTGGTCCCCCTTGGGTACAAGTGCAACCCGTCCTTTTTGTACAGGTCACACCTTCCCCAAAAGAGATCCCAATGATCCAGAAACTTGAATCCCTGCCTCTACACCTGTCCTTCAGCCACGTATTTATCCTCCACCTCGCTCCATTCCTACTCTCACTGTTGCACCGCGCAGTCAGTAATCCTGAGATTGTTACCTTTGCAGTCCTTCTTCTGAACTCTCCTCCTAACTCCCTAAATTCTCCTTTCAGAACCTCTTCTCTTTTTCTACCTATGTCATTGGTACCTATATGTTACACAACCTCAGGCTCCTCTCTCTCCCATTTCAGGATATCTTAGACACGTTCAGACACTGAGGAAGAAGCTGCTGACCCTCCATAGAGCTGAGTACCACCAAAGTCACCGGAAGGAAAGAGCCAGGAAGCAAGTATCCTTCATAGCCAACCCCTTCAGCTTCACCAAACAACTGCGAGGGCAGAAGCGCAGTGGGATCGACCGGCACATCCTGATCACCAACAGCGACCCCGTCAGGCAACAGGAGCTGGGCCAGTGCAACATCCTGATAGACAATGGACAATAGGTGCAGGAGTAGGCCATTCGGCCCTTCGAGCCAGCACCGCCATTCAATGTGATCATGGGTGATCATCCCCAATCAAGTACCCCGTTCCTGCCTTCTCCCCATATCGCCTGACTCTGCTAGGTTTAAGAGCCCTATCTTAAGAGCTCTCTCTTGAAAGTATCCAGAGAACCGGCGTCCACAGCCCGCAGAGGCAGAGAATTACACACTCACAACTCTCTGCGTGAAAAAGTGTTTCCTCGTCTCCATTCTAATTCCCTGTTTTCCCTCTTCCGCCTTTCTTAAAAAGTGGGTTAACATTAGCTACCCTCCAATCCACAGGAACTGAATCTATATAACATTGGAAAATGATCACCAGTTTGCCAATGATTTCAAGAGCCACCTCCTTAAGTACCCTGAGATGCAGACCATCAGGCCCTGGGGATTTATCAGCTTTCGGTCCCATCAGTCTAACCAACACCATTTCCTGCCTAATGTGGATTTCCTTCAGTTCCTCTGTCACCCGAGATCGTCTGGCCACTAGTAAGTACATCACGAGGATTGTTTGTGTCCACTTTAGTGAAGACGGATCCAAAGTACCTGTTTAATTCATCTGCTATTCCTTGTTCCCCATAATAAATTCACCCTTTTCAGTCTTCAAGGGTCCAACTTTGTTCTTAGCTAATTTTTTAACAAAAAAAAACACCTCCACCCATCAAGGAGTTTGATAATAGAGATCCACTCCTGAAAGACATCCAGGACTTTGTGAAGAGAGCAAGATCTGACTCAGCTCCAGGTCCGAGCAGAGTCCCCTACAGGGTCTACAAGAACTGCCCCTTGTTACTGAAACGGTTGTGAAAGATCCTGAAAGTCATCTGGAGGAGAGGGAAAGTGGCACAGCATTGGTAATTCGCTGAAGGAGCCTGGATCCCAAAGGAAGAATATTCCAAGAAAATCGATCAGTTCAGGATCATCTCCTTGCTAAGTGTTGAAGGCAAGAGCTTCTTCAGCATAGTAGCAAGGCGGCTAACTAACATCCCCTCCAGCATGGCTACATCGACAGTTCAGTGCAAAAGGGAGGCTTATCTGGAGTGCTGGGATGTCTAGAGCACACGGGAGTGGTGACCCAGCTCATCAGCGAAGCCAGCGAGAACAAGGGAGATCTGACAGAGCTCTGTCCAATGCCTACGGTTCCATCCCGCACAAGCTGATCCAGACAGTCATGGCCAAGCATCATGTGCTGGGCCAAGTGGCAGATCTCATCCTGGATTATTACAACCAGTTCAGCATGAGAGTCTCAACAGGGTCAGTAACATCAGAGTGGCACAGACTGGAGGTGGGATCATCACAGGCTATACTATCTCTGTGATGAACATGATCATCAAGTCTGCCGAGCCAGAGTGCCGGGGCCTGCGGGCTAAGTCAAGAATGCACCCACAACCACCAATCAGAGCCTTCATGGACGACCTGACTGTCACCACTGAGTCAGTGCCAGGAGGCAGGTGGATCCTGCAGGGGTTGGAGAAACTGATTGGATGGGCAAGGATGAGGTTTAAGCCAGGAAAATCAATATCACTGGTGCTGAAGAAAGGCAGTCATGGACAGGTTCCGCTTCAGCATCGAAGGGACACCAATCCCAACTGTCTCTGAAAGGCCAATGGAGAGTTTTGCAAGGTGTTAACAGCAGCCTGAAGGATACAGCATCAGTCCAGGCAACCTCTCAGGAGCTGGAGAGCTGGTTGAGACCAGTGGACTGGCCGGGGCTTCCCGACAAGTTCAAGGCGTGGATTTACCGGAAGTGGCGGCGCTGCGTGGCAGCTGCGGCTCACCTGCAGTCCGTCTGTTTTTTCTTTTTTTTTGTCTTTTTGTGTCTGTTCTAGTTAGAATTTTGGTTTATTAGGCTGTGTGTGTGGGGGGGGGGGGAGGGTGGGAGAAACAAGGTTTTAGTCTCTCCCTTCGGGGGGATGCGACCTTTTCTTGTCGTGTCCCCCGTCACCGTCTCCGTCTGTGCTGAGGCCTAATGGCGGAGCTGGTGGCCTCGGAGCTGTGGCGAGCGTTCAGAGCTCCAGTGTTCCAGCGGCGGCGGCGGCCCGGCTTCGGGGCTTCGGCGCTCCAGCAGTTGCTCCAGCGGTGCTCCAGCAGCGGCCCGGCTTCGGCGCTCCGGCGGCTCTCCAGCGGTGCTCCGGCAGCGGCCCGGCTTCGGGGCTTCGGGGCTTCGGCGCTCCAGCAGTTGCTTCAGCGGCGGCCCGGCTTCGGCGCTCCGGCGGCTCTCCCAGCGGTGCTCCAGCAGTTCGGCGCGCGGCTCTCCAGCGGTGCTCCAGCAGCGGCCCGGCTTCGGAGCTCCGGCGGCTCCAGCAGTTGCTCCAGCGGTGCTCCAGCAGCGGCCCGGCTTCGGGGCTTCGGCGCTCCAGCGGCTCTCCAGCGGTTGCTCCAGTGGCGGCCCGGCTTCAGAGCAGCGTTTCCCGTGGTCGATCCTGATTGGGAGCTGTGGTGGTGTTCCGGCATTCCGGCAACGGCGGCGGTGACGGCCTGGCTTCGGAGGCTCGGCCGCGGGCCTAGTGGACGATGACATCGAAGGCCTGGATTGCTCAGTACAGAGGGGGAACATGTAGGGGAAAAAGACAAAGACTTTAAGACTTTTGCCTTCCACCACAGTGAGGAGGTGCCTGGTGAACTCACTGTGGTGGATGTTAAATATGTGTTTATTGTGTGTTTTGTTTTAATTTATTACATGTTATGACTGCAAGGTAACAAATTTCGTTCAGACCGAAAGGTCTGAATGACAATAAAGGAATCTGAATCTGAATCTGAATCTGAATCTGAATCTGAAGAAGGGCAAAGTATGGACAGGTTCCGCTTCAGCATCGAAGGGACACCAATCCCAACTGTCTCTGAAAGGCCAATGGAGAGTTTTGCAAGGTGTTAACAGCAGCCTGAAGGATACAGCATCAGTCCAGGCAACCTCTCAGGAGCTGGAGAGCTGGTTGAGACCAGTGGACTGGCCAGGGCTTCCTGGCAAGTTCAAGGCGTGGATTTACCAGCACGCTACCCTGCCAAGGATACTATGGCCATGGGCTTTTCTACGATGACCCAATCTCTATCGTAGAGAGATTGGAGAGGAAAGTAAGCAGCTTCCCCAGGAAGTGGCTGGGACTGCCCAGAAGCCTTATGGGCCTGTCCCACTTAAGCCACTTTTTAGGTGACTGCAAGAGACTATGGAGTCGCCACATGGTCGCCGCATGTTCGCGGGTGGTTGCCGGGGAGTCGCCTTCATGGTCGTGAGAGTTCCCGCATTCTGGGAACTAGTCGCGGCCTCATTATGGCCGCCGCAGATTTTTCAACATGTTGAGAAATGAGCCACGACTAGAATGAAGCTGCCATGGAGAGTAGCGAGAATTCTCGAGCCGTAGGTGGGTCACCAGGAGGTCCTAGTGGGTTGCCAGGAGGTTCACGGTTCTCATAGTTTCTTGTAGGTTGTAGCTGGTGCTGACCGGTGATTTTTTTTTGCCTCATTGGGAAAAATAACCTAAGCAGTAGTTTTCAATACCAAGGATGACCGACCGGGGTAATGTTAAATGTCCGCCGAACTTCACAGCCATGCATCTCTGACTTCTGAAAAGTTGTCTGGCCACTTAAAAGATGTCTCCACTCCTTCTCCCTCCTCTCCCCTCTTCTCCCCCCTCTCCCCCCTCTTTTAAAAGACTCCCCCCTCTCTTCCCCTCTTCTCCCCCCTCTCCCCCCTCTTTTAAAAGACTCACCGTACACTGTGCTTTAACCGTCTTTATTACAAACCTTCCTGTTCATTGCGGTGTGTGTGTGTGTGTGTATCGCCTTGGCTTTGTACCATGTGAATTTCCTCCACTTGCCCTGGCCCCCTTGGCAGTCACCAGCAGTCGCCTGAAAAATCGCCTAAGTAGGACAGGCCCATTAGCAGCATCGCCCTTTAAGGAAGGCGAGGCGCAGGCTGGCCAAGAGGAAGTGAAGGCAGCAGTGGAGGAGGAGAGGCCTACCAGAGCAGTTGGCTTGAGGCAGCCGGGGGCCTGGACAAGGTGGGAGCAGGCCATGGACCGAAAAGGCACGTGGACTGAGCTCTGGTAAGCTGAACCACAGCGTGTCAAGTTCCTGGTCCAGGCAGTGTACGATGTCTTGCCCAACCCATCGAACCTCTTCATCTGAGGCAAAGCAGAATCTCTGGTTTGCCCGCAATGGTCAGGCAAGGGGACATTAGAACCCATCCTGATCTGCTGCCCTAAGGCTCTTGTGCAGGGCCGGTACACCTGGCATCACGGCCAGGTTCTGTAACTCATTGCAGAAGAATGGGAATCAGCAGCTGCAGACGAGCACGCCCCACCACTCAGATGATCACCTTCCTGAAGGCCGGAATGCAGCCGCCAAGAGCCACAGCAGCCAGGAATCCGTCAGGACTGGCAGCTTTCTGTAGACCTGGGGAAACAGCTGAAGTTCTCACAGCACATTGCAACGACCACCCAAAGGCCAGATATCCTCCTGGTCTCAGAGGCGACTAAAAACATTGTCTTGTTGGAACTGACGGACTGTCAGGAGGAGGCCCACGAGAGGAAGAAGACCAAGTATGAAGAGCTGGTCTTAGACTGCCCGTAAGCAGGACTGGAAGGCAAGGTGTATGCCCATCGAGGTTGGCTGCAGAGGTTTTGCAGGGCAATCGCTTTGCAAAGCCTTGAGTGCACTGGGCATCAACGGAATGGACAAGAGAAGAGCCATCAAGAACACCACAGAGGCAGCGGCGAAAGCCTTGAGATGACTGGATCAGAAGAGGAGGTCCATGGGGAGGAGCAAATGCCACCTGAACACAAGACATGGTCTGATCAACCAGGGTGGGTCGCCTGGGTGAGGTTGTCTGATGTTGAAAGACCCGAAACACCCAATAGACCCCAGGTTAAAGCACTGATGATGTGTTCAGGAGCATCAAGAGATGTATTTTTTATCTATCAATGGAGACATTTTATATCCGGCGGTTTATTTCCCAGTTTCACAAAGGTAAAGCTTACATCTTTCAATTAGAAAAGAGAGTTAAATAATTTTCATCATCACACGTTGAGAAGGATTAAATTGTTTTTTTAAAGGCAAACAACCCTGTGTTTACAGCTCAGGGATGTAATTTTAGAGAAATTGTGAAATTAAGCTCAAAGTTAATGTCAAGCTAGTCAGACAGATTGTTTGAAAGTTTGAAAATTAGCCTGTAATTTGGGGGCTAACTGCCAATTACTAGGAGGTAAACTTGTCTGATGTTTCAAAATCTGACAGTTGCACATTTGGTATTCAAAATAAAGCCCCACTGATAAAAACAGATCAATAACCACCACCCACATCAAAAACTCAACTCAACATTTAAATGCACACAAGTCTTTATAAGACCAACAGCCACTGCATCCCACACAGACATGACTGCCACACGATATCACAAAGGCACAGATAGGAAGGGATACCCCCACTAGGCACTGCCTGCCATTCTCTCCTGATCTGAAAAGGACCCATTATTCCCTACTCTAGTTACATCCTCAAAAATTCCAGAAGATTAGACAAGCATGATTTCCCCTTCGTAAATCCATGCAGTCTCAGACCAATCCTGCTACTGCTATCCAAATGAGCCGTTATTCCATCTTTTATAATTGACTCCAGCATCTTCCCCACCACCGATGTCAGGCCAACTGGTCTATAATTCCCTCTTTGCTCTGTCCAGCCTTTCTTAAAAAGTGGGATAACATTAGCTACCCTCCAATCCACAGGAACTGATCCCGAATCTATAGAACATTGGAGAATGATCACCGATGTGTCCACAATTTCCAGAGCCACCTCCTTAAGTACCCCGGGGTGCAGACCATCAGGCCCTGGCGATTTATCAGTCTTCAGTCCCATCAGTCTACCCAACACTATTTCCTGCCTAATGTGCATTTCCTTCAGTTCCTTCGTCACCCTAGATCCTCTGGCCACTAGTATATCAGGGAGATTATATGTATCCTCATTAGTGAAGATGGATCCAAAGTACCTGTTCAACTCGTCTCCCATTTCTTTGTTCCCCATAATAAATTCACCTTTTTCAGTCTTTAATGGTCCAACATTGGTCTTAACTAATTTTTTCCTCTTCATATACCTAAAGAAGCTTCTATTATCCTTCTTTATATTCTTGGCTAGCTTACCTTCGTTCCTCATCTTTTCTCCCTATATTGCCTTTTTAGTTATCTTTTGTTGCTCTTTAAAAGTTACTCAATCCTCTGGCTTCCCACTTATCTTTGCGATGTTATACTTCTTCTCTTTTATTTTTATACTGTCCTTGACTTCCCTTGTCAGCCACGGTCGCCTCTTACACCCCTTGGAATCTTACTTCCTCTTTGGAATGAACTGATCCTGCACCTTCTGTATCATTCCCAGAAATACCTTCCATTGTTGTTCCACTGTCATCCCTGCTAGGGTATCTTTCCAGTCAACTTTGGCCAGCTCCTCGCTCATGGCTACATAGTCCCCTTTCTTCAACTGTAATACTGCCACCTCTGATTTACCCTTCTTCCTCACAAATTGTAGATTAAAACTTATCATATTATGGTCACTACCTCCTAATGGCTCCTTGACCTCAAGTTCCCTTGTCAAATCCGGTTCATTGAATGACACTAAATCCAGAATTGCCTTCTCCCTGGTTGGCTCCAGTAACAAACCAAACAGGTTTAGATTTAGGTTTATTATTATTGTCACGTGCACAGAGATATAGTGAAAAGCTGATATACCATACATGAATACAATCAAGTCAAACAAATAGAGAATGAGGGGATTTATTTAGTCAGAGGGTGGTGAATCTGTGGAATTATTTGCCACAGAAGGCTGTGGATAGATTTTACTCGGAGTCACGTGAGTGATTCCTAGAAGAAGGCCCGCCAGTCCGCATGTGCAGCATTACGCCAATTTGGTGCAAGCACCAGTCTGGCAGAGCTCCTGGTTAAACTGAAAAGGTAAGTTTGGCTTACCAAGGCAGGAGCCTTTTGTACCTCTGTATTTTTCCTGCCATTTCGCAGCCGACAAGTCTTATGGACTGTGGGGAAATTCGTCCCGCACGGAGGCAAAAATTGATAGGTTGCGAGATAAGGAGCTGAACAGTGCAGTTAGCGGCTCCAGCCTGCAGGGATGCCGTAAAAATAGTAAAAAATTTAAGCAGAGTCGCTGACAGGCAGCGGCTCCCCAGCCTGCAAGAATGCCGTAAAAACGGCAATTTAAGCAGAGTCGCTGACAGGGGGTCAGCGGCTCCCCATTGGGGCCTGGGCCACTGGGACGTTGGTCCTGGGACTCATTCAGTATTTGGACTCAGGTGAGTCGTATAAAGGGTTTCTCCTTATAATAAAAAGTATGTATTTTATAGTGTTTTATTCTTAAGTAAAAGCTAAAGACAAAGTAATAAGTTATTGTTATATGTTCTGACAATCACAGGTTGCTATGATTTTTTTTACCCTTCACAGGTAAAGCTCTACACTAAATGTTGATTTAGTGAGCTTACATAGCAATTATGGGACATGGTCATGTGTAAAATGTAATGGGCCTATGGGGGACAGGCCACGCAGCGCCTCACAGGGCTGCTACATATATGAAAGTGCTGGCCTAAGAGCCGTACCAACAGCGCCTGACTCCCGTACCAACAGGCCTGATGCAGGGCTGTTCATGTCAAAAGATGAAAGGCTGGGACAGAAATTTACATATATCTGCTCGCCCACGGAGTTGGGAGATGATTCTCTAGAGAGCAAGGCCACGGAGTCGCTGATGAATTCCTCACTGATACCTAAATACAGCAAGTTGTATACAGTGCTGCAAAGGTCTCCCTCTCGAAGGCAGAGACCAAGATGGGTCAGTATCCTGCTGACACTAAGTCTCAGGGTATGGCCATGGGGCATACCCAAAGGGATGAAGGGCACATGTCAGAGGTTCCTTTCCTGACAATAAAGTAGCCATCCCAGTAAAATATTCTATTGGGTTAAGGCCAATCAGTTCGTATCAGTATTTGTATCCTACGGCCTGCGGCAGTGCCTGTTAGAGTTGCCTACGAATCACCCTCTCTGGGGAGGGAAGAGCAAAAGGTCAAGATGACTCCGGGCTCTAAAGATGTCAATAGAACTGACTCATGCACATATGTGCCGGCAATGAACAACGCCAACAGGGGGATGTGAGAGCCAGCCGCTGAATCGGTTATTCAGGTAGGTCTATTCTACAGGGGAAGAAATCTGGCAGATTAATTAATTCGGCCAACAACGGGCAAAAGTCATCGTTCAGAATGCACCCCAGGTGCTCATCGGCAGTAGCGGTTCACTGGAGCTGGGGGCAGCATGATAGCTCAGAAATTCCATGCACCTTTCCAACCATGCACAACTAAATCCAGGGTTAGCAAAGAGTAGGAGTAAACGGGTCTTTTCACAATGGCAGTCTAGTGGGGTACGCAGGGCTCAGTGGGGACCCCAGTATTTGATCTGGATGAGGGAATGAAGGCAATATCCCAAGTTTGCATGACAACTGGGGGCAGTGTTCGCTGTGAATGCTATGCATGGTGACTTGGATTGGGCAAATGTTTGGCAGATGCAGTATAATGTGGATAAACCACAAAAACAAAAGCAGGGTTTAGGAAAAGGGGAGATTGCAGCGAGACCTGGGTGTCATGGTTCATTGAAAGGGCATGCAGGTGCAGCAGGCAGTGAAAAAAGCGAATGCAGCAAAAGGATTTGAGTACAGGAGCAGGGAGGTTCTACTTCAGTTGTATTTGGCCACACCTGGAGTATTGCGTGCAGTTTTGGTCTCCAATCTGGGAAGATTCAGACTGATTCCTGGGATGTCAGGACTGTTTATGAAGAAAGACCTCTCTGCTTATAGAAACTTACAAATTCTTAAGGGGGTTGGAACAGGCTAGATGCAGGAAGATTGTTCCCGATGTTGGGGAAGTCCAGGACAAGGGTCACAGCTTAAGGATAAGGCCTTTAGACCGAGATGTGGCTCTCTGCCACAGAGGGTGTTCATTGGCTATATTTAAGGTGAGTTGGATGTGGCCCTTGTGGCTAATGGAGAGAGGCAGGTACGGATACTGAGTTGGATCTGATCATATTGAAAGGCTCGAAGGGCTGAATGGCCTAAACCTAATTTCTATGTTTATGTTTCTATAAATGGGTCTAGCACTTCAAAATTTGGGTAGTGCACCGTTCACAACTTTGTACATTTGTTTGTACAAACACAAAGGGTTAAAATATTTGGTTGAGGCACAGCTCGAGCATTCAGTATTATGGCCAGGGTTTGGAAGGCAGGATGAGCAATAAGGCAGGATTGGCATGTTATATGAAGAATATTCACAGATTCCATTACAAAGGTTATCAAAGACAATATAACTGTACTATAACAGTAAAGCTTTGCAGTATGGGATAAAACTGTTTGTTGGTCATCGGGATTTACTTTTAATTATTATTAGCCTTGTCTCCGCCTTGTGACAAGAGATTGTGGTTATAGCAATCTGTTACAAAACTGAGTTATTTTCATTAAGAGTAATTGGCAATATAGCAGCTGTGTTGCAGCTGAGCAAATCAAGGAACTGATATTGTGTAAGTAGCAATTAGATTGTTGCTAACAACCTTGTGCTATTGTCAGCTGAGGCTACTTCAGCCACAATGATGAAGTAACAGTATTCAGCATTGCTGAACATGACAATAACCCATTGAACTTGAAACTCGCTACAGTAGTGTAGTCGGTTGAATTCAGTTATTATGAACTGATGTTTAGAACTCTAAGATGAGAAGTTCCACCTACTCAAAGGTAGTGGAGATTGCATGAGTTACCAATTCTTCAGTTGTTAGTATCAACTAAATATATACACTAAATGCACCGTTGAGTAAGGTTTTGAGTGAATATACATATTCTTCGTGCACAAATTTAAGTTGCTACTCTACAATGGTGACATATGTTAGTCTCATGGTAATTAGGTAGAATATCATGTAATTAATCTCATTGCCTCTGGTGTATCGTCCAGTTTAAAATGATGATAACACAGAATAAGTGTTGTATCTCAAAGTATGATGAAAGCATGATTCAATACTTCATCAAATGTTCGTCATGTTTATGCATGTTTCACTGTTTGCAAAAATATGTGACACAACAGTGTGGAGAAATACATTCTTGCTTCAATAGGAGGAATGGACTTATGTCTTCCTCATTAGCTGGGTCTTAAATCAGTCAGCAAGACCTCGTTTGGATTTGTACTATCGGACTGGCAAAGCGTCCATGTTGCCTGCTTCATCAGGCATTATGGCACAACGGTATACAGTTATGCCAAAAAGTAAGAACTTGCTGTTTTAAAACTGTGGTTCAGGAGACTGGTCTTTGCACAGTAAAACGATTATTGACTTACACATTTTCAATGGATTGACTTATGCCTCAGGTTGTCACATTTAGCCATGAGGGTGTTCACTGCCGTATGCATGGATAGCATCCAAAAAAGCAGTACATCTCTATTGAGGGGATCAGAAATGTTTGTTAAATATTAATAATACATTTGATACGATACAAATTACTGACATTTCCAGTTCATTTTAAGTGATATTGACAATAGTTCAGTTATAGAGAAATTACAGCTGTAACATAAGGGAACTACATTGTTGGGTCCAACCCGGATATCAAGTTGTTAAAAAGATCTTGATACAAGTACTCACATCACAAGATTATGCAGTTGGTTATTGTAAATGTGTAAACATTACTTCACCAAGGGGTTCCAGCTACATCCTTAGTCATGACTCTAATATCAGCACAAAGACGGCAAAACATTGCAAACGCTGTGGCTGGACAGGATGGAATTGGCTGTTCATGCCATTACATTTTACATTCTGGTCTACACTTGCAGAGCAGACCAGGGCTGCCATGATTTTTAAGATCATTTTGAATACCCCACGGTCTAATTTTTATGTTATCAAGGCCACCAGAATCCCTAGAAGTATGGATTCAGCACTGTGCATTAGTTAATAAAGAATTACACAAGAGAAGGTCAGTTCAGACTATTTCAAGGTGGCTGCAACAGGTTTTAACATTGACGATTGTATGTCTCATTCCACCAGGTCAGCATCAACGTCAGTATATCATTTAGATAGTGTGTTTACATCTCATTATACTAGGGCAGCAGCTATGTTGGCGGCCAAAGGGAGGGATGTGTCCTTCGACCAAATTTTAGTGGCCGTCGGATGGGCAAATGAGCTGATGTTTCAGAATTGTATCATCGGCCAATTGTCAATCCAGGGCTGTTTGCCAATGACATTTTAAGTACCTAAATTTTAGGGGTACTGTTGTTTGTTTACATTGTTAAATAAACCCTATCATTACATTGAATACAATGTTATTACTAATGCATTTATTTCTCTTTCGAGTCAATCAAATGCAGTGGGATACTGAGATTGTAATCTGCGGCATGAAATCACAAAGCTTTGAACTCTTCACGGAATCACTCACGTAACTCCGAAGTAAAATAGTAAGATTAAACGAGAACTTACCCGTTTGAAGTTTGATCTTGATTTTATGAGGAGTTACGTTGGTGATTACGTGCCCACCACGCCCAACCCTCTCTCATAAAAGATCATCTGGTAGTTCTCGAGTCACTGATCTTACTGTTTACTTTGTGTTGTTTCTTTGTGATTTCATACCGCTGCTTTGAAGTTTGCTGCGCATGCGGCCTGGTGGGTCTTCTTCACGTAATCACCAATGTAACTCCTCATAAAATCAAGATCAAACTTCAAACTGGTAAGTTCTCATTTAATAGTAAAATTAAACGAGAACTTACCAGTTTGAAGTTTGATCTTTATTTTTATGAGGAGTCGAGTTGAGGGACTACGTGAATAGAAGCCCGTACAGCCGTTGGTGCGTCAATCTTCAAAGCAGCGGAATGAATTCACAGCTAACAATGACCGAAGTATAACGGTAAGATGATATAAAACCAGAACTACCAGATGAGATCTATGAGGGTGGAGCGGAGGGCACGTAGTCCCTCAACTCGACTCCTCATAAAATAAAGATCAAACTTCAAACTGGTAAGCTTTCTCGTTTAATCTTACTATTTTACTTCGGAGTCACGTGAGTGACTACGTGAAGAGTTCAAAGCACTGTGAATTCACGCCGCAGACTCAAATCCGCCGTTCACACTGCCTGGATTGACTCAAAAGTCGTTAACAATCAATCATGCATCAGTAATACATTTGTTAAATGGAATAACAGTTTATGTACAAAACAAATCATAACAAACCCCTCTAAACTCAGGGGAAAAGTGTAACAGTACTGACACCAGATTCAGCAAACACCCCGAACCTTGAAATCGGCTTGTGATAAAAACCTCTGAAATTAGCTCACTGAACCATCCTGCGGCCGCGAGGACCTTGAAATCGTTTGCACCGACACCTTACTGTGTGGTTTTTTGTGACTAATAAACAAACCAACTCTGTTTCTCTCAGAGGTTTAGTAATCTCAATGTAACGAGATAAATGTGAGACTATACAGAAGCGATCATCTGCGGAGTATGCTGAAAACACAATCTTACATCCTGTCATGCCTCTTTTATTATGTTTAAGCAAATCATAGACATAAAATATAATGGCATCAGCCGACACATGCATTCTATCTAGCCGTAGCTTTTGCAACATTTATACACGTTGAGCTGAAACCAACGGCATAAACATGACCACCTTCATAGATAATTTGGCTACTGATAGGCTTGTAACAGGAGCCCACTGGCGACGAGCCATAAAAAACTTCACTCAAATTCCAAATACCGGCATACCTGGGTTTAGGAGGATTAAATTGAAAACTCCCTTCATGAATTGTGAAAACTAACGGATGTCCCTACTGTATGCAATTCTGCATTCATAGATAAATAAGACAGAGCACTTCTGGCTGAATTAATCGCACTGTAACTTAATTTTTTCGGTCAATTAAAGAGTTGACAAAACTCCATATACATCTGTGATCCCTGCAGTGTGATATACAATATCCTGCTGTAGGCAGAATTGCTCCCACTTGCTTATATAGGTGATTTATTGCTGCTGTGTACTATCCCTGCAAGTCGACGTGAGAACATCCACCGTCCGATGAAACAGTCCTCTCCCCAGGTATGGCCTCCTTAAAATCTGCAATTAACAGATCAATACGATCCTATAAAGGATGTTGATCCCCAGTGACTGGATTTACCAGTAGATTTTTATTCTTGGGCATAAGCATGTAAGGCTCCTAGCCATTTGTTAATACAAACGGGAAACCACGCCCGTGTAGGCCAACCTGACACTACCAATACCCCTGAAGCAGAGTCCTCCTTGATCTTTTGCAAACATCTGCTGATGAGACAGAATGGAGAAAAATACATACACAAACATTCCTCCCCGATGCAGCGAAAATGCATCCACTGCTACTGCCCCAGGATCTGGTTACCATGAAACATATCTAGGTAACTGATGATTTAATTGAGATGCAAAACAAGTCAATATCTGGCAATGCATACTGATCAATCATTTGGTTAAATACATCCTGATTTAACATCCATTCAATGTTGTCATTAAACTGACGAGACCTCTTCCTGGCAAATAAAGTGCTGAAAGCCAGATATTTTGGTCAATACACCAGCTCCAAATCTGGTTAGCCAGTCTATCACAAGACTGTGACTTAATTCCACCCATGTGGTTAACATATGCCACTGCTGTGGTGTTGTCAATCTGACCTGCACATGCATATCCCTCCTTGTAGAACAATAAGCTTTGAGCCCATACCAGGTGCCCACCAACTCTAAATAATTAATCCCTCTTAATTGAGGAAGCGATGTCTCATCATCCATATTCCATCCGCCTCCACAACTAGAAGACATATCTGTTGCACCCCAACCCAGTGCACTTACATCAGTCTGTAATATCAGTGACGGTGATTCCACCAAAACCTTCCTTAAATTTTTGAAACATGTACTATCCACCATTGTATGTCAGCAATCGCCCCAGCTGACAACGGCATAGGCCTATCAAAAATGGCCCCTTTGTATTCTCAGTGCCTGTTCCTTTGAT
This sequence comes from Okamejei kenojei, assembly GCA_035221665.1. Taxonomy (NCBI): domain Eukaryota; kingdom Metazoa; phylum Chordata; class Chondrichthyes; order Rajiformes; family Rajidae; genus Okamejei; species Okamejei kenojei. The sequence continues at coordinate 18,003,668 of CM069135.1, read as the reverse complement.
AGTTGTAATTGTTGATAATGCAGAGGACCATACTGCACAGCTGGAAAGGCTGCAACAACTTCCCAATAAAGCTGGCTACTTGTCTAATCGAAGGCCGTTCTCCAATGAGCTTAACACAGTCCTCAATTAACTGATTCAATTTAGCCCTGGGCAAAGTTACCAACGTGTGATTGGAATTAATGGTAAATCCCAGATAATCAATAATTTGGACTGGTGATAATTTAGATTTATCTGGGTGAATAACAAATCCCATTTGTTCAAAAGTGATTTTAACAACTGAAACTGATGATTGAGTTTCAGCATGAGTCTTTCCAACTATCAGAATATCATCTAAATAGGCCATTACCACATGCCCCTAAGCTCTAAGTAATGCTAACACAGGTTTTACCAATTTAGTAAATAATCTAGGAGCTGAAGTTAATCCATTCGGCAATGTCCTGAATTGCCACAGCTCAGTCATCCAAATAAATTTCAAATATCTTCTATCATCACCATGAATAGACACTGCGTAATACGCATTCTTTAATCAACGGTTGCCATATAATACCCTTTGGACACTAGATGTTTGCCCGTGGTAAGGTCTCCATTTTGAAATGCCTATAACAAACAAATTTGTTCAAATTGGATAAGCCCAGAATAATTCTACATCCCTCAGTCTTTTAGATCTGGGAAATATACTTGACAGAAATTGTTGACTTTGATATACAGAAGGCTCAATTACCCCTTCTTATGTAACAACTGAATCTGCTTGAATAAGCACATTTTCCTCATCTGAAAATAAGTTTACGACTAGGAAAATGTTGACTAGGTAGACTGTCCTTATAGTAAAATCCAATTTTTCACCCCTTCAATACACTAAGTATGAACAAATCTGATGTCAACTGCTGCCATTGTTTGAGAAACAATTTTTACCTTCCCCAATTTGAACAGGAACATCAGTTAATTCATCGTCTGTCAATGGTATATTTCTTACCAGCATCTTTCCTTGCGGCCTTGTTGTCCTCGACTTCTTGTAGAGAACCTTTTTTGCTTGCTTCCAGCTGGCTTAATGAGGGCCATGGTTATAACAACCTCATAACAGTCTTTGACCCTTTTTGCAAGGTTACCACCAAACAACAGATTTCGTGATGGTACACTGGTTTCAAAATGCATTACAAAGGAGTTCCAGTTCATCCTGCTGTGCTTCAACCATATCATTTGTATCAATAACTTTCACCACAGCTGTAATACCTGCTGACAACAGTTTAAGCACTTTTTAAAACTTCATCTCCTGGGGCCCTAGCAGGCAAACCCATCTATGACCAAATTTGGTGATTAACCACCGGTACCTTCAGGAGATCACAATTAACAGGAGCTTTATAGTTGTTTGCTACTTCATCCATAGCTAGCTCCTGTAACTGGTGGGAGACATATACTGAATGGCTTCAGCCAATTCTACATCAATCGCCATTCCCTGCCTCTCTACACTCAGCAAACTTCCCAGCAATGTTCGGAATTACCTCCAACCGAACACCTTTACTGCTCTCCCCCAGCAAACTGCCCTGATAGAACATCTCCTCACAGGCAGGATAGTTCTGCAGCACCTGAAAACAGGTGCTGCTAGCACAAGCTCTCCATCAGCCTGGCTTGGGCATCACTCCTCCTCATGGAGCTGGAACATCCTCCTCACAGGCAGGATAGTTCTGCAGCCCTGAAACAGGTGCTGCAAGCACAAGCTCTCCATCAGCCTGGCTTGGGCATCACTCCTCCTCACGGAGCTGGAACATCCTCCTCACAGGCAGGATAGTTCTGCAGCCCTGAAACAGGTGCTGCTAGCACAAGCTCTCCATCAGCCTGGCTTGGGCACCACTCCTCCCCACGGAGCTGGTCCCTGTCGAGCATTCTTTTGAAATAGAATCTCGACGTGGGAGAGCCATGAGCAAAACGGACTCTCCAATGGAGGGTATAACCTCCAGGCCCGACTCATTTACAGGCCACAGAGACTTGCCAGCGGCCTTCCCCCCTACTGACAAGCCTCCACTGCCCCCCGGCAGTGGGTCCGCAACCACTGGCTGTGTAGCCCAGCACCGGACCAGGTGTACCAGACGGGCCTCCATCCTCAACACTCTCCTGCCACTTTTCCTTTCTACCCCCGGAGCGCCTCGCCGACACCTTCTTCACTTTCTGCAACCTTCTCTACCAAAACTGTCGCGGAAAAGGACATGCGGTAAAAGTTTTTAAAAACCTTACCTGTTTGAACTTTGTTAACAAACTGCAGATGCTAGAGAATCGAGGGTGAAGTCTGAAGAAGGGTCTCGACCCGCAACATCGACCATCTCCCTCGCTCCTTAGATGCCGCTGCACCCGCTAAATTTCTCCAGCCTTTCGTATAACCCGCGGTTTAAACTTACCGCTTGGAGGAGCGCTGCTGCTCCAACCGCCCGACTGCACCAGCGTCTGACGTCATGACGCACCAACGGCTGTACGGGCTTCTATTCACGTAGTCACTCACGTGACTCCGAAGTAAAATCTTACTATTTTTGATTAGTACAGGTATCATGGGTTATGGGGAGAAGGCAGGACAATGGGGTTAGGAGGGAGAGATAGATCAGCCATGATTGAATGGCATAGACTTGATGGGCCAAATGGCCTAATTCTGCTCCTATTACTTATGACCTTATGACCAAACTCAAGTGCAATAGATAGAATAAAGGGAAAGATATGGAGTGCCGAATATAGTTCTGTCTGAAAACACGTGAGCTACTTAAAAGCTTTACAAATAAGCAATGGATATGGAATGGGTGGAGGGGAATCTACCTCTAGCTCGGTCTAAGCCTGCTGAGGATGAGAATGAGCCGATCATGGTTTTCAACAGACATATAAAGACTCCAGCTTGTGCTGTTAGGGACGCTGTTAAATGCTTTGCTCAACAGTAGAATGACATGCAGCACTCTAATAATTGTTTGGAATAATACTGATTTTTCATTACAAAATTAACCTGAGTAACTGCAATGATTTCTCGTGCTAGGTCATTCCCTTTGGTCAAAATTGTGTCTTCAAAGGGGACGCAAGAAATGCACAATACATTTCCAATGTTTAGACATTGTGCTCAATGGCCTTTCAATGAAAGTTAACATTCGGGCAAGGCAAGCAGGTAGCAAGGCAATCAGTATTTTGGTCTTTATTGTAAGAGGATTTGCATGCAAGAGTGCAACCATTTACAGCTACAATACTGAGCCCTGGTTAAACTGGAAATACCACGTACATATCTGGTCTTACCTAAATACATTTTTACTTATAATTGTTATCCTGGTGGTGAGTCTTGAACCAAGGATCACCAACATAAAATGATGCTCTGGCCTTGTAAGAGATATCGGCCCATCGAGTCTGCTCCACCATTTGATCATGGCAAATCTATTTTTCTCTGTCAACACCATTCTCTTGCCTTCTCCACATAACCTTTGATTCCCTTACTAATTAAGAATCTATCAATTTCTACTTTAAAAATTCCCAACGACTTGGTCTCCACAGCTGTCCGTGAGAATAGCAGATGAATGGGGATGCCACCACCTGCAGATACCCACCATGTCACACATGATTCTGGCTAAGTGATATATTCATTATTAATTCTTAGGTTATTACCATTATATTCATTATCTATCCCATTTCTGGGATCCACAGTGATAGCAGAGGACTGCCTTTCAAATGAAATGTTATGGAATTTTTATATGGTCGGCACGGACTGGAAGGGCCGAGAGGGCCTGTTTCCGTGCTGTAATTGTTATATGGTTATATGTGCTTCCTAGAGAATGTACACTTTCCCATGGTTTTCTTTGGAAGGAGGACAATCGCCTGATGTGTCCTGGCCAATGTTTGCTTCTCAAACAGCATCAACAAAGTATTGATTTTTCCAGGACTTGCTGTGTTAAAATTAAATGTGAGCTGCTTCAGGGCATCCTGAGCTCTTAATAAGTGCAATATAAATGAATGTTCTTTCTTTAATACTATTGAGCTGTTTGATTTATGCACTTAATTACAACAAAGCCAAAATAATTCACATACTTTCGACGAAGCACAACTTGGAGACATGGTGAGGAGATAATAATGGATTTCAGGGAACTACATTGTGACTTGTGGAATAGGTGGCAGATGAAACTCAATGCTCAGGAACAATGAGAAGAGGTAAACTACAAACACAGTTCCAAAAGAGTTTCATGTGAGATTGCGGGTATGTGTCTAGTTCATTGAAAGTGATAGAACAAGTGGTTAAAAAATTAACATACAGGATATTGGGTTTTGAAAATGAGGCATAGAATACAAGAGCAAGGAAGTTATGATTAACTTTGTAAAATACTGTTTAAGCAGGAACTGCAGATGCTAGTTTACACCGAAGATAATCATAAAATGCTGGAGTAACTCAGCGGGTGGTACTGAGATTATATTGGAACTGATGGGAATTGTGAAGAATTGCTGATGGCTGACATAGCAAGACAGGATGGTGCAAAATAGATCTCTCAGAATAGGCATTTTAGAATCCAACAGGACTTATCCATTGGATCTTGCAAACTTAAACTTGTGATGTAAAGTATTTTATAAATTGAATGCGGCAGGTTTTTATGTATCTTAATAATGGTTATTGCTCTTTAAGTGTAATTGCTGGCAATAATATGGAATCTTTAAATGCACATTTTCTATGAAAACCAATAATCATTTTTGAATCTTAGTATCTTGAGGCATAACATGCAAAAATAAACTTTCTATCACAGTATAACTGCAAGGCCAAATCCTTCAGTTAATGCATTTCAGATTATGTCTGAGCCTCCCCTCTGTGTCGGGGAATGCCATTATGCCCTTTGTAACATTAAAATAACCTGCTTTTTAACTATATCAAAAGAAAACAATGGCAACACTATCCAAAGGTTATACTGTAGTCACCCTTTATGTTTAAAGAACACTGGGGAATGAAGGACAGATTTTTGACAATAGAAAGGATACTGTTGACCCAGAGGCAACTTTCAGTCAAATGCATTAGTGATGTGAATTGTATAAGTTAATGCATAGTAGGTTAATATGTTCTTGTCAATAATGTCAAAGGGATGAATGGAGGTTACTTACAGTTCAGGGGAAGCTTAATGCAGGTTGTTGGGGAAGGCAAAAAACATCTGGTTAATGGATATAAATGACTAATGCAGAAAAGAAGGAAAAGACTTGGAATAAAGTAATTCTCAATTAATATAGATTGGATGAAGGGAGAGAGGAAGTGAAGCTTGGATTGAGAGACTGATATGCTGACATGTAATTTAGGTCTGCTGCATTAAAAAAAAAACTCTTTCGAGGTTTACATCCAATATATGTTGCATTAATGATTGCTGTCAGACAAACAGCTACTGATTTGAAAGAACAATTGAGACCAGATTATGTATGATTTTTCATCAAAGCTCTCTGAACACAAAATGAATCACAGAGCCCAATCTGATATGACAAGACTTGCTCCAAAGACGGAGGCTACATTCGGTGAGAAAGCAAACATTAGCTCCAACATACAAAGGCATGTCTGAGGGATGGGCAGGGCCGGCGGCTCAATGTTCTGGGTATCAATGCTTCTAGTGACAAAAACAGACATCAGAGACAAGGGGTTGTGCTGTTATTTCAGGAGAACATCACAACAGTATTTGGAGAGGAGATCTAGGGGAGTAACTTACAGCAAGATAATGCAGGAGGAACTTAGAAATAATAAACTTATGATCACTTTGATGGGTTTATAGCACGGGGGGGTTGTTTGCATGTAAAGGGGTGTTTGGCAGTGAAAGGCTTAAAAAAATGAGTTAAGAAGGGTTCAGGGCTAGCATGCTCCCATTAGAGTGAAGGGCAAAGCTGGCATAATTAGAGAAGCTAGGTAGCTGAGTTTAGGTTTAGGTCTATTATTGTCATGTATATTAGAGAACAGTAAAAAGCTTTGATTTGCATGCTATCCAATCAGATCAGATAACACTATACATTAATGGCAACAAATCCATTTTAAGTACAATACGTAGAGCAAAAGGGAAAATACAGAGTGCATTAAGATCAGAGCATTGTAGCCGCATCAGGATATTGAGGCTCTAGTCCAGGAAAAAGAATGAAATGTATATCACGTAAAGGTAATTGAGATTAAGCAATGTTCCTTGAGGAGTATAAGGGATGTAGGAGTACACGTAAGAAGGAAATTTATACAGGGCAAAAAGGGGCCATGAATTATCCCTGGCAGACAAGATAAAGGAGGATCCCAAAAGATTTTATATTGATAGTAAAAGGGTAGCTAAGGAAACATAGAAACATAGAAACATAGAAAATTGGTGCAGGAGTAGGCCATTCAGCCCTTCGAGCCAGCACCACCATTCAATATGAACATGGCTGATCATCCAAAATCAGTACCCCGTTGTGGCTTTTCCCCATATCCCTTGATTCCCTTAGCCCTAAGAACTAAATCTAATTCTCTCTTGAAAACATCCAGTGTCTGGCCTCCACTGCCTTCTGTGGCAGAGAACTCCACAGGTTCACAACTCTCTGGGTGAAAACGTTTTTCCTTATCTAAGTACTAAATGGCCTATCGCTTATTCTTAAACTGGGACCCCGGGTTCTGGACTCACCCAACATCGGGAACATGTTTCCTCCATCTACCCTGTCCTCTAAGAATTTAATGGTTCTATAATATCCCCTCTCATCCTTCTAAATTCCAGCGAATACAAGCCCAGTTGACCCATTCTTTCATAATACTTCAGTCCCGCCATCCCGGGCATTAACCTGGTGAATCTATGCTGCACTCCCTCAATGGCAATAATGTTCTTAAATGAGGAGACCAAAATCACATACAAATTCCAGGTGCGGTCGCACCAAGGCCCTGTACAACTGCAGTTGAACCTCTTTGCTCCTAAACTCAAATCCTCTCGCAATGAAGGCCAATTGGCTTTCTTCACTGAAAGAGTAGATTCTTTTTTGGATCAGCGTAGTAGTCACAGGCATTAAATTCAGATGAGAAGTATTAATGTAATGTGCAAGGCATTAAATTAATACTTCTCATCTGAATTTACTGTGGAGAAAGATCTGAAAGCTGTAGGAAGGAACTGCAGATGCTGGGTTAAACCAAAGATAGACTCAAAAAGCTGGATTAACTCAGCAGGACTTCTGATGAAGAAGGGTCTCGACCCAAAACGTCATCCATTCCTTCTCTCCAGAGATGCTGCCCATCCTGCTGAGCTACTCCTGCTTTTTGTGTCTATCTCAGGATCTGATATTTGGTGAGTTCAGGGGAGGAAACAATAATATCTTAGAGCATATTAACATTACAGAAAGTTCAGAACTTTATTTCATGAGACTTCAATATCAATATTTATGTCCAGTTTCATAATACATGTCTGCATGCAACATGTTATTAAATATAATTCTTGCTCTCAAATCCTTGGTTCCTACGCATTCACATATCTTTATTCATCCATCCAGATGTACTCTGTACCTATAGGGCCCTACTTCAACATTCTCTAACCATCTTTTTGGACACTGGTTGAAGACCAGAGAACAAGTCTTGCCTTGGCTGAGCCAGCAGCCTAGTCCTTTCATTACGCTACCATTCCCAAATCAGTCCACCTCCACCAACTCTTCTCAATTTGGGAACGTTCAAAATTCATCCTTCAAATGCCATCTTCCCTAAATACCTCCCCTAGGTCTCAGGGGAAGCTATTTTGGTATTAGACAGTTTGCTGATTGAGATAAAGTCACACAGCAATACAATTTAAATTACTGTACATGGGACTAATGTGGCCAATGGGAACAGCGTGCATGGACATCTTGCTCGGCTTGAACGAGTTGTAGTGAAGGGCCTGTTTCCATGCTGTATGGCACTTTTATTCTAAAGCTGTACAAGAACATTGATTTTCCATATTAATCATCTAACATTACAATGATTGATGAATATTAACCTATATTTTTGGTTGGCTATGTTTGAACATGCATAGACACAATTAAGTATCAAATAAACATAAATAAAATTGCAAATGAATGAAACACTTTCTGGCAAAAGATTGTTTCCAATCCTTGCACAACAAATTAAATCAATTGGCTATGGTACATTAATCTCCAGCATATTTCTTCATATGGAAAACTCTCACATTATTCAGATGATAATTAGGTAAGCAGATATTACTTTAAAGTCATGACACAGTTTGGACTACACAAGTGTTGTACTGACGTCTCAAATCCATTTAGCAAAAAATGTCTCCAAAGCCCATGAAAATGTGCAATTATGAATGAGAAGAATGATATTGTAATAGTAAGATTAAATGAGAACTTACCAGTTTGAAGTTTGATCTTTATTTTATGAGGAGTTACGATGAGGGATTACGTGAAGAAGCCCCACCAGGCGCATGCGCGTCATACTTCAAAGCAGCAGCGTGAAAACACAGAAACTATAGTCGATGTGATATAGTAAGATTCAGAAGACTAGAACTACCAGATGATCCTTACGATTATGAGGGCCGGGAGTGGAGGGCACGTAACCCCCCATCGTAGGGGACCAAGGCTGGGAGCTGAACATCCAGGGATATTCAATATTCAGGAGGGATAGACAGAAAGGAAAGGGAGGTGGGGTAGCGTTGCTGGTGAGAGAGGAGATGAATGCAATAGAAAGGAAGGACATTAGCTTGGACGATGTGGAAGCGATATGGGTAGAGCTGCAAAACTCTAAGGGGCAGAAAACGCTAGTGGGAGTTGTGTACAGGCCACCTAACAGTAGTAGTGGAGTTGTGGATGGCATCAAACAGGAAATTAGAAATGCATGCAACAAGGGTAAAACAGTTATAATGGGTGACTTCAATCTACATATAGATTGGGTGAATCAAGTGCGCAGGAGTGCTGAGGAAGAGGATTTCTTGGAATGTATGCGGGATAGTTTTCTAAACCAACATGTAGAGGAACCAACGAGAGAGCAGGCTATTTTAGACTGGGTATTGAGTAATGAGGAATGGTTAATTAGCAGTCTTGTTGTGCATGGCCCCTTGGGCAAGAATGACCATAATATGGTTGAGTTCTTCATTAGGATGGAGAGTGACATAATTAAGTCAGAAACAAGGGTTCTGAACTTAAACAAAGGTAACTTTGAAGGTATGAGGCGTGATTTGGCCAAGATAGACTGGCAAGTGATTCTTAAAGGGTTGACAGTGGATGTGCAATGGAAGGAATTTAAAGACTTAATCGATGAACTACAATAATTGTTCATCCCAGTTTGGCAAAAGAATAAATCAGGGAAGGTAGTGCATCCATGGATAACAAGGGAAATCAGGGATAGTATAAAAACAAAGGATGAAGCATACAAATTAGCCAGAAAAAGCAGCCTACCAGAGGACTGGGAGAAATTCGGAGTCCAGCAGAGGAGGACAAAGGGCTTAATTAGGAAAGGGAAAATAGATTATGAAAGAAAACTGGAAGGGAACATAAAAACTGACTACAAAAGTTTTTATAGATATGTGAAGAGAAAGAGATTAGGTAAAACAAATGTAGGTCCCTTGCAGTCAGAAACAGGTGAATTGATCATGGGCAACAAGGACATGGCAGACCAATTGAATAACTACTTTGGTTCTGTGTTCACTAAGGAAGACATAAATAATCTGCCGGAAATAGCAGGGGACCAAATAAGGTGGAGGAACTGAGTGAAATCCAGGTTAGCCGGGAAGTGGTGTTGGGTAAATTAAATGGATTAAAGGCTGATAAATCCCCAGGGCCAGATAGTCTGCATCCCAGAGTACTCAAGGAAGTAGCCACAGAAATAGTGGATGCCCCATGGATACTAATAATTAGTATAAATGCACTACTAATACAAATAACTAACAAATACTAAAATTATACCGTGGTATTTTTACTAATCAGAATTAATAATTATCACTAATGACCAATGGTTACTTATAATGGAATGATTAGAGTCAAATATAGAGTTTGATTTCATTTGTCCTCTTTGGAAACCTTCTTTCTTTTTTACTAGTAATTCTCATTTTTATTTTCTTTCTTCCTTTCTTTTAGTTTTTAAAAAAAAATTTATTTTTTAATTGGATTTTCAAAACAAGTTTTAAATATTTTATCCTCACATTTCCGACTATTGGAATCCGGATATTTTAAAATTTAATACCCCAGGTAAAATATTGATATGGAATAAAAATTCCAAGAAATAAAGGGGTTGGTTAAGTTCGCAACATCCACTACGGAAGTCGGTAGATGGTTAGCCATGCTAGTATGGCTAGCACTAACTACACTAATACTAGATGTAGTTTTTTCCTTCTTTGTGCACAATACTAATTTCTTAATCTATCCTCTTTTCTTTTCTATTATAAACTATCATTATTATTTTCAGTTTGAATGGAGTTACAAATTGGATCAAAGGAGATATACACGTGAGAGACAGTTAAGGGTCTTAAAATTCATCTATTTGGAGTTTGGGTGTAAGGTCGGGTCTGTCGAACTGAACCATTGTCTCTATTATAGACCCCCATAGACAAAAGATGCAAGATTTAAAAATGAATATGGGGAATGAAGGAATACGTTTTGTTTCTGGAACGTTAAAGGTATTAATGAACCAATCAAGAGAGGTAAAGTATCAGCACATTTAAAAGCAATTAAAGCTGATGTGATTTTCATTCAAGAAACACATTTAAAAAAAGATGCCGAGCATAGGCTGAAAGCTAAATGGATAGATAAAACATATCATTCTTCTTTTACACATAAATCAAGAGGCGTAGCAATATTATTTCGTAAAGGCACTCTATTCAAACATACATCAACTATAACTGATATTGATGGCAGATACATTATTGTAATAGGAGAATTAAATGCACAACAAATGTATATGGACCAAACTTTGACAGTCCACTGTTTTTTAAGAAAATATTTAACAACAACCCTGAAATAGCACAACATAACTTAATAATTGGAGGAGATTTAAATTGTACATTAGATTCCTATTCAGACAGATCCACAAGACAAAGGAAAACCAAATCCCATTCCAGTTACCTATTAAATGCATATATGGATACTAGCAATATTAAAGATGTTTGGAGAGTAGAAAACCCAACTGGACGAGAATATTCATTTTATTCACCTGTACATAAAACCTATTCAAGAAATAGGATTATTTTTTGGTTGACGCTAAAACTTATCTCACTTACTTACAATTCAAAATGCCATAATATTGTAATCTCAGATCATGCACCTTTAACATTTATGATTAAAATAAATGGTAAAAACGGAAAAAAAAACAGGGACAATGGAGATTTAATCCACAAATTTTAATAAACAAAGCAACTTAGAATATATTATAGAACAGATCAATATTTTCTTTGAAATAAATGATAACCGGAAATATCCTCTTCCCTATTATGGGAAACTTTTAAAGCACATGCCCCTGGAATTATGAACTCTTCTCAAGCATTTTATAATAAAAAGAATCAGAGGGAACAACAGAATTGGAAAAGGGAGATTAAACAATTAGATACAGAGAACGCTGCTAATCCATCCATAACAAACACATAATAAAATCGTTGCACTGAAAAAAATATAAATTAAATAAAAATATACACAGATCAAATTGTAAAACTCTACCAGTACACTAAACAATTACAATTTGAATTTGGAGATAAACCTCAAAAATTATTGGCTAGTCAATTAAGAAAGATGGAGGGAGAAAATATAATCCATAGGATTAAATCATATAATGGCAAAACCATTAGTACAACCTAAAGATATTAATGAGAGATTTTAGCAATATTATAAAAATTTATATTCAGCAAAAAACGACAGAAAACAAGATAGGAATAGAAGCATTTTAAAAAAAAATGTAATTTGAATGGTTGGATTCACAAAATAGAGAACCATTAAATGCTGAAAATTTCAGTAAAAGAAATCGAAGAATCTATCAGATCATTAAAAAATGGTAAAACACCGGGACCAGATGGTATAGGCCCAGAATTTTATAAAACATTTTTATGATCTGATTGCACCACGTCTGAAGACACTCTATGAATACATTTATACTCACCAGAAACTACCAGAAACGTTAAATGAATCTATTATAACACTTATACCTAAAATAGACAAACACCTGGATGACCCAGGATCATTATAGAGCTATAGCTCTTTTAAAATATGATCAAAAGATACTAAACCAAAATATTAGCACAAAGACTAAGTACAGTTATTAATAATTAATTCACCCCGATCAAACAGGATTTATAACCCCCCAAAACGATTTCCTCATATAACTTGAGACGATTAATACAATATTATATATTCAAAAGAGATATTAATAAAGACCTAGTAATTATTTTGTTAGATGCAGAGAAAGCCTTTGACCAGGTGGAATGGTCTTATTTGTTCTCGGTTATGGAAACTTTTAAGTTGGGAGAGAAGTTTATTACTTGGGTTTAAATTATTATACACTAATCCAACAGCCAGAATAATAACAAATCAAATGCTATCAACTAAATTAAATCTATTCCGAGGCTGCAGACAAGGTTGTCCTCTATCGCCACAACTGTTTGCACTTGCAATAGAACCTTTAGCTCAACGGGTGAGATTACATCCTGAAATATATGATATGGACACCAGAGATACTGAAAATAAAATGTCTTTATATGCGGATGATGTATTACTTTATATTACAAAGCCGGAAATTAGTATCCCAAATTTACTAAAATTAATATCTGAATTTGGATTATTTTCAGGATATAGTATTAATTGGAATAAAAGTGAACATGCCAATAATGGTAAATAACTTACATATACTACAACAATTTCCTTTTAAGATAGCAAACAAAAAAATCAAATATCATGGAATTCATGTAACAAAAAGATTTGACTCTTTATTTAAATCCAATTTTCCACTTTTATTGAATAAATTAAATAAGAACATTTTATATTGGAAAACATTACCTATCTCAATGCTAGGTAGAATTAATGCAATAAAATGATTTTTCTCCCACAACTACTATATCTTTTCCAATTGATTCCGATATATCTTCCTAAAATTTTTTTTAAGAAGGTTGATTCTATACTCACCAACTTTATCTGGGATTATAAGAGCCATAGAATAAACAAAAAACATTTATGTAAACCAAAAATAAATGGAGGTCTAGCACTACCAAACTTTATGTTTTATTACTGGGCAGTTAATATTAAAAATATGAATATTTGGTTTGTAGAGGCAGATAAACAACCAACCTGGTTAAAAATGGAAAAAGAAGATTGTTCACCTTTTGAAATTAGTTCGATTTTATTCACCAATATTAAAATAGGTAAGAAAACCTATAGTAAAAATCCTATAATAGGAAGTAGAATACGTATCTGGAAATACTGGGAGTGGCGGCGCTGCCCTGGCAGCAGCGGCTCGCCTGCAGTCCGTCTGTTTTTCTTTTTATTTGTTGTTTTCTTGTCTTGATTTAGCGTTAGTTTGAGTTATTATGTAGTGTATGTGTGTGTGTGTGGGGCGGAGGGGTGGGAGAAACGTTCTTAGTCTCTTTCTTTTGGGGGGACGCGACTTTTCTTGTCGTATCCCCCGTCTCCGTCTCCGTCTGCGCTGAGGCCTATCGCGGAGCTGGCGGCCTCCAACTTTAACTGCGACCGACCCGAGGCTCTGGAGGCAGAGCCAGCCAGGACTCACCAGCGCGGGGCTGGCCGACTTCGGGGCTGCGGCGGGTTCAGGCGTTCTGGCGGCGCGACTCGGAGCTGTGGCGGCTTTCCGGTGGCGGTGGCGGTGGCAGCGACTTCGGAGGCCCGGCCGCGGGCCCAGTGGACGACATCGTCGGGAGCTCGCAGGTCACAGGTTGGTGACCTGTTTTTCCAGAGCTCCCGCGGCAATAGCTGCGTCCACTGGAGTGGAGGGCGGCAGCTTCGGCAGCTTCGACCGCCCCGGGCCGCGGAGTTGAACTGGCCCGCCCGCAGAGCGCGGTTCACCCGCGGGACTTATTTACATCACCCGGTGCGGTCACAACTTCGGAGGCCCGGGTCGCCTCAGCGCAGAGGAAGAGGAAGAGGAAGAAGGGAAGAGACAAAGACAAGATTTTTGCCTTCCACCACAGTGAGGAGGTGTCTGGTGAACTCACTGTGGTGGATGTTAAATATGTGTTTATTGTGTGTTTTGTTATTTACTATATGTATGACTGCAGGCAACGAAATTTCGTTCAGACCGCAAGGTCTGAATGACAATAAAGTTTTCCAAGTTCGAAACAAATAAAGAAAACACTAAAATTGGAATGTATACCACTAGCCCTTATTATTGTAAATAACGTTACTTTTAAACCTTCAATGATGGACAAAGGTTTTTTTACAATGGAAAAACTATGGAATTAATAAGATGGGAGGTCTCTACAGGGAAAATTCTTTCCTTTCATTTCAAGAATTACAACAAATTTATGGATTACATTCAAAAGATTACTTTATATATCTACAAATTGGAGACTATGTAAAAGCAAATACACAGGAAATTAGAAATAGAAATACAGACATTTTGATGAATGCCTAAATGAACACCCGAATACAGAAAAATTGATATCATATATTTATAATATTTTACTGGAAAACGATGGCCCAATGACAGAAATATATAGGCAATCATGGGAAAACGAATTAGGTCAAATCATTAGACCTGAAATAAGGGATGAAAGTCTACAACATATACACCACTGCTCATTAAATACTAGACAACAAATCTAGTATATGTTGTCTAGTGTTTAACTAGTATTTTCCATTTTTTACAATGGAAAAACTATGGAATTAATAAGATGGGAGATCTCTGCAGGGAAAACTCTTTCCTTTCATTTCAAGAATTACAACAAATTTATGGATTACATTCAAAAGATTACTTTAGATATCTACAAATTGGAGACTATGTAAAAGCAAATACACAGGAAATTAGAAATAGAAATACAGACATTTTAGATGAATGCCTAAATAAACACCCGAATACAGAAAAATTTATATCATATATTTATAATATTTTACTAGAAAACGATGTCCCAATGACAGAAATATATAGGCAATCATGGGAAAACGAATTAGGTCAAATCATTAGACCTGAAATAAGGGATGAAAGTCTACAACATATACACCACTGCTCATTAAATACTAGACACTCTCTTATACAATTTAAAATATTACATGGACTACATTATTCAAAATCCAAACTACATAGTATTTTTTCAAATGTATCTGCCATATGTGATAAATGTCAGCACTTAGAAGCTAACTTAACGCATTCATTTACAAATTGTGTAAAAATTACTAAATTTTGGACAGAGATATTTAAGATAATTTCGAATGTTGTTAATATGAATCTGATCCCTGACTCAAAGTTAATAATACTGGGAATATTAGAAACAGATCAATTAATAACAATGAATCAAATAATTTTTATTGATTACAGTTTAATAATTGTGAAAAAATTAATATTGAAATTCTGGAAAGGTCCTACATCCCCCACAATCAAAATGTGGATTACAGGAACGTCGGAGACACTTCATCTCGAAAGATTAAGGCTTGTCCTATTGGACAAGTTGGATCTTTTCAGAGGAATATGGTCTCCATTTATTGAATATCTAAAGGGTCAAAATGGCTCGGTATGAGAGCCTGACTGAAGCCTGAATAATGGAATAGATGAAGAATCAAGTCATGGATATATCTCCAATGAAATAACTTTTTTAATACTCCATCCATTTCTACTCTTACTTTATTTTTCTCTATCTTTTCTTACCTGTAAAAAAAAGTATAGAAATATATAAGACATGATTGTTAATATTAATAAAATTACGAATATATGTGAGAAGTATACTCTATTAATATGTATTTACGTCTAATAAAAATATTTAACAAAAAAAAGAAATAGTGGATGCATTAGTGATAATTTTTCAAAACTCCTTAGATTCTGGAGTAGTTCCTGAGGATTGGAGGGTAGCTAATGTAACCCCACTTTTTAAAAAAGGAGGGAGAGAGAAAACGGGGAATTACAGACCAGTTAGTCTAACATTGGTAGTGGGGAAACTGCTAGAATCAGTTATTAAAGATGGGATAGCAGTACATTTGGAAAGTGATGAAATAATTAAACAAAGTCAGCATGGATTTACGAAAGGTAAATCATGTCTGACGAATCTTATAGAATTTTTCGAGGATGTAACTAGCAGAGTGGATAAGGGAGAACCAGTGGATGTGTATATCTAGACTTTCAGAAGGCTTTCAACAAGGTCCCACATAAGAGATCAGTATACGAAATATTCCAGGATTTCGTTGCTTCAGGTGTGATAGAATTGGAGGGACCAGAGGTGGAGGTGTTGCATTGCTTGTCAGAGAAGATATTACAGCAGTGCTTTGGCAGGATAGATTAGAGGGCTCGTCTAGGGAGGCTATTTTGGGTGGAACTGAGAAGTGGGAACGGTGTAGCAACACTTTTAGGGGTGTATTATAGACCACCAAATGGGGATCGAGAATTGGAAGAGCAAATATGTAAGGAGATAGCAGATATTAGTAGTAAGCACAAGGTAGTGATTGAGGGAGATTTCAATTTTCCAAACATCAACTAGGAAACACATTCTGTAAATGGGCTGGATGGTTTGGAGTTTGTAAAATGTGTGCAGGATAGTTTTTTGCAGCAATACATAGAGGTATCGACCAGAGAAGGGGCAGTGCTGGACCTCATTAGGAAATGAGGCAGGTCAGGTGATGGAGGTATGCGTTGGTGAGTACTTCAGGACCAGTGATCACAATACCATTAGTTTCAATATAATTATGGAGAGGGTCCGAACTGGACCTAGGGTTGAGATTTTTGATTGGAGAAAGACTAACTTTGAGGGAATGCGTAAGGATTTAAAAGGAGTGAATTAGGACATTTTGTTTTATGGGAAGGATGTAGAAGAGAAATGGAGGACATTTAAAGGGGAAAGTGTAAGAGTACAGAATCTTTATGTCCCTGTTCGATTGAAAGGAAATAGTAAAAATTGGAACGAGTCAAGGGAAATTGGACACTTAGTTCGAAAAAAGAGAGATATTTACAATAATTATAGGAGGTATGGAGTAAATGAGGTGCTAGATGAGTATAAAGAATGTAAAAAGAATCTTAAGAAAGAAATTAGAAAAGCTAAAAGAAGATATGAGGTTGCTTTGGCAAGAAAGGTGAAAGTAAATCCATAGGGTTTCTACAGCTATATTAATAGCAAAAGGATAACGAGGGATAAAATTGGACTATTAGAGAGCCAGAATGGACAGCTATCTGCAGAGCCAAAAGAGATGGGGGAGATATTGAACAATTTATTTTCTTCGGTATTCACCAAGGAGAAGGATATTGAACTCTGAGAGGTAAGGGGAAAAAGTAAAGTAGCTATGGAAACTATGAGATTCAAAGAGGAGGAAGTACTGACACTTTTGAAAAATATAAAAATGGATAAGTCCCCAGGTCCTGACAGGATATTCCCTAGGACATTGAGGGAAGTTAGTGTAGAAATAGCAGGGGCTATGATAGAAATATTTCAAATGTCATTAGAAACGGGAATCATGCCGGAGTATTGGCGTACTGCGCATGTTGTTCCATTGTTTAAAAAGGGTTCAAAGAATAAACCTAACAGTTATAGACCTGTTAGTTTGACGTCAGTGTTGGGCAAATTAATGGAAAGGATACTTAGAGATAATATATATAAGCATCTGGATGAACAGGGTCTGATCAGGAACAGTCAACATGGATTTGTGCCAGGAAGGTCATGTTTGACAAACCTTCTTGAATTTTTTGAAGAGGTTAATAGGGAAATTGATGAGAGTAAAGCAGTGGATGTTGTCTATATGGATTTCAGTAAGGCCTATGACAAGGTTCCCCATGGAAGGTTGGTTAAGAAGGTTCAATCTTTGGGTGTTAATGATGGAGGAAGCAAGATGGATTCAACAGTGGCTGAATGGGAGATGCCAGAGAGTAATGGTGGATGGCTGTTTGTCAGGTTGGAAGCCGGTGACCAGTGGCGTGCCTCAGGGATCTGTGTTGGGTCCACTGTTGTTTGTCATGTACATCAATGATCTGGATGATGGGGTGGAAAATTGGATAAGTAAGTATGCAGATGATACTAAGATAGGTGGAGTTGTGGATAATGAAGTAGATTTTCAAAGTCTACAGAGAGATTTGGGCCATTTGGAAGAGTGGGCTGAAAGATGGCAGATCGAGTTTAATGCTGATAAGTGTGAGGTGCTACATCTTGGCAGGCCAAATCAAAATAGGACATACATGGTAAATGGTAGGGAATTGAGGAATGCTGTGGAACAGAGGGATCTAGGAATAACTATGCATAGTTCCCTGAAGGTGGAATCGCATGTAGATAGGGTGGTAAAGAAAGCTTTTGGTGTGCTGGCCTTTATAAATCAGAGCATTGAATATAGGAGTAGGGAAGTAATGTTAAAATTGTACGGCATAAACCTGTAAGGTTTAAAATCAAGCGCGGGGCTTGTTTTTTCAGAGGCCACAGGAGCCGTTGGAAGAAGAGGAGGAGGGGTAGGAGCGACACCCGACCGGTAAGGTTTAAAATCAAGCGCGGGGCTTGTTTTTTTCAGGGGCCCACAGGAATCCATAACATTCCATTTGGAGAAGTGGGGTTTTTTTTTGAGGAAGCCACTGATTGGTGGGAAGTGGACTACGGAAAGCAGCTGATTGGCAGTCATATTCCAGCAGTTTGTTGTGTACTTTGTATTGTGTTGCTATTGTATCCTGTGTAAGGGGGGAGTATGAAGGCAAGGGCAGTGTACTGTTCTGGATGTCAGATGTGGGAGGTCAGGGAATCTGATAGCCCTCCAGACATCCACATCTGTGCCAGGTGTGTTGAGATGGGGCTCCTAAAGGACTGTGTTAGGAACCTGGAGCAGCAGCTCGATGACCTCCGTCTGGTCAGGGAGAGTGAGGAGGTAATAGAGAGGAGCTACAGGGAGGTAGTCACTCCCAAACCACAGGAGGCAGACAAGTGGGTCACAGTTAGGAAGGGCAAGGGGCAGAGGCAGGGGCTAGAGAGTACCCCTGTGACCATGCACCTGGAAAATAGGTACTCGGGTTTGAGTACGATTGGAGGGGACAGCCTAGCTGGGGGCAGCAACAGCGGCCGGGCCTCCGGCACAGAGACTGGCCCTGATGCTCAGAAGGTAGCAAAAAGAGGAGGCAATTGTAATAGGGGACTCTATAGTTAGGGGGTCGGGATAGGCGATTCTGTGGACGCAGCCGGGAGACCCGGATGGTAGTTTGCCTCCCTGGTGCCAGGGTCTCGCATATGTCAGAACGTGTCCAAAAGATTCTGATAAGGGAGGGAGAGGAGCCTGATGTTGTGGTACACATAGGTACCAATGACATAGGCAGAAAAAGTGACGAGGTCCTGAAGGGAGAATTTAGGGAGTTGGGGGGAAAGTTAAGGAGAAGGACCAATAGGGTAACGATTTCAGGATTACTGCTGTTGCCGCGTGACAGTGAGAGTAGGAATGAAATGAGGTGGAGGATAAATGCGTGGCTGTGGGACTGCTGTGCAGTGGGCAGGGATTCAAGTTCCTTGATCACAGGGACCTCTTTGGGGAAGGCATGATCTGTACACAAAGGACGGGTTGCACTTGAACCGAGGGGGACCAACATCCTGGCAGGGAGATTTGCAAAGGCTACTGGGGAGCCTTTAAACTAGAAAGGCTGGGGGGAGGGACTCGGATAGAGGGGGCTAGGGGTCAGGGTGTGGGGCAAGAGGCAGAGAGAAAGGGATGCACTCCGATCCAAAATGTAGGCGAGAAAGATGAAAAAGATAATAGACAGGAATAAGGGGATGGTGGGTTTCTAAAATGTGTATATTTTAATGCTAGGAGCATTGTAAGTAAGGATGGATGAACTTAGAGCCTGGATTGACACCTGGAAATATGATGTTGTGGCAATCAGTGAAACATGGTTACAGGAGGGCTGTGATTGGAAACTAAATATTCAAGGATTTCGTTGCTTCAGGTGTGATAGAATTGGAGGGACCAGAGGGGGAGGTGTTGCATTGCTTGTCAGAGAAGATATTACAGCAGTGCTTTGGCAGGATAGATTAGAGGGCTCGTCTAGGGAGGCTATTTGGGTGGAACTGAGAAGTGGGAACGGTGTAGCAACACTTTTAGGGGTGTATTATAGACCACCAAATAGGGATCGAGAATTGGATGAGCAAATATGAAAGGAGATAGCAGATATTAGTAGTAAGCACAAGGTAGTGATTGAGGGAGATTTCAATTTTCCAAACATCAACTAGGAAACACATTCTGTAAATGGGCGGGATGGTTTGGAGTATGTAAAATGTGTGCAGGATAGTTTTTTGCAGTAGTACATAGAGGTATCGACCAGAGAAGGGGCAGTGCTGGACCTCCTGTTATGAAATGAGGCAGGTCAGGTGACGGAGGTATGCGTTGGTGAGCACTTCGGGACCAGTGATCACAATACCATAAGTTTCAATATAATTGTGGAGAGAGTCAGAACTGGACCTAGGGTGGAGATTTTTGATTGGAGAAAGGCTAACTGAGGGAATGCGTAAGGATTTTAAAGGAGTGAATTGGGACACTTTGTTTCATGGGAAGGATGTAGAAGAAAAATGGAGGACATTTAAAGGGGAAGGTGTTAGAGTACAGAATCTTTATGTCCCTGTTCGGTTGAAAGGAAATAGTAAAAATTGGAAAGAGCCATGGTTTTCAAGGGAAATTGGACACTTGTTTCGAAAAAAGAGAGATAGCTACAATAATTATAGGCATGGAGTAAATGAGGTGCTAGAGGAGTATAAAGAATGTAAAAAAGAGTCTTAAGAAAGAAATTAGGAAGGCTCAAAGAAGATATGAGGTTGCTTTGGCAAGAAAGGTGAAAGTAAACCCATAGGGTTTCTACAGCTATATTAATAGCAAAAGGATAACGAGTTATAAAATCGGACCATTAGAGAACCAGAATGGACAGCTATCTGCAGAGCCAAAAGAGATGAGGGAGATATTGAACAATTTATTTTCTTCGGTATTCACCAAGGAGAAGGATATTGAACTCTGTGAGTTAAGGGGAAAAAGTAGAGTAGCTATGGAAACTATAAGATTCAAAGAGGAGAAGTACTGACACTTTTGAAAAATATAAAAGTGGATAAGTCTCCAGGTCTTGACAGGATATTCCCTAGGACATTGAGGGAAGTTAGTGTAGAAATAGCAGGAGCTATGACAGAAATATTTCAAATGTCATTAGAAACGGGAATAGTGCCGGAGGATTGGCGTACTGCGCATGTTGTTCCATTGTTTAAAAGGGTTCAAAGAATAAACCTAGCAATTATAGACCTATTAGTTTGACGTCAGTGGTGGGCAAATTAATGGAAAGGATACTTAGAGATAATATATATAAGCATCTGGATAAACAGGGTCTGATCAGGAATAGTCAACATGGATTTGTGCCTGGAAGGTCATGTTTGACAAACCTTCTTGAATTTTTTGAAGCGGTACTAGGGAAATTGATGAGGGTAAGCAGTGGAATGTTGTCTATATGGATTTCAGTAAGGCCTTTGACAAGGTTCCCCATGGAAGGTTGGTTAAGAAGGTTCAATCTTTGGGTGTTAATGGCGGAGTAGCAAGATGGATTCAACAGTGGCTGAATGGGAGATGTCAGAGAGTAATGGTGGATGGCTGTTTGTCAGGTTGGAAGCCGGTGACCAGTGGGGTGCCTCAGGGATCTGTGTTGGGTGCACTGTTGTTTATCATGTACATCAATGATCTGGATGATGGGGTGGAAAATTGGATAAGTAAGTATGCAGATGATAGGTGGTGTTGTGGATAATGAAGTAGATTTTCAAAGTCTACAGAGAGATTTGGAAAAGTGGGCTGAAAGATGGCAGATGGAGTTTAATGCTGTTAAGTGTGAAGTGCTACATATAACCATATAACCATATAACAATTACAGCACGGAGACAGGCCCTCTCGGCCCTTCCAGTCCGTGCCGACCATTTGTTTTCCCCTAGTCCCATCTACCTGCACTCAGACCATACCCCTCCATTCCCTTCACGTCCATATACCTATCCACTTTACTTTTAAATGTTAAAATCGATCCTGCCTCCACCACCTCTGCTGGAAGCTCATTCCACACAGCCACCACCCTCTGAGTAACGAAGATCCCCCTCACGTTACCCCTAAACTTCTGTCCCTTAATTCTCATGTCATGCCCTCTTGTTTGAATCTTCCCTACCCTCAATGGGAAAAGCTTATCCACGTCAACTCTGTCTATCTCTTTCATCATTTTTTAAAGACCTCAATCCAGTCCCCCCTTAACCTTCTGCGCTCCAAAGAATAAAGACCTAACTTGTTCAACCTTTCTCTGTAACATAGTTGCTGGAACCCTGGCAACATTCTAGTAAATCTCCTCTGTACTCTCTCTATTTTGTTGACATCCTTCCTATAACTAGGCGACCAAAATTGTACACCATACTCCAGAATTGGTCTTACCAATGCCTTGTACAATTTTAACATTACTTCCCTACTCCTATATTCAATGCTCTGATTTTAAAGGCCAGCACACCAAAGGCTTTCTTTACCACCTATCTACATGCGATTCCACCTTCAGGGAACTATGCACAGTTATTCCTAGATCCCTCTGTTCCACAGCATTCCTCAATTCCCTACCATTTACCATGTACTCCTATTTTGATTTGTCCTGCCAAGATGTAGCACTTCACACTTATCAGCATTAAACTCCATCTGCCATCTTTCAGCCCACTTTTCCAAATGGCCCAAATCTCTCTGTAGACTTTGAGAATCTACTTCATATCCACAATACCACCTATCTTAGTATCATCTGCATACTTACTTATTCAATTTTCCACCCCATCATCCAGATCATTGATGTACATGACAAACAACAGTGGACCCAACACAGATCCCTGAGGCACCCCACTGGTCACCGGCTTCCAACCTGACAAACAGCCATCCACTATTACTCTCTGACATCTCCCTTCCAGCCACTGTGAATCCATCTTGCTACTCCGCCATTAACACCCAAAGATTGAACCTTCTGAACCAACCTTCCATGGGGAACCTTGTCAAAGGCCTTACTGAAATCCATATAGACAACATCTACTGCTTTACCCTCATCAATTTCCCTAGTTACCGCTTCAAAAAATTCAAGAAGGTTTGTCAAACATGACCTTCCAGGCACAAATCCATGTTGACTGTTCCTGATCAGACCCTGTTTATCCAGAATCTTGGCAGGACAAATCAAAATAGGACGTACATGGTAAATGGTAGGGAATTGAGGAATGCTGTGGAACAGAGGGATCTAGGAATAACTGTGCATAGTTTCCTGAAGGTGGAATCGCATGTAGATAGGGTGGTAAAGAAAGCCTTTGGTGTGCTGGCCTTTATAAATCAGAGCATTGAATATAGGAGTAGGGAAGTAATGTTAAAATTGTACAAGGCATTGGTAAGACCAATTCTGGAGTATGGTGTACAATTTTGGTCGCCTAGTTATAGGAAGGATGTCAACAAAATAGAGAGAGTACAGAGGAGATTTTACTAGAATGTTGCCAGGGTTCCAGCAACTATGTTACAGAGAAAGGTTGAACAAGTTAGGTCTTTATTCTTTGGAGCGCAGAAGGTTAAGGGGGGACTTGATTGAGGTCTTTAAAATGATGAAAAGGATAGACAGAGTTAACGTGGATATGTTTTTCCCATTGAGGGTAGGGAAGATTCAAACAAGAGGGCATGACATGAGAATTAAGGGACAAAAGTTTCGGGGTAACGTGAGGGGGAACGTCTTTACTCAGAGGGTGGTGGCTGTGTGGAATGAGCTTCCAGCAGAAGTGGTGGAGGCAGGATCGATTTGAACATTTAAGAGTAAAGTGGATAGGTATATGGACGTGAAGGGAATGGAGGGGTATGGTCTGAGTGCAGGTAGATGGGACTAGGGGAAAACAAATGGCCGGCACGGACTGGGAGGGCCGAGAGGGCCTGTTTCCGTGCTGTAATTGTTATATGGTAATATGGTTATACAAACTTAAAGCACACGGTATTGGTGGTTCAGTATTGATGTGGACAGAGAACTGGCTGGCAGACAGGAAGCAAAGGGTAGGAGTAAACGGGCCCTTTTCAGAATGGCAGGCAGTGACTAGTGGGGTACCGCAAGGCTCAGTGCTGGGACCCCAGCTATTTACAATATATATATATTAATGTTTTGGACGAGGGAATTGAATGCAACATCTCCAAGTTTGCGGATGACACTAAGCTGGGGGGTAGTGTTGGGTGTGAGGAGGATGCTAGGAGGCCGCAAGGTGACTTGGATAGGCTGGGTGAGTGGGAAAATGCATGGCAGATGCAGTATAATGTGGATAAATGTGAGGTTATCCACTTTGGTGGCAAAAACAGGAGGGTAGACTATTATCTGAATGGTGGCAAATTAGGAAAAGGGGAGATGCAACAAGACCTGGGTGTCATGGTACACCAATCATTGAAAGTAAGCATGCAGGTGCAGCAGGCAGTGAAGAAAGCAAATGGTATGTTAGCATTCATAGCGAAATGATTTGAGTATAGGAGCAGGGAGGTTCTACTGCAGTTGTATGGGGTTTTGGTGAGACCACACCTGGAGTATTGTGCACAGTTTTGGTCGCCAAATCTGAGAAAAGACATTCTTGCCATAGAGGGGGTACAGAGAAGGTTCACCAGACTGATTCCTGGGATGACAGGACTTTCATATGAGGAAAGACTGAATAGACTTGGCTTGTACACATTAGAATTTAGAAGACCGAGGGGGGATCTTATAGAAACTTACAAAATTCTTAAGGGGTTGGATAGGCTAGATGCAGGAAGATTGTTCCCGATGTTGGGGAGATCCAGAACAAGGGGTCACAGTCTAAGGATAAGGGGGAATTCCTTTAGGACCAAGATGAGGAAAACATTTTTCACACAGAGAGTGGTGAGTCTCTGGAATTCTCTGCCACAGAAGGTAGTTGAGGCCAGTTCATTGGCTATATTTAAGAGGGAGTTAGATGTGGCCCTTGTGGCTAAAGGGATCAGGGGATATGGAGAGAAGACAGGTACAGGATACTGAGTTGGATGATCAGCCATGATCATATTGAATGGCGGTGCATGCATGAAGGGCTGAATGGCCTACTCCTGCACCTATTTTCTATGTTTCTGTGTTTCTATGTAACTCTTCATGAAATAAAGTTCAAACTTCAAACTGGTTAGTTTTCATTTAATCTTACTATTTTACTTTGGAGTCACGTGAGTGACTACGTGAAGATTTCAAAGCTCTGTGATTTCATGCCGTGGATCCATTCCATATGACGCACTGCTTCAGTTGACATAGATGTGAATAAATAATGTATTGAACATTGCTTCGAATTATCCAATAAACATTTTTAATAATGATAAACAAAACAGTAATAACCCCTCTGTCCCAGGGGGAAATTACAAATGAAATTTAGAAAGAAAAGAAAATCAAACTGAACACAAAACAGCATGTCCAAAACCTTGCATTGTCAGGACAGGTTTATCATAGAATTTTGAGAAGTTCGCCTCCCTAGACGATCCTGCGGCCCTGAGGATTTGGTCTAGAGGCATGTCCTGTGCCTTTTGGGATGTGGATGTTGATGCCGCCCTGGTGGAGTGAGATTTAAACACATGAATGCCTACTCCAGCACAATCCAAAACCTGTTTTAACCATCTAGAAATAATTTGTACTGACACCTTTTTATGAGGTTGTTTGTGGCTGATGAACATTGCTGTCTCAGAACCTCTGAGACTCTTAGTTACCTCGATATATTGACTCAGGTGCTTGACTACACATAGCGTTTGGTCAACTTTAAAGCTTACTTTGGTTCCGGCCATACCTGGTCTGCTTTGTTTGATTAAATCATACACATAAAACGTAATGTTATCTACAGAAGATTACATGCTATCTAGCCGTAGCTTTTGTAATGTTTGAACTCAGTGCGCTGATACTACGCCATGAGCATAACCACTTTAAGTGTTAACTTCTAAAAAGACAGTGATGTAATTGGAGCCCATTGCCGAAGCAGTGTGAGAACTATACTGACATCTCTATATCTAGGCTTAGGAGGGTTCTTGTTAAAGATTCCTCTCATGAATCGGGACACTAACAGATGAGACCCGATAGATTGTAGTTCTGAAAACTGCCCTAAATAGGAGGACAATGCACTCAGAGCACTATTAATGGCACTATAGCTCAAGTGTTCATCAAAATGCATTGTAGCAAGGAACTCCAACACATCCGGTATGCTTGCAGTTTGATAAGATATATCTGACTGCAAACAAAACATCTCCCATTTCTTAATATGAGACACATATTGTTTTTTAGTGCTATCTCTCCAAGCTGCAGTTATCATATCCATGGTCTTACTCGTCAGTCCAAGCCCTTGGAACGGTCTGGTCAGAACCTGCAGATTAACAGATTAATACGATCATGTAACGGATGACTTTCTCCTGTTACTGGATGCACCAACAAATTACTGCACTTGGGGACAGTCATGAATGGCTGAGTCATCATTCTCAGCACCAATGGGAACCATGGCTGTGTGGGCCAGTCCGGAACCACCAAAACGCCTGAGGCGGTGTCCTGCTATATTTTGGTGAGGCATTGCCTAATGAGGCAGAATGGGGGAAAAGCATAAAAGAACGTACGTCCCCAATGTAGCAAGAATGCATCCACCGCTACTGCTCCTGGATCTGGTTCCCATGAAATGTATTTAGGCAACCGGTGATTTAGCCTGGATGCAAACAGATCTATATCTGGCAAACCATATTGGTTGACAATCATTTTAAAAACATCAGGATTTAACATCCATTCTATGTTGTCATTAAATTTCCATGACCTGTTGTCTGCCACCACATTATCTCTACCTGGTAGGTAGATAGCTGAGACCCAGATATTTCTGGAAATACACCAGTCCCAAATGAGGTAAACCAGATTATCACATGATACTGACCTTATTCCTCCCATGTGATTGATATAAGCAACAGCCGTGGTATTGTCAATCTGGAGCTGAACATGTAAATTATTCATTGCTGAACAATAAGCTTTTAATCCATAGAATGCACCCAGCAATTCTAAGTAATTTATACCATGCCTTTGCAGGATTAAATCCTCTTGCATACTCCATCTACCACCACAGCTAGACACGCTGTCCATGGCTCCCCATCCCAAAGCACTAACATCTGTATGTAAAACCACTGAAGGTTGTTGAATCAAAATGTTTTTGGTA
Source organism: Okamejei kenojei (assembly GCA_035221665.1). Classification (NCBI taxonomy): domain Eukaryota; kingdom Metazoa; phylum Chordata; class Chondrichthyes; order Rajiformes; family Rajidae; genus Okamejei; species Okamejei kenojei. The sequence goes on along the minus strand of CM069135.1, from coordinate 17,976,426 downwards.
CTTTGTGCAATATTGATTATCCACCATTGTAATTCGGCGATGGCTTTGATTGGCAACTGCATAGATCTATCAAAATGACCTGCATGTTCTTTAAGTGCTTGTTCTCTAGCTTGTTGCAAACTTTGATAGCGCAGAGGTCCAAACTCCACTGCAGGGAAAGCCGCCACCAATTTACCAATAACACTGGCTACTTGTCAGATGGAGGATTCCTGCTTTTCCGCGAGACTGGTACAGACCTCCATGATTTCAACTGCCTTGGCCGTAGGCAAAGTCACTGACATATCAACTGAATCAATGACAAACCCCAAATAGTTAATTTTTTTGGGATGGCTCTAGCTTGGATTTTGTTGAATGGACGAGAAAACCTAACCTCTCAAACAGTTGTTTGGTTGCTGAAACTGACTCCTCAGCTGTTTCCTGAGTGTTGCTTATGATTAAAATATAATCTAGATAAGCCATCACAATGTGCTTCTGGGCAGGAAGTAGCGCCAGAACTGGTTTTAACAATATTGTGAACAACCTAGGAGCTGAGGTTAACCCATTGGGCAACGCCTTAAATTGCCACAGCTGTCCCATCCAACTAAATTTCAAGTATCTACGCTACTGATGATGAATTGGTACTCAATAATATGCATCTTTCAGATCTATGGTTGCCATATAACAACCTTCTGATAACAGCTGTTTAGCAGTATTGAAGGTGTCCATTTTAAAATGCCTATACTGGACATAGGAATTTAACTGGGTTAGATCCAGAATGACTCAACACTCACCATCTTTTTTCTGTCTGGGTAATATATTGGACACAAATTGTAGAGGGTAGTATGTTGTCCTCTCAATTACCCCTTTTTGGAACAAAACCCCAATTTCTTTATTTGCCTGCAGAGTTTCTGGTCCAGAAAAAAAACAATACCCAACTAGGCATATTTTGTGCAGGTGGATGAATTCCTGACAGAAACTCTATTGGAGACCCTGGGACAGTGTCCAGTATAAACAGATCTGATGTTATGCAGCACCATTCATCATAAAATAACTGTAACCTATCCCCAACCGGAGGTTGTTCCCCAGAGGATTTATCCTGGACTGAATGAATCACTCGTACCTCCATAGTCGACCTTGAACTTCTTGTTCTCCTTGCCATGCTGGGGTTGTAGTTGGCGTACACAGGTGGGTAAGGACGCCATCCAACTGATACCACTCTGCTTGAGCCTGCCCCAGGATCTGACCCCCGTCGTGTCAAAAAAGACCTGCGAGGTGGCATCCTGGCTGAAGGGATGTAAGTTTTCATGAGGCCAATCGTGACCTGTTTCAGCAGGTCCTCGCCAATTGAATATTTGGCCCTTGATTGTTCGATGACCTGCACAGAGCTGCAAATCGTGGGTTCAATGTTGGCTTGATAGCAATTTTCCGGATGTAGTTGATTTTGAAGTATGCATTGCACAGCATGGCCAATATATCCTGCTAGTGTGCCGGACATCGGTGCGCCTTGGACCATTTTGCCGAAAGCCGTGATCCCTGCCCCCACCAATTTGAGGACTCGCTGGAACCGAATCTCTTATCCACGCATCGTTGCGCTCATTTGTGCCCAGATAGCAGAGTTCACAGTGGGCACCTTGAGCAATGCACAATTAACAGGTGTTACGTAACGTGTGGTCGTTTGTTCCATAATGGAATCTTGTAGCTGGTGAGAGGCCGTGTAGTTGATGTTAGAAGCCAGATTTTCCTCCATGGCTTCACCAGGACCCTCCGGAATGGCAAAATTTCTTGCCACATCCGGGACACCTGGAGCATGGCTCATGAGCCTTGGTGTGTGCCCAAGAGCAGTGACACCAACTTCAGGGTCAGACTCCTCCTGCCCTGGCTCTCCCGAGTCTTGCTCCAGGGAGGTCTATACCAGCCCTAAACAAGGTGCTGGCGAGGGTGATTCCCATTTATATTCACAGGCGGTAAAGTCCTCCTCGCCACATGGGCCTCTGCGTAAGGCTGTTTTTGGAATCCTAGCGGCATTCGACCCCGATTGGAATATTTAGTGGCTCATAATTGTCTGAAGCATTTCCTCCATTTGATCAAGCCATCCCCAGACCCTCTTCTCGGAATGAGGGGAGTCTTCCTCGTCAGACTCGTCGGATAAAACGGGCCTGAGAGATTTCCTTTTGGCCTTTCTCCCTGCTGGAGTGGCCTCAGCGCCCTGAAGCACTGGAGTTAATGGAGGCAGTTGAGCTGCCGGTAGATCTGCAGTCGGTGTCGGAGCCGGCGTTACCGCAGCCGATATCTCCCTACCCAATCTGCGAGCACTAACCGCGGGCCCGCGAGTTAAGCTCCTACTATGGACAGACCTTTTTACAACTCGCTCCATTGTCTAACGACTCCCGCTGGCTCCTGAGCCAGACTCACAGAGTTTAAGTACCCGCAGAAAAGTTTTAAATCACTTAACTGCCGGTTTACTACTTACCGCTGGTGGAGCTGCGCTCTCCAGCCCGTCGGTGTGCCATGCGTCGGATGTAAAGGTGCACATGCGCCTGGCAGGGCTTCTTCACGTAGTCACTCACATGACTCCGAAGTAAAATTAAGGGTCTACATCAATCAGGAAGATCAAAATGATTCAGCTTATTTTCTCCAGAAAAAGAAGGCTGAGGGATGATCCACAAAATGTTTCAAAAATAATCCAATGGTTTGATGTTATGAATTCCTACTTGTGGGGAACTTAACATTAGAGACCATCAACATTTGAAAGCCACAAATAAATGTAGTTAAACGGCTGATATAAATCACTCCTTTGTGCAGCTGAGTAGCAAAGTATTTTAAGGGGTGTTGATGAGTAGGTGGAAAATAATAAGTTGCAGGGCTGCAGAGCTTATAAGAGGGGGGATAATTTTGACAAAATTGTTCTGTTGAGAGAGAGCATGGACCCAATGGGCCGAGTAGTCTTTTTCTGCATTGTGATAAATAAATGTAACGTTGGAAAACATTCTTACCTCTCGAATGTGTAGTCACAGAACTAATGAGATAAGGAACAGAAAGTATTTAAGGAAAGGCTGGATCAAGGCAGAAGAAAGACATTTGTATGGAGTGCCTAAACATGGGCATAGATTTGTTGGGCAGATGTCTCAGGCTGGCAAGGCTATAATGCATACTTACATTTGCTTGAATGTTATAATACAATTTTGAAGGTAAGAGTAAAACCAACAGCTTCTGTTCAAATATCATTGAATTATTGTTCACAAAACTTTGGTCTGTCTGGGCATGTTGAAATTAATTATCAATAACAAACTTTCAAATGTCTTTATTTCACTGGAGGATATCTGGGGAATGAGTGTGAGTATGTTTTCATTTTCACCAGTAACACCAGCAGAATTGGCTTATCCAGCACCAAACAACCTGGGAACTTTAAATGCAAGGGCGTTCTGCCAAACTCAGCAAAGCTCATTTGCAATGTACAAATAAACTTCCGTTCACTAAATCTATTTGTTGTGTGACAGATTATTTTTCTTTAAATAAAGGATAGTACGAGAGTACTTGGAAAAGTTGATCTATTTCTCAGACTTAACTCTATTTAGTTCATACATTGTAGTATGAAGTACTCTTCTGATGCAAAGACATTTTCTTTTATGCTGATTCCAAGATTCAGTTTACCTGATATCAGACTTCTGTCTATAAAATCTAAATCATGATTCTCTGATATTCTGCAATATGTTAATAGACTACACAGCCCTTTCACTTGATTCATATCAGGCTAATAAGTGCTTAATTTTTCTCTCTCAGGAACAAGTCTGGAACACATCTGGAAAATGTTATGGTTCCAGGTGACAAATCATGTTTTCTGACACAACGCTGCAAGTATTTAGTTGTTAAGTGAATGAAAAACTGCTAAAATTATTATTCTAAAATTCAAGTGAATTACACGGTCTGGTCACTTGAAGACTTTGAACAGAAAGCAGATTGCTGTAATAATGTTGTTTTTGAGCATGATTCATCACATGGGAATGGTAATGTGCCTCAGAGAGTAGTAGACATTATCTGGTCCATCACAGGTACTGACCTCTCCACCATCGAAGGGATATATAGGAGGTTCTACCTCAAAAAAGTAGACAGTATCTCAAAGACCCACACCTCTCAAAGGCCACTCTCTCATTTCACTCCTACCATTGAGAGGAGATACGGGAGTCTTAAATCTGTGACCATCAAGTTCAAGAATAGCTTCTTCCCAACAACAACCAGGCTCTTGAACACTACACACTAACCTCAACAATCAACTACGGACTGTCTTTGGTTGCACTAAGGACTTCAGATTTTTTTGCACTGGTATTGGGATTATTCATTTATTGAATTTTTGTTTAATATATATATTATCAGTGTTGTGTTTCAGGCCTGTTATGCTGCTGCAAGTAAGAATTTTATTGTTCCATTGTCAATACATATGACAATTAAATGCTCTTGACTCTTACAATGCTTCCAGTACAGAGAAATACATAAGGAAAATGCTATTATTTTTGGAAGCTCTGGGTTCAAAAACATTCAAGGCTGTTAGGCATTAGTTTTGTGATCTTTACAGTGTTAGGCTGTACAGGCATGCCATCTGGAAACATGTCTTCAGAGAAACAGTTATGGCAGTCTGAAGCTCCTACGCACAAAGATCTGTGAAGGTGGGTAAGTGAGTGATGCCAGTTGAAAGCTTCACAAATGGGAATGCTTTTTTTTTGTTCTGCAAGGTAAGTGGCATTGAGTTATTGTTGTCAAACATATCAAGGAACAGTGAAAACTATGTTCTGAATGCTATCTAGGCAAATCATACCACACATTAGTACAGCACTTTGTTACAGAAATATGCAGCAGATGACATATTGAGTTTGGACCTTTCTTCGGTCTTGAAGTCTGGTCCCAACAGTTCATTGTTTGCTGGGGAAAACCTAAGATGACCTTGTCCTCACTAATTTACCAATGGCAGATACATCTGACTGCAACAGTGTTTTTATAGTGAAGAACACATTCACTTCTTCATCCTGATGACACACAATCCATTGTCAAAGTTCATAACTTCACAGCAGTTCCGTGACCGGTCACTCATGAAGTGTTGTGGTCCCATCAGCAGCAGAGGGTAACACAATTACACAGTGGTAGAGTTGCTGCCTTACAGCACCAGAGACCTGGGTTCCATCCTGGTTACGGGTGCTGTCTGTACGGGGTTTCTACATTCTCACTGTGACTGCATGAGTTTTCTCCGGGTGCTCCAGTTTCTGACCACACTCCAAAGACATGCAGGTTTACAGGTGAATCGGCTTCTGTTAATTGCAAATTGTCCCGAGTGCATAGGATTGTGCTCGTCGGCAGGCTCTCGGTGAGCCACTGGGCCTGTTTGGAAGCTGTATACCTAAAGTGTAAAGTCTAAAGATGTTTTCCACTTTGATCTGTGACCTCATGGCCCAATATATCCCTTTACACTGGAGACTCGAGGAACTGCAAATGTTGCAATCCTATGTAGAACACAATGTGTTGGAGTAACTCAGCGGGTCAGGCAGCATTTCCAGAGGACATGGATAGGTGACGTTTCTGATCAGGACATTCTTCAGACTCTTACACTGCTGTGACAGTCAAGACCAACATTGACCAACGTCACCTGACGTATTTATAAATGAGGTGCTAGGGTGGTGAAGCTGCAGTGCTGTACAATGTAACTATCCTGAAGTGGCATCGGAGTCATTCCACAACTAGTGAATTTGATCGAAGCAATGCACTGCTGTTCATTCAGGTTGTAACTTGTGGCAAATGATTAAGAAGCTAATGGGAAAAGGAGGCAGGCTCAAAGGACGAGAGGAAATACCAGCACAAAAGAGATGACTGAATTATTTGTATCCGCCTATACTTGGAATGGATTGCCCATCTTGGACACTCATGACACCATGTCAGAAGCACATTTACACAATTAGACTCACTACATGTGTTAAGAGGAAATTGCTGAGTGTACTGGCCACTGCAAGGCTATGGGCATTGAGAACATCATGGTTATAGTGTCATAGAAACATAGAAAAAAAGATGCAGGAGGAGGCCATTCGGCCCTTCGAACCGGCACCGCCATTCATTGTGATCATGGCTGATCGTCACCAATCAATAACCCGTGCCTGCCTTCTCCCCATATCCCTTGATTCCACTAGCCCCAAGAGCTCTATCTAACTCTCTCTTAAATCCATCCAGTGATTTGGCCTCCACTGTCCTCTGTGGCAGGGAATTACACAAATTCACAACTCCCTGGGTGAAAAAGTTTTTTCTCACCTCAGTCTTAAATAGCCTCCCCTTTATTCTAAGACTGTGGCCCCTGGTTCTGGACTCGACCAATATTGGGAACATTTTTCCTGCATCTAGCTTGTCCAGCCCTTTTATAATTTTATATGCTTCAATAAAATTACCCCTCTTCCTTCTAAACTGCAGTGAATACAAGCCTAGTCTTTTCAATCTTTCCTCATATGACAGTCCCACCATCCCAGGGATCAATCTCGTGAACCTACGCTGCACTGCCTCAATAACAAGGATGTCCTTCTTCAAATTAGGAGACCAAAACTGTACACAATACTCCAGATGTGGCCCTATCCAACTGCAGAAGAACCTCTTTACTCCTGTACTGAAATCCTCTTGCTATGAAGGCCAACATTCCATTAGCTTTCTTCACTGCCTGCTGTACCTGCACGCCAACTTTCAGTAACTGGTGTACAAAGACACCCAGGTCTCGCTGTACCTACCCCTTACCTAACCTAAACCCATTGAGATAATAATCTGCCTCCTTGTTTTTGCCCCCAAAGTGGATAACCTCACATTTATCTATGCATGCATCTGCCCACTCACTCAACCTGCCCAGGTCACCCTGCAACGTCCTAACATCCTCTTCACAGTTCACATTGCCACCCAGCTTTGTGTCATCCGCAAACTAGCTAGTGTTGCTCCTAATTCCCTCTTCCAAATCATTAATGTATATGGTAAACAGTTGTGGCCCCAACACAGAGGCTTGTGGCACTCCACTCGCCACTGCCAGCTATTCTGAAAAGGGCCTGGTCACTCCTACTCTTTGCTTCCTGCCTGCCAACCAATTTTCTATCTACATCAATACTCTACCCCCAATACCATGTGCTCTAATTTTAGTCACCAGTCTCCCACGCGGGAACTTATCAAAGGCTTTCTGAAAGTCTAGATACTCTACATCCACTGGCTCCCCTTCATTTTACTTGTCACATCCTCAAAAAATTCCAAAAGATGTAAAGCATAATTTTCCTTTCATAAATCCATGCTGACTTGGACTAATCCTTTTACTGCTATCCAAATGATCCATTACTACCTCTTTAATAATTGACTCCAGCATCTTTCCCACAACCGAAGTCAGGCTAACTGGTCTGTAATTCCCCGTTATCTCTCTCGCTCCTTTCTTGAAAAGTGCAATAACATTAGCTATCCTCCAGTTCACAGGAACTGATCCTGAATCTATTGAACATTGGAAAATGATCACCAATGCGTCCACTATTTCTAGAGCCACCTCCCTGAGGACTGTGGGATGCAGACTATCAGGCCCAGGGGATTTATCATTAGCCAATACTATTTCTCGCCTAATGAAAGTTTATTTCAGTTCCTCTGCCCCCTTAGATCCTCTGTCCTCCAGTACTTCTGGGAGATTGTTTGTGTCTTCCTAAGTGAAGACAGATCCGAAGTACCTGTTCAACTCTTCTGCCATTTCCTTGTTGCCCATAATAATTTCACCCGTGTCTGCTTTCAAGGGACCCACATTTGACTTTGCTATTCTTTTTCCAGTAAAGAAGCTTATACTGTCCTTCTTTATATTCCTGGCCAGCTTCCCCTCGTACTTCATCTTTTCAACCCGTATTGCACGTTTTGTTTCCTTCTGTTATCCTATGAAAGTTTTCCATTCCTCAGGCTTCCGGCTACTCTTTGCTGTGTTACACATATTTTCTTTTATTTTTATTCCATCTCTGACTTCTCTTGTCAGCCACAGTTGCCTCCTACTCCCCTTAGAATCTTTCTTCATTTTTGGAATGAAATGATCCTGCGTCTTCCAGATTATGCCCAGAAATTCCTGCCATTGCTGTTCCACCGTCATTCCTGCTAGGATCCCTTTCCAGTCTACCTTGGCCAGTTCCTCTCTCATACCTTCATAGTCCCCTTTGTTCAACTGCATCTCTGACACTTCCGATTTAACGTTCTCCTTCTCAAATTGCAGATTAAAACTAATCATATTATGATCACTACCTCCAAGCGGTTCCTTTACCTCGAGTTCTCTTATCAAATCTGGTTCATTGGACAACACTAAATCCAGAATTGCCTTTTCTCTGGTCGGCTCCATTACAAGCTGCTCTAAGAATCCATCTCGGATGCACTCCACAAACTCTCTTTCTTGGGGTCCTGAACCAACCTGATTTTCCCAGTCTACCTGCATATTGAAATCCCCCATCACCACAGTGGCATTACCTTTGTTACATGCCAGTTTTAACTCCTGCTGCAACTTACATCCTGCATCCGGGCTATTATTTGGGGGTCTGTAGATAACACCATTAGTGTCTTCTTGCCTTTGCAATTCCTCAACTCAATCCACAGTGACTCTACCTCATCAGTCCCTATGTCTTTCCTCGCAAGGGACTGAATTCCATCCCTCACCAGCAAGAGCTAGCCCCCTCCTCCCACCTGCCTGTCCTTTCTATAGGATGTATCACCCCGAATATTAAGTTAACCATATAACCATATAACCATATAACAATTACAGCACGGAGACAGGCCCTCTCGGCCCTTCCAGTCCGTGCTGACCATTTGTTTTCCCCTAGTCCCATCTATCTACCTGCACTCAGACCATACCCCTCCATTCCCTTCACGTCCATATACCTATCCACTTTACTTTTAAATGTTAAAATCGATCCTGCCTCCACCACCTCTGCTGGAAGCTCATTCCACACAGCCACCACCCTCTGAGTAAAGAAGTTCCCCCTCACGTTACCCCTAAACTTCTGTCCCTTAATTCTCATGTCATGCCCTCTTGTTTGAATCTTCCCTACCCTCAATGGGAAAAGCTTATCCACGTCAACTCTGTCTATCCCTTTCATCATTTTAAAGACCTCAATCAAGTCCTCCCTTAACCTTCTGCGCTCCAAAGAATAAAGACCTAACTTGTTCAACCTTTCTCTGTAACACAGTTGCTGGAACCCTGGCAACATTCTAGTAAATCTCCTCTGTACTCTCTCTATTTTGTTGACATCCTTCCTATAACTAGGTGACCAAAATTGTACACCATACTCCAGAATTGGTCTTACCAATGCCTTGTACAATTTTAACATTACTTCCCTACTCCTATATTCAATGCTCTGATTTATAAAGGCCAGCACACCAAAGGCTTTCTTTACCACCCTATCTACATGCGATTCCACCTTCAGGGAACTATGCACAGTTATTCCTAGATCCCTCTGTTCCACAGCATTCCTCAATTCCCTACCATTTACCATGTACGTCCTATTTTGATTTGTCCTGCCAAGATGTAGCACTTCACACTTATCAGCATTAAACTCCATCTGCCATCTTTCAGCCCACTTTTCCAAATGGCCCAAATCTCTCTGTAGACTTTGAGAATCTACTTCATTATCCACAATACCACCTATCTTAGTATCATCTGCATACTTACTTATCCAATTTTCCACCCATCATCCAGATCATTGATGTACATGACAAACAACAGTGGACCCAACACAGATCCCTGAGGCACCCCACTGGTCACCGGCTTCCAACCTGACAAACAGCCATCCACCATTACTCTCTGACATCTCCCATTCAGCCACTGTTGAATCCATCTTGCTACTCCGCCATTAACACCCAAAGACTGAACCTTCTGAACCAACCTTCCATGGGGAACCTTGTCAAAGGCCTTACTGAAATCCATATAGACAACATCCACTGCTTTACCATCATCATTTTCCCTAGTTACCGCTTCAAAAAATTCAAGAAGGTTTGTCAAACATGACCTTCCAGGCACAAATCCATGTTGACTGTTGACTGTTCCCAGGCCCTGTTCCCAGTTCCCAGGCCAGATCCTCCTGCGGCCACGTCTCGGTAATCCCCACAATGTCATATCTACCAACCTCTAACTGAGCCTCAAGCTCATCTAGTTTACTTCTTATACTTCGCGCATTCAAATACAATACTTGTAATTCCTTATGCATCTCACCTTTCACATTGATCCCTATTACACTTGGCCATACTCTCCTATCCCTTTGTGAGCTTTCTTTACCGTTAATTCTGGAGTCATTAACTATGCCTTTACTCCCTTTCCCTTTAACCCCGTCCTTGACTATCCCATTTGACACTCCCCCCCCTTATTTAGTTTAAAACCACCTGTGTCGCAGTGGCAAACCTGCCTGCCAGAATGCCGGTCCCCTACCTGTTAAGGTGCAATCCGTCCCTTTTGTACAGTTCCCCCTTACTCCAGGACAAGGACGTGTCTTCCAAAACGCACCCTTCCTCTCTAACAGCCAGGTTACAACATTGGCATCTGCCCCCATAATGTTGAAGTGTGCTCGGGTTCAGTGGAGAGGAACAGGATTGCCACTTTTAATCAATGACCTGTCATCATCGGTGGGGAGGTTGCATGTGGTGGACATCCTCAATCTGGGGGCCATTAAGTGTTTCTTTTCTCGCACACGCTGCCTAGCTGACTGAATGTCTCCCGTGTGGCGTCAGCCACTTATGCTCGAACCCTCGTCAGGAGATACGAGGGCGGGCACGTGACGTCATGGGCTAGAGGGAGTGTCCTGGTACTTAAGGTCTCTTACCTCGAGACCTAGGAGAGTCAACAGGTAGCTGAGCCCGAGAGTACAACCTCGCTCAGCTACAGCAACTTTGTAATATAGTTAGCGCACCCACCTAACGTGCCATTAATGAATAAACAACCGTTTGAACCGACCTGATGTCTCACCTTTATTCACCACGTATGGTGCCGCTACATTGGTGACCCCCGACTGTCCATATTGAAATTTGGATTTCTCCTGAAGCACGCAGCCTCGGGGAGACCTGATGTCTGCAGCGGTTGCCCAGCCCTGCAGAACTACGCTGCCGCCAACCAGGCCCAGCAGTGAGGTATGCCGCGTCTTCCCCACCAGCTGCTGCTCACCGGAGATGAGAAGCCGCGGCTGCCGCCGCCCTCCCTCTCCCGGCAACGGCGCAGGCCCCGCTTCCAACCCCACACCGCTCCAGGCCTTGTGTGACGGCCGCCGAGCTCCTCCGCATGGACCTGCCCGGAGCCCACCACCGGAGCGGAGAGGTTGTACCAGCCGCCGCTGCCCCACCAGCTGCTGCAGGAACTGCGAGCGTAGCAGCCCTCCTGCCCACTACAACGCCGACGCACGCCCGACAGCTCTGGGAGCAGAGAGTACCCGCCGCTCTTCCGCTCCCGGCAACGGACTAGGCTCCAGGCCCTGCACCGGGCTTCACCACGGACATGGTTTCAGCCCCAGCACCGCACCAGGCCTCACCGCATCTCCAGGCCTTGCCACCGGGACCCGGCCTCACCGCGGCCAAGGCTCCAGGCCCTGCACCGGCCTCACCTCACCCGTCTCACCGCTCCAGACCCGGCACCACAACAGGCCTCACAGCGGCCACGGCTCCACGTCCTGCCCTGCACCACGCCTGGCCCCGCCGACCGCTGCCCAGGGCCTAGCCACCCGATAGGGCGGGCTTACCTGAGGCGACCGCCGTGGAGACGCCCTTCTGCTCCTCACCGGTCTTCAAATCGCTGGTGAATCCGCTTCAGCCGGCCGACAAGATGGCCGCCGCACCATCTTGAAACAAGCCGGCCGCCCCGACTACAAAAATGGCCGCCGCGGACGGCCGGAAGTGAAGTACGAACTTACCTGACCGCCGTCTACAGCGCCACCTTCCGGCCGGATGCCGTCACTGCAGCCTCACCGCCGACCACAGCGCCACCTTTCGGCCGGAGGCTGTCCTGCAGCACTATCCTGCACTATGAACACTGGACAATATGAGCTTTGGACACTGATTGCACTGTGATTTGTCTTTTTACTGTTCATTTTTGTGTTCACTGCATTTCCACACTCGGTTCAGAAATTAGTTTATTTGATTTAGTTTTTCCCCCCATCGTTGTTAGGAGCTGTATTTCACAGGACACTCTCCCTTAGCTGGTCAAGGAGATGCGACCGTGTCTCTTCGGTCTCCTCGCACCCCTCGGTACATCGGGATCGCCCACGCAGAGCGTCACTGCGCCGGTGGAGCCCTCCGTCCCGACCCACGCCCGGGGTGTCCCAGACCCCTTCTGTCCAGCGGCTTCTGCATCGGTCTCCTCGCACCCCTCGGTACTTCGGGATCGCCCACGCAGAGCGTCACTGCGCCCGTGGAGCCCTCCGTCCCGACCCACGCCCGGGGTGTCCCAGACCTACATGCAGGAGCCTCCCTCGACCATGCTATTCCTTCCTCCTGTTCTGGGGGGGGGGTCCTGTGGCATCAGCCACTTATTCTCGAACCCTCGTCAGGAGATACGAGGGCGGGCACGTGACGTCATGGGCTAGAGGGAGTGTCCTGGTACTTAAGGTCTCTTACCTCGAGACCTAGGAGAGTCAACAGGTAGCTGAGCCCGAGAGTACAACCTCGCTCAGCTACAGCAACTTTGTAATATAGTTAGCGCACCCACCTAACGTGCCATTAATGAATAAACAACCGTTTGAACCGACCTGATGTCTCACCTTTATTCACCACGTATGGTGCCGCTACACCCGCATCTGTGGTATTTAGTTTTCAATCTCTGGGTCAGTTCTGATGAAACCCTGTTTGTCTCTCTCCACTGAAATCTCTGACCTGCTGGGCTTCTTCAGCATACTCCTTGATTTCAGATTTCTAGCAGCAGCTGTGTTCTGCATCTTACAGTTCAAAGATTGTCTCCATGGTGTTTTTGCTCTTCTCTCTCCTCTAATCTCTATCTTTCTCTGCTCTCTCCTCTAATCTCCATCTTTATCTCCTCCAGACAGATGTGTTATCATCAATGAAACTTTGCCACCCTCTCTCAGTTGACATCAATATATGTCATCCAGTTTAGATATTGGATTATTATTATTGCAACGTACATCGAGATACAGTGAAAAAATGTTGTGTGCTGTATAGGCACATCATACCAACATGAGTAACATCAGGTAGTGCAAATGAACAACTATTTAGAGTGCAGAATATAGTGCGCTTGCTACAGAGATTTAAAAAAATAGTGCAAGGGCTGCAGTGAAGTAGATTGGAAGATCAGGATTTCATCCCTAAGGTATGAGAGGTCCATTCCAGAGTCTGATAACGGATTCAAGATGCTGTCCTTGAATTTGGTGTTGTGTGCTTTCAAGCTTTTGTATCTTTTGCTTGATGGGAGATGGGAAAAGGGAGAATGACTGGATGTGAATGGTTCTTGGTTATGTTGGCTGCTTTCCCATGTGGATCGAGTTCATTGGGAGTAGGAGGGGAGATTGAGTGTTTGACTGGGCTGCATTTACAAATCTCTCCAACTTGTTGTGGTCTTGGGCAGGTCAGTTGCCACACCAAGCTCTGATGCATCCAATAGGATGTTTTCTCTTGGACCTCTGCCAATCAAAGTCATTCCCTTTGCACTCCCCACCCCTCCCCTTCTCAGAAACTCATACGTCAGTTCAACATTAACACTGTTTTTTCTCTCCTCACATGCTTCCCAACTTTCTGAGTGCTCCCCATATTTTCTGTTTTTTGCTTTGATTGCATTAGACAGGCTGGTGTAAGGAACATTCTTCAGCATCCACCTGAACCTCCATATTGTGACAGTGAATTAGGGCACTCTTCTCCCTAAAGCATCTGTGGCAATTGTGAACTTGAGAAAGCTGTGCCCTTTCATGCCCTTGTTCCACAAGGTTAATAAAGCTATCAGTAAGGGTATAGTCTGCATTGCATCCTGGCAGAACGCAAATGTTGTAAGAAAAGTGCCAGCAATGAAATAATTTCCTTTCTCAGTTACCATTCTGTCGCTTGAAGAATTATATTTTAAATCCAAGTGTGACTGAATTTATCTATAAAACATATTTAATAATTAAGGATCCAATTTATTTTACTTGCTCTAGCCATTTTGAATTGTTGCCATTGCAGTTTCTTAATGTTGCAACAGCATGTAACAGTGTTCAGGCCCAAATTTGTCTTGAGCTAGTTAAAGTGTGGAAAGTGGAGTTGCTGACACTATAAAGATTGACAAGATTTTCTTAGACTGGATTTCTTGGATGAGTTCGCACTTTTTAAAATCAATTCCAATTTTAGAGTCATAGAGGTCAGAAATGGACCCTTCGACCCATCAAATTAATGCTATCTCTCACCCCTCTCATTTACATTAATCCTACATGAACACCTTATTTTATTCTCCCCACATTCTCACCAGTTTAGCACAGATTCTCACGCTCATCTACTTGCCTGGGGCAATTAACAGTGGCCAGTTAATTTAACAACCTGCAAGTGTTTGGGATGTGGGAGAAACCCGGAGCGCTGTGAAACAACCCTGCAGTCACAATGAGACCATGCAAATTCCACAGACAGCATGCAGGGTTAGGATTGAACCCGAGCCCCTGGTGCTGTGAGGCAGACACAGGTGCCTCTGTGGCTCCCTCATCTTGTTATCCAAACTGCCCTGCAGATTTCTGTTTATGGTATGGGTGGTAATTCAAACGGAATGAAAGCAGAACAGGAGGAATCCATTCATTCATGTCTCAGCTCATGAATGAGGGTGGGGCGGCATGGTGGTACAATGGTAGAGTTGCTGACTTACATTGCCAGAGATCCGGGTTCGATCCTGACGATGGGCTCGGAGTTTCTCTGTTCTCTCTGTCACCACGTGGATTTTCTCTGGGTGGTCCGGTTTCCTCCCAAATACTCCAAAGACGTACAGATTTGTAGGGTAATTGCCTTCGGAAAATTGTAAATTGTCACTAATGTGTAGGATAGTGTTACTGTATGGGGTGATCGCTGGTCGGTGTGCACTCAGTGGGCCTTAGAGCCTGTTTCTGCACAGTATCTCTAAACACTAAAGTCTAAAGTCTGATATGTATATTAATTCCATCTTTTACAATATTAAGGATAAATTCCCGAATTTCCAATCTGTCCCATTGTGTCCCTTTACTTTTTTTTAATCTGCACTTTTCTCTGCAGTTGTAACACTTCCGCGCTCTGTTTATTTTCTCTTTTGTGTGAAGTATCCAGCACTTTGTGTTTTTACTCACGATTCCAGCACATGCAGTCTCTTGTATCTCGTTAGTTTACCCCTACATTGCTTCCCTTATCATTTGCAATAGTCAGACCCACTCTGACGGCTCTATCCTCGAGTTAAAATTGATACCACTGAGTCATTCTTGTTGAAGGATATCAAAGACTCCCACACAGAGTGTATTCTGTGACCTTGCTTCTTTCAAGTGGTGTTGAATACTGATTTCTCAGTTCAGGAAGGTTAATAAGAAGAAATGGGAGCTTTCTTTTCCCATATCTCACCAAATGCCATGAGACTTCCACAAATCCAGATCGATATTAAAGACTCCTTAGGCTTCCTTGCTGTCTTAGAGGGCGACTAAGTAACAACATATTGCTGAGGATCTTGAGACTTGGTAAAGGTTACAGACCCTCCACAACCGGGTAACCTCATAATGAATATTACTAATACCAGCATTCTTACCTGGATTCATTCTAAATTTACTCTCTGAATTGACCACTTTTAGGAGCTATAGTGAGATTTGTACAGCTTTCTCCAGATCATTAGTTGAAGTCTTTGGATTGCTAACACAGTTATAACAGCAAGCTACCATGTGCCTGCACTAAAATAATGATCCGGTGTCAAGAGGGATCAGAGTATGAGATTTCTTCATAGCCTCGTCATCAGTCTTACAGGAGCTGCTTGTTACAAACAGAGGTCCAAGACTTGGATTTTATATTCATGCTCTTCTTTCCCCTCCTCTACCTTCTCCCTTCAGTACATCTACCTCCACATTTATTAACCTGGATTTTTAAAACTCTCATCCATTTTTAAATCTCTATCACCATGACTTTCGCTGTCTCCCACAATATCATAGCTACTCAAAAGTTAGGGTGGCACAGTGGCGTCGTGGTAAACTTGCTGTCTTACAGTGCCTGAGACCTGGGTTTGATCCTGACCGCGGGTGCAGACTATACAGTATGGAATTTGTATGTTCTCCCTGTGATTGAATGGGTTCTATTCCAGGTACTCTGGTTTCCTCCCACATACTAAATGCCTGCAAGTTTGTGGGTTCATTGGCTTCTGTAAATATAGAAACATAAAAACATAGAAAATAGTCAGATTAAATGAGAACTTACCTGTTTGAAGTTTGATCTTTATTTTATGAGGAGTTACGATGAGGGATTACGTGAAGAAGCCCCACCAGGCGCATGCGCGTCATGCTTCAAAGCAGCTGCGTGAAAAACACAGAAACCAATAGCCAAAGTAAGATGGTAAGGCTTACAGAAGACTAGAACTACCAGATGATCGTTTAGATTATGAGGGTCAGGAGCGGAGGGCACGTAATCCCTCATCGTAACTCCTCATAAAATAAAGATCAAACTTCAAACAGGTAAGTTCTCGTTTAATCTTACTATTTTACTTCGGAGTCACGTGAGTGACTACGTGAAGATTTTGAAGCTCTGTGATTTTCATGCCATAGATTCATTCCATACGACACACTGCTTCAGTTGATATAGTAGTGAGTAAATAATATTATTGAACATTGCTTGAATTATTCAATAACTATGTTAATAATAACAATGAAAGTAATAACTCCTCTATCCCAGGGGAAAATTACAACAATGGTATGAAACAATGATATGAAACAAAGCAAACAAATTGTACAGAACACAACATAGCATGTGCAACCCTGGCACTGTGAGAACAGGTTTATCATAAATCTAGAAAGTTACTTCTTTAGACCATCCTGCGGCCTCTAGAATTTGGTCAAGCAGCATGTCCTGTGCCTTCGCCGTGGACATTGATGCCGCCCTTGTAGAGTTGAGATTTAATTGAGTGTGAACATGAGTGTGAACTCCACCTAAATACAGAACTTGTTTTAACCATCTAGAATAGTTTGTACTGTCACTTTTTTTAATTTTTTTTAATAATGAGCATTGGTGTCTCACAATCTCTTAATTACTTTAATATATTGAGTCAGATGCTTACCACACACAATGTTTGGTCAACACGGTATGCTTTAAAGATTACCTTGGTTCCAGCCTTCCCTGGCTTGCTTTGCTTGCTTAGATCATAGACATAAAAAGTAATTTTATCTACAGACAACTGCATACAATCTAAGTGCAACATTTGTAATGTTTGTACTCATTGTGCTGATACTAATGGCATGAGCATAACCACTTTAAATATTAAGTTCTGAAAAGACAGTGACATAATTGGAGCCCACTGCCGAAGCAATGTGAGAATTATACTGACATCCCAGATTTCTGTATATCTGGGTTTGGTAGGATTTTATTAAAATTCCTCTCATAAATTGGGATATTAACGGATGAACCCAATAGATTGTCAATCTGAAAATTGTCCTAAATAGGAGGACAAAGTACTCCGAGCATCATTAATGGCACTATATCTCAGGTGCAACATAGCAAGGAACTCCAATATATCCGATATGTTTGCTGTATGATAAAATATATCTAACAGTATACAAAAGATTTCCCATTTCCTTATATGAGACATATATTGTTTCTTAGTGCTATCTCTCCAAACTGCAGTTAAAACATCCATTGTCCTATCCGACAGTCCATCAGAACCTGCAGATTAACAATTAATACGATCATGTAATGGATGACTTCTCCTGTACTGGATGTACCAACAATTACTGTAGCTGGGGATTGTCAAGAATGGCTGAGTCATCAGTCTGAGCACCAATGGGAACAATGGCTGTGTAGACCAGTTTGGAACCACCAAACACCTGCGGCGGAGTCTTGCTCTATTTTGGTGACATTGCCTAATCAGGCAAAATGGGGAAACAGAAACATAGAAACATAGAAACATAGAAATTAGGTGCAGCAGTAGGCCATTCGGCCCTTCGAGCCTGCACCGTCATTCAATATGATCGTGGCTGATCATCCAACTCAGTATCCTGTACCTGCCTTCTCTCCATACCCTCTGAGCCACAAGGGCCACATCTAACTCCCTCTTAAATATAACATAGAAGATTATACTTCCCCAATGTAGCGAGAATGCATCCACCGCTACTGCTCCTGGGTTTGGCTCCTATAACATATTTAGGCAACTGGAGATTAATCTGGACGCAAACAAATCAATGTTTGGTACCAATACCGACTGACAATCTTTTTGAACTTCTGGAATTACCATCCATTCTGTATTGTTATTGAACTTCCGTGATCTGTTGTCTGCCACAATATTGTCTCTCCCACAGCTGTGGTATTGTCTACTTGTAATTGAACATGTCATTCATTGTAGAACAATAACCTATCAATGCATAAAATGCCCCCAATAACTCCAAATCATTTATACCATGTGTTAGGGGAATTAATTGTCTTGGACAGTCCATCGCCACCTCAACTGGTGGCGCTGTCCTTACCTCCCCATCCAAGAGAACTCCCATCCGTTTGTAATACCACAGAAGGTTGCTGAACCAAAATATATTCGAGTAGCTTGTGCAACATTGAGAATCCACCATTGCAATTCAGCTAAAGCTTTAGTTGGTAACTGCATGGACCTATCAATGACCTGCACGGTTTTCATTTTATTTGTATTTATTTATGTATTTATTTATTTATTTATTATTTTATTTATTTATGTTTTACTTTATTATTATTATTATTATTATTATTATTTTTTTTTTTTTTTTTTTTAAATTTATTTATTTTTACTTTTTACTGTAAGTGCTTGTTCTCTGGCTCTCAGCAGACTTTGATAATGCAGAGGTCCAAACTCAACAGCAGTAATGCTGCTACCATTTACCAATACCCGTAGTTACTTCTTGGATGGAGGGATAAGGTCTCTCAGTGAGACAAGTACAGACATTTGTAATATCCCCAACCTTATCTGTTAACAAGTTACTGACATATCATTACTGAATTAATGACAAACCCCAAATAATCAATTGTTTGGGATGGCTGTAACTTAAATACAATTGGATGGACAGAACCCTAGCCTTTCAATAGGCTTATGGTTGCTGAAACCAGTTCTTCAGCTGTCTCCTGAGTGGCATTGACAATTAACATATCCTTTAGATAAGCCATTACAATGTGATTCTGAGCCCTCAGTAACACCAGTGCTGGTTTCAATAATTATGTGAACAGCCTGAGAGCTGAAGTTAACCCATTAAGTAATTCTTTAAATTGCCTCAGCTGACTCATCAAATTAACTTTAAGTACCTGCGATAATGATGCATTGATACTGAATAATACCAATTATTCAGTTTTTTTACGTCTATAGAAACCATATACCAGCCTTGTGATAACAACTGCGTTACAGTGTTGAGGGTGTACTTTATTAAATGCCTATACTGAACATATGAATTAACTTTGTGAGGTCCAGAATGATTCTGCAACCCCCATCTTCTTCTGTCTGGGATATATTTTACCTGACTAGTTTCTGGTGTAGCAAACACCAAACCGATCAATATTATGTAGCATCATTCATTATAAAACAATTGCAATCTTACACTCAACCAGAGGTTGTACCCCAGAAATTCTATGTGTGATGGAATAAAGTTACTGTACCTCCGTAATTCCCAGGCTGCCTGGGAATCTTTGAGTCTTTGGACCCTTGACTGAGTAAAGTGTGGAGCATTTTCTCCATTTCTGTCTCCCCCACATTCTTGTCCTTTTTTGGAGGAAGGTAACTTTATTTACATTTCCTTGTGTAATTGTGCATAATCATATATGTTCATGCTTAAAATTATAGATTCTGACAGGCACATTCTACTTGCAGAATATTTATATTACTCTCAGTTTTACACAGTTCTCCCAATATAAGGGTTGAGTTGACTGTATTGGGTATAAAACTTTGTACCCATCTCTCTGCCTCTGCTGGCCCCAGAATCAAACCTTTGTATTTACCTGCTTGTTCTCTCAGAGCAGGGATGAAATTTTTAATAATGCACATATCATACACATCAACTAAGGAACTGCACCTGGTAAAACATACTCAGAGCAGACCTTGTATGCTTACCTATCGTTGTGGTCTCAGCCCGAATGACACTAGAGCAGCTGGAGGGTATTACCTACGGAATAACGGCCACTGGTATCAGAACCAGCACCGCACTTATCTATTTTCCCAATCGCTGCGATGGGACCGCAATACTGCATGGCCCATGCTTGCTCCTCCCACTGAACAGGCTCCTGCTGACACATAAGCCAGCCTTATGGAGCTTAAATCTCGCTGGAAGTTTTAAAAACTTACCCTCGAGGTTTCTTACTTACCCACTGGTGGAGCTGCGCTCTCCAGCTCCGTTCAGTGCGACATGCGTCGACGTAATGATGTGCATGCGTCTGGCGGGGCTTCTTCACATAGTCACTCATGTGACTCCGAAGTAAAATAGGTGCAGGAGTAGGCCATTCGGCCCTTTGAGCCTGCACCGCCATTCAATATATCATGGCTGATCATCCAACTCAGTATCCTGTACCTGCCTTCTCTCCATACCCCCTGATCCTCTCAGACACAAGGGCCACATCTAACTCCCTCTTAAATATAGCCAATGAACTGGCCTCAACTACCTTCTGTGGCAGAGAATTCCAGAGATTCATCACTCTCTGTGTGAAAAATGTTTTTCTCATCTCGGTCCCAAAAGATTTCCCCCTTATCCTTAGACTGTGACCCCTTGTTCTGGACTTCCCCAACAATAATCTTCCTGCATCTAGCCTGTCCACCCCCTTAAGAATTTTGTAAGTTTCTATAAGATCTCCCCTCAATCTTCTAAATTCCAGCGAGTACAAGCCGTGTCTAGCCAGTCTTTCTTCATATGAAAGTCCTGACATCCCAGGAATCAGTCTGGTGAACCTTCTTTGTACTCCCTCTATGGCAGGAATGTCTTTCCTCAGATTAGGAGCCCAAAACTGTATGCAATACTCCAGGTGTGGCCTCACCAAGACCCTGTACACCTGCAGAAGAACCTCCCTGCTCCTATACTCTAATCCTTATAGTCACTAGTGTGTAGGATACAACAAGTGTATGGGTGATCACTGGTCAGCACAAACGCGGTGGGCCAAATGGCCTGTTTCCACACTGTATATCTAAACTAAACTAAACTAATGCCTTGAGCATCCCAGATTGAGTTATTCTACCATCGATGGCCATGACCTCAGTTGCCAAGTCCCTAAGGTCAGGAATGTCCTCAGTGAACTTCAACAAATTCCTCCTTTCTTTCTTCATTAAATGTATTACTTAATTCCTTCCTTTTAGGCCCAGATTTTGGTGATCTGATCTCATATCTCCTTCTGGGATCTGATGCTAACTAACCTCTTGGCACCTTTTGATACATTAAAAATGTAACATGCATCCAAGTGCTTAGAATTTGAAACATATTCAAATCAGTTAAACGGATATAGATCCCATAGTTACCAATGTCAAATTCAAGCTAAAGTGACAACATTAGTGCTGTTGTGCAGTTGGACACTTTCAGCGACACAGAGAAATGTATAAAATGGGATCTTCTGTACTGTGTTTTTCTTTGAGGTGGGAAGCAGAGTTTTCTTTAGACCAGTGGTAATCCTTTTGAAAGCCTAATTACTGAGAAAGACAGCATTACTGGGAGATGTGACTGAAATGAACTGTTGCACATTGTTACTAAATGGAGCACATCATCTATACTGTGGGAGATTAAAAAAATTATAGTAACAATGGAAATAAGATTCATTTTTATAAAATCTAATTTTTTTATAAGACCATTAAGGAAATAAAATGGCCTAAATTACTTTGTGGATATGCTTCACTAGCTGACAGAAAGATAGACAAAAAAATACTTTTATTCTTTAGACTTTAGAAATACAGTGTGGAAACAGGTCCTTCAGAAACAGGCGACCAGTGATCGCCCGATACACCAGCTCTATCCTGGAAAATGTATACATTTTATCAAAGCCAATTAACCTACAAACCTATACGTCTTTGGAGTGTGTGAGTCCAGTGAGCACCCAGAGAAAACTCCTGCGGTCACAGGAAGAACATACAAACTCCATGCAGACAGCACTCAAGATCAGGATCGAACCTGCAATGCAACAACTACTGCAGCGCCACTGTGCCACCATACTCATATCATATTTTTCACAATTTCAATGTGTCCCAAAGTTCTCTCAAGAAATGAAATACTTTTGAAGTGGCTCCACTGTTGTAATGTATGAAAAGTGAAATTAGCTGCCACAAACAGCAATGTCAAGATGGCCAAGACATTTATTTTCAGATTGTCTGTTGAAAAGTTGATGAAGACAGCTGGCATTGACCAAAAGGATAATTAATGTGTCCATTTAGTGATATAGCGTGGGGAACAGAGAGAACAGAGGTGGAAAAATAAAGCAATTAAGGAGTTTTCGACTGACTAATGTTCTATAGCTCAAAGGGTGGGGTGGAAAAGACCAGAACCAGAACATCAAACAGGACAGGCTGGTCATGGGGATGTGGAAAAGCTGGGCCATGGAAGAATGTTGATGGACAGAGAAGCCAGCAGTCCTCTAGAACAGTGCAGAACAGAAAGCATTTCCCAGCTGGTTCTGTTCCAGGGTGAGAAGACTGAAAAGACTCCAACTCTTCCCTTTTTTCCGTGCATCAAGACTAGCTTCAACCTGCTAGGTGGAGAAAAGGTCTGCGAGTGGAGGGTTCAGACATGATGACTCCTGTGTGCACTGCTTAGATGAACTGTTAGACAGCAGTCTGCCTTCCTGATTAAACAGTGAGATAACCAAGGCAATCTCCCTTTCCTCAAGACCATTAAAAAGTGGCTTCCTAATCTTAATCTGGACATCACAGCTATACAAAGCCATTCAGAAGTAACGAAGATGTTAACCCCACTATTCTTTCCCTTTTTAATCAGCATCAGAATGGTCAGGAGATCTACACGAACACATACATCCTGATGCTGCCGGGTGAGCTCTGCCAGTGATTTCCTTGCTCAGTCTTGCGGTCAGTTGCAGGGTTCAGTTGCAGGTCCAGTAATGGGGCGCTCCCCTAGTCCTTCACTTGTGCCCTTCCTGGATTTGTACGTGCTTCTCCAGTCCCCTCCCACCTACATCCCTTTTTCTAGCGTCACTATTTGCAACTCTTCAATGCTTTTGTCTCGCACCATCTATTTTTTCATGTCTGGCCTTTGTCCAACCCAGCCTATCAAACCTCCCTCTCACCTGTATTCACCTATTACTTGCGGGGCTTCATCCTGCTTCACCTCTCTTCTTGTTCCCCTCCCAGCCACCGCACCCCCCGCCTACCCTAACCTATCAGTCTGAAGAAGGATCCTAACCCAAAATGTCACCTATGCATGTTTTCTATGTTCACCTGACCTGCTGAGTACTGCAGCATTTTGTCCTTTTTTTTTAATGTGAATCAGCATCTGCAGTTTCTTGTTGCTATGTGTTTTCCCAGTCAATATTCTGGAAATTCTGGAAATGTGACCTCCGGTCAGGTTAGACTGGAAGAGCAGCCCATTCATTTAGCCGGAGAGGAACAACTTCAGGGGACAAGAGCACACACTTATATTTACTGTTAACCTGCCCTGGCTAATATTGCTCTTCTGAACATTCAGTCCCAGTGAAGTGATGTACAAAGAGATCATCTCCATTAATGGAACCCAGTATCCCCATCCACAGTATGTGTAACATTTTCCAGCCACACTGCTTGGTACAGGTACACCTTCTTTATGATTCTTACTTCCAAGTAAGATGATTTTGAGTTCACATTCCACTTCATGGGCTTGAGCACATCATGTGGGCTGACATCTCAGATAACACCGGTTTTTTTCCAGCAGAAGCATTACTATCATCCATCTTGGGTGAGTGAAATAAATTTTCTGGAACATGTAGTGCATTACTTCCATTCATCAGCCACCCTGGACCAACTGCAGGAAGAATGTCCACCTTCAACCTCACACGTTCCATCAGGCTTAGATACACAGACCACCATCTTCATCCAGTCACCAGTGACAACTCTACCTCTCACCTCCCAAGCCGTCACCTTATAACCATATAACCATATAACAATTACAGCACGGAAACAGGCCTTCTCGGCCCTTCCAGTCCGTGCCGACCATTTGTTTTCCCCTAGTCCCATCTACCTGCACTCAGACCATACCCCTCCATTCCCTTCACGTCCATATACCTATCCACTTTACTCTTAAATGTTAAAATCGATCCTGCCTCCACCACTTCTGCCTTAATCTGCAAAGCCACCACGAATTATGAGCAAAAGTGGATCTCCTGAAACCCCATTCAATAAGATCATGGTGACTCTGATTGTAACTTCAATCCTGTGTCCCTTTTCTTGTGGTAAGTTTTCATCTTTTCTTTTCAAGACTCTACCACAATGTGGATTTTGCTTCCGCCAGTCTTCAAACAAAAGAGTTCTGAAGACACAGAAGCCTAGGAGAAAAATATTTCACCACATCTGCCTTACATGTCTTCTTATCTTGGACAGCAACATCTGGGTTTAGTTTCTACTTCAAGAGTGTTCGTCCACACTGTTCAGGCTTCTCATCTATGTTTCATTTGGTCAGCATGCATAAAGAGTTTTGTTTTTAATGATGTTCGTTTAAGATTTAATTGTTAATAAAATACTTTATCATTTCATTCATTTTGATTTGTCTTTAAATGGTTTGCATCGATATATTTTAAAGTGTTATGTTTTATGACCACATTTCTTGAGCTCTGGAATGCAACCAAAGTTTTTATATTGAAACTAATGAGAAATGCTTTCTCAATGAAATGTTTTCCAGCAACATAACCCTTACATAAATTAAGAAATACTGGTATGGCATAAGCTACACGTACATATGTTGCACTTAAACCATCAAATCTCTGCTGCTCCAGTCATGTCACACATTATCTCCAGTTTTATTGGAATTATCAGCAAAGCAGATTCAAGTGCAGAATGAAGCGAATCCCCTTAACATGGGCTACCGATTCATCAGCTATGATTTGAGATGCATGGGACTTTTATTCTCAACAGCCCAGGAAAATGGACACTTTAGTCTCTATTAATTATTCCTTTTCATGGATGGTCATGGCCCACAGGTAATTTTAATGTTTCTACTGTGGCACTGGCATAACTCGGGGTTCAGCAGTGACTACACTGACACTCCCAGTTGTGTGAACTCACGTGATTTATTCTATTTATTGTGGTAAGAAAATCCATGACCATATGGGGGTGCTGCTCCTTGCTGTCAGAGCGCATATGCAATGACGCTGGTGATCTCGGGCTTGTCCCGGCAGCTTAGTCCTGGTCTTCACAGGAGGAGGTGTGGTGATCTCAGGATTCTTCCTCCAACTCACCCTTGCCTTGAGGGATGGCGTTGACAGTACAGGTTTCTTCCTCGCAGTTTGGGCTTGAGGAGATGATGATGGTGGTATCTGGATTATCCTTGCAGCCAGTCTTTGCTGCTGTGTGTGTGTGGGTGCCATCCTTTGTCTGTGACCGGGAAGAGGTTCTGGCATCCCAGCTTGCCCCGGTCACTCAGTCATTGCCTCCCTGGCTGTCTGGGGCTTCTCCCGGCAGTCTGATTTGTCTGATTTGTCCAGAGGCTCTGTCTTCCTCAGATCTGCAGCAGGGAACACGGCTAGCAGGAAGCCGTTGAACTTTGTCTGTCCGTCCGTCCGTCCGTCCGTCGTCCTTCCTTCCTTCCTTCCTTCCTTCCTTCCTTCCTTCCTTCCTTCCTTCCTTCCTTCCTTCCTTCCTCCCTCCTCCCTTCCTCCTCCCCTCCCTCCCTCCCTCCCTCCCTCCCTCCCTCCCTCCCTATTTTCTCTCTCTCCTCTTTCTTTTTCTCTCTTTTTCTCTCTTTCTCTCCTTCTTCCTCTCCTCTTCTACCTCTTCTTCTCTTCCTCCTCTTCCTCTTCTCGTCCTCCTCTTCCTCTCATCTTCCTCTTCTTCCTCCTCTTCCCTCTTCCCCCTCTCCTCTTCCCCCTCTTCTTTCTCCTTCTCCTCCTGCTTCCTCCTCTTCCTCTTCCTCTTCCTCCTCTTCCTATTCTTCCTCTACTTCCTCCTCCTCCTCTTCTTCTACTTCCTCCTCCTCTACTTCCTCCTCTTCCTCTATTTCCTCTTCTTCTTCTTCCTCCTCCTCTTCTTCCTCCTCTTCTTCTTCTCCTCCTCCTCCTTCTCCTTCTTTTCCTTCTTTTCCTCCTCCTCTCTCCTCCTCTTCCTCTTCCTCCTTCTCATCCCCTTCTTATCATCCCCCTTCTTCTCATCCTCCTTCTTCTCACCCTCCTTCTTCTCATCCTCCTTCTTCTCATCCTCCCCCTTCTTCTCATCCTCCCCCTTCTTCTCCTTCTTTTTCTCCACCTCCTCCACCTGCTCCTCCTTTCCTGCTTTCTTTGTCTTCTCTTTTCTTTCTTTCTTTCTTCTTCCTTCCTTCCTTCCTCCCTCCCTCCCTTCCTTCCTTCCTTCCTTCCTTCCTTCCTTCCTCCCTCCCTTCCTCCCTTCCTCCCTTCCTCCCTTCCTCCCTTCCTCCCTTCCTCCCTTCCTCCCTCCCTCCCTCCCTCCCTCCCTCCCTCCCTGGCCTGTTCTGCCAGCCAGATCAACGGATCAAAGTGGTATCCAAGGGAGAAGGTGCCGTCACACCTCATGGAGAGTGAGAGAGGGCAAGAAGCAAATTGAGGTGACTGGCAACACACATTCTCTTTGCTGTTGGAGCTTTACATGATTGTTTGGTGAAAGTAATATTTGTCCAGTTAATCGTAGTGGATGGTATTTGAATCATACAGTTCAACAGAATACACTTTGTTTTATAATTACACCTGCTCTACTAGTCTAAATGTGTATTTATTAGCGAGTGTTAGAAACAATATGCACAAGTGTTAAACCTTTATGGATCTGAATTTTCCAATCTATTCCTCAGGCATTGTGCTTTCTCACTCAACTGAGCACGGTTTGCAAACAGCTATTATGCTTTCAAATTCACATTATTGTCATATTTATTGTCACATGCACCAATTGGTAAAGTGAAATTTGAGTTACCGTACAGCCATACGGATAAAAAAGAACACGATACATGATAGAGTTTAACATGAACATCCTTCACAGCGGAATCAACATTTTCCACTGTGAGGGAAGGCAATAAAGTTCAGTCATCTTCCTCATTGTTCACATGTGGTTGGGGCCTTTGAGGCCCCCGCAGTCGCCGCTTCGGTGGCCTGACGTTCAGGCCCTCTCGACGGGATGATGGAACAGAAGAACACACTCAGCGGCTTGGAGTTTCTGAATCGGCTACTTCCTACCGGAGACTGCGGCTCCCGAATTCCACAGGCCGAGCTGGGCGGAGATTCAACACTGGCGACCCTCGGCAAAGGATCCCAGGACTCCGTGATGTTAAAGTCAGCGCCGCCCGCGGCTGGAAGCTTCGCAAACCAACAGCTCCACGGTGTTAATAAGCAGGCCCAACACTCCGGAGCTCCAACACGGCGATCCCCGGTAAGCCATCGCCTGCTCCACGATGGAATTCAGTGCTGTGCCGCTGCTGAAACTCTGGCCGGTCTCGGGCAGGAAAGGCCGCGCCAATCCAGATGATAGGTCACAAGGGGGGGGAGGCGAATATGCGACTCGGAGAAAAGAGACATCCTCGACCAGGTAGTGACTGGGAAACGGTTTCCCCCTTCCCCTCCCACCCTTCACATAAAAAAGACTGAGAAACCTCCAAAAGCATTCATTTTAGACAGACTAAAAACAAAAAGGGTGAAAGGACAGCCAAACTGCTGGCGAGACTGCCGCGCACGGCGCCACTCGATGATGAAAATACTTTCATCCAAATATTTATCTAAATATTTAAGGCAGATGAGGGCTCCAAGGCTTGATCTCTGTAATGCTCTCTCACTGCCAACTTTTCAATTAGAAGTATTTCCATAGATTGTCATTATTTGCTTCCTGCCATTTAAACAATTTATTATTTGATTTTACACACAGCATTTTGGATTGAAAGCTTTCAATTATGGCACAATTCCCTTCAAGAGACATTGTGGAGGTTCCTCTGATAAATATTTTTTACCTGCAATTTAAATGAGAATAAAAAATTGCCATGACCTGCTTTATATAATGTTCAGTAATGCAGCTCAATAAAGTTGGTTAATGAAAAGCTGGGGAGCAAACAAAGGAGGGTTTTCTGGGGGAATGCAACTTGAAATTGACCCTGGTATAATGAGGATATAGTGTATTTGTACTACCTGTTCTACTTGTGTAAAGTATGACTTGATTGTAATCATGATTCGTATAATTTGACTGGATAGCACGCAGATGAGGATTTTCACTGTATCTCGGTGCACATTAGAATAATAAGTCCATGCCAATAGTGCGCGGCTCAGGTTATGCATAGCATTCTGAATAGTATTTGTTGGGTTGGCTTGAAAGTAACTGGGGAAAATGAAATATTAACAAAAACATTCAGAGAATTGAACAGTTAATAGGTGCAGGGAAGGTTACAGTGGTGATTGAATGCATATTGGGATTTCTGATACATTATTCATGTTTTAGAATGCATTGAGGGCTCAGTCACAGAATCATTCAGTGCAAGAAAGACGGTGATAAAAGTGTTGAGAGTGAGACTGCATTTGGAAGCGTAGAAGAAGAAGAGGTAATTAGAGGTTTGTTGCAATACACTTGAATGCTCTTTATTCAAAAGCACCAAACTAATGCAAGGCTATCTGCTCCCTTGTGAAAGTAGCCATTGTCAAGAGTGAATTGAGATAATGGACTCAATTTTGTCCTGCATCACTGTATGGACATTTTTCAGTCAGGACCATTGGAAAATAATGAATGTGAAGTCCTTTGGAAAGCTCCCCTGTCTTTACTGGAGATACTGAGGGGAAGCCTCATCCACTTTGAATGTTTTAACCAGGCCATTAGTATATGGGAATAAAACAACAAACTTTAAAGCCGTGATTTTTCTTTCTATAATGCCATGAGGTTTTTGGAGGCATAATTCTGTCTGCCTTTATAGATTCCTTGGGCAGCTCATTCCTGCTTAGAGGCTTTTGGACTACGATCAAAGATGCACACTGGATAAAATCACGAGCAGGTCCCTCAATCCTGCTCTGCAGTTCATTGTCATCATGGCTTGTCTGTTACCAGGTCACTTCATTGCAAGTTTTGCAGAGCTCTCAATGCCTTGATCGTTCAAACATTTATCTACCTCCTCTTTAAGCACCTCCAGTATTCCAGCCTCCACATCCATGTGGGGTAGAGCATTCTAGAGATTCATCAGCTGCTGTGAGAATACGTTCCTAATCAATTTAGTTTCAGTGATATTGCAATCAGATTCCCAAGTGTAAAGGGCCTGTCCCACTTACGTGTCCGTGGCACGCAAATTACGCAACCTCGTCATCACTTCGAGGCGCACGGGCATCGTATGGCCGCACGGGGCCGGTCCCACTGAGAAGCGCGGAGGGGTATGGAGTTGTGTGCAACAGCGCACGGGGCTCCGAAATGTTTGTAGCGAACAAAGTCTTGGCATGCCAACGGCCTGTCACGTAACTGACGGCCGAAGTGTGACAGGCCCAAGACCTTGGCGCGATGCATCGTCTCACCTCCAACAGCAGCAGAAGCAGGAAAACGATCGCCGAACTCGGCCTGGGTCTCACGGCCGTTGCGGTCCGGATCCACCCCTACTTCTACTCCCAGAGCGGGGCCAAGAAAATTGAAGATAGACACAAAATGCTGGAGTAACTCAACGGGACCGGCAGCATCTCTGGAGAGAAGCAATGGGTGATGTGTCGGGTCAAGACCCTTCTTTCAGACTGAAGAAGGGTCTCGACACGAAACGTCACCCATTCCTTCTCTCCAGAGATGCTGCTGGTCCCGCTGAGTTACCCCTGCATTTTGTGTCCATCTTCAAATGATGTCACGTGCTCCAGATGGCTGTGCGGGCGCATGAAATTGTGCGCAACCTGCGCGGGACCATGAGGTCGCGTAATTAGCGTGCCAAGGACAAGTAAGAGGGACAGGGGCTTAAGACTCTCCCACTTGTGGAAACACCTCAGTATCTAACCTGTCACGTTCCTTTTAGATTGAATCTGATTCAGTAAGATCATTCTTCGTTTTTCTAAACTTCAAAGTATTAAGATCTAATTTTTATAGCTGTCATTGAAAGGACAAACCCATTAGAGTCGGAGAGCCATAGAGCTATACAGCATGGAAGCAGGCTCTTTGACACACATTGACTGTGCCAACTAAATTGGCATACTGTGCTAGTCCCATTTGCCTCCATTTGGCTCATTGCCTTCTGAACCTTTCCTATTAATATATCTGTCCAAATGCCTTTTAAATGTCACACTTCTATGATTTCCTCTGGCAACTCATTCCAGATACGGACTATCCTTCAAGTGAAAATGTTGCTGCCAAGGTCCCTGTTAAATCTTAAAATAGGCCTTGCTCAAATTTAGGACCATAATTATGGTCCAGTCCTATCCTTTGCCATTAACTATACTGAAACAACTAGAATTATGGTCACAGATCCCAAAGTGCTCCACTTCAGCCATTTACCCTACCTTGTTCTCCAAGAGGAGGTTCAGTGTTGCACCCTCTTTAATATAACTCTCTGCATACTGATCCTGGGAGCTTTGTCGGACACATTTCACAAACCCCACACCATCCAAGCCTTTTACATTACTGGAGATCCAGTAATTTAAAGGAAGTTGAAATCTCTCACCAATACTACCCTATTATTTTTACAGCAATACAGCAGTTTTATTAACCATTACGTTGTTTTGGGCTGGCATGGTATAGAGGATGCCATGATGGTTCAATAGTTAGTGCTGTTGCCTCGTGGAGCTGGGCTCGATCCTGACCTTCTTGCAGAGGCACAGAAAAATAAAGAGAGGGGGAATGGGACGAATGGATTTCTCTTATGGGATCTGAGCTACGGTGAAAGTACAAACTCCATACAGACAGCACCCGTAGTCAAGATCCACCTCGGGTCTCTAGTGCTGTAAGGCAGCAATTCTACTGCTGCGCCATTGTGCCACCCACATTTCTTTTGGAGGGCTCAGTGACAATCTATCTCCGAAGACTTTCACCATGGTCTGGGCAGAGATAAAATCAATGTCACACAGTTCTTGAAGCTCTTCAAGACCGACGTGACACCAACGAGGAGCCTGATCTTGCCATTGAGTACAGAGATTTGCCACTCGGGAGCTGATGGCTTTGTCATTGAGATTGCTGCTCCCAGTGGATGCAGAGCACTCCCTTTGAGCAGCTTCTGGTCCCCAGGAACAAAGGATGCTACACCTGAGCAGCCTATATTCCCATGAGCGGAGAGGCGCTGCACGTTAGCAGACTGCCCTCCTGTATGAGGAGAGACAGAAAGAGAGAGATAATGTAGGAGCACATTGAACCGATACAGAAAACAGAGCTTGTGTAGGAAGGAACTCATCACTCATGACAGAGCAGAGATACAAACACTGCAACCATCCAAACACCTTGGTGAGCAAAGTCCTGTAGAGACTAGCTCTGAATAGAGGACAAGGAAAGCTGGGCCCAGCCTCCTGTGAATTGGGGTCTGTGAACTGGATCAGTTTCTATACTGGAGCTCGAAACAATGTCGATCTGTCTGAATGTCAGCAGATCATTGCACCATTTTCTACCTAGCATCTAGAGAGGATGCTAAACGTGTAGGTTCAGAATATTAAAGCCTTAGGACAAGACGCCCCTTCACGAGGTCACCAATTCACCGCCAGCCATCCTGCACTGTTCCTTCCATTGTTCCTGGGAGTCATGGGAGAACAACGGTACAGCGGTAGAGTTGCTGCCATGCAACGCCGGAGACCCAGGTTCGATGCTGACTACGGGTGCTGTCCGTGGACAGTTTGTACATTCTCCGTGTGATGTGCCCGGAGAAAACCCATGCACATCACAGGGAGAATGTACAAACTGTTTCCTCCCACCCTCCTAAGACGTACAGGTTTGTAAGTTAATTGGCTTGGTATAATTGTAAATTGACCCTAGTGTGTGTAGGATAGTGTTAGTGTGCGGGGATCGCATGGCAGTGCAGACTCGATGGACTGAAGGGGCTGTTTCCGTGCTGTATCTCTAAACTAAACCAAACTAAAAAAAACGAGGCATCAGGAGGATATCCAAGCAGTTGCCGTGTAAACATACAAGGAGGCCAGAATGAACAATGAGGAGCATTGTTGCTGGAACAAGAGGGAGCTTCTCCATCAGTGGAAAATATAAATTAAAACAGAAAATGCTGAAAACACACAGCAGGTCAGGCAGCATCTGTGGAATGAGAAAACCAACTAAATTATTAAGATTGAAGACCTTTCAGCCACAAAATATTTCCAAGACATTTGATCCAGAATCACATGTGCAGATGGAAAAGCCACCTTCCTGGCTAAAGTTGAGCTTCTGAGCAATTGAAGCTTGAAAAATTCATTACAGCTGAGGTCTGAATAGTTGATATTCAGAAAATCTATAAATAGATTTGAAATATTTACAGCATCAGAAATGAATGCAGTTTGCAACTGAGCATCTGAGTGGAATTGATCTGGAAACTTGCACAATTTTTGTTTAAACAGAAAGATAAGATCATCATTCGCATAAGCAGCTTTGAGATATTGCCTAAAAAATGACTGACGTCCCCGATAAAGAGATTTCATTTTACTGCTTTTGAGCAATCATAGCATTAAGTTTGGATGATTTTTATTTATGCCGTTGTGTGAAGAAATGCACAAATTGAAGTCACTTGACAAAACTTCAGATTATGAAAAAGTCTCTACATTTTATTTATATTCCAGCAGATTTTAACAATGTTTTTTTTACCTGAAGCATTTTCAAAGTACAGTTCAAGAATGCAAGGAGATACAACTGCCAGAGATAGGTCCAGATTTAATTATCTTAATTCAACTCCAGCAGCATTCAAATGGCCTTGAAGGGCCACAGGCCATCGCAAAAAGTGCTGGAATTTTTCCCCCTTCATCTAGATTAGACCCTCAAAAAATGAATAGCATTGATTTTTGTATTCACAAAGCATTCAGAAAGAAATCATGCCCTTGACATTCCTTGATTGTTTCAAAAACAATGCATCAAGCTCTATCCCAATGAGACAAATTAGTGATTTTTGTCCAGCAAATCCTTTGCTTCCTTGCTTGCTTTGCTGCTTGCTGACGCACGCTGTCCCTAAATCTGCAGTCCAATCACCCAAAGGGCAAGTGAGAAAAACTGCGCCTCCGGTGAAGTGCAAATAATTGGTTGAAATTAGAGAAATGAGAGTAATAAATTTGTGGAATAACAAAGTTGTTTTGAATATTTTAAGTCTCACCAGGAACTGACAGGTGACAAAGAAGCCGTGGCCTCACCTGCAGACTGGACTCTGCAGTGGGCCTGAAGCATCCACGTTGCTAAATCCTCCCACCACTCTGTTTGTAACGGCACTGGGTCCTAGTGCTCATCTCCCCAGCCCCAGTAACTTTAGTGGCTATTCCACTGGGTCTTCCCCATCCCCCCCCCCACCATGTAACCCCTGCTCTTCCCCACCCACACCACAGCCCCCATACCCCCCCACCCCCTGACCACCTTCCATCCCCCCACCACACAACGCTCCGTCCTCAGTGCACTCACCTGCCTTCCTCCGGCCACAACCCCCATCCTTGCCGCGTGTTCACCATCCCCCCGGACCTCCCTCTCTCCGACACTGAAAGGTCGGTCCTCAGCAGAGGTCTTACCTTTGTCCCCCTCCGTCCCCACCTCAATGAGTTCCGCGCCCACCACGACTTGGAGCTCTTCTACCGTCGCCTCCGCCTCACAGCGTTCTTCCACGGGAAGATGTCCTCGCCCCCCACTGATGATCCCTTTTCCTGTCTCCAACGTACCCCCTCCACTTGGACCCCCCCTCGTAGCCTTCCGGCTCTAGAACTATTTATCCAGAACTGCCGTTGGGACATCAACCGCCTCGACTTCTCCACTCCCCTGTCTCACTCCAATCTCTCCAGCCCCGAATGTACTGCCATCGACTCACTCCGTAACAACCCAGACTGGGTTATCAAACCCGCCGACAAGGGAGGTGCCGTGGTAGTCTGGCGCATCGATCTCTACAAAGTGGAGGCCGCTCGCCAACTCTCGGACACCTCCTCCTACTTACCCCTGGACCATGACCCCCACTGGCGAACACCAGGCCACCCTCTCGAGCACCATAACCGACTTCATCAGCTCCGGCTCCCTACCCTCCCGAGCCTCCACCCTCAATGTTTCCCAGCCCCGCACAGCCCGATTTTGCCTTCTCCCCAAAATCCACAAACCCGACTGCCCTGGCAGTCTCTGCCTGTTCGTGCCCCACCGAACACTTTTCCACATACCTTGACTACATTTTATCCCCCTTTGGTAAATCCCTCCCCACCTATGTTCAAGACACCTCAGACACTCTCCGTAGGCTCCGCGCATTCCATTCTCCAGGCCCCCATCCTCTCATCTTTACCATAGACGTCCAGTCACTCTGCACCTCCATCCCCCACCAGGACGGTCTCAAAGCCCTCCGGTTCTTCCTCGACCAGAGGAGCAACCCATACCCTTCCACTGACACCCTCCTCCGCCTAGTGGAGTTGGTCCTTACCCTCAATAACTTCTCTTTTGACTCCTCCCATTCCCTCCAAACACAAGGCGTAGCTATGGGAACAGGCATGGGCCCAGCTACGCTTGCCTCTTTGTCGGGTACGTCGAACAATCCTTGTTCTCGGCGTACCAGGGTCCAATCCCCGACCTCTACCTCCGTTACATCGACGACTGCTTTGGTGTCACCTCCTGCACCCACGCACAACTGACTGACTTCATCCATTTCACCACCAACTTCCATCCGGCACTCAAATACACTTGGACCATTTCCGACATTTCCCTACCATTCCTTGACCTCACCATCCCCATTGCAGGTGATACAGTCCTGACCGACATCCACTACAAACCAACTGACTCCCACAGCTACCTGGACTACTCTTCCTCCCACCCTGCTTCCTGTAAGGACTCCATCCCCAATTCCCAATTCCTCCGTCTACGCCGCATCTGCTCCCAGGATTAGGTGTTCCACACCAGGTCATCACAAATGTCCTCATTCTTCAGAGAACGGGATTCCCCTTCCCCACTATAGATGAGGCTTGCACCAGGATCTCCTCCATACCCCGCAACACTGCCCTCTCTCCCCATTCCCCACTCGCAAACAGGGCAGAGTCCCCCTGGTCCTCACCTTTCACCCCACCAGCCGTCAAATACAACACATAGTCCTCTGCCAGTTTCGCCACCTCCAATGTGACCTCTCCACTCGCCACATCTTCCCATCTCCCCCCCTATCTGCCTTCCGCAAAGACCGCTCCCTCTGCAACTCCCTTGTCAATTCTTCCCTCCCCTCCCGCTCTACCTCTTCCCCGGGCACTTTCCCTTGCAACCGCAAGAAATGCTACACTTGTCCCTTCACCTCCCCCCTCCACTCCTTTCAGGGACCCAAGCAGTCCTTCCAGGTCCAACAGAGGTTCACCTGCATCTCCTCCAACCTCATCTACTGCATCCGCTGCTCCAGATGCCAGATGATCTATATCGATAAGACCAAGCAGAGGCTTGGCGATCGTTTCGCCGAACACCTCCGCTCGGTCCGCATTAACCAACCCGACCTCCCGGTGCCTTAGCACTTCAACTCCCCCTCCCATTCCGCATCCGACCTCTCGGTCCTGGGCCTCCTCCACGGCCAGAGTGAGCAACACCGCAAGTTGGAGGAACAGCACCTCATATTCCGCTTGGGGAGTCTGCATCCTCTGGGCTTGAACATAGAATTTTCTCAATTCTGTTAACCCTTGCTGTCTCCTCCCCTTCCCACCTCTCCCTCAGTCCTCGGGCCCTGGCATTCCCTCTCTCTCTATCTCTCCCCTACCCTAGTCGCACTAGCTTCACATTTTCACACTACAAACAGCTTACAATGGCTTGTTCCCTTGATCATCGATACTTTTTTGCATATCTTTCATTCATTGTTCTTTATCTCTCCACATCACCGTCTATATCTCTCGTTTCCCTGATCCCTAACCAGTCTCGACCCGAAACGTCGCCTATCTCCTTCGCTCCTTAGATGCTGCTGCACCCGCTGAGTTTCTCCAGCCTTTTGTGTACCCTCTGACAGGTGACATATAGTTTCATTTGAAAAGCAGTATGATAACCATATTAATATATTTATGAGTATTTTTTAAGGAAATAAATATTTTGACTCAAAGAAGACTTATTAGAGATCTCGAGAACTGACATTTGTAAGCATGAGAAGAAAAATAAATTGCCCTTATGTAAAGTATTTTCATGACCCCAAGGTCTGAAAAAACCTTTGCAATCTGTAAACTATTCTGAAGTGCAGTCTGTATTGGACTGCAGGAAACATGACACCCAATTTACACACAGCAAGGTCCCCATAAGCAGTTTCATGATAGCAATGTGATAGCAATGTAATCTGGCTTCAATGGTATTGTTTCAAGGATAGATTCTGGTTTGGATTCTGTGGAGGACTTCTCTGGCCTTTCAAATACTATTGTAGGTTTTCTTCCCATCCATTATGATTGGAAACAGGCCTTCAACTCACCCAAAAATGGTGTCAGAGACATTTATTCCTTTAGCAGCTCATTCAATATACCATCCCTCTCTGTGTGAAAAAGCTGCCCCTCAGGTTCCTCATAAATCGTTCCTCTCTCATCTTAAACCTATGCCCTCTTGTTTTCAATCCACTGGGAAATGATTGTGTGAATTCACCTCATAAATGTTCCTCATGAACTTATACACCTCTACAAAATTACCTCTCAGTCTACTGCGTGCCAAGGAATAAAATCTAGCCTGAGAGTCCCTCCCTAAGATTCAGTCCCTTGAATCTTGGCAACATTCTCATAAATGTTTTCCTGCTCTCTTTCCCAATTAATGGCTTCTTTCCTATGGTCGGACGACTAAAATTGTACACAATACACTGCGTGTGGCCTCCCCAACATCTTATATGATTGCAACATAATGTCCCAACTTCTATACTGTCATTGATGAAGGCAAGCTTGCCAAAAGCATTCATCACCAACCTGAATTGAACACCAGTTCCCATTTCTTGGCCCACTTATACAGCTGATCAAGATCCCACTGTAATTCATGATAACCTTCACTGTCTACGATGCCATCTATTTTAGTGTCACATGCAAACTTGCCCTTGACCATTTGTACAAGGGAACAGGTTCAAGGATCTGACTAGTAGAACAGAAAAAGGCTCACTCTTCTGTTTAGTTGCAAATCAGTTTTATTGGCAAGAGGGTTCATAAACAATACTTGTCTTGGTATGCGCAGGGTCCAGTTTTACAGGAGCACACCTCTCGCTCTCTCTCTGGCTCCGTCCGCGGCGCTGATCGCGACTCAGCCCGTCGGTAAAGCCCTCTCGTACATGAACACATCAGATTTATTGGCAAGAGAGAGAACAAAATGTGGGAGGAAACCAAAGTGCTCAAAGGTAACTCACACAGTTACAGTGAGACTTGCATGCAAACTTCACAGAGGGTGTATTGCAGCTGAAGGTTGAACCTGGGTCACTTGGAGCTGTGGGGCAGCAGCTTCCCTCATGGCACCACTGAACCACAGCCAGTTATCTCATGGGGTTGAGGATCTATTTCATTGTAGGTTCTGAGGTGACAAATGCAGCTTAAGTGGAATCCTTAAACTCTTGCCGCTGGTGGGGAGGTGATGCTTTGTGGGAAGGATGGGTGGGATCTTCAGACTGTTAGGCATTTTTCACACTTCACACTTGGACTTCCAGTGAGATCCACAATTGCCAGTGCTTTCATGAGTGCTATTTTTAGTTTAGTTTGTAGAGACAGTGCAAAACAGGCCCTTCAGCCCACAGAGTCTGCACCCACCAGTGACCCCCAAACCCCAAAACTATCCTACACACACTAGGGGCAATTTACAATTTACAGGTCTTTGGAGTGTGGGGGGGGGGGGAACTGGAGAACCCAGAGAAAACCCACATGGTCACTGGGAGAATGTACAAATTCAGTACATACATCGAAACTGGGTCTCTGGTGCCGTAAGGCAGCAACTCTACTTCTATGCCACTGTGTCGCCTCTGGCAGTTTGAGCATCTTGGGCCACCGATTCCCTGGAGTCAGCGAGGATGTTACAAAGGATAGCTGGCGGGCAGCAATGAATACAGATTGGAATGGGATTTGGCATGCAAGGGGACTGCTTTGTTCTGAATTGATTCAAGCTTTGAAGATGCACCTTGAGCAAGTAAAGAGCATTTTTTAGTGTCTTTCGATCCGGAATCAAATAACTTTTCTTGTCACCTTGATTTGTGTCCTGCAGTTGATGGAAGGCTTGGGGTTGATATTTTTCCTGCAGTCCAATACCTCTGGATGCTCAGCTTCTCAGGCTCATAAAGATGGGAACAGTGGTCGCTGAAGATCTTTTAACGTCATGTTCATCTGCTTAGTTTCTTCCTCCCGCTCCTTTGTCATGTTAGGATTAACTTCAGGCACCTCCTCCTGTTCCTGGTCATGCTGATAACTAATGGAATGATGTAAGGGGAAAAAATCATTAAGATTTGCAGCCTCAAATTGAGCTAAGCTGACGTCAATGATTGATGTATACAGCATGGAAACCACCGAGCAAACAACAACCACCCATCACCCAGTCATACCAGCTCTAAGGTATCCAATGTTTGCATCCATTCTCTGCACATTAAGGACAATTTACAGAGACTGTTTAACCTACAGATCGACACATCTTTGAGATGTGGGAGGAAACCGGGGTACACGCAGGAAACCGGGGTACCCAGAGGAAACGCACATGGTCACATGGAGAACACACAAACTCCACACAGAGAGCATCCCAGGTCAGGATTGAACCTAGATTTCCGGTGCTGTGAGGCAGCAGCTCGAACGAATGCACCACTGTGCCGGCCTTCAAAATAATTTCCAACGCATCCATGTGGAGGCAATAATCCTTTGAGAGGGCACAAATGCAGAGCTGCTTCTACTATTCAGAGCATTTGCCTGAGATGTTGTCCTGAAATCATATTGTACAGCACAGCATCGGGATGCATCACAGCATGGTTTGGAAACAGTTCCGTCCAAAATCGTAGAGAGTTATGGACGTAGCCCAGACTATCACACAAACCAACCTCCCTTCCATTGATTTCAACACCGTCATAAACAAAGACCAGTCTCACCTCATTCACTTTCTCTTCTCCCATATCCCATCAGGCAAGATATGCAGAAGTTTAAAATGCATACCTGCAGACTCAGGGACTGTTTCTTCTGAGCTGTTATCAGACAACTGAACCATCCTCTCACCAGCTCGAGTGCAGTCCTGACCTCCCATGTACCTCATTGGAGTCTTTGAACTATCTTATTCGGACTTTATCAGAATTTATCTTGCACTCTTTATCCGTGTAGATGGCTTGATTGTAATAATGTATATTCTTTCCTTTGACTGGGTAGCATACAACAAAATGGTTTTCACTGTACCTCGATACATTTGACAATACTATATTATAATAAGCTAAACTAAACAATTTAGCAAAGGACGAAACAAATTTTTTTTGAGAGTGCTGGTAAGTCTCTCTTTGTAAATAGCAAGATTAAACGCGAACTTACCAGTTTGAAGTTTGATCCTTATTTTATGAGGAGTTACGTTGAGGGATTACGTGAAGAAGCCCCGACCAGAGCGCATGCTTGTCATACTTCAAAGCAGCGGCGTGAAATCACAGAAACCCAATAGCCGAAGTAACATAGTAAGGCTTTTAGAAGACTAGAACTACCAGATGATCCTTTAGATTATGAGGGTGGGAGCGGAGGGCACATAATCCCTCATCGTAACTCCTCCTAAAATAAGGATCAAACTTCAAACTTGTAAGTTCTCGTTTAATCTTACTATTTTACTTTGGAGTCACGTGAGTGACTACGTGAAGATTTCAAAGCTCTGTGATTTCATGCCGCAGATACAGTTCCATATGACACACTGCCTTGGTTGACACAGGATAACCAAATAATGTATCAAACATTGTTTAATTTATACAATAAATGTCTTAAACAATAAAATTTTACACAACAGTAATAACCCCTCTTTCACAGGGAAATTACAAAGGAGAACTCAAACAGATGCCCACCATCGCTGTTTCAGAGCCTCTGAAACTCTTGATGACTTTTCGGTCAATAGCTACTGACACCTTTGTAGAGGTTTTATCTGATGACATCGAGAGCCTCTGAAACATGACCTTGATTATTAGCTCAGATGCGTATAATTACATATAGTCTTAGATCAATGGGTATATTTTAAGCTTATTTTGGTTCCAGCCATCCCTGGCCTGCTCTATTTGATTAGATCGTATGCATAAAACACAATATCATCTACAGAAGAATGCATTCCAGTCATACCTATTGCAATATTTGGACCCATAATGCTGCACCATGAACATGATCACTTTGAGCGTTAACTTCCTGAAAGGCAGAGATGTAATTGGAGCCCATTGCCAAAGCAGTGTGAGAACTACGCTCACATCCCAGATTTCTGAATATGTATGTCTGGGAGGGTTTTGTTAAAATACCTCCTATGAATCGACCACCAATAGATGAGATCCAACAGAGTGTTGTCCGGTCTGCCTGCAACTTATGATAATATATATTTAACTGTAAACAGGACATCTCCCATTTCTTAATATGAGATACATATTGCTCTTTAGTACTATCTCTCCAGACCATCGTAATCACATCGACGGTTCTACTCAAGAGTCCCTGGAGCAGTCTGGTCAGAAGATACAAATCAATAAATTAATATACTCATGTAAAGGGGAACTTTCCTCCTGTCCCAGTGTGAACCAACAAGTTACTGTAATTGGGATGATCATGAATGCTGTGTCATCCGTCTCAAACCAATGGGACCATGCTGTGTGGACCAGTTTAGAACCCACTAAACACCTAAGTGTAGTCATACTCTATTTTGGTGAGACATTGATTGAATGAGGAAGAAATGGGGAAGCCTAAGAACATACATCCCCAATGTAGCGAGAATGTATCCTCCGCTACTGCCCCTAGATTTAGTTCCCATGCCGAATACAGGTACTGATAATTTAACCCAGATACAACACATCTATGGCTGGCAATCCATACCAGCTAACAATGATTTTGAAACTTTTGGATTCTTAATTCATTTTATGTTTGTCATGGAATTTACATGACCTGGTGTCTGCAACTTTTGCATTATCTCTACCTGATAGGTAAATATCTGAGACCCAGATGTTCCTTGTAATGCACCAGTGCCAGATAAGGCTAGGCAGACTGTTACAGAATAATGACCTCATTCTACCCATGTGATTGATATGGGTACCAGCTGTGGTATTGTGAATCTGAAGCTGCACATGCAATCATGCTTTGTTGAGCAGAATTCTTTAGGCCATAGAATGCACCCAGCAATTCTACGCATCCTCTGCAGGGTTAATGCTTCTTTCACATTTTATCTGCCGTCCCAGCCAGACTTGATATCAGTGGCTCCTCATCCTGAAGCTCACATCAGTTTGTAAACTAAGGTTATTGAGTCAGAATGTCGCTAGTACATCGCGAGACATTAGTTACAATTTTGGACGCAGCCAAAGTACTGTCATGTTAATTAACCAATTATGACCTCAAATAGCCAATCATTCTAAATGGTATAAATCTAAGTTTAATTAGATGGGTGAGGACCTAACCTCAAAACAGGTGTGTGGTAGCTGAATATTTATCTTTCAGATCTATGGCTGCCAATATAACACCCTTTTTTATCCCAGTTACAATACTGAAATTTTTATTTAAACCTTTTATACTGGACCTTAAGGGTTAAGTATGTTCTGGCCCAGAATGACTCGACACCCACCATCGTCCTTTTGGGTGGGGAATTGGACACAATTGTTAAGGCTGATATGCATCATCCACCTATAGAGTTAGTGGTATTGAACCCCAATACCCAACTATGTCTATTTAGTACGAGTGGATGTACTTCCGAGATACATATTCGAGATCCCCGGATACAGTCCAATATTCACTTACTGTTTCATAATCTGAAAGAATATGGTTTTTGAGATGGCATCCTGGCCACATCGTCCAGGTATTCCCCTAGGTACTAGAGGATCTGCGCAAGGCTGTGAACCGTGGGTTGAGCGTAGGCTGGATATTTATTCGTAAATATTAAACTAACAAATGGGTATAATTCCTGCTTCCACCAGTTTTTTATATATTTATTTTTTTAGGTATTTTGCAGCCTTAATTCATGTGCCCTCATGATGTGCTCCTTTAGAGCGATGCACAGTAAACAGGTGTTTGATATGTTAATGTTTTCCCCCATTATGAAGTCCTGGAACTGGTGAAGATCATTAATTTGCTGGCCAAATTGTCATCCCCGACTTCACCGGTATGGTAAATTGCTAACCACATCCGGGACACCTGGAGCGTGGCTCTTGTGCTTTGGTGTATGCACATAAGCAGTGACACCAACTTCAGGGTCAGCATTTTATTGCCCTGCCTCTCCCGGCTGATGCGCACGGGAGGTCACACACAACCTTAAACGAGGTACTGGTGTGATGGGTCCCCAAACTTCAGGGTCAGCATCCTGCTGCCCTGGCTCTCCCGGCTGATGCGCACGGGAGGTCACACACAGCCCTAAGCGAGGTGCTGGTGTGATGGGTCCCTAAAATTCAGGGTCAGCATCCTGCTGCCCTGACTCTCCCGGCTGATGCTCACGGGAGGTCATACACACAGCCCCGACAACAAGTGCTTGTGGTGCGGCTCTCCCATAGGCCTGCGCTGTGAAAAAGTTCGGTGTCAGCAACGCATTGACCCAAACTGGTCTGCCCTTTGCCACAGGGAGACCTTGAGCAGCCCTCTCCTAGGCGCTGCTGGCACGGCTCTCCCGTAGGCCGGCATTTTCACACATGAAGCAGCCTTATCGCAGGCGCTGCTAGCGCGGCTCTCCGTAGGCCAGCTCAGTGACAGATACGGTGTCAGTAGAACATTGACCCATCCTGGTCTCCCCCTCCAGCAGGGAAAACTTGAGCAACCCTGTCCCAGGCTTTGCCGGTGCCGCCTCTCTTAGAGGCCGATAGTTTTT
The DNA here is from genome assembly GCA_035221665.1 of Okamejei kenojei. Taxonomy (NCBI): domain Eukaryota; kingdom Metazoa; phylum Chordata; class Chondrichthyes; order Rajiformes; family Rajidae; genus Okamejei; species Okamejei kenojei. The sequence continues at coordinate 17,933,162 of CM069135.1, read as the reverse complement.
TACATGAAGCAGCCCTGTCCTGTGTGCTGCTCTCCCATATGCCGGCGCTTTTACACATGAAGCAGCCCTGTCCCAGGCGCTGCTGGCGCGGCTCTCCCGTAGGCCAGCGCTGTGATAGATTTGGCGTCAGTAGCACACTGACCCATCCTGGACTCCCCCTCCAGCAGGGAGACCTTGAGCAACCCTGGCCTTAGGCGTTGCAGGCGCTGCCTCTCGTAGAGGCCGGCGCTTATTCCCATGAAGCAGCCATGTTCCAGGCGCTGCTGGCGCGGCCTGCCCCATAGGCCCGCGCTATTATAGTGGAGTCTCACTAATTTGGTAGTGTGAATTTGTAAAGGGTGAAATACCTTTATTATCGAAGAGGAACCCTTGCAGCCCGACTCACCTGAGTTCCAATAGGGCAGCACAAGTTCTCTCTCCCTCCAATTTAACTCCATGCCTGGGGCACCGTGTCTGTGAGTCGCTGACCGACTGTCAGCGACTCTAGCGTTATTTAAACGGCAACCCCACAGGCTGGAAGCCACTGACTGCTTTGTCAGCGGCTGTTATCAGGAAACCCGATCTTTTTGCCGGCTATCCGCTTCTACGGTCCGACAAAACCCACCCCCCCCCCCCCATAGCCGGCTTAGGCATCGGACCTCCGATAAATCCGGCAGGAAACCTCTGTAAAGAGAGGCTCTTGCTCGAACAAAGAACGCTGGTAAGTAAAAAAGACTTACCTTCTTGGTTGAAACTTACTGCCGGCAGGAGCGTTGCCCCACCAGTCCGGTGCTTGCCAATGCGTCTGACGTAATGACAAGCATGCGCTCTGGCGGGGCTTCTTCACATAGTCACTCACGTGACTCCGAAGTAAAATAGTAAGATTAAATGAGAACTTACCAGTTTGAAGTTTGATCTTTATTTTATGAGGAGTTACGTTGAGGGATTACGTGAAGAAGGCCCGCCAGGCGCATGCGCGTCATACTTCAAAGCAGCGGCTTGAAAACACAGAAACAAATAGCCAAAGTGACATAGAAAGGCTCGTAGAAGACTAGAACTACCAGATGATCTCTTAGATTATGAGGGTTCGAGCGGAGGGCACGTAATCCCTCAATGTCACTCCTCATAAAATAAAGATCAAACTTCAAACTGGTAAGTTCTCGTTTAATCTTACTATTTTACTTCGGAGTCACGTGAGTGACTACGTGAAGATTTCAAAGCTCTGTGTTTGCATGCCGCAGATGCACTCCATACGACAAGCTGCTTCGGTTGACACAGTCGTATAATAAAGAAGATATTGAACATTGCATGAATAATTTAATAACGATTTTAATAATAACAAACAGAGTAATGACCCCTCTGTCCCAGGGGGAAATTACAAACAATAAGTGATATAACAAAGCAATAAAATGAAAGGGAACCCAAAACAGCAGGCCCAAAACGTGGCTCTGCCTGAACTGATTTATCATAAAACCGAGAAAAAGATGCCTCTCTAGACCACCCTGCGGCCGCGAGGATTTGATCTAGCGGCACGTCCTGAGCCTTCGCCACGGATGTAGATGCCGCCCTGGTGGAGTGAGATTTAAACACATCAGTGTCGATACCCGCAGAACTGAGCACCTGTTTCAACAATCTAGAAATAGTTTGCACAGACACGTGCTTATATGACTTTTTGTGACTAATGGGAAGTCCTGACTCAGAACCTCTCAGACTCCTGGTTAACTCAACATATTGGGTTAAATGTTTAACGACACATAACAGTTGGTCACCAGGATATGCTTTAAACATCACTTTGATTCCAGACCCGCCAGGTCTACTTTGTTTGAGTAAATCACATACATAAAATGTAACATCATCTTGAGAAAAATGCATATAATCTATTCTTAACAAGTGCAATGTTTGGACACGTTGTGCTGAAACCAACGCCATTAACATAACCACTTTAAGAGTCAATTTTTGCAAAGATAATGACGCAATTGGAGCCCATTGCCGTAGCAGTGTGAGAACTATACTGACATCCCAGATTGCTGTATATCTGGGTTGAGGAGGGTTTATGTTAAAAATTCCTCTCATAAACCTGGATACCAATGGATGAGACCCAATAGGTTGTCGTGCTGAAGACTGCCCTAAATAAGAGGACAAAGCACTGCGAGCAGTGTTAATAGCACTATAACTAAGGTGCTCATCAAATTGCAAAGTAGCAAGGAATTCCAACACATCACTTATACTAGCAGTATCATATGATATATTAGACTGTACACAGAAGCATTCCCATTTCTTAATGTGCACGAGGTATTGCTTTTTAGTGCTAGTTCTCCACCCTGCAGTCATAACCTCCATGGTCCTGTTCGATAATCCAAGGCCTTGAAATGGTCTGGTCAGAACCTGCAGACCAACAAATTGATATGGCCATGTAATGGGTGACTTTCTCCTGTAACCGGATGCACCAACAAATGACTGCTGCTGGGAATGCGCATGAATGGCTGTGCCATCATTCTCAGTACCAATGGGAACCATGATTGTGTTGGCCAATCTGGGACCACCAAAACTCCTTTGGCGGAGTCCCACTCTATTTTAGTAAAACATTTCGGAATCAGGCAGAATGGAGGAAACGCATAAAAGAATGAGTGTCCCCAGTGTAACGAGAATGCATCCACAGCTACTGCACCTGGATCTGGCTCCCAGGAGACATATTTAGGCAACTGGTGATTCAGTATGGATGCAAAGAGATCAATATCTGGCAATCCAAATCTAGCAACAATGGTTTGAAATATGCTGACATTCAACATCCATTCTATATTGTCATTAAACTTTCTCGACCTAAAGTCTGCTACCACATTATCTATGCCTGGTAGGTAGATGGCCGAAACCCAGATGTTGCGTGAAATGCACCAATCCCAGATAGTATTAGCCAAATTATCACATAACACCGATCGAGTTCCTCCCATATGATTGATATATGCCACAGCTGTGGTGTTGTCAATCTGGAGTTGAACATGAAAATCTGACATGGTGGAAACATATGCTTTTAGCCCATAAAAAACACCCAATAACTCCAGGTAATTAATACCATGTGTGTGAAGAAGCAAGGCCTCTTGCTCAGTCCATCTACCCCCACAGCTAGACTCTGTGTCTGTAGCCCCCCATCCGAGAGCGCTAACATCAGTCTGTAAAATTACTGAAGGTTCGTCCACCAAAATGTAATTGGAGGCTTGGCTAACATTAACAATCCACAACTGCAATTCTCCCAGAGCCGTGGTGGGTAACTGCATAAGCCTATCAAAATGACCTGCATTCTGTTTCAATGCTTGTTCTCTTGCTCTTTGCAAATGCTGATAATGCAAAGGCCCCGAACTGTACTGCAGGAAAGGCTGCTACCAATTTCCCAATAACCTTTGCAATGTCTCGGATGGAAGGATATTGGGTTTGTGTAAGATGAATACAGACATTAACAATATCTATTACCTTGGCTGCTGGTAATGTAACTGTCATATGAACTGAATCCAGAATAAACCCCAAATACTCAATCTGCTGGGTTGGCTGTAACTTGGACTTAAGTGGATGGACCAAAAATCCCAATGATTCAAAAAGATTCTTAGTTGCTGTAACAGAAGCTGCAGCTGACTCTTTAGTGTTGCCAACAATTAAGATATCATCTAAATAGGCCATAACAATGTGATTGTGGGCCCTCAAGTACCCTAGCACAGGTTTCACCAATTTAGTAAATAACCGAGGTGCAGAACTTAATCCATTAGGCAATGCTCTATATTGCCACAGCTGTCCCATCCAATTAAATTTCAAGTACCTTCGATAATCAACATGAATTGGCACCGAATAATAAGCATCTTGTAAATCAATGGTGGCCATATAACAACCCTGGGACATCAGCTGCTTTGCAGTAACAAATGTGTCAATTTTAAAATGCCTATAAAGAACTGAAGTATTCAATTGAGTGAGATCCAGAATTACTCGACAACCACCATCTTTTTTGAGTCTGGGAAAAATATTAGACACAAATTGTTGAGGATGATGAACTGCTTTTTCAATCACACCTTTACAGAACAAATTCTGAATCTCCACATTGGTTTGCTCAGTCTCCGGAACAGAAAACACCAACACTTTACTAGGCTTAGTCTGGAAAGGAGGATCTATCCCTGAGATAAACTCAATGGTGGACCCTGACACAGTATTTAGTATAAAGATATCAGACGTTATACAACACCACTCGTTATAAAAGAAATGTAACCGACCTCCAATAGGTGGTTGCACACCCGAATTTGTAACACAAAGTCCCTGTACCTCTGTCGATGTTTTGGAAACCTGTTGTCTGGCCGTGTTGGGGTTATAGGGAACCTGACGTGGTGGATACCCTCGTTGCCACCCTGTCCTCCCTCTGCTGGGCTCAGCACCCGGATCGGACCTGCGGTAAACGATCCCCGACTTCCGAAGAGACGGACGAGATGTGGCCGGCTTCATTAGCCCCATAGTTTTCGCCTCCTCATCAATATCTCTAATTTGCTTGACCAGATCGGAGCCAAACAGGAGTTCAGGCACCTGGACGTTGGTCGCCTTACAGAGTGCAGCAAATTTTTGGTTTAAAGTAGACCTGATGGCAATTTTACGAATGCAGTTAATTTCGAAAAAGACGTTACAAATCATAGCTAACATATCCTTCTGTAACGGAGATAACACGGTCCCTCGGACCATGGTGCCAAATGCAGTGATCGTGGCCGCCACCAGTTTGAGGACGTGCTGATAACGAACCTCCTGCCCCCTCATGGAAGGACTCATGGGTGCCCATATTGCTGGGTTCACCATTGGCACTTTTAATGAAGCACAGTTAACAGGAGTTTTATATTTGCTGCTTGTCTCCTGCATGACAGATAGTTACAGCTGGTGAGAAACCAAGTAATTTATATTAGGTGCGAGGTATTCCTCCATGGCCTCACCTGTTCCCTCCAGAATAGCAAAAAACATTGCTACCTCCAGTACACCCGGAGCAAGGCTCTTGTGCTCTGGTGTTTGCACATAAGCAGGGACACCAGACATAAGGTCAGCTGCATCCTGCCCCGCATCTCCTATTTGATATTCTAGGGAGGCATCCCCCAGTCCTATAACAGGCGCTGGAAGGAATTCATCCCGGCGGTATTCCAGGTAATCCTCTTCACAGGATCCCTGCTGCTCAATTGTCTCTGTGGCCTTAGCCCCTTGCTGTACCAAAAGCTGGAGCATGTGTTCCATCTGTTGCATTTTTCCCCACATCTCTTTAGCCCCTGGGGGAGAATCACCACCATCATCTGAATCATCAGATAGTACTGGCCTGTTTGTTTTACTTGTGGCCTTGCTGTGCCTCTTAGCAGCCACAGCCTGTTGAGATTCAGGCACTGGCCTGGAAGCACTTTCCACTGGTGGTAACGGTGAAACGGCCCCCGGTATCGGAACCAGAGGTTCGGTTACTATCTCCCGACCCAATCGAGAATGCGGCTTGTCGCTATACACGCGCTTGGAGCGCACTCTCCGTCCGGACTGGTCCATGTTGCAACTCCAACTGAGCCAGTTTTACGGAGCTAAATAACCTGCAGGAAAAGTTGTTTAACACTTACCTGCAAGTTTCTACTTACCCGCTGGTGGAGCTGTGCCCTCCAGCCCGTTCGGTGGGACATGCGCGGACGTAATGACGCGCATGCGCCTGGCGGGCCTTCTTCACGTAGTCACTCACGTGACTCCGAAGTAAAATTAGATGTTGCTTCTACACATACAGAGTGTTGGGTATTTCCAGTAACGTCAGACACTGGACACAACTGCTGTCAAACTCACCGACAGGAGGTTATTGCTGTGACCAATTACTCCAGACATGCGAAGATGATGCCACAAAATGACACATGCTTGAGATACACTGTAATGCACTGACCACTATCTATGGACCTGTGGAAATTGAAAACACAAATGACTACCGAGGTCCGTGCATTTAAATGTTACAAATTGCTTGCACCGTGTTATGTTTTTTAAAATTATTTTTCATTCAACACAATAGGGACAGAACTGTGGTGCATCAGCGCAGGTTTCATGCATCCCATTTGTGCAACTTGGATTGATGAAGTGCTGGTTTTATGTTCCATTTCTGTATTCTAAGGAAACCTCAGGCTGTATATCTAGATTTTATTTTACTGTCTGAGCTGTTGACAAAACCCTCTTTGTAGTCCAGGTGCATGCTACATGAACCAAAAACTGGTTCAACCTTTATTTATTTGTCATGAACATTTGAAAGATAATTGGAAAGAAAAACGCCTCCTGAAGTCATCAAATGTGGTTTTAATTCATAATAAATTGTCATGTTTGATTTACGTATGGAATTGTTAATTGATGTGGAGCCGATTGTTATACAGTTGGGAACATTTGAGCTGCTGAATTTATTGTATGTTTACATGTGATTCTGTGTGAATGAAGCATAGATTCAATGACAGCAGATTCCCAGTCCAATCCATCATGATTTTGTGCTTCAGGAGACACAAAGATTAGGCATGTCATTAATGGTACTCTTGCTGCCTTTAATGTACAGGTATCTCCAAAATCTTTTTCTCCTCTTTCTAAGGGTAGTACCATCAGTGCAGTTCTGGTAATGAGTTACCAGAGGCATATTTCTTATTTCTGCCTGATATTCCCACTGCAACCACATAATCTTTGTTCTTTATCCTTTTATTCTCCAGTTTGGTGGTGAGAGTAGGAAGCATCAGGTCACATCCCCCCACAAGGGGGTAGAATATTGGGAGAGGATGGAATTAAACATTTCTGGTAGTTTTACCAGGAGAAAATAAATACACGATTGCGCAGTTGGTAGAGAGTTTGATCTTGACCTTGAGATGTTTGATCTTGACCTTGAGGTGTGCAGGTTTGTAGGTTAATTGGCTACAGAAAACAGTACCTCGTGTGTGGGTGTGGACCCAAACACGTGATGACTTAAAACAGGTGTGAATGAGTGATCACTTGTCAGTGTGGACTCGGTGGGCATGTTTCCATGTTGTATCTTTCAATCAAAATAGGCTCTGAATGCTGTATTGCTGGTCAGTCTTTCTATGAGAAAATCTTTAAAGTTTATTGGGGTTCTTGAACCTTCAATGAGAACTCCCTTCTCATCGCCTAGAGCAACAGGCTCCAGAAGCACTCAAAGACCTTGTCGGAAATTCAAGATAGCAGGGTTATCTCATGCGTTTCGGTTGCATTATGTAGCCTCCAGCAGCCTTTTTGTTTAAATTTGTTTTCCAGAACTTCAATATCAATGTTTGCTGCACATTCCTAATTGCCTTTGAGAAGGTGGCAGTGAAGCAACTTCTAGAACAGGCGTAATCTTGCAGACAAAGCTGTTCCCACATGTTAATGAGAGACTTCCAGGATTCATACTCAGTAACAAAGAGAGATCGGTGATATATTTCCAGGTCAGGTTGATGTGTAACTTGAAGGCAAATCTGTAGGCAGCGGTGAAGGTTTGATGCATCGCTGGAGGTGACAGATGGTGTGTTTGCTGTTCATGGAGTTGGTGGTGAGAGAGGGAAGTTCTCCCACTGTGTGTGGCCTAATGAATGGAGCACAGTCTGTGGCAGCCGCATGGAGTGGCAGTGGAAGTAGCCGACAGCATCACATTGGGGCAGGCTGACCACTCCTTCATCCATCTGGTGTCGCCAGGACGCTGGGCATTAAAATGAAGAAATAATAAATTGCACATCTCCTTGGGCAAAAAATCAGACTTTTCAGAGACTTGGAAGTTGCAAGGTGGAGCTGGAATGTTGCAACTCTTTGCATGCTGTTCCACGGGAGGATCTATTGTACTATGATTTGACCAGATAGTACACAGAACAAGCATTTCAATATACAGTGCATTCAGGAAGTATTCAGACTCCCTTCACGTTATCCACATTTTGTTACGTTACAGCCTTATTCTAAAATGGATTAGCTTTATGGATAAAGCATTTGCTTTATCATCAATATACACACTAAAAACAAAAAACAGGCGTTTTGAACTTTTTACGCACTAATTAAAAAGAAATAATTGAAATATCATATTTACATAAGTATTCAGACCCTTTACTCAGTACTTTGTTGAGGCACCTTTGGCATCGAATGCAGCCTCAAGTCTTCTTGGGTATGACACTACAAGCTTGGCACACCTATATTTGAGTAATTTCTCCCATTCTTCTCTGCAGATCCTCTCAAGCTCTGTCAGGTTGGATGGGGAGTGTCGATGCACAGCTATTTTCAGGTTGGGTTCAAGTCCAGGCTCTGGCTGGGCATCTCAAGGACATTCACAGACTTGTTGTAAAGCCACTCCTGCATTGTGTTGGCTGTGTGCTTAGGGTCATTGTCCTGTTGGAAGGTGAATCTCCGCCCCAGTCTGAGGTCCAGATCGCTCTGGAGTAGGTTTTCATCAAGGCTCTCTCTGTACTTTGCTCCATTCTCTTTCCCTCGATCCTGACCAGTCTCTGTAAAATCCCCACAGCATGATGCTGCCACCAACATGCTTCACCATGATGAGTGGTGCCTCGGTTCCTCCAAACGTGATGCTTGGCATTCAGGCCAAAGAGTTCAATTTTGATTTTGTCAGTCCAGAGAATCTTGTTCCTCATGGTCTGAGTGTCCTTTAGGTGACTTTTGGCAAACTCCAAGTGGGCTGTCATATGCCTTTTACTGAGGAGTGGTTTCCGTTTGGCCACTCTACCATAAAGGCCTGATTGGTGGATTGCTGCTGATATAGTTGTCCTTCTGGAAGGTTCTCCCATCTCCACAGAGGAACTCTGGAACTTTGTCAGAGTGCCATCGGGTTCTTGGTCAGCTCCCTGATGGCCCTTTTCCGCCGATTGCTCAATTTGGCCAGGTGGCCAGCTCTGTGAAGAATCCTGGTGGTTCCAAAGTTCTTCCATTGAAGAATGACGGAGGCCACTGTGCTCTTCGGGACCTGCAATGCTGCAAAATTGTTTTGTACCCTTCCCCAGATCTGTGTCTCAACACAATCCTGTCTCAGAGGGCCACGGACAATTCCTTCGTCTTCATGGCTTGGATTTTTGCTCTGACATGCACTGTCAACTGTGGGACCTTATATAGACAGGTGTGTGCCTTTCCAAATCATGTCCAATCAATTTAATTTACCACTGATGGACTCCAATCAAGTTGTAGAAACATCTCAAGGATAATCAATGGAAACAGGATGAACCGAAGCTCAATTTTGAATGTCATAGCAAAGGGTCTGAATACTTATGTAAATGTGATAATTCAGTTGTTTCTTTTTAAATACTTTTCAAAAATTTCTAAACACCTGTTTTCGCTTCTTCATTCTGGGGTATTGTGTGTAGATTGATGATAAAAGTAAATGAATTCAATCAATTTTATAATAAGGCTATAACGTAACAAAATGTGGAAAAGTGAAGGTGTCTGAATACTTTCTGAACGCACTGTACACCTGACAACAAACAAAATAAACAAAATCATAGGGCATAGCATTAAGGTTAGAGGTACATAGTTTAGTTTATTTTAGTTTAGAGATAGAGCAGTGAAACAGGCCCTTTGGCCCACTAGGTCCGTACCGACCAGTGATCCCTGTACACTGGCACTATCCTACACACTAGGAACAATTTAAATTTGTTTTATCAAACGCACGTGGTCACGCGGAGAACATGCAAACACCATGGAGACACAGCCGGGGTTAGGATCAAACCCAGGTTTAAGGCACTGCAACGCTACACCGCCGTGCCACCCCAATAATTTAAAGACGTGTGGGACATGTTTTTTAAAAAAAATTTACTCATGCACGCATGCACACATACCCGCGCACACACACACACACATACACATATCCACACACACACACACACACACACACACACACATAAACACACACACACACACACACACACACACACACACACACACATACACATAAACACACACACACACACATACACATAAACACACACACATGCAGTGTTGTAGGTGCCTAGGTGCCTGGAATGTGCTTCTAGGGATGATGGTGGAAGCAGATACAATAGTGGCATTTAAGGCTTTTAAAAAATACTTGGATAGGCTTGGAATGGAGGGGTATGGATCATGTACCTTTAGAATGGAGATGAGGAGGATGTAATCCTTTCCTTCCTTTGTGACATTCTAAGTATAACAGCTGCATTTCCTTTATGTAGAAGTAACAAACTTTTCCCTGTTCAAAGATCCCAAATCTAGGTCATGAATCAGGTTTAATCCCAAATAATTCCTTCCCCATCCCCTATAGATTTTGCTCCATCTGCCGAGTTCCTCCAACAGATTTTCTTTGCATCAAACGTTGCCTGTTAATTGTTATTGTAAATAATCTTGAAGTCTATTATTGTGATGCAGACTTACTGCAGGTTGGGAATCTGTAGCTATGTGTGCCTTTTTCTGAAATATACAGGTACATATTAACAGTTTCTAAACAGTAGTGCCCATACTGTACACACACAGAGATTATGCTGTGAGGATAAGAGAACAAGTGACATATACTGGGACTAGTGTAGGAAGGAACTGCAGATGCTGCCAGATTTGCTGAGTTACTCCAGTAATTTGTGTCTATACTGGGATTTGTTCACATACTTTATATTCAATTTATCTTTTGTGATGTTAAGACAATTACTTTCTAATTTAATAAACAAACAAAAAAATCCATCAAACCAACCGAAGGTGATTTTACATTTCTCCAGGAAGAGAATATTCTTCCAACTGTGGATTTCTGTGAAGCGTGCCCTTTCAATGACCAAGCTTTGGCTCCCTATCATTACTCTCACTTTTGCTGCAGATGGTGATGAAGCCACTAATATTAATTCTGAAATGTTTTTCAGTGGTTTGATTTTTTGTGAACAAAAAAATAAAATCAAGACTGTTCTTCTGCAGCCGGCAGAACAAAACCTCTTGCACATCGCATAATGAATTTGGCAGTTTTGAACAGGGAACAGATAGTTGCTTCTGCATAAAGGAAGTTAAAACTTGCATTTTGATTGTCACAAAGAAAGGAGATAAATTAATAAGGAAGAATCCCTTTGAGTTTCCAGTGAGTGTTTTTTTGTGATTTATGATTTTTGAAAGAGGAAGAGATTCAGATGTTTTCTTGAAATGTCGTTGCAAAAGATGGTAACATGACTTTAAATGATAATTAAGTCTGTCAGGTTTCGTCAGTGGGAGAAGGGGTGGGTGGGAAGAAGGAGGTTAAAGTGAAAACTGAAACATTAATGAACACAAACAGCAAGGCACATTGGACATATACTGGATGGCTGCAGGATTCAGACTGAAGTGCCAAAGCAAAGTTTGCACAGTTCACAGCACGCTTTCTAAATGAAACAGACCAACAGCTTTGTGCTGAGAAGGAGGTTAGCTCTGACTTTCTCTCTTTCCTTAAACATAAACAACATTGAATGTATTGTACCATCGTATTTAAAGGGGATGCTTGGGCTGCATACAATCTCTGTTAGAAATCATCGTGCTGCTTGGGGAACCGCTAAGGTATTAACCCAGAGTCAAGAGTCAAGAACATTTTATTGACATGTCCTAAAATGGAACAATTAAATTTTTACTTGCAGCAGCACAACTAATACGTAAACTTAATATGCTGTACTGAGATGGTAGTCAGCACGCCAATTCTCCAGTGGTGATTTGGAGTAGTCTTTGTACACAAATCAACAGTTAAAGCAATCAGAAAGGTAAATGATACACTGGGTTTCATTACAGAGAATTTGATAACAAGAGAAAAACTCTGCTATTGTATTTGTTCAAGGCCAGGGCGAGATCATATCTGAAGTATTGCATTCAACTCTGATCCCCCTATTCCAAGAAAGAATACACAGCAAGAGGAAATTCAACAAATATTTAGCAGAAGGAAGTTCAGGAACATAGAAGCAGGTAAGGTGATATTATTGAAACAGGTAACATTCTACTGGAGCTTGATGAGGTAGGTGTAAAGTTAATGTTTCCCCTGGCTGGTGTGACTAAAGTTAAAGATCACAGTGCCAAATCAGTGATTCACAGTGGGAAGGAATAGGTGACACAGTGGTGCAGCGGTAGAGCTGCTGCCTTACAGCACCAGAAACCTGGGTTTGATCCTGACTACGGGTGCTGTTTGCACGGACTTTGGACGTTTTCCCTGTGACCGAGTGGGTTTTTCTCTGGGTGCTTCAATTTCCTCCCACACTCCAAAATTGTACAGGTTTATAGGTCAATTGACTTTGGTAAAATTGTAAATTGTCCCAAGTGTGTAGGATAGTGTTGGTATATGATCGCTGGTCATGTGGACTCGGTGGACCGAAGGGCCTGTTTCCGCACTGCATCTCTAAAGTAAAGTAACGTAAAAGTGAAAATGATTCTTCATTCAGATGGCAGCAAACCTTTACAATTCTCTACTCGCATAGTCTGATACCCAGTCTATTCCGGGAAGAGATTCCAGCAGGGGAAGAGATTCCAGCAGAGGAAGAGGCACAAGCAATCAAATGGTCTACTTCAACTTCCATTGCTCGTGTTCCTATGTTTCCATTATTTCTGCTCCATCCTCATGCTCCATTTAACAATATTACCCTAATTCATCCCTTGATAGACTTTCTGGACCTAGTTTTTGCAAATAAATACAAGAAACGTAAAAACTACATGTATCCACTGCAGCCTACTACTGTATTAAATGAAACAAGACCCAAGATGAAAAATCAACATAAATATCGTCTTCTGATATGAGATAAAACACACAAGTGCCTATCTTTCAGACACTACTTTGCACCATTCCCCATTGGTAATAATTTATATTTCATACTTTAGATATGCAAATAAAAAGCAATCATTTTTTTCAAGAAATAATCCAAAACAATCTTTTCAGGTAGTTTGGTTTTACAAAGGCCAACTTAATTTATGAGGAACATTTGATCTCAAAGCCACAGTAATGCACTTATTGTGACAATTGAAGTTCTCCAGACTTCCTTGCAGACTCCAATTCATTCCAGAAGCGTATTCTCACTAAGGTTCAACTCCACACTCTATTCTCAACTATTACAAATATTCAAATATGCACTGTCAGAATTGGATAGTTCTTGTTTTCTTGCAGATACCATTATGCATTTATTAGAAAGCAACCTAGTTGCATTTTTTTGTGTGTGCATGTTTTTATAGTTGGACACATGCGTAGAACAAGGATGTGTGTTTATTTTGTTTCGCTAACATTGTGGTTAGAATTGAATCCAAGATATTGTAATTGATGTCTCGTAAAATACTGTGAAGGGCCTGTACCACGTACGCAACCTTTTTGGCGACTGCCGGCACCTGTCATAGGTCGCCGAGAATTTTCAACATGTTGAAAATTCAGCGGCACCCAGAAACACGCTACAACTCTTTGGGTGACTAGGAGACCTCTCAAGACCATACAGGCAACCCCCTGGTGACATGTCCCCTTGTGATTCCCCGCGACACGTCGCCAGGGGTCACCTGTACGGTCGTGAGAGGTCTCTTAGTCACCCAAAGAGTCGTAGCGTCTTTTTGGTCGCAGCTGAATTTTCAACATGTTGAACATTTTTGGCGACCTATGACAAGTGCCGGCAGTTGCCGAAAAGGATGCGTAAGTGGGACAGGCCCTTAAAACAGTATGATAAATAGATTTGTCTCAGAACTCATTTCCAACTAGTTCTCTTGAAAATAAATGCTGAACCTCTTTAAAAACATGACTACAATCATTTGTTTGAAATAAATACTTTGAATAAAGGGAAATAAATAACTTTAAATTAATGGCACTAAAAAACTAGCTATTTTAATCTGTTCCTTCAGCATTATGGTGTCCCATTTTCATGTAAAATAAGCTCTTTGTTGTGTTCTGGTTAACAACCACAGTTCATTGAATACAGAATTTGAGGCAAGTATTCAAACAGGAAGTATAGTTGCCAAGTTTGGATGTTGATTCAATGGCTGCTTATAACAGAAGATTTAGGAACTGTGGGACAACGAGCTTGGATTCTAAAGTGGAAAGCTGTTTGCAAAATACAAAGATAGAACAACTTCCATTGGGAAGAAATGTTGCTTTAAGCAAAAAACTGAATCAGGAGTGCAGAAGGGAGCCACTCAAACATTATAACTGGTAGCTTAATTGTTGTGTCAACATATCTAATGATTTATGTCTTTCTCCATGATATACCAATCATTTGCAGAGGGGAGTGTCATCTCCTTTGGCTCATCTTCGACAACATCTTCGAGTGCAGGTTCTCACTGAATAGCCAAATCCTGATCTGTTATCAGGCAACTGAACTATCCCCCTCTCATCAACTACAGAGCGATCCTGACCTCCCTTCCAGCTCATTGGAGGTCTTTGAACTATCTTTAATAGTAAGATTAAACGAGAACTTACCAGTTTGAAGTTTGATCTTTATTTTATGAGTTGTCGAGTTGAGGGACTACGTGAATAGAAGCCTGTACAGCCGTCGGTGCGTCAATCTTCAAAGCAGCGGAATGAATTCACAGCTAACAATGACTGAAGTATAATGGTAAGATGATAAAACTAGAACTACCAGATGAGATCTATGAGGGTGGGAGCAGAGGGCACGTAGTCCCTCAACTCGACTCCTCATAAAATAAAGATCAAACTTCAAACTGGTAAGTTCTCGTTTAATCTTACTATTTTACTTCGGAGTCACGTGAGTGACTACGTGATGACTTCAAAGCGCTGTGAATTCACGCCGCAGACCGAAATCCGATGTTCACACTGCCTGGATTGACTCAAAAGTCGTTAACAATCAATCATGCATCAGTAATACATTTGTTAAATGAATAACAGTTTATTTACAAACAAATCATAACAAACCCCTCTAACTCAGGGGAAAAGTGTAACAGTACTCAAAACAGAATCAGCAAACACCCCGAGCCTTGAAATCGGCTTGTAATAAAAACCTCTGAAAAGTTAGCTCACTGGACCATCCTGCGGCCGTGAGGATATGGTCTATTGGCAAGTCCATCGCCCTTGCCGCGGAAGTTGATGCCGCCCTGGTGGAATGAGATTTGAATTTATCAGTATCAATTCCAGCACTTGCCAGGACCTGCTTTAGCCACCTTGAAATTGTTTGCACCGACACCTTACTGTGTGGTTTTTTGTGACTAATAAACGAAGCCGACTCTGTTCCTCTCAGAGGTTGAGTAACCTCAATGTAACGTGATAAATGTGAGACTACACACAAGCGATCATCTGCGGGGTATGCTGAAAACACAATCTTACATTCCTTGTCTTGCCTCTTCTATTATGTTTAAGCAAATCATATTCATAAAATATAATGGCATCTGCCGACACATGCATTCTATCCAGCCGTAGCTTTTGCAACGTTTGTACACGTTGAGCTGAAACTAACGCCATAAGCATGACCACCTTAATAGTTAATTTGGCTATAGATAGGCTTGTAACCGGAGCCCACTGGCGAAGAACCATAAGAACCTCAACTCACATTCCAAATCCCGGCATACCTGGGTTTAGGAGGATTAGAATTGAAAACTCCCTTCAAGAATCGTGAAACTAACGGATGTGTCCCTACGGTATGTAATTCTGCATTCATAGGTAAATAAGAAGACAGAGCACTTCAGGGTGAATTGATCTTCTGGCTGAATTATACTTAATTTTTGGTCGAAATAAAGAGTTGACAAAAACTCCAATACGTCCGTGATCCCTGCAGTGTGATATACAATATTCTGCTGTAGGCAGAATTGTTCCCACTTCTTTATATAGGTGATATATTGCTGCTGTGTACTATCCCTGCAGGCCGACGTGAGAACATCCACAGTCCGATGAGACAGTCCTCTCCCCAGGTATGGCCTCCTTAAAATCTGCAAATTAACAGATCAATGCGATCATATAAAGGATGTTGATCCCCAGTGACTGGATTTACCAGTAGATTTTTATTCTTGGGAATAAGCATGTAAGGCAACGGGAAACCATGGTTGTGTAGGCCAATCTGGCACTACCAATACCCCTGAATCGGAGTCCTCCTTCATCTTTTGCAAACATCTGCTGATGAGACAGAATGGAGGAAATACATACATAAAAATTCCTCCCCAATGCAGCGAAAACGCATCCACTGCTACTGCCCCAGAATCTGGTTCCCATGACACATATCTAGGTAACTGATGATTTAATCGAGATGCAAACAAGTCAATATCTGGCAATCCATACTGAACAATCATTTGGTTAAATACATCCTGATTTAACATCCATTCAATGTTGTCATTAAACTGACATGACCTAGTATCAGCTACGTGTTGAACCTTCCTGGCAAATAAAGTGCTGAAAGCCAGATATTTTGGTCAATACACCAGCTCCAAATCTGGTTAGCCAGTCTATCACAAGACTGTGACTTAACTCCACCCATGTGGTTTACATATGCAACTGCTGTGGTGTTGTCAATCTGAACCTGCACATGCAGATCCCTCCTTGTAGAACAATAAGCTTTGAGCCCATACCAGGTGCCCAACAACTCTAAATAATTAATCCCTCTTAGTTGAAGAAGCGATGTCTCATCCACATTCCATCTGCCTCCACAACTAGAAGACATATCTGTTGCACCCCAACCCACTGCACTTACATCGGTCTGTAATATCAATGACGGTGGTTCCACCAAAACCTTCCTAAAACTTGTTGAAACATTTGCTATCCACCATTGTATGTCAGCAATCGCCCCAGCTGACAACTGCATAGGCCTATCAAAATGGCCCCTTTGTATTCTCAGTGCCTGTTCCTTTGATCGTTGTAATTGTTGATGATGCAGAGGACCATACTGCCACCAACTTCCCAATTAACCTGGCTACTTGTCTAATCGAAGGCCTTTGTTCTCCAATGAGATTATCACAGTCCTCAATTAACTGATTCAATTTATCCCTGGGCAAAGTTACCAAAATGTGATTGGAATTAATGGTAAATCCCAGATAATCAATAATTTGGACTGGTGATAATTTAGATTTATGTGGGTGAATCACAAATCCCATTTGTTCAAAAGTGATTTTAACAACTGAAACTGATGATTGAATTTCAGCATGAGTCTTTCCAACAATCAGAATATCATCTAAGTAGGCCATTACCACATGCCCCTTAGCTCTAAGTAACGCTAACACAGGTTTTACCAATTTAGTAAATAATCTAGGAGCTGAAGTTAATCCATTCGGCAACGCCCTGAATTGCCACAGCTGAGTCATCCAAATAAATTTCAAATATCTTCTATCATCCTCATGAATAGACACTGAGTAATACGCATCCTTTAAATCAATATTTGCCATATAACACCCTTTGGACACTAGATGTTTGGCCGTGATAAAGGTTTCCATTTTGAAATGCCTATAACAAACAAATTTGTTCAAACTCGATAAATCCAAAATAATTCTACACCCCCCAGTCTTTTTAGATCTGGGTAATATATTTGACACAAATTGTCGACTTTGATAGACAGAAGGCTCAATTACCCGTTTCTTATGTAACGACTGAATCTCTGCTTGAATAAGCACATTTTCTTCATCTGAAAAAATAAGTTTACGACTAGGAAAATGTTGATTAGGTAGACTGTCCTTAGAGTAAAATTCAATTTTCACCCTTCAATACTACTAAGTATGAACAAATCTGATGTCAACTGCTGCCATTGTTTGAGAAACAATTTTAACCTTCCCCCAATTTGAACAGGAACATCAATTAATTCATCGTCTGTTGATGTTTTCCTTACCTGCATCTTTCCTTGCGGACCTTGTTGTCCTCGACCTCTTGTGGAGAAAGGCACCTTCCCCTTCATGCTGGCAGCCTGCCAGTTCCAAAATTGAAGACCTGAACGGCTCGTTCCTTCTCCTGCATCCACATTTTCCCATACGGAGAAAACCTTTTGCCCTGCTTACCAGCCGGCTTAATGAGGGCCATAGTTTTAACATCTTCATGACATTCTTTGACCCTTTTCGCAAGGTTACCTCCAAACAACAGGTTTTGTGGTGGTACACTGGTTGGTTTGCACAAACTTGCCAAATTCGGATTAAGCACTGGCCTAATAGCGGCCCTCCTGATGTTATTGATTTCAAAAAACGCATTACAAAGGAATCCCAGTCCGTCCTGGTGTGCTTCAACCACATTGCTTAGATCAATCACTTTCACCACAGTAATACCTGCTGACAACAGTTTAAGCACTTTTTGGAACTTCATCTCCTGGGCCCTAGCAGGCATACCCATCTGAGACCAAATTTGGTGATTAACCACCGGTACCTTCAGGAGATCACAATTAACAGGAGCTTTATAGTTTTTTGCTGCTTCATCCATAGCTAGCTCCTGTAACTGGTGGGAGAGCATATACTGAATGGCTTCAGCCAATTCCCCATCAATCGCCTTCCTGCCTCTCTACAACTCAGCAAACTTTCCAGCAATGTTCGGAATTACCTCCAACCGAACTTCCTTTACTGCTCTCCCCCAGCATAGAAATCAGTGTCAGCAAACTGCACTGATGGAACATCCTCCTCACAGGCAGGATAGTTCTGCAGCCCTGGAACAGGTGCTGCTAGCACAAGCTCTCCATCAGCCTGGCTTGGGCACCACTCCTCCTCACGGAGCTGGTCCCTGTCGAGCATTTTTTGTAATAAAATCTCGACGTGGGAGAGCCGTGAGCAAACGAACTCTCCTAAGGAGGGTATAACCTCCTGGCCCGACTCATCTACGGGTCTCACAGACTTGCCAGTGGCCTTCCGCCCTACTGACAAGCCTTCACTGCCCCCCGGCAGTGGGTCCGCAACCACTGGCTGTGTAGCCAGCACCGGACCAGGTGTACCAGACGGGCCTCCTTCCACAACACTCTCCTGGTCAGTCTCCTTTCTACCCCCGGAGCGCCTCGCCGACACCTTCTTCACTTTCTGCAACATTCTCTAAGAACTCCCAACCGTCGCAGAAAATGACCTGTAGTAAAATTTTTAAAAAACCTTACCTCCGTTTTTAAACTTACCGCTCGGAGGAGCGCTGCTGCTCCAACCGCCCGACTGCACCAGCGTCTGACGTCATGACGCACCGACGGCTGTACGGGCTTCTATTCACGTAGTCACTCACGTGACTCCGAAGTAAAATCAGACTTTACCTTGCACTAAATGTTATACCCTTTGTCCTGTATCTGTGCACAGCTTGATTGTAACTCCTTCGCCCCTTACCTGCTGCATGTTTCTCCAGCTTTTTGTGTACCCTTGTATTTTCGTTGACTGGATAGCATGCAACAAAAAAGCTTTTAATTGTACCTTGGTACACGTGACAATAATAAACTAAGCTGAACTAAGCTAAACTAAGCTAAAGTAAACCAAACTAAACAAGCTTTTCTTCTTGGCTCAAACCCAATATACCGATTTTCAGAATTAGGCCCCAGAAACTTGATTCCTTCCATTTTTATAGGTCGGTGAAGGGAGGAAAGATGGTGGGGGGGGGGGGGGGGGAGTTGGGGAGGCTTTATTTTAAGTTCAGTATCTAACTTGGATCATTGACCTGGATTTAAAATGATTTACGACTTATTGAAATCCTTTAATATTGTTGCTTAAATTCAAGAATAAAGTTTTCACCAATAACAAATAAAGGGCAAAAATACTAATGCACAGACAAAGCAGTGAGAAAGATAAACAAAACCTACAATTCTTTAGAATCTTTTACAACTTTGAACAACCCCAAAGTCCTATGGGACCTAATGTGATTCTTTGATTTGTGTTCTCTGTTTTAATGCAGAAAAATGTAATAAGAATTAGTTTACCTACAATAACTGGGCAAAAGTAGTAACATTACAAATAACCAGATCACCTTTAAATTTTTGTTTTTGTTTTGTTAAATATTTTTTATTATAGAAACATATTTATGAAAATTACAATGTTTTACATAAATGAAATTACATCATTATATACTTTTGTGATATTAATAATATTGATATTATTATTAATAATAAAATTTAAGACTATATGCTTCTATACGCTTTTTTAAATTTTTTTATAAAGTAGGAAAAAATAGAGATAAATAATGAAGAAAATATGAAAGCGAATGGAGTGTTAATCATTAATCCGTCATTGGAGATATAGGCATGATTTATTATATATATTTCTTCATCCATTCTAATATTCAGGCCTCAGTCAAGCCCTCGTACCGAGCCGTTATGACTGTAAGTATTCAATATATGGAGACCATATCCCTCTGAAGAGATCTAACCTGTCCATTAGGACAAGCCTCAATCTCTCCAGATGAAGAGTCTCTGACATTTCTGTATTCCACATTTTAATTGTAGGGGATGTAGGGCCTTTCCAAAATTTTAATATTAATTTTTTCCCAATTATTAACCCATAATCAATAAAAATTCTTTGATTCATTGTTATTAATTGTTCTGTTTCCAGTATTCCTAGTATTATTAACTTTGAATCAGGTGTCAAAGTTATATTAACAACATTTGAAATTGTCCTAAATATTTCTGTCCAGAATTTTGTAATTTTTATACAGTTTGTGAATATTGCTTTCTAAATGTTGACATTTATCACATATAGGAGATACTTTTGGAAAAATGTTATGTAATTTGGATTTTGAATAATATAGTCTATGGAGTATTTTAAACTGTATAAGAGAGTGTTTAGCATTTAGCGATCAATGGTGTCTATGTTGTAAACTTTCCTCCCATACTTCTGGTCCAATAGTTTGGCATGATTCATTTTCCCAAGATTGTCTATGTATTTCTGTTGATGGAACATCACCTTCCAATAAGATGTTATATATATATGAAATCATTTTTTCTGTATTCGGATGTTTATTTAAGCATTCATCTAAAATTTCTGTCTTTCTATTTCTGATTTCTTGCGTATTTGCTTTAACATAATCTCTAATTTGTAAATATCTAAAATAATCTTTAGAGTGTAGTCCATAAATTTGTTGTAGATCTTGAAATGAAAGGAAGGAGTTTTCCTTATAGAGATCACCGATCTTAATAATTCCATTATTTTTCCATTGTAAAAAAGCTTTATCCATCATTGAAGGTTTAAACATAACATTATTTACAATGCTAAGAGATAGTGGTATAGATTTTAGTTTTAATGTTTTCTTTATTTGTTTCCAATATACGTATTCCACTTTCTATTATCGGGTTTTCACTATAAGTTTTCTTAGCTAGATTAATATTAGCGAATATTATAGAACTAATTTCAAAAGGAGAACAATCTTCTTTTTCCATATTTAACCAAGTTGGTTGGTTATCTATTTCTTGTAACCAAAAATTCATATTTTTAATGTTGACTGCCCAATAATAAAACATAAAATTTGGTAGTGCTAGACCTCCATTTATTTTTAATTTACATAAATGTTTTTTTATTTATTCTATGGCTCTTATAATCCCAAATGAAGTTAGTGACTAGGGAGTCCACCTTTTTAAAGAAATTTTTAGGGAGATATATCGGAATTAATTGGAAAGGTATAATAATTGTGGAAGAAGAACCATTTTTATTATATTAATTTTACCTAACATTGAAATAGGTAAAGTTTTCCAATATAAGATATTCTTATTTAATTTATTCAATAATGGTGGGAAATTAGCTTTAAATAATGAGTCAAATCTTTTTGTTACGAAAATTCCAAGATATTTAATTTTTTCATTTGTTATCTTAAAAGGGAATTGTTGTAATATGTGTAAGTTATTTACCGTTATTGGCATAAGTTCACTTTTATTCCAATTGATACTATATCCTGAGTAGGATCCAAATTCAGTTATTAATTTTAACAAATTTCGAATACTAGTTTCTGGTTTTGTGATGTAAAGTAGTACATCATCCGCATATAAAGAAATTTTATTTTTAGTGTCTCTAGTATCGTATCCACATATTTCCGGGTGTGATCTCACCCTCAGAGCAAGCGGTTCTATTGCCAGTGCAAACAGTAAATGGGATAAAGGGCAACCTTGTCTACAACCTCGAGATAGATTGAATTTAGGTGATAACATTTGGTTTGTTATTATTCTAGCTGTCGGATTTATATATAGCAATTTGATCCAGATAATAAACTTTTCTCCCAGTTTGAAAGCTTCCATAACCGAGAACAAATAAGGCCATCCCACTTGATCAAAGGCTTTCTCTGCATCTAACGAAATAACTACTAGATCTTTATTAATATCTCTTTTTGAGTATATAATATTAAATAACCGTCTCAAATTATATGAAGAGTATCGTTTTGGTATAAATCCTGTTTGATCAGGATGAATTAATTTATTAACAACCGAGCTTAACCTTTGTGCTAATATTTTAGTTAATATCTTTTGATCAGTATTTACAAGAGCTATTGCTCTAAATGACCCTGGTTCATCCAAGTCTTTGTTTATTTTAGGTAAAAGTGTTATAGTAGATTCATTTAATGTTTCTGGTAGTTTTTGCTGTATATATATATGTTCATATAATAATTTCAGATGTGGTACAATCTGATCATAAAATATTTTATACATTTCCGAGCCAATGCCATCTGGTCCCGGTGTTTTACCATTTTTTAATGATCTGATTGATTCTTGGATTTCTTTTATCGAGATATCAGCATTCAGTAACTCTATATTTTGTGAATCCAACCCTTTCAGGTTACATTCTTTTAAAAATGCTTCTATTCCTATTTTATTTTCTGTTGTTTTAGCAGTGTATAAGTTTTTATAATATTGCATAAATCTTTCATTAATATCTTTAGGTTGTGTTAACAATTCGCCATTATGTGATTTAATCCTATGGATTATTTTTTCAGCTTCCATTTTCCTTAGTTGACGAGTCAATAATTTTTTAGGTTTATCACCGAATTCAAACTGTAATTGTTTAGTATGTTGATAAAGTTTAACAACTTGATCTGTATATATTTTATTTAATTTATATTTCAGTGCTGCAATTTTATTATGTAATATAGTAGTTGGATTCACTGCATTCTGTATATCTAATTGTTTAATCTCTTTTTTCAAATCTTGTTGATCCTTACGATTCTTTTTATTATAAAATGCTTGGGAGGAAATCATGATTCCCCGGAGGTATGCTTTAAATGTTTCCCATAATAAGGAACAGGATATTTCCGGTTTATATTTCGAAAAAAATCTTAATTTGTTCTGTGATATATTCCTGAGTAATTTTATTTTCTAAAATTTGTGGGTTAAATCTCCACTGTTTTGATTTTTGTATTTTACCATTTATTTTAATCTTGAATGTTAATGGTGCATGATCTGAAATTATAATATTATGATATTTGGATTTATAAGTGAATGAGATAAGTTTAGCATCCACCAAAAAATAATCTATTCTTGAGTAAGTTTTATGTACTGACGAGTAAAAAGAATATGCTCGTCCGGTAGGGTTTTCTATTCTCCAAACATCTTTGATATTACTAGTTTCCATATATGCATTTAATAAGTCACTAGAATATGATTTAGTTTTCCTTTGCCTTGTAGATCTATCTAAGTATGGGTCTAGTGTACAATTAAAATCTCCTCCAATTATTAGATTGTATTGTGTTAATTCCGGGATATTGTTAAATTCTTGAAAAACAATGGGCTATCAAAATTTGGTCCATATACATTAACAAAAATCATTTTTTGTGTATTTAATTCTCCTATAACGATAATGTATCTTCCATCTTTATCAGTTATAGTTGATGTATGTTTAAATAAAATACCTTTACGAAATAATATTGCTACGCCTCTTGATTTATGCGTAAAAGAAGAGTGATACATTTTATCTATCCATTTAGCTTTCAATCTATGTTCAGCATCTTTTTTTTTAAAATGGGTTTTCTTGAATAAAAATTACGTCAGCTTTATTTGCCTTTAAATGTGCAAAAACTTTTCCTCTCTTAATCGGTTCATTAATACCTTTAACATTCCAACTACAAAACGTTATTCCCTCATTCCCTATCTTTATTTTTGAGTCTTGCATCTTTTGACTATGGAGGTCTACAATAGAGTCTATGGTTCAGCACATCAGACCCAACCTTACACCCGAACATCGAATAGATGAATTTTAAGTCTCGTGCATGTCTCTCACGTATATATCTCCATTGATCCAATATATAACTCCATTCAAATTGAGAAAAACAATAATAGATTATATGAAAGAAGAACAAAGGATAGATTAGGAAGTTAGTATTCTGCATAAAGAAAGGAAAAACTACATCTAGAGTTGTTGCAGTTAGTGCTAGCCATACTAACATGGCTAACCATCTACCGACTTCTGTCGTTGATGTTAGTAACTTAACCAGCTCCCAGGTTTTTGGAATTGTTATTCCATAAAAATATTTTACCGGGGGTGTAGCATTAGAAAAAAAAAGAAAGGAAAAAAAAGGGTAAAAATAAAGACTTATTTAGTAAAGACTTATTTAAATTATAACAATTAAAGGTATAGAAATACAATTATTTAAGACATTTAAAAATCTAATTATTATAAACAAGAGAAACAAAAAAAGATATCAAAGATATCAAAGTACATATTTAAAACTTAATTAAAAATCTAATAATTATAAACAAAAGAAACAAAAAAAAGTAAAAAGAAAAAAGAAAAAAAATCCATCCAACAAAAAGAAAACAAAAATTAAGAATGAAAATGAAAATTGCTGGCATAAAAGAAAAATCTCCAAATGAAATCAATCCCTAAATTTAACTCTATTCATTCCAACATAGAAAATCATTAATTATTAGTAATAGTGATTAATCTTAATTAGTAAAGATGGTGTTAATAAAGATACCGCGGTGTGTCTATAATATATGTTAGTTATTTATATTAGTAGTGTAATTATACTAATTATTAGTATCCAGGTGAAGTTTTCCAATCCACTTCTTTCTCCAACTTCCATCCAACGTTGTCCAGTTCGGTCCAGCCCTGCGTTGTTTTGTGGAGTCTTGCGAGGTCTTGGGGATTCTTGTAGAGTTCTTAAGAGTCAATATATTTGAAAGTAGCTGCTTCTCAGGTCTGGATCTGGCGAGCAAAGTCCAGTGCTGCTGCTGGATTGGAAAAGAGATGTTCCTCGTTGTTGAAAGTAACTCTTAGAATAGCTGGATAATTCAAGCCGTATTTCAAATTTGCCATTCCTCTCATAAGACTTTTAGCCTCGTTGAATGCTTTCCGTTTCCTGGAAACGTCTGCAGGATAATCTCGGTAGATACTGATCCTTTGACCTTCGAATTACAGGTTTCTATTTCTCGAGGATTTTCGCATTATCTCATCCAAGACAAAGTCGTATTGTAGCTTTATAATCATTTGTCTTGGAGGGGCGTTTGCTCTTGTCTGACGTCTTCTGACTCTGTGAGCACGGGCTAATAAAGGCTTTTGTTCCAGAGATAAAACAAGTTGCAATAAGTTTGCAGTAAATTCTCGAGGATCTTCATCTTTCTCTCGTCCTTCGGGAATACCTGCAATTCTTAGGTTTTGTCTTCTCTGGCGACCTTCTAGCTCTGTACATCTCTCAGTTATTTTAGTCAGTAAGTCCGTTAGACGTTCGTTTTCTGTAATCTGTAGTCACAGCACTTGTATCAGCTAGTTCTTCAAGGCCTTTTATACCGACCGTCTGTTGTTCCAGTACCTTTTCCATAGGATTCAGCCTTTTTTCAAAGTCATTTTTGACCTTTTCAATTTTATTATCCATCTCCTTTAAGATTTCGTTCATCATTTCTGTAATTTCTTTCTTCAAATCTTCCGATATTTTCTTGGTCTTATTATTAATATTTGAATTTGTTTCCTGTTGAAATTCTTTCATTTGAGTATTCATCTGGTTTATTTCTTCCCTTAAACCAGCAATCTCACGAGAAATGAAAGTTTTCAATTCTTCACTTTCAGTTTTTTTCACTGTTCTTTTCCATACATCTTCCTGGGATGAGGCCCTACTTGAGTCCGAGGCTTCAGTTGGGCCTTCTGCCGGTTTCTGCCGAGTTGGTCGAGTTTTCTGTCTTTCGGGTGGGCTGCGTGTTGTTGACATAACTAGTCGCGCGCCTGATGACGTCACTCACAACAATCGGTGCAGAAACGGCAGGTGGCAAGCAGCAGGCAGCAGGTAGGTCCGTTAATCCCCCTTTTTTCCCGTTTTTTTCACGGAGCTGGCTGGCGTTGTCCTCTAGCCCTCCATAGCTCCACCGGAAGTCCACCTTTAGACTATAGACACAACGTAAAAACAGGCCCTTTGGCCCAATGAGTCCATGCTGACCATCTATCACCCCGTACACTAACAAAATCCTACGCATTAGAGGCAAATTACAAATTACAATTAAAAGCCAATTAACCTACAAACCTGTATGTCTTTGAAAGGTGGGAGGAAACCAGAGCAACCAGAGAAAACCCACACAGTCATAGGGAGAACGTACAAACACCATACAGACAGCACCTGAAGTCAGGATGGAACCCAAGTCTCTGACACTGTAATGGGCCTGTCCCACTTATGCGACTTTTTCAGCGACTGCCGGCACCAGTCATAGGTCGTTGCAGGTCGCTGAAAATTTTCAACATGGTGAAAATCCAGCGGCGACCAGAAAAAGGCTACGACTCTTTGGGCGACTGAGGAGACTACTCACGACCATACAGGCGACACCCTGGCGACATGTTGCAGGGTGAAGCCTGTATGGTTGTGAGTAGTTGCCCAAAGAATCGTACCTTGTTCTGGTCACCGCTGGATTTCCAACCTGCAACGACCTATGACAGGTGCCAGCAGTCGCCGAAAAAGTCACGTAAGTGGGACAGGCCCGCAAGGCAGCAGCTCTACCGCTTCGCCATTGTGTCACCCTCTGTTTTACATTATTGGCCAAGAAATGCTTGTGAACAAGAGACAGAGAAGAACGATCCTGCTCTTCTTCAAGATAATGCTTTGAGACATTTCAAGTCCTCCTGACTGAGCAGGTGCAGTCTTGGTTCAACATCTTTTTCAAGACCTGACACTTTCCATGATACAGCAGTCTCTCAGCACAAACACTGGAATGTATTGAAGGCTCTCGGTTGCAGTTTGACACAATGACCTTTTGACTTGCAAACAAAAGTGTTACCAACTGAGTCAACATTATAAAAGGAACCTGATATTCTGAAATAAAATTGCAATCTTTGAAAATCTGGGCACTTTGCAGAATACTCCACTCAATATACTACTTTTCAAGAATGGCTAGATGAGCACAGCAGAACATTAACCACCTGCACAAACAGGACACTGCTGTAAGTTTAACAACTGGACTGCTCTATTTCAGGGAAGAAGTTCTTTGCAGAGATTATCAGTTGATGGTTTATCGAGAATAATTAAAGAATGAAAAATGCAGAGCTGCAGGAAAAGCTCAACAGAGAGAAGAAAACCGAGTCATATCACAGTAGGATGACTTACAATAGAAACGCCCCATTTTGATACGGACTAAATTGAATTCAATATTGTTTAAGCGCAGCACACGTACATAAGTTACAGGAGCAGAATTAAGCCACTCAACCCATCAAGTCTACTCCACCATTCAATCATGGCTGATCTAGCTTTCCCTCACAACCACATTCTCCTCCCAGTAATCGCTGATACCCTTATTAATCAAGATCACAGTCTAATCACAATTTAATCTTATTAATCTAATTAAACTAATCTTATCACAGTGGCACAATTTGTGGAGCCACTGCCTCAAAGTGCCAGATACTTGGATTCAATCTTGACCTCGGGTACTGTCTGTGTGGAGTTTGCATAATCTCTGTGACCGCGTGGGTTTCCTCCAGATGCTCTGATTTCACCTACAACCGAAAGACATGTGGGTTGTTAGTTAATTGGCCTCTGTAAATTGCTCCTAGTTTGCAGGGAGTGGATGGGAAAGTTTGATCACATAGAATTAGTGTGAATGGATTTTCAATGGTTGGCATGGTGGGCTAAATGTCCGATTTCCATGCTGTACTTCTAAAAGAAAAACTAACAAAATTCAGTCTGGAAGGTTGTAACTGTGCACAGATGGAAAATATTGTTCCACCAGCTTACACTGGATTTCACCCTAGCAGTATGGGAGGCTGCAGAGAAATTGGTTAGAGTGGGAATAAGATGGTGATTTTTTTTATGGCAGGCAGCAGAAAGCTCAGGGTCGGCCCTGGGGAATGTATACCATGGCTCTGCTAACTGGTCACCCAATTTGCATTTGATTTCTCCAGAAGAAAGGAGACCTAATTTTTAATACACCAGATTTTGCACTACACTGGCTTGGAAGAACAGCTAGTGAATCACTGGTTTACCTGAAAGAACAATTTAGGTCTCTGTATGGTGGGTAGGGAAGAGTTAAATCACAATCAATCATAATCACAAATAATACTTTATTAGCCAAGTATGTTTTGCAACATACGAGGAATTTAATTTGCCAAGTCAGTCATACGATCAAAAGCAATGGAGCACACATAACACACTAACATGAACATCCACCACAGTGACTCCTCCACATTCCTCACTGTGATGGAAGGCGAAAAAAAAAGATAGGTTTTGCATCTTCTATGGCTGCATGGGAGAGGCCATCACGAAGGAAGACTGCACCAGGGAGTCACTAAGGGGATAATCCCTTTGAAAGGCTATAAAGAACGAAGTTGGGTCTATGTATCTGGTGTTGGAATTTTAAACGATCTGGCAAAAAATGCAGTGAATGAATGCAGAGATTGGTAGGGTAGACAGTGAGGAAAGGGGAGCTCTGTTTCGGCTCTATCCAGAGGGGAAAAGATGAGAGCAGAGGTGCAGGAAATAGAAATAGATAGAGTTGCAATCCTACAGCACACTCCAATTGATATTTAAACGAAAATCCCTACGAACCTTAGGTGAATGCGTTTCACACCTTGTCAGGATATTTGTCAGGCGGGCACAATGGTACAGCGGGTAGAGCAGCAGCCTCGCAGCGCCAGAGACTCAGACTTGATTCTGACCTCGGGTGCTCTCTATGTGGAGTTTGCACATTCTCCCTGTGACCGCATGGGTTCCCCCCACATCTCAAGGGCATCATTTTGTAGGTTAATTGGCCTAGGTACAATTGTCCCAAGTGGATGGGAAAGTGGGATAATATAGAACTAGTGAGTGAACAGGTGATCATTGGTCAGCGTGGATTCATGGGCTGAAGTAGCTGTTTCCATTTTGTATCTCTAAAATAAATTAAACTTTACAAGACCATTTTGAATCATCAACTTGCCCAGAAGAAATGTTGGATGTGATGTTAAAACTGAACCTCTAATCTGCATTGATCCCAGCAAATGAAGAACAGAGGTTCTGTGAGGGGAGCAATCCATTGTGAGGAGGTTGCACCACAACCATTTCCTCGTGCTCAATGAGGCCAGCAACTGTATCCAAGTAATTTGTGCCACACAAATACTGTACCATGATTATCTCCAACAAAGTTTAATAAACAACCTTTGTCATTGAAGTGAGCTACCTTCAGCAAATTTCCCACCAAACAGCCTGCCCATCGGTCACCATTAGCCAGAAATGCAGTTGGATAAGCCACGTCATTATTGCAGCTATTCGAATACATCAGAAGAGGGTTATGCATCTTCCGACTTTCAGAATATTTTCCACCATCTCCAATACGCAAGTCAGGTGAACAATTGAAGAATCTCCATCCTGCTCCAATACTCCAATCCAAAAGTGTAGCTGGGACATGTTGGCCAATGTGGGCAATTTGGGGCGAAGGGCCTGTTTCCATACTGTATCACTATATGACCCTATGACTTAAGGCAGCAGAAACATAACACTGTTCAGAAACCAAACTCCTGACCAATGCTTCATGTATAATTCTGAATATTCAGGCACTCCATCACTGATGCACAATGGCTACAATGCACATCATTCTAAGATGCACTATAGTTACTTGCCATAGCTTTTTTGCTAACAAAAATCTTTAAATGACTCCCACTCAGAGGGCCGAAGGGAGCTCTGGAACACTACCATCTGCAGGAATCAGCACAGCTCTCCCACCATTCTGATACAGAAATACATCAACCGTCTGATCATTGGGTCGAAATCTAGGAACTCTCTCTCTCTCTGGGAATGTTTGCAGAAACTCAAAGAGGCAGCTTGCTGGTACAATCTCATCCATTTAGAAATGGGAAATGTATAATGGCCTTACTAGTAAAGGGGATGTCCCACTGCGGCGACCTAATTGGCGAGTTTAGAAGGGTTTAGTAGAGTTTGAAAAAGTGTCATGTTGAAGACCTACTTCGACTATGTAGAAGACCTCCTTCGACTATGTGGAAGACTAGCTTCGACTAGCTTCGGGAAAATTGGACATCGAATAGTGAAGAGTGAAGATGACCTCCTTCGATCTTCTTCGACCTCCCTTCGACTATGATGAAGATTATCTACGACTAACTTCGACAACCTTCGATTACCTTCGACTACCCTCGATTACCTACGAATAACATGCCGACCTACTACGACCTACTTCGACTAAACCTTGGAGAAGGTGCACGTGAACCTTTGCCTCACCTTATTGTTGCTGAACTCTCGTCAAAGAGAGGAGGAGAACTTCTTCAAGGTAGACATACCTTGAGGAGATTTCACAGTGGAGCAGACAAAATGTCTAGGAAAGAACTGCAGATGCTGGTTGAAATCGAAGGTAGACACAAAATGCTGGAATAACTCAGCGGGACAGCCAGCATCTCTGTAGAGAAGGATGGATGATGTTTTGGGTTGAGACCCTTCTTCAACTGATGTCTTTATTGTTGCTGAACTCTCATGGAAGAGCAGAGGAGAACTTCTTCAAAGTAGTATTTTTCAGAAGTTTGCTTCAAGGTTTAATCCATTGCAATCACAGATGAGGGTAGTTGCAACTCAGTTAACATTTTGTATAACATGATCTGCCGTGCTTTGTCCTGCTTCTCCAATCTTCTAGCCTTCTTTCCCCCCACTCCTGCAATCACCCTGAAGAACGTCATCTATCCATGTTCTCCAGGGTGCTGCCCGACCCATTGAATTACTTCACCATTTTGTGTCTTTCCTCGTTTAACAGCTCCTCTACAGTATGACGGCATCTCCAATGCCGCAGCACTCCCTCAGTACAGCAATGAAATGTGAGACTGGGCTTTGTGCTCAAATCCCTGGAGTGGAATTTGAATCCTTGAGCTTTTGGTGCTGAGATGAGTGTGTGAGCATGATGGAAAATTGCTCATGTCCCACTGAAAGATTTAGTTACTTATTGATTGCTAGTTTGCCAGTGCAGAGGTGCTTACGATGACCAAGATGGATGAGTGAACAATCGTCACCTCTGATTCCAGATGAGACCAAATGAAAAAACTTGACACAAGCAGAAAGCAACTGTAGGAGCTGGTCGGCAAATCTCAGTCAATGTCAAATTGTCTACCAGGCACAACCAGTGTTGTGAATCTAACCCAAAAATATCATGTGGTCAATCAGGGGTTTATGACTTAAGAACAAAGTCATAGTATTTAACATCTGAAGGAGAATATATTGGAAAAGATATACATTTAGTCCAGACAACCTTGGCAGCAAATTAATGACATCATAAAACATTCTGCTCCTTCTGGCGGGTGGATAGGTCTGTTTTTTTTCTCATTGAACAATTTATCTCTGTTAAATTGATGAAGCCATTACCATGCTTTTACTTGATCTGAATATTTAAAAAGGGAACACAATGGGAATGAGAGGAGGAAAAAAATTCTACCTAAACCAGAGACCAACATTTTACAAGGGAGCCTCGATGCTTCCTTTTCCACAAGCCCATTCACCAGCAACACTCCTGTCTATCCCGGCCTGCCACATTGCTTCCTCCGATAAAGGCTGCGACTGGCAGCAATTAGATGATATACAAGTCACCCATGCTCCAATAATCAGGTTGTCACCAAACTGTATTCAGAGATATGATTCATATTATTTCATATTGATGAGCCGTATTTTGATTAAAAGTAGGCTCAGATCAGCAGTGGCAGCAAATGAAGCAGTTAGTTCCCTGAGCATACCCATAATTTTCCTTTTACGACCAGCAAGCTGCCTGGTACTGTGCAAGCCAGTGCTTATTTTGCAAGAGGCTTCCATGTCCGCACATTACTGCTGAACCGGCCTGATGAGTGAGAACAAGCGAGGCCCTCACTTGGTATTTTCTGGTAGCTTGTCTCAACAGGTTACCTACCTCCATAATTCCATTGCGATTTAATATTTGGGAGCAGTGAAGTGAACATTTTAGAAGCAAGCTTGCTCGCATATTGTGAACATTTTGTGGCAAGATGAATGAATCAAGATATTCCTTTGTGCCAGAATGTTTTAGCGTGAATGGAACCATTCTCTACAGCAGCTTAAATCATAAATTTTACTCCATTATGAAGGATGAAATAGAAGCTTTGTATCAGAGTTTCCCATGAGGAGCAATGGATCATGCAACACATTTAGGAAATTCTATAGAAACATGCCATATATTGAACATCAAGCGGTATATAATGGCCAAAATTTGTTATCGGAATAACAGCACCACTAAAGACTCTCATGATTTATGCAGAAATGTTGCAGTAACTTCAGGTGAAAGCAGGCAAAGGATGGGAATCTGCAAGGTTGCTGTTATGATCATGTAATTCTGCTGTTGGCGTTGGAAAATAAACAATAGTCGTCCAAAAACATCATCTGCTGTCTGCCTCACCAACGGTTTACATTCAATAGGTCAAGTTCTTGGACTGACATAGCTGGCCTTAAGACATTGCCATTAAGTTCATTTGTCTTCAAGATATTATTAACGGTAAATATTCATTGAATATTTGAGGGGAAATATTAATTGAGGTCTTTGCCCATCTCCTGTGCCCCCACACTTGGATATAACCATATAACCACATATCAATTGCAGCACGGAAGCAGGCCATCTCGGCCCTTCTAGTCCATGCCGAACATTTACTCTCACCTCGTCCCATCTACCTGCACTCAGACCATAACCCTCCATTCCCTTCCCGTCCATATCCCTATCCAATTTATTTTTAAATGATAAAATCGAACCTGCCTCCACCATCTTGATGAACATCTTGATTTCTGAGAGACCCTATTCTCTCTCTCTAGTTACAATTCTTTGAGAATGTAACAAATAGCGTGTATAAGGAGGGACCAGTTGATGTACTGTTATCTGGATTTCAACAAGGTATTTTATGTGCCATTTTATCAAAGGCTATTGAACAAAAATGGATAGGGCAGTCCATAATAATTATGATTAATGATTATGATATAGTTGGGATCACAGAGACATGGCTCCAGGGTGACATAGGCTGGGAGCTGAACATCCAGGGATATTCAATATTCAGGAGGGATAGAGAGAAAGGAAAAGGAGGTGGGGTAGCGTTGCTGGTTAGAGAGGAGATTAACGCAATGGAAAGGAAAGACATTAGCTTGGAGGATGTGGAATCGGTACGGGTAGAGCTGCAAAACACTGAGGGGCAGAAAACGCTGGTGGGTGTTGTGTATAGGCCACTTAAAAGTATCAGTGAAGTTGGGGATGGTATCAAACAGGAAATTAGAAATGCGTGCGACAAAGGCAAAACAGTTATAATGGGTGACTTCAATCTACATATAGATTGGGTGAATCAAATTGGCAGGGGGGCTGAGGAAGAGGATTTTTTGGAATGTATGCGGGATAGTTATCTAAATCAACATGTAGAGGAACCAACGCAAGAGCAGGCTATTTTAGAATGGGTTTTGAGTAATGAGGAAGGGGTAGTTAGCAGTCTTGTTGTACGTGCCCCCTTGGGCAAGAGTGACCATACTATGGTTGAGTTCTTCATTAGGATGGAGAGTGACATTGTTAATTCAGAAACAATGGTTCTGAACTTGAAGAAAGGTAACTTTGAGGGTATGAGATGTGAATTGGCCAAGATTGACTAGCAATTAATTCTAAAAGGGTTGATGGTGGATATACAATGGAGGACATTTAAAGACTGCATGGATGAACTACAAAAATTGTTCATCCCAGTTTGGCAAAAGGTAGTGCATCCATGGATAACAAGGGAAATCAGAGATAGCATCAAAGCAAAGGATGATGCATATAAAGTAGCCAGAAAAAGCAGCATACCAGAGGACTGGGAGAAATTCAGAGACCAGCAGAGGAGGACAAAGGGCTTAATTAGGAAAGGAAAAATAGATTATGAAAGAAAATTGGCAGGGAACATAAAAACTGACTGCAAAAGTTTTTATAGATAGGTGAAGAGAAAGAGATTAGTTAAAACAAATATAGGTCCCTTGCAGTCAGAAACAGGTGAGTTGATCATGGGGAACAAGGATATGGCGGGCCAATTGAATAACTACTTTGGTTCCGTCTTCACTAAGGAAGACATAAATAATCTGCCGGAAATAGCAGGGGACTAGTGATAATCTTTTAAAACTCTTTAGATTCTGGAGTAGTTCCTGAGGATTGGCGGGTAGCAAACGTAACCCCTCTTTTTAAGAAGGGAGGGAAAGAGAAAACGGGGAATTACAGACCAGTTTGTCTAACTTCGGTAGTGGGGAAACTGCTAGAGTCAGTTATTAAAGATGGGATAGCAGCACGTTTGGAAAGTGGTTAAATCATTGGACAAAGTCAGCATGGATTTACGAAAGGTAAATCATGCCTGACGAATCTTGTGGAATTTTTCGAGTATCTGGACTTCCAGAAGGCTTTCGACAAGGTCCCACATAAGAGATTAGTATACAAACTTAAAGCCTACGGCACTGGGGAAGCAAAGAGTAGGAGTAAACGAGTCCTTTTCATAATGGCATGCAGTGACTAGTGGGGTACCGCAGAGCTCAGTGCTGGGACCCCAGCTATTTACAATATATATTAATGAACTGGATGAGGGAATTGAAGGCAATATCTCCAAGATTGCGGATGACACTAAGCTGGGGGGCAGTTAGCTGTGAGGAGGATGCTAGGAGACTGCAAGGTGACTTGGATAGGCTGCGTGAGTGGGCAAATGTTTGGCAGATGCAGTATAATGTGGATAAATATGAGGTTATCCACTTTGGTGGCAAAAACAGGAAAACAGACTATTATCTAAATGGTGGCCAATTAGGAAAAGGGGAGATGCAGCGAGACCTGGGTGTCATGGTACACCAGTCAATGAAAGTAGGCATGCAGGTGCAGCAGGCAGTGAAGAAAGCGAATGGTATGTTAGCTTTCATAGCAAAAGGATTTGAGTATAGGGGCAGGGAGGTTCTATTTCAGTTGTACAGGGTCTTGGTGAGACCACACCTGGAGTATTGTGTACAGTTTTGGTCTCCAAATCTGAGGAAGGACATTATTGCCATAGAGGGAGTGCAGAGAAGGTTCACCAGATGGTTTCCTGGGATGTCAGGACTGTCTTATGAAGAAAGACTGGATAGACTCGGTTTATACACTCTAGAATTCAGGAGATTGAGAGGGGATCTTATAGAAACTTACAAAATTCTTAAGGGGTTGGACAGGCTAGATGCAGGAAGATTGTTCCCAATGTTGGGGAAGTCCAGGACAAGTGGTCACAGCTTAAGGATAAGGGGGAAATCCTTTAAGACCGAGATGAGAAGGACTTTTTTCACACAGAGAGTGGTGAGTCTCTGGAACTCTCTGCCACAGAGGGTAGTTGAGGCCAGTTCATTGGCTATATTTAAGAGGGAGTTAGATGTGGCCCTTGTGGCTAAGGGGATCAGATGGTATGGAGAGAAGGCAGGTACGGGATACTGAGTTGGATAATCAGCCATGATCATATTGAATGGCGGAGCAGGCTTGAAGGGCCGAATGGCCTACTCCTGCACCTAATTTCTATGTTTCTATGTTTCTATAAAATATTGACACAAACAGGGTAACTAGCAGAAATGGAGGGTCTAGATAAATGGGTCATCTTCAGACTGACACTCAGTAAGTAAAGCAATGCCACGGGAATCAGTGTTGGGTCCACATCTATTTACAATCTCTGTTGATGACCAAGTGTATTGCTGCCATATTTCCTGCTGATGCAAAAATAGATAGTCTAGCATATTGTGAGAAGGATATAAAGAGTCTGCAAAATAATATAGTTAGATGAAATGCATGTGCAAGGTGTTGGCAGAAAGAGAAAATGTGGGAAAATGTGATGTAATCTTCTTTGGGTAGAAGAATTAAAATGTAATTCTTAATTAAATGGAGTGAAACTGCTAAATATTGCTGTAAAAAGGGATCCAGTGAACCAAGTCTAGGAAATGGAAATAGTTGGCATAGATGGTACAGTAAGTAATTAGGAAGACTAATTTTACTTCGGAGTCACGGGAGTCTTGTTGTTTCTACCTGCAGGTAACGATGGATGGAAAAGGGAAAGGTAAGCTTTCCAAGCACCACTGGACTTCTGGTCCGCGGGATTCTTCTCCGGAGCCGTTCGCAACACCGGCAACGTCCGGGAAACGGCCTGGGGAACAGGTGCGGAAGTCGGGCGGGTTTGTTCCTCCAGCGCCCGACTCATCTCCAGAGGCGGCCGCACAGGTGCAGGGTTTGGGAGACCCTGACTTCGTGTCTCCGTTTCCCGGGGGGGGGGGGAGCAAGCAGGTGCGGGAAGTAACTTGCACCCCGGCGCCGGCAACTCCTCGTTTTTACAGGTCCTGCGAGGGCCGAGGGGGGGAAGACCGCGCCGACATCGAGTCCCGCAGCTGAAGCAGGACTCGTGACGCCGCCGGGGTCTCCTGACTTAGAGCGGGCCGGTGGAGCGGCTGCAGCGTCGCTCAGCCCTGCAGGAGCAGGTGCTGCCCGCATCACACCGGGGTCAGCTCGAGAGCAAGCTGGTGGCAGCCACATCTGGTCGCTCAGTTTGCCTGGGGCTGCTGCCGACCATGCACCCCTAACGAGACAATGTCAGAGGTAGGGGTAAGCCTGCACAGACTCCGGGGAACCAGGTGCCGGGGGCCGGCACCGACTCTTATCCACTGCCTTCCCACCAGGCACGGGGACCGCCACAGTCCGCTCGTGGGCGGACTAGCGGAGAGTCTGTGCGGGAGTCGTACGGGCCTGCAGGAGCAGGTGTTGACGACCTCCTGCCACCAGATCGCTTTCCGCCTTTCATGGGGGTAAGATCTGCTGGTAGAAGCCCCAGCAACATTGCAGAGCCTGGGGAAGTCGGCTTGTCGGCTACGTGCAGTAGCGACGGTCGCATGGACCAGTTGGAGCAAATGGTGGAGCGCCTCGTTCAACAAGAACAGGACCGGGAAGAACGTTGGTCCCGGGCATCGGCTACCCATGGCCATCAGCCGCCGAGTATCTCGCTTTCCTCCGTTGGGACTGCCAGGGGTCTGGAGGACGTCAAATTCGATGCCGCGCCAGCCATGCGGGAGGATGAGGACCTACTGGATGTCGTGCGTCAATTTCCGACTGCGCCTCCTTAGGGAGGGCCTCTACATGCCAAACTGGCAGGTACCGTTAACTTTCTCACCTCCCACCAGCTGCAGGCACGTCTCCTCAGTGACACCATGGATAAGTTCAAGCCACCGGAGAGATGTGTTAATCTCAATGTTCCCTTGGACAATGCTCCAATTTGGGAGAATTTTGCAACGCTGCCAGAGCGCAGGATGCACGTCTTCCTGGGGAATCACGGCATACGCCAGACCCCCAATGTGCCACACTCCACCCAGTTTGAGATTCTCCCCCACCATTTTGCAGCTCCACCACTCCACCACCACATCAGCTGTTCGGGGCAGCCCTGCCAAAGAAGGTAAAAGAGATGGACGAGGTAGCAAAAGCCATTGGCCTCATGAAGCTGCCTTCATCCCGGGCTTACGCCTATCGGCAACCACAGTTTACCGCCTGGAAACCTCGCCCACCGGACAGGATACCTCGGACCAATCCACCGCCTGGGAAATGCGGCCTCCACCTTGTCAAGCCACACCACATCCCCCCAAACCACCGTACACCAGGACCCGCCATTGGCCTTGGGGGTCTGGTTCTACTAAGCAAGTAGCTATGGTGCCCTCACAAGTAGGGGGATGGTTGTGGGCTTTCAGTGATGCCTGGGATAGCATAACTACCGACCATTTTATTTTACAAATTGTTCGGGGTTATGTCATAGAGTTCATTAACGGTCACCTTCCCCCTACTCAGCATGTGCCTCATCGCATCTTTGCGCTCTCTCAAAAAGAGATCGAGCAAGGCCATGCAGAAAATTTTACAGCTCGCAGCCAAAGGGGTGATAGGGAAGACGACGCATGAACCCATTGAGTTCGTGTCCACCATCTTTACTAAAACCTAAAAAGATGGAGGTTGTCGGATCATTGACATAACTCAGTTGAACACTTTCGTATGATATACCCATTTGCAAATGGACCCTTTCGAAAAACTGCTAAGCGGCTGTCTCCAGGGTACTTTGTGGCTTGCATCGATCTCAAAGATGCATACTATACAGTCCCCATCATAGAATCCCATAGGACATTCTTGAAATTTGTCTGCAAGAGATAGTTATGGCAATATGCAGCTTTACCCAATGGCTTAACCACAGCCCCTAGGCTGTTTACCAAAATAGTCAAACCGATTCTGGCTATCCTATGGAGACAGCATTATATCTAGACCTAGACGATATCCTCCTCATGGGTCCAACCCTCCAATTGGCTGAGCTGGCAGTTACAGCAACCATAAATTTATTCAAGACGTTAGGGTTTGTTACCATTCAGACAAATCGAAATTGGCCCCATCTCCAATCTGGGCTTCACTATTGACACGACCTGAATGATAGTCCCTATCCCACCCAGCAAAGCATCTGATATAAAGTATGCATGTATCAGCCTTGCTTGCGCCAGGGTGCCGACCATTCGACATACTGCTAAGGTGATTGGGAAACTGGTAGCCATATTTCCAGCTGCACAATTCGGCCCACTGCACTATCAAAACTTACAACATCTCCGCATTGCAAGCCAATGCTGGGCACTTTCACAGGCCCATACGGCTACCAATTCAGGCTAAATCTGAGCTACAGTGGTGGGTTCACAATATACGTGCGTGTTACAAACCCCTGCTTGTTAGCAACCCGTCAGTGGTGTTACAAACTGACGCAAGCGCCCAAGGCTGGGGTGCGGCTGACACCACGTCCAGTTGTGGTGGCAGATGGGATCCTCAAGAGTCTACCCTCCTTCAGCCGCATGGGATCACTTCTTTGGAGATGCTTTGGGCTTTCCATGGTCTGCGGACATAATGCACCAATTTACAGCATTTACATGTCCGTCTTCAACTAGATAATACCACGGTGGTGGCTTATATAAATCATATGGGTGGTATCAGGTCGTTATCTTGTGACGAATTCGCAAACACAATTGGCACTGGTGTATTGAAAGAAATATTTGGCTCACAGCGACCTATTTACCAGGGAAGCTCAACACAGTGGCAGACACCAGGTCATGTGTGTTTATTGATAACATCGAGTGGATGTTGGACCCCCACATATTTGCATAAATTATAGCTCATTTTGGTACACCAGATATCGACCTCTTTTGCGTACAGGTTGAACCATCAGATACCAACGTCTGTGTCTTGGGAACCAGGACCCTGGGGCAGTGGCTATGGATGCGTTTTCACTCCGCTGGGGGGAAATGGTTCTGCTACACATTTCCCCCATTCTGCCTCATCAGTCAGGTACTGCGGAAAATACAACTATATTCTGCATCTGGCATATTGATCATACCCAATTGGCCTACATTGCCATGGTACCAGGTGGTTCTCCAAATAATCATACGTCCGTGGGTTCAAATTGTTCAACACCCCCACTTTACTCACTAACTCCATTACGGGGGACAGTCATCCGTGCCAATGTCACTTAAACCTGTTGGCTTGCAGGTTCTGAAGAGGACGCTCATGGAGGCCGGCATATCGGCCAGAGCGATGGACCTCATTTCAGCATCGTGCAGAGTATCGACCCAGCAGGAGTACCTCACCCAGATCAGGAAGTGGGAGGCCAACTGCTCCCGAACACATACCACCGACAACTCTGCCACGATCCGTGACATCCTGGAATTCCTAACGGGCCTTCATTACGATGAGGGGCTCAGCTACAGTGCCATCAACAGCGCCAGGAGTGCGCTCTCCTCATACCTGACTATAGGTTTGGGCTCGCACCTTCTAGTGTCCAAATTCATGAGGGGAGTGTTCAACACCAGCCCTCCACGACCCCGATACAACATCACTTGGGATGTGGGTGTAGTACCTACACTACTGAGAAGCTGGTCCCCTATGACAGGACTACCTCTTAACAAGCTCCCCCTTAAAGTGGTGATGCTGATGGCACTGACTTCAGCTCAACGAGACAAGGCCTTGCAGAAGCTTCGGCTGGACAGGGTGGTCTCGATTCCTGCAAAGGTGACTTTCTTTGTGAAGGACCTGCTGAAGCAACATAAACCTGGGTCTTCTGGGCTGCAGTTGGAATTCCGGGTGTACCCCACTGATGCCACCCTCTGCATAGCCACCCATCTCCGCTATTACATCCGAACAACTCGTACCATCCGGCAGATGGAGCAGGGGCTCCTCATCAGCCACCAACAACCACATTGCCGGGTGACTGTGCAGACTATCGCAAGGTGGCTCAGGGTGGTGTTGGGTGCAGCTGGTATCGATACTAACATTTTTTTAAACTCTCACTCTACTAGGGCTGCATCCACATCAGCGGCGAGGGCCATGGAGGTGCCCATGGAGCACATCCTCACCATCGCGGGCTGGGCCAGTGAGTCGACTTTCCAGAGGTTTTACAATAAACCGGTAGTTGCCCCCGCTACATTCGCGGATGCCGTACTGAGAGCCGCTCCGTGAATGTTTACTCTCCGAGTCGGGGTTTTGCTTTGTTGTTCTTGTTTTAATAACTCTGCATTATTTTTCAGCCTGTTCAGTCTGGAATACATTAACAAACTTCCTCCATCAGTATTGCGGCAGTGTGATAGCATGGACGTTGTCCAGGGCGTGTAATCACAGAAGCTTTGAAGTCTTCACGAAGTCACTCACGTGACTCCGAAGTAAAATAGTAAGATTAAACGAGAACTTACCAAGTTTGAAGGTTGATCTTTATTTTATGGGGAGTTGCGATGAGGGATTTCGTGCCCTCCGCTCCCAACCCTCTCTCATAAGGTCAACTTTGTTCAATCTTACTATCTCCTTCCATGATATGTTCTGTGATTCCACACCGCTGCTTTGAAGAATGTCGTGCATGCGTGCTGGCGGGATCTTCACGAAATCACTCATCGCAACTCCTCACAAAATAAAGATCAACCTTCAAACTTGGTAAGTTCTCGTTTAATCATACTATTAAATATTGCCTTTTATTGCAATGGTTTTCAAGTATGGAAGTATTGACACGTCTTCGCAGGGCACAGATGATACTGCGTCTGGTGTGTAGTGTACAGTTTTGTTTACTATATCCAAGGAGCGATGAACTTGCATTGGAGGAAGTGCAATGAAGATTCAGGAGGTTGATTTCTGAAATAAAAGGGAGATGTAAGAAGGATTGGGAATGCTAATATATATTCCCCAATACCATGAGGTATAGGCGGCACGATGGCGTAGCGGTAGAGTTGCCTATTTTCTTTCTGGTGAGACGCAGGAGGATCCGGCCCCGGAAGCACCCCATAGAGCCTGAAGCCTCCAAGTGGCACAACTAGTCCCTCAGAACAGACCTCCGGAGAAGGTTTGAATCAAATGACCACAGCCCTGCAAGACGACAGTCTGGCATCAATTCGACTTGACGTAGACAAGGTACTGGAAAGAAACAGGAAAGGGAGGCTTGGATCGAAGCTGCGGATGATGACAATCTTCATCAGACTAGCTGTGGAAAGGTTTGGAGCAGTGGAGAAGCCTGCCAGAACACCTGTCACCATGAACTAACAAGCATAAAGATCCACAAGATCTGGAAGGAGCTGAAGTCCATCAAGAAGCAATACAAAGAGGAGAGCAAAGAGCAACGTCCCCCCTTGGCTGAGCTGCGAACCATCCTGAGGAAGAAGCTGCTGATCCTCCGTAGAGCTGAGTGGCACCAAAGACACCGGAAGGAAAGAGCCAGGAAGCGAGCATCCTTCATAGCCAACCCCTTCAGCTTCACCCAAACAATGCTAGGGTAGAAACGTAGTGGGAGTTTGGCTTGCTCTAAGGAGGAGATCGACCAGCACATTCAGACCACCTACAGCGACCCCGTCAGGCAGCAGAAGCTGGGCCAGTGCAACATCCTGATAAGACCACCTGCACCCATCAAGGAGTTTGATAATAGAGAGCCATTCCTGAAAGAGGTCCAGGCGTTGTGAAGAGAGCAAGATCTGGCTCAGCCCCTCACCAGAGCAGAGTCCCTACAGGGTCTATAAGAA
Organism: Okamejei kenojei; assembly: GCA_035221665.1. NCBI lineage: Eukaryota > Metazoa > Chordata > Chondrichthyes > Rajiformes > Rajidae > Okamejei > Okamejei kenojei. The sequence continues at coordinate 17,890,960 of CM069135.1, read as the reverse complement.
CTGCCCCCTTGTTACTGTAACGGCTGTGGAAGATACTGAAAGTCCTCTGGAGGAGACGGAAAGAGGTGCAGCAGTGGCGATTTGCTGAAGGAGTTTTGATCCCAAAAGAAGAAGATTCCAAGAAAAATCGATGTTCAAGATCATCTCCTTGCTAAGTGTTGAAGGCAAGAGCTTCTTCAGCATAGTGGCGAGGCAGCTAACCAACGTCTTCTCCAGCAATGGCTACATCGACAGCTCAGTGCAAAAGGGAGGCTTATCTAGAGTGCCGGGATGTCTAGAGCACACAAGAGTGGTGACCCAGCTTATCAGAGATGCCAGGGAGAACAAGGGAGACCTGACATAGTTCTGGCTTGACCTGGCCAATGCCTACGGCTCCATCCCGTACAAGCTAGACAGTCATGGCCAAGCATCATGTGCTGGGCCAAGTGGCAGATCTCATCCTGGACTATTACAACCAGTTCAGCATGAGAGTCTCAGAAGGGTCAGTAACATCAGAGTGGCATAGACTGGAGGTTGGGATCATCTCAGGCTGTACCATCTCTGTGATCCTTTCTGCCTTGGAGATGAACATGATTGTCAAGTCTGCCGAGCCAGGAGTGCCGGGGCCTGCGGGCTAAGTCAAGAATGCGCCAACCACCAATCAGAGCCTTCATGGACGACCTGACTGTCACCACTGAGTCAGTGCCAGGAGGCAGGTGGATCCAGCAGGGGTTGGAGAAACTGATTGGATGGGCAAGGATGAGGTTTAAGCCAGGAAAATCAAGGTCACTGGTGCTGAAGAAGGGCAAAGTCATGGACAGGTTCTGCTTCAGCATCGAAGGGACACCAATCCCAACTGTCTCCGAAAGGCCAGTGAAGAGTCTTGGCAAGGTGTTTAACAGCAGCCTGAAGGATACTGCATCTGTCCAGGCAACCTGTCAGGAGCTGGAGAGCTTGTTAAGAGTGGTGGACCGGTCGGGGCTTCCCGGCAAGTTCAAGGCGTGGCTTTACCAGCAGGGTATCCTGCTAAGGATACTCTGGCCACTGCCTGTCTACGAAGTCCCAATCTCCAACGTAGAGAGATTTGAGAGGAAAGTCAGCAGCTTCCTCGGGAGGTGGCTGAGACTGCACATCACCATTTACGGAAATAACACCAAGCTCCAGCTGCCCCTGAGGTCCCTGGAGGAGGTGTTTAAGGTGAAGCGGGCCAGAGAGTTGATGCTGTACAGGGACTCCAGCGACCCCAAGGTGGCTCAGGCAAGGGTGGAGGTGAAAACCGGGAAGAAGTGGAGAGCCTGCGAAGCCTTGCTGGAAGAGGAGTCTCGGATACACCATAGAGTCCTGCGGGAGCAGTGATTTGGGGAAGAGCTGGTCTGGGAATCTTCCCAACTCCCCTGTTTGACAAGGTGAAGGGGAAGGAGAGGCGCAGGCTGTCCAGGAGGAAGCGAGGGCAGCGGTGGAGGAGGAGAGGTCTACCAGAGTGGTTGGCTTGAGGCAGCACGAGGCCTGTACAAGGTGGGAGCAGGCCATGGACCGAAAAGTCACATGGACTGAGCTCTGGCAGGCTGAACCATAGCATATCAAGTTCCTGATCCAGGCAGTGTACGATGTCCTGCCCAGCCCATTGAACCTCTTCATCTGAGGCAAAGCGGAATCTCCGGATTGCCCGCAATGCTCAGGCAAGGGGACGTTTGAACACATCCCGAGCTGCTGCCCGAAGGCTCTCGTGCAGGGCAGGTACAGCTGGCGTCACGACCAAGTTCTTAAACTCATTGCAGCAGCCATCAGCATGGGAATCAGCAGCTGCAGACGAGCAAGCCTCACCACCCAGATGATCATCTTCATGAAGGCCGGAGTGCAGCTGCCATGAGCCACAGCAGCCAGGAATCCATCAGGAATCCTGGCGACTGCACAGGACTGGCAGCTTTCTGTAGACCTGGTGAAACGGCTGAAGTTCCCACAGTGCATTGCCACAATCACCCTGAGGCCAGACATCCTCCTGGTCTCAGAGGCAACTAAAAACATCGTCTTGTTGGAACTGACAGTGCCATGGGAGGACCATGTGGAGGAGGCTCACGAGAGGAAGAAGACCAAGTACGAAGAGCTGGTCATAGACTGCCGTAAGCAGGGCAGGAAGGCAAGGTGTATGCCCATCGAGATTGGCTGCAGAGGTTTTGCAGGACAATTGCTCTATAAAGCCTTGGGTGGACTGGGCATTAACGAATGCGAGAGGAGAAGAGCCATTAACAACACCACAGAGGCAGCGGTGAAAGCCTCGTGTGTGATGTTGAAGGACCCGAAACACCCAATGACCCCAGGTTACATCACTGATAATGTGTTCAGGAGCATCAAGAGATGTATTTTATCAATCTGCCTTACAGCGCCAGAGACCCGGGTTTGATTATGACTACGGGTGCTGTCTGTACAGAGTTTGTACATTCTCCTCGCAACCTGTGCGGGTTTTCTCCGGGAGCCCTGATTTCCTCCCACATTCCAAAGATATACAGGTTTGTAGGCTAATTGGCTTGGTGTCATTGTAAATTGTCCCTAGTGTGTGTAGGATAGCGTTAGTGTGTGGGGATCGCTGGTCGGCGAGGACTCGGTGGTCTGACGGTCCTGTTTTCGCGTTATATCTCTAAACTAAACTAAACAAAATTAAACTAGTACCAGCTTTTTACATGGCACCTTATCAAATGCTTCTAAAAATCTAATATACTACACCTACAGATCCTTTGTATTGACTCATCTTATAACATCCTCAAAGAATTCTATCAAATTTATCAAACATGATTTACCTTTCATAAAACCATGTTAACTGGGTTTGATTACATTAAGCTTCTCTAAATGACTAGCTGTTTCTTCATTAATGTTTGACTGTAACATTTCATCAACAGCATGATATTAGGTTAATGGATCAACAAACATATGGGTTGAGCTCAAAAATAAGAAAGAGGCAATTACTCTAATGAGAGTATTTTATAGGCCACCCAATAGCTAGCGGGATATAGAGGTTCAGATGTGTACACAGATTACGAAAGGATGCAAGAAACATAGGTTTGTTGTCGTGGGTTACTGTAACTTCCCCAGTGTTGATTGGGACTTACAAGGGGATGAGACAGGGTAGCATTTGTTAGGGGCATCCAAGAAGGTTTCCTTAAACAGTATGTGAATAGTCTGACTCAAGATGGAACCATACTGACTGGATCATGTAATGGGAAATGAGCCTGATTAGGTGACTGGTGTTGCAGTTGAATAATAATCGGGGAGAGTGATCACAACTCCATAACTTTCAAGATTGTCTTGAATGAGGACAGGTCTGTATGTTGGGGGAAGGTACTTAATTGGGCAAGGCAGATGACAATGTCATTAGGCAGGAGCTAAAGAGGGTAGATTAGGATCAGTTGTTTTGGGGTAAATCCACAGATGATATATGGGAGTGTTAACGAAGGAACTGCAGATGCTGGAGAATCGAGGGTACACAAAAGGCTGGAGAAACTCAGCGGGTGCAGCAGCATCTAAGGAGCGAAGGAGATAGGCGACGTTTCGGGTCGAGACTGAAGGGTCGAGACGCTTCGGGTCTGAAGAAGGGTCTCGACCCGAAACGTCGCCTACCTCCCTCGCTGCTTAGATGCTGCTGCACCCGCTGAGTTTCTCCAGCCTTTTGTGTACCGATGATATATGGGAGTTGTTTAAAGACCATTGGATCAAAGTGCAGGAACAATATGTTCCAGTAAGGAGGAAGGATAAAGACTGCAAGGTAAAGGAACCATGGATGACCAATAAGGATGTAATCTTGGTCAGGAAGAAAAAGTAAGTGTGTGCCAGGTTTCAGAAGGCGGTATCAACCAGGGCTGTTTTGTACCTCACTTACATCCTCCGACTTCAAGCACAGATTAATCTATGCTTAGAGTTGGCGGATGTAATTGAGGTACTAAAGAGTATTAATCGAGGAGGACTTGGAGGGCAGTGAGATCAAAGTGGAGCATACAAATCTGCTAGGGCAGTTTGAGATCGAGAAGAAAGTGGTGCTGAGGCACTTGAAGAACATTAATATAGATAAAAGGGTCTGATGGGATCTGTACCAGGTTATTGAGGGAGGCAAGAGAGGAGATAGTGGGATCCTTAACGAGGATCTTTGTTTCTTCTCTAGCCACAGGTGACTGGACCGTGGCCAATGTTGTTTATCCATCAGGCGAGAATGAAATGCTCGGAGAAGGAGACAGAGGTGCAGCGCGCAGGCCTTGAACCTGGTGAGACGCAGGAGGAGCCCGGCCAGGACTCACCCCACAGGGCCCAGTCCCTCCACGCACTAGAGTCTCCCAACCGCTGCAGAGTAGTTATTAAGATGGCTGACACACGGGCGGTTGCTGCTGGGACGCAAGTCGGGGCCTGATCAACCCCGGCTGGGTCGCCTGGGCGAGGGTGTCTGATGTTGTGAGACCTGAAACACCCGATGACCCCAGATCACATCACTGAGGATGCGTTCCAGCACATCTAGAAGATGTATACTTTTCACATTTGTTTAAGAAGAGATGTAGAGAGAGTCTGGGGAACTATAGGTCAGTGAGTCTCACATAGGAAAACTATTGGAGAGAATTCTTTGAAATAGGATTTACTCGCATTTAGATGAGAATGAGCTAATTACGGGTAGCTGGGACGGCTTTTTACCCGGCAGATTATGACTTACTAACTTGATTGAGCTTTTTTGAGGAGGTGACAAATGTGATTGATGAAGGTAGGGCAGTGGATGTTGTATGCAAGCATTTTATTAAGGCTATTGATAAAGTCCCACATGCTAGGCTGATCCAGAAGATTAAGATGTATGAGTTTCACGTTGAATTGGTTATATGGATTCAAAACTAACTTATTCATGGAAGACAGAGGGTTGTGGTGAAAGGTAAATATTCTGGCTAGAGTTCTGTGACCAGTGGAGTTCCGCATGGGATAAATTACCTAGATATAAATGGAGATTGGTTGGTGAGTAACTTTGCTAATGACACCAAAATTGGAGGAGTTGCAGACAGTGAGGAATGCTGTCAGAAGATACAGTGGATATAAATCAGCTGCAAAAGTAGGAAGAGCAATGGCAGATGGAGTTTAACCCAAGCAAGTGTGAAGTGCTTCACTTTGGGAGGTTGAATATGTAGAAAAAGTATGTAGTTACTTGCAAGACCATTAATAGCATTGATATGCAGAGAGATTTTGGAGTCCAAGTTTCGTAGCTCGCTGAAGGTGGCAGCATAAGTAGATAGGGTAGTAAAGAAGCCAGAAGGTATCCCAGGGTACTTAAGGAGGTGGCTTTAGAAATCGTGGACGCATTGGTGATAATTTTCCAATGTTCTATAAACAATCACAATTCACAAACAATCTTCCTGATATAGTGTTAAAGAAGGAACTGCAGATGCTGGAAATTCGAAGGTGACTGAAGAAGGGATTTGGCCCGAAACATTGCCCATCTCCTTCGCTCTTTAGATGCTGCTGCACTTGCTGAGTTTCTCCAGCTTTTTGTGTACCTTCCTGATATAGTAGTGGCCAGAGGATCTGGGGTGACAGAGGAACTGAAGGAAATCCACATTAGGCAGGAAACGGTGTTGGATAGACTGATGGGACTGAAGGCTGCTAAATCCCCAGGGCCCTGGGATGGTCTGCATCCCAGGGTACTTAAGGAAGTGGCTCTGAAAAACGTGGATGGATTGGTGATAATTTTCCAATGTTCTCTAGACTCAGGATCAGTTCCTGTGGATTGGAGGGTAGCTAATGTTATCCCACTTTTTAAGAAAGGCGGGAGAGAGAAAACGGGGAATTATAGACCAGTTAGCCTGACATCAGTGGTGGGGAAGATGCTGGAGTCAATTATAAAAGATGAGATAGCAGTAACAGGATTGGTTACTGCTATCTCATTTGGATAGCAGTAAAAGGATTGGTCAGTCAGCATGGATTTGAGGATGTAACTAGGAAAATGGACAAGGGAGAGCTAGTGAAAGTAGTGTACCTGGACTTTCAGAAAGCCTTTGATAAGGTCCCACGTAGGAGAATAGTGGGCAAAATTAGAGCACATGGTATTGGGGATACGGTACTGACATGGATAGAAAATTGGTTGCCAGTCAGGAAGCAAAGAGTAGGGATTAACAGGTCCCTTTCAGAATGGCAGGCAGTGACTAGTGGGGCACCGCAAGGCTCGGTGCTGGGACCGCAGCTATTTACATTCTTCGTCGTGGCTATCCCTCGAGGTCGAGGATGATGGTCTACGTTCCGTTATCTTTATGGACACTAAGGTGGCTTATGAGTCCAATCCTGGCTTTGAAGGTTCTTCGGCATTCAGGACTGGTAGTGCCAGATGGCAGATCGGCCTTTGCTTGTTGCTGCCTCTCTTTTTAATTCTGTGCATCTGTTGGCTTCGAAGGTCGCTGTTCCATTTTGGTCGCCAGAGTTTCCTGTCCTTGGCATTGGTACTGCTACCGAACAACTTTTCTGCCTCTGTCCAAAGTTGAGCGATTGAATTACGTATTCACCGCTTCCGTGCCGGTTCTTGAATAAGAGTTTCCAGCCATCATGTGGCCTGCTCCCGTCGCCCTTCCCCGATCGCCGAAAGTCTTGAGACGTTTTGTACTGGTCGCAGAACCAAGACTGCTGTGTGTGTGTTTGTTTAACGTGTACTTGGTGTTGCACTCCAAGAAAACAACGGTCCTTCACAAATCAATCAACTCATTCCAATGGCAAGGGAACCAAGACGATTGAAGCTGATAGATCTGTTGCAGCCTTCTTCCGCCTTCACAGCCGTTGAGTTCAAGATAACTTTGTCCACCGGGTCCGCCATTGAGGTCTTATAGGTTGGATCGTTCTTAGTCTGGACCCTCATCCTCGACCTTACTGCCAGTGTGAACTGTGAGAAGGATGCCATGAGGATGCAGGGTGACTTGACAGGTTGGTGAGTGGGCAGATGCATGGCAGATGCAATTAATGTGGATAAATGTGAGGTTATCCCCTTTGGTGGCAAGGACAGGAAGGCAGATTATTATCTAAATGGTGTCAAGTTAGGAAAAGGGGGACTACAACGAGATCTGGGTGTCCTTGTTCACCAGTCACTGAATGTAAGCATGCAGGTACTGCAGGCAATGAAGATAGCTAATGGCATGTTGGCCTTCATAAAAAACAGAGTTGAGTATTGGAGCAAAGAAGTCCTTCTACACTTGTACAGGGCCCTGGTGAGACCACAACCTGGAGTATTGTGTGCAGTTTTAGTCTCCAAATTTGCAGAAGGACATTCTTGCTATTGAGAGGAGTGCAGAGTAGGTTCACAAGGTTAATTTCCTGGATGGCGAGACTGTCATATGTTGAAAGAATGGGGCGACTGGGATTGTATACACTGGAATTTAGAAGGATGAGAGGCGATCTTATTGAAACATATAAGATTATTAAGGGATTGGACATGCTAGAGGCAGGAAACATGTTCCTGATTTGGGGGATTCCAGAACTAGGGGCCACAGTTTAAGAATATGGTGAAGGCCATTTAGAATGGAGATGAGGAAAAACCTATTTACCCAGAGAGTTGTGAATCTGTGGAATTCTCCGCCTCAGAAGGCAGTGGGGGCCAATTCTCTGGATGCTTTCAAGAGAGAGTTCTTAAAGATAGCAGAGTCAAGGGATATGGGGAGAAGGCAGGAACGGGGTACTGATTGTGGATGATCACAGTGAATGGCGGTGTTGGGTCGAAGGGCCGAATGGCTTACTCCTGCACCTATTGTCTATTGTCTGTTGCCTATTGTATGCTTGCCTTCATCGTTCGGGGTATTGAATATGTCAGGAAGATAAGAAACTGCTCTATGGACTTAGTTTTCCGCTGCATTTCGAGTATTGCATGCAGTTCGGGTTACCCCATTGCAGGAAAGATGGAGACTTTGAAGCCGGTGCAGAGGAGTTTAACCAGAATGCTGCCTTGATTATAGTATGGACATGTCAAAGATTAGAGATCATAGCTTTAAGGTGAGAGAGGCAAAGTTTAAATGTGATGTACAGGGCAAGTTTTGTACAGGGAGAGTGGTGGGGGCCTGGAATGCACTGCTAGGGGTGGTGGTGAAGGCAGATATGATTGTGTCATTTAAGCGGCTTTTAGATAGGCACATGGAAGCGCAGGGAATGGAGTGGTGTGGATCATGTACGGGCAGATGAGATCAGTTTAACGGCATCATGTTCAACAAAATCATTGTGGGCCGAAGGACCCGTTCCTGTGCTGTATTGTTCTATGTTCTATGTTCTAACAGAGGATGAGCTAATAGGCTTGTGGTTACCTGAATCCATTAATCAAAGGTGGTATTGTGGCCAAGAGTTGATGGGGCATTGCCTCATTCATTGATGTTGAGGGCTCAAGGAGCCAACTAGTATAATTGCTGTATACTCTGTTCTCACGTCCTCTTACTGCAAACTTCAGTCACTATAGTTAAGGGGCAACTGAACTATTCACCATAACACCAGATGGCCTTGAAAGGGGTTTACACATTTCCCACTTCCCACTACCAGCTACTGAATGCACAAAATGTTATTAACATTAAACATGTAAGGAAACAATGAACTAAAGTCATAGATGAGGTCAAAGAGGTTCACTTATTTAGATAAATATTCACTTCAGAGCAGACCTGACTCTTGACATCTCTGGTCTAATATCTCAGATGCATGGATTATTCCTCATCTGTAGCAATACAAGTCTTGTATCCAGTGTGTACTGCAGTCAATCTATCGCACAGTGCCATATTTGCAACACATTCATCACAAAGACAATGAATTATGGAAAAGATTTCTGGGCCAAAACTCTCCAATTTGTTGACTCAATGGCTTCAGCCAATTAATGTCTCACTGAACAATGCTTATTGATTATAACATAATTGCAAAGGAAAGAAAGCTGCCAATGTACAACCAGACAAAAGTGTTGAATCCCACATGTAGTGAAGCAAATGGATTTGAAACCATTAGGTACCACACAAAAGGGCACCAGTCCACAGAATGCAAGTACATCATAAAACCTAATCAACAATTATGTCATTAGTTTTTCAGCGTTAATGGGATATATGTAAATATGATAAACAACATATTATAATCCATGACAAACGTTCAGCACATTGGATTTCATGTCAGCGTATTGAGTATATTAATTTGGAGGTCATGTTACAGTTAAACCCCTGTCTCACGGTGCGAGTTGACCCACGAGTGACCCCGAGTTGTCACTCGCGGTAATCACGTACACTAAACGTAGTGGGAACGTCGGAACTCTTGCGAGCAACTTAGCGACTCGTGGCGCTAACCGCAGGTATCCGTGAAACTTGGAACTCGTGAAAAAAATCAAACAGGTTTGATTTTTTCCACGAGTCAAATTTACACTTCAAGTTAAAAATTGAAACATTTTAAACTCGTTTATAACGTGGTGGCCCGTGCGTTTACCTTAAGTGATTTGTGAGTCTACCGTGGGAACTCTTAACTCAGCGGGCAGGCAGCATCTCTGGAGAGAAGGAATGGGTGACGGGATGACATTTCCAAATTTCTCCAGCCCCATGTGTTCACTTTTTTCAATTAGCATCTGCCCTTTCTTGTGTATGACATTATTTGTATCTACAGTGCCTTGTGTCTTGGCAATTCATGATTCACACACACACAATGCTGGGGTAACTCACACACACACACAAATGCTGGGGTAACTCACACACACACACACACACACACAATGCTGGAGTAACTCACACACACACACACACAATGCTGGAGTGACTCACACACACACAATGCTAGGGTAACTCACACACACACACACACACAATGCTGGAGTAACTCGCACACACGCACATACACAATGCTGGAGTAACTCGCACACACGCACACACACAATGCTGGGGTAACTCGCACACGCACACACACAATGCTGGGGTAACTCGCACACACACACACACAATGCTGGGGTAACTCACACACACACACACACACAATGCTGGAGTAACACACACTCACACGAACAATGCTGGAGTAACACACACTCACACACACAATGTTGGAGTAACTCTCACACACACACACACACACACACACACAATGCTAAGGTAACACACACACATACACACAATGCTGGAATAACTCACACACACACACACGAACAATGCTGGAGTAACTCACACACACACAATTCTGGAGTAACTCAGCGGGACTGGCAGCATCTCCGGAGAGAAGGAATGATGATGTATCGGGTCGAGACCCTTCCTTAGACCATTACCCAGAGATGCTGCCTGTCCCGCTGAGTTACTCCAGCATTTCGTCATATTTAAACCAGCATCTGGACGTCCTTCCCACATAATAACCAATGAGATTCCCCACTAAACTTCCGTGTCCTCATTGTTCCCCTCTCTGTCTTCCCCAGACCTCGGCTGCAATGTCACCGCTGGCAAATCCGTTCATTCTCGTTCTACTGCACCCGCTCCTCGGTGAAGCGGCTAACTTCATTCAAAAAATTGGATTGTCACATTGGCGGCACAGCAGTAGAGTTGCTGCCTCACAGCGCCAGAGACCCGAGTCACACATGAAAGGGATAATACGGTATAGTGTCTGAACTACATGAACTACACACATGAAAGGGATAAGACGGTATAGTGTCTGAAGAACCGACCCGAAACCTCACCTATTTCTTTTCTCCAGAGATGCTGCCTGAGCCGCTGTGTTACTCCAGCTTTTTGTGTCTATCTTCAGTGTAAACCAACATCTGCAATTCCCTTCCCGCACAATATAGTATGAATGTCGGGTTTCTAATGTGATACACAATAGATAGGGCACCATCCTCGGGCCAACCTGGTGTCAGGCTGTAGGAAGCAGCTGCAGATGCTGCTTTAAACCGAAGATAGACGCAAAATGCTGGAGTCACTCAGCGGGACAGGCTGCCGTCGTCCATATTCTAGTGACACTCAACACTTTGGTGTTCCCGTGCAGCTCTACATCAGAACAAAACACTCGAAGAAGGGTCTCGACGCGAAATGTCACCCATTCCTTCTCTCCATAGAAACATAGAAACATAGAAATTAGGTGCAGGAGTAGGCCATTCAGCCCTTCGAGCCTGCACCGCCATTCAATATGATCATGGCTGATCATCCAACTCAGTATCCCGTACCTGCCTTCTCTCCATACCCTCTGATCCCCTTAGCCACAAGGGCCATAGATGCTGCCTGTCCCGCAGAGTTACTCCAGTTGTTTTATTCTGATGTAAAACTGCACGGGAACACCAATGTATTGAGTGTCACTAGAGTATGGTCGGCGGCTGCTGGATCACAAAGCTTTTCCACGTGGATCCCACTGAACATATGCAGATCTTATCTTTTCACGCTTATTGCAATCCCACGTAAAACTCATTCTCACGAAGTTCAATGCGAGGTGCCGCAGGCAATTCAAGTCTAGCCTGCCTTCCGAACATTACACGCTATAGATACCTGAATGAGACTGATTTACTCACTTTACCATTGCACCACAAGTCTCTGTTCATTTAGGTTTCTGTTATGTTTCATGTTGGCCGTATCGTGTTTTTTTTAATATCACTACCGTGAACTTTCCCGGAGCTTTGTATATTTAAAACACTTGCATTGTCAATAATTCGTACTTTTATTAACATAAAAAAGCTGCTGCATATCTTGTAAGTCGAGTTAACTTAAAGGCCGCATTCCTTCTCAGCAGCAATTTAGATGAATTGTCCGGAATAGTTTCGCGAGGCTGGCTATCGGCGGTAAAGGGGAAACATGCTTCAGCGCATTGCAACTTATTGGCCGAGCCACAAAAAAAGTAGGAGTTTCTGTTGTCAAAACGAACATCTGTCATAATACTATAAATCTCATTTCAGATAGATGTTTAATCTTTCATGTTGCAACAGTCGCGCCAATCGCCGATCCTCTGCAAATGTCAGTCAGCGGTTAGTTGTCATTTCACTTGTTGCTTTCTCTCGTCTATTTTGTGACCGGCTTTAAAACAGGGCCAATTTATGTCCGCGGGGAATAATCAGCCCGTTGAACAAAAAGCCTTCATTCACGGTTAGCTCAAGAGTAACGGGAGAGGAACTTGGTAACTTGGGAGAGGAACTTGCAACATCGCAGAAATTACATACCCGTGGGAACTCGGTTAAACACTTGAACATAAACTTGTAATCTCGTACATAACCACGAGTCTGTTTTTTTTCTTTCACTTGGGGTCACTTGTGGGTGGACTCGCACCGTGAGACAGGGCCATTACAGCATATAAGATGTTGGTGAAGCCACATTTAGAGTATCATGTTCAGTTTTGGTCACAGGGAAGACATTGCCAAGCTTGAAATGGTTCAGTGAAGATTTGCCAGGCCTCGGTGGACTGAGATGTAGGGGGAGGTTGAGTAGGCTAGGACTTTATTCTTTGGAGCGCAGGAGGATGAGGGATGATCTTATAAAAGTGTACAAAATCATGAGAAGAATAGATTGGGTAAATGCACAGAGTCCTTTGCCCAGAATAGGGGAATTGACAGCCAGAGGACATATTATAGATTTAAGGTGAGGGGGGGGGGGGGGGGGGGGGGGAAGATTTAATGGGAACCTGAGGGGTAACTTTTTCTGCAAAGGGTGATGGGTATGGAACAAACTGCCAGAGGACGTAGTTGAGGAAAGTAATATTGCAATGTTTAAGAAACATTTAGACAGGTGCATGGAAAGGGCAGGTGTTGAAGGTTATGGGCCAAAAGCAGGCAGGTGAGACTAGTGTAGATGGGGCATGTTGGCCTTGTTCATCTTCACCTCCAAGAATTCACCTGTGTCGCCGTTTCCTCCTGGGATTACATTTATATGGCACACTTAATGTTCCAAATTCATTCAAAAACTAAGCACAAAGCACATGCAACATAAGTTCTCAAATGTAGGAAAACTAAGAAATCACAACATGGACCACTAGTGGCATTGATTTAAAACCAAAATGACATTTGCGATTGAGGAGTGATTAGTTGTAAGAAAATTACCCTACCATGTTAAAAGTGATGCAATAGATCTCCCACACAAATCATCTCATCATTACATCAAAGGGGAAAATGCAACCATCTACCCAAGTCTCTGGATGGGAACATATTAATTTATCTTTATGAGTGATATAGAAAAAAGAGCATTGAACAGTACAACACAGAAACATGCTGTTTGACCCCCAATGTCTGTGCCGAACATGATGTCAAGTTTCATTTATGCCCTCTGACTGCATATGATCCATCCCTCAATTCCCTGCATATCTATGTGCCTGCCTAAAAACCCCTTAAATGCCACTCCTGTATCTGCCTCCATCACCACCCCAGGCACATGATGTAGCCTCAGCTTCAACAGATGACAACATAAAGCATTAGAATAGGAGGTTTCAAAAGAATTATTTCAAAGTGTCCTTCAAAACCAAATCAATGAGGCACTGGAGTAATTCAGCAATTCAAACAGTATCTCTGAAGAACATGGATAGGTGATGTTTCAGGTCATATCCGAAACATCACCTATCCATGTTCTCCAGGGATGCTGCCTGACTCGCCGAGTTACTCCTGCACTTTATGTCCTTTTGTGTAACTGGCATCTGCAGTTCCTTGATTCTGCCAATTGAGGTTCTGAAGCAAATATGGAGTCAGAGCCTTGAAAATTTTTGAATAGTGACTTTTGAATAGTGTATATACTGTTAATACACTAACCTTAAGGCAAGATGATTCAGCAAACTGGGAGTTATAGGGAATGAATATCACGAACAGTCAGCTAAGGATCAAACAGAAAAAAACTTGGATCAATATCTTACTCTGTGCCTTACTACCAGCAGCGCATGGGAACAACTGTATGATTTGGACTTTGGCCCTTCATATCAACATTCTATTGAGGAGTAATAGACCAGGCTTAACAGCTGCAAATAGTACAAAAACATTTCCTCCCTTTTTTGTGCAAAGTTGAGCTGGTGCTGGAGAACCGATGGATCATTGATCCTCCAGGTGATGACAACAGTCGAGGAAAGGAAGGAAGATTGTCCCAATAATCAGGTGATAAGGACTTTGATGGTTGTATCAGGCCAAAGAGAAGAAGGCCTTAATTTCTCTGATTGGGTTAAGGGTTGGAGAAGCAGTCAGATGGGGATTTGGTGCTGAGGAGCCTGAAGGATATCCACAGTAATGGGGATGGAAAGGTTGAAGCTATAGAGGAAGTAAAGCATTTTAAAGGATTCCAATAGGAGCATCCATGCATCTGACGATAGGCATGGATCTGCATATGCTGATCCCCTTTAAGTAACACTGTTGGAAACCTCATCTGAACACATATACTCGAGTCTCAAGGAAGAGAGGTAATCTCACTGAAACTAAAAAAAAACTCTCCTCGGGCTTGACAGGGAGAACACAGGGAGGATAATTTAGCACCAGGGGTAAGCCTCAAAATAAGGAATCATCCATTTAAAACAAGTTCAAGTTCGTTCACAGTTATTGTCACATGCACCAATTGGTACAGTGAAATATGAGTTACCATACAGCCATACGAATAAAAAGAATACAATACACAATAGAGTTTAACATAAACATCCACCACAGTGGAATCAACATTTCTCACTGTGATGGAAGGCAATAAAGTTCAGTCATCTTCCTCTTAGTTCACTCATGATTGGGGTCTTTGAACCTTCCGCAGTTGCTGCTACGGATGGCCCGATGTACAGGACCTGTCGCCAGGATAATCGAAACTCCAATGTCAGGACGGAGGAACACACTCTGTGGCTTGGAGTTGCCGAATCGGCCACTTAAGTGACTGAGAAACGGTTTTCCCCTATACCCCCACCACCCCTCACATAAGACATACTGAGAAACATTAAAACATACATTTAGAAGCACTAACAATAACAAAAAGTGTGAAAGGACTAACTAACAGAGATAGGAGACAAAAGGAACTGCAGATGCTAGAATCTTGCTTAAAACAGCAAGTGCTGGAGTAACACAGTGGGTCAGACAGCATCTGCAGAAGGAATGGATCAGTGGCATTTCAGGTTGGGACATGCAGCTTCACCTATCCATTCCTTCCAAAGATGCTACCTGGCTTGCTGAGTTACTCCAGAGATAAGGAGAAAGCTTTTTGTCCAAAAGTTGGTGATTCTTTAGAATTATTTGCACAAGAGGCCTATGGAGGTTCCATACCTGACTATTTTTAAGATTGAGATTACCAGACATTTGAAAATGGAGGGAACCGAGGGATATGGTGGAAAACCGTGCTGAAGTTAAAGTTCACCCTTGCAGTTATTGAAAGGCAGGGTGGGCATGGGAAGCAAAATTCTTCAGTTTCTTAGATTATTAGTTTCATTATGAGTAAACCTTGCAGTTCATGGGCCGCAATGTCAATCTAATGCAGATGAATAGTAAGATTAAATGAGAACTTACCTGTTCGAAGTTTGATCTTTATTTTATGAGGTGTTACGATGAGGGATTACATGAAGAAGCCCCGCCAGGCGCATGCGCGTCATACTTCAAAGCAGCGGCATGAAAAACACAGAAACCGATAGCCGAGGTAAGATAGTAAGGCTCACAAAGACTAGAACTACCAGATGATCATTTAGATTATGAGGGTCGGGAGCGGAAGGCACGTAATCCCTCATCGTAACTCCTCATAAAATAAAGATCAAACTTCGAACAGGTAAGCTCTCGTTTAATATTACTATTTTACTTCGGAGTCACGTGAGTGACTACGTGAAGATTGTAAAGCTCTGTGATTTTCATGCCGTAGATTCACTCCATACGGCACACTGCTTCAGTTGACACAGTAGTGAATAAATAATATATTGAACATTGCTTCAAATTATTCAATAACTATGTTAATAATAATAATAATAATAATAATAATAAATAATAATAATAACAAGTAATAACCCCTCTATCCCAGGGGAAAATAACAACAAATTATATGAAACAATTATATGAAACAAAGCAAACAAATTGAACAGAACACAACATAGCATGTGCAAACCCTGGCACTGTGACAACAGGTTTATCATAAATCTAAAAAAAAAAAGACTTCTGCGGCCTCTAGAATCTGGTCGAGCAGCATGTCCTGCGCCTTCGCCGCGGACATTGATACGGCCCTTGTGGAGTTGAGATTTAACACAAGAGTGTGAACTCCAGCTAAATACAGAACCTGTTTTAACCATCTAGAATAGTTTGTACTGTCACTTTTATTTATTTATTTACTTATTTATTTATTCAAATTTTTATTTTTATTTTTTATTTTGTGGGTAATGAGCATTGGTGTCCCACAATCTCGGAGACTCTTAGTTACTTTAATATATTGAGTCAGATGCATAATCACACACAATATTTGGTTGACAGGGTATGCTTTAAAGATTACCTTGGTTCCAGCCTTCCCTGGCTTGCTTTGCCTGCTTAGATCATAGACATAAAAAGTAATTTTATCTACAGACAACTGCATACAATCTAAGCGCATCATTTGTAATGTTTGTACTCATTGTGCTGAACCTAATGACATGAGCATAACCACTTTAAATATTAAGTTCTGAAAAGACAGTGCCGTAATTGGAGCCCACTGTCGAAGCAATGTGAGAATTACATACCTCTAAAATCGGGACGGATGAACCCATAGATTGTCATTTTGAAAATTGTCCTAAATAGGAGGACTTATTAATGGCACTATATCTCAGGTGCAACATAGCAAGGAACTCCAATACATCCGATATGAGAATGATAAAATATATCTGACTGTATAGAAAAGATTTCCCATTCCTTATATGAGGTTTCTTAGTGCTATCTATCCAAGCTGCAGTTATAACAACATTGTGCTATCCAGCCCATCAGAGAAACATAGTAACATAGAAATTAGGTGCAGGAGCTTCAGCCTGCACCGGCATTGATCCTCCTCCAGCTCACCACTAAAAACGATGGTCCTAAAATACCCCAGTGACCCCTTGTCCTGGACAACATCGGTCTTCCTGCATCCGCAAACTTCGAGATCTATCCAGTTGCATTTAATTCCCTCCCTCTATGTCCCAAATCCATTAATGTACATTGTAAATAGCTGGGGCTATGTCCCAGCACTGAGCCTTGCTGCCGCACCCCACTAGTCACTGTCTGCATCCTGCATCCTGAAAAGGACCCGTTCACTCCTACTCTTTGCTTCCATGTCTGCCTGTCTGCCAGCCAGTTCTCTATCCACATCAATACTGAACCACCAATACCGTGTGCTTTAAGTTTGTATACCAATCTCTTGTGTGGGACCTTGTCGAAAGCCTTCTGAAAGTCCAGATATAACACATCCACTGCTTCTCCCTTATCCACTCTACTAGTTGCATCCTCAAAAAATTCAATAAGATTCGTCAGACATGATTTACCCTTCGTAAATCCATGCTGACTTTGTCCAATGATTTCACCAGTTTCCAAATGCGCTGCTATCCCATCTTTAATAATTGACTCTAGCAGTTTCCCCACTACCGATGTTAGACTAACTGGTCTGTAATTCCCCGTCTTCTCTCTCCCTCCCTTTTTAAAAAGTGGGGTTACATTAGCTACCCTCCAATCCTCAGGAACTACTCCAGAATCCAAAGAGTTTTGAAAAATTATCACTAAGGCATCTGCTATTTCTGGGGCTACTTCCTTAAGTACCCTGGGATGCAGCCTATCTGGCTCTGGGGATTTATCAGGCCTTTAATCCTTTCAATTTACCTGACACCACTTTCCGGCTAACCTGGATTTCACTCATTTCCTCCATCTCATTTGACCCGCGATCCCCTGCTATTTCTGGCAAATTATTTATGTCTTCCTTAGTGAAGACAGAACCAAAGTAGTTATTCAATTGGTCTGCCATGTCCTTGTTCCCCATGATCAATTCACCCGTTTCTGACTGCAAGGGACCTACATTTGTTTTAACTAATCTTTTGTGCTTCACATATCGATAAAAACTTTTGCAGTCAGTTTTTATGTTTCCTGCCAGTTTTCTTTCATACTCTATTTTCCCTTTCCTAATTAAGCCCTTTGTCCTCCTCTGTTGGTCTCTGAATTTCTCCCAGTCCTCTGGTAGGCTGCTTTTTCTGGCTAATTTGTATGCTTCATCTTTTTCTTTGATACTATCCCTGATTTCCCTCGTTATCCACGGATGCGCCACCTTCCCTGATTTATTCTTTTGCCATACTGGGATGAACAATTGTTGTAGTTCATCCATGTAATCTTTAAATGCCTTCCATTGCATATCCACCGTCAACCCTTCAAGAATCAATTGCCAGTCGATCTTGGCCAATTCAAGTCTCATACCCTCAAAGTTACCTTTCTTTAAGTTCAGGACCCGTGTTTCTGAATTATCAATGTCACTCTCCATCCTAATGAAGAACTCAACCATATTATGGTCACTCTTGCCCAAGGGGCCACGTACAACAAGGCTGCTAACTAACCCTTCCTCATTACTCAATATCCAGTCTAGAATAGCCTGCTCTCTCGTTGGTTCCTTCACATGTTGGTTTAGAAAACTATCCCGCGGACTTCCGGTGGCGCTATGGAGGGCTAGAGGATAATGCCAGCCAGCTCCGTGAAAAAAAACGGGAAAAAACGGGGGGATCGGACCTACACGAGACTTTTTGGCTCAAGTAGGGCTTCTCGGAAGATGATCGAAGAATTGAAAACTTTTATTCTCGTGAGATTGCTAAGGGAAGAAATAAACCAGATGAATACTCAAATGAAAGAACTTCAACAGGAAACGAATTCAAATATTAATAATAAGACCAAGAAAATATCGGAAGATTTGAAGAAAGAAATTACAGAAATTATGAACGAAAATGACAAAGGATAATAAAATTGAAAAGGTCAAAAAAGACTTTGAAAAAAGGCTGAATCCTATGGAAAAGGTACTGGAACAACAGACAGTCGGTATAAAAGGCCTTGAAGAACTAGCTGATACAAGTGCTGTGACTACAGCAAAGTTGATTACAGAAAACGAACGTCTAACGGACTTACTGACTAAAATAACTGCGAAATGTACTGAGCTAGAAGGTCGCCAGAGAAGACAAAACCTAAGAATTGCAGGTATTCCCGAAGGACGAGAGAAAGATGAAGATCCTCGAGAATTTACTGCGAACTTATTGCAACATGTTTTATCTCTGGAACAAAAGCCTTTATTAGCCCGTGCTCACAGAGTCAGGAGACGTCAGACAAGAGCAAACGCCCCTCCAAGACAAATGATTATAAAGCTACAATATGACTTTGGGGGTTACACAAAAAGCTGGAGAAACTCAGCGGGTGCAGCAGCATCTAAGAGGCGAAGGAGATAGGTGACGTTTCGGGTCGAGACCCTTCTTCAGACTGTCTACACCATCTCTATTGCAGGTGATACACTCCTGACCGACATCCACTACAAACCCACTGACTCCCACAGCTACCTGGACTACTCTTCCTCCCACCCTGCTTCCTGTAAGGACTCCATCCCCTATTCCCAATTCCTTCGTCTACGCCGCATCTGCTCCCAGGATGAGGTGTTCCACACCAGTTTTAATATAATCCAGTCTGAAGAAGGGTCTCGACCCGAAACGTCGCCTATCTCCTTCGCCTCTTAGATGCTGCTGCACCCGTTGAGTTTCTCCAGCTTTTTGTGTAACCCTCGATTCTCCAGCATCTGCAGTTTCTTCGTTAATACAATATGACTTTGTCTTGGACGAGATAATGCGAAAATCCTCGAGAAACAGAAACCTGGAATTCGAAGGACAAAGATCAGTATCTACCGAGATTATCCAGCAGAAGTTTCCAGGAAACGGAAAGCATTCAATGAGGCTAAAAGTCTTATGAGGGGAGTGGAAAATTTGAGATACGGCTTGAATTATCCAGCTATTCTAAGAGTTACTTTCAACAACAAGGAACATCTCTTTTCCAACCCAGCAGCAGCATTGGACTTTGCTCGCTAGATCCAGACCTGAGAAGCAGCTACTTTCAAATATATTGACTTTTAAGAACTCTACAAGAATCCCCAAGACTTTGAAAGACTTCACAAAACAACGCAGGACTGGACCGAACAGGACAACGTTGGATGGAAGTTGGAGAAAGAAGTGGATTGGAAAACTTCACCTGGATACTAATAATTAGTATAATTACACTACTAATATAAATAACTAACACATATTATAGACAATAATTATCTTTATTAACATCATTTTTACCAATTATGATTAATCACTATTACTAATAATTAATGATTATCTATGTTGGAATGAATAGAGTTAAATTTAGGGATTGATTTCATTTGGAGATTTTTCTTTTACACCAGCAATTTTCATTTTCATTTTTAATTCTTATCTTCTTTTTGTTGGATGGAGTTTTTTTTTCTCTTTCCTTTTTTTTGTTTCTTTTGTTTATAATAATTAGATTTATAATTAAGTTTTAAATATATGTATTTCGATATCTTTTTTTGTTTCTTTTGTTTATAATAATTAGATTTTTAAATGTCTTAAATATATGTATTTCTATATCTTTAATTGTTATAATTTAAATAAGTCTTTATTTTTACCCTTTTTTTTCCCTTTCTTTTTTTTTTCTAATGTTATACCCCCGGTAAAATATTATTATGGAAAAACAATTCCAAAAACCTGGGAGCTGGTTAAGTTACTAACATCAACGACGGAAGTCGGTAGATGGTTAGCCTGTTAGTATGGCTGTAGCATAAATCTATGTGTACAAGGCATTGGTAAGACTAGTGGATTTTGGTCTTTTTTTTCCCCTTCTTTATGCACAAGGTACAGAGTTTGAAACCCTTAATCTATCCTTTGCTCTTCTTTTATATAATCTATTATTGTTTTTCGTCGGTAATTTAGAATGGAGTTATAATATTGGATCAATGTAGATATATACGTGAGAGACATACACGAGACTTAAAATTCATCTATTCGATGTTCGGGTGTAAGGTCGGGTCTGACGTGCTGAACCTTAGACTCTATCATAGACCTCCATAGTCAAAAGATGCAAGACTCAAAAATGAATATGGGGAATGAGGGAATAACGTTTTGTAGTTGGAATGTTAAAGGTATTAATGAACCGATCAAGAGAGGAAAAGTTTTTGCACATTTAAAGGCAAATAAAGCTGACGTAATTTTTATTCAAGAAACCCATTTAAAAAAAGATGCTGAACATAGATTGAAAGCTAAATGGATAGATAAAATGTATCACTCTTCTTTTACACATAAATCAAGAGGTGTAGCAATATTACTTCGTAAAGGTATTTTATTTAAACATACATCAACTATAACTGATAAAGATGGAAGATACATTATCATTATAGGAGAATTAAATACACAAAAAATGATTTTTGTTAATGTATATGGACCAAATTTTGATAGCCCATTGTTTTTCAAGAAAGTATTTAACAATATCCCGGAATTAACACAATACAATCTAATAATTGGAGGAGATTTTAATTGTACACTAGACCCATACTTAGATAGATCTACAAGGCAAAGGAAAACTAAATCACATTCTAGTGACTTATTAAATGCATATATGGAAACTACTAATATCAAAGATGTTTGGAGAATAGAAAACCCTACCGGACGAGAATACTCTTTTTACTCGTCAGTACATAAAACTTACTCAAGAATAGATTATTTTTTGGTGGATGCTAAACTTATCTCACTCACTTATAAATCCAAATATCATAATATTATAATTTCAGATCATGCACCATTAACATTTAAGATCAAAATAAATGGTAAAATACAAAAATCAGAACAGTGGAGATTTAACCCACAAATTTTAGAAAATAAAATTACTCCGGAATATATCACAGAACAAATTAAGATTTTTTTTGAAATAAATGATAAACCGGAAATATCTTGTTCCTTATTATGGGAAACATTTAAAGCATACCTCCGGGGAATCATGATTTCCTCCCAAGCATTTTATAATAAAAAGAATCGTAAAGATCAACAAGATTTGGAAAAGGAGATTAAACAATTAGATATACGAATCCAACTACAATACTACATAATAAAATTGCAGCATTGAAATATAAATTAAATAAAATATATACAGATCAAGTTGTTAAACTTTATCAACATACTAAACAATTACAGTTTGAATTCGGTGATAAATCTCAAAAATTATTGGCTCGCCAACTAAGGAAAATGGAAGCTGAAAAAATAATCCATAGGATTAAATCACATAATGGCAAATTCCATTATAATGAAATGCTTTAAAAAAAAAAAATTGAGACCTAAAGATATTAATGAAAGATTTATGCAATATTATAAAAACTTATACACTGCTAAAAGAGCAGAAAATAAAATAGGAATAGAAGCATTTAAAAAAAATGTAACCTGAAAGGGTTGGATTTACAAAATAGAGAGTTACTGAATGCTGATATCTCGATAAAAGAAATCCAAGAATCAATCAGATCATTAAAAACCGGTAAAACACCGGGACCTGATGGCATTGGCTCAGAATTGTATAAAATATTCTATGATCAGATTGTACCACGTCTGAAATCATTATATGACCATATATATACACAGCAAAAACTACCAGAAACATTAAATGAATCTACTATAACACTTTTACCTAAAATAAACAAAGACTTGGATGAACAATACGTCTTTTAAATACTGATCAAAAGATATTAACTAAAATATTAGCACAAAGGTTAAGCTCAGTTGTTAATAAATTAATTCATCCCGATCAAACAGGATTTATACCAAAACGATACTCTTCATATAATTTGAGACGGTTATTTAATATTATATACTCGAAAAGAGGTATTATTAAAGATCTAGTAGTTATTTCGTTAGATGCAGAGAAAGCCTTTGAATAAGTGGAATGGCCTTATTTGTTCTCGGTTATGGAAGCTTTCAAACTGGGAGAAAAGTTTATTACCTGGATCAAATTGCTATATACAAATCCGACAGCTAGAATAATAACAAACCGAATGTTATCACCTAAATTCAATCTATCTCGAGGTTGTAGACAAGGTTGCCCTTTATCCCCTTTATTGTTTGCACTGGCAATAGAACCGCTAGCTCAGAGAGTGAGCTCACATCCGGAAATATATGGATACGATACTAGAGACACTAAAAATAAAATTTCTTTATATGCGGATGATGTATTACTTTACATCACAAAACCAGAAACTAGTATTCGAAATTTGTTAAAATTAATAACTGAATTTGGATCCTACTCAGGATATAGTATCAATTGGAATAAAAGTGAACTTATGCCAATAACGGTAAATAACTTACACATATTACAACAATTCCCTTTTAAGATAACAAATGAAAAAAATTAAATATCTTGGAATTTTCGTAACAAAAAGATTTGACTCATTATTTAAATCTAATTTCCCACCATTATTGAATAAATTAAATAAGAATATCTTATATTGGAAAACTTTACCTATTTCAATGTTAGGTAAAATTAATATAATAAAAATGTTTTTTCTTCCACAATGATTATACCTTTTCCAATTAATTCCAATATATCTCCCTAAAAATGTCTTTAAAAAGGTGGACTCCCTAGTCACTAACTTCATTTGGGATTATAAGAGCCATAGAATAAATAAAAAACATTTATGTAAATCAAAAATAAATGGAGGTCTAGCACTACCAAATTTTATGTTTTATTATTGGGCAGTCAACATTAAAAATATGAATTTTTGGTTAGAAGAAATAGACAACCAACCAACGGTTAAATATGGAAAAAGAATATTGTTCTCCTTTTGAAATTAGTTCCATAATATTTGCTAATATTAATCTAGCTAAGAAAACTTATAGTGAAAACCCGATAATAGAAAGTGGAATACGTATTTGGAAACAAATAAAGAAAACATTAAAACTAAAATCTATACCACTAACTCTTAGCATTGTAAATAATGTTACGTTTAAATCTTCAATGATGGTTAAAGCTTTTTTACAATGGAAAAATAATGGAATTATTAAGGTCGGTGATCTCTATAAGGAAAACTCCTTCCTTTCATTTCAAGATCTACAACAAATTTATGGACTACACTCTAAAGATTATTTTAGATATTTACAAATTAGAGATTATGTTAAAGCAAATACGCAGGAACTCAGAAATAGAAAGACAGAAATTTTAGATGAATGCTTAAATAAACATCCGAATACAGAAAAAATGATTTCATATATATATAACATCTTATTGGAAGGTGATGTTCCATCAACAGAAATACATAGACAATCTTGGGAAAATGAATTATGCCAAATTATTAGACCAGAAGTATGGGATGAAAGTTTACAACATATTCACCATTGTTCGCTAAATGCTAAACACTCTCTTACACAGTTTAAAATACTACATAGACTATATTATTCAAAATCTAAATTACATAACATTTTTCCAAAAGTATCTCCTATATGTGATAAATGTCAACATTTAGAAGCCAACTTGTCACACTCATTTACAAACTGTATAAAAATTACAAAATTCTGGATAGAAATATTTAGGATAATTTCGAATGTTGTTAATATAATTTTGACTCCTGATTCAAAGTTAATAATATTAGGAATACTGGAAACAGACCAATTAATAACAATGAATCAAAGAATTTTTATTGATTATGGGTTAATAATTGGGAAAAAATTAATATTAAAATTTTGGAAAGGCCCTACATCCCCTACAATCAAAATGTGGAATACAGAAATAACCATATAACCATATAACAATTACAGCACGGAAACAGGCCCTCTCGGCCCTTCCAGTCCGTGCCGACCATTTGTTTTCCCCTAGTCCCATCTACCTGCACTCAGAATAGAAAATGTCGGAGACTCTTCATCTGGAGAGATTGAGGCTTGTCCTAATGGAGAGGTTAGATCTCTTTCAGAGGGATATGGTCTCCATATATTGAATATTTATAGAGTCATAATGGCTCGGTACGAGGGCTTGACTGAGGCCTGAATATTAGAATGGATGAAGAAATATATATAATAAATCATACCTATATCTCCAATGACGGATTAATGATTAACACTCCATTCGCTTTCATATTTTCTTCATTATTTATCTCTATCTTTTCCTACTTTATAAAAAAAAATAAAAAAGCGTATAGAAGCATATAGTCTTAAATTTTAATATTAATAATAATATCAATATTATTATTATTATAAAAGTATATAATGATGTATTTTCATTTATGTAAAACATTGTAATTTTCATAAATATGTTTCTATAATAAAAAATATTTAACAAAAAAAAACAAAAAAGAAAGAAAACTATCCCGCATACATTCCAAGAAATCCTCTTCCTCAGCACCCCTGCCAATTTGATTCACCAAATCTATATGTAGATTGAAGTCACCCATTATAACGGTTTTACCTTCGTTGCACGCATTTCTAATTTCCTGTTTGATGTCATCCCCAACTCCACTACTACTGTTAGGTGGCCTGTACACAACACCCACTAGCGTTTTATGCCCCTTAGTGTTTCGCAGCTCCACCCATATCGATTCCACATCCTCCAAGCTAATGTCATTCCTTTCTATTGCGTTAATCTCCGCTCTAACCAGCAACGCTACCCCACCTCCTTTTCCTCTCTGTCTATCCTTCCTGAATATTGAATATCCCTGGATGTTCAGCTCCCAGCCTTGGTCACCCTGGAGCCATGTCACCGTGATCCCAACTATATCATAATTATTAATAGCTATCTGCACATCCGCCTTATTACGAATGCTCCTCGCATTGAGACACAAAGCCTTCAGGCTTGTTTTTACAACATTCTTGGCCCTTTTACAATTATGTTGAAAAGTGGCCCTTTTAGATTTTTGCCCTGGATTTGTTTTCCTGCCACTTTTCGCCTTGCTACCTATTGCTCCTATGCTCATTTTACACCCCTCTGTCTCTCTGCTCACGCATTTAAGAAACCCTCCACTTCTTATTCTCCGTTTGTTATTTTGTTCTTCTTCCCTCCCTACGTGTTGTGTCTGACTGCTTCTCTTCTCTGCCTCCTGCCTCACAAATGGACTAACCTGCAGATTAACAATTAATACGATCATGTAATGGATGACTTCTCCTGTACTGGATGTACCAATAATTACTGCAGCTGGGGATTGTCATGAATGGCTGAGTCATCATTCTGAACACCAATGGGAACAATGGCTGTGTAGACCAGTTTGGAACCACCAAACGCCTGCGGTGGAGTCTTGCTCTATTTTGGTGAGACATTGCCTAATGAGGCAAAATGGTGAAACATAGAAGACTATACTTCCCCAATGTAGCGAGAATGCATCCACCGCTACTGCTCCTGGATCTGGCTCCTATGACATATTTAGGCAACTGGAGATTTAATCTGGACGCAAACAGATGAATATTTGGTACCCATTCTGAATGACAATCTTTTTGAACTTCTGGATTTAACATCCATTCTGTATTGTCATTGAACTTTCGTGATCTGTTGTCTGCCACAATAATGTCTCTCCCACAGCTGTGGTATTGTCTACTTGAAATTGAACATGTAAGTCACTCATTGTAGAACAATCAGCAATCAATGCATAAAACACCCCCAATAACTCAAAATAATTGATACCATGTGTTAGGAGAATTAATCATCTTAGACAGTCCATCAACACCTCAACTGGTGGCGCTGTCCTTACCTCCCCATCCGAGAGCACTCCCATCAGTTTGTAATACCACTGAAGGTTGCTGAACCAAAATATTTTCTAGTAGCTTGTGCAACATTGAGAATCCACCATTGCAATTCAGCTAAAACTTTAGTTGGTAACTGCATGGACCTATCAAATGACCTGCACGCTTTAATTTCATTTTGTTTATTTTTTTTTTTATTTATTTACCTTTTTAAAAAAAATGTATTTATTTATTTATTGATTTATTGTTTTATTTTATTTTTTTTTAATGTATTTTTACTTTTTATTTTTAGTGCTTGTTCTTTGGCTCTTAGCAGACTTTGATAATGCAGAGGTCCAAACTTGACAGCAGGAATGCTGCTACCATTTTACCAATACCCCTAGCTACTTCTCGGATGGAGGGATAAGGTCTCTCAGTGAGACAAGTACAGACATTTGTAATATCCCCAACCTTATCTGTTAGCAAGTTACTGACATATCAACTGAATTAATGACAAACCCCAAATCATCAATTGTTTGGGATGGCTGTAACTTAGATGTTGTTGGATGGACAGAACCCTAGCCTTTCAATGGGCTTATGGTTGCTGAAACCAGTTCTTCAGCTGTCTCCTGAGTGGCATTTACAATTAACATATCTTCTAGATAAGCCATTACAATGTGATTCTGAGCCCTCAGTAACACCAGTGCTGGTTTCAATAATTATGTGAACAGCCTGAGAGCTGAAGTTAACCCATTAGGTAATTCTTTAAATTGCCTCAGCTGACCCATCAAATTAACTTAAAGTACCTGCGATAATGATGCATTGGTACTGAATAATAAGGTATCTTTTTTTTTTTTTTTTTACGTCTATAGTAACCATATAGCAGCCTTGTGATAACAACTGCATTATAGTGTTGAAGGTGTACTTTATTAAATGCCTATATTGAACATATGAATTTAGTTTGTGAGGTCCAGAATAATTCTGCAACCCCCATCTTCTTCTGTCTGGGATATATTTTCTACCTGACGAGTTCCTGGTGCAGCAAACACCAAACCGATCAATATTATGCAGCATCATTCATTATAAAACAATTGTAATCTTACACCCAACCAGAGGTTGTACCCCAGAAGTTCTATGTGTGATGGAATGAAGTTCCTGTACCTCCGTAAATGAACTGGAAGATCCTGAATTGTTTTGGCAGATTTTCACCAATAATTAATCTGGTTATTGTTTGCCTTACATAGTCCTGCATTTTTGGGTATAATGTTGGCCAAATGGAAATTTTCATCATACAATTAGGTTCGAATAGGCACTGCAGCGTAACGCAAGCGTGTCTTTATAGGTTTTGGACATTTATCGACCCTTGTATATCTTCCCCAAATGCAGTGATGCCAACTGATATCAGCTAGAGGACATGCTGGAAACACATTTCCTGCCCTCGCATCGTAACACTCATGGGTGCCCAAATTACTGAGTTTACTGTGGCACCCTGAGCGAGGCACAATAGACAGGTGTTAATATATATTACTGTTTCTGTCATAACACTTTCTTGGAGCAGGTGAGAAACTAAATAATGTTGGCATCCAGGTCTCATCCATAGCCTTACCAGTCCATACCGATATAGCAAACTTGATGCTACATCGGGAACACCCGGAGCGTGGCTCTTGTGCTCTGGTGTATACACATAAGTAGGGACACCAGCTTCAGGGTCAGTCTCCTCCTGCCCTGGTACTCCCGCGTCTTGCTCTAGGAGACCTCAACCAGACCTAAACAAGGCACTGGAGAGTCAGATTTCCATTTTGTTGTATTTATTTATTTATTTTTTTTAACAGGCACCATACTCGGTGTATGGAACTCCTTTGGAGGCTGCCTGTGATTCTCTGGGTCTTTGGACCCTTGACTGATTAAAGTTTAGAGCATTTTCGTCTTGCTCTAGGGAGACCTCATCCAGACCTAAGAAGGCACTGGAGAGTCAGATGCCCATTTTTAACCGGCACCATACATAGTGTATGGAACCGCTTCGGAGGCTGCCTGGGAATCATTGGGTCTTTGGACCCTTGACTGAGTGAAGTGTGGAGCATTTTCTCCATTTCTTGTCTCCCCCACATTCTTCTCCTCTCTTGGAGGAGAGTAACTTCTTTACATTTTCTTGTGTATTTGTGCATAATCATATATGTTCATGTTTAGAATTATAGATTCTGACAGGCACATTCTACTTGCAGAATATTTATATTAATCTCAGTATCACACAGTTCTCCCAATATAAGGGTTGATGTGGCTGTATTGGGTATAATACTTTGTACCCATCTCCCTGCGTCTGCTGGACTCCCAGAATCAAACCTTTGTATTCAACCTGCTTGTTTCCTCAGAGCAGGGATGAGAAGTTTAATAATGCACATATCCTGATCG
This sequence comes from Okamejei kenojei, assembly GCA_035221665.1. Lineage (NCBI taxonomy): Eukaryota > Metazoa > Chordata > Chondrichthyes > Rajiformes > Rajidae > Okamejei > Okamejei kenojei. The sequence continues at coordinate 17,862,013 of CM069135.1, read as the reverse complement.
TACACATCAAACTAAGGAACTGCGTCTGGTAACACATACTCAGAGCAGACCTTGTATGCTTACCAATCGTTGTGGCCTCAGCCCGTACGACTCTAGAGCAGCTGGAGGGTATTAACTACGGAATAACAGCCATCGGTATCGGAACCGGTGCCGCACTTATCTATTTTGCTGATCACTGCAATGGGACCGTAATGGTGCGTGGCCCATGCTTGCTCCTCCCGCTGAACAGGCTCCTGCTGACACAAGCCAGCCTTACAGAGCTTAAGTCTCGCTGGAAGTTTTCAAAACTTACCTGCGAGGTTTTCTACTTACCACTGGTGGAGCTGCGCTCTCCAGGTCCGTTGAATACGACATGCGTCGACGTAATGACGCGTATGCACCTGGCGGGGCTTCTTCACGTAGTCACTCATGTGACTCCGAAGTAAAATCTTTATTTTATGATGGAGTTACGTTGAGGGATTAAGTGAAGACCCTGCCAGCAAGCATGCGCGACATTCTTCAAAGCAGCGGAGTGAAGTCACAGATAACAGAAGTTAACTAAATATAGTAAGATTAGAGAACTAGAATACCAGTTGATCTTTATAATAAAGGGTTGGGCGCGGAGGGCATGTAATCCCTCAATGTAACTCCTCATAAAATAAAGATCAAACTTCAAACTGGTAAGTTCTCGTTTAATCTTACTATTTTATTTCGGAGTCACGTGAGTGGCTACGTGAAGATTTTAAAGCTCTGCGATTTCATGCCGTGGAACGAGTCCATGCTCACACACTGCCATAATGACCAATGGAGGAAATTATGTTAACGTATTCAGACATGTATTGGTTACTGAAAAAAATGATGCATTTATTAACAAATAATAATAATAGCCCCTAACATTCGGGGTAAAATCATAATACAGAACTTAGAATCGTGTCTGCAAATGTCTCAGGTCTGGCAACAGGTTTATTATAAAATCGTTGAAAAGTTATTTTGTTGGACCATCCCGCCATTGCAAGGATGTGGTCCATGGGAACTTCCAACATGCTCGCAGCCAATGTAGCTGCAGCCCTGGTGGAATGAGATTTAAAAACATCAGTGTCCACTTCTGCTGCACCTAAGACCTATCTAAGCCATTGTGAAATGGTCTGCACGGACAATCTTTTATGAGGATGTTTATGACTAATTAATAAAGGCTTTTGGTGACCTCTAAATAATGTAATAAATGGGTCACTATGTATAGACGGAGGTCTATGGGGTATGCTAGGAACTCCAATTTGAGGCCAGACGATCCATGCCTGTTCTGTTTAAGAAACTCAAAAATATAGAAAGTTATTTTTTTCCTGGATTTTACCATAGCGTCCAGTCTTAATTTATGCAGTGACTGGACCCTCTGTGCCGTAACTAGTGCCAGTAGCATCACTATTTTGTATGTTAGTTTAGCTAATGTCAGGAACGTTGCTGATGCCCAATCCCTGAGCAGGTTTAAGACAATACCAATATCCCAGGTCTGGGAGTACCTTGGCCTGGGGGGATTACAGTTGAAAACAGCCTTCATTAGTTTTGATACTAGAAAGTGTGATCCATGGTGTCCTAAACCCTGTCCCAGGTAAGATGATAGGGCACTCCTTGAACAGTTGATGGCACTGTAGCTCAAGCCTCTGTCAAAATGTAGGCTTGCCAGGAATTCCAGCACATTCGTTATAGTGGCCGTATGATAAGTGATGTTCGCCCTGGTTCAGAATATTTCCCATTTTCTGATATATGAGAGGTACTGTTTCCTGGTGGACTGTCTGCAAGCTGCCATGATAATGTCCATAGTTCGGTCCGATAGTCCAAATTCCAGGAGTGGTCTTTTTAGATCCTGCAAATCAACAGATATATTCTGTCATGGCACGGGTGACTTTTGTCTGTCACAGGATGAACCAATAAACCCAGACAACCCGGACGTTTAGAGATGGGCATTCATGGTTCTGAGACCATGTCGAGAACCACTGGAAACCGTGGCTGAGTAGGCCAGTCGGGTACTACCGCAAGACCCAACTGATGAGGCAGAAGGGGGGAAATGCATAGAAAAACAATTCCCCCGAGTGTAGCGAGAATGCGTCCATCGGCACTGCCCCAGTGTCTGGTTCCCATGCAACATATGTTGGTAACTGGTGATTAAGCCTGGATGCGAATAGATCGATATCTGGTGTTCTATACCGAGCTACAATGTCAGTAAATACTTGGTGGTCCAACATCCATTCGGTGTTGTCATTGAATTTGCGTGACCTGGTGTCTGCCACTGTATTGAGCTTACCTGGAAGGTAAGTGGCTGATATCCAAATATTTCTTCCGATGCACCAGTGTCAGATTGTATTGGCCAATTCATCACAAGATATCGACTTAATTCCACCCATATGATTGATATATGCCACCACGGTGGTATTATCAATGTGTAGGCGAACATGCAGATGGTGCATGTCCGAACAGTAAGCCCGCAGGCCGTGGAACGCTCCCAACATCTCTAGATGATTAATACCCAGTACTCGAAGTAAAGTTAACTCATGTGCATTCCTCCTACCACCGCAACTGGTGACGGTATTAGTTGCTCCCCAGCCGTGAGCGCTGGCATCAGTTTGTAACACAACTGAAGGATTGCTGATTATGATGGGATTAAAGCCAGGCCGAGTGTTCTTTATCCACCATTGCAACTCCAAAACTGCTTTGGCAGGTAACCGCATTGGCCTGTCAAAATGGCCAGCATGATGTTTGAGTGCTTCAATCTTTGCCCTTTGTAAATTTTGGTAATGCAAAGGTCCAAATTGTGTGGCTGGGAACGCAGCCACGAGTTTCCCAATCACCCTGGCTACTTGTCGAATAGATGGTTGACTGACGCAAACAAGGCTGTTGCATGCCTCTATTAAGTCTGTTGCTTTGTCCTTTGGCAAAGTCACAGACATGTGACAGAGTCAATGAATGAACCCCAAGTAATCCATTTTCATAGAAGGAATTAACTTGGATTTATCTGGATGGATGATAAACCACAGGTTTTCAAATAAGAGCTTGGTGGCTGAAACAGCCAGTTTGGCCAACTCCAGAGTTTTTCCCACAATTAAGATGTCATCCAGATATGCCATGACAATATGTTTCTATTTTCGGAGAAACGCCAGGGCTGGTTTTAATATTTTCGTAAATAGTCTGGGGGCTGATGTTAATCCATTAGGCACGCTTTGTACTGCCAGAGCTGCCCCATCCAGTTAAATGTCAGATATCTGCAGTGATCCTTCTCTATTGGTACTGAATAGTATGCATCTTTTAGGTCGACGCAAGCCATGAAGTATCTTTTGGAAACTAATTGTTTGGCAGTAACAAAAGTTTCCATTTTGAAGTGTGCATACTGCATAAAAGTAATCAGCTGTGTCAATGATGATGCGACATCCACCATCTTTTTTGTTTTTTGTAAAACTATTTGACATAAACTCAAGAGATTCGTGTTTGGATTTCTCAATTAGTCCTTTTGTATGTAACCTCAAAAGTTCTTCATGACCTTCCAGTCTTTCTTTTTGTGAAAGCACGAAAATTCAGCTAGGTGCATGCTGAACGGGAGGGAGGAATTTGTGGATGAATTCAATTTTGTATACCTGAATACTATACAGTATAAAAGGATCAGAAGTTATGGAACTCCATGCACTCCAACACACGTGTAACCTTCCCCCAACCTGTGAAGACCTTATACACCCTATGTCCTGGAAGAAACCAGAACCACCTACCTCAATAGTTACCGGTGGTGCTGTGTTTGTTTCTTCCGTCCTTGCCTCCTGGGAGGTTGAGGCGCTGGGGTGTGGGGTTGGCGCATCTTCCACGAAGGCCGTTCTGGGCCTTGGTCTAAAAAATACCTTTGTCCTGAACGTATGGCCTTGGAGCTTTCACCAGCTGCTGTTCTTTCGTTGTAGTATCGCGGCTTGCTGGTGGATGCGTAGGGTTGCTGCCGCCAAAGTTGCGAGGTTTTGGCAGTCGACGGCGCTTTCTTTAGTCCGACGGCTTTTGCCTCCTCATCAAGGTCTTTGACCTGCTTCAGCAGGCTGTCCCCGAATAGTAAAGAAGGCGGCGGCGCGCTGCTGGTCTTGCACAACCTTGCGAATTTGAGGTTCAAGGCAGGCCGGATCACACTCTTCCTGAAGCAGTTTATTTCAAACTGTGCATTGCAGAAGAGTGCCAGAGAGCCTTGTTGTTCCTCTGTCATGTCCTTGCCATCAACTGATCTGGCAAATGCCATTATACCCGAGGCCAGTAGTTTGAGGATCTTTTGTATCTTGATCTCTTGGGTTCTGATACCAACTCCGATGTTCCCCAGATCAGGTTGTTCACCGCAGGAACATTGAGGGTAACACATTTCTCTGGTGCTAAGTATTTTGCAGCTGTGTCACTCATGGCCTGTTTCTGCAGCTGGTTGGTGGTGAAATAGTTGATGCTGGCTGCCAGCTGCGGCTGTAACGGCTTTTGCGAAGGCATCGCAAATTTGGAGACCATGCCTAGCAGCTCCTGTTATTCCTGCACCCCTAGCATGCTGGAAGTGTCTTCAGCCAAACCCCCATCTTCAGAGTCAGCCCAGAAGTGACTCCTTGTGCTCCCCTCTGAGGAGAGGAAGACATTTGGCAGCCCTGTAAAAGGTGCTGCCTTGGATGTCCGAGAAGACCCACGGTGACAAGACTCCATTTGTTGGAGTAAGTCACGTTGGAGCAGTTGCTCCATCAACCGCTCCATGCGAGATAAACGGCCACTGCCGTTATCTGCAGGGGGTGAATCTTCCAGCCCGGACCCTTCCGAGTCTACGGGCTTATCCGACTTTCGGGTGGCTTTACCGCCAGTCCGAGGCGCACCTGTAGCGGTTCCAAGTCGGGGGCTGCTGATCGCACGGTTAGCAGCCCAGGTGAAATCGGCCGCTGCTGACTGCCCGCTTTCCCGCCGTCCTCCACAGTCAGTTTTGCTGCGGTCCACTTGGACTTCGTCTTGGACTTGTCCATTTTGTTTGCTCTGTAAGAGAAATTATACAGAGTGGCCAAAAAACAACCTCAGAATAGTAAAAGCTTACTATTACCTGCAGGTCGTTTTAAACCTACCGCTGGAGGAGCGACGCTCCTCCCGCCTGTCACTGCGCAACACGTTGGACGATATGTCGTGCATGCATGCTTCACGTGACTCTGAAGTAAAATGTGTAATTTACTGCATACTCATCATTTGATTGTTGTGGTTAATCTACTTCTATTGACCAGTCTTTAAGCAGAGCAAAGCACTGTCTAAAAAAAATCTCTCTTTATCTCCCTCAAAATAATTTCTAGGCCTTATTCAGCCATGATCATGTTGAATGGCGGTGCTGGCTCGAAGGGCCGAATGGCCTACTCCTGCACCTATTTTCTATGTCTATGTCTATGTTTCTATGTCTATGACTCCAACATGTACAAGGCACAAACTTGGTTTGGAACTGTTCATCAATTGTAAATAAGGCAAACCATTCAAACAATGTGCCAGAACTACCTACCCCAGCCATTTCCCCTGGTATCCTCTACCATACTGTTCAGCCAAGGGAAAGAGTTGGCAGTGCCGATCCAGGAATGAGTATTGGGAAGAGCATACATATTGTACATGTCTTTGACCATGTTCTCATCCATCTTTCACATCACAGCCACATGTCCTTCTTCTGCCCTTGTCTTCGTCTCACATGCATTCAATTATCATTTGCTAGCTCTTGCCCCAGCACTTCCCCCATCTCTTCATACTGGCTCATTCCCCTCTACTATTTCTGTCAAGGTGAAGGGTCTTGACTATCCATAAGACCAGAAGACCATAAGACATAGGAACAGAATGAGGCTGTTCAGCTCATCCAGTCTACTCCACCATTCAATCATGTGTACCTATTTTTCACTCTCAACCCTATTCTCCCGCCCGTTACCTTTGATGCCCTTATTAATCAAGAACCTATCAATCTGCATTTTTAAAATACCTGATGTCCTGGCCTCCACAGCCATCTGTGGCAATGAATTCCATAGTTTTGCCACCCTTTAGTTAAAAAAATTCCTCCTAATCTCCATTCTATCAATTTCCATCCACTGATACTGCTTGACCTGCTGTGTTGCTCCATAGAAACATAGAAACATAGAAATTAGGTGCAGGAGTAGGCCATTCAGCCCTTCGAGCCTGCACCGCCATTCAATATGATCATGGCTGATCATCCAACTCAGTACCCCGTACCTGCCTTCTCTCCATACCCTCTGATCCCCTTAGCCACAAGGGCCACATCCAACTCACTCTTAAATACAGCCAATGAACTGGCCTCAACTACCCTCTGTGGCAGAGAGTTCCAGAGACTCACCACTCTCTGTGTGAAAAAAGTCTTTCTCATCTCGGTCTTAAAGGATTTCCCCCTTATCCTTAAGCTGTGACCCCTTGTCCTGGACTTCCCCAACATCGGGAACAATCTTCCTGCATCTAGCCTGTCCAACCCCTTAAGAATTTTGTAAGTTTCTATAAGATCCCCTCTTAATCTCCTAAATTCCAGAGAGTATAAACCGAGTCTATCCAGTCTTTCTTCATAAGACAGTCCTGACATCCCAGGAATCAGTCTGGTGAACCTTCGCTGCACTCCCTCTATGGCAATAATGTCCTTCCTCAGATTTGGAGACCAAAACTGCACGCAATACTCCAGGTGTGGTCTCACCAAGACCCTGTACAACTGAAGTAGAACCTCCCTGCTCCTGTACTCAAATTCTTTTGCTATGAAAGCTAACATACCATTCGCTTTTTTCACTGCCTGCTGCACCTGCATGCCTACTTTCAATGACTGGTGTACCATGACACCCAGGTCTCGCTGCATCTCCCCTTTTCCTAATCAGGCCACCATTTAAATAATAGTCTGCTTTCCTGTTTTTGCCACCAAAGTGGATAACCTCACATTTATCCACATTATACTGCATCTGCCAAACATTTGCCCACTCACCCAGCCTATCCAAGTCACCTTGCAGTCTCCTAGCATCCTCCTCACAGCGAACACTGCCCCCCCAGCTTAGTGTCATCCGCAAACTTGGAGATATTGCCTTCAATTCCCTCATCCAGATCATTAATATATATTGTAAATAGCTGGGGTCCCAGCACTGAGCCCTGCGGTACCCCACTAGTTACTGCCTGCCATTGTGAAAAGGACCCGTTTACTCCTACTCTTTGCTTCCTGTTTGCCAGCCAGTTCTCTATCCACATCAATACTGAACCCCTAATACCGTATGCTTTAAGTTTGTATACTAATCTCTTATGTGGGACCTTGTCGAAAGCCTTCTGGAAGTCCAGATATACCACATCCACTGGTTCTCCCTTATCCACGCTACTAGTTACATCCTCGAAAAATTCCACAAGATTCGTCAGACATGATTTACCTTTTGTAAATCCATGCTGACTTTGTCCAATGATTTCACCACTTTCCAAATGTGCTGCTATCCCATCTTTAATAACTGACTCTAGCAGTTTCCCCACTACCGATGTTAGACTAACTGGTCTGTAATTCCCCGTTTTCTCTCTCCCTCCCTTCTTAAAAAGAGGTGTTACATTTGCTACCCGCCAATCCTCAGGAACTACTCCAGAATCTAAAGAGTTTTGAAAGATTATCACTAATGCATCCACTATTTCCTGAGCTACTTCCTTAAGTACTCTGGGATGCAGCCTATCTGGCCCTGGGGATTTATCGGCCTTTAATCTATTCAATTTACCCAACACCACTTCCCGACTGACCTGGATTTCACTCAATTCCTCCTTTGACCCACAGTCCCCTGCTATTTCAGGCAGATTATTTATGTCTTCCTTAGTGAAGACGGAACCAAAGTAGTTATTCAATTGGTCCGCCATATCCTTGTTCCCCATGATCAACTCACCCGTTTCTGACTGCAAGGGACCTACATTTGTTTTAACTAACCTCTTTCTCTTCACATATCTATAAAAACTTTTGCAGTCAGTTTTTATGTTCCCTGCCAGTTTTCTTTCATAATCTATTTTTCCTTTCCTAATTAAGCCCTTTGTCCTCCTCTGCTGGTCTCTGAATTTCTCCCAGTCCTCTGGTATGCTGCTTTTTCTGGCTACTTTGTACGCATCATCCTTTGCTTTGATACTATCCCTGATTTCCCTTGTTATCCACGGATGCACTACCTTCCCCGATTTATTCTTTTGCCAAACTGGGATGAACAATTTTTGTAGTTCATCCATGCAGTCTTTAAATGTCTTCCATTGTATATCCACCGTCAACCCTTTTAGAATTAATTGCCAGTCAATCTTGGCCAATTCACGTCTCATACCCTCAAAGTTACCTTTCTTTAAGTTCAGAACCATTGTTTCTGAATTAACAATGTCACTCTCCATCCTAATGAAGAACTCAACCATATTATGGTCACTCTTGCCCAAGGGGGCACGTACAACAAGACGGCTAATTACCCCTTCCTCATTACTCAAAACCCAGTCTAAAATAGCCTGCTCTCTCGTTGGTTCCTCTACATGTTGATTTAGATAACTATCCCGCATACATTCCAAAAAATCCTCTTCCTCAGCACCCCTGCCAATTTGATTAACCCAATCTATATGTAGATTGAAGTCACCCATTATAACTGTTTTGCCTTTGTCGCACGCATTTCTAATTTCCTGTTTGATACCATCCCCAACTTCTCTGCTACTGTTAGGTGGCCTGTACACAACACCCACCAGCGTTTTCTGCCCCTTAGTGTTTTGTAGCTCTACCCATACCGATTCCACATCCTCCAAGCTAATGTCCTTCCTTTCCATTGCTTTAATCTCCTCTCTAACCAGCAACGCTACTCCACCTCCTTTTCCTTTCTCTCTATCCCTCCTGAATATTGAATATCCCTGGATGTTCAGCTCCCAGCCTACGTCACCCTGGAGCCATGTCTCCGTGATCCCAACTATATCATAATCATTAATATCTATCTGCACGTTCAACTCGTCCACCTTATTACGAATACTCCTTGCATTGAGACACAAAGCCTTCAGGCTTGTCTTTACAACGCATTTACCCCTTATACAATTTTGCTGAAAAGTGGCCCTTTTTGATTTTTGCCCTGGTTTTGTCTGCCTGCCACTTTTACCTTTCACCTTTCTACCTAATGCTTCTACCCTCATTTTACACCCTCCTGCCTCTCTGCTCTTGTACCCATCCCCCTGCCACATTAGTTTAAATCCTCCCCGACAGCACTAGCAAACACTCCCCCAAGAACATTGGTTCCATTCCATTCCAGGTGCAAACCGTCCTGTTTGTACCGGTCCCACCTCCCCCAGAACTGGTCCCAGTGCCCTAAAAATTTGAATCCCTCCCCCTTGCACCACTTTTCAAGCCACGTATTCATTTGCATTATCCTCCTATTTCTACTCTGACTGGCCCGTGGTACTGGTAGTAATCCGGAGATTACTACCTTTGAGGTCCTACTTTTAAGTTTATCTCCTAGCTCCCTAAATTCACCTTGTAGGACCTCATCCCTTTTTTTACCTATATCGTTGGTGCCAACATGCACCACGACAACTTGCTCTCCTTTCATTTTGCTACAGATTCCAGCATCTGCCATCTCTTGTGCCTCCTCCTCTTTCTTCTTTGATCTGCAAATGTTACATTTATCCACTCTCTTTTGGAATGTTGGTATTAAATCAGCTTTTGGCCAAACAATGCAGATGGTAAAACACTATGCAAACAGATATCCCTCTCCTTGTCTCCATTATGCTTTGTTGATGACCTTAAACCTATGTCGTAATGGAGGAGATAGTTTCTCCTCATCCTCAGAGAAGCATAGCTTTGGGTGGAACTATTCTGTGATCCAATTCCACATTTCTATTGGATTACCATCATACCCATGAAGCTTTATCAGATGTGTCGGAAGGAACTGCAGATGCTGGTTTACACTGAAGATAGACACAAAATGCTGTAGTAACTCAGTGGGACAGACGGCATCTCTAGATAGAAGGAATGGGTGACGTTTCAGGTCAAGACCCTTCTTCAGTCTGATCCGAAACGCCACCCATTCCTATTCAGAGGTGCTGCCCGTCCCGCTGCGTTACTCAAGCTTTATCAGATAACCTCCAATATCAATACCTTGCCACTAGCTGCTGAACATGCCCATTCTCACGATATGCAGCCTCTCCAGCACTACCAGGCACTGTACCCAATCATCTTTTACAGTTCAGAATACTCCTGCCTGCCAATCAAAAAGCTTATTTCAACTTTACCAACCACCCCCCCCCCCCCCCCCCTTCCCCCCAACCCCAACCCTTGTCCAACACTTTTCCAATTAAAAAACAAAATAGTTCACAGAACAAAATCACAATTCTTTGAATTGCCAGGTCATTGTCTGGAGCAGTGTTCTGGCAATTAATCTTCAATCCCTGGAGAGTCTAGGACAATTGTAGAGATTTGCAACTCTCCTCCACTAAAGAACTGATGCACAGAATGTCCTTCAAAGGCAAACTATTCATGCAATTGGCAGAAACCGTCGGTTTTAAGTGAATGGATGAAACCACTTTTATCCAGCGATGGTGCATGGAAATTGCTGTCCTTTTATAAATGCAGGCTGGGTTGCTATGTTTGCGACTAATTGTAGCCATTTGATATTGATACACGGATGACTGGCAATTCTGCTTGGACAATGTTCTTCTGGCTGCTTTCCATTTTAATTGCTCTTTGGTGCAGTGAAGTAAGCAGTTTGCAAACACTGAACACAGAGAGGCACAGCAGTTGATATCCATCGGCTACAGTCAGGGATTCTGCTCAACAAACGCCAAAGAATGCCAAGCTAAGCAAAAAGATTGTGCACAGTGCTTCCTCTGAATGGTAATCACCACATTCTCAGCACTATCCCTGCCATGTCCAACCTCTACTCACTCGCAACTGCCTCTCCTGCTTTTGCAAAGTGCACACAAGCTGAATACAAACGTGTTGGGATAAAATGAGGAATACGCTGACATGATGAAACACTTTGAAGCTCTGTAACCAAGCTACCTAACCATATTGTGGGCTAATGCTTTTCACTCATGGAACTATCCCCGCCCAGCCTGGCCCAGATTTAACAACATTTCCTTGCATCATAGTTCACTCTTCTAATGGTCATTCAGAATGTAACGAGGGATGGGCAATAAATATTGGTTGTGGAAGGCATCGAGTTTTCATATTTCCTCACAGCATAACAAAACGGCCATCTTGACACATTACGTTTACTGGATCAAAGGGTAATCGCTTTTCCCCATTATGTTTTAGTTTAGTTTAGTTTAGAGATACAGCACAGAAACAGGCCCTTCAGCCCACCAAGTCTATGCTGCCAGCGATCCCTGTACACTAGCACTATCCTACACGCCAGAGACAATTTACAATGTTTACTGAAGTTAATTAACCTACAAACCTAAACGTCTTTGGAGTGTGGAAGAAAACCAGAGCACCAGGGGAAAACCCACTTAGTCACGAGGAGAACCTACAAACTGCTTACAGAGAGCATCCATTGTCAGGATCGTACCCGGGTCTCTAGCGATGTAAGGCAGCAACTCTACAGCTGCACCACCGTGTTGCAGTTTTCTCTCTGCATTCCCATCAACTCCATCCTGATTCGCTTACTACCCACCAACACTCAGGAAAATTTAGAGCAACCAATTAATTTACCATTCCACAGACTTTGGGGATGTCCTGGGAAACTAGATCATCCGGAGAAAACCCACACAGCCATAAGCAGAATGTGCACAATTCCAGATGCACAGTGATGGGCAGATGCCTCTTTGAAAGCCTCACTTAAACATCTCCAGGTCAATAACCATAGGCCACAGCCTCAGAATCAAAGGACGTACCTTTAGAAAGGAGAAGAGGAGGAATTTCTTCAGTCAGAGAGTGGTAAATCTATGGAATTTATTGCTGTGAAGGTTGTCAATGGATATATTTATGGTGGAGATTAATAGATTCTTGTGTTTGTTTTAGTTAGAATTTTGGTTTATTGGGCTCTGTATGTGTGGGGTGGGGAGAGATGGTGGGAGAAACAGGGATTTAGTCTCTCCCTTCGGGGGGATGCGACTTTTCTTGTCTTGTCCCCCATCACCATCTCCGTCTGTGCTGAGGCCTAATGGCAGAGCTGGCGGCCTCTGAGCTATGGCGGGGTTCCAGCTTCCAACGGCGGCACAGCTTCAGAGCTGCGGTGCTCCAGCAGCGACCTGGCTTCAGAGCTGCGGTGCTCCAGCGATGGCCTGACTTCAGAGCTGCGGTGCTCCAGCAACGTTCCAGCGGCGACCCGGCTTCAGAGCTGCGGTGCTCCAGCGGCGGCCCGGTTTCAGAGCTGCGGTGCTCCAACAACGTTCCAGCAGAGACCCGGCTTCAGAGCTGCGGTGCTCCAGCAACGTTCCAGTGGCGACCCGGCTTCAGAGCTGCGGTGCTCCAGCGACGTTCCAGTGGCGGCCCAGCTTCAGAGCTGCGGTGCTCCAGTGGTGACACGGCTTCAGAGCTGCGGTGCTCCAGCGGCGACCCTGCTTCAGAGCTGTGGCGGTGTTCCAGCGTTCCGGCGATGGCGGTGGCGGCAGCCCGGCTTCGGAGGCTCAGCCGCGGGCCTAGTGGACGATAATATCGGAGGCCTGGATCGCCTCAGCGCAGAGGGAGATCAAGGAGGGAAGAAGACAAAGACTTTAAGACTTTTTCCTTCCACCACAGTGAGGAGGTGCCTGGTGAACTCACTGTGGTGGATGTTAAATATGTGTTTATTGTGTGTTTTGTTTTTTATTATATGTTATGACTGCAAGGTAACGGAATTTTGTTCAGACCTAAAGGTCTGAATGACAATAAAGGATACTTTACTTTACTTTACTTTACTTTATTAGTATGGGGTTATGGAAAGAAGACAGGAGAATGGGGTTGAGAGGGAAAGATAGATCATCCAAGTTCGAATGGTGGAATAGACTTGATGGGCCGAATGGCCTAATTCTGCCCCTACAACTTACTAACTTATGAGCTTATAAATGCAAGGTGTTTATTTTTCCTCGCTATTTGCCTTTCATCAGTTTTCTTCTGTTTTATGAGGTGCAGAGGGCAGGTGGGTCCCACAGTAGTGCAATACACCCACATTGAGATCACTGCTAAATCTTTTTTTTCAGGCAAATAAGATACTTCAGAAAGTTGACCTCACGCTGGCCTGAGGGACCCACTGTTGTGAAGTAGTGCCTAACTCAAGACCACATTCAGCAAGAATTAACGTGTCCACTTCACTTTCTCAACCCTGCAGAGATGACGAGATCAAGGCAAAGAAAAAATGAAGCCAACAAAAATGCCAATCATTACCAAGCCGGGGTTATTTTTGGAAAACAGGAAGAATATTGATTTTCATCACACGTCAAGATTCAATAGAACACAACAGTGTCCAAGGTGCCTTAGAGCAGATTAGAATTTCTCAACCCCTCTATACCTGTGCTGCATGTCTCTTCAGTTTAGTCCTATTTCATTAGTAGTAATCCTCAAGATCTGCACAATGCTACATACTGCAATTCCATCAGCCAACTTGACATGTGTGACATTTAAATGACAGAACATTTCATTAAACTATAAAGCAGCTCCTAATAATGTATGATTTCCACATGCACGGACACCCGAAGCCTTTTGAGAAGCAAACTATTTTGTTCTGTATCATCAGGCCTGTTGCCTACTGCTGGACGATGTATTAGAAACATAGAAACATAGAAAATAGGTGCAGGTCATTTGGCCCTTCGAGCCTGCCGAAGGGCCGAATGACCTACTCCTGCACCATTCAATATGATCATGGCTGATCATTCAACTCAGTATCCCGTACCTGCCTTCTCTCCATACCCCCTGATCCCTTTAGCCACAAGGGCCACATCCAACTCCCTCTTAAATATAGCCAATGAACTGGCCTCAACTACCTTCTGTGGCAGAGAATTCCAGAGACTCACCACTCTCTGTGTGAAAATGTTTTCCTCATCTCGGTCCTAAACGAATTCCCCCTTATCCTTAAACTGTGACCCCTTGTTCTGGACCTCCCCAACATCGGGAACAACCTTCGTGCATCTAGCCTGTCCAAACCCTTAAGAATTTTGTAAGTTTCTATAAGATACCCCTCAATCTTCTAAATTCTAGCGAGTACAAGTCGAGTCTATCCAGTCTTTCCCATATGAAAGTCCTGACATCCCAGGAATCAGTCTGGTAAACCTTCTCTGTACCCCCTCTGTGGCAAGAATGTCTTTCCTCAGATTTGGAGACCAAAACTGTACGCAATTGAGGAAGAGGCACACACGGCAAGGCAGATTCAGCAGTTGTTGTGATGATGTGAAAAAGAATAATTGTGTTTTAAGGCCAATATACGGTATAACATTCCCAGAAAAGGGGTTATGGCAAAAAAATGTTTCCTGGTAATGTTGTATTTAGGTGTGAGTTGACAACGATGCAATAAGGATCACTGTATGTCAGAGACTAACGAGACAAAGAGTCCTGTTCCATGATATTTATGGAGCAAGGAGTAGTGGACGGGATAAAATGAGGAGTGAAGGCAAAGTCAGATTCAATCAGATCATACTCAAAAATAGAGATTAATAAGAGGGGAGGTCAAGAAGAGACAGAGAAAAAAAAATGCTTAACATTTAAAATCATCTAGTATTGTGTTTGCAGGGTCATTGTTTGATCATTGTTAACAATTCTGAACTTATTAAAAGTGCATGCATTGCATTGAAAATAAGAACAGAGGAAAATTAAATACGGACAGACAATTCTGCCCCATTTGCTTGCTCTCCCAATCAATGAGATCCTGATAGATTGTTTATTTAAGTACTAGTCCTGAATCCCTCGCTTCCCTTAATATCAGCAAATCCATTGACAACTATTGGCTTAATTACCATACACATTTCTGTGGCGAGTTCAGTGGGCAATTAATATGGAAATGCAAAAGGTGCGAACATTACTAGGATATTATGAAGGGTGCCATCCCTACCGAGGCAGGTGAACCCTCTAACAACCTGTGGTGATGCACAGCCCACTGGTGGTCTATTTTTCACTGGAGGTTGAAAACCAACTTGCAGGAGGCTAATGATTGTTTAGTATTTAGTAAAGGATTCAAAGGGTTGATCCTTAAGAGATGTATAAAATTGTGAGAGGAATAGATGGGGTGGATGCACAGTCTTTTACCCAAGGTATGGTATTCAATAACTAGAGGGTACAGATTTAAGGAGAGAGGGGAAAAATTAAACAGGAACTTGAGAGGCAACTTTTTCACACAGATGATGGTGAGTATATGGAACAAGCTGCCAGAGCATGTACTCTAATCACATTTAAAAGACACTAGATCAGGTACATGGATAGGAAAGGGTTAGAGAGATATGCGTCAAACAAGGGCAAATGGGACTAGTGTAGATGGGGCATCTTAGTTGGCATTAGGGATGGACCGAAGGGCCTTTACACATGCTGTGTGACTACATGTTACCATTTCTCTTGCCCTCATCTAGCTTCCCCCTAAATACACTGGTCTATTTCCTGTAGCAAGCACTCCCACAGTCTGTGGGGAAAGAAGCTTGCTCTCGATTCCCGTATTTGATTTCTCAGTGAATAACCTACTTTCGTGAAAGTAAATTTGCGATGGCAATCTGAGACTGACCTATCCTCATTCCACGTTAGCATCCTCACCCCACACTACTCACCCAAGCACAAAAACTGCTCACACTTCACAACATAAACACATCCCCTTGAAATCACAATCTTTATTTTAATGAAGTTATACAAATAAAAAATTCTCATTAAAATTCTCATTAAAAGCCACATTTGAGCGTGACATTAAAGTAATGCCAAAACTCAATTTGTGATGAGCTAAACTGGGAGAAGCCAATTATTTGGACACTCAATTTGTAATGTCAAATGATAGAAATCAAAGAAATGCGATAGAATGAGAGGAATTTGAATGATCACGGCATAACCACGACCATGCTTCTATCTGCATACAGGCAGCAACTGAAGACAGCACCCCCAGAGGTGAGGACTGGTCTGGGGAGGCACAGGATTGTTTAGAGTCTGTAGACTGGGCAATGTTCAACGACTCGGCAACAGACCTGAAAGAATTTGCCACAGTCATTAGGGACTTCAGAAGGAAATGTGTGGAGGGCTGTGTTCCAAAAAAAACCTTCCGAATGTTTCCTAACCAGAAGCCTTGGATGAACCATGAGATCCGCATTCTGCTTAAGACCTGATCCCGGGCATTCAGGTCTTCTTATAGACGCAGAGGTCTACAAGAAGTGCAGATACGACCTTGACATGACCATCAAAAAGGCCAAAAGGGACTTCTGCTCTCAGCTGGAGGTGGAGGCAGATATTCGGCAGCTTCAATGCCATCACCTCCTACAAAGCGAAATCAAGAGGCAGCTCAAACGACATCGAAGCATCACTCCCTGACAAGCTCAATGCATTCTACACATGCTTTGATTGGAAGAACACTGATGTGCATTCCCGAACCCCATTCGCCCTGATGGTATTACAGTCACAGTCACAGAGGCCAACGTCCGAAGATCCTTCAGGGCGGTGAACCCTCGGAAAGCGCCTGGGCCTGATGGTATACCCGGTCGAGTTCTCAATACCTGTGCAGACCAACTGGCTAGAGATTTTGCGGACATTTTCAACCTCTCACCTCTGAGGTCTGAGGTTCCCATCTGCCTTAAGAGGCCATCAATAATACCGGTGCCAAAGAAGAGAGCAAGGTGACGTGCCTCAATGACTATCGACCAGTGGCACTAACGTCTGTGATGATGAAGTGCTTTGAGAGGTTGGTTATGGGGCACATCAATGCCAACCTCGACAAGAACCTCGACGCACTACAGTTCGCCTAACGCCATAACAGATCAACGGAGGATGCGATCTCACTGGCTCTCCACTACGCATTGGACCACTTGGGCAATAAAAACACTTATATCAGGCTGTTGTTTATACACTACAGCTCGCCGATCAATACCATCATCCCCTCCAACTTGTTACCAAGCTCAGGGAACTGGTTCTGTGCGCATCCCTCTGCAATTAGATCCTCGACTTCCTCATCAACAGACCACAGTCTGTTCGAATTGGCAGGAATACTTCATCCTCAGTAACAATCAGTACAGGAGCACCTCAAGGTTGCATGCTCAGCCCCCTGCTTTACTCACTCTATACCCATGACTGTGGAGCCACACATAGTGCAAACTACATCATCAAGTTCGCCGATGACACCATTGTTGTTGGACGAATCACAGAGGGGATGAGTCAGAGTATAGAAGTGAGATGACCGATTGACAAAATGGTGCCAGCACAACAACCTGGCCCTCAACATCAGCAAAACCAAGGAACTGATTGTGGACAGGGGAAGGGGAAGAATGAGGACCTACAATCCTGTTTATATCAATGGGTCGATGGTGGAGAGGGTCAAAAACTTCAAATTCCTGGGCGTGCATATTTCCGAAGATCTTTCCTGGACCCAGCACACTGATGCAATTAAAAGAAGGCACATCAGCGCCTCTACTTCCTGAGAAGACTATGGAGATTCGGTATGTCAAAGAGGATTCACTTCAACTTCTATAGGTGCACAGTGGATGGCATACTGACTGGTTGCATCGTGGCCTGGTTCGGCAACTTGAACATCCAGGAGCGGAAAAGACTGCAAAAAGTTGTGAATACTGCCCAGTCCATCATTGGCTCTGACCTCCTCACCATCAAAGGGATCTATTGAAGTCGCTGCTTCAAAAAGACTGCCAACATCATCAAAGACCCACACCATCCTGGCCACACTCATTCACCATTGCCATCGGGAAAAGGTACAGGAGCCTGAAAACTGTAACATCCAGGTTCAGGAACAGCTTCTTCCCTACTGCCATCAGGCTATTAAACACGACAACAAATAAGCTCTGAACTACAACAGACTATTGTTATTATTGCACTATATTTGTTTATTTATTGAGTGTGTGTGCGTATGTATATACACACACTGAACTTTTTTTCTTCCGTTATGTACTCTGTTTACATATTCTGTTGTGCTGCAGCAAGCAAGAATTTCATTGTCCCATCTGTGACATATGACAATAAAATACACTTGACTCTTGACTAACCCCAGGACAGTCACCACTTGCTTCCATTTCGTAGAATGTAGCAAATGGAACAGTAGAGTACTTTGTATCTACCTTCGCCATAAACCAGCATCTGCAGTTCCTTCCTACACAGTAGATTATAGAACAGGCCCTAGGGCACACAATGGCTGTGTCAAACATGATGTCAGATTAAACTAATCTCCTCTGCCTGCACGTGATCCATATCCCTCGTCCCTTGCATATCCATGTGCTGATCTAAAAGCTTCTTAAATGCTGCTATCGTATCTGTCTACACCGCCGCTCCTGGCAGCGCGTTCCAGGCACCTACCCCTCTGTGTAAAAATTTTGCCATGCACAGCTTCTTTAACCTTATGTATTACATACATAACATGAGAATAATGCAAGCTGAACATGCCTCTTCTACATTCTGTTCTTACATTTCTCTGAATGTCTAATCTATAAACAGTAGCATTAATAGTCACTTTTCCACCTCAAGCTGGTTGTCCCATGGGCAACAAGCAATTTATGAATCAGGATACTCTGCAGCTAACATCTGCATAGCAAGATCTCACAACCAGCACATTACAGATGTTCACGTAATGATTATTGACAAATATCAGGGAGGATCTCCCTGTGTTTATTTAAATTTTTGCCATAAGATGTTTGCAGCTCTTGTTTCAATAACTTCTACAACTGATGCAATTTAAATCAAATATTCTGTTTTGCTTCACATTCCTACATCAGACATTCCACAGCTCATTTCTCACATGGCTGGTAGTGTCACTAAGTTGTTCAGTGGCAATGTCTGCACATATTGGATTAGTGTTCATTAACATGTGATAGAAACTGGCAGAGTGAGGCGTACACATGGAGACGTTTGAATGAGTGCAGTCAGAATGCAACTGCATGGAAGTGACAGCAATTGTTCTCATGTTCCCTCCATGTCACGCTCTCGTGACTAGGATGAATATCCGCATTCACGGTTATTGGTACTGAAGACTTGCGAGAGAGTCAATCACAGAGGAGAAAATCTAACCCGGTCACACCACACAGCAGAATTTCCTTGGTACATTCAATGCAGGGATGAAGAATCAGGCCTCTGGACTGCCGTGGGAATGCTGCTAAACGCTAGGCAGAGGCTGTCTCACATTAGGGCAGCACAACGGCACTGCAGGCAGAGGAAGGCACGACCGCACAGCTTGTGGAACTGCTGTCTCACAGCTCCAAAGGCCCGCTTCAATCCTGCCCCATTGGCACGTTATCTCTCTGTCAGTGCGGATTACCTCTCGACCCAAAGACTTGGCAGGTTAATTGAGCACTGTAAATTGTCCCCCGAGGAACTTGGGGAGTATGAAAGAGGTTTGAATAAGATTAGTGTAAATAGTCAGAGGCAGATCTTGTCCTCACTCTTAACAACTTTACTTCAAGTCAAAGGGATTGCTATGGGCACTCACATAATCTCCAGCTATGCATGTCTTTGTGTTCATTGTGTTGAACACTCTGTGTTCTAAATGTTGATCACTCTTCAACAATTTCTCTATTACATCGATGACTGTATGTCTCCTGCCTCCTGCCTCCTGTTGTTGCCTCCTACATCAACTTCACCATTACCTTCCATCCTGCCCTTAAATTCATTTAGACTATCTCTGACACTTGTCTCCTCTTTCTTGATCTCTCTGTCTCCATCACAAGGGACAGACGATCCACGGACATCTACCATAGTCCCAATGATTCCCACAATTTCACCTCCTCCCACCTTGCCTCTGGCAAGGATGTTATCCCTTACTCTCAGCTTCCCTGCCTCCGTTTATGGTTGAGTTTTTCTTCATTAGGATGGAGAGTGACATTATTAATTCATGTGAAGCGCAAAAGATTAGTTAAAACAAATGTAGGTCCTTGCAGTCAGAAACGGGGTGAATTGGTCATGGGGAACAAGACATGGCAGACCAATTGAATAACTACTTTGGTTCTGTCTTCACTAAGGAAGAAATAAATATTTGCCGGAAATAGCAGGGGATCGTGGGTCAAATGAGATGGAGGAAATGAGTGAAATCCAGGTTAGGCAGAAAGTCGGTAAATTGAATGGATTAAAGGCCGATGAATCCCCAGGGCCAGATAGGCTGCATCTACTTAAGGAAGTAGCTCCAGAAATAGCAGATGCCTTAATGATAATTTTTCTCTTTAGATTCTGGAGTAGTTCCTGAGGATTGGAGGATAGCTAATGTAACCCCATTAGTCTAACATCGGTAGTGGGGAAACTGCTAGAGTCAATTATTAAAGATGGGATAGCAGCGCATTTGGAAAGTGGTGAAATCATTGGACAAAGTCCATGGATTTACGAAGGGTAAATCATGTCTGACGAATCTTATTGAATTTTTTTGAGGATGTAACTAGTAGAGTGGATAAGGGAGAAGCAGTGGATATGTTGTATCTGGATTTCAGAAGGCTTTCGACAAGGTCCCACACAAGAGATTGGTATAGAAACTATATTGGTGGTTCAGTATTGATGTGGATAGAGAACTGGCTGGCAGACAGGAAGCAAAGAGTCCTTTTCCAGACCCCGCAAGGCTCAGTGCTGGGATCAATATACATTAATGATTTGGACGAGGGAATAATGCCATCTCGAAGTTTGCAGATGACACGAAGAGTGTTAGCTGTGATGCTAGGTGCAGGATGACTTGGATAGGACTGGGTGAGTGGGCAAATGCATGGCTGCAGTATAATGTCCACTTTGGTGGCAAAACAGGAAGGTTTATTATTTTGAATGGTGACAGGAAAAGGGGAGATGCATGGATGGTACACCAGGCATTGAAAGTAGGCATGCAGGTTGTTGGTTGTGGCATTCATAGCAAAAGGATTGTACAAGAGCAGGGAGGTTGAGTACCTGCAGTTGTACCTTGGTGAGGCCACATCATTGCGTATGTCTCCTAATCTGAGGAAAGACATTCTTGCCATAGAGGGATTTTCACCAGACTGATTCTGGGATGGCACGACTCCATATGCTGGATCGACTTGGCTTTTACTCGCTGGAATTTAGAATATTGAGGGGGTGATCTCATAGAGGCTTGCTTGTTTCCGATGTTGGGGGAAGTCCAGGACAAGGGGTCACAGTTTAAGGAATAAGGGGAAGGCTTTTAAGACCGAGATGAGACGTTTTTCACACAGAGAGTGGTGAATCTGTGGAATTCTCTGCCACAGAAGGTAGAGGCCAGTATATTTAACAGGGAGTTTCGCCCTTGTGGCTGAAGGGATCAGGGGGTATGGAGAGTACAGGATACTGAGTTGGATTGATCAGCCATGATCATTTTGAATGGCGGTGCAGGCTCGATATAATTTCTATGTTTCTATGTTTCATCAAGATGAAGCTTTCCACTCTGGATGCTTCCGCATCCCCCTACTGTCATTGATGGATCCTTCACCCGCATCCTAGTGTCATCGTTCTGGATAGATCAAGGTAGGATTCAAGTTGTCTGTCTTTCTTTATTCAGCATGGTTTTCTCTGATTTTGTGGATTCGCCCACATCTATGGGATGGACTGAGGATAGAGTTTCCTCACCTATCATCCATTCAGCTTCCGCATCCAAATCATCAGCCTCCGGGATTTCCATGACCGGTTGCAACTATCTGTTTCTCATTCCCGCAGAGACCACTCTCTCCGCAAATCTTGGGTTCACTTAATCCCTCCCTACCAAATTACACACTTCCTGAGGCATTGTGCCCTGCAATGACAGGAGATGTCATCTCTGTCCCCTACTCCTCCTACTCTCTCACCTCCAGTCCGGGACTCCAAAAGTCCTTTCACGTGAGACAGAGGTTCAGATTCAGATTCAGATGTCATACACATCAGGATTCAATGAAATTCTTGTTCACATGAAGTTCACGGAATATCTCTATACATACAATAATGATAATCACACCAATAAATGTAATGATAAGTGTCAAACAGCAGAATGGTGCAAGATTGTAGCTCAATCAAAAGAATGAAAGTACAATAGCAGAATAACTGAATGAAGTAGAGTTTAGTGTAACAGTACGTGATAGCACTTCCAGATGTGGAAGAGATGGTTGGTTGATCAGTGGTGAAGAAGCTGTTCTTAAGTCAGAACACCTCAGCGTCAAAACTCCTGTATTTTCCCCCTCTCCTCCTGCTCAACTTAAAACATGTCAATTTTCTAAACTTCCTTAACCTGAGACATTAAAGCTCTGTTTTTTCTCCTCACAGTTGCTGTCTGTCCTGCTGAGTGTCATTAGCGTTTTCTGTTTTTTTTTCTCAAATGAATTGAGCCTCCATCCTGTTTTGAAATTCTCCCTTGGCATCTCTGATAACCTTGCAGAGATCATAATTGGCTTTCTTGTACAGTGATTGATTTGAAGGAAATTTGGACAGGTTGGTGGAGTGAGCAAATTGGTGGTAGATGAAATTTAATGCCAAGAAATGTGAAATGTGACATTTTGGATGGAAAATGAGCGGAGCCAACGTAATGGAGGACACAATTCTAAAATGAGTACAAGGACAGAGAGGCCAGGCTATTGGGAAGAAGGTTGACATTTCAGGTGAATGACTTTTTATGGGATGTAAGGTGGCGATAATTGTTGATGACTGGGTCATCGGCTCTGCTTATGGTTTATCTCTCTTCTGATGTTTCCTGATTTTCTGGCACGCTCCTTGGCTTCACACTTCCAGCATGTTATCTTTTTTCTTTTAGATAGGTTTCTTTCACCTGGTTGCCCTCTGACTACACCTCCTTAAGACGAACGATCCACTATTAACACTCCTTTACCAATTTATCTTGGTTGTCACCAATCTGTGTCATTTGTTTTCTCTTGGCCTCCACCCCATCACAAACCTCTTTGGACTCCCAACACCTCTCCTCCTCCTCAACTTAAAACATGTCAAATTTTCTAAATGCCTTAACCTAAGACATTAACGCTGTTTTTCTCCTGCCTATATGTCCCACTGAGTGTCTCTGGCGTTTTCTTTTTTTTTTAAATGTTCATCCATTGGCAGATTGTTGTTTTTGTTAATTTGGGGGGTATATGCACATTCTTCTTTGTATGTGGCAGGACAGGTTGGGAAAATGGCTGAAACACACATTGGGATTCCGGACTTTATAAATGATGCGTAGAGTGCAGAAGGAAGGACGTTATGACGAATCGTGATGAAAAGCTGGAAAGGTCACAACTGGTGTATTATCATCAGTAACCTACAAACCTGTACATCTATGGAATGAGGGAGGAAACTGGAACATATGGAGAAAAACCCCCTGGTCACAGAGAGAGCATACAAACTCCATACAGACAGCACCCATAGTCAGGATTGAACCAGGGTCTCGGGCGCCGTAAGGCAGCAGCACTACCACTGTGCATTGCGCTGCCCCGCGTCCAATCCAAAAGTACATCGCAGTAATGTGACAGACCAACAAGTTGCACATTTAAATTTCCATCATGCATGTCTCACGGAATTGCTTATCAGGACTCAGGCATCAGCAGGTTAGTTAGCTTCCGTGCAACTGAGACTGAGCGAAAAATGTACCTATCATCAAAATCTCAAAAATGCGATTCTATCCATTCTGTTTCTCTTGCTCCACAACGCTGCTTGCTCAGCCCTCCCCCACCATCACCCTGTGCCTCCAGCGTTAGTCTGTATATTATTCAATTGATTTCTTGCGTACACCCTAATTTTGTTTTGTTTCTTGATCTTGATTATTCTTGAATTTTGATTATCTTGATCCAATGCCCAATAGACCAGGAGTAAACTTGCCACGAGTTACCCATGGAACCATCATCTGAACAACCTTTTGTGGTATGACCGATGCTCTGGGAGATCCAGGAGGAAGCATCCCCATTAGCATAAAGCACAGAAAACTCATAGACGTTTCATGTTGCTGCTTCAGTAGAAAGACAATTGCAGGCCTGGACAGCATTTAGGCAGGAGGAGAAAGGTCCCGCATTGTATTTCTTTGTGCGTCTAGGAAGGTTTGATGGGAAGTGTGGGAGGTATTGGAATGTGCTGGTCCCTTTCAAATCCAGAATATCATCGCACCCACTTTTTTCTGATGGTGTCTTCCACATGAAATAATAGTTCTGTTTTATTCTCCCTACATCTACTGCCTTGCGAGTACTTTTATTGAATTCCCGTCTTTATATTTCTTCCTCCCCTTGTTGTACTCTGATTCCACACAGTCCCAGCAGCACGTCAGGTAAAGAGTCATTAAGGCCAGACGCAGTCTCTCCGTGACCTGAAATCCCTGTCAGTGCCTTCTCTCTTGCCTTCCACTCTTAATCACTGCAATACAATCCTAAATCGGCTGCTTGGAGACAGGATTTATGCCATTCAAGACTTCAACCTGTCGGCTGCTAAACAATCCACTAAAACCAGGAAGCTACAGTATGTGACAGTGACATGGCTGCTTTGAAACGTTTTACACAGATGGATTTACCAGAAGCTCCACCTCGCTACAGTCAGCGCAACTTGTTGCTAATGAAAGTGCGGACCTCTTCAAACCTGGAATATGTTTAAATAGAGCCGCTTATATAAATAAATAAAGCCGAAAGGAGAGAAGGCGGAAGAGGGTGCGTGTGGAAGACATAAATGAGTGATGGCACAGGGCAATAACAGGGAGGTTATGACGCAGTAAAATAGACGATATGATCAAGCGGAGTACAGCTTGTTACAGCAGGAATTAAAGTAGGCAGCAGCACGTGCAATCTGAGAGCAGAAAGTTGGGTAGAGCCCATTACTTCAGGTGTTTTCCGTGGTGAATCACTTTCCAAGCTGCAGCAAAAAAGATCCTTTCTGACAAAGTGGCTGGCCATTCGTACCCCATTGTTTAGATCAGTTGAGTCGATTTTTTTTTAGTTTAGTTTAGTTTACTTTAGCTTGTTGTCACGTTAACTGAGGTACATTAAAAAAAACTTTTTCTTGTGTGCTACCCAGTCAGCGAAAAGACAATACATGACTACAATCAAACCATCCACAATGTACAGACACGGGATAATATGGGAATAACATTTAATGCAAGATAAAGTCCAGTAAAGTCCAATTAAAGGTCTCCAATAACCCTTCTAACCCCTGCCTGCTGATTTACATTGCTTGCTAGTTCTTGAGTGCCTCAAATTTTAAATTCTCATCCTTTTCAAACTGCTATGAAGGCTCATCTTTCTACCTTCCCTACCCTTGTAACATCAGGTATTCTGTCAATTCTGCACACTGTAGCATTTAATTTATTCGAGGTTAGTTTAGAAATACAGCATAGCAACAGGCCCTACAGCTTACTGAGTCCACACTGACCATTGATCAATTGTTCACACTAAATTGAACGTTATCCCACTTTTTCATCAATTTCCTGCACACTAAGGGCAATTTACAGAGGCCAATTAACTTACAATCCTATCGCACTCCTTTGGGATTGACCTGAAGAAGGGTCTCGACCCGAAACGTCATCCATTCCTTCTATCCGCAGATGCTGCCTGTCCCGCTGAGTTGCTCCAGCATTTTGTGCATACCTTTGGGATTTGAAAGGAATCTGGAGCACCCGGAGGAAACACAGGGAGAACATACAAACTCCACACAGACAGCACCCGAGGTCAGGATCGAACCCAGGTCTCCGGTGCTCTGGGGGAGCAGCTCTGCTACCAACTGTGCCACTGCACCATTCCACGGCACAACGCCACCCTGAATAATCTGTCGCCGGCAGTCATACCTTCAGCAACCTCATCTCTGAGCTCCAGAATGCCTCTTTAAACTTCTCTGCCCTTTAACCTTTTTGTCCTCACTTCCGATGCTCATTAAATGTTACCTCTTTTCGATTGCTTGCCCCAAAATCTCCTTATGTATCACTGCACCAAGTATTATCTGCTAACAGCGTTTTCTGACAGCTTGTTACTTTCAAGTTACTACATAAATGCAATTTATTGTTACATTCGAGCTAACTATCATGCACACTTCATTGACTGCAGCAAATAATTCAGCAATACTTCATAAATAACTCTTATGAATACAGGATAACTACCATAAATTTAAAGAGCATTAGTCACATCTTCACACAGGATTTTATGAGCTAAAAAAATGAGAATCCAATTTAAGCAATGTGGTGTGGATATAATACCATGAAATGGAAAACACTAGTAGCACATTTTTTTACAAAATAAAAGGCTTGCCAATGTTTTGGATCTTGAGCCCTTTCTCAGAAGTAAATGATTGAGCTGCTGCTCATTTAGAGATTCTTGTTTATACAGTATGTCAGATTCCCCCTGGGTTAAGTTTAGGTTTAAGTACATTAAGTGTCACGTGTACTGAGGTAGAATGAAAAGCTTTGCTCTGCGTACATGTGGAAAGTATTGTTCTGCAATACTCTTCTGAACTGTTTGAACACTGCATCTGCGTGGGATGGGCATGTATGCAGCGACTCCCATGAACAGCCTGCACCCAGTAACTGGTTGCTCTGGTAAGGTAATTACCCACAAACCCCAGAGCAGTACGTAGCACAGAGGCGCAGCACAGTGGCACAGCTGGAGGAGCTGCTGTCTCACAGCGCCAGAGACGCTGGTCCAATCATGACCTTGGGTGCTGCCTGTGCGGAGCTTGCACGTTCTCCCTCTGACTGCATAAGTTTCCTCCGGGTGCTACGGTTTCAAACATAGAACAGTGCAGCATAGGAACTGTTCGTGCCAAACATGATGCCAAGTTAAACTGATCTCATCGGCCTGTACATGATCCATGTACCTCTATTCCTTGCACTTCTATGTGCCTATGTAAAAGTCTTTTAAACACCCACTAGCATATCTGTCATCAACATCACCCCTGGCAATGCGCTCCAGGCCCCCATTTCTTTGTACTAAGTTTCCCGCACATCTCCATTAAACATTCCCCCTCCGGACAAATAGCTATGCCCTCCAGTGTTGGACATTCCCACTATGGGAAAAAGTTCTATTTTATCTTTACCTCTCATAATTTTACATACCTCTATCAAGTCTCCCCTCAACCTCTTGTGTTCTTCCCACATCCCAATAACTTGCGGATTTGTAGGTTAATTGGCCCCTGTAAATTGCCCCTAGTGTGTAGGGAGTGGATGAGAAAGCGGGATAGCATAGAATTAGTGTGAACGGGTGATCTATGGTCAAAGGGCCTGTATCCATGCTGTATCATTCAATCAATCAATTACAGATGAGAAACTCCAATGAAATTTGCAATGGCTCCTCTCGTAGATCCTCTGAGCTACTTCACAATTGATGGGGTAGGAGTCTGGAGAGAGACAAGCAAGTAAAAACAATCTTAAAAATCAACACGTTTTTGACCTGTAAGATTAACTCTTTCCACAGATGCTGCCTGACCTGCTGACTATTTCAGCATTTTCTGTTGCAATAAGCCTCCGGTCCTTTATAATTAGATCCTGCACCTGTCAGACAACAGCAGGGTATTTGTTCTCATGCACTTGGCTCCACACAGCTCAATAAGCTGTCTATAAGTGGATTCACCTGCAGCATGAGGAGGAGCTGCTCTCTCCCTGTGACCTTGCATAGGGGATTGGAATACCCCTGAGCTCCTCGTGCTCTGCCTTCAGTGAAGAACCAGAGCTGGAGTGGCAGAAGCCTTTAGGAAATCTGCATCTGCAGCATTGGGTGGATTAATTAAAGCTTCACCAAAATGAATTTTTGTTGTCAACGTATTCAATTAACGTGTCCCTAGGAGATTGGATTTGCGTTAATGGACAAATAAGAATTCTTGCATTTCATTGCCTTTGCACTCCTTTCTTCAGAGCTTTTTAATATTCATGGCAACAATAAGCACAATATTGTCACATCTGGTGCAGCTCAACTTCTGCTCATTCTCTGTGCGTATCTGAGGGTGTATTCTAACAAAACCGCCTTCTTTATTCTCTCTTTGGTGCGCCTTCCATTTCATATCCCTCGGCCCCTGGAGACACCTATAATGCTGGTATATCTGTTCCAATCCCTCTGGAGAATCTGCTTTAAAGTGCTGCTTGTTCTATCACATTTCTTCAAGCAATATCATTAATATTCCTTTTGTGAGCGGCATAGGTTTACCCATTCCAATCTGTCAGGCGTTTTGATCACATTACCCCAGGCCACAGTCTGGACCCTGTATGGTTCTCCAAATGGACCAGCAAATGTCAATAAGTTTACATGGACTGCCAAGCATCAGCTAGAGAGGGTAAAAGGAAGAGAAAAGCAGCAGAGGAGATAAATGTTAATGCTGGACTCAATTGTTTTTGATATATTTTTGATATATTTTTATTCTTCCTTTGTGGTTGCCAGTAGCTGACTGACAATGGATGTCAGTGGTTCATTCTGGAGGCTTGAACACAAAATCTACAATGATGTCCCATCCCAGAGTCAAGGAGGTGACTCACTTCTGCAGGTGCTGTCTTATGAATGGGATGACAGGCTGAGGCCATGGAGCTCTGTCAGCGAAAGTACATGCCGTGGGACAATTTTAAAGAAAAGCAAAAGTGTTTCCCTTACAGGTAACCCAACACCGCTGAAGAAGCCAGGATTTATGGTTTTACGGGAAGTGGCTGGCAAAGGGAACAGTTTTGAGTAAACAAAGGCAGAAGCAACAATTTCATGAGCGGATAAGGTGGACACAGATGGGAGCAAGATATCCTTTTGACACTGGGGATGTGTGGGCAGAAATTCAGTTCAGTATCAGTTCACAAACCAACCCAGGAGATGGTCTCATTCACCCCTGACACTGGCCAGTGACTGGCAAGAAGTCTGACCAGGGAATGGACTGCACACATTGGCCAGGCTTATGCTGGGCCCTGCTGAGTACAACTGAGAAGAGAGCAGGAAAAATGTCTGGGTGAAATTGCCTGGCACATAGGCAGGGGGTGGAGTTTAGCAGCTTTAACTGACAACTAACCTCAGCAACTATAATCTTCGAAGTTATACAAAATGCTGGAGTAAGTCAGCGGGACAGGCAGCATCTCTGGAGAGAATGAATGGGTGACGTTTTGGGTTGAGACCCTTCAGATCTTCGATGGACTGTGTCTATGATTGAACTATGGTCTTTGGCGTTTGGAGCATTATGGTTATCTGTTTATTGTATTTTTGGTTGTTATATACTATCTGTTCATTATTGTGCTTTCAGGTTGTTAAACTGCAGCAAATAAGCATTTCATTGATCCATTGTCACTACATACAGTATGCCAATTATGCACCCTAGATTGGAGAAAATAGGAGTAATGCACATTTGAATGGAAGGGGCTGATTACAGATAGAACGCTTTGTGCAGGAGAAATCCTGTCTCACTAATGTGATCATGTATTTTGAGGAGGTAATTAAGAAGAATGATGAAGGCAGAGTGGTAGACATTATCAATTTGGTCTTTGGTGAAGCATTAGACAAGGTCTAACACACATAGAAGGCCTGTCCAGAAGGTTAACGCACATTGAATCTAAGGCAAGATGGCTAATTGGATGTAAAATTGGCAAAATGGCAACGCACATAGATTGGTTGCTGAAGAAAGTATAGAACATCCTTTCCTTCATAACTCAGGGCAAAGGATATAAAAGTTGGGACATTATGCTGGTTAGACATTAGATTGTGTGCAGTTCTATTGACCACACATGAGGAAGAAAGCTGTTTTCCTGGATGGAATGTAGACAGATTCACCAAGAACTTGCCTGGGTTGAAGGAATTTAGTTATGGGGGAAGAATGGCTAGGAAGGGCCCATTTCTTTGCTGTATAACTCTATGGCTCTACAACCTTGTAACTCAAGTGATTAATCTGAACACAAGCCGGTTGAAGAAAAATGCAATTGAATTGTATTCTTACCTGGAACAACTCTCTGGATGGTGGGAACGGAAGAGGTGAAGGGAGTGGTATTGCTCCTGGTGTGGTTGCATAGGAAGTGTTTTATGGCAGGGAGTATTAGGTGGCGGTGGAAGAGCAGATGAGGGAATTAAGAGACAAGAGCTCCCTTAAAAACGCTGAAAGGGGAGGGAAGGGATATAAATGTGTGTCAGTTGAATCTTGTTTGATCTGATGGAGATTGTGGAAGAGCATCCGTGGAATGTGGAGGCTAGTGGGGTGGAGGGTAAGGACCGGGTTAGGACACTGTCCTTACTCTGCCCAGGAGGAGAAGGGTTGGGAGATGAGGTGCAGGAAACATGGTCCACAGCGTCACAGGGGAACAGTGTTGCGCAATTCAGAAATCAAAATTACATTGCAGACAAGAAGCCAAACACAGATCAGGCGACTGCTTTGCCAAGCAACAGTGCTTAGTCGGCAGAGGTGACCCTGAGCTTCTGGCTGTCTGCTATTTTGATTCACCGTCCCACTCTCACTGACCCTGTCTGTGGCCTCTTGCATGGGTACAATGAGGCCCAATGTGAGCTTGAGGAACAGTACCTCAGTTTTATTGTCTGGGCACATTACAGTCTGCTGAACTCAATATTTAGTTTTCTAAGTACAGATAACTTGCTCTTTCTTTCTGTTTTGCATCATTTTGTGATTTGTTTCTAGCCATTTTGTGCCTGCCTTTTCTCTCCCCCTTCTTTTGTTTTCATTCCAGGCCACACACCATTACCCGAACTTCACAACATTAGCAATACATTGCACAGACAAAAGAGCTCAACTGCCCATTCAATGGCGCTCCATCATTTCATCCGATTACTGACATCCTCTTTGTTCCACCCACGGCTCTCACCCATCTTCACGGCGAGATGGACCAACTTGCTTTCTCTCTTTCTCAGTTCTGATGAAGGGTTGCGGAGATGAAATGTTAACTGTTTCCCTCTCAACCAGTTTTCCAATTTCCATCTTATTCTCCCTGCATTCCCATCAACTTCCCACCGATTCTACCAACCAACTCCATCCTGTTCGCTGCTCACAGCAGTGAACTAACCTAACAACCCATGGAATGAGGGTGAAAACTGGAGCACCGGGAGGAAACCCACATGGTCACAGGGACAATGTACAGACCTCACATGGAAAGCATTGGAGATCGACACCGAACCTGGACTGCAGTGGGTCAATAGTTACATAGAAACATAGAAATTAGGTGCAGGAGCAGGCCATTCGGCCCTTCAAGCCTGCACCGCCATTCAATATAATCATGGCTGATCATCCAACTCAGTATCCTGTACCTGCCTTCTCTCCATACCCCCTGATCCCTTCAGCCACAAGGGCCACATCCAACTCCTTCTTAAAAATGACCAACGAACTGGCCTCAACTACCTTGTGGCAGAGAATTCCACAGATTCACCACTCTCTGTGTGAAAAACGATTTTCTCATCTCGGTCCTAAAAGACTTCCCCCTTATCCTTAAACTGTGACCCCTTGTCCTGGACTTCCCCAACATCGGGAACAATCTTCCTGCATCTAGCCTGCCCAACCCCTTAAGAATTTTGTAAGTCTCTATGAGATCACCCCTCAATCTTCTAAATTCCAGCGAGTACAAGCCAAGTCTATCCTGTCTTTCTTCATATGGACTATTTGCTTCTATTTGCTTTGTTACTGTGCCACCTAGTTACCTTCTGATGCTGCCCCACAACATTCCCCTCTGAGCTGTATACCACCATGAAATATGTCATCAGTCCTGCCTCATCCCTGGGATTCAATGGTGGAACTCCTGCCTCAATAGTTTTGTGAGAGCACCTTCCCCGGAGGGGACTGCAATAGTCGGCACAGTGGCACAGTGATAGAGCTGCTGCCTTACAGCACCAGGAACCGGGGTTTGATCCTGACTACGGATGCTGTCTGCATGGAGTTTGTATGTTCTCCCTGTGACAGCGTGGGTGCTCCAGTTTCAATGACAATAAACAATCGGTGCAGGAGTTGGCCATTTGGCCCTTCGATCCAGCACCGCTATTCAATGTGATCATTGCTGATCATCGCCAATCAGTACCCCGTTCCTGCCTTCTCCCCATTTCCCCTGACTCCGCTATTTTTAAGAGCCCTATCTAACTCTCTCTTGAAAGCATCCAGAGAACTTGCCTCCACCGCCCTCTGAGGCAGAGGAAACTTTCCTCCCACACTCCAAATATGCACAGGTTTGTAGGTTAATTGATGTCAGTAAAAATGTCCCTAGGATAGTGTTAGTGTGTGGGGTTTATTTCCATGCTGTATCTCTAAAGTCCAAAGTTCAAGGAGGTGGCTCACCAATAAATTTAAGGATAGGTAATAAATGCAACCTGGTAACTGATGCCAAATTCTGAACATTTAAGAACTAATTGATCGTATTAGGTAGTAATTGCAGCTACTATGCAGTAATATGCAGATTGCAGGGGGTAGGCATTCAAAATATTTCAGGGCTGCACACTGATAACACTTTTTTTTTAAATCAATTCACTTTTTGTATCTTGGAATCGCTGAATTGGTCACCATTTATTGCTAATTGCTATTGAATGGTTTGCAAGGCCACTTCAGGCGGTTTACAGTAGGGAAACGGTACGGAACAGGTACGGATGGAGGGTTCTTCCCCTGAAGGACACCAGTGAACCAGAGGTATTTTTAAGACACTCTGTTTTGTGGTCATCATTACAAAATAATATATATTTTTGATTTCCGGGTTACAAGTATACTTTAATTTATGAATATCCAATTCATGATTTTTGTTGTTGTATTGTAGTTCATTCTTTTAGTTGCATGTCATTGAATGATGAAGCTTTTCTCAAAGTAATGAAAAACTCTTGACTTGGGTGGCAGAGGGAGAGAAAGAGAGATTCTATTGATATTTGCAAGAGCAGAAATTGAAATCCCAGGTGTGTCTGTACCAACAAAGATTTCTTCCCATTAGATATAGAGTTGCAATGAATTGTACTGCTCTTTATACAGAGTATTGACTAAAGTACGTTTTGCAAGAAAACACAGTACACAGACATGTTTGGCTCAACACAACTGACTATTGGAAACAGACTCAATTGGTTATTAACTTGGATGTGCATCATACAGAGATGAGATAATGGAGAGATTGGAATAAGAGTTTGGACATCTAAATCAACCACATATCCCTTGAGTTTCATAATGACATGGATGTTTTGGAGAGAGTGTAGAGGGGTTTTACCAGAATGCTGCCTGGATTAGAGGGTATCTAATATAAGGAGAGTTTGGACAAACTTGGATTGTTTTCTCTGGAGTGTCGGAGGCTGAGGGGAGATTAAGACAAATATATAAAATTATGAGAGGCATATATAGGGCAGATAGAAACTCTTTCCCTAGGGTGGTAATGTCAAAGACTAGAGGGCATAGATTTATGATGAAAGGGCAAATTTTAAGGATGTGCCCTTTTTTACACCTAAAGTGCATTGCTGTGGGTGGTGGTGGAGGCAGATACATTAAGGACATTTTAGAGGCTTTTATATTGCACATGGATATGCAGGGAATAGTTGGACTTGAATCATGTGCAAGGAGAGGAGATTAGTTTAACTTGGCCTGGAGAACATGAGCCGAAGTGGGGAACATGAGTCTGCTCTGTACTGTACACAGGAGCAGATCAGCCAGGTTTTGCAACAGCTTCTTCCCCTGAGCCATCATACTCTTGAATTCCACATAATGTGCCGCCACTATTAGCTATTTTATCTTTTTATCTATTTTATCCTTTTGTTATTTTATGTTGCACGGTGAGCCAGATACAACAAAATTTCGTTCAGATTGGTATTTGTTGGTGTATCTTTGAATGACAATAAAGTCTTTGATTGATTGATTCAGATCCCTGATCTCTCAAGCCACTTTTGATGAGACCCTATGATGCAGGCATGGGCTTCTTCACATTTTAGCCACTTTTTAAAAAAAAATTCTCATAATATAAATTGATTTAAGTTTTTCACTTCCTTTCTCCTCTTCTTCATTTATTATTATTGGAATGCTGTTGCTGGCTTCTACGATGGAGGCCCAGCCTAAATAATTATTGAGGATCTTTGCCATTTTCTATTTCCTTAGTGGGATTATTTCCTTAGCGATCAATGATCATTTCAGCTAATCTCTTCCTTCGAATATCTCTGCAGAAACTCTTGCTGTCTGTTTCTATATTATGTGCTTGTTTACTCTCATGCCCTATGTTCATCTTTATAACATTATACCTAATTACTTGCTGGTTTCTAAAAGTTTCCTAATCCTCTGGCAAATCACTAATCTTTGAAAATTGGAAGGCATTGCACATAACTATATCTAAAATAATTTGCTCCCTGGTTGATTTCTCAAAGTATTGCATGAAAACAAAACGTCCTAAGTATAAGAGCTCATCCTCAGGATTATCTTCCCTGTTGCATTTATGCAATCTACATGGTGATTAAAATTGTGGGTAGTCAACAAGTACAATGGTGGCAGAAAATAAAACTGGAGCTTTTAGGGGAGATTAGGGGCGGCATGATGGCACAGCAGTAGAGTTGCTGCCTTACAGCCCATACAGCACCAGAAACCCGGGTTCGATCATGACTACTGGTGCTGTCTGTTTGCACTTTTTATGTTCTCCCTGTGACCACGTGGGTTTTCTCCGAGACCTTTTGTTTCCTCCCACAGTCCAAAGACGAACAGGTTTGCAAGTTAATTGGCTTGGTATAAATGTAAAATTGTCCCTAGTATGTGGGATCGCTGGGGCGCGGATTCGGTGGGCTGAAGGGCCTGTTTCCACACTGTATCTCTGAACTAAACTAAACTGGAATGTCTTTACTCTCTTGAACAGATACTTAACATGGAAAAGGATGCCTCATGTACATTGATCTCGAGAAAACTGCCCCAGACTATGAGGCAGCGAAAGATCACATTAATTTTCTTTGGAATTAATAATAAGGGTGCATATAATTTTTAGACTTTGGACTTTAGAGCTACAACACACAAAGAAGCCCTTCGGCCAATTGCTATTGAGGGAGTACAGCTTAGGTTTACAAGGTTAATTCCCGGGATGGCGGGACTGTCGTAAGTTGAGCGAATGGAGTGATTGGGCTTGTATGCTCTGGAGTTTAGAAGGATGAGAGGGGATCTTATTGAAACATATAAGATTATTAAGGGTTTGGACACGCTAAAGGCAGGAAACATGTTCCCAATGTTGGGGGTCCAAAACCAGGGGCCACAGTTTAAGAATAAGGGGTAAGCCATTTAGAACAGAGAGGAGGAAACACTTTTTCTTACAGAGAGTTGTGTATCTGCCTCAGAGGACAGTGGAGGCCGGTTCTCTGGATACTTTCAAGAGAGAGCTAGATAGGGCTCTTAAAGCGGAGTCAGGGGATACGGGGAGAAGGCAGGAATGGGGTACTGATTGAGGATGATCAGCCATGATCACATTGAATGGCGGTGCTGGCTCGAAGGGCCAAATGGCCTACTCCTGCACCTATTGTCTATTGTCTACTGTCTAATTGAACACGCTGACCAGTTATTACCTCGCACACTAACCCGTAATGGGTCTGTCCCAATTAGGTGACTTTTTAGGCGACTGTAGGATGCTATGCAGTCGCCACATGGTTGCCACATGTTCGCGGATGGTTGCCGGGGAGTAGCCTTCATGGTTGCGAGGAGTTCCCGCATTCTGGGAACTTGTCACGGCCTCATTATGGTCGCCGTGAATTTTTCAACATGTTGAAAAATTAGCGGCAAATAGAATGAAGCCACCATGGAGTGTAGCGAGAATTCTCGAGCCGTAGGTGGGTCGCCAGGAGGTCCTAGTGGGTTGGCAGGAGGTCGAAGGTTCTCGGAGGTTCTGGTAGGTTGTAGCCGCTGCTGACCGGTGAATTTCATTGGCTCATTGGAGAAAAAAAAAGGTAAGCAGTAGTTTTCAGAACCAAGGTTAACCGACCAGTAATGTTGAATGTCCGCCGAGCTTCACAGCCGTGTATCTCTGGCTTCTTAAAAGTTGTCTCCACTCCTTCTACACTCCTCCTCCCCCCTTCTCCCCCCCCCCTCTCTCCCCTCACCCCTCTCCCCACCCCTCTTTTAAAAGACTTACCGTACACTGTGCTTTAACCGTCTTTTTACAGCACCAACCTTCCTGTTCATCGCGGTGTGTGTCAGTTTCACCTTGGCTTTGCATCATGTGAATTTTTTAGACAGGGCAAGCGGGGGGAGCGTTGCCTAAAAAAATTCATATGGGTGGTGTAGGAAGCGATGTGTTTGTGTGTTCCACTCTGACAGTCGCCATTCCAGTTCCCGGTTTTTCAGGTGACTGCTGGCAACGTGACAGTTGCCGGCAGTCTGTTGAAAAATCTTCTAAGCGGGACAGGCCCATAACACTAACCTGTAACACTAACATTTATTTAACAATAAAATGTTTATTAAAAATTGCAAATAGGCCTACATCAGATTGAACAAACTCCTAACTGCATCAGATGATCTACCTAAACCTTTGAACGTGAATCCACATCAACTGCGATACCTTTATGTGTTGATTTTTCACATCTTTGGTGGAACTCTGCAAATGAATGGAAGATACAATGGCAAATATCCTAGCAATCGAGGTTATTGAGCTATATCAAATATACTTTAGACTTTAGAGAGACAGGGCGGAAACAAGTCCTTCGGATCACCGCATTTTACCAAAGCCAATTAACCTGCAAACCTACAAACCTGAGTATGGGAGGAAACCAGAACACACGGAGAAAACCCACGCAGAGGGAGAATGTACAAGCTCCGTACGGAGAGCACCTGTAGTCAAGATAGAACCCAGGTCTCTGGCGGCGTAATGCATCAACTACCATTATGCCACTGTGCTGCCCTGTGGCTGTTGGCCTTGTGTGTGAATTTTGAATAAGTTTATTGCATCCAAATGCTTATTTTTCATCAGGTCTACAGAACATGCAGGTCCATGTGTATTAATTGACATTGGTATTAATAGCAAAGGAAGAGAACATGTGACCTTTTCCACAGAATGTAAATGTTGACAATATATTTCACGGCTATTCAGTGACACTCACTGATAGTGTTAGTTGAATTTACAAAGAGTTTCCACAGAGCTAATGGATGCAGCCAGTCCCATCAATCGCTCACAGTGGCAGCTTCTATGGCAACAAGTATGTATCCAATCAAAGTGTCATGCTACACTGCCAATGCTATGTGCAAGACTCCACATGGATTATACCCATCCCATCCTGAACCACCTCCTATCTCCTCACCACCCTCTTCACCAGTCAATATAATGTACTGAAGTAACAGCAAAGCCCTAAACTTACTGTACAAATTCCGAGATACGCATGCTTGGAATAAAGCAAACCTAAAGATTAATGAACAAAACAGCCTTGTCTTGAAGTGGCAATCAGCCAGGCAAGAAGTGATGGAAGAGGAAGGCCTAATTTATTCAATTCATCCATGTAAAGAGGGGAGTTGATGACGAGATGAGTTAAGCTGCTGGGAGCTAGCAAGGACCTGAAAGGCTGAATGGCCTCCTTCTGTGCCATAATAAGTAAGTTATGTTTCCAGTCCAGTCCCTCACAAGGCAGTTTTGTACTCAATGTTCTGATGCACTAAATAACAAATACAAGCAACTTACAGAAATATTTACTCGCAGCATGAGCTGCAAAAAACAACCAATAATGATCTGAACAAACTGATCTGTTACATAACCTTCAACCTAAAAAGTTAAGTCTGAAATGCTGCCTGACCTACTGAGTATTTCCAGGGTTTTCTGATTTCCTGCATCTCCTGTTTTATGATTTTCAAACAATACTGCTTGGCCAAGTGTAACATTATCAGTCGCAAAGGTCACTTACAATTTTTACTTTTGTTTGGAAAGCAAAATGATGTTCGCACGCCAGCTGTGCGGAACACAGTGAGATTCCACTTCCTGCTTTAAATCTTCTCCGAGCTTTCTTGTCAACTATTCGAATAATCTTGGGTGGCATGGTGGCACAGCGGTAGAGATGCTGCCTTACTGCGCCAGAGAACTGCTGTCTGTACAGAGTTTGTACATTCTCCCCATGGCTGCGTGCGTTTATTCCAGGTGTTCTGGTTTCCTCCCACACTCCAAATAGATACAGGTTTGTAGGTTAACTGGCTTTGCTAAAAATTGTAAATTGTCCCTTGTGCATAGGATAGTGCTGATAGATCAGTGTATGGGGATTGCTGGTCGGCTCTAACTCGGTGCATTAAGGGGCTTGTTTCTGCGCAGTATCCCCAAACTAAACTAAACAAAACTAAATTTTAGATACACCATGTGACATATTAGAGGAAAAGAATTGACTGGTTCGCAGAGTATTGCAGCATGCTTTTTTTTTAAATTGTTTCCATGCTGTATCTCTATGACTCTATGACAGTATATTACATCAAATTCCACGTGCCTTGTCTTACACTACTCGCTGATGTGGGACCTTGTCACAAGCCGCTGAAAGTCCAAATATACCGCATCCACTGTTTTCCCCCATTCACCGTGCTTGTTACATCCTCAAGTATAAAGACACCTAGACCCCTCTGAACATAAACCTTATTCAACCTTTCACCATTTAAAAATTATTTTGTTATCTTTGCTAAAAGAATGATCCCATCTTTTCCACATTGTATTCTAGGTGTTATGCCTTTCTCCATTCACTTAATTTTCTATATCCATCTGAAACCACTCTGTGCCCTGTTCACTGCCCACACAGCCATCTAGCCATCTGCAAAAACCTGGATCTCTTACGCTCATTGCCTTCATCCAAATCTTTGATAGAAATTGTGTACAGTGGGGCTCCAGCACTAATCTTTATGACCCCCCCACTAGTCACAGCCTCCCAGCCAGAAATTGGCCTGTTTATTTATTTTGTCACGTGGAGTTGGTGTTCGAAGTTATGACCAATTTATTAAAATTGGTGCACACCAGGAGACCAGCTGACGTGAGCTGATCTGCCGAGTATGACTTTGGTACAGTTTTTATATTCTCAGATGACAAAATTACACAGAAACCTGACTAACAGTAAAATGAAGTCTTGATTACGGAATGGTGCTCAGAAAGACATAATTAGGTAAGAAACAGAATAAGATGATTATCCACAAGTCTAACTTCATTAACAGTAGATCTAATTGTAATGCTATAACATAATCAATGAATGTCCTGAAATTTAGGTGTCGTCATGGCTGCATTCCATGTCTTTTAGGCTTTGTCTGTGGCTCCCTGTCACCACATTTGCACATGCACATCACTATTTTCTAGTTATTAGCCCTCACTATTCTTTCCCCTGCAACAATTTCCCTGATTTATTTCTTGCTCCCTTTGTGGGGTTATGTTGCCACTAATTCGTCCATTCCAAATGTTTTCACTGATGCTAATTTCTTTGAGCTCCTCATTGATTCTAGATCTGAAAACCCTCTTATATCCAGAAGTTTTCAGTGTATTATTTCGAGAAGGCAGGCAAAACATATTCATTTATTTCCTCTGCCATTCCCAGTATAATTTCTCAGTCTGCATGGCATCTACATTTGAAGTAGGGTCTGAAAAACAGTTTTAGAAACATAGAAACATAGAAATTAGGTGCAGGAGTAGGCCATTCAGCCCTTCGAGCCTGCACCGCCATTCAATATGATCAAGGCTGATCATCCAACTCAGTATCCCGTACCTGCCTTCTCTCCATACCCTCTGATCCCCTTAGCCACAAGGGCCACATCCAACTCACTCTTAAATATAGCCAATCAACTGGCCTCAACATTTTGGCCTGAAATGTTGCCTATCTCCTTCGCTCATTAGATGCTGCTGCACCCACTGAGTTTCTCCAGCTTTTTGTGTACCCTGGCATCTACATTTACCTGCTAATCTCTTCCTTTTTACATTTCTTCTTAAGCATCCAGTTTTTATGTTTTGTAGTAGACTATACTCATTCTACTGCCTTCTTTCATAAGGTCATAAGGAATAGGAGTAGAATTAGGCCATTTGGCCCATCGTCTACTCTGCCATTCAATCGTGGCTGATCTATCTCCCTCCTAACCCCATTCTCCTGCCTCCTCCCCATAACTTTTGACACCTGTACTAATCAAGAAATTTCCTTAACAAGCATTTACCCTTCTTTGCTAAAATCTCAAATGTTTCCAATCCTTAGGCTTACTTGGTCTGTTCACTTTCTTTGGTGACTACATGCCTTTTCTAACGATCTAACATTAATGTAAACTCCTCTACATTGGCATAGCTGCACCACTTTTCTCAGTTGGGATGTTTTGCCTTAAAATAATACATTTGATTTTTTTAACTCTGCATTGATTATTTAAATGTTAAACCACAGCTTGTTTACTTTCATTTAAGAATGGCAAGGCTGCAAGGAGCAGTGCCTGCAAGTAATATAGCATTTATAAAATAAACTTGAGAACGGGTTTTGCATTGGCTTGTCTTCGAATATTCAAAGGGAGGGAGAGAGGGAAGAACAGAAGAAGACCTCCATACCACTATTTCTGAACGATTTTGCTTTGGTTGCTGCTTTCAACTGAAGACAGTGAACTTACATTAGTGACTCATTGAAAGGCCCATGTGTTCACTTCCTTTTGCAGTTGTACAGAGCCCTAGTGAGACCACACCTGGAGTATTGTGTGCAGTTTTGGTTCCCTAATTTGAGGAAGGACATTCTTGCTATTGAGGGAGTGCAGCGTAGGTTTACAAGGTTAATTCCCGGGATGGCGGGACTGTCGTATGCTGAGAGAATGGAGCAGCTGGGCTTGTACACTCTGGAGTTTAGAAGGATGACAGGAGATCTCATTAAAGCATATGACATTGTTATGGGCTTGGACACACTAGAGGCAGGAAACATGTTCCTGATGTTGGGGAAGT
This sequence comes from Okamejei kenojei, assembly GCA_035221665.1. Classification (NCBI taxonomy): domain Eukaryota; kingdom Metazoa; phylum Chordata; class Chondrichthyes; order Rajiformes; family Rajidae; genus Okamejei; species Okamejei kenojei. The sequence continues at coordinate 17,821,280 of CM069135.1, read as the reverse complement.
CCAGAACCAAGGGCAAGTTTAAGAATAAGGAGTAAGCCATTTAGAACGGAGACGAGGAAACACTTTTTCTCACAGAGAGTGGTAAGTTTGTGGAATTCTCTGCCTCAGAGGACGGTGGAGGCAGGCTCTCTGGATGCTTTCAAGAGAGAGCTAGATAGGGTTCTTAAAAGTAGTCAGGGGATATGGGGAGAAGGCAGGAACGGGGTACTAATTGGGGAGATCAGCCATGATCACATTGAATGGTGGTGCTGGCTCGAAGGGCCAAATGGCCTCCTCCTGCACCTATTGTCTATTTGGTCAGTAATTTTCTATGCAGGCTCTCCAGTCAAGTCATACCATGAATGAGTATAATTTTAACGTTAGCTCGCATGCGCCTCATTATGTTGACTCGCTCTGGTGGCTGCGTTGCTCTGTCCAGCGGGATGTTCAACCTGATGGTACGTTTTACCTTATTTCCAGGTTTTTGAGTTTTTCTTTTTTGCAGGAATCTCTGTACAGAGATATACCAGCACGACTAATTGGGGCGAAGTCCAGACGGGCCGCGAAACTGGTCATGGGCCGCGGAGAATCCCGGTCTCGGCCACGGATACCAGGACCGAGGGGAAACCGGCTACAGAGATCACGGAAGTGCGGGTAGCCGGCTGCCGTCGGATTCGCCACCCAAAAGTCACTGACAACACAGTCAGTGGCCTCCAGACCCGTTGTGGTTCCCCGGAAGGGGGTAAAACTAACCACAAGCCGGCAAGGTTTGTGTAGCCAGGCCAGGAGGGTCCACCCCCCTCCCCCCCCCTCCCCCCCCGACATATAGGGGACATCTGCTTCCAGACCGGCTGTGGTTCCCAGGAAGGAGGTAAAATGAACCACAAGCCGGCAAGATCTGTGAAGGCAGTTCCCCCCCCCCCACCTACAGGGGCCAACTATTTCCAGACCGCTGTGGTTCCCCAGGTAGGGGGGTACAGCGGACGGGAAGGCCTGTGGAAGTCAGGCCAGGAGGGACCCCTCAAACATATAGCGGTCAGCCACTTCCAGACCACTGTGGGTCCCCAGAAAGGGGGTAAAACCAAAGGGAAGATGGTCAGGCCTGTGGACAAGGGGAGTCAGGCCAGGAGGTTTCCTGATGGAGAGGATCCCCTCCAACATGGGTAACGTCTTTAAAAGTTCAAACCCACATGGAGCACCTGATGGAGAGGTGCTCCACAATGATATACTCCAAAGGAGGGAATTATCAGCCCGGGTATTATGGAGAACCCGCAGGCAGCGGCACCTGTTTCACGGCTGCACAATGTCTCCTTCTCTGAGGACGGAAGCATTCAGGGTCAGTTTCAGTCTGACCCAGAGCAAAATACCTGATATAGGGCTGCTGGAGGGGCCATGTCAGCGCAGGTATCCTCAGGGGCCTGCGGCAGCACCTGTTTTCAGGGCTGCCTATGAATCTCCCGCTCTGTGGAGGGGAGTGCGAGTGGTCAGTATGTAACTGACTTCAAATTCAAAGTATGTTCATGGAACATACTGGAGCACATGCGTATGGCTTTAAGAGATACTTGCAAATGCTACAAGTGCCGGCAGTGAACAGTGCTATCAGGGTGACATTGGAGACCATGAAATCCAGGAAATGAAACCACCCGCCGAATCCTCTCTCAGGTAAGACTTATCCCACAGGTATGACCAGGATGAGGAAGCAAAAGCTGTTGGACTAATCAAGGTACAGTTGATGGCACTGTAGCTCAAACCTTCATCGAAATGAAGGCTTGCCAGGATCTCCAACACTTCCGTGATGGTGGCTGTGTCATATGTGGTGTTCGTTTTGGTGCAGTATACCTCCCATTTCTTCACGTAAGTGAGGTACTGTCTCCTGGTGGACTCCCTGCACGATGCTGTGATGATATTGATTGTTCGGTCCGAGAGTCCAAAATCCAGAAGTGGCCTTTTCAAACCCTGCAAACCAATAGGTTTATCCGGTCATGGCATAGGTGACTCTCCCCTGTCACAGGGTGTACCAATAAATTCGGACGTTTAGTTATTGGAATGCATGGTTCCAGTACCACAGGGAACCACGGTTGAGTAGGCCAGTCGGGCACAACCAGAATACCCGATACGGAGCCTTGTTGAATTTTTTGCAAGACCCAACTGATGAGGCAGAAGGGGGGAAATGCATAGACAAACAAATCCCCCGAGTGTAGCGAGAAAGCGTACATCGCTACTGCCCCAGAGTCTGGTTCCCATGCAACATATGTTGATATTTGGTGATTGAGTCTGGATGCAAAAAGGTCGATATCTGGTGTTCCATACCGATCTACGTCGACAAACACTTTGTGGTCCAACATCCATTCGGTGTTGTCATTAAACTTGCATGACCTGGTGTCCGCCACTCTATTTAGCCTACCTGGAAGGTAAGTGCCTGATATCCAAAAGGCTCCTTTCTGGGCACCAGTGCCAGATTGTATTGACCAATTTGTCACAGGATATTGACTTTATTCCACCCATATGATTGATATGCCACCACAGTGGTATTATCAATCTGTAAATGTACGTGCAGATGATGCATGTCCGAACAGTAAGCCATGAAATGCTCCCAGCATTTCTAGATAATTAATTCCTAGTGCCGTAAGTAGGGTTAATTCATGTGCACTCCATCTACCACCACAACTGGAGGTGGTATTAGTTGCTCCCCAACCTTTTGCGTTGGCATCAGTTTGTAGTATAACCGAGGGATTTGTGATTGTGATGGGGTTAGAACAATGTCGAGCATTGTCTATCCACCATTGTAATTCCAATTTCGCTTTCCCTGGTAATTGCATTGGCCTGTCAAAATGGCCCGCATGGTGCTTGAGTGCTGTCATTTTTGCCCTTTGTAGGTTTTGGTAATGCAGTGGGCCAAATTGTGTGGCTGGGAAAGCAGCCACAAGCTTCCCAATCACCCTGGCTACTTGCCGAATAGATGGTTTCCTGATGCCAGTAAGGCTGTTGCATGCTTCTATCAAGTCTGACGCTTTTTTTGGTGGCAAAGTGACAGACATATGAACAGAGTCAATTGTGAAATCAAATAGTCCATAGTGGTAGAAGGCATCAATTTTGATTTATCTGGATGGATGATAAATCCCAGCTTTTGAAATAGGGGCTCGGTGGCTGAGACGGCTAGTTTGGCCAACTCCAAGGTTTTTCCCACGATTAAAATATCATCGAGGTAAGCCATAACAATATGTTTTTGTTTCCTGAGACTGCATTTAATAATTTGGTAAACAGTCTGGGCGCTGATGATAATCCATTAGGCAGTGCTTTATACTGCCAGAGCTACCCCATCCAGACAAATTTCAAATATCTGCGATGATCCTTGTCTATTGGTACTGAATAGTATGCATCCTTTAGGTCAATGCAAGCCATGAATTACCTTTTGGAAATTAGCTGTTTGGCCGTGACAAAGGTTTCCATTTTGAAATGGGCATACTGCACGAAAGTTTTCAGTTCAGTCAAATCTATAATGATGCGGCATCCGCCGTCTTTTTTTATTTTTAGTGAAAATGTTCGATACAAACTCATGAGACTCTCTTTTGGTTTTCTCAATTACCCCTTTTGAATTTAGTCTTAAGAGTTCAGCATGACCTTCTGTCTTTTCTTTCTGTGAAAGTACAAACTTTCGACTAGGTGTATGCTGAAAAGGGGAAGGGAGTTTGTGAACAAATTCAATTTTATATCCTTGAATACTTTCCAGTATGAAAGGATCAGAGGTTAATGTACTCCATGCATCCAGAAACAAGTGCATCCGTCCCCCAACCCGTGAGGAGTTTAAACATGCGATGTTCCTGAGGCAACCAGACCCAGCTACCTCCATGGTTACCGGCGGTGCTGCGTTGGTTGCCTCTGGCCTTGTTTCTTGTGATGTGGAGTCGCTATGGTGTGGGGGTGGCGCATCTTCCAAGAAGGCCGTGCTGGGCCATGTTCTAAAAAAGACCATTGAGCAGGTTGAACGGCCTTCGAGCTTTCACCAGCAGGTGGTCTATCGCTGTAGTGTTGTCTGCTGGTGGATGCATAGGGGTGCTACCGCCGCTGGTTTGAGGACTTGGTGGCAGCCGGCACCTTAATCATGCCTATTGCTTTCGCCTCTTCATCAAGGTCTTTGACCTGTTTAGGCAGATTGTCCCCGAATAGCAATGTTGGCGGCAGTGCACTGCTGGGTCTGCACAACCCCGCGAACTTGGGGTTGAGTGTAGGCCGGATGACACTCTTCCTGTAACTATTTATCTCATATTGAGTGTTACATTGGAGAGCTAGCGCGTCCTGCAGCTCCTCCGGCATTTCAACTCCGTCCACTGACCTGGCAATGGCCGTAATCCCAGCAGCCAGTAGTTTGAGGATCTTCTGGAGTTTGACTTCCTGGCTCCTGATGCCAGGGCTCATGTTACCCCAAATGGGGTTGTTAACAGCAGGCACATTGAGGGAGACACAATTCTCCGGAGCTAAGTACTTGGCTGCCGTGTCATTAAAGGCTTGCTCTTGCAGTTGGTTAGTTGCCATGTAATTGATACTGGCTGCCAACTTTGGATGTAATGGCAGCCCTTTTTGGGTAGGCATCGCAAATTTCGTGACCATTCCCAATAGCTCCTCTTCTGGCACCCCTAGCATAGATGTATCTTCAGCCATGCTCCCCTCTTCAGAGTCAGCCCAGTTCTGACTCCTAATGCTCCCCTGCAAGGAGGGTGAGACATTTGGCAGTCCTGAAAAGGATGCTGCTGTGGGTCTGCTAAAGGACCCACTGTGACGATACCCCTGCTGCAGCAGGTAACGTTGGAGCAACTGCTCCACCATCCGCTCCATGCGGGACGGTCGACCGCCGTCGCTTCCCGCGAGCAGGGTGTACTCCGGTCCGGACTCAGCCGAGTCAGCGGACCTGCCCGACTTCCGGGTGGTTTTGCCTCCAGTCCAAGAAGCACCTGCGGGCTGTAGCGGCGTGAGGTCTGGGGCTGCGGATTGAACCAGCAGCTCAGGAGAACTCGACCGCTGCTGGCTGCCTCCTTCGCGGTCCTCAGCAGCAACTTTGGCAGCGGCTCTTTTAGACTTTGTCCTGGATTCCATGATGCGCTCTGAAATGCAACAACACAGAGCCGACAACCAACCTCAGGAATGGTAAGACTTACCTGCGGCCCATTTTTAAACCTACACTGGATGAGCAATGCTCCTCCTGCCTGTCGCTTTGCAATGCGTTCGACAATATGTCGCGCATGCGTGCTGGCGGGGTCTTCACGTAGTCACTCACGTGACTCCGAAGTAAAATAGACCTCTGTAATTACCAGCTGAAGCTACCAAAGTCACAATGGTGGCAGTATTCAGCATTGCTTCAGTAATTTTGGTCAGTTATCCTCAGTAATTACAAACTGATGCTAGTCCTCAAAGATGAGAAATTACGACTGCCATCTCCAGTTACGGAGGCGGATGCGGTTTGCATGAGTCACCAATTTTTTAGTCATTGGTATCAACTACCTATAAATACTAGGTGCATTCTATAGGTTAAAGGTTATTGTGCGAATATGCATAATCTGCATGCTCAACTCCAAGTTGATACACTATGGTGGTGGCATATGTTAGTCACACGGGTGCAATCAAGTTAAAATATCCTATGATATTAACCTAACCTCATTTGAGGCTATTGTATCATCAAGTGAAATCAATGACATCACAGAATGGATGTTGGATCACAAAGTATTTAATGTCATAATGGCTCGATGGAACACCAAATATCGATATGTTTACATCCAGGCCCATTTACCAGTTGCAAAATATGTGGCATACAGTGGCGAGAGATACCCTATCGCCACACTAGGGAGGAATGTTCTTGCATGTCTTACCTCCATACTGCCACATCAGTCGGGTCTTGCAATGATCCAGCAAGATACCGCTTCAGGCGTTTCGAACTGCCTGACTGGAATACTGCTAGTTCCTGCTAGTTGAGAATAATATAGAACCTAACATGGTTATTCAAAACATAAAATTGCTGGTTCTGCCTGTGACACGGGAAACCAGCCGCTGCAAGAAAATCAATTTATTGACTTGCAGACTCTGAGACGACTATGCCTGTTGCTCGGGTTGTCCGACCGATCCATGTAATGCACACTGCAAAGTGCAGGGGAAGCACCATAAGGCAGTACACTTCCACTTCAGCAGATGGGAAGCATTTTGTTTAAACACACATGTTACATACTACACAGCATGGATAACTTATGACTTACAGTTCATTTTCAAATGGGTCTTTGACAAAAATTAAGTTAAAGTGCCATCAACTGTGCCAACATGCCTTCGCATCATATTTGCTGCAGCAGTGGGAACCACACTGTCGGGTCTCATGCTCTGATATCCAGAATTATAAGGATATCTTTAACACAATTCTCCCAGGCTCGGTAACATGGAAGTATGGGACATTGACGTAATGTTAACATTACTTCACCAGGGGGCTCCAGCTACATCCTTATCTTTAGCCGGCTCTCATAGGTACTTACCCTCATGGCACTGGCCTCAGTGCAATGGGTCCAGTCACTGCATAAATTGCAACTGGACACGATGGTAACATCTGCTAATACATAATATTTTATGTTTCTTTTTTTTTTTTTTTTTTTTTTTAATAATTTTTTTTATTATAGAAACAATATATACAGAGTACACTCTTATACGGCATTGAAAATTATATAATATACAAAATTATATAATATTGATTATCAATTGATACTGTTTGTGTTAATTGTAATGTTATCCATTATACATTTCCTGGTTATTTATTTTGTATAATTGGGAGTGTATGTAGTATATTCCTAAAATAAGCAATATACTCACACTTCTCATACCACACATATTTCTTCTAATTACCAAATACAAATCCCCCCTAATATAACTACATAATACCCAATCTTAACCAAACTTCTATGATATTCATGATATTTTCATAATATTAAAAGTGTTTGTATTATTATTAACTTTATAATTCAAAATTATTATATAGTTGAAAATGCACAATTTTATATAATTACAAATTTAAGACATCTATAATATTTTCATAAAACTAATAATAGGTGTATTCATACTAATATTAAGAATATATGTAATATGTTTCTATACTTTTTTTCCCTAGTTAAAGATAGAAAGATAGAGATAGAAAGTAGAAAATAGAAAAGAAAATGTGAAAAGTTTGATGGAGATTAAAATATTACTAAATAATCCATTCTTGGAGATATATTCATGATTTATTATATGTATTTCTTCATCCATTCAGAAATTCAGGCCTCAGTCAAGTCCCCGCGCCGAACCATTATGACCCTGTAAATATTTAATGTATGGAGACCAAATCCCTTTGAAGAGATCTAACCTATCCATAAGGACAAGTCTCAATCTCTCCAAGTGAAGTGTCTCCGACATTTCTGTATTCCACATTTTAATTGTTGGGGATGCAGGGCCTTTCCAAAATTTTAGTATTAATTTTTTCCCAATTATTAGAGAATAGTCGATAAAAGTTCTTTGATTCCTTGTAATTATTTGTTCCGTTTCCGGTATTCCAAGTATTATTAACTTTGGATCAGGAATCATAGTAATATTAACAACATTCGAGATTATCTTAAATATTTCGTTCCAATATTCTACAATCTTCGTACAATTAGTAAATGAATGTGACAAATTTGCTTCTAAGATTTGACATTTATCACATATAGGCGATAATTTTGGAAATATATTATGTAATTTAGATTTAGAGTAATGTAATCTATGTAAAATTTTAAACTGTATAAGAGCATGTTTAGCATTTAACGAGCAGTAATGTATGTGTTGTAAGCTTTCTTCCCATATTTCTGGGCTTATTATTTGACCTAATTCATTTTCCCAACGCTGTCTGTGTATTTCCGATGATGGAATATCACTTTCCAACAAAATATTGTAAATGTATGATATCATTTTTTCTGTATTTGGATGTTTATATTCAAGCATTCATCTAAAATTTCACTCTTTCTATTTCTGAATTATTGTGTATTTGCAGAGATATAGTTTCTGATTTGTAAGTATCTGAAATATTCATTATTATGAAGCCCGTAAGCTTGTTGTAATTCTTGAAATGAAAGAAAAAAAATTTCCTTATAAAGATCCCCTATATTTAAAATTCCTTTATTTTTCCATTGTATAAAAGCCTTATCCATCGTTGAGGGTTTAAACGTAAAATTGTTGGCAATAGTAAGACCTAGCGGTATAAATTTTAGTTTTAATGTTTTCTTTATTTGTTTCCAAATACGTATTCCACTTTCTATTATCGAGTTTTCACTATAAATTTTCTTAGGTACATTAATATTAGCAAATATTATAGAGCTAATTTCAAATGGAAAACAGTCTTCTCTTTCCATTTTTAACCAGTTTGGTTTATTATCTGTTTCTTCTAACCAGAAGTTCATATTTTTAATATTAACTGCCCAATAATAAAACATAAAATTTGGTAATGCTAAACCCCCGTTTATTTTAGCTTTACATAAGTGTTTTTTTATTTATTCTATGGTTCTTATAATCCCAGATAAAGTTAGTGACTATAGAGTCTACTTTTTAAAAAAAATTTTTAGAGAGATATATCAGGATTGATTGAAATAAATATAATAATTGTGGGAGAAAAATCATTTTTATTGCGTTTATTTTACCTAACATTGAAATAGGTAAACTTTTCCAGTATAAAATATTTTTATTTAATTTATTCAGTAATAACGGGAAATTAGACTTAAATAGAGAGTCAAATCTTTTTGTAACAAAAATACCAAGATATTTAATATTTTCATTTGTTATCTTAAAAGGAAATTGTTGTAATATCTGTAAGTTATTCATGGTTATTGGCATAAGTTCACTTTTATTCCAATTAATACTGTATCCTGAAATTAAACCAAATTCCGTTATTAGTTTTAACAAATTACGGATACTTATTTCCGGTTTAGTGATATAAAGTAATACATCGTCCGCATATAACGAGATTTTATTCTTAGTATCTTTAGTATCATATCCATATATTTCCGGGTGCAATCTTACCCTTTGGGCAAGAGGTTCGATTGCTAACGCAAACAGTAAAGGTGATAAAGGACAGCCTTGTCTACAACCTCGAGATAGACTAAATTTAGTTGATAACATATGGTTTGTTGTTATTCTAGCTGTTGGGTTTGCATATAATAATTTGATCCAAGTAGTAAACTTATCACCAAGCTTAAAAGCTTCCATCACCGAAAATAAATAAGGCCATTCCACCTGGTCAAAAGCTTTTTCTGCATCCAGCGAGATAACTACTAAGTCTTTTTTATCACTTCTTTTCGAATATATAATATTAAATAACCGTCTTAGATTATATGAAGAATATCTTTTAGGTATAAATCCTGTTTGATCAGGATGAATTAATTCGTTAACAACTTTGCTTAATCTTTGTGCTAGTATCTTTGTTAAAATTTTTTGATCCGTATTTAATAAAGCAATTGCTCTATATGATCCTGGGTCATCCAAATCTTTATTTATTTTGGGTATAAGTGTTATAATAGACTCGTTCAATGTATCTGGTAATTTCTCTTGTGTATATATCTGTTCATATAATGATTTTAAATATGGGACCATTTGATCATGAAAAATTTTATAAAATTCCGAACCTATACCATCCGGTCCTGGAGTTTTACCATTTTTTAATGATTTAATAGATTCTTGGATTTCTTTTATTGAAATATCAGCATTTAATAGTTCTCTATTTTGTAAATCTAATTCTTTTAAGTTACATATATTTAAAAAGGCATCTATTTCTGTTTTATTTACTGTCATTTCATTTAGCAGTATACAGATTTTTATAATATTGCATAAATCTTTCATTAATATCTTTGGGTTGTATTAATAATTCACCGTTTTGTGATTTAATCCTATGTATAATTTTTTCAGCTTCAATTTTCCTTAATTGTCGAGCCAATAATTTTTGGGGTTTGTCTCCAAATTCAAACAGCAATTGTTTAGTATGTTGGTAATATTTTAAAACTTGATCAGTGTATATTTTGTTTAATTTATACTTCAATGCTACAATTTTATTATGTATTATTATATCTTATTATGTATTATTATATCTATTATATTATATTTTGTTGCATTCTGTATATCTAATTGTTTAATCTCCCTTTCTAAGTCCTGTTGTTCCTTCCGAATCTTTTTATTATGGAATGCTTGTGAAGAAATCATAATTCCTCGAAGATATGCTTTAAATGTTTCCCATAATAAAGAGCGAGATATTTCTGGTTGATCATTTATTTCAAAAAACATCTTAATCTGAGTTATAATATATTCCTGAGTGGCTTTATTTTTTAAAATTTGTGGGTTAAGTTTCCATTGTCCTAGATTTTCTGTTTTACCATTTATTTTAATTTTAAATGTTAATGGTGCATGATCTGAAATTATAATATTATGATATTTAGATTCGTAAGTAAGTGAAATAAGCTTTGCATCTACCAGAAAGTAATCTATTCTTGAATAAGTTTTATGTACTGGCGAGTAAAAGGAATATTCTCGACCAGTAGGATTTTCTGTTCTCCAAACATCTTTAATGTTAGTCGTTTGGATATATGCATTTAATAAATCACTAGTATGTGATTTAATTTTTCTTTGTTTTGAAGATCTATCTAAATAAGGGTCTAATGTACAATTAAAATCTCCTCCAATTATCAAATTATAATGTGTTAATTCCGGAATATTATTGAGTACTTTCTTAAAAAATAAAGGACTGTCAAAATTTGGTCCATAAATATTAACGAAAATCATTTTTTCCCTGTTTATTTCTCCTATCACAATAATATATCTGCCATCTTTATCAGATATAGTAGATGTATGCTTAAATAAAGTACCTTTACGAAATAATATTGCTACACCTCTTGATTTATGCGTAAAGGAGGAGTGATATATTTTGTCTATCCATTTGGCTTTCAGCCTATTTTCAGCGTCTTTTTTTAGGTGAGTTTCTTGAATATAAATTACATCAGCTTTAATTGCCTTTAAGTGTGTCAATATTTTTCCTCTTTTTATTGGTTCATTGATACCTTTAACATTCCAACTGCAAAAGGTTAATCCCTCATTCCCCATATTTCTTTTTAAGTCCTGCATTTTAAATTTGTGGGAATCTACAATAGAGTCCAAGGGTCCGTGCAGTAGACCTAACCTTACACCCAAACACCGAATAGATGAATTTTAAATCTCTTTTATGTACTTCACGAATATATCTCCATTGTTCCAGTGTGTAGCTCCATTCAAACTGAAAGATACAATAAGTATAAAAGGATAGTAAAGAGTAGATAAAGAGATTAATAGAGTGTATAAAGAATGAAAAAACTACAAATGAAATATTTGTAGTTTGTGTAAGCCATATTACATTGGCTATCCATCTAAAGGCTTCCGGCATTGATGTTATTAATTTGGCCAGCTCCTAGATTTAAGGAATTATTATTCCATAATAATATTTTAACGGGGATATAATATTAAAGAAATGAAAAAAGTGATATTGATCATCATATAAAAGTATGTATATCTAAAATTAATTTAAAAATCTAACTATAAAACAGGAGATAAAGAGTTTTTAAAGTACAAAAAATAAAAATCATTATTAAAGAAGGAAAAATAAGGGGAGGGTATCTCCAAATTTAATAAGACATAAGATATTAATTATTAGTAATATTAATTAGCAATAGTGAACAATCTTGGTTAATAATAATCATATATTTATTTTATTATATATGATAATATTTTATGTTTCTGATTTAATTAACTAGAACTAACCAGAGGCGTTAGGTCTCAAACAAGTTTTGTGGCATACCCTGTGGACCTACGGTAATGTGTGGTCACACATTTACAACTATATGTCTAGGTCACCTAAAGCCTCAAAGGCTTCAAACTAGCAATGTTTGTTAGTTACAAAAAACTTCATAGGAAGTATTAGTTCTACCATCTCCAGGTGGTTAAAACGGGGTTTTGGCTAATGCATGAGTCGATACTAATATTTACAACACTCACTCCACCAGGGCTGCTACTACATCATCTCCAAGGATTATGTGCCTTCCACACGACCACATCCTAGCAGCTGCAGGATGGTCAAACGAACATACTTTACCAACATTTTATATAACCAATTGCCAAACCAGGGGTATTTGCCAACTCCATTTTAGATTATGTTTTATAGTTTCCCCCTGGATGAAAGGGGTCACTATTATTTTCTTTTGATGATTAAAGCATCAGCATTTTAACAAACTAAGTCATGTCTGAATGCATGAATCTTTTTCACTCATCCATGGTCACTTCATGCAGTGTGTAACGCATGGACTCGTTTCCGGCATGAAATCACAGAGCTTTGAAATCTTCACGTATTCCGAAGTAAAATAGTAAGATTAAACTAGAACTTACCAGTTTGAAGTTTGATCTTGATTTTATGAGGAGTTACGATGAGCGATTACGTGCCCACCGCTCCCAACCCTCATATTATTAAGGTCATCTGGTAGTTCTACTCTTCTCTAATCTTACTATGTTTAGTTCAACCATTATCATCTGTGATTTCACACCGCTGCTTTGAAGATTGACGCGCATGTGAGCTAACGGCCTTCTTCACGTAATCGTTCATCGTAACTCCTCATAAAATCAAGATCAAACTTTAAACTGGTAAGTTCTCATTTAATCTTACTGTTAAGCCATACACAAGTGCAACAGAAAGATAAATAATTAGAGTATTGAATATATACTGTTACAGACCTATAATGTTAGCGCCAGAGAAACTGAAAAAAAGTGCAAGGGCTGCAATAAGGTATGTTAGGGAGATCGGGATTACATTTTGCTTATGAGAGGTACGTTCTGATAAAGGCAGGGAAGAAGCTTTTCCTTTATCTGGGGATACATGCTTTAAAGCCTTTGTCACTTCTGCCTGAAATCACACAATAATTGAATTATAACTCCTCTTTCAGTATTTATGAAATCTTGCATTATTTCTCTCAACTTTCACTTTTGTCTGTTCTTTTATTGGCTCCTCAAAGCCCCCCTGACTCGGATTGTTGTGATTATATCACTTCTTTCCCTCACTGTTTCTCTCCTTAGTCCTTAGCCCATCCGTCAAACCCTCCTTCAGATCTGCTTCATGTGCATTTGTATTTCTGTTGGTAGCCTTAACTGCAGCCACTTTATCCTGTGCTCCAAAGTTCCTTCTGAGCATATCGCCTCTCCATTGCTCTTTTTTTTGTGTTTAGTACTTTCCAGGCCCTAGTGGCGAACAATACATAGTGTATAAGCACTGCCCAGAGCTTCTTCGACACCTACGGAAGATCTTGAAGGTGGTATGGCGAAGGGGGAGAGTTGCTGACCAGTGGAGGTGCGCTGAGGGAGTTTGGATCCCGAAAGAGGAAAACTCAAAGAACATCAATCAGTTTCGGTCAATCTCACCGCTGAGCATCGAAGGGAAGGTGTTTTTCATCATTGTCTCCCGAACATTAACTGAGTTTATCCTCAAAAACAGCTACATCGACCCCTCAGTGCAGAAGGGTGGGATTCCAGGAGTTCCCGGCTGCTTGGAGCACACTGGAGTAGTTACGCAGCTCATTAGAGAAGCCCATGGAAACAAAGGCGACTTAGTTGTTCTGTGGTTGGACCTCGCTAATGCCTTTGGGTCCATACCGCACAAACTGGTTGAGCTTACACTATACCAACACCATGTTCCCAGCAAGATCAAGGTCCTGATCCTGGATTATTACCATAATTTCAGGCTGAGGGTGACTTCTGGGTCAGAAACATCAGACTGGCATCGGCTTGGAAAAGGAATAATAACGGGATGCACCATTTCTGTTATTCTTTTTGCTCTTGCCATGAACATGGTGGCTAAGTCAGGTGAGGTGGAATGCAGAGGCCCCCTAACTAAGTCTGGTGTGCGACAGCCCCCAATTAGAGCTTTTATGGACAACCTTACCATCACCACAACATCGGTCCCAGGAAGTTGGTGGATCCTACAAGGTCTTGAGAAACTTATCATCTGGGCAAGGATGAGTTTCAAGCCAACAAAGTCAAGGTCCATGGTGCTGAAGAAGGGGAAGGTGACTGACAGATTCCACTTCTTACTATCTGGAACTGCCATTCCCTCCATCACTGAGCAACCTGTCAAGAGCTTGGGGAAGGTTTTGGACGAAACTCTGAAAGACTCTGCCGCCATTCAAAAGTCCACCAAAGACCTTGAAGCCTGGCTCACCAAAGTCGATAAGTCAAGTCTGCCAGGCAGATTCAAGGCCTGGATCTATCAGCATTCCATCCTGCCCCGAGTCCTGTGGCCTCTGATGGCTTACACTGTTCCATTGACCACAGTTGAGTCCCTCAAAAGGAAGATCAGCGGCTTTCTCTGCAGGTGGCTTGGCCTTCCCCGCAGCCTCAACAGTGCAGCACTGTATGGGACCAGTAACATCTTGCAGCTCCCATTCAGTGGCCGAGTTTATGGTGGCGCGAACAAGAGAAGTACAGGGACTCCAGGGACCAGAAGGTGTCATCGGCTGGCATCGAGGTGAGAACAGGGAGGAAATGGAGGGCGGAGAAAGCAGTGGAGGTGGCAGAGTCACACCTAAGGCAAAAGGCATTGGTGGGAGTCATGGCAACTGGCAGAGCGGGTTTGGGATACTTCCCTAAGACAGCGGACTTAGTTGGCAAGGCCCAGGTCAAGGAGAGAAACCATCTAATCCAGGAAGAGGTCTGAGCAGGTGTGGAGGAAGAGCGTGTGAGCAGGGCGGTGGGGCTCAGGCAGCAGGGAGCGTGGACAAGGTGGGAGAGCATACCACAGCGCAGGATTACCTGGACAAACATCATGCAAGCAGACTTCCAGCGCGTCCAGTTCCTTCTCAAAGCTGTCTACGATGCCCTACCAAGCCCAGCAAACCTCCACGTCTGGGGCAAGAGCGAGACACCTTCCTGTCCACTTTGCTGGACATCTCCTCAGCAGCTGCCCAAAGTCTCTTGGGGAAGGTCGTTATCGGTGGCGCCATGACCAGGTGCTCAAGGTGGTTGCTGAGAGCATAACCACTGCCATCAGTAACAGCAAACATCACCACGCCCCAAAGAAATCAAGCATTTTTGTCAAAGCTGGAGAGAAGCCCCGACCACAACCAAATACAAGGACGGGCCTCCTCTAGACAGCCACTGACTGGCAGCTGCACATCGATCTGGGCAAACAGCTGACATTTCCACAGCACATCACAGCAACATCACTCAGGCCAGACATGATCATCACCTCTGAAGTGACAAAACAGCTGATCATTCTGGAACAGACAGTGCCCTGGGAACAGCGTATTGAAGAGGCTAATGAGAGGAAGCAATCAAAGTACCAGGAACTGGTGGAGATGTGCCAGGATAGAGGCTGGAAGACATACTATGAGCCCATAGAGGTGGGCTGTAGAGGCTTTGCAGGACGCTCACTCTGCAAAGTCCACAACCAGTTGGGCATTACGGGGCTGGCAAAGAAGAGGGCCATTCAATCCCCAAGCGAAGCTGCAGAGAAAGCCACTAGGTGGCTTTGAATTAAGAGGGCTGATCCGTGGGCGATTGCTGCTGGGACGCTAATCGGGGCTTGATCAACCCCGGCTGGGTCGCCTGGGCGAGGGTGTCTGATGTTGTGAGACCCGAAACACCCGATGACCCCAGGTCACATCACTGAGGATGCGTCCCAGCACATCTAGAAGCTGTATCTTTCACACTCTTTTAGCCAAAGTTTTTTAGAAAACGCGATCCATCTTTATGTTGGCTCAGTGTTTCCGATTGACTCACTCCTGTTTGGAGTATTTTACTTTTGTGCAACAAGTGCCATTTTATTTATGTTTAAGAAGGAACCGTAGATGCTGGAAAATGGAAGGTAGACAAAAATGTTGGAGAAACTCAGAGGGTGAGGCAGCATCTATGGAGCGAAGGAAATAGGCAATGTTTCGGGTCGAAACCCTTCTTCAGACCATTTTGTTCTGTCCTCATTACAATCCCTTGACTAGAAATTCTGCAGCCGCAGCCACATATTGACCTCATTGGATTACCGTGGCAACGGCATGGAAGGGGCTTTGCATGTTAGCAGGGACAGAAATACCTTCCTCGGCCTGGAAGCTGGGAGGAGGAGGAGTAGGGCAATCTTGAAGAACGACTATGGGGGTAAGGTTAGCTATCGAGTATTTGACCGAGTGGGTTGCTGAATATATAAGTGGCAAGCTTGGTGAGGTGATATGATCAGTGGAATAGAAGAGTGCTGATGACTGAGAAGTACAGACAGGAATCTGCTGCACATAAATGTACACATTTTACCTCAAAGAAACAGCCCATTTGCCCAGAAGGTATTTACATATAACCCCTGCCATCCTAATTCCCTGCCCATTTTATGTATTCCTTGCTCTTTAAATTGACTTGATTGAGGTCTTTAAAATGATGAAAGGGATAGACAGAGTTGACGTGGATAAGCTTTTCCCATTGAGGGTAGGGAAGATTCAAACAAGAGGGCATGACATGAGAATTAAGGGACAGAAGTTTAGGGGTAACGTGAGGGGGAACTTCTTTACTCAGAGGGTGGTGGCTGTGTGGAATGAGCTTCCAGCAGAGGTGGTGGAGGCAGGATCGATTTTAACATTTAAAAGTAAAGTGGATAGGTATATGGACGTGAAGGGAATGGAGGGGTATGGTCTGAGTGCAGGTAGATGGGACTAGGGGAAAACAAATGGTCGGCACGGACTGGAAGGGCCGAGAGGGCCTGTTTCCGTGCTGTAATTGTTATATGGTTATATGGTTAAATGTGTCTGTACAGTTCTTCTCAATTAGCCCTTTCGGTAGAGAGTTATTGTTCTGGATAAGAAAGTTCCTCTCAAATTCCTATTTGATTCATTGGCGACTCTCAATGACTCACTGCTTTAGACCATCCGCAAATACAAACATTTTCTGCGTCTTCCTGTTCAAATCACTTCATAACTTTAAAGACCTCTTTTGGAATTCCACTCAGCTGTTGGCCTGCAGAGATGAACCCCAGCATGTTCCATATTTCTTGCTCAGAACAAACTTTCAACTCTGCTCTCCTCCTGCTACACCTTTGCATCATCACCACTGTTGCCTTGTGCTTCCTTTATAATATAGTGAGCAGCTCACAATCCTCCCCTTGCAGCCCACTGTGCATCATTGTCATTGTCCGACAAGCCTGACTCATCGATACTACTGTTGAAATGAAGAAATGCAGTGTGAGCAGCAAATGTTAGCATTTTGACCTGACCCAAAAATGGTGGAAAACAGCAATCACAAATTCAATCAAACCCCTTCTTCAGAAAACCTTGTTCTACATGTCACTTAGCCGTACTTAGACTGGGAAGTTTTAGCACTGTCTTGTTCAACATGTCACAAAGCGGGTGCTGAGAGGTCATGCAGAAGCAGCATTACTAATTGACCTGGATTCATCTGCTTAATTGTGTACCTTTCCAAGTGAGTGCACTCATACTTGGAGCAAACTGATTTGTGCCTCGCTCAACTGCATTTCTTATTGAATCATATCAGGCAGAAAACACGTAATCCAGGAAGGTGGATTAACTGGATTTTCTTAAAGGTTTTTGACACAAAATCGCACTTCAAGGATTATCTTGCAAAATTAAAGCAGATGGAATTGGGAATGAAATGGAATGGAAATGTGTTACAGGCAGGAAAAAAAAATCAAATAAGTGGGTCTTTTATGGTGGCATGTGGTAACTGCAGGGACAGTGCCTTGTCCCCAACTATTCATTATGTACAGTACATCGATGATTTGGATAAGGGAAATTAATGTAATAATTCTATGTTTGCATACAACATAAAACTGGCTGAGATTGAGTGGTGAGGAAGATGCAAAGAGGTTAAAAAGCAATTTGGATAAGTTGATTGAGTGAACAAATTCAAAGCAGATAAAGCACAAAGTTAGATAAATGTGAAATTAGCCACTTTGGTCATAAAATGGAAAGGTAGAGTATATTGTAAATGATGATAAACTGGGAAATGATGATGTCAAAAGGGCCTAGGTGGTCCTGTGCTCTATTCACTTAAAGCAAACATACAGGGGTGGCATGAAATTAAGAAGGTAAATGGTAGTCTTGTTAGAAGTGTTAGCCTTCATTGCAGATTGGTTGATATACAGAAGTAAGGATCCTTTAAAAAAATTATACAGGGCCTCGTTGAGACTGCATCTGCAGTACAATACTGAGTGAGATTTCTTGTCCTTAATAAAAAAATGTATTTTTCATTCAGGAGGTGCCACAACATTTTACCAGACTGAATCTGGGATGGCAGGATTATTGTTAGAAGCCAAAGTGGGTCCATTATGTCTGTAATCATTAAAGTTTAATGAATAAGAAACTTACAAAGTAGTGACTCTTGCATCTGCCAAAGCATGGACTTATTGGGGAAAGTCAAGTTGCTTTAAAGGGGGGGGGGGGGGAGATTTTTTTCTAAACTTGGTTGAGTTTTTAGTAGAGACTAGAATAAGTGGGACACGTTGGGTCCCAGTCACATGGGAGGTCTGGTCCCCCAATGCAACCCATTGTGTGTGTGGGGGTGTGTGTGTGTGAGGGGGGGTGTGTGTGTGTGGGTGGGTGTGTGTGGGGTGTGTGGGGGGAGGCTTGTGGGGGGTGGGGGGGGGGTTGTGTGGGGGGAGTGGTGTGTTGGCGGGGGGGAGTTGTGGGGGAGAGGGATGTACGGTCCGGGGGAAGTGATCTCACAGAAAAGATGGGGGAAGAGCCAGGGGGAGAGGGTGGCATCATGGGGGAGGGGGGAGGAGCCAGAGGGGTAGTGGCTGGAATTGGCTGTGATGGGGACACACAGCAGGCGTTGGTCGCTGGTCGTTCTCCTCCGCCGGGATCAGCGCCTCCGCTTTCCGTTTGGCGACATCTCTGGGATGGGCTGGGTCTCTGACTCTGGGATGGGCTGGGTCTCTGACTCTGGGATGGGCTGGGTCTCTGACTCTGGGCTGGGTCTCCCACGCTGGGTTGGGTCGGGTCTCCGACGCTGGCTGCTTGGGGCGGGGCTGCTGCTTGGGGCGGAGCTGCTGCTTGGGGCGGGGCTGCTGCTTGGGGCGGAGCTGCTGCTTGGGGCGGGGCTGGACTGCTGCTTGGGGCGGGTCTACTGCTTGGGGCGGGGCAGGCCTGGGCTGCTTGGGGCATGGCTGGGCTGCTTCGGGTCCCTCCGAAAGTCCGGTTGGAAACCTCCGCCGGCCATCCTCAGCTCCAGTAAAGACGCGATGGCGCAGGAAGGGGCGGTCCATCCCGAGGAGTGACAGGGGAAGAGACTAATCTGCGCAGCGCTGACTGGCAGGAGAAGAGATCGATCTGTGCACGTGCGTTTTTTAAGATTTTTAAACCTTGCTAACTTATACAACATTTAACCAACCGTGCGAAATTTGGCGCACTCGCAGCATAGAACGGTGAGTGAACTGGCGAAAAATCGTAGTGCAATCGCGAACAGTTTTTGCGCAAATAGAAAGACCGCCAAACCGGAAGATAACAAAATCAGAGTTTTAATTATGTATAGATGTCAATGATGATTGTTGAGGCTGGGGCAGTGGATGTTGCATACATGGATCTTAGTAAAGGCTTTGATAAGATCCCTTACGGTGGGTTGATCTAGAAGATGCGATACAAGGTAATTGATAGATAGAATTCAAAATTGGCCTGGCCAGAGAAGACAGAGGGCTGTAGTAATGGGATGTTATTCCAATTGGGGCTGTGATTCAGGCTATTCCGTAAGGATTAGTAGTGGAGCCACTTTAGTTTGTGATATATATAACTGATATGGACAAAAATGTAGGTGGGCTCAGCCTGAAGAAGGTCCTGACCTGAAACATCACCAATTCCATGATCTCCTCGGATGCTGCCTGACCCACTGAGTGACTCCAACATTTTTTGTTTTATTTTGTAAATCAGCATCAACAGTTCCTTGGTTCTACTTGGTTGGTGGACTAATAAGTTTGCAGTGGACAAAAATTGGTAAAGTTGTGAAAAGTGATGAAGGTTGTCAAAAGTTTCAGCAGGATATAGACAGACGGAAAGGTGAGCAGAGAAATGGCAGTTCGAGACAAGTATGAGATATTGAACGTTGAGAGGTTAAATGCAAGAGAAACATATACAGTAAATGGTGGGATTATTAGGAGCATTGATTTACAGAGGGATCCTGGGTGCAAGTTCATAACTTCTTGAAAGTGGCAACACAGTAAATAAGGTGGTAAAAAAGGCATATGACAGACTTGCTTTTATTGGTCAATACACCGCGCGTTGAGGGGACAGGACCCAACGGGTCCCCCTTGGTCCAGTTGAACATAAAACTTAGGAAGTCATATTGCAATTTTATAAAATGTTGGTTCGGCCATATTTGGAGCACTGTAAACAGTTCCCATCATATCATTATAGGAAGGATGTGAAAGCTTTGGAGAAGGTGCATGAGAAGTTTATCATGATGTTGCTTCGATTGGAGAGTACAAGCTATAATGAGAGGCTGGAGAAACTTGGATTGTTTGGTTTCTGGAGTGCAGAGGGGAGATCTGATAGATGTATGTGAAAATATGAGAAGCATAGAGCTGGACAGTCTAGGCCTAGAGGAAGAGCATAGGGTAGACAGTCAGAATATTTTTCCCAGGATGGAAATGTCAAGTACCAGATGGCGTAGGTTCTGGGGGAGAGAGGAAAAGTTTAAAGGAGCATAAAGTGAATTGTTGGAGGAACTCTGTGGGATGCGTGGCATCTGTGAAGCAAAACAGATGGACGATGTTTCGGGCTGGGAGCCTTTTTCAGACTCCCAACCCTAAACATTGCATGCCGATATCCCTCCACAGATGACGCCTGGCCAACTGAGTTACTGCAATGGTATTGTTATTGCTCAAGATTCCAGCATCTGCAGTCTCTTGTGCCTGCAAAGTGTAAAGTAGATGTGCTGTTCAAGTTTTTTTATACAGAACCTAAAATTTGCTGCCAGGGGAAGTAATGGAAGCATATGCAACTGCAAAATGTAAGAAGCAAATGGACAGGCACTTGAACAGGCAGGGAGTGGAGGGATGTAGACAAAGTGCAGGCCTACAGAGGAAGTGAGGAAAAGCTTCTTCTCTCACGCTATTGAACATGTAGAATTCTTTGACTATTGAACATGTAGAATGAAGGGTTTCGACCTGAAACATTGCCTATTTCCTTTGCTCCTTAGATGCTGCCTCACCCGCTGAGTTTCTCCAGCATTTTTGTCTACCTATGTAGAACTCCGAACTGTGAAGACAAGGTCACTGAATATTTTTAAGGAGAAAATAC
Organism: Okamejei kenojei; assembly: GCA_035221665.1. Classification (NCBI taxonomy): domain Eukaryota; kingdom Metazoa; phylum Chordata; class Chondrichthyes; order Rajiformes; family Rajidae; genus Okamejei; species Okamejei kenojei. Next base: position 17,799,990 of record CM069135.1, on the reverse strand, counting down.
ATACATTTTTAGATACAAAAGGTATCAACTTCGACGGGCAGAAAGTGGCAAGGTGGAATTAAGGAGAGGATCAGCCATGATTATATTGAACGGTGGGGCAAGCTTGATGGTTTGAATGGCTTCCTCCTGCTCCTATGATCCTGCATTCCTAGCATAATCTTCCAGTACAGTACCGACACAGCTGAAGGTGCCATTTTCCAGATGAAATGTTATACTGGGGCTCCGACACACCCTCTGATAGATTTGAAGGAGCCCACGGCTATTTTCAAAGCAAGGGAAGATGCCTCTTCCCCGTGTCAATTGGGCTGACTCTTCAAAAGAGATTTTCAATCAACTCTATTCTCCCCAATTCTTTCTTCGTGGCCTTGGATTTTTTTTTCTCCTTTTTCAACAATGTTACCAGCTTCCCTTTGAATGTTTGCTTCAAATGCAGAAGGTGAAGAGGCAGCATTCTGCCACATTGCACCAGCCACATATTTAATTCAGGAAGCTAAGGTGTTGGCATGCATGATGATAACATAATGCCTCATATTGCACCAGAGTGCTCCACCATTCATTAAAGATTGATCAACATGCCTCTTACCTAAATATATATTTCATAAAGGCATACAAGCTATGCATTAAGTAAATAAAACCAGCTCGTAATTAATAACATTTAGGTGCAAATCATGTCCAATTAGTCTATTGTTAAGAGGCAATGACCTAAATATCATGCTCTTCCTCAGGCAAGAAATGCTTTATACTTTACAGTGAATGTGCTGCCACTGTTTGCAATTACTGTGCAACTATTATGTTGGTGGCCTACTTTCTCTTGCTCATAAAGCAAAGTTGCGCACTTTAATAGAAAGAATTGTGATGCTTGATTGCCAAGGAACAATTGAAGCGGTTAGTAGGAAATCCTTAATGGAAGAAGTGTATCCAGGAGCTGGCTTGGGAGCACAGAGCAGAAACGAGTGCTGGGGCCTGCCTTTGGCTAGACACACTGAACGTGAAGTTGGGCACTGGGTATGCTGATGGGAAAGTAATGAAAGGCAAATAGTAAGATTAAATGAGAACTTACCAGTTCAAAGTTTGATCCTTATTTTATGAGGAGTGACGTTGAGGGATTACGTGAAGAAGCCCCGCCAGGCGCATGCGCGTCATACTTCAAAGCAGCGGCGTGAAAACACAGAAAACAAATAGCCGAAGTAACATAGTAAGGCTCGTAGAAGACTAGAACTACCAGATGATCTCTTAGATTATGAGGGTGGGAGCGGAGGGCGTGTAATCCCTCAACATCACTCCTCATAAAATAAGGATCAAACTTCGAACTGGTAAGTTCTCATTTAATCTTACTATTTTACTTCGGAGTCACGTGAGTGACTACGTGAAGATTTCAAAGCTCTGTATTTTCATGCCGTAGATGCACACCATACGACAATCTGCTTCGGTTGACACAGTAGGGAATAAATAATATATTGAACATTGCTTCGGATTATTCAATAACTATTGTTAACAATAATAAACACAGGAATAACCCCTCTGTCTCAGGGAAAATTACAAACAATGATAGAAAACAAAGCAAATTAATTAAATGTGACCCAAAACAGCATGCCCAAATCGCGGCACGGTCTGTACAGGTTTGTCAGAAAATTGAGAAAATGTTGTTTCTCGAGACCATCCTGCGGCCTCGAAGATTTGGTCTAGCGGCACGTCCTGAGCCTTCGCCGCGGAGATCGATGCCGCCCTGGTGGAGTGAGAGTTAAAGACAGGAATATTGACTCCAGCATAATTGAGAACCTGTTTCATCCATGTAGAAATAGTTTGTGCTGACACTCTTTTATATGTATTTTTGTGACTAATGAGCAGTCCTGTCTCAGAACCTCTGAGACTCCTTGTTACCGTAATATATTGGCTTAAGTTATATGGCGTAACTACATATAACATTTGGTCAACAAGATAGGCTTTAAACATCACCTTGATTCCAGCCAGACCGGGCCTGCTTTGTTTGATTAAATCATAAACATAGAAGTTAATGTCATTGACAGACAAATGCATACAAGGTATTCGTAAGAATTGTAATGTTTGTACGCGTTGTGCTGAAACCAGCGCTATTAGCATAACCACAGCAAGAGTTAATCTCTGCGTAAATAATGAAGTAATTGGAGCCCATTGCCGAAGCATTGTGAGAACAGGAGTGATGTCCTAGATTTCTTAGTAGGGTTTCGGAGGGTTTTTATTAAAAATTCCTCATAAATCGGGATACTAACGGATGAAACCCGATAGGATGTTGTTCTGAAGACTGCCCGCAATAAGAGGACAACGCACTCCGAGCGCTGGTAATGTCACTATAACGCAGGTGCTCATCAAAATGCAACTTAGCAAGGAACTCCAACACATCACATATGCTTGCATTATGATAAGACATACAGGATTGTACACAGAAACAGTTCCCATTTCTTTATGTGAATCATATATTGTTTTTTGAGTGCTATTTCGCCAGCCTGCAGTGAGAACCACCATGGCCCTGTTCGACAATCCAAGTCCTTGGAAATGTCTGGTCAGAACCTGCAGACCAACAATTAATACAGTCATGTAAAGGGTGACTTTCTCATGTAACCGGATGCACCAAGAAATTACTGCAGCTGGGAATCATCATGAATGACTGAACCAACATTGAAAACACTAAGGGGAACCATGGTTGTGTTGGCCAATCTGGGACCACCAAAACACCTGTGGTGGAGTCTCGCTCTATTGTGGTGAGACAGTTCAGGATGAAAAAATGGATGAATTGCATAAACATTTAGTGCCCCCAATGTAACGAGGCTGCATCCACGGCAACTGCACCCGGATCTGGCTCCCATGAAACATATTTAGGCAACTGGTGATGTAATCTGGATGGAACAGATCAATGGCTGGCAACCCAAATCGAGTGACAATTGTGTGACAAAGTTTAGAATTCAACATCCACTCTATATTGGCATGAAACGTACATGACCTATGGTGGCCTCGAAATGCTTGACTACATTAAGCCAATTGCTTTATACTAAATACTGTCTCACGTCTCCTATTGAGTTTATCTCAGGGATAGATCCACCTCAACAGAATTTTGTTTCCTACTTCAGTGTAAACCAGAATCTGCAGTTCCTACACATTTTGACTACTTTCTTTGTTTTCCATTTTAGTTTTTATTGCTTTTATGTATACACAAATAAAACACAAATATAACAACGAAACATACAACATTACAATGAAACGTACAACAGTGTAGCGGGGGGTTCAGTTTACAATTAATGATGCAGTATACAGAACTATTTTCATATTAAAACATTTTCCAATAACTTACAGTTATTAGTGCGAGCCAGTTTCTTGTAATGGCCTTTCTGCCATGCTGTGAGTAGGATTTTAACCAAGTAATGGTCTTTCTTCAGCACCACTGTAGTTATATTACCCAGGTATAAAATGGAACACTTCTTGCTGACTGTATATCCTAATACCTCCGTTAATTCTGAATTCACTCTGTCCCAAAATGGTTCTATTTTTGGGCAACTCCAGAAGATATGTGCATGGTTTGCGTCTGTTTGACCACATTGCCTCCAGCATGTTTGCTGCCTTAGAATTTGCTTGCTTTTTATGTTAGGCCTAATAAAGAAACAAATTTTTTCCAATTAAATTCTCTCCAATTTTGTGAATTGGTGGATGTCTGTAGTGTTACACACATATGATGCCATTCTTCTTCTGAGATTGTAATGTTCAATTCCTTTTCCCTCCTAAATTTTACATAAAATGTAGTTTTAGTTTGACATTCCATTAAACTATGATAAAGTTTAGAAATAATCCTTCATGTTTATTGATGATACGCACTAACTATCACTTCTATCACTGGATTCTTTTCTTCTAGTGCCTCCCTTTTTACCTTTTTATTGTAATAATCTCTCAGTTGGAGGTATCTAAACAAGTCTTGGTTCCGAAGTGCAAATCTATCCTTCAAATCTTGAAAACCTCTTAGGTCTCCATTTTCAATAACAGTATAAAATGCAGTAATTCCTTTCTTCATCCATTTAAAACGTTGAGTCATACATCCCTGGTTTAAATTCATTATCCAAAGCTATCCATCTTAAAACTTTTTGTCGTTTATTCAGTTTAAGTTGTCTGGTAAGAGTGAACCAGGTTTCTAAAGTAAATATCGTTATTGGATCGATTATACTCCTGCTATGTCCAGGAAGCGCTTTTTCTCCCAAAAGTGTTTGGATGTGGAAGTCGGGATATATGTCTCAATCTCTTTCCACCTAGCTATATAGCTGTCCTCACACCAATTATTTAGTGGTCGAAGATGGGCTGCATAGAAATATATCCTAAAATTTGGAAGTGCCATTCCACCTTTGTCCTTTGGCAACTGTAGTGTAGTGTATCGAATTCTGGCCTTCTTTCCTCCCCAAATAAATCTAGATATTAATTTATCCCATTCCGTGAATTGTTTTAATGGTACCTCTATTGGCAGAGATTGAAACAAGTACAATAGCCTTGACAAAATATTAATTTTCACCACATTTATCTTACTACTAAAATCCATTGGGTAGGCAGACCATCTTTCTATATCCTTTCTTATGTTTTGGTTGATGTGATTATAATTGGCCCCATACAACATTGATATATTTTTTGTTATATGTATCCCTATGTATTTGATTGATTTTGAATCCCATTTAATATTATAATTTTGTTTGATTTCTTCTGGAGGACAATTAAATAGGAGGATTTGAGTTTTTGAAATATTCACTTTATATCCTGCATAAAAATTAAATTTATCTATGATCCCCATCATCCTTGGAAAGGAAGTGTTTATTTCCGTGAGATACATCATTACATCATCTGCAAAAAGGCCAATTTTATGTTCTCTGTCTCTTATAGTTACTCCCCTCAGTTCCCTATCTTGACGAATCGCTTGAGCCAATGGTTCAATATATATAGCAAACAGGGTAGGGCTAAGACAACATCCCTGTCTCGTTCCTCTTCCTAACACAAATCTCTCAGTTAAGGACCCATTCACCTTTACTCTTGCAGTAGGTTGCTGGTAAATTGCTTTAATAACTTGAATTGACTCTTCGGTAAAGCCAAATCTTTCTAGTGTTTGATATAAGAATTCCCAATTAACCCTATCAAAAGCCTTTTCCGCGTCTAGACTTATCTTTCCTTTTGAATCTTGTGTATTATATGTAAGGTTCGTCTAATGCTGTCCTGTGTAATGAGCAATAAACGCTGGCCTTACTATCAAAGCCCAGATTCTGAAATGAATTCAAAGATATACTTCTGGGAATTCCTAAGATTCACCGCCCTTTGAGTGAATAAATTTCTTCCCATTTCAGTGCTCAATGGCCTACCCTATATTTTCATGCTGTGACCTTTACATTCTTTAGTTCTTCATTATTCAGTCAGCGGCAAAGGACTCCCCACACCTACCTACCCTCTAAGAGTGGTGTAAGTTTCATTTACATCACTTCTCATTTTCCAAACTGAAAACAAAATCCTGCTTTCACAACTGTAGTTCCTTCCTACACATTTTGTCTCTTCCACTGTGAAAACTACTCAAGGTTTGCATACTTTGACGAAGTTCTCCTCTTCTCTCGTTAAGGGAGTCTGAAGAAGGGTTCCGACTCGAAACTTCATCCATTCATTTTCTCCAGTGATGCTGCTGGACCTGCTGAGTTATTCCAGCATTTTGTGTCTATCTCCATATTTCTCAATCCCTCCTCTTGTGAAAAACCTGCCATCCTAGGAACCAGACCAGCGGATGTCTCCCTCAGATACATGAAGTGCTAAAAGTCTCAACAAGACTGAATAAAGTTACATTGAGTGTTAAATACTCACTTCACAATTAACAGCAGGTTAAGGATATTCAGACCAAAGCTTGGCTAGACTGCATGGTGTACTTTATGAGATCTGATTATGGGTGTTCATTTTTTATCCGCTGAATATTCTGTTAAAACATTTAGATTGATGTCAGTTAGGGCCGGTCCAGCCCAGAACCTTGTTCGGGTCAGGATGACTTATGCGTAGATGGCCATAGAATGGGGATGAGAAGGGGAAATAGATCTGCCATGATCAAATGGCACAGCAAACTCAATGGGCCAAAAGGCCTAATTATGCTCCTATGTCTCATGATTTTACTCTCTTATCCATTAACCTGTCCAAATGTCTTTAAAACATTGTAATTGCAGCTGACTCCACCACTTTATCTGGCACCTTGTCACCAGGGGGCAGAGTTTCAACCCTCTCTATGCCTCTCATTAATATGTATACCTTGACCTGATCATTATATTCTTCAATCAGAGTTTCCGAGCAGTGACATTTTGGGCAGAATGGCCTGATATAGTGCTGTAAACCATTATCAATTCTGTGCAGGAAGATGAAGAGCCAAGATCGATCAACAACTTGGCAATTCCAAACATCGATAGATATAAACATTTCACTGTCACACCCATGCTGAGTTCCAGCATCATTGAGAATGGGGATGTGATTGAAACAGCCTGCTAGTTATTGGACTGTCCACCATAACTCATGATGAGAATGGATGGACCAAATGCTTCAATCTGATCTGTGGATAGTGGAATCATTTAGTTCCGTCGACATTGTGCTTTCTCCAGTGTTTAGCGTGCAAGTAAACTGAATTGTAACCTTCTCTATCTTTATTGATGCCTACTGCAGCTGTTGGCATGTTCATCTGTACTCCTCATTGAATCACAACCAGTGTCGTGGATTGATGTTAATGGCAGAATGAGGAGCATTCTTTGACACAAATGTGGTGAAATACCGTTTTTGCCATTGTTGCGAGCCCACGACTGCACATGGGCACCCAGTCTGGGCTGGTACTTCTGTTCTAAATATACTGCAGCATTACCATTTCATACTCAGGAGAGTATACCTTAAGGGCCTGTCCCAGCAGCATGCAACTCCACGCGATGAGCGCGACCTAACGTGGTCGCTTGAGCCGTCCGGCGTCGCGGGGCCGGTCCCACTTCGATCGCCGGAGCCGTGCGGAATTGTGCGGAGTTCGTCCCGACATCGCGCGGGGCTCCGTAAAACTGACTTTGTCCAAAAATTCCGCGCGGCAACGGCTTGTCGGCTCGCAGTCGCCTCGACACATTACACACCGCCTCGACGTCGTGCCTCCGTGACCCTCTCTGTAGGTGCCTCCGTGACCCTCTCTGTGTGTGCCTCTGTGTCCCTCTCTGTGTGTGCCTCTGTGCCCCTCTCTGTGTGTGCCTCTGTGCCCCTCTCTGTGTGTCCCTCTCTGTCCTGGCGAACGTACCTTTAAGACTTTGCTTCAAGTTGGCCTCTCTTTGCACTGCGTTGCGCCACTCACCCCACCCCGGTTTGGTCGCGCTCTTCGCATGCAGGCGCATGCTGTTGGGAACGGCCCTGTACAGGGATCACCTGACCTCCTCGCGGCCCCGCTGCCGGTTTGATCGCGCTCACCGCATGGAGTCGGATGCTGGTAGGACCGGCCCTTTACCCACCCTAGTGGTTCTATTAGCTCCACTGTTTGCATCCCTTCATTATCACCTCTTTCCCAACAACAATGGGCCATTATGGACTCCACCCCTGCTTGGTCATACAAGATACAAGATACATCTATTTGTCACATGTACCAATTGATAGAGTGAAATGCGTGGTCACCATACAGCCATACAAATATTAAAGAGCACAGAACACAATAGACTTTAACACCCCCACACAGACATCCCCACAGCGGAATCAAAATTTCCCATGGCCCTAAAATTCAGTCATCCTCCTCCGTTGTCCTCCGTTGTTCACCCGTGGTCAGGGGGCTCCCAAACCCTTCTCAATCGCTGCCATGGGCGGCCCGATGTTCAAGCCCTCACGCCAGAATGATGGAACTCCGACGTCGGAATGCGAGAACTACCTCAATGGCTTGGACATCCGAATCGGCCGCTTCCTACAGGAGTCCGTGGCTCCTGAAGTTCACAGGTCGCGCTGGTCGGAGATTCAACGCTGGCTGCCCTTGGCAAAGGGTCCCAGGACTCCTCGATGTTGATCAGCGCGGCCCACGCTGGGAGCTCTCCAAACCCCAGCTCCGAGATTTGAAGGAGCAGGCCCAACACTCCGGAGCTTCAAACGGCGATCCAGGTAGACATCCGCTTGCTCCGCAGTGAATCCAGTGCTGCGCCTCCGCCGCTGAAGCTTGGTCGGGACCCCGGCAGAAAAGGTCATGCCAATCCAGTTTGTAGGCCACGGGGGGGGGGGGGGGGGGGGGGGGGGGGGGGGAGGCGAGGACACTGGTCCTCGCCTCCATCAACACTGGTCAAAAGGACGATCTGACCATTATCTCATTGCTGTTTGTGAAAACTTGCTGTGCATAAATTGGTTGCTGTTTTTTTTTTCTAATTAAAACAGTGACTGCACTTCAAGAAAAAACCTTATTATCTGCAAAACTGGGTATCCAGCAGTCATGACAAATGCTCCATATATGCAAATTTGCTTTGTAAACCAAAGTTGTACTATAATACTTTAAAAATATCACTGCTGTTGAGAAACTGGTTCATATTTTAAATTTATTGAGATACGATACGGTAAGATCCAAAGTTGGTCTGTTTCTTTTTACAAACCGCTTCTGTTTTCCCTGATTAATAAATGAATTTTCCAAAGCAAAAATCAATATGATGGAGGAATTATAACTACTTAATACTAATAATTGTTTTACCTTGAAATTAATTGCTTAATTAAATGTTTAGTTAGAAATGAATATTCAATTATTCAGCTGTAAATTATGGTTCATGGAATTTGTGGGTCACGATTATTATCTCGCAGAATATTTGGGCCTGTGGCTGATTCAGCAACCCGACTATGTTTTGATGCATTGAGTTGGAGCTATGTGTTGCGAAGCAGGAAAGACTTATCCATGCATGTGATCTCGGCTTTCATTTACTCTTGCGAGATGCTAGTGTACTATTATTGTCCTGATAAAGCATAGATTCATAGAGTCCTACAGTATGGAAACCAGCCTTTGGCCCAACTTGCCCATGCCCCATGCCCCATCTACACTAACCCCACTGAACTTCATTTGGCCATATCGCTCTAAACCTATCCTATCCATGTACTTATCCAAGGTTTTTTTAAATGTTGTGATAGTACCTGCCTCAACCCTCTAGCAGCTTGTTCCATATGCCTATTACCCCTCTGTGTAAAAAAGGTTCCCCTCAGGTTCATGTTAAATCTTTCCCTCCTCATCTTAAACCTATTTCCTCTGGTTCTTGATTCCCCTATTCCAGGTCAAAGACTCTGTGCATTTACCCTATCCCTCTCATTATCTCATACACCTTTACAAGATCACCCTCATCCTTCTGCACTCTAAGGAATAAAGTCCTAGCAATAAAGTCCTAGCCTGCTCAACCTCTTCCTATAGCTCAGGTAGTCAAAGCCTGGCAACATCCTTGTAAAATTTCTCTGCACCCTTTCTAGCATAACAATATCTTTCCTTTAAGTGGGTGACTAAAACTGAATGCAATACTCTAAATGTGACCTCACCAATGTCTTGTACAACCATAACACGTCCTCCCAACTTTTATACTCAACTTGGCGGCGCTGAGCTGCGGCTCACCTGCAGTCCGTCATTTTTTTTCGTGTGTTTTTAGTTAGAATTTTGGTGCCTGTGTTTGTGTGGGGGGGTGGGGGGGGGGGGGAGGGTGGAGAAACATTTTAGTCCTCAGATCCCCCCGTCTCTCCGTCTGTGCTGAAATGGCGGAGCTGGTGGCCTCGGACTGTGGCGAGCGTTCAGAGCCAGTGTTCTGTAGCAGTCCTGCCTGAGCATAGACTTGAATAGCGACCATTCCAGGGCTTCACTATCTACAATTCCGGCACCAGTGGCTTCGGAGTCGTCATCTGCCTGGAAACAAGTAATTAATTTTGCATGACTTTCACTGTGCTTCTCAAGGTAACTAAATCAATAAAGGATTGATGCCACTTTCAGGGAAGAATGTGCCTGCATCCCAGATAAACACTACAACCATGTAAGTCTGCCCTGAATAGACAATAGACCACAGTTTAGGCTCTGCACTTATTAATCATGACTTTCACTTCTCTTCTAAATCATTGATATAGATAATCAACACCAACGGGCTCACACCGAGCCCTGAGGCAAAGCAGAAGTCTCAGGCCTCTGCTTCCTTCCATGAAGCCAATGTTCTATCCAGTTGGCTATCCCTCTTTGGATCTCATGTGATCTAATCTTCGAGAGCAGCCTACCAGGCGGAATCTTGTTAAATGCTTTGCTGAAATAACTTGGTGAAAGAACCTGCAAGTGTGTCAGCTGAATGCTGTCAACTGTAATTGAATGCACAATGCCTAATAAAGTCATGCACTCATCCTCAACTTCAATTACTTAATCTTCTGTGATCTGGTTGGCAGCTGGTACTGTGTTCATTTTGTTACACTACCACAGTTGGATATTTGCACCTTTGGGAAACTGGATGCCAAGTTGCTTAATTGATTTTGATGTTGTGTTTTAGTTTTCAGATCAAATGGGGAGAGGTGATTTGACTACTCATCAGACAGTGAGCATAGCCTTCAAATTAGAGCTTGACCATTCTGGGCTGGGCAGAAAGCACAACATATTTTCCCAAAAAAGCATTTGAGATTAGAGATCTAATGAATGATTCAAAGGTGGTGTTTGCATAGTTTTGTTTGCGAGTGTGCCTTGGGCCTCAGAAACGAGACAAATCTTACTCAACACAAGAACAGGCTCAAAAGGCTAACCTACTCCTAATCCTCGGTTTCTCTATACAGATTGCAAATCAATAGCTCATGAGATTTTAAAGGTTTTAGGGATAGCAGTGTAAAATATATTGTACACCACCGTTGACCAGTCTAAATGTTATTCTTTGCTACATTAGTAGGATCACGAAGCCCTTGGGGTGTGTGGAATACACTGTCGGCGAGAATGGCAGAAGCAGGGTCACGGACAGCATTAAAGAAACGTCCAAATGAGTACTGGAATCGCTGAGGTTTAGAAAGCTACATGCCAAGAACTGGAAGATTGGATTGATGCAAACTGGTGTCCATTGATGATATGGATATGATGGGCTGAATGGCCTGTTTACATGTTGTATGATTCTAAGACGTCAAGGGAAAAAAACAGCACTGGTTGCCTGCCTTAAATATGGTGTCTTCTCCCTTGTCATGTTACTATGGCTAAATCTTCACTGGAGGGCCCATGGTTGCCACAAGCCTGAGAGAACCAATAGTGTCATAAACATAGCTTTTCATAGATTATATCTACATTTGATTATTTCTGCAAAGTGCCTCTCTTACATCAAATGTGGAAAGGCCTATATTTTGGAACATCAAACTGAACCTGTGCACTGGCCCTTGTTACTTGATGACTCCGGCATACAGTAGATGTAAATATGTCTTAATGCAATTCCTTGGGGGGTGTAATCATAACTGGAATCTTGTGTAAAGCTTGGGTCTCCTTAACTCAGAAACAATGTACTTGCCACAGACGGAATATCACCAGGATTCACGAGACTGGTTCGAGGGTTGACAGGCTTTCTGTATGAATAAAGATCGAGTCAACTTGGACTGTCTTCTCTCGCTTTTGGAATAATGAAACTAAATCTCTGACATTTACAATATACAACTCGGAACTAGTCAGGCTGAATGGAGAGAGGATGTTTCTTGGGTCTGAAGATTCTAGTGCAAGCAGGAGGTTATTAAGAACTGTGGTGAGATATTTCTTCATGCAAGGTTTCTCTTTCCTAGAGGGCCATGGTGGCTTAGTTGCTGAGTTTATTCAGAACTGATATTAATAGATGTCTGGATATTAAAGGAAATTATGGATGGAGAGGTTGTGCAAGGAGTGGGCAAAGTGGAGCTGTGGAAGAGATCAGTTGTGAACTTGATGCATGCTGGAGCAAAATTGAGGGGCGGCACATTGGTGCAGCAGTAGAGTTGCTGCCTAACAGCACCAGAGACCCACATTTGATCCTGACTATGGGTGCTGCCTGGAAAGAGTTTGTGTGTTCTCCCTGTGACTGTGTGGGTTTTCTCTGTGTGCTCCGGTTTCCTCCCACATTCCAAAGACATACAGGTTTGTAGGTTAATTGGCTTCTGTAAATTGTTCCAAGTGTGCAGGATAGAACTAGTGTAAAGATGATCGCTGGTCGGCGCGAACTCTGTGGGCCAAAGGGCCTGCTTGCACACTGTATCGCTAAACTAAACCAAACTACATTAGCTGACTCCTGCTTCAATTATCTATATTTCAGCTGGGAACACATTACGTATTCAACAACTATCGATGTTCTTGGTGTTTCCTGCTCTTCAGAGTTCACATTATTGTTGACTCGATTGTGACGACCCTTGAGGACAGAATAATCTTGTTGGCAGCAGTGGTTCTGCCTGGAGACTGGTCGCTGGCTGGATCCCACAGGAATCAAGGAAATAATTGTCAGTAGTAAATGGAATAACCTTGGCGATCTCTGGCCACTATTCACCCTCACAACTGTGTTCACTGCGACTGTAGATTGCTACTTTTCAGTATTTACAACACAATTTTAAACATGTTCTGTGAACCCATGGAAGGCACAGCAGTTAGTGCCGAGCTTTTATTCAGATCCTCGGTCCCATTAATATGGAGTTTGCATACTCGGCCTTTGACCTGCTGGGTTTCATTCCATATCCCAATTCCAAGCTGGCTGGTCAGTTAATGTTTCACTGAGCTTCCCTCTGGTGTAGGTGGGTGTTGACAGGCATTTGAGAGAACATGTTGCTGGAAAATAAGTGCAGAATGGGATTGATAGGATTGCTCTAAACGCAGGTATAGGTTTGATGGGTTCTGAATGGCTTCATTCTATATCATAACAAAATATAACCATATAACCATAAAAAAGATGAAGTAGTTTGGCTTAGTTTTGTTTTAAGATTGTCACGTGTGCCGAGGTACAGTGAAAAGCATTTTGTTGTGCGCTATCCAGTCAACGAAAGTACTATACATGATTAAAATCAAGCTGTCCACAGTGCAGAGATCCTGGATAAAAGGTATGTTTAATGCAAGATAAAGTCCAGTAAAGTCGGCTTTCACATTACCCACCCTGGTCACAAGACAAGACTGGAAAGTAAATCCTCCACTCTTGTGGGGGAATGTTCAAAGCAGACAAAGACTATTGAGCCCAATGGCCCATGTTCCCACACATTTTTATCTCACCCGATCTGTAAATCTATTTAGGGTATACAAAAGGCTGGAGAAACTCAGCGGGTGCAGCAGCATCTTAGGAGCGAAGGAGATAGGCAACGTTTCAGGTCGAGACCCTTCTTCAGACTGGTCAGGGATCAGGGAAACAAGAGATATAGACGGTAATGTGGAGAGATAAAGAACAATGAATGAAATATATGCAAAAAAGTATCGATGATAAAGGGAACAAGCCATTGTAAGCTGTTTGTGGTGTGAAAATGAGAAGCTAGTGCGACTAGGGTGGGGGAGAGAGATAGAGAGAGAGAGAGGAAATGCCAGGGCCCGAGGGCTGAGGGAGAGGTGGGAAGAGGAGGAGACAGCAAGGGTTAACAGAATTGAGAGAATTCTACGTTCAAGCCAAGAGGATGCAGACGCCCCAAGAGGAATATGAGGTGCTGTTCCTCCAACTTGCGGTGTTGCTCACTCTGGCCATGGAGGAGGCCCAGGGCCGAGGTCGGATACAGAATGGGAGGGGGAGTTGAAGTGCTGAGCCACCGGGAGGTCGGGGTGGTTAATGCGGACCGAGCGGAGGTGTTCGGCGAAACGATCGCCAAGCCTCACCGATATAGATCTCACCGATATGGTCTCACCGATATAGATCATCTGGAATCTGGAGCAGCGGATGCAGTAGATGAGGTTGGAGGAGGTGCAGGTGAACCTCTGTCGGACCTGGAAAGACTGCTTGGGTCCCTGAAAGGAGTGGAGGGGGGAGGTGAAGGGACAAGTGCAGCATTTCTTGCGGTTGCAAAGGGAAAGTGCCTTGACTGACATCCACTACAAACCAACTTACTCCCACAGCTACTCTTCCTCCCACCCTGCTTCCTGTAAGGACTCCATCCCCTATTCCCAATTCCTCCGTCTACGCCGCATCTGCTCCCAGGATGAGGTGTTCCACACCAGGTCATCACAAATGGCTTCGTTCTTCAGAGTCTCTAACTGTAAATCTATTTGTTTCTTTATATCACTTACATTCACCTGTTTTCTCCTTGAATTCATTCACGTTTTTCACTGCAACTACTCATTATGATAGTGAGTACCTCAAACCCATCACATTCTGGATAAAGAAGATTATCTTGAATTTGTTATTTGATTTCGAAGTGCTATCTTATATTTACAACCTTTAACTTTCACCTCTTGCACAAGTGAGAGTACTTTTCTCCCTCTGAACTTGAGTAATCTTTTCATAACCTTCATGCCCTCCATCAGGAAATGTTTTGCTGGAGTGAAAAAGCCATCATGGTCAATCTTTTACTGACCTTTCATCTGTGCTATCATCATGGTAAATCTTCTTCGTGAATGTTATAATTTTAATATTATAAATGATACCTTCGCAGAAATCACACACACACACACACACACACACACACACACACACACACACACACACACACACACACACACACACACACACACACACACACACACACACACACAAATAAACATACGCACGCATACACATACATACAAAATAGAAGGGGTAATGAACATTGGCTGCATTGAGCTTTCATGCTCCCAATGCTATTCATTGCCCCTTAAGCAGATGTGCTGACGTTAGTTTCACAATACAAAGGACATACTGAGCTCTCTGCACCAATTTCATGCTCAAATTAACCAAGAACTTATCAGAGTACTGGAGCAAATTGCATCCTCAGCAGACAAATAAGTATTTCAATGGGTACACAAAAGGCTGGAGAAACTCAGCGGGTGCAACAGCATCTAAGGAGCGAAGGAGATAGGCGACGTTTCGGGTCGAGACCCTTCTTCAGACAATGGGCATTTGTTTTGAGCTGGTTAATATAGAATCCTCTACAAAACCGCCTCTGGGTTTGTATTAATGTAGGTCTTTAACATGGAGTGGTTGGTTGCATTTTCACCTCTGAAGCAGAAGGTTGCAGGTTCACAGTCCTGTTACAAATGCAGCTTGAACTGGTGCTGAATGAGATCTGCACTCTCAGAGGAGTTTCTTTTGGAGTGAGATGTTAAACTGAGTTTAGTTTAGGTTCATTGTGGAAACAGGCCCTTTGGCCCTGCTGGTCGGTGCAGATATAAGTCTGCACCGACCAGCAATCCCCACACACTAAACTAACATACACACATTAGGGACAATTTGACATATTATACCAAGCAACTTTTATACCTAATTAACCTACAAACCTGTATGTCTTTGGAGTGCAGATTCCCTTACTCTGGGCAAAAAACAGTGAGTTTATCCGGTCTATTCCTCTCATGAATTTGTACACCTCCATAAGATCACCCCTCATCCTCCTCCAGGCCAAGGAATAAAGTCCTAACCTGCTCAACCTCTCCCTACAGCCCAGGCCTTTGAGTCCTTGCAATATCCTTGCAAAGTACACATGCTGACCAAAACTGAAAACAATACTCAAAATGTGGCCTCATATCTTATAGATCATTGCCTGTGAAGGGGTCATCTTCAAGAAGTGAGGTTGGAGCGATCAAGGCACATGGAACAAATCAGGAATAGGATACTGAGTTTGGATAATCTACCATGATCATTCTGAACGGCAGAATTGGTTCACTAGGGCCAAATAGCGTGATCCTGCTCTTGCTCCGATTTCTTTTTTTAACTGTATTTCTTCCTCTGGCAAAATCCCATCAAATGCATTCTCCCAAATTGTTTGGAGGCAAGAGATTCCATCAATGCTGTATCAGACTGATCATTAGATTATCCAAACTCAGTATCATTTTTTTTAACTGATTTCTAAATGTTATAATGTATCAGACATTTCCAGCATTGCTCTAACTGTCCCCATTCATTTATTAACCAGGCTGCTCCTAAAATAGTTTCATCTCAACGATTGTCAAGCCAAACTGTTATGAAAGGACTAATGTTAAATTAAAATCACAAGCGCACAATAGTAGGAAAAGAGCATATACCGTACAGTTGAAATGGACTTAAAAGGGGAGGAGTGCGGTGTATGTAATAGAAAATGTATTACCTGCCTCCAAGTTAAAGGGGGAGGAGTGTTAGGTATGGGATAATTAGGATAAGTAATTGGTGTCTTGTGATGTCTGGGGCAAGTACGCATGAGCAGGGAGAGACTGGAGGAGGCGTCCTGCAGAAAAGAAGCTTATATGATTCTTCCCGTGTCCGGGTCTTTATTCAAGACTGTTCAAAGCATCCGAATACACAACAATTGGCGACGAGGATAAAAGAACGAAGATAAGAACAAGGCCAGCAAGAAGAATCGAAAACACAAGTTAAAAATAGAAGTAGTATTTGGAAACAAGTGCAACAGCACCAAGCCAAATGGTTTTGAATTGGTGCCAAAAAGAAAAAAGGTAGGAACGGGAAGCAATAGCTCAGGGAAGAGCTAGGAAAACAAGCAGGGGCAGTAAGGGTCACCAAGAACGGTGTCAGCTTACCTTGAATGTATCCAGGGCTGTGCAGCCCACAGCCAGGCCCAAGCAGCAGCCATAGACGTCGGGTGGGGCCTAGTACCGTGAAGGCAGCAGACAGGTCCAGAGAGCCACCGACAGAGGCTGAGTCTTCAACCCAACCGGGAACAGTCAACCCGGTGGGGGGAGAAAACAGAGAAAGCCCGGTCGGGATCAGAGTCAGCCCGACCGTGAACAGAAACGCTGACAGGCCCGCGAGAGAAGTTGACATGCGGCTAAAACTTCAACAGTATAATCTAAGAGACTGTCCTAAAAACTGCCGCGATCGCCAGCAAAGGCATGCAGGACTGATTATCTACAGCACCCAATTAGCAGCCGGTTTTTCACCTGCTAAAAGACTAAACTGTTAAATACCTTAAGACCTACAACATGCAAATGCCTTCAAAGTAATGGCTGAAACAATAAATCAAGTGGAACTGTAAATTAATTGGTGAATCTGCCAAAATAAAAAGGGGGGAAAAAAATGGAAAAGAAGTGTTTGGTTATTGAGTGAAATCCAGTTCATCATTTCAGGATGGATGAATCAGATCCCTTTCAAGCGGGGAATCTGCACAAAATCATTAGAAGACTTGACAACGATTGTGCCTCCACTTCATCCCAAACATTCCCATTGTTCTCATCTGGACTTTAAACTTTACTTTAAACTTTGGAGATACAGCACAGAAACCGGCCCTTCGGGACTTCCGGTGGCGCTATGGAGGACTAGAAGGCAACGCCAGCCACCTCCGTGAAAAAACGAGGAAAAACCGGGGAGAAAACGGGGAGAAAACCTACCTGCTGCTGCTTCTGTATCTGCTGTTTCTGCACCGGCTGCCGTGAGTGACATCATCAGGCGTGCGACCCGTAATGGCAACACAGCGCAGCCCACCTCTGGATAAATCCAAATCCCGGTATACAAGAAAAATGGCTGAACAAGAACAAGGCCTGATTGAAGCCTCGGCCTCAGGTAGGACATTGTCCCTAGAAGATGTGTCAAAAAAAATCGGAAAAAAAAATCGGAAATGGAAGAACTCAAAATGTTTTTTTGTACAAGAAATGGCAGAATTTAAAAAAAGAAATGAAGTTGGAATTAAAGATTGAACTGGAAAAAATGAATTTTAGGGAAGAAATGGAAAAAATCAAGATGGAGATGAAGGAGTTAAAGTCTGAAATCAATCTTTCGACTACGGAATTATCAGACAAGCTGCGAAAGAAATTGCAGAAGTAGTGACGGATAAATTTGCAAGTACAATGGAAGAGTTGAATGAAAAAATTGAAAACAAGGTGGAAATGGAAATGGAACCTGTGGTGGAAGAAATTAAAGGACAATCAACATCCATAAAAAATCTTGAAGAACTAGTCGAAATAAGTACTCAGACTACGAAAACACTCGTCAAAGAAAATCAACGATTATCTGACTTACTGGGCAAAATTACTGATAAGTGTACTGAGTTGGAAGGATGCCAGAGAAGGCAGAACCTAAGGATCGTGGGTATTCGAGAAGGGAGAGAAAAGAATCAAGATACCCGAGAGTTTACTGCAAACTTATTACAAAAGGTTTTATCTCTGGAACAAAAGCTTTTGCTAGCCCGAGCATACAGAGTGATGAGACATTACACAAAGCAAGATGCTCCTCCAAGACAAATGATAGTAAAAGTCCAGTATGATTACGTTTTGGAGGAAATGATGAATAGGATTGTAAAAAGTAGAAATCTTAAATATGAAGAAGATTCGATCAGCATTTACCGAGACTACCCAGCAGAGGTCAACAAGAAACGAAATGCGTTCAAAGAGACCAAAAGAATTTTGAGGGAAGTGAAGAATCTGAAGTACAGTCTGAGATACCCAGCCACACTGAGAGTCACCTACAACCAGGAAGAACATTATTTTAAAAATCCAGAGGACGCATTGAGCTTTGCCCAAGGGATTAAGGAGCGAGAGGTAGACTGAATGAAATCTTCAGAGATGAACTAAACGAACAATTAAACCGTACTTTCAAGATTGGTTGAAGATTGGAATAGAGTATGGACTTGTTTCATCTAAAGAAGATGGAGAAGGATGCGGATGGGAGACTCGAGGAGATACGGATCGAAGACTATTCCATGGATACTAATAATTAGAATACTAACAGTACTAATATTAATAATTAACATATACTGACATATACAAACATATATTAAAATTAATACACTGGTATCATTATTAATTAGAGCTAATAACTACCAATTATTGATTAATAATTAATTATAGCCGATTAACCTAGAATTAAGTAAATAGTAAATATAAATACACAAAATATAAACTTTGACTTCATTTATCCCCCCTGGTACTTTTTATTTCTTTTAATTTTTTATTTTTTCTATATATATTTTTTTAATATGTTCTTATTATTATAGTTTTTAATAAGTATTAAGTATATATATATATTACTGTATACTTGACTATGAACTTTGTACACATCACAGTTTAATACCCCCAGTTTAAATATTTTTCATGGAATAATAATTTTAGTGAATCATGGAGATGGATAAGTATGTAACATTGACTACGGAAGTCTTTAGATTGCTAGCCATGATAGTATGGCTAACACTAACTACACCAATATTAGATGTTGTTTTTTCTTTCTTTGTGCACCCTACTAATCTCTTAATCTATCCCTTTTTTAATATTATTTCTTGTTATTATTATTTTACATTTGAGTGGAATTATAAATTAATGCAAAGGAGATATATATGTGAGAGATACTCAAGCGCCTTGAAATTCATCTATTCGAAGTTCAGGTGTAAAGTCGGGTATGTCGAACTGAACCATTCGCTCTATTATATATCCCTTTAGATAAAAGATGCAAGACTTACATACGAATATGGGGAATGGAGGAATAATGTTTTGTAGTTGGAATGTTAAAGGTATTAACGAACCAATTAAGAGAGGTAAAGTATTAGCACATTTAAGAGCACTTAAAGTAGATGTGGCATTCATCCAAGAGACACATTTAAAAAAAGAGGCAGAACATAGATTAAAGGCTAAATGGATTGATAAAGTCTATCATTCTTCTTTCACACACAAATCTAGCGGTGTAGCAATATTAATTCGTAAAGGCACTGCATTTAAACATACTTCAACAATAACTGATAGTGACGGTAGATATGTTATTGTAATAGGAGAATTATATACACAAAAAATGATTTTTGTCAATGTATATGGCCCAAATTTTGATAGCCCGCTGTTTTTAAAGAAAATATTTAATACCATCCCGGAATTATCACAACACAATCTAATAATTGGAGGAGATTTAAATTGTACACCAGATCCTTATTTGGACAGATCATCAAAACAACGGAAACTTAAATCGCATTCCAGTGAGTTAATAAATGCATATATAGATACTAGTAATATTAAAGATGTTTGGAGATTGCAAAACCCAACAGGACGAGAATACTCATTTTACTCACCTGTGCATAAAACTTATTCAAGAATAGATTATTTTCTGGTAGATTTAAAACTTATTCCACGTGTATAATTCAAAATATCACAATATTATAATTTCAGATCATGCACCTTTAACTTTTATGATGAAAATAACTGGTAAAACGGAAAAACAAGGACAATGGAGATTTAACCCACAAATTTTAAAAGACAAAATAACTCAAGAATATATCACAAAACAGATCAAGATTTTCTTCGAAATAAATGATACGCCAGAAATATCTTCATCCCTATTATGGGAAACTTTTAAAGCGTATGTTCGGGGAATTATGATATACTCTCAAACTTTTTATAATAAAGAGAATTGGAGGGTACAACAGGCATTGGAAAGGGAGATCAAACAATTAGACACAGAGAATGCTGTTAATCCAACCATGATAAAACATAATAAAATTTTGCATTGAAATATAAATTAAATAAAATACAGTCAGACCAAGTTGTAAAACTATACCAATATACTAAACAAATACAATTTGAATTTGGAGACAAACCACATAAATTATTGGCTCGTCAATTACGAAAATTGGAAGGAGAAAAATTAATCTATAGGATTAAATCAGATAAAGGGGAATTACTAGTACAAACTAAAGATATAAACGAGAGATTTTTGCAATATTATAAAAATTTATATTCAGCCAAAACGAAAGAAAATCGGATAGGATTAGAAACATTCTTAAAAAATTGTAATCTAAAAGGACTGGATTTAGAAGATAGAGAATTATTAAACGTTGAAATAACTACTAAAGAAATTGAAGAAGCTATTAGATCATTAAAAAATGGTAAAACTCCAGGACCAGATGGTATTGGATCAGAATTTTATAAAATATTTTATGATATGATAGCTCCACATTTGAAGACACTATATGAACACATTTATGCACAACAGAAATTACCAGAAACATTAAATGAATCTATTATAATGCTCATACCTAAATCAGATAAAAATCTGGATGATCCAGGGTCATATAGAGCTATATCTCTTTTATATACTGATCAAAAAATATTGACCAAAATACTAGCACAAAGACTAAATACAGTGATTAATAAACTAATTCATTCAGATTAAACAGGATTTACACCAAAACGATACTCCTCAAACAACCTGAGAAGATTATTCAATATTATATACTCGAAAAGAAACATTAATAAGGATTTATCAATTATTTCGTTGGACGCAGAGAAAGCCTTTGATCAATGGTCTTATTTATTTTCGGTTATGGAATCTTTTCAGTTGGGGGAGAAATTTATAACATGGATTAAGTTACTATATACCAAGCCAACAGCTCGAATATTAATAAACCAAATGTTAACAACTAAATTTAACTTATTCCAAGGCTGCAGACAAGGTTGCCCTTTATCTCCACTACTGTTTGCACTTGCAATAGAACCACTAGCAAAATCCGTGAGATTGCATCGTGAAATATACGGGTATGAAACTAAAGAAACTGAAAATAAAATCTCTTTATATGCAGATGATGTATTACTTTATATCACAAAGCCGGAAATTAGTATTCCTAACTTATTAGATTTAATAACAATTTGGATCGTTTTCAGGATATAGAATTAATTGCAATAAAAGTGAACTTATGGCAATAATGGGAAGTAACTTACATATATTACAACAATATCCTTTTAAGATAGCAAATAAAAAATCAAATATCTTGGAATTTATGTAACAAAAATATATGATTCTTTATTTAAATCTAATTTCCCACCCTTATTGAATAAACTACTTAAGAATATCCTATATTGGAAAACATTACCTATTTCAATGCTAGGTAAAATTAATGCGATAAAAATTATATTTCTTCCACAATACTTGTTTCAAATGATTCCGATATATCTTCCTAAAAATGTTTTTAAGAAAGTGGACTCTATAGTTACCAATTTTATTTGGGATTATAAGAACCATAGAATAATTAAAAAACATCTATGTAAATCAAAAATGAATGGAGGTTTTGCATTGCCTAATTTTATGTTTTATTATTGGGCAGTTAATATAAAAAAATATGAATTTCTGGTTGGAAGAAGTAGATAAACAACCAAACTGGTTAAAAATGGAAAAGGAAGACTGTTCACCTTTCGAAATTAGCTCGATTTTATTTGCTAACACTAAAATACATAAGAAAATTTATAGAGGAAACCCAATAATAGAAAGTGGTATACGTATTTGGAAACAATTAAAAAAAACATTAAAGTTACAGAGTATACCACTGGCTCTTCCAATTGTAAACAACATTACTTTTAAACCTTCATTGATGGATAAAGGTTTTTTAAAATGGAAGAACTATGGGTTAAGGTGGTCCGGTTCGAGGCCCTGACTGAAGCCTGAATGAAGGAATAGATGAAGAATTATTTACAATAGATCACGAATATATCTCCAATGAAGGATATCTTGCTTAATACTCCACTCATTTTATTGATTTTTTATTTCTTTCTTATTTCTTTTTCTTTTTATTATTTCTCTTTATTTCCTACGGTTATAAAATAATAAAAAAATATAGAAGTATAAATAAGATTGACCGTAAATTTTAAAAATATTAAGAATGTATGTGACGAATAATATGTTTTCTTTTTTTTCGATTTTATATTATTTCTTCTTAATATGTATTTACTTCTAATAAAAATATTTTACAAAAAAAAAATCAAATCTGGCTACAGTTAAAAAAAAATTAAAAAAATAAAAAAATAAATAAAAAGAAACCGGCCCTTCGGTCTACCCAGCCTGCGCTGACCGGCATTCAGCCCGCATTCTAACAAAATCCTACACACTAGGAACAATTTCCAATTACACCAAAGTCAATTAACCTACAAACCTGTACATCTTTGGAGTGTGGGAAGAAACTGGAACATGCAGAGAAAATCCACGACATCACAGGAAGAACTTATAAACTCCATACTGACAGCACCCATAGTCAGGATCGAACCCGGGTCGCTGGTGCTGTAGAAACATCTACGCTGGAGAAACAAAATCCAGATTATGTCTAGAACACTCTCACTCAGTCCTGCAAGAATGATCCCGAGATTGTTAATTTAAATCCCCATCTCACTCCCTCTTATTCCAGGGAATCCTTTGTTCTCTCACCCCTCCCATCCTCTGCATTTTAATTGCAATGAAGGGCTTTTGAAACAAAATGTGAACTCACATTTCCTCCCCATATTAGCTGCTTGCCCTGATGAGTATTTCCAACACTTTCTCCAGTTATTTGAAATTGAGGTAAGTCTGACACAAAATAACCAAGGAATACATCATATAGATTATATATTACGTGCTTATAGCCTTCACACTTAAGAGGTTTAATTTATTAGTATCTCCTCGCTCCCAAAAAAAGTCTGCCTAACATTCTTGAGCTTAGCGCCAAGGCAACAGGAGATATACCTCCAATGGAGGATTTTACTTCGGAGTCACGTGAGTGATTCCATGAAGAAGACCTGCTAGGCCGCATGCGCACCTGTACGTCAGCCGCACTAGCGCAAGCACCAGACTGGCAGGACAGAGCTCCTGCCAGCGGTAAGTTAAACCTAGAGGTAAGTTTGTTTTTACTTACCAAGTTTTTTCAGGCAGGAGCCTCTTTTCACAGAGGTTTTCCTGCCAGTTTCGCAGCCCAACGAATGTGCCGGTTATGGACTGTGGGGAAACCCAGTCCGACCGCGGAAAAGGATAACTGGCAAATAGATCAGGTTGGAGCACTATGGGAACTTCTCTCGCCCCTCTGCAGGAACTATACATCAGGAGGTGCAACTCCAGAGCCAATAAGATAATGGGAGACCCCTTCCACCCCTGCAACCCTGTTCCAGCTGCTACGGTCAGGCAAACGCCTCTGTTGCCATGCTGTGAGAACGGAGAGGATGAGAAGGAGTTTATTCCCAGAGGCCTTTCGGACTGTAAACTCCTATCTCACCAGGGACTAACTCTACTAACTTACTGTACCACAATACCGCCCACAATATTTAATATGAAAAAGAACATGTGATTCTGTTTGTAGTTTGTTGTTTGTTTGTTTGTTTGTTTTTTGCACAAAGTCCGCAGGCATTGCCACTTTTCATTTCACTGCACATCCCGTATGTGTATGTGACGAATAAACTTGACTTGATTTGACTTGACTTGCGAGATAAGGAGCCGCTAACAGTGCAGTCAGCGGCTCCCAGCCTGCGGGGATGCCGTAAAAACGGCAAGAAATTCAAGCAGAGTCACTGACAGTGTAGTCAGCGGCTCCCAGCCTGCGGGGATGCCATTGGAACGGCAAGTAAGTAACGCTAGAGTCACTGTCAGTGGGGTCAGTGGCTCACAGACATTGGTCCCCAGGCAAGGAATTAAATGGGACTAATTCAGCCCTATTTGGACTCAGGTGAGTCAGGCTACAAAGGGTTTCTCATAATAAAATGTATGTATGTTATAGTGTTTTTCTTAAGGTTAAAAGCTAAAGGCAAAATTAGTCATAAAAAGTTATTTATATATCTCTGACAATGTAATCCTTGTTGTTTATCAGAAGTTGCTGTGAATTGTTTTAACCCTTCACAGGTAAAGCTATACACTAAAAATGTTGATTTAGTGAGCTTACACTGTAATAGCGCGGGCCTATGAGACAGGCCGCACCAGCAGCGCCAAACAGGGCTGCTTCATGTGTAAATGTGTGGGCCTATGGGACAGGCCGCGCCAGCAGCACCTGGGATAGGGCTGCTTCATGTGTAATAGTGCGGGCCTATGGGCAGGCCACTTCAGCAGCGCCTGACAGGGCTGCTTCATGTATGAATGTGTCGGCCTACAGGAGAGCCATGCTAGCAGCACCTGGTACAGGGCTGTTTCATGTCAAAAAGTGCCGGCCTTTATGTCAAAAAGTACCGGCATACCCCAAGGGATGAATGGCATGTGTCAGAGGTACCTTTTTCCTGACAACAAAGTTGCCATCTCAGCAGAATATTCTATTTGCTGACCGGTGACTGGTCTATCCGGTGACCAGTGGGGTGCCTCAGGGATCTGTGTTGGGTCCACTGTTGTTTGTCATGTACATCAATGATCTGGATGATGGGGTGGAAAATTGGATAAGTAAGTATGCAGATGATACTAAGATAGGTGGTGTTGTGGATAATGAAGTAGATTTTCAAAGTCTACAGAGAGATTTGGGCCATTTGGAAAAGTGGGCTGAAAGATGGCAGATGGAGTGTAATGCTGATAAGTGTGAAGTGCTACATCTTGGCAGGACAAATCAAAATAGGACGTACATGGTAAATGGTAGGGAATTGAGGAATGCTGTGGAACAGAGGGATCTAGGAATAACTGTGCATAGTTCCCTGAAGGTGGAATCGCATGTAGATAGGGTGGTAAAGAAAGCCTTTGGTGTGCTAGCCTTTATAAATCAGATCATTGAATATAGGAGTAGGGAAGTAATGTTAAAATTGTACAAGGCATTGGTTAGACCAATTCTGGAGTATGGTGTACAATTTTGGTCGCCTAGTTATAGGAAGGATGTCAACAAAATAGAGAGAGTACAGAGGAGATTTACTAGAATGTTGCCAGGGTTCCAGCAACTATGTTACAGAGAAAGGTTGAACAAGTTAGGTCTTTATTCTTTGGAGCGCAGAAGGTTAAGGGGGGGACTTGATTGAGGTCTTTAAAATGATGAAAGGGATAGACAGAGTTGAAGTGGATACGTTTTTCCCATTGAGGGTAGGGAAGATTCAAACAAGAGGGCATGACATGAGAATTAAGGGACAGAGGTTTCGGGGTAACGTGAGGGGGAACTTCTTTACTCAGAGGGTGGTGGCTGTGTGGAATCAGCTTCTAGCAGAAGTGGTGGAGGCAAGATCGATTTTAACATTGAAGAGTAAAGTGGATAGGTATATGGACGTGAAGGGAATGGAGGGGTATGGTCTGAGTGCAGGTAAATGGGACTAGGGGAAAACAAATGGTCGGCACGGACTGGAAGGGCCGAGAGGGCCTGTTTCCGTGCTGTAATTGTTATATGGTTATATGGTTATATGGTTATTTGGGTTAAGGCCAATGGGTTCATATCAGTATTGGTATCCTGCGGCCTGTGGCAGCGCCTGTTTAGGGTTGCCTACGAATCACCCTCTCTGAGGAGGGAAGAGCAAAAGGTCAAGATATAACTGACTCCAGGCTCTAAAGAAGTCAATAGAACATACTTAAGCACATATGTGCTGGCAGTGAACAGCGCCAACCGCTGAATCTGTTATTCAGATAGGTCTATTTAACAGGGGAAGAAAGCATGGCAGATTAATCAATTAGGCCAACGGCGGGCAAAAGTCATCGTTTCAGAACGCACCCCTGGCGCTCATCGGCAGTAAGCAGTTCACTGGAGCTGTGGGCAGCATGATAGCTCAGAAATTCCATGCACCTTACCAATCCTACTCAACAAAATGGGTCTAGCACTTCCAAAATATGGGTAGTGCACCGTTCACAAGTTGTAATATTTACATTTGTTTTGTACAACACACAAAGGGTAAAAATATTTGGTTGAGGCACAGTCGGAGCATTCCAAGCAAGTTTGGATTATGGCCAGGGATTTTTTTTTTAAATTAAGGTTCGGAAATTGGGCAAAAGTTCTCATGCAAACCACCCATGGAATAAGGCAGAAGTGGCATGTTATTATGAAGAATGGAGAGTGTCGGGCATATGAACTTTCCGAATATAAAAACTTATTTTTCCTGACTAAAAACAGATTCATAAGGGTCAGAAATCTATGCTATGCAAATCCCATTACTGTGGTTATCAAAGACAATATAACTGTACTATAACAGTAAAGCTTTGGGGTATGGGATAAACTGTTTGTTTGTCATTGGGATTTACCTTTAATTATTATTAGCCTTGACTCCACCTTGTGGCAAGAGATTGGAGCTATAGCAATCTGTTATAAAACTGAGTTTTATTTTCATCAAGAGTAATTGGCAATATAGCAGCAGTGTTTCAGCCGAGCAAATCAAGGAACTGATATTGTGTAAGTAGCAATTAGACTATTGTTAACAACCTTATGCTATTGTCAGCTGAAGCTACCTCAGTCACAATGATGAAGTAACAGTATTCAGCATTGCTGAACATGACAATAACTAATTGAACTTGAAACTCGCTACAGTAGTGTGGTCGATCGAATTCAGTTATTACAAACTGATGCTAGGACTCTAAGATGAGAAGTTCCGAATACCATCACCTACTTGGAGGTAATGGAGATTGCATGAGTTACCAATTCATCAATTGTTGGTATCAACTAAATATATACACTAGATGCACCCCATGGGTAAGGGGCTATTGAGCGAATATACATATTCTACATGCTCAAATTCAAGTTGCTGTTCTACGATGGTGACATATGTTAGGCACATGGTAATCAAGTAAAAGTATCCTGTAATAATTACCTAAATTTCCTTTGCCACTGGTGTATCATCCAGTTCAGATCGATGATAACACAGAATAAGTGTTGGATTTCAAAGTATGATGAAAGTATGGTTCAATACTACATTGAATATTGACATGTTGGTGCATGTTTATTCACTGATTGCAAAAATATGTGGCACAACAGTGCAGAGAAATACATTCTCGTTTCAATAGGAGGAATGGTCTTTTATGTTTTCCTCATTTTTGCCTCATTAGCCAGATCTTAAAACAATCAGCAAGACCTTGCTTGGGTTCGCACTGTCGGACTGGCCAAGCATCCATGTTGCCTGCTTCATCAGGCATTATGGCACAACAGTATACGGTTATTCCAATAAACAAGAACTTGCTGTTTCAAACAGTAAAACAATTATTGACTTACACATTTCGAATGGATTGACTTATGCCTCAGGTTGCCACATCAAGCCATGAAGGTGCCCACTGCAGTGTGCAGGGATAGCACCCAAAAAAGCAGTACATTCCTATTGAGGGGATCAGAAGTGTTTTTGTTAAATGTTAATGTTATATTTAATACGGTACAGATTACTGACATTTTCCAATTCATTTTAAATGGTATTTGACAATAATTCAGCTATAGAGACACTACAGCTGCAATATAAGGGAACTATGCTGTCAGGTTCAACCCGGATATCGAGTAGTTAAAAGAACCTGACACAAGTTCTCCCACTACAAGATTATGCAGTTGGTTATTGAAAATGTGTGAACATTACTTCACCAAGGGGTTCCAGCTACATCCTTAGTTATGACACTTATATCAGCACAACGACAGCAAACAATGCAAACGCTGTGGCTAGATAGGATGGAATTGGCTGCAGGTGCCATTACATTTACATTCTGGTCTACACAAGCAGAGTAGACAGGAGGTGGCATGATTTAGATCATTTTCAGATCCCCTACAATCTCACGTCTATGTTATCAAGGCAACTAGAATCCTAAGAAGTATGGAATCAGCATTGTTTATTAGTCAACAAACAACTACACAAAGGAAGGTCGGTTCAGACTATTTCAAGGTGGCTGCAGCAGGTTCTGGGTTATACAGGTATTAACACTGACGATTGTATATCTCATTCCACCAGGTCAGCATCGACGTCAGTGTATCATTTAGATAGTTTACATCTCATTCCACTAGGGCAGCAGATACGTCGGCGGCCAAGGCGAGGGACGTGCCTGTCGACCATATTTTGGTGGCCGCCGGATGGGCAAATGAGACAAATGAGAAATGGGCAGATGTTTCAGAATTTCTATCATCGGCCACTTGCCGATCCAGGGCTGTTTGCCAATGCTATTTTAAGTTCTGTTTAAAGTGCCCTGGGATAGAGGGGTACTGTTGTTTGTTTATATTTTCAAATAAACTTTATTACTGCATTAAATGCAGTGTTACTACTAATGCATTAATTTCTCATTCGAGTCAATCAATGCAGTGGGATGCCGAGATTTGTAATCTGCGGCATGAAATCACGAAGCTTTGAACTCTTCACGGAATCACACGTGACTCCGAAGTAAAATAGTAAGATTGAATGAGAACATACCAGTTTGAAGTTTGATCTTGATTTTATGAGGAGTTACATTGGTGATTACGTGCCCGCCACGCCCAACCCTCTCTCATAAAGGATCATCTGGTAGTTCTTGAGTCACACATCTCACTTCGGAGTTGTTATTTGTGATTTCATACCGCTGCTTTGAAGATTGGTGCGCATGCGGCCTGGCAGATCTTCTTCACGTAATCACCAACGTAACTGCCAATAAAATCAAGATCAAACTTCAAACCGGTAAGTTCTCATTTAATCTTACTATTGATTAAGATTGGGAATGCTCAAGAAGCTAAACCTTAGGGACTGTATTGTTGATCCTTTTCCTTGTTGGTAATTTCCTGAAGCTATTGATAGCAGGCATAAAAATAATAATCTCTGGTACTGCTAATAGATGATTTTCTCAATTACCGCTTGGAAATGTAGGTTTAAAACTGAGCCATTAAAGATTGCTTCACTCACAAGTGGCATGAAATATTTCAGTAGATTCTTCATCTGCGAAAAATGAATTCATCCCTATTCAGCCCGAGTGTTGACTTATACAGCAGAAGCTGTATTTCTGTCATCACAACCAACCACAGGCTACTTCTGGTTAAGCAGATGTTAATTTTATTATTGTCCTGAAGCACATTGTCATGAAAACTGTAGGGAAGCTGTGTGCTAACCTGCATGCCTCATTAACAGCTAATTTGGGGTATATTCATATGTGTTCACTTCAGTGTCCCTGGATGCTACCAATGTTTCAAATTGGCATCATTTGCCTTGTTTTCACAACACTGCTTTGGAAAGCAGGTGCCCGATGCCTGAGCCACTGCCTTTTAATGGGGAGAGGTCAGCCTTCTCTGAGCATTTGCAAAGACCGAGAAAAAGACAGTGATTATCTTTTTTTACACGGTGAATCTACCAGGAAGTGAAATGAAACTCATTATGAGGCAGTGCATGGTGAATTCATCAATTCGAAACTCATCTTGCACTGAGTCAGCAAGTTGGGTCATTTGATCGCCATGGTGCAGTACAGAAATAAGCCAATCAGTCTTCTGAGTTTGTGCTAGCCCTTTCAAAGAGCAACATTCTCCCTCCATTTCTCAAGTTCCGCAAATCTTTATGCTTCAAGAATTTATTGAAATCCTTTTCAAAGGATGCCATTGCGCTTGCAACTACCAACCAATCAAACAGTGCACTCCACTTCCTAACCACTCGTTACACAGAGAAATGTTTTCCTTGTGTGCATTTGGGTCTTCTGCGAATCATTAGTCTGAAGATGGGGTCCCAACTTGAAATGACACCTATCCATGTTCTCCAGAGTTGCTGCCTGACCCATTGAGCTACTCCAGCACTTTGTGTCTCTTTTTTTGGAAACAAGCATCTGCACTCCCTTGTTTCTACTTGAAAACTTTGCCTGCTGGTTAGTAAACTTCTGGCATTGGAAGCAGTTTCTCTTTATTGTTTGCATTTAATTGCATCTACCGTATCTCTTCTATGTCACCTCTGCTCCCAAACAAAGAAGTAGCTTCTCTTGTCACATTGTGTATCCTTCATATCTGGAACCACTGCAGCAAGTATCTCCTCTGCATTCTCCAAAATCGTCATCTCATTCTCTACATATACTGTAGTGCTCATAACTGTGCACATTATTAGATTTTGCACTAAAATTTCAGGATTCTAGAACCATTAACAGTAAAAAAACAAATTATGTTTTATTTTGTGCAGATGATGTTTTGGGTCCCAACCCTTCTTCAGTCTGAAAAGGGTTCCCAACTCAAAATCTCACCCGCTCACTTCCTCTGCAGATTTCCTACAGAATCTTGCTTTTCTCATTATTCCAGCATCTGCACCACTTCAGAAGTGGCGGCGCTGCCATGCAGCTGCGGCTCGCCCTCAGGCCGTCTTTTCCTCTGTTTTTTTTTTATTTTGTCCTGTTGGACGTATGTTTAATTTTATTTTTAGTTGTGTATGTATGGGGGGGTGGGGGAAACGTGTTTTAGTCTCTTCCTTTGGGGGGATGCGACCTTTTCTTGTCGTATCCCCGTCTCCATCTGCACTGAGGCCTAATCGCGGAGCTGGTGGCCTCCAACTGGAACCGACCTCGAGGCTCCGGAGGCAGAGCCTGGACTCACCGTCGCGAGGCTGGCTGACTTCGGGGCTGTGCTGGCGCTGCGGCAGCGGCCTGACTTCGGAGCCTCGGAGGCTTCGGCCACAGGTCCAGTGGACGACAACATCGAGAGCTTGCAGGTCCCAGGTTGGTAACCGATTCTCCTGAGCTCCCGTAACAACAGCTTTGTACGCTGGACTGGAGGGTGGCAGCTTCGTCCGCCCTGGACTGCGGAGTTTGAACCGGCCCGTTCGGCCGAGGGACTTACCATCACCGGCAGGGGGCCCAACATCAAAAGCAAGGAAGAGATAAGGAATTTAAGACTTTTGCCTTCCATCACAGTGAGGAGATGTCTGGTAGACTCACTGTGGTGGATGTTAAACTGTGTTCATTGTGTGATCTGTTATTTTATTTTCTGACATGACTGCAAGGTACGCAATTGCGTTCAAACTAAAAGTTTGAATGACAATAAAAGAAACTCTAAACTCTAATCTTGTCTCTCCACTTTATTAACAGCTTTGTGAACCTGCCCTTCAAGCCCTCTTTGTTTATCCAGGCTTGGATTCTGACCAATAATTTAGCATTCCCTCCCCTCCTTTGGTCTGGTTGTACATTCCCTCACATTTCTCCAGAATAAAATCCATTTTCCAACTTCCTGCTACAATTGTTTAAATAATTACATCAAAATATCATTCTATTTATGCCCCACCTTTGCATTGCCTTCAGCTCTTCCCCTGCAATACCGATTTCCACACTTTCACCATATCCTAGTTTCTTAAGCTTCACTTTCAACCTTGCTATATTTTCAATAACCTTTCTCCCATTATGGTGACAATAAATAAATGTCCTTTGTCCTTTGTACACTTGACAATTGTGGATCAAAGATGAAATTCCCAAATTTTCATATTTTCATCTGACATAAAAAGAGGGAATTTGGCGCTTAGATGTTTTGCCTGCTCTTGGAGAATTACTATTTATCCTTTCTTCCACTTGTTTTCCTGCAACCTATCTGCCAATACTCAAGCTCATTCACATTTCAGGTTTGTGAAGTGAGAGGAATTATTTTATTTCTCTCTTTTCTTTTCAGTTATGACAAAGAGTACTGAACTAAAATATTATACATTTTTCTTTCTACAGTTGCTGCACAACTTGCAGAGTCTTTCCTACATAGAAACATAGAAACATATAAATTAGGTGCAAGAGTAGGCCATTCAGCCCTTCGAGCCTGCACCGCACTTGAATATGATAATGGCTGATCATCCAACTCAGTATCCCTTACCTGCCTTCTCTCCATACTCCCTGATTCCTTTAGCCACAAGGGCCACATCTAATTCCTTCTTAAATATAGCCAATGAACTGGCCTCAACTACCTTCTGTGGCAGAGAATTCCAGAGATTCACCACTCTCGGTGTAAAACATGTTTATCTCATCTCGGTCCTAAAGGATTTCCCCCTTATCCTTAAACTGTGACACCTTGTCCTGGACTTCCCCAACATCAGGAACAATCTTCCTGCATCTAGCCTGTCCAACCCCTTAAGAATTTTGTAAGTTTCTATAAGATTCCCCCTCAATCTTCTAAATTCTAGCGAGTACAAGCCGAGTCTATCCAGTCTTTCTTCATCTGAAAGTCCTGACATCCCAGGAATCAGTCTGGTGAACCTTCTCTGTACTCCCTCTATGGCAAGAATGTCTTTCCACAGATTTGGAGTCCAAAACTGTAGGCAATACTCCAGGTGTGGTCTCACCAAGACCCTGTACAACTGCAGTAGAACCTCCCTGCTCCTATACTCAAATCCTTTTGCTATGAATGCTAACATACGATTCACTTTCTTCACTGCCTGCTGCGCCTGCGTGCCTACTTTCAATGTTTGGTGTACATGACACCAAGGTCTTGTTGCATCTCCCCTTTTCCTAATCGGCCACCTTTCAGAGAATAGTCTACCTTCCTGTTTTTGCCACCAAAATGGATAACCTCACATTTATCCACATTATACTGCATCTGCCATGCATTTGCCCACTCACCCAGCCTATCCAGGTCATCTTGCAGCCTCCTAGCATCCTCCTCACAGCTAACACTGCCCCCAGCTTCGTGTCATCCGCAAACTTGGAGACGTTGCATTGAATTCCCTCGTCCAAATCATTAATATATATTGTAAATAGCTGGGGTCTCAGCACTGAGCCTTGCGGTCGGTACCCCACTAGTCACTGCCTGCCATCCTGAAAAGGACCCATCTACTCCTACATCTACAGTTTATTTGATATCTGTTCTTGTGTGGCTTCCATATATGATAATAATAATTATATTAATAATAATAATAATAATAATAATAATAATAATAAATAGATTCAAGGTCCAGATAAGGGACATTACATCAAAATACATTGTATATTAAAAACATCATAAAATTCATGTAAAATCTTAGTATATCACGTATAAAAGCATCATAAATTATATATTTAAAATAAAGCACAATACATGAATTAAAATCCAGAATAAAAAGAATGATCAATGTCAACGAGACAACGATACCAGTGTCTCCACAACTGGGATTCGTAGCGTGTAGTGCTAAACCTTATGTTTGACAACGCCACAATAATAGTAAGATTAAATGAGAACTTACCAGTTTGAAGTTTGATCTTTATTTTATGAGGAGTTACAATGAGCGATTACGTGAAGAAGGCCGTCAGCCCGCATGCGCGTCAATCTTCAAAGCAGCGATGTGAAATAGTAAGATTAAACGAGAACTTACCAGTTCGAAGTTTGATCGTTATTTTATGAGGAGTTACGATGAGGGATTACGTGAAGAGCCCGCCTGGCGCTGGCAAACGGCATACTTCAAAGCAGCGGCATGAAAAACATAGAACACCAAATAGCCGAAGTAACATAGTAAGGCTCATAATAGACTTAGAACTACCAGATGATCATTTAGTTTATGAGGGTGGGAGTGGAGGGCACGTAATCCCTCATCGTAACTCCTCATAAAATAACGATCAAACTTCGAACTGGTAAGTTCTCGTTTAATCTTACTATTTTACTTCGGAGTCACGTGAGTGACTACGTGAAGATTTTAAAGCTTTCTGTGTTTTTTATGTCGTAGAATTAATCAGTACGACAGTCCGGCTAAGTAAATACATACATGAGAAACCAGACTAATATTAGTCCTTTCCATAATTAACTTTTTAATGGTTTTAAAGAACATATAATAACCCTCCTTATATCTGAGGGAATGATTACAAGTGATAAATATATAAATGACTACATAACTGATTATAGTAATCAATAGTAAACAAAGCAGGTGACTATAGTGATCCCAATACCGCGTGGCCAAAGCTTGTCATAGTGCGAACAGGTTTATTGTAGAACTTTGAAAAAGTTTCTTCTTTACTCCACCCTGCGATTTTTAAAATATGCTCGAGTGGTACGTCCCGCCCCTTCGCCGCGGACGTAGCTGCAGCCCTGGTGGAGTGAGATTTGAACACATCAGTGTCTACTCCTGCTAAAAGCAACACCTGTTTCAACCATTTTGAGATAGTTTGAACTGAAGCTTTTGTGTGTGGTTTTTATGCGTAATCATTAACGTTTTTTCATTTCCTCGAAGAGTTTCAGTAACTTTAACATATTGATTCAAATGTTTAACCACACACAAAGTAGGATCAATAGGATAAGCTTGAAAGGTTACCTTAGCTCCAGATCTCCCTGGTCTGCTTTGTTTGATCAGATCGTAAACATAGAACACAATGTTATCTGTAGTCACATGCATACAGTCTAAACGCAACATTTGTAAAGTTTGCACTCTTTGAGCTGAGACCAATGACATTAACATTATTAATTTCAATGTTAATCTTTCCAATGACAATCCTTCAATTGGAGTCCATTGCCTAAGTAAGGTAAGTACAATGCTCACATCCCAAATCTCTGTATATCTTGGTTTGGGTGGATTGATGTTAAAGATTCCTTTCATGAATCTAGATATTAATGGATGTGATCCAATTGATTTCTGGTCAGACATTAGTCCTAAATAAGATGATAAGGCACTGCGTGCAGTGTTAATGGCACTGTAACTTAAATGTTGCTCAAAATGCAATTTGGCAAGGAACTCCAAAACATTTGCAATATTCACAGTATCATAAGAAATATTTGACTGTGTGCAAAATTCTTCCCATTTCTTTATATGTGTCATATATTGTTTTTGTGTGCTATCTCGCCATGATGCGACTATAACTTCCATAGTTTTGTCCCTTTGAAGATTTTGATAATGTAATGGACCAAATTCTACTGCAGGAAATGCTGCTACTAGTTTACCAATGGTTTTCGCTACTTCTCGGATGGAAGGATAAGGTTTGTGAATGAGATTATTACAAGTTACCAAAATATCATCGACTTTATCTGTTGGTAAAGTTATTAACATAGGCACTGAGTTAATTACAAACCCCAAAAAGTTAATTGTTTGTGCTGGCTGCAGCTGGGATTTAATTGGATGAATCAAGAACCCTAGCTTTTCAAACAAAGCTTTAGTAACTGAAACTGAGTTCTCAGCTGACTCTTGATTATCATTAATGATCAGAATGTCATCGAGATAAGCCATAACGATATGTTTTTGTGCTCTTAATTGGGCTAAAACTGGTTTCAATAGTTTCGTAAAGAGCCTGGGAGCTGAACTCAGTCCATTTGGCAAAGCTTTAAACTGCCATAATTGTCCCAGCCAATTAAATTTTAAGTACCTCCGGAAGAACTGATGTATAGGTACAGAATAATAGGCGTCTTTTAAATCAATCTTAGCCATATAACAACCTGCTGAAATTAAATATCTTGCAGTATTAAATGTTTCCATTTTAAAATGTTTGTATTCTACAAACTTATTTAGATCTGTAAGGTCCAGAATAATTCTGCAACCACCATCTTTTTTATTTCTTCGAAAAATATTAGAGACAAATTGATGCTCGTGTTCATAAGTTTTTTCAATTACCCCTTTTTCAGATAATTTGTCAATTTCCCACATTAATCTCTGCTTTTTTCAATAGCAGTAAACACAAAAGCATAAGCAGGTTTATTCTGTACAGGAGGATTAACCCCTTCTTTAAATGTAATAGTGGCTCCTGAAACTGCTTGTAATATAAATTGATCAGAAGTAATAGTAAGCCAGTCTTTATAAAACTTTTGTAATCTCCCTCCAACTGGAGATTTATCCGCAGTTTCTTTAAGGATAGAACAAGTCTTTAATACCTCTCCATATGAGCGTGGTGGTCTCCTTCTCCCCAAATACGGGTAAGCATTGGTCTGTGCAGGACGATAATACTTCCTTGACAAATTTCTGCCTCTATTTCCAAAATCAAAACCCCTTCGGGGCGAAAAATACCTTTTTTGTCCAAAGACGAAAGGTTTCATACCGCTAAAATATTTAGCTTCTTCATCCAACTCTTTCAGTTGTTTAGGCAGATTTTCTCCAAACAGATACCCAGGAGCTTGAACACCACTTGCTCGACACAGGCTTGCAAACCTAGGGTGAAATATGGGCCGAATTGCCATTTTGCTCATACAATTAATTTCCTAGAAAGAATTGCACAATAAGCCCAAAGTATCTTTTTGAATCTTATCCATCTCCAATCTCTCCATTTGTCTCCCATAGGCCGTAATGGCAGCAGAAATTAGTTTGAGGAATTTTTTGAAATCTCACTTCTTGAGCTCTCATACTTGGAGTCATGGATGTCCATATCAACGGATTAACCGTAGGCACTTCCAATGAGGCACAATTTCCTGGCGTTTTATATAATTCTGATGTTTCAATCATCACAGAATCATGAAGTTGGTGAGATACCATATAATTTATGTTGACAGCTAGGTTTTCTTCCATAGCCTCACCACTTCCTTCAGGTATAGCAAATTCTTTTGCTATCCCAGGCACATTTGGCCTTTTCGTTTTACTTTGTGGTGTGCATTCAAAATCCAAATCACCACCAGCAGGGTCTGCCTTCTGCAGCCCTAAATCAATTGGGATTTCACCCCATGAGACTTCTTCCGGCCCAAATCCTGGGTCCGGAGTTTTCAAACTCCCAACTTGGCCCACAGCCATATTCAGAATAATCAAACCCCTCAGGGCTTTTTTGGGATCCTTCTGGGTACTGTGACCCTTGTCTCATGATTTTTTGGAGAACTTTCTCCATATGCTCCATTTTTAACCACATAGTTTTTATTATCTGGAGGACTTTCAGTATCAGAGTCATCAGAAACCACGGGCCTCTCAGATTTATTTTTACATTTTTTAGGAGCATTTCCCTCCGTGGTTATTATTTCTGGAGAATCTAGAAACTCGCTATCGGGTATATCAGCGGCCACCGGTATCGGAACCGGATCCGCACTAGCTTCTTGTCCCGTATTTTTATTTTCACCCCGGGAAGATCTTTTTACCCGCGAATTTTTCTTTGCCTGATTTCTCCATTTTCTTTATTATCAGTGCTAAATCAGCACGTTACGCGACTCTGAATTTTTACTTTTCCCTTGCTGGACCCACCCAGCGTACGCTAAAGAACGTCCCGATTTTGCTGCACTTACCTGCGGGGCCGTTCCGACCGCTGCGAGGAGCTGCTCCTTACTGCAGCTCCTCCTTCCGCCGTCAGCGTCGACGTAATGCCGTTTGCCAGCGCCAGGCGGGCTCTTCACGTAGTCACTCACGTGACTCCGAAGTAAAATCACAGATAACAGTTGTTGAACTGAACATAGTAAGATTAGAGAAGACTAGAACTACCAGATGACCTTTATGATACGAGGGTTGGGAGCGGAGGCTCATCGTAACTCCTCATAAAATAAAGATCAAACTTCAAACTGGTAAGTTCTCATTTAATCTTACTATTTTACTTCGGAGTCACGCTAGTGACTATGTGAAGATTTTAAAGGTCTGTGATTTTGTGCCGTGGATACGAGTCTATGCGTCACACACTGCATCAGTTCACCGTGGATGAGTGAAATGTAAATAATGCATTCAGACATGACATAAATTTAAACATGCTGATGCTTTAATGAGCAAATGAAAATAATAGTGACCCCTCTCATCCAGGGGGAAACTATAAAACAGAATCTAAAATAGAGTTGGCAAATACCCCCGGTCTGGCAATAGGTTATTATAAAATGTTTGGAAGGTATGTTCATTTGACCATCCTGCAGCCGCTAGGATGTGGTCCAGCGGAACATACATAACCCTTGCTGCTGATGTAGTAGCTGCCCTGGTGGAGTGAGAGTTGAAAATATTAGCATCTACTCCTGCAAAAGCCAAAACCCTGTTTTAACCACCTGTAGATGGTCTGAACTAATTCCTTCTTATGAGGATTTTTGCAACTAACAAACATTGCTAGTTTAGAGCCTCTAAGGCTCTTGGTGACCTTGACATATTGTTGTAAATCTGTGACCACACATAACCGAAAGTCCATGGGGTATGCCATGAAAACTAGTTTGAGATCTGATGCCCATGGTTTGCTCTGCTTAACTAAATCATAAACATGAAATATTATATTATTTGCAGATGTAACCATCCTGTCCAGTTGCAATTTATGTAGTGACTGGACCCGTTGTGCTGAGACCAGCGCCATGAGCATAACTACCTTATGAGAGCCGGGCTAAAGATAAGGATGTAGCTGGAGCCCCCTGGTGAAGTAGTGTTAACACAATGTCAATATCCCATACTTCCATGTACCTGAGCCTGAGAGAACTTGTATTAAAGATATAATTTATAAATCTGGATATCAGAGGGCGAGACCCGACAGAGTGGGTCCCACTCGCTGCAGAAAATATGATGAGAAGGCAAACTTGGCACAGATAATGGCACTATAACTTAATTTATTGTCAAAGACCCATTTGAAAATGAACTCCAAGATGTCAGTTATCTGTGCTGTATTGTATGTGACATGAACATTTAAACAAAAACACGTCCCATCTCCTGAAGAGGAAATGTACTGCTTTTTTGGTGCTATCCTTGCACTCTGCAATGAGCACATACATGGATCGGTCTGACAACCTGAGCCGCAGGAACAGTCTTCTCAGAGTCTGCAAGTCAATTAATTGATTTTATCATGCAGAGGCTGGTTTCCCGAGTCACATGCTGAACCAGCAAAGTTTTATGTTTAGAATGACCATATAATATATTCTATTATTTTTTGCCAACATTAGCGGGAACATGGCTGCATAGGCCAGTCATGCAGTACGAAAAGCCTGAAGCGGGATCTTGCTGGATTTATTGCAAGACCCGACTGATGAGGCAAAATGGAGGAAAGACATAAAAGAACATTCCTCCCCAGTGTAGCGAGAATGTATTTCTCTCCACTGTTATGCCACATATTTTTGCAAATAGTGAATGAGCCTGGATGCAAACATATCAATATTCGGTGTTCCATCGAGCCACAATGTCATTAAATACTTTGTGATCCAACATCCATTCTGTGTTGTCATTGATTTTACGTGATGATACAACAGCGCCAAATGAGGTTAGGTAAATTATCACAGGATACTTTGACTTTATTGCACCCATGTGACTAACATATGCCACCACCATAGTGTATAAACTTGGAGTTGAGCATGCAGATTATGCATATTCGCACAATAACCTTTAACCCATAGAATGCACCTAGTGTTTATAGGTAGTTGATACCAATAACTGAAGAATTGGTAACTCATGCAAAATTCTTCTGCCTCCGTAACTAGAGATGGCATTCGTAATGTTCCATCTTTGAACACTAGCATCAGTTTGTAATATAACTGAAGATTTACTGACCAAAAAATTACTGGAGCAGTGCTGAATACTGTTTGTCCACCATTGTGACTTTGGTAGCTTCAGCTGGTAATAGCATAAGTCTGTTAATAATGACCTATATGGTACTTGAGAGGTTACTCCTTTGCATGTTGTAAGCTCTGATAATGCAAAGGCCTGAATTGCACAGCTGAAACACAGCTACTATATTGCCAATTACACTTGATGAATAGAAGGCTGCTTCATAACAACAAGGTGTTACAGGCTTCTATTAATTTCAATCTCTTGCCCCAGGGCAGAGTCACAGACAAATTAATAGTTAAAGGTAAATCCCAATAATCAATAACTCTGGTTGGTATCAACTTAAATTTAACTGGATTGATGATATTTCTAAAATATATATAGTTTGCGGCTGAAACAGTTAATTTTAGTAAAATATAGCATTTAGAATATCATCCAGATAGGCCATGACAAGTGCTTTTGAGCTCAAGCACAAGCAGCCCAAGCACTGGTTTTAGTAATTTGGTAAATAACCTGGGAGCTGAAGTTAGCCCATTTTGCAACGCTTTAACTGTTATCATTGCCCCCATCCAGATAAATTTCAAATATCTTCAGTGATCCCTGTGAATGGGAACTGAATAGTATGCATCTTTGAGATCGATGCATGCCATAAAGATCCTATGGAAATCAGTTGTT
Source organism: Okamejei kenojei (assembly GCA_035221665.1). Taxonomy (NCBI): domain Eukaryota; kingdom Metazoa; phylum Chordata; class Chondrichthyes; order Rajiformes; family Rajidae; genus Okamejei; species Okamejei kenojei. Next base: position 17,759,426 of record CM069135.1, on the reverse strand, counting down.
AGACAGTAACGAAGTTTCCTATTCTGAAAAGCCTACACTGCACAGGCGAGTTAAATCAAGTATGAACCGACATCTTCCACACAATGAACAAGCCACGCCTGCCATAATCCCGAGCCTGCCTCGATTGACAACTCTGGCCAGATTGCCGAGCCTGTCTCGAAAGGCAATCCTGGCCATCATACTGAGCCTGCCTCGAAAGACAACTCTGGGCATAATTCTGAGCCTGCCTTGAAAAACAACTCTGGCCATATTTCCGAGCCTGTCTCGAAAGGCAATCCTGGCCATAATACTGAGCCTGCCTTGAAAGACAACTCTGGCCGCAATCCCAAGCCTGCTTGGAACCCTTGTATACTGTGCAGTATAAACCAATCTCGTGTTTATCATTTAGTGTAATTTGTACAAAAACAAGTGTAAATGGTCTACGTTCCCCGTGTTTCAGAAAGAACCAGACCCACCTACCCCCATGGTTACCAGTGGTCTTATGGTAAGCCCAGAGGCCCCTGATACGGGTTCTATTTCCGTCCTTGATTCGGAGAGTAGTACTGGTGGGGTCCATATTTTTCCTGACCCCGACTTGGGCCTTGGCCTGAAAGACCTCTGCCCAGCATTCAAGCTGCCACCAGCTTCAGTGATCCGCTTATTGCTGATGGAGGCGTGGGCTGTGTTGTTGCCGAAACGATGAAGCTTTACTCGTCGTTGGTACCTTGATTAGCCCGACAGCTTTTGCTTCCTCATCCAGGTCTTACCTGTTGGATAGGTCTTACCTGAAGAGAAGATTCAGCGGTTGGTTTCATTTCCTGGATTTTCATGCCCTCTCCAATGTCACCCCAGATAGCGCTGTTCACTGCCGGCACATTCAGGAACAATTTACAGGTGCATGGTATCTTACAGCCGTCACCTGTTCCTGTAACTCTGGCCCTCTCTGGGTCTTCTGCCAATGGCTGGAAGCAAACTCCTCTTGCAGAAACTTCTTTGTACTCCAGTATGTTCCACGGACATACTTCTGAGTTTAGAGTCAGTTACACACTGACCCCTCGCACTCCCCTTCATGGAACAGGTGCTGCAGCAGGCCCCTGAGGATACCTGCGCTGATATGGCCCCTTCTACGGACCAATATCAGGATGGAGCATCATATTTGTGTGATAAATGCCCGAGGGCGCTATCCATGCTTCTGGGTTTAAACATCCAAGGACGTACCCACGAATGTCAGAGGGGAACCCTCCTGGTCGTCCACAGGTCTAACCAACTTACTCTTGGTTTTACCCCCTTTCCGGGGACCCACAGTGGACTGGAAGCAGCTGACTGCTGTATGTTGGAGGGGTCCCTCCTGGCCTGACTTCCACAGGCCTAACCGACTTATTGTTGGTTTTACCCCCTTTCTGGGGAACCACAGCAGTCCGGAAGCCACTGACTGCACTGTCAGCGACTTGGGTAGCGAACCCGCCAGCCGCCGGCTACCCGCACTTCCGCGGTCTCTGTAGCCGGTTCCCCGTGGTCCCAGTTTCCCCATGGTCTGAGACCGGGATTCCCCGCGGTCCATAACCGGTTTACCCCGCGGCACGTCCGGACTTCACCCCAAAATTAAATCCAGCAGGAAAAACTCTGTAACAGAGATTCCTGCAAGGAAAAACAGAACCTGGAATTAAGTTCAAAAACTTATCTGCAGGGTTTGAAACTTACCGCTGGAAGGAGCGACGCGCCTGCCAGTCAGTTGTTGCGCAATGCGGTAGACGTAATGACGCGCGTGCGGGCTGACGGCCTTCTTCACGTAGTCACTCACGTGACTCCAAAGAAAAATTACATTTTTAGAATCATTTATCGTGCAAATGAATTTATACATATGATTTCTTAGGATAGCTTCTAATGTACTGACTCCTGCAGTCACAAACATGTTACTAGCACTACACCATCTAGGTTTCCTTAGCAGTGTTCTCATGGCATCATTATATGACACCTGTAGTCTCTGCAAACGTGTCTTTCCATAGTTCGACCACAGATGCGCAGTATAGAGTTGTGTGCAATATGGTCTAAACAGCGACATCTTCACCACATCTGTACATGCACCAAACTTACCCAAGAGAATATTTGCCTGTACATACAGCATGCGTCGTTGCCTATAAATATCCTCATCATCTGTCATTTGTTCTGTAATAAAATGCCCTAGATATTTTACCTTATTAAAAACACTAAGATTATTGTCAGACAATTTAAAATCAGGAAATTTTAGACATTTATCCTCTTTGCTTGTACAGATCATAACAGCACTCTTACAAGCATTATATTTAATATCATGTTCCACACCATACACAGAACATATAGAGTATATGATTAATGATGCTTAGATAAAGGTAAAATTATGTTTTTAAAGTATCTCAAGATTAGAAAGAACTTGAAGTAAAATGTAAAATATCTGCACCACTACACCTGAGTGGTAACTTTTTCACACAAAGTGTAGTGGATAGATGGAACGAGATGCCAGAAGAGGTAGTTGAGGCAGGTACCATCGCAACATTTAAGAAACATTTAGGCAGGTACATGGATAGGCCAGGTTTAGAGTGATATGGGCCAAATGCAGGCAGGTGGGACTAGTGTACATGGGACATATTGGTCGGTTGGGCTCAAGTGCCTGTTTCCATGTTGTATGACTCTGACTAAATCTGCAGCACTTTATGGAGGGAGCTGTTCCATCTTTAGGGTAATTTGGGACAGACCAAAGTGACCAGATTCATCAACAATGCTCATCTCCCAAGGATGAGGTTCTTCCCACCTTCTTATTCCTATTTGATGCTGAAGTTAATGTATGGTGGCATGAGGTGATATTGTTGGAGATGAAGGGAGCTGCAATGTTATTCATCAGAAACATATACTGGGGGATATGGAGATACCAATTCATTCATGTGGAGATTATGAAGATGATGTGTCAGAGGTAAGCGATGAGATTAATGAAATCTGAGAACAAGATTGTCTGAATGGCCTTTTCTCACAGAATAATTTCAGGATCAATGTGCGATGAAGCTTACAGTAAAATTCTGTGGCCTTTGGAAATCGCAATGGTTCAGCGTTTGGGTCACCAGAGCATGTTCCCTCACTCCTTATAAACACAAGGGACTCTATTCCCACATTCCCTATAAACACACAGGGAACTTGTCACCAGTCCAATATGAACTCACCAGGGGCCTGTATCCAACACTGTTGTATATGCCGGTGCCATTTCCTACACTTTGTATTAACTCACCGGGGCCCTGTTTCCAGCTCTCCTATTTAGCAGATGGAGTTTTGATACTCCTGTTCTTTATAAATTAACCACTCATTTCCAGTACTCCCATTAAAATAATCAGGTTTTGTTTCTTGTGTTCTCTTTAAGCTCACCTGGTTTAGTACATAGAGCGGCACAGCACAGGAACAGGCCATTCAGCCCACATTGTCTAGGCCGAACATGATGCCTGGATAAACTAACACCATCTGCCCACACATGATTCATATTCCATGTGCCAATCTAAAAGCCTCCTGAATGCCTCCATCACCGCCCCAGGCAGCGCAAACCAGGCACCAGCCACCCTCAATGTAAAAAATCTGCCCATCTGACCTTAGCGCTGTGCCTCTAGTATTTTACATTTCCACGCTGGTAACATGGTTCTGACTGTCAACCCTATCTATGCCTATCCATATTATTAAAAATCTTTACTAATTTTTAAGCTTAAAAATTTTACATTAAAAAAAAATTATACCATTGTGTAACGTCTTAAAAAAATTGTATTGAAACTTTTTGAGGTACAAAAATCAGTGAAATCTTGTAGCCCAGAATAGCTGCAAGTTGGGCACCACCAAATTCTAAATTATCAGGTCATTGTCAGTATAACGTAAGCTAATATCGCTTAGGGCTAAAGGAATCAAGGGGTATGGGGGGGAAAAGCAGGAACGGGGTACTGATTTTAGATGATCAGCCATGATCATATTGAATGGCGGTGCTGGCTCGAAGGGCTGAATGGCCTACTCCTGCACCTATCTTTCTATGTTTCTAATATGTTAAATGCCTCTTTGGCTGAGTTAGGGTTTGGGCAAAGCACTCTGGCATCGTTCAAGAGTTGAAAGGATGATAGCCTCCCTTAACCAAATGCTGCTGTACTTGCAATGCTATTCTGTTGTCACATTTTCTATATTATCTCCATTAGTCTCAACAAAGAATAGCAGAAAATTAAATTTCAATCTGTTTTCAATAGCATCCAAATACAATGCTATTTGTTTCTCCCCCTTATGCCCTCCACACCGTTTGTTTAGAAACACCTGTGAGTCAGTGTCTATCCTTCACACTGAAGTGGTATAAATGATGACATTGAAAGACCATCTTTCACAACCCTAAACCATGATGCGAAGGGTAGTCAGTCTCTGAGTGTAGCAATAATTTGGGTTTAGACACAAAATGCTGGAGTAACTCAGCAGGACAGGCAGCATCTCTGGAGAGAAGGAATGGATGTCACAGGTTTCCTTAAATATCAATATAGAAACATAGAAATTAGGTGCAGGAGCAGGCCATTCAGCTCTTCGAGCCTGCACTGCCATTCAATATGATCATGGCTGATCATCCAATTCAGTATCCTGTACCTGCCTTCTCTCCATACCCCCTGATCCCTTCAGCCACAAGGGCCACATCCAACTCCCTCTTAAATATGGCCAACGAACTGGCCTCAACTACCTTCTGTGGCAGAGAATTCCACAGATTCACCACTCTCTGTGTGAAAAATGATTTTCTCATCTCGGTCCTAAAAGACTTCCCCCTTATCCTTAAACTGTGACCCCTTGTCCTGGACTTCCCCAACATCGGGAACAATCTTCCTGCATCTAGCCTGTCCAACCCCTTAAGAATTTCGTAAGTCTCTATGAGATCACCCCTCAATCTTCTAAATTCCAGCGAGTACAAGCATTAATCACTATAATCATTTAGAAGAAATCTGCTTTACAGAGAGAAGAATGACTTTCGACTTTAGAGATAGACTTTAGAGATACAGTGTGGAAACAGGCCCTTCTGCCCACTGAGTCCATGCCGACCAGTGATCACCCCATACATTAAGACTATCCTACATACTAGGGACAAATTTACAATTTACCTAAGCCAATTAACCTACAAACCTGAGTGAGGAAGGCAACCGGAGCACCTGGAGAAAACCCACGTGGTCACAGGGAGGACATATGAATTCTGTACAGCTCCCTTAGTCAGAATCAAACCCAGGTCTCTGGTGCCGTGAGGCAGCAACTCTATCGCTGTGCGATTGTGCCGCGTCTGTTGAACCAAATCTTGGGAAGATTAATCTGTTCTTCGGCCAATAGCGCAAGAGGATGTTTTAGGAAATGTCGAGAAGGATGTTTTTGTTTAACATCTTGTCTGAAGAATGGGCACATGAAAGAGTGCTGCACTCCCCCCACTGTACAGAATGCTCATTATAAAATGTGCTCAAGCATCAAACATCCTGAGGTGACTTATTACATTATATATTCAGTCTTAATCCCTGAAAAAATGCACAGTTTCCCAGTGAGGTAACTTTCCATTAGGTGCTGCAGTTTACTTGATCCAGAGCACTTTCTGTTGATATAACAATGATAGATTCTGTTTGGGTTGCATTTATGACAGGTTAATTATCATAATGTTATAATTTTAGGACCTGTTATCATAATTGAAAGCCAGCATTAGTGGAACTAAAAAGAATAAAGTGTGAACCCTTGCAATCTCTTCAGAGGCTATAATTGTTGTCTTTGTACATTTTGTTTTTTAATTGGTCTCATATTTCTCAGCGAAGTAACAGCTTACCATTCCACAGTAAGGTTGTATCTGGGCGCTGTGAACACTTAATGGTGTAATGCTAAATGTTCTTCTACCACATTGCTGCTGAAACATGGACAGGGATCAGTAACATGGGGGTTCAGTATTGATGTGGATAGAGAACTGGCTGGCAGACAGGAAGCAAAGGGTAGGAGTAAACGGGTCCTTTTCAGAATGGCAGGTAGTGACCGCTAGGCTCAGTGCTGGGACCCCAGCCATTTACAATATATATTAATGATTTGGACGAGGGAATTGAATGCAACATCTCCAAGTGTGCGGATGACACTAAGCTGGGGGGTAGTGTTAGGTGTGAGGAAGATGCTAGGAGGCTGCAACGTGACTTGGATAGGCTGGTTGAGTGGGCAAATGCATGGCAGATGCAGTATAATGTGGATAAATGTGAGATTATCCACTTTGGTGGCAAAAACAGGAGGGTAGACTATTATCTTAATGGTGGCAAATTAGGAAAAGGGGAGATGCAACGAGACCTGGGTGTCATGGCACACCAATCATTGAAAGTAGGCATGCAGGTGCAGCAGGCAGTGAAGAAAGCAAATGGTATGTTAGCATTCATAGTGAAAAGATTTGAGTATAGGAGCAGGGAGGTTCTACTGCAGTTGTACAGGGTTTTGGTGAGACCACACCTGGAGTATTGCGTACAGTTTTGGTCTCCAAATCTGAGAAAAGACATTCTTGCCATAGAGGGGGTACAGAGAAGGTTCACCAGACTGATTCCTGGGATGTCAGGACTTTCATATGAGGAAAGACTGGATAGACTTGGCTTGTACTCGCTAGAATTTGGAAGACTGAGGGGGGATCTTATAGAAACTTATAAAATTCTTAAGGGGTTGGATAGGCTAGATGCAGGAAGATTGTTCCCGATGTTGGGGAGGTCCAAAACAAGAGGTCACAGTCTAAGGATAAGGGGGAGCTCCTTTGGGACCGAGATGAGGAGAGCATTTTTCACGCAGAGAGTGGTGAGTCTCTGGAATTATCTGCCACAGCAGGTAGTTGAGGCCAGTTCATTGGCTATATTTAAGAGGGAGTTAGATGTGGCCCTTGTGGCTAAAGGGATCAGGGGGTAAAGAGAGAAGGCAGGTACAGGATACTGAGTTGGATGATCAGCCATGATCATATTGAATGGCGGTGCAGGCTCGAAGGGCCGAATGGCCTACTCCTGCACCTATTTTCTATGTTTCTATGTTTCTATGGTTAACAGGAGAACCTGGAATAAGGACCAATACAAACATAGATCATCATGCTCAAGTGGAATCTTTCAAAGATCCATTCAGCTTGCCCAATCTCTGGCTCTTAACCCATCACCTTGCAAATTAATACACTTCAGGTATGTAACCAATTCTCTTTCCAAAGTTACCATTGAGCCTGCTTCCAGCAATCAATTATGCAATGCCATCCTGGTCAAAACAATTCACTGGATACATTAAAAAAAATTCTCATTTTGCCCTGGGTTATTCAGTTAATTCCCTTAAATGAGCCATAGAATCTCCCTGGAGGGGCTGTGGAATCTCAGTTTAACCTTTGTTGACCAGCGATTCCCCTACACTAGCGCTATCCTACACACTTGGGACAAATTACAATTTAAAAAAAAGCCAATTAACCTACAAACCTGCACGCCTTTGGAGTGTGGAAGGAAACCCACAAGGTCATTGGGAGAAGATGTAAACTCCACACACACAGCATCCAAGGTCAGGATCAAACCCAGGTCTCTGGCGATGGAAGGTAACGATTCTACTGCTGTGCCACCGTGCTGCCCTAAACTAAACTAAACTAAACAAAACAACTGAGATCAGCTTTCTCCCAATTCAAGGTTTAACTTGATCTATTTTTTTAAAGTGCCTTGAAATACACAGAAACAGTGCTTCTTTACATCCACTATCTGCTGAATTTAATTTGTAATGGTAAGGCAAGTACTGACCCACCTCTCGTAGACTCTGAACATCAAGAAAATGTTTTTGTATGCACTTACAAATTTTGCTCCATTTAGGCCCTTAGCACCAAGGCAATATCAGTCAATATTGGAATAATTAAAATTCCTCCCTGCTGCTCACAAAGATTTAATTTAATTGATTGTTAGTTTAGTTTAGAGATACGGCATGAAAACAGGTCCTTCAGCCCGCTGAGTCCGCACCAACCAGTGATCACTCATACACCAGTTATATTCTGCACACTACGGACAATTTACAGGACAGGATACTTTTCGATCCTATAATTTCATGAATTGCTTGAATATTGAAGGCAGAGTAACGATCCAGTTAACAATGATAATGGTTTGAATGGCAAGACCAAAATAAGCCATTTTCTCCTTTGAATGATAACAGAATTAGGGTTGATAACCCAAAAATTGGTGCCAAGCTCTTCACGGGACCACTTTTACACTCAAGGGTTGGTTAGAATTTGCTACTCTTCCAAGAAATGAGAGCTGAGATTGAGGTCAATTGGAAATCTAAAAATCAAGTTTGCCAGAGACTTATATAGATTATAGAGTTAAGGAAGCTAATCAGTTTTAAATTCAATCTCATTCAGGTGACGAGTGGGCAGTAGATGCAGGAAGATTATGTTGGGGAGTCCAGGACAAGGGGTCACAGCTTAAGGATAAGGGGGAATCCTTTAAGACCGAGATGCTTCACACAGAGAGTGGTGAGTCAACTCTCTGCCACAGAGGTCCAGTTCATTGGCTATATTTAAGAGTGAGTTGGATGTGGCCCTTGTGGCTAAGGGGATCAGAGGGTCAGGTACGGGATACTGAGGGATGATCCCATGATCATATTGAATGGCGGTGCAGGCTCGAAGGGCTGAATGGCAGCACCTAATGATGTTTCTATGAGTAGGTTGATAATCCAGTGCCATCATGAAGAAGTTGTATCTGCTGGCAGGTGCCTTAGTCACAGAGCCATGGAGCCATAGAGCCATAGAGCCTTACATAGAGACAAGCCAGAGCCATTGAGTCCGGATGTGGGCAACATGCGCTGCCTTGCAGCTGCGGCTCGCTTGCAGTCCGTTTGTCTTTTCTTTTTTTGTTTTCTTTTGGCCCGTTGTTGCGGTTTGCTTCGGTTTATTTTAGTTGTGTAAGTGGGGGGGGGGGGGGGGGGGTGTGAAACATGTTTTTTTTGACATTTCCTTTGGGGGGGATGCGACCTTTGTTGTCGAATCCCGCGTCTCCGTCTCCGTCTCTGTCTGCGCTGAGGCCTATCGCGGTGCTGGCGGCCTCCAACTGGGACCTACCTCGAGCCAGGACTTACCAATGTGAGACTGGCCAGCTACGGGGCTGTGTTGGCGTTGCGTCCCGACTTCCAAATCGACTTCGGAGCCTCGGAGGCTCAGCCACGGCCCCAGTGGCCTCGGCCGCGGGTCAGTGGACGACATCATCGTCGCGTGCTCGCAGATCACAGGTTGGTGACCTGTTTTTCCGGAGCTCCCGCAACATCAGCTTCGTCCGTTGGACTGGAGGGCTTCGACGCCGCAGCTTCGACCGCCCCGGGCCGCAGAGTTTGAACCGGCCCGTTCGCAGAGGTCGGATTCAGCCGCGGGACTTGCTTACCATCACCCGGCGGGGTCACAACATCAGAGGCCTGGATCGCCTCAGCACAGAGGAAGAGCAAGGAGGGAAGACACAAAGACTTTGGGACTTTTGCCTTCCATCACAATGAGGAGGTGCCCGGTGGACTCACTGTGGTGGATGTAAAACTGTGTTGAGTGTGTGTTTTGTTATTTATTCTATGTTATGGCTGCAGGCTAAACCATTTTGTTGTACTGAAAAGTGCAATGACAATAAAATTGAATCTGAATCGAAATCTGAGTCATAGTCAGAGCCACAGAGCCACAGAGTGTGGAAATAGGCACTTTGGCCCAACTTGCCCATATCGGCCAACATATCGCAACTACACAATCTCCCCTCTGCTCACGCTTGGTCCATATCCCTCCAAACCTGTACCTGTCTGTTTCTTAAATGTTGGTATAGTCCCAGCCTCAACTACCTCCTCTGGCAGCTTGCTCCATACACCCACCACCCTTTGTGTGAAAAAGTTACGCCTTAGATTCATATTAAATCTTTTTCCCTTCGCCTTAAACCTATTGGGCATTCTTTTCGAAGCATTGCTAAACCAAGCTCTCAAATGTTTTCGAAACTACAGCTGAAAGGTCCTAGGGTTTCATTTCAAAGAAGAGCATGGAGCTACAGCCATTGTCCCAGCCAATAGTTTTTAAAACAAACAGCCTAACCAAAACTGAGTGCCTCTTCCTCAGCACTTTGTTATTTGTGAGAGGTTGCTGAGTGGGGAGTAAATGTTATGCAGAACACTGGGAAAAACTTCCGAAACCTCCATAACCTAACCCCTACTGCAGTTGTATAGAACCCTAGTGAGACCACACCTGGAGTATTGTGTGCAGTTTTGGTCCCCAAATTTGAGGAAGGACATTCTTGCTATTGAGAGAGTGCGGCGTAGGTTTACAAGGTTAATTCCCGGGTTGGCGGGACTGTCATATGCTGAGAGAATGGAGCAGCTGGGCTTGTACACTCTGGAGTTCAGAAGGATGAGAGGGGATCTCATTGAAACATATAAGATTGTTAAGGGCTTGGACACACTAGAGGCAGGAAACATGTACCCAATGTTGGGGGAGTCCAGAACCAGGGGCCACAGTTTAAGAATAAGGAGTAAGCCATTTAGAATGGAGACGAGGAAACACTTTTTCTCACAGAGAGTGGTGAGTCTGTGGAATTATCTGCCTCAGAGGGCGGTGGAGGCAGGTTCTCTGGATGCTTTCAAGAGAGAGCTAGATAGGGCTCTTAAAAATAACAGAGTCAGGGGATATGGGGAGAAGGCAGGAACGGGGTACTGATTGGGGATGATCAGCCATGATCACATTGAATGGCAGTGCTGGCTCGAAGGGCCAAATGGCCTACTCCTGCACCTATTGTCTATTGTCTATTGTTTACGTTAGCATCATAGAGATGGCACAGGAGAGTAGAGGAGGAACTTTGGTTAACATATGTCAAAGATGGAATCCCTGACAGCAATGCATTCTGATCTAGATTTTGCGCTTGGTTGCCTAGATAGAGTCTCCAGAATTTGACTCAGCCCAATCACAGGCACAAAAACAAGCCCTCGCAGTCAGCAATGTGTTGAAATAATCTCCTCAGAAAAGCTGCTACCTCACAGCAACTGAGACCCGGTTTCAATCCTGACCTTGGCTGCTGTCTGTGTGGAGTTTGCATGTTCTCCCTGTGACCGCGTGGTTTTCCTCTGAGCGCTCCAGTTTCATCTGCCATCCCAAAGATGTGCCAGTTTGTAGGTTAATTGGTTGCTGTAAATTGCCAAGTGCTAGGTGAGACGTAGAACATAGGGGGAATTGATAACATAGAGTCATAGAGTCACACAGTGTGGAAACAGGCCCTTTGGCCCAACTTGCCCACACCGGCCAACATGTCCCATCTACACTAGTCCCACCTGCCTGTGCTTTGTCTATATCCATATAACCATATAATTATAACCATATAACCATATCCCTCCAAACTTGTCCTATCCATGTATCTGTCTAACTGTTTCTTAAATGTTGGGATAGTCCCAACCTCAACAACCTCCTCTGGCAGCTTGTTCCATACACCCACCAGCCTTTGTGTGAAAAAGTTACCCCTCAGATTCCAATTTAATCTTTTCCCCTTCACCTTGAACCTATGTCTTCTGGTCCTTGATTCCCCTACTCTGGGCAGGAGATTCTGTGCATCTACCCAATCTATTCATCTCATGATTTTATACACCTCTATAAGATCATCCCTCATCCACTTGCGCACCAAGGAGTAGAGACCTAGCCAACTCAACCTCTCCCTATAGCTCAGACCCTCTAGTCCTGGCAACATCCTCGTAATCAATATGAAATGAATGATAAAAGGTTGATTAGATGTATAGGATTAGCGTAAATGGATGATTGATGGTCAGCATAGATTTGGTAGGCCTATATCCACGTTGTATTTCTCTAACATATCCCAACAGAACTTGTGAGAGAAATTCAAAGGAGATCAGGAAGTATTCAAGGAGTCCTGGTCAGTGTTAATCTTTTAATATACATCATCCAGAGAGAAAAAAAGTATTTTCTGTTTTGATGTTTTGCTATCCTTAATGATTACACATTGAAAATCTTACTGAATTGGCTTATTAGATCATCATGAGTTAATAATTGAGCTTAACAAATGTAATTCTAATCTATCTCCCATAAATCCACAATCCTTAATATGGGTCGAATAATGTATAACTAATGTAGAATATGAGCTTTGCAAACTGTTTTAATATTTCCAATGATATCACACACAGACTTTTTCATGTTGTCAATTTTCTTAGGCATAAGCTCTTTGCAATATCGTTTTTCTGAAATTAAAATGACTCAATATGAGCAGCTTCTGTCAGTTTCTGTCTGTGCTAACCTCAAGCAACCCTCCGTATATATGAAGAAATGCTTTGGAAACTAAAACCAATCACAACATGTACGACATTACCATTGATTGGACACTTTGAGGATTCTCATTCATGACCATGTTGTCAAAGAAATCTTTATCAAAGACTAAAATTAATCAAATTCTGTAAAGCAGTTTAGCCAAGGGATTATGTCAGTATCTGTATAATCTGCAGTTGCGCAGAAAAGGGATGCTGCCTCACAGCGCCAGAGACCTAGATTTTATCCTGACTACGGGTGCTGTCTGTACAGAGTTTGTATGTTTTCCCTGTGACCATGTGGGTTTTCTCCGGGAGCACTAGTTTCTTCCTCACTCCAAAGACGTGCAGGTTTGTAGGTTAGTTGGCTTCTGTAAATTGTGCATTGTGTGCAGGATGGAACTGTATGTTGATCGCTGGTCTGTGCAGACCCGGTTGGCTGAATGTGCCGAGCCGAGCCGAGCCGAGCCGAGCCAAACCAAACCAAACCAAACCAAACCAAGCCAATGGAAAGCAATGAAACTTGAATCACTGAAATAAAAGATGAGTCTTGATCTTACTGTGGAGCAGGCATAATGGGCTGAATTTCCAGCCTTGCTAATATTTCTTATAGTCTTACTCCAACCACAGTAACTCAACCCTGCACCAAACTCGGGTTTGGGAGCAGCTCCATCCAAGACCGCAAGAAATTGCAGAGAGTTGCAGACATAGCCCAGACCATCACACAAACCTCCCTTCCATTGACCCCATCTACACTTTACACTGTTTTGGCAAGGCCACTAGCATAATCAAGGACCAATCTCTCCCTGGTCACTCCCTCTTTTCCACTCTCCCTTCAGGCAGGAGGTACAAAAGTTTGAAAACAAATACCTCCAGATTCAGGGACAGTTTCTTCCAGCTGTTATCAGACAACTGAACCGTCCTCTCATCAGCTAGAGGGTCATGAGAACTCCCATCTAACCCAATGGAGACTTTTGAACTATCCTTAATCAGATTATATCAGACTTTATCATGCACTAAATGTCTTGCGCCTATCATGTACTGTTCACTGTGTACAGCTTGATTGTAATCATGTATAGTATTTTCTTTGACTGGATAGCATGCACAAGAAGTTATTCACTGTATCTTGGTACACGTAACAATAGTAATGAACTAAAATAAAATTCAAGTTGTCAGGCGACTGTGGCAGATGCCTTCATCTAACATCACATCTCCAATTTCACCAAGTGGGTTAGAGTATAAATTTATTTCCCACGGATCATAGGATCTGAAATGGGCGATTCAACTTGCCTAAGTCACACCAAGTGCAAGAGTAATTCAGCGGGTCAGACAGCGACATTTCAGTTTGAGACCCTTCTTGCTTGTCCATGTCTTCCAGAGATACTGCCTGACCTTTTGAGCATACCCCAGAACTCATGACCTCTTTTGTAAACCAACATCTGTAGCTCCTTGTGACTCCATACCAATTACTTCCCCACTTCACAAAGGAAAAAGAAGCTCTCATCTGGAGCTATTCATGGCATCAGTCATCCCAAAGCTGCTTACAACCACAGGAGATTCTTTCTTATGGTATTATGACTGTTGTAATATCTGTGGCTTGGGAACATCCTGGCTCCTGATCCTTTAATCCCATCGCTTAACGTCTAACAGTTTCAGTTTGGAAATTTTCAATTAGCCTACAGCTTCAGCAGTTCCTCAGGGAGGACAGAGTGCTACTTCACATCACCTTTGAATGGATCTCACACTTTAAACCCATTCACCCTTGTTCTGCACTCCTGACAATGGTGAAATTAATCACTATATATAGAGTTACAGAATCCTAAAAAGGTACAGTACAGAAGTGGGTCCTATCTGCCATCCTCATCCATGACAAGCATGATGCCTGTATATATTTATATTAATCCCATTTCCCTGCATTAGTCTTGTATCCCTCTACACCTACCCAATTCAAATGACCTGTCCTGTTTATGTGATATAACCAATGCTGCAATGGACTAAAAGCCATCCAGGATATTCGGTGTTGTACAACTCTGTGACTACGATCTACTCTCGCAGTCCAACACATCTAATCTCACAATCATTTCAACAAAGGCTACACGCTGAACTCTCAAAAGTTTGATTACTGTGGATAGGTACTAGATGGCCAGTGCAGATACGATGGGCAGAGTGTGCCCGTGGGCCTGTCCCCATGACACAATGGCCCCATTTTAAGTTGATGAATATTGGCAGTAAACAAGCTGACTTTGCACACATTAGGCATTTGTCTACCCCTTTCTGCTCAACAGGTAATATTTTCACTTGAAAAGCAGGTCATGACAGTGAATACAAATATTATTCATCTTCTTGGATCCTTAATCATCAGTATTGTTTTTGTTTAGTTTAGAGATACAGCGCGGAAAGAGGCCCTTTGGCCCACCGGTTCCGCGCCGACCAGCATTCCCCGCACATTAACACCATCCTACATCCACTAGGGACAATTTTTACATTTACCAAGCAAGCCAATTGACCTACAAACTTGTATGTCTTTGGAGAGTGGGAGGAAACCGAAGATCTCGGAGAAACCCCACACAGGTCACGGGGAGAACGTACAAACTCCGTACAGACCGAATCCGAAGTCGGGATCGAATCTGGGTCTCTGGCGCTGCATTCACTGTAAGGCTGCAACTCTACCGCTGCGCCACCGATCACCAGATTGCATCAATGTTTTCCTGCACCTCAGTATACATCAGTTTATCTACATTGTGTCAATGTGTGAGTGCAAGTGAAATATTGAAGGGGATAAAGCATCAAACCAAATATATTCAGTCTATTCTCAAATACAAAAAAATTCACAGATATTGTCAGTCTGAAATTAAAAAAAAACATCTTTGAACTAAATAATCAGGCCACGCAGTATCTGAGAAAAAAAAGAGTTAATAATTCAGGCTGAAGAGCAGTCATCAGAACTTAGTCCATGATTAAGATACACAGGATTCACAGTGAAATGATCATATGAATTCAGAACTAGTTTATTCACAGAAGACAGTGACCTGTGGTGTTCCGCAGGGATTTGCACTGGGACCTGTGTTGTGTGTGATGTATATGCATGACTTGGATGTAAATATAAATGGGTTGGTCAGTAAATTTGCAGAAAACACCAAGATCACTGGAGTTGCAGACAGTGAAGAAGGCTGTCAAAGTATACAAGGGGATATAGAACAACTGCAGGATTGGGAGGAGAAATAGCTGATGGAGTTTAATTCAAACAAATGTGAGTTGTTGCACTTTGGGAGGTCGAACGTAAGGGGAAAATGTAAACTTAATAGCATGACCCTGAACAACATTGTTGTACAAAGGGATCTTGGAGTCTCTGAAGGTGACAACAGAAGTAGAGTGGTAAAGAAGAAATATGGTATGTTTGTTTCATTAGTCAGGACATTGAATTTAAGAGTCAGGAAGACATGATGCAGCATTAGTTAGGTTGCATTTAGAGCATTGCATGCAATTCTGATCACTGCATTCCAGGAAAGATGTGAAGACTTTGGAAAGGATGTAGAGGAGATTACCAGAATGCTGCGTGTACTGGGTGGTATTAGCTACAAGGAGAGGTTGGACAAACTTGGATTATTTTCTCAATCAAAGACTGGAGCAGGGGTCGGCAACCTACGGCCCCCGAGCCGAATGCGGGCCATAACCCATAAATCATCCGGCCCGCAGTCGGATTTTTGTCCCCCGTAATCATCCGGCCCGCCGGGCATCCCGGGCAGCAGCCGGGCGGCGAGCTTAAAGGAGATGAGTGGATACAATTATTTTTTAATCATAGGGTGGTAAGTACCTGGAATGCGCTGCCAGGGATGGTGGTGGAGACAGATACAATAGTGGCATTTCAGAGGCTTTTACAAAGGGTCCATGCATGTGCAGGGAACGAAGGGATGTGAATCACATGCTGGGAGATGAGATTTGTTTTCCTTGGCACATGTTCAGCACAGACATTGTAGGCCGCAAGGCCTATTCTGTGCTGTGTCTTTCTATGTTCTATTCTACACTTGAACAGGCTGTAAATTATATCTGTACTTCACTTTTCCTTCCCTCGTAGATTTACACGTTTATCTCTTTAGCAACCATTTATCTAATTCCCTAAAAGAAGTTATTATTCAATGTACTTCCATTAAACTTTCAGGCAATGCATTTGAGAAAACACTGCAGCACACAGGACAAATATAATTCTTCTTATCTCACAACTAAAAATAGAAAGTGATAACCTTGCATTGGAACACAAAGGTTCAGTGACCTGAAATTAAGTCTGGAGTGCAAACTTCAGCATTGCAACTGGGAGATTGTCAGAACCCAAAGCATTCTACAGGGACATAGTTCATTTCTTACAAAACCCTTGTCCCATTTATTAACCAATTTTCTGTATTTTGGAGCTAAAAAAAGCAACGCTGAACAGGTAACTGAAAGCTACAGAGATATGACTGGAGTCTGCCCATGAAAAGAGAAAGAAGCGGCACTATGTCACCGCGGGAGGGTTGCTGCCTTACAGCATCAGAGACTGGGGTTTGATGCTTACCACGCGTCCTGTTTGTACGGGATCTGTACCTGTGACCCCGTGGGTTTTCTTCTTACCTCCCACACTCCAAAGATGTGCAGGTTTGTAGGATTATTGGCTTTGGTAAGGTTGTAAATTATCCTTAGTGTGAGGGATAGTGCTCGCATTCGGGGTGATCACTGATCGGCACGGACTGTATCACTAAAGTAATGCACTAAAGCCAGTACATATAGACTTTTGATTGCTCCAGTGAAGCCCTGTGCACATCAAAGATGCCAATTAAAAAGCAACAAACTGCTGAAACAATATTTCTGTTTCTCTGCAGGTGCTGTCTGCCCTTTTTATTTCAGATATTCAGCATCTGCTGTGCTTTGCTTCTTCCTTTCTTCCTCTCTGTTGTGTTTAAGCTCTCTATGCAGTTTCACAAATTCAATCTCTTTTGAGCTAGGAAAATAATGCTGAATGGATAAATATAAGCCACCAAGAGTTCTCTGGAGCCTGATTAATAAAATGAAAGCGAAGCAAACTACCTCATCCTATTCTCATAACGTCACATTCGACCCAATAGGTCCATGCTGGCTCTCAGGGGAGTTTGAAGCTTCTGTCATAAATTATATCATGTAGCGATAGGGTATCATTAAAGACATTGCAAAGTGGAGACACAAGACTGTAGATGATGGGATCTTGAGCAAACAATAAACTGCTGGAGGACTCAATGGATCAGGCAGCATCTGTAAAGGGAAATGGATAATTGACGTTTCGAGTCAAGATCCATCTTCAAGACTAGAGTAGTGGCAAAATAAATTAGGTCGTTTTCTGGCTATTTTTTCAGACATGGCAGTAGTATCCAGTCTTAAACACATTGGACATAATTCTGTCAATTTGTATCCACAGATAAAGCACTTGCTAATAAATCCAGCACTTGACGCATTGGCAATGCTTTTAATTGATATCCATTTAACAGCTCACTGTGTATTTTATTTTAAATACAGCTTTTACCCAGTGATAGGAATAAGAACTACTTCAATCTAAGAGAGATCTTTGCTGGAAGATGGACTGTTCTCTTCAGGGCAGGGAAGGTTAAGTGGAGATTTAATAGTGGTGTTCAAATTGATGAAGAGTCTTGATAGAGTGAATAAGGAGAAAATGTTTGCACTAGCAGGAGGGTTGGTAACCACAGGCTCAGGTTTAAGGTAATTGGCAGAAAATCCAGCAGGGACCCGAGGAGAATTTATTTTTTCCACAATGAGCTGTTAAGATCAGATTACATGGCAGAAACAGGTTCAGTTCAAGAGAGAACAAATTATACACTTGAAATGGAAACAGTCTCCTGACTATAGGGAAAAGGCAGAGATGTAGAGATAATCGTCAACTCTTTCAAGGGAGAAATGTATATGGTTAAATGACCTATTTGGAAGCCACGTGTTACCATTCTTTAACAGAGGGGAACACTGCTGCTCTTCATTGAGAGGGACTTAAAGGCTGTTGTGGACATCATCAGAGGAGGCTCTCGGAAGTCTTATTTTCCCTGCTGAATGGAAATAGAGTGGAGCAATATTTCAAATGGCATGGATCAATTTTTTCTCCCACTAATACCCTGATTTTGGAAGGAAAGTCTAGGCACCTATCACATAATCAATCTTGGGTCCTATTAAGCTAAAGGATTTGTAATTTCGCTTTAACCAGAGGAAGAGGCAGCTGCCCTTGTTCCTCACCCGCTACCAATGACTTATTGGCTCTGAGCTGAATACCCATGGTCGACAGCAAGCCCAGCAGCCATGTTTTAATGAGACCTGGGAAATAATACAGTTCAACCTGCGACAGGCCAACAATTGCACACAGCCCTAATTCTTCCCTTCCCGACAGAAAATCTGCTTCCAATTAAAATTGACCAAATTATCACTGAATATGAAATGCATGTTCAGTAAAAATAATTAAAGTGCTCACCAAGATACTATTTAAATGTTACTAGACTAAGTGCTGACCCATTGGGTCTGCTCCCCCAAGGCAGTATTCCACCACTCACCCATTCCCCCAAAGCTATATTCCACCAATCACACATAGTCAAAGTCAAAGTCAAAAGAGAGTCACACAGAGAGTGGTGAGTCTCTGGAACTCTCTGCCAGTTGAGGCCAGTTCATTGGCTATATTTAAGAGTGAGTTGGATGTGGCCCTTGTGGCTAAGGGGATCAGAGGGTATGGAGAGAAGGCAGGTACGGGATACTGAGTTGGATGATCAGCCATGATCATATTGAATGGCGGTGCAGGCTCGAAGGGCTGAATGGCCTACTCCTGCACCTAATTTCTATGTTTCTATGTAAGAGTTTATTGTCATGTGTCCCTGACAGGACAATGAGATTCTTTCTTTGCATAGCACAACAGAACATAGTAGGCATTGACTACAATTATATACTTAAATACACACATTAATTAATAAATTAATAAAGTGCAAATAACAGGTGGAGGGGTATTAATGTTCAGAGTTTTGTCCGAGCCAGGTTTAATAGCCTGATGGCTGTGGGGAAGTAGCTATTCCTGAACCGGGTCATTGCCGTTCTCAGGCTCCTGTACCTTCTACCCGAAGGTAGCAGGGAGATGAGTGTGTGGCCAGGGTGGTGTGGGTCCTTGATGATGCTGCCAGCCTTTTTGAGGCAGCGACTGTGGTAGATCCCCTCGATGGAAGGAAGGTCAGAACCAATGATGGACTGGGCAGTGTTTACTACTTTTTGTAGTCTTTTCCTCTCCAGGGCACTCAAGTTGCCAAACCAAGCCATGATGCAACCGGTCAGCAAGCTCTCTACTGTGCACCTGTAGAAGTTAGCGCGGTTCACTTCCCCTCATCCCCAGCACTCCCTCCCCCGCCCTCTTCTTTCCCCTCCCGTCCACCTCCCCAATCCTCACCTCCCCCTGTCCCCCCACTATCCCTCCTCACCTCCCCCACTGTCCTCCTCTCCCTCTATTCCCCACTCCCTACCTCCCCCACTCCCACCTCCTCTTCCTCTATTCCCCTTCCTCCCCCACCAAACATGAGACAGGAAAAAAATGAAAAAAAGAGGAAGAGATAGATTTCTCCATGGATTTTGAAATTCGGCGAGGCACCACGCACGCTGCAAGGCCACACCGCCGCTGCCGCTCCATCGCCATGAGGCCCCACTGCTGACATGGCCCCATCGTCGCAAAGCCTCTCACCGCAGTCTCGATGCCTCCTAGATTGCCGCATAGAACCCCGGCCGGGGCCTCGTGGGTAGAAGCCCGGGTCGGACGAAGCGGCTGACGGCGCCCACTGCTGGGCACCACGGAGGCCGCGAAGTGGGCTCGGCCGCTCGCCCGTGCAGTTTTTAAGATTTTACCAGTCTACCACGGGAATTGTTCTGCCAGCATCTAGAGCCTCACTACACAGCCGAGTGGGCAGGGAAGCATCATCAACATTAGCTGCAAAGGGCTCTCCAATAAAGACCCCAGTGCAAACCAAGTGACCCCTCCACACTCCAATCACCACCAACACCAATCTTCCGCCCGAGGACTCCAATGGTCCATGTAATTGTCCTCTCATTTTGCTTTGAATGTACGTCTAATGACATAAAATGCTGGAGTAACTCAGCGGGACAGGCAACATCTCTGGTGAGAAGGAATGGGTGACATTTCAGGTCGAGACCTTTCTTCAGAATGAAAGTCAGGGGAGACGGAGACATAGAGATATGGAACGTTAAGGTGTGAAAACGCAGGTCAAAGGGGTCGATGATCAAAGAAATGTAGAATGGTACGTTGTTAGCTGAGGGGAAGGTGACAATGAGGCATACAAACAGTAACATTTACTCAGGGGGACAATGAAACTAGTCGGAGAACTAGGATGAGGGAAAGACGGAGAGAGTGGGAAAGCAAGCGTTACTTGACGTTAGAGAAATCAATATTCATACCATTGGGTTGTAAGCTGCCCAAGCAAAATATGAGGAGTTGTTCCTCCAAAATGCGTAGGGCGCACTCTGACAGAAATGTCTTGCTGCAATATCTCCCTGCTTCCTGACGTGTGGCGGCTTGCTGAAACGAACATTTTCAGTCAGGATCCCACTCTGCTGGTCTAAACAATGCCCTGCAGATCACCTGGACGTTTCTTTCGGTTGGAATTCTTACTGCCACAGGAGGGAACGGAATGGTTCTTCTAACACTGTCCCCATTCTGCTGCCAGCCCGATGCAAAGGATTGTCCTCTTGGATCTCATGGACCAGGACTGGCATGTCCCATTGTGTCAACATAGGTGCTTTTTAACGCCCCCAACAGCCTTTGTGTCCTCCGTGGCAGTCAAACTATGCGTTGCAGCACTGTGTCTGCTCTTGAGGGGGTTATTGTCTTTCTTTCAATACCGCACAGCAACACAAACAGGATATTTGTGAAATCGTTGGGAAGCACACAGGGCCCATTGTAGGACTTGTTTTTGGGTGCAAGTTACCCACTAATAGCACTACATAGTGGATTTTGTGTCATGCAGAGGACCTGATTAGACATTAGCATAAAATTTAGCCATGGTTTAATGAGGGTGGACCTCATTGAAATGGACAGAATAGTGAAAGTCTTGGATAGTGTGGATGTGGAGAGTATGTTTCCACCAGTGGGAGAGTCTAGGACACTGGAAAGTCTTTGCCACAGAAGGCTGTGAAGGCCAAGTCAGTAAATAAATTTAAGGCAGAGATCGATTTATTCCTGATTAGTAATGGGGTCAGCGGTTATGGGGAGAAGGTAGGAGAATGGGGTTAGGAGGGAGAGATAGATCAGCCATGGTTGAATGGTGGAGTAGAGTTGCTGGGCAAAATGGCCTAAATCTACTGCTATCACATGATCTTATGATAGAAACATAGAAACATAGAAAATAGGTGCAGGAGTAGGCCATTCGGCCCTCCAAGCCTGCACCGCCATTCAATATGATCATGGCGGATCATGATAAGATAAGATATCACATGATCTTATGATAAGATCTATATTACTGAAAGTCCGATCTTGACTGCTTTTGGCTCGCTGTGCTGTGATTTCCGAGAGAACGGCGTGACCTATGGATGTCATTTTTGACCAGGTCGCTCAGAGCCCCCCTCCGCCTTCCTGGATCAAAGGATTTTTTCCATCGATGAAAAATCAGGAGAATATTAATGTTTTAAAAACATTCACCATTCTCTCTGCTGCCCTGCTGGAGGGAGGGGGAGGGACTATAAAACCAGGAAGTGGTGTGTCTCACTTAGTCTCTGCAAGATGGAGGAAGCCAGAGGTTCATGTCTCTCTGAATACATGTCAACTGTGAGTGCCCTTTAATATGGTTTGAAAATGAAAATATGGTTGGTTTGAAGTAAAAAGGCACTGCCTGCAAATGTTTGTTTGGGGGATTTGGGTTGAAGTTAAAATACATTACTGCAAATGGTGGCTTGGGTGCTTTTGGTTTAAGTTAAAAGGCACTACTGCAAATGGTGGCTTGGGTTGAAGTAAAAAGGCACTACTTACTGCAAATGGTGGTATGGCTGCTTTGGTTTGAAGTAAAAAGGCACTACTTACTGCAGATGGGGGTTTGGCAGCTTTGGGTTGTGGTTAAACAGCACTACTTACTGCAGATGGTGGTTTGGCTGCTTTGGGTATGATGTTAAGATTAGATTAGATTAGATTCTTTATTTGTCATTCAGACCTTTCGGTCTGAACGAAATTTCGTTCCCCTGCAGTCATATATATAATTTTTTTTTTAAATGACAGAACACACAATAAACACAAATTTTACATCCACCACAGTGAGTTCCCCAAACACCTCCTCACTGTGATGGAAGGCAAAGTCTTAAAGTCTCTGTCTCTTACCTCATTGTTTCCCTCTGCGCCGAGGCGATCCAGGCTTCAGATGTTGTGACCCCACTGGGTGATGGTAAGTAAGTCCCACGGTTCAACCGAGCCCCGCGAACGGGCCGGTTCAAACTCTGCGGCCCGGGGTGGTCGAAGCTGCTGCCCTCCAGACCAGCAGACGAAGCTGTTGTTGCGGGAGCTCATAAAAACAGGTCACCAACCTGTAAGCTGCGAGCTCCCGACGATATCATCCACTGCGACCGCAGCTGATTCCACAGGGCCCGTGGTCGCGGTCGGGCCACTGCCGCCACCACCGCTCCGGGACCGAGTCAGGCGGCCGCTGCTGCTGCCACCGCCACCGCTGCTGTAACCGCCCTGGGACCGAGTTGGGCTGCTGCTGCTGCCTCTGCCGCCACTGCTGGAACCGCCCCGGGACCGAGCTGGGCTGACACCGTCGCTGCTGCTGCTGGAACCGCTCCACAACCGAGCTGGGCCGCCGCCGCTGCTGCTGCCACTGCCGCCGCTGCTGGAACCGCCCTGGGTCCGAGTCGGATTGCCTCCACCGCCGCTGCTGCCGGAACTGCTCCGGGAACGAGTCCGGGCGCTGCCGCTGCTGCTGGAACAGCCCCGGGGCCTGAGGCCACCAGCTCTGCCATTATGCCTCGGCACAGACAGAGACGAAGAATACGACAGTAAAGTCGCACCCCCCCCCCCGAAGGAAGAGACCCAGACATGTTACTCGCCCCCACCCACATGCACACACAATCTAATAAAACAAAACCAACTAAAAACATGACAAAAAAATAAAATAATAGACGGACTGCAGGCGGGCCGCAGCTGTTAAGCCAATGCCGCCATCTGGAACGGTACGACTTACTTCAAATGGAGGATTGGCTGTTTTGGGTTGAAGTTAAAAGGCACTACTTACAGCAAATTGAGGCTTGGCTGCTTTGCGTTGAAGTTAAAAGGCACTACTTACTGCAAATGGTGGTTTGGCTGCTTTGGGTTGAAATGAAAAGGCACTACTTACTGCAAATGGTGGCTTGGCTGCTTTGGGTTGAAGTTAAAAGGCACTACTTACTGCAAATGGTGGTTTGGCTGCTTTGGGGAACTTCCTGTTTGCTGTATATTGATTTTAGATAAAACGTTGCTACTTACTTCTGTGATGTTTGGTCATCTTACTCAGTCCCCCTCCACTCAGCAGGTGCAGAGGATTCTTCCCATCAATGAAAAATAAAAGTGTTATTAGTGTTTAAAAAATGTTGAGGATCTCTCTCCTGTCAATCACACCATGAAGCCCACACCTTTTCCTGTGGGAGGGCGAGGGGTTATAATACCCAGCAGCGTGGGTGTGCTCAGTCTCTGCATGATGGGGGAGGGAGAGGTCACGACTCTCTGAGCTGTGAATCAACTGAACACACTGAATGTCTACTGAACTGTGAGTTTGGTGTTTTGTGTGGTTTTATGGAAGCTCTATGGTGGTTTCACCCTGCTTGAAATGGTATGAAACTGCATTTGCATGTGGTGGCCTTGCACCCTGCATGAAAGGGTATGAAACTGCACTTCAATTCAGTGGCCTTGCACCCTGCTTGAAGTGGAATGAAACTGCACTTGAATTTGGCGGCCTTGCACCCTGCTGAAAGTGGTGTGAAACTGCACTTGAATTTGTTGGCCTTGGATCCAGCTTGAAGTTGTATGAAACTGCACTTGAATTTGGTGGTCTTGCACCCTGCTTGAAGTGGTATGAAACTGCACTGAATTTGGTGGCCTTGCACCCTGCTGAAAGTGGTATGAAACTGCACTTGAATTTGGTGGCCTTGCAACCTGCTTAAAATGGTAGGAAAATGGATTTGAATTTGGTGGCCTTGCTCCCTGCTTGAAATGGAATTTCAAGGAATAGCCATGAGTCAACTGCCAGCCCACCAGCCGTGAGTGAGCTGCCAGCACATCAGGTTTGAGGGACTGCCACCCCAAGAACCCATTCCAGTAGTAATGTTACAAAATGTCGAGATATTAAAAATCAAGTCTGCAATTTATCCCATCAGATAAAGCATAAAAATAAGTTTAATTTGACACCTAATACACTTTCATTTCTTAAGTATTAAAAAAGTTAAGGACATGTTCATACTTGGTAATTAGCAACCTGTTTCCTCTTGCTTTTCTATTGACCTAACACAAAAGTTGTGATCGAGGACAGACGAAAGCCCATAACTTTCTTAAAAATTAAGAGAACTGAAAGAAATTTTCAGTTATTATAGATTGAAGTATTCTGAAACAAATATGAAACAATCTTACTTGGATGATCTGAAATTAAAGCATATAATTAGTTAGTTACCCAATTGTAGCTAATTACAAAATTCAATTCCTAGATCTAAACATCTATCCATTTCTTAAGAAAAAATGTAAAAAAAAATTAAAGCCTGTGTCCAATTAACATTCACACAATAATTCACAATATAACATGATTTTTAAATCTAATTGTCATTAATTTATAGGCCAAATTAAAAGAATTCAGTGTTTAATGCCCATAAATTAATGGGCATTTTAAACAGCTTGCCAGTGAGATTTTCTGGAACCCGATGGATTAGAACCATATAACCATATAACCATATAACAATTACAGCACGGAAACAGGCCCTCTCGGCCCTTCCAGTCCGTGCCGACCATTTGTTTTCCCCTAGTCCCATCTACCTGCACTCAGACCGTACCCCTCCATCCCCTTCACGTCCATATACCTATCCACTTTACTCTTAAATGTTAAAATCGATCCTGCCTCCACCACTTCTGCTGGAAGCTGATTCCACACAGCCACCACCCTCTGAGTAAAGAAGTTCCCCCTCACGTTACCCTGAAACCTCTGTCCTTTAATTCTCATGTCATGCCCTCTTGTTTGAATCTTCCCTACCCTCAATGGGAAAAACGTATCCATGTCAACTCTGTCTATCCCTTTCATCATTTTAAAGACCTCAATCAAGTCCCCCCTTAACCTTCTGCGCTCCAAAGAATAAAGACCTAACTTGTTCAACCTTTCTCTGTAACATAGTTGCTGGAACCCTGGCAACATTCTAGTAAATCTCCTCTGTACTCTCTCTATTTTGTTGACATCCTTCCTATAACTAGGCGACCAAAATTGTACACCATACTCCAGAATTGGTCTTACCAATGCCTTGTACAATTTTAACATTACTTCCCTACTCCTATATTCAATGCTCTGATTTATAAAGGCCAGCACACCAAAGGCTTTCTTTACCACCCTATCTACATGCGATTCCACCTTCAGGGAACTATGCACAGTTAAACCCCTGTCTCACTGTGCGAGTTGGCCCACGAGTGACCCCGAGTTTTCACTCGTGGTGATCACGTAGCGGGAACGTCCTCGCACGAGCAACTTATCGACTCGTGGCGCTAACCATTTACCATTGTTAACGTCAAACTATTTTGATTTGAGTCAAATTAACTGTTCAAGTGTAAAATGCACTTCAATAACGTACCCCGTGCGTATCTTAGCAGTGTACCGTGGGAACTTTAATAATCTGTTCTTTTGCTCGTATCTGAACCAAAGATCTTTTTTATAACTCAGCCCAGGCTCTCTTAGAGTCGAGACAAATGCAGCCTGTCCCCGCAAGTTACTCCAGCATTTCCGTGTCTATCTTTTTCTGCCACTTGTCATTCACTCTCAATGAACGGCTTTAATGCCGAAGGGGCAAGTCTGGGGTGGTTGCGTGTGAATTTGGGAAAGGAACTGCAGATGCTGGTTCACACCGGAGATAGACACACACAATGCTGGAGTAACTCGGCGGGAGGCAGCAAGCGAAGAATATTTGCCGGTTTTTGGGGACTAAATCACCGTTTCGCACATGAAATATTGATTAAAGTCATCTAAAAAAGTGGTGGCAGGTTTTGTGTGTATGTGTGTGTGTGTGTGTGTAAAAATAAACAGCTTTCACTTACCTGTCCCTCTATGTAAAATCGTTCCTCTCTGTCTGCTCGGCGTTCACCCGCGCATTAGGAGCTAATTTTTATTTACCTGCAGCGATGAAATAGTCTGTGTGTATCTCTATCTACTGTGCAGTCGGAACGTTTCCCCAGAAATAGATCGCACTCCGACAATGGAAAGGGGCATTTTAACCCCGCCCAAAGTCAGTCACCAAAGTCGTGCACACGGCCAGTGACAGACCTGCAGCATGGCCCAACGGGTCCCACTTAGTCTAGTAACATCTTATGATCATACGATAAGGGATATTGGGTGGTGCCGCGAGTCTTTCGACTTTTTTGTGATTTTTCAGTACATCTAAATGAATGTTTTTATTTTTCTCGGTATGTCTGATGTGGAGAGTGGGGGGGAATAGGGGGAATCCGATTTTAGTCACTTACCTCGACGGAGATGTGACTTTTCTCCTTGTCTCATCTTTGTCCCCCTCATGGCCTAACAACTAGATTGGTGCAGCCTTTCCAGACCGGAGACCAGCCCAGAGCTTCAGCGGCAACGCCGCGCAAACTTACCATTGCGCAGCCTGCGATCTTTTGCCGATCACGGGGGCCTGCTGACTGCAGCGGTCTTCGGAGCTACTAGCCGCGGATGAGGGTTGATCTTATAGCAGTGTACAAAATCATGAGTGGAATAGATCGGGTAGATGCGCAGGGACTTTTGCCCAGAGTAGGGGGAATCGTGTACCAGAGGACATAGGTTTAAGTTGAAGGGGAAAAGATTTAGTGGGAACCTGAGGGGTAACATTTTCACATAAAGAATGGTGGGAGTATGGAACGGGCTGGTAGGAGGTAGTTGAGGCAGGTCCAATCGCAACATTTAAGAAACATTTAGATGGGTACATCTATCATTTAGAGAGGTTTAGAGGGATATGGGCCAAAGGCAGGCAGGTGGGACTAGTGTAGATGGGACACATTGGTCAGTGTGGGCAAGTTGGGTTAAGGGACCTGTTTCCCCGCTGTAAGATTCACTGACTCCAACTCCCTCTCTTCTCAAGATTCTGCCACTCACCTGCCCTACAGGAGTGTTTTCAGGGTGAGGAAAGAAACCATCATAGTACCTGGGGAAGAAAACCACATGGTCACAGGAAGAGCATGCAAACTCCACACAGACAGCATGGCAGGTTATCATTGAAGCCAGGTTCCAGGAGCTGTAAGGCAGCAACTCTACCAGTTGTACCATGGTGTTGTCCATAGTGGTTCCACATATCCATACTAGGTCAGTGTAGGAGGGGTGGAGTAAGCATTTAACTGCTGGTCCATTGCCTGTGGTGGGCCAGATAGAGTGCATAGAGTCATAGAGTCTTACAGTATGGAAACACTCTTCGGCCCTACTTGCCCATACCTGGCCAACTTGTCCCATCTACAGGGTACACAAAATGCTGGAGAAACTCAGCGGGTGCAGCAGCATCTACCTGTCCCATCTACACTTGTCTCACATAGAAACATAGAAACATAAATTAGGTGCCCATTCATTCGAGCCTGCACCATTCAATATGATCATGGCTGATCATCCAACTCAGTATCCGTACCTGATCAGCCACAAGGGCCACATCCAACTCACTCTTAAATAATAGCCAATCGTGTTCCTGCATTTGGCCCATATCCCTGTAAATCTGTCCTAACCGTGTACCTGTCTAAATATTTCTTAATGCAATAGTACCTGCCTCATCTACCACCTCCGGCAGCTTATTCCATTAATCGGTACCCGGACATGGCGTCAAAGGATGAGAAACCAAAGCAAAGAAGTGGAAGCTAAATAACTGAACAGAAACAAAGCCGAAACGCCAAATAACTGAAAGCTTATGAAGCCGAAACGCCAATTAACCAAAAGCTCTTAATGAAATCTCACATCTTTGCAAGGGAGGGATGGAATGGATGCAACCACCGGCTAAAGCAAAGGCATAGTTAGGACAGGGAAATAATCCCACCACTTAATTAACCAGATTCCTGAATGTAAGAACTATTTATTCATGTAACATTTTTGTTTAAATATCAGTAACTCTTTTTTGAGTTTTAATGCAGTGCATCGTGGTCAGTGACTCTGGGTGGGTTGAGGGACCAACCTGTCCCACACCTCTGCTCCACCCGGTGCTGCCGACAGACAGCCCATCATAGTGCAGCCACATGGGGGAGACGAGGCGGTGGGCGGTCGTGGCCGTGAGAGAGTGGGGGCTGTCCCGAAGGATGCGCTCCCTCGGCCGCTTGCAACTTGGTGCTTGGGTTCAGAGTGCCCAGTCACCTATGGCTTGTGTGGGAAAATGACGCCCACCCTCCCGTCTCCATCGGCCAGTGATGTGATGTATTCCGGGGTCTGGTCCAATTGCTGACAAGTCCCGTCCCCCCCCTCCGGCGACGTCATATCTGTTAATTGACTTTTCGGCACAGCGGCCATTCGGTGAGTTGGCTTGTAGGCGACGCAGCCTTTCAGTGAGTTGGCGTTTTTGCAGAGCGGCCTTTCGGTGAGTTTGCTTTTAGGCATTCCACCTTTTCGGTTAATTGGCTTTTAGGCGTCCCGCCCTTTCGGTTAGTTGGTGTTTCGGCTTCGTACGCTTTCGGTTATTTGGCGCTTCTGCGTCGTTTCCGTACGGTTATTTGGCTTCCACTTCTTTGGTTCGGCTTCTAGTCCTTCGACGCCACATCCGCACACGCCATTAATCTACCTCCCTTTACATGAAAAAGTTACCCCTCAGGCTCCTATCAAAATCTTTCCCCCCCTCACCTTAAATCAATGTCCCCTGGTTCTTGATTCCCCTACTCTGGACAAGAGACTCTGTATGACTACGTGTGAATGCCATATTACAAGGAAGCTCGCTATAATATCACAAAAATATTATATGATGCAAGATTAATTAGTGTCAGAAATTGTGCTGCTTAAGAATTCAAAACCCATCGCATGAAAACAGAACAATTCAATGTTAACTTGCTCATTTAAAGGATATGTTGCTGAGCATCCTCATTACCCGCAGGCTGTTGAAAGTAAATCTTAACAAGGCCATTTCTTATGCGTGCTTAGACTGGACAGATTGAAACTGGTGCTCTGTCATCACATGGAAAGATATTTATCCTGAAAAAGAATGTGATGCCTAAATTGAAATGTCTTTCCATTGTTCTCCCAGTAGGTTGCTCAGCACTCCATCAAAATTAGGCAAATGTTCAGATGAAAATCCCCAGGCATCATCCTTAGCTGAATACTACATTCCCGAGACAAGGGATTTTTCCACACATCATTTGAAAGAAACTGACCAAGTGGTACAGAAAATTGCTTTCCTTTCAGCTATCGCTACTTTAATCACCATAGTTTGTGATAATGGGTAATCAGCATGGGGCTGGGGAGACATTTTGTGCTTTATGTACTTATCCTTAATGGTTTCATATCAAAGGAAAAACTAAAGCGTAATGGTGCTTAGGCATTTACATTACAGATGAAGGCTAATTAGCATTTGAACAACAATAGAAAGCACTGGACACAGTGTGCAGATCCGATGGCATCTGTGGAGATAGGTCAGTGTTTCAATTGGAAATGTATCAATGTGAACTGTCCCCTCTGCTTCCCTCTCTTCAGATGCTTCTGAGGCTCTCCATTTTTATTTCAAGCTTTGAGCATCTGCAGGCTTCTGGCCCAAAATTGACATTCAGTGTGTCGGGCTAGTTTTGCTGGAGCAATCCGAGACTGACAGGATCCTGTGAAATGCTTTGGGTCCCAGCTACATCCTCGCCGCAATGCTGAAGACCTGTCCTTGAGAATTAGCTGCATCTCGAGCCAAGCTGCTCCATTCCAGCAATAACACGGGGATCCACGGGCAATGTGTACAATTGCCCAGCTATGTTCTCTCAACAAAGTCTTGCGAGTCGCCTCAGCCTACTCTAGCAATTTAGTACTCTTTGCTATTTTAGCAAAGTGAGAACAGGTGTGGTGGATCATGCTTTCATGCAGAATGTATTCGCTAACAACTAACTTGGTCATGGAGTTACCTAGAAGCAGCATGGAAACAGGCCTGTTAGAGGGCAGGATAGTGGGAGAAATTAGTGTGGATCTGGGTCTGGCACAGGGAAGGGGGGGGGGGGGGGGAAGGCAGGGAAGGGGGAGGGCGAAGGGGGAGGGCGAAGGGGGAGGGCGAAGGGGGAGGGCGAAGGGGGAGGGCGAAGGGGGCAAGGAAGGGTTTGGTTGTTACCTAAAATTGGAGATTTTACTTCGGAGTCACGTGAGTGACTACGTGAATAGAAGCCCGTACAGCCGTTGGTGCGTCATGACGTCAGACGCTGGTGCAGTCGGCCGGTTGGAGCAGCAGCGCTCCTCCGAGCGGTAAGTTTAAACCGCGGGTTATACGAAGAGCTGGAGAATTCGGCGGGTGCAGCAGCATCTAAGGAGCGAGGGAGATGGGCGACGTTGCGGGTCGAGACCCTTCTTCATACTTCACCCTCGATTCTCCAGCATTTGCAGTTCTTCGTTAAACAAGTTTAAAGAGGTAAGGTTTTTAAAAATTTTACCGCATGTTCAATTTCTGCGACGGTTTGGGTAGAGAATGTTGCAGAAAGGGAAGAAGGTGTCAGCGAGGCGCTCCGGGGGTAGAAAGGAAAAGTGGCAGGAGAGTGTTGAGAATGGAGGCCCGTCTGGTACACCTGGTCCGGTGCTGGCTACACAGCCAGTGGTTGCGGACCCACTGCCGGGGGGCAGTGGAGGCTTGTCAGTAGGGTGTAAGGCCACTGGCAAGTCTCTGTGGCCCGTAAATGAGTCGGGCCTGGAGGTTATACCCTCCATAGGAGAGTCCGTTTGCTCACGGCTCTCCCACGTCGAGATTCTATTTCAAAAGAATGCAGAACTATCCTGCCTGTGAGGAGGATGTTCCAGCTCCGTGAGGAGGAGTGGTGCGCAAGCCAGGCTGATGGAGAGCTTGTGCTAGCAGCACCTGTTTCAGGGCTGCAGAACTATCCTGCCTGTGAGGAGGATGTTCTATCAGGGCAGTTTGCTGACACTGTTTCTATGCTGGGGGAGAGCAGTAAAGGTGTTCGGTTGGAGGTAATTCCGAACATTGCTGGGAAGTTTGCTGAGTGTAGAGGCAGGAAAGGCGATTGATGTAGAATTGGCCGAAGCCATTCAGTATATGCTCTCCCATCAGTTACAGGACCTAGCTATGGATGAAGTAGCAAAGAACTATAAAGCTCCTGTTAATTGTGATCTCCTGAAGGTACCGGTGGTTAATCACCAAATTTGCATAGATGGGTTTGCCTGCTAGGGCCCAGGAGATGAAGTTTTAAAAAAGTGCTTAAACTGTTGTCAGCAGGTATTACAGCTGTGGTGAAAGTCATTGATACAAATGATATGGTTGAAGCACACCAGGATGAACTGGGACTCCTTTGTAATGCATTTTGAAATTAATAATATCGGGAGGGCCGCTATTAGGCCAGTGCTAACCCGAATTTGGCGAGTTGTGCAAACCGACCAGTGTACCACCACAAAATCTGTTGTTTGGTGGTAACCTTGCAAAAAGGGTCAAAGACTGTTATGAGGTTGTTATAACCATGGCCCTCATTAAGCCAGCTGGAAGCAAGGCAAAAAAGGTTCTCTACAAGAAGTCGAGGACAACAAGGCCGCAAGGAAAGATGCTGGTAAGGAATATAACATTGACAGACGATGAATTAACTGATGTTCCTGTTCAAATTGGGGAAGGTTAAAATTGTTCTCAAACAATGGCAGCAGTTGACATCAGATTTGTTCATACTTAGTGTATTGAAGGGGTGAAAAATTTGGATTTTACTATAAGGACAGTCTACCTAATCAACATTTTCCTAGTCATAAACTTATTTTTCAGATGAGGAAAATGTGCTTATTCAAGCAGAGATTCAGTCGTTACATAAGAAGGGGTAATTGAGTCTTCTGTCTATCAAAGTCAACAATTTCTGTCAAGTATATTTCCCAGATCTAAAAAGACTGGGGGATGTACAATTATTCTGGATTTATCGAACAAATTTGTTTGTTATAGGCATTTCAAAATGGAGACCTTTACCACGGGGAACCATTGATTTAAAGAATGCGTATTACGCAGTGTCTATTCATGGTGATGATATTTGAAATTTATTTGGATGACTGAGCTGTGGCAATTCAGGACATTGCCGAATGGATTAACTTCAGCTCCTAGGTTATTTACTAAATTGGTAAAACCTGTGTTAGCATTACTTAGAGCTCAGGGGCATGTGGTAATGGCCTATTTAGATGATATTCTGATTGTTGGAAAGACTCATGCTGAAACTCAATCATCAGTTTCAGTTGTTAAAATCACTTTTGAACAAATGTGATTTGTTATTCACCCAGATAAATCTAAATTATCACCAGTCCAAATTATTGATTATCTGGGATTTACCATTAATTCCAATCACATGTTGGTAACTTTGCCCAGGGATAAATTGAATCAGTTAATTGAGGACTGTGTTAATCTCGTTGGAGAACAACGGCCTTCGATTAGACAAGTAGCCAGTTTTATTGGGAAGTTGTTGCAGCCTTTCCAGCTGTGCAGTATGGTCCTCTGCATTATCAACAATTACAACCATCAAAGGAACAGGCACTGAGAATACAAAGGGGTCATTTTTGATAGGCCTATGCAGTTGTCAGCTGGGGCGATTGCTGACATACAATGGTGGATAGTACATGTTTCAAAAAATTTAAGGAAGGTTTGGTGGAATCACCGTCACTGATATTACAGACTGATGTAAGTGCACTGGGTTGGGGTGCAACAGATATGTCTTCTAGTTGTGGAGGCAGATGGAATGTGGATGAGACATCGCTTCCTCAATTAAGAGGGATTAATTATTTAGAGTTGTTGGGCACCTGGTATGGGCTCAAAGCTTATTGTTCTACAAGGAGGGATCTGCATGTGCAGGTCAGATTGACAACACCACAGCAGTGGCATATGTAAACCACATGGGTGGAGTTAAGTCACAGTCTTGTGATAGACTGGCTAACCAGATTTGGAGCAGGTGTATTGACCAAAATATCTGGCTTTCAGCACTTTATTTGCCAGGAAGAGGTCACGTCAGTTTAATGACAACATTGAATGGATGTTAAATCGGGATGAATTTAACCAAATGATTGATCAGTATGCATTGCCAGATATTGACTTGTTTGCATCTCGATTAAATCATCAGTTACCTAGATATGTTTCATGGTAACCAGATCCTGGGGCAGTAGCAGTGGATGCATTTTCGCTGCATTGGGGGAGGAATGTTTGTGTATGTATTTCCTTCATTCTGTCTCATCAGCAGATGTTTGCAAAAGATCAAGGAGGACTCCGCTTCAGGGGTATTGGTAGTGCCAGATTGGCCTACACGAGCATGGTTTCCCGTTGTATTACAAATGGCTAGGGAGCCTTACATGCTTATGCCCAAGAATAAAAATCTACTGGTATATCCAGTCACTGGGAATCAACATCCTTTATAGGATCGTATTGATCTGTTAATTTGCAGATTTTAAGGAGGCCATACCTGGGGAGAGGACTGTCTCATCGGACGGTGGATGTTCTCACGTCGGCCTGCAGGGATAGTACACAGCAGCAATATATCACCTATATAAGGAAGTGGGAACAATTCTGCCTACAGCAGGATATTGTATATCACACTGCAGGGATCACGGATGTATTGGAGTTTGTCAACTCTTTATTTTGACCAAAAAATTAAGTTACAGTGCGATTAATTCAGCCAGAAGTGCTCTGTCTTCTTATTTACCTATGAATGCAGAATTGCACACAGTAGGGACACATCCGTTAGTTCACGATTCATGAAGGGA
Organism: Okamejei kenojei; assembly: GCA_035221665.1. Taxonomy (NCBI): domain Eukaryota; kingdom Metazoa; phylum Chordata; class Chondrichthyes; order Rajiformes; family Rajidae; genus Okamejei; species Okamejei kenojei. The sequence continues at coordinate 17,725,065 of CM069135.1, read as the reverse complement.
GTTTTCAATTCTAATCCTCCTAAACCCAGGTATGCCGGGATTTGGAATGTGAGTGAGGTCCTTATGGTTCTCCGCCAGTGGGCTCCGGTTACAAGCCTATCTATAGCCAAATTAACTATGAAGGTGGTCATGCTTATGGTGTTGGTTTCAGCCCAACGTGTACAAACATTGCAAAAGCTACGGCTAGACAGAATGCATGTGTCGGCTGATGCCATTATATTTTATGTCTATGATTTGCTTAAACATAATAAAAGAGGCATGACGGGATGTAAGATTGTGTTTTCAGCATACCCCGCAGATGATCGCTTCTGTATAGTCTCACATTTATCTCGTTACATTGAGATTACTAAACCTCTGAGAGGAACAGAGTTGGCTTTGTTTATTAGTCACAAAAAACCACACAGTAAGGTGCCGGTGCAAACGATTTCAAGGTCCTCGCGGCTGCAGGATGGTCCAGTGAGCTAACTTTTCAGAGGTTTTATCACAAGCCGATTTCAAGGCTCGGGGTGTTTGCTGATTCTGGTGTCAGTACTGTTACATTTTTCCCCTGAGTTAGAGGGGTTTGTTATGATTTGTTTGTAAATAAACTGTTATTTCATTTAACAAATGTATTACTGATGCATGATTGATTGTTAACGACTTTTGAGTCAATCCAGGCAGTGTGAACGTCGGATTTGAGTCTGCGGCGTGAATTCACAGTGGTTTGAAGTCTTCACGTAGTCACTCACGTGACTCCGAAGTAAAATAGTAAGATTAAACGAGAACTTACCAGTTTGAAGTTTGATCTTTATTTTATGAGGAGTCGAGTTGAGGGACTACGTGCCCTCCGCTCCCACCCTCATAGATCTCATCTGGTAGTTCTAGTTTTATCATCTTACCGTTTTACTTCGGTCATTGTTAGCTGTGAATTCATTCCGCTGCTTTGAAGATTGACGCACCAACGGCTGTACGGGCTTCTATTCACGTAGTCCCTCAACTCGACTCCTCATAAAATAAAGATCAAACTTCAAACTGGTAAGTTCTCGTTTAATCTTACTATTATTGTTCACATCATTGGGTTCTAAGCTAAGCGTGAAGCAGACTCGATGGACCAAATGGCCTAATTCTGCTCCTACGTCTTCTGGTCTAATATGAGGTGCTGTTCCTGCAGTTTACGTGTGGCCTCACTCTGCCAATTGAGGAGAATGTTGGCATGGGAATGGGAGGGGGAGTTAAAATGGTTAGCAACCAGGAGTGCCCGCAGGCCAAGACGGACAGAACTCAAATGTTCGGTGAAATTGTCGCCTAGTCTACACATGAGCTCGCTGCAAAACTCTATCTAATTTAACATGAGGATGATGCACTACAGAGAATGCCATGAGTGGAAATGAGATCTGTCTCTAAAGGGGACCATGCAGTGTTCACTCTAACAATACAATGGGCAAATGCCTCTGAGACAGAATGTTTGGGCACATATGTACAAGACATCAGTGGGGACGCATTTGGAACATTCAATTTTGGTCACCCTCCAATTGGGAAATATGCCATGAAGCTGGATAAAGTGCAGAAAAGATTCACAAAAATATTGTTGTGAGTCGAGGGCCTGAGCTATTGGGAGAGATTTAGCAGACTGGGAGTTTATTCTTTGGAGTATAGGAGACTGAGGGGTGATCTTAAAAGTGGTGTATAATATCATGAGGGTCAATGCACAGAATCATTTTCCAGGGTTGTGGAATTAATAACTAGAGGGCATTGGTTTATGAGAAGGGAAAAATGTAATAGGAACCCGAGGGGGATCTTTTTCACACAGAAGGTGGCACATATATGAAATAAGCTGCCTGAAGAGGTGGTTGAGCCAAAAACAATAACACCATTTAAAAGATATTGTACAGATGCATGGATTAAATGGGATATGGGTCAAACACAGGCAAATGTCACCAGCGTAGACAGGGCATTGATTGGCAAGTACCAGTTAGGCCGAAGAGCCTGCTTCTGTGCTGTATGACTCGATGACTCCTTAACATTTCCACTGATTCTATCCTATTTCCTTGGACTGTCTTGCAGAGTGAATTGGGCTCCATGCAAGCTCTTGACTATCTTGACTTAATTTCTAAATGGGGAGAGGATTCAAAAATCGGAGGTACAAAGGGACTTGGGAGTGCTGGTGCAGGATTCCAAAGAGGTTAATGTGCAGGTTGTCGATAGTTAGGAAGGCAAATGCAATGTTAGCATTCATTTCGAGAGGACTGGAATAAAAAGACAGTGTAGGCGAGACGACAATGTCACCAGTTGCCCCACAGTCCGTTGCCCCAGACACATAGTCACCAGTTGCCCCAAACACCGGCCACCGAAAGGTGAACGAGGTCTGATTGACCTGGATGATGACACGTTGGCCTGGCTCGTCTCAACGGAGCTGCAGGTCTAAAAGACATACGACAGAAAAAGAAGAATAAGAAAAAGACAATGAGCTAATGCCGAGGCTCCGTAGGGCACTGATTAGGCCATATTTGGAATATTGTGGGCACTTTCCCTTGCAACCGCAAGAAATGCTACACTTGTCCGGACCATTTCTGACATTTCCCTACCATTCCTTGACCTCACCATCTCCATCGCAGGGGATACCCTCCTGACCGACATCCACTACAAATCAACTGACTCCCACAGATACCTGGACTACTCTTCCTCCCATCCTGCTTCCTGTAAGGACTCCATCCCCTATTCCCAATTCCTCTGTCTACGCCGCATCTGCTCCCAAGATGAGGTGTTCCACACCAGGTCATCACAAATGTCCTCATTCTTCAGAGAACGGGGATTCCCCTCCCCCACTATAGATGAGGCTCGCACCAGGGTCTTCTTCATACCCCGCAACACTGCCCTCTCTCCCCATTCCCCCACTCGCAACAAGGGCAGAGTCCCCCTGGTCCTCACCTTTCACCCCACCAGCCAGCAAATACAACACATAGTCCTCCGCCAGTTTCGCCACCTCCAACGTGACCCCTCCACTCGCCACATCTTCCCATCTCCCCCCGTCTGCCTTCCGCAAAGACCGCTCCCTCCGCAACTCCCTTGTCAATTCTTCCTTTCCCTCCCGCTCTACCCCTTCCCCGGGCACATTCCCTTGCAATCGCAAGAAATGCTACACTTGTCCCTTCACCTCCCCCCTCCACTCCTTTCAGGGACCCAAGCAGTCCTTCCAGGTCCGACAGAGGTTCACCTGCACCTCCTCCAACCTCATCTACTGCATCCGCTGCTCCAGATGCCAGATGATCTATATCGGTGAGACCAAGCGGAGGCTTGGCGATCGTTTCGCCGAACACCTCCGCATTAACCACCCGACCTCCCGGTGGCTCAGCACTTCAACTCCCCCTCCCATTCCGTATCCGATCTCTCGGTCCTGGGCCTCCTCCATGCCAGAGTGAGCAACACCGCAAGCTGGAGGAACAGCCCCTCATATTCCGCTTGGGGAGTCTGCATCCTCTGGGCTTGAACATTGAATTTTCTCAATTCTGTTAACCCTTGCTGTCTCCTCCCCTTCCCACCTCTCCCTCAGCCCTCGGGCCCTGGCACTCCCTCTCTCTCTATCTCTCCCCCACCCCAGTCGCACTAGCTTCTCATTTTCACACTACAAACAGCTTACAATGGCTTGTTCCCTTTATCATCGATACTTTTTTGCATATCTTTCATTCATTGTTCTTTATCTCTCCACATCACCGTCTATATCTCTCGTTTCCCTGATCCCTGACCAGTCTGAAGAAGGGTCTCGACCCGAAACGTCGCCTATCTCCTTCGCTCCATAGATGCTGCTGCACCCGCTGAGTTTCTCCAGCCTTTTGTGTACCCATAATATTCCAGCATCTGCAGTTCCTTCTTTAACACTTTGGAATATTGTGAGAAGTTTTGGGCCCCATTACTGAGAAAGGATGTATTGGCATCAGAGAGGGTCCAGAGAAGATTTACAAGAATGATTCCAGGGAAATAGTGGGAAAATCTAGGTCCAGAGGGCATAGCCACAGAATATAAGGACGTACTTTTAGAATGGAGATGAGGTGGAATTTCTTTAGTCAGAGGGTGGTGAATCTATAGAATGCATTGCACTGGTGGCTATGGAGGGTAATTCAATGGGTATTTTAAAAACAAGATTGATAGTTACTTTATTCGTAAAGGCATCAAAGATCATGGGTAGAAGACAGGACAATGGAGTTGAGAAGGGCAAATAGATCAGCCATGATTGAATGGTGGAGTATACTCAATGGCCGAATGGTCAAATTCTGCTCCTATTTCTTATGGTCTTAATAACCCGCAGGGCATATTTTTTCCTTTCTCTACCCTACAATCAGTATATCTGCTGCCAAACCCTTCATCCAGGCCTTTGTTGCCCTCAGCTTTGATTCTTTCTACTTCCCAATCTACGATATTTCATAAGCATCAGTGCATTTAAAACTCTACTGCTTTTGACCTTCCCCATTTCACCCTGCTCAGTTCTTGCCTCTAACTAAAGTCCCAGTGTCCCACTCATGTTTTAAATTCCCATAGACCTGGTCATTACTGGCATGGCCATTAATTATTGTCCTTCACTGACTGCCCTTGAGCGGCCTTATGAACTACAGTGGTCGGCAATCAATGGTGAGTGACTTGGAGTGGACTTATGGTGTTTGTGTTCCACTGTGCCATCTCCTCTTGTCCTACTAGGTGGTAGGGTTTGGGAGGGATTTTCTGATCGAGCATCCATTGAATCATATATGGAGGCCATTCTTCCCTCTTGTTTATGCCAACCAGAAAATCATTGAAATCACACCTACCAGAATTGAACCTGCAGCCCTGTAGTGTAACTCCTCTAACATGCATGCAAGTATTGTTTAAATGTTGTGAGGATTTCTGCCTTCCTCAACCCCTCACCAGACCCTCACCATTCCCCGAGCGAAGAAAAAAGTCTAACTCATCTCCCTCCTGTACTTCCACCAATTTCTTTAAATCTATGGCTCCTGGTTTTCGACCCCTGTGTAAAGGAAACACGGTTCTTTCTATTTCCTCCATTTAGACCCCTCGTAACTTCTCACACTTCAGTCGAGTTCATGTTCGTACGTTTTAGGAGAAAATTAGGCCATTCGGCCCATCAACTCTACTCCGCCATTCAATCATTGCCCCTCAACCCCATTCTCCTCCCTTCTCCCCATAACTCCTGACATCCAAACTAATCAAGAATCTGTCAATCCGTGCCTAAAATATATCCGTTGAATTGATCTCCACGGCCATCTGTGGCAATGAATTCCACAGATTCACCACCTAGGTGAAGGTGAGCAGGGCTGATGCACCAGTGAAAATCCGATGCAATCAGTACAAATGTGTTAACTTGACAATGTGTGACTTTTCTGCTTAGGAGTTTAAGTTAAATAGCTAATCCGATCAAAGAACCTCGCTGAGTTGCTGCAGTGCATCTTGTATGCAATACAGCCACAGCGCACCAACATTTTCTAAAACATATATATTGCAATCTGTCAGGACCTGGAACCTGCAGATGGGAATTAAGTTACCTGCAAAATCTTCTGGGATGTTAGAGCATATCCTGCTTACTGCCTACACTTGGAAGTGCAAGTAAAGTGCAATTTCCATGAATAAAGCAATATGGGGAAGATGAATATGGATTTTACAACACATACAAATAGCTCTGTGCTCTGTTATTACTGCACTTGCAGCAAAGTGGAAGTAATAAAATGAATTTGTTCCCATAAACTTGAATCAGGTGATTGAAGATGACAGACAATAAAAAGTAGGACGACTAACACATTCAGGAATAGACCGACAGAGCAAACATTCAGACTTCTGACGCCGAAACAAACCAGAAGAATAAAGTACACGATGATTAGAGGAAAATAGCGGGCAAGGTGCCACGATTTGCCAGTTTACATCATCTAGTGGAAGCTGTTTCAGAGTAAATGGCAACAAAGATAACAATTGCTCCTAAATGAACCCAGTGCAATTGCTTCCTCATTTTGCACATCATGTATTCCAGTTTTTAACCATCCACAAGAGACAGCTGCAGTCACTTTTCCAAAGTTATCTTTCATGACAGATTACCCAAGTAAGATCCTAACAGGATCTTCAACCTCTAACAATAATATTTTTGTTTTGAGTTATTTACCATTCAGCCATGATTTTAGCAAATTTCTCCTTTGGAAGGATCAACTCACTCTTCACAAATAAATGTTCACCAATGTACAAAAACGAGAAATAAAATATTACTGCAAAGTTATGGCCATTGCTTCCTCGTGAAGAAAATAACTTGAAATCATCAATCTCACATTGGTATCAAAGGAGCACTTGTAAAATGCTGTCTCTTTTGGAATATAGGATACACACAGTGGCTAAGGTGACATTAATGGCACACAAATAAGGCTAAAATAACCTGGTTGAGCAGTGAATGAGTTCTGCTCTTCCTTTTGTCATCTCCTGAGCAATCTTTAGGAAACACCCGATGGAGCAAACTTATCAAAGGATCGTTGTTCAGTTCGATACAGCATTGTGTCATCGGTCTGGACTATATATCTAAATACTGGAGCACGATTTGTACTGCTCATCTTCATATACTATAGAAAATAAGGTTTCTTAAGGTGAGGCATAGCTGTGGTGGGTAGTCAGCCATTAAGCTGAAAGGAAACAAAATAAAAAAGGGAAATGCTGGAAACACTCAGCAGATCAGGCAGAGTCTGGAGAATGGGTAGCAGAGCAAACAGTTCATATGTAAGACACATTGTCTGGTCCGAGGAAGCGCAAAAACAAGTCAGCTTTAAGCTATAGAGAGAGTGGGGGAGGGATGGACTACAGTGGGGCCTCAGTTGCCATGAGGATAGGGTGCAGAGGTCTGCTGGTAAAATGGGTTAGTAGAGGAAGTTTGGGTGTGGTACTACATTCAAAGATGTGCAATGTCTTACAAATGGCAGAGCTATAGCTAATGCCCAGCATGGCAGGCTGTTCAAATGCAGAGAGAAAAACTGAGCGAATGTAAGTCTCTAATGGGCCGGATGGTGGGATATCATAGGAATCTGCCCTTGGATTCCAGCTGTTCATCAGTTTCTTGGCAAGACAGGATTTAATGTATTTAAAATTTGCTGTTGGATAAGTAAACTGAGGAGAAAGCAAAGTCTGTGAAAGGATACAGTTACGTTGACTGATTGGACAAAATCATGGCAGATTTTTGAGCATACGAGTCAGTGATTTGTCCATTCAATTCCTTAAGTTTCATTGCTTCAGCTGATGAAACTCAATGGAAAATGTGGTCTTGCAGAAAATGTCAACGCTTGAGGATCTGCACTTTATCTTCTGACTGAGAGGTCCTCAGCTGTCCATGCTCAACATTGAATTTAACAATTTAGATAATCAATAGCTTCAACATCCATTGTTATTTCAGATTTGTAGTATTTAGTTTAGTTTAGAGATACAGCACGGGAACAGGCCCTTCAGCCCACCGAGCCTGCACCGACCAGCAATCCCTGCACACTAACACTACCCTAAACACACTGGGGACGATGTACAATTTAACCAAGCCAATTTCCTGCAAACATGTACGTCTTTAGAGTGTGGGAGGAAACCGGAGCATCCGGAGAAAACCCATGCAGATAGAAACATAGAAACATAGAAAATAGGTGCAGGAGGAGGCCATTCGGCCCTTTGAGCCAGCACCGTCATTCATTGTGATCATGGTTGACCGTTCCCTATCAATAACCCGTGCCTGCCTTCTCCCCATATCCCTTGACTCCACTAGCCCCTAGAGCTCTATCGAACTCTCTCTTAAATCCAGTGATTTGGCCTCCACTGCCCTCTGTGGCAGGGAATTCCATAAATTCACAACTCTCTGGGTGAAAATGTTTTTTCTCATCTCAGTCTTAAATGACCTCCCCTTTATTCTAAGACTGTGGCCCCTGATTCTGGACTCGCCCAACATTGGGAAAAATAGTCAAACTGCATCTAGCTTGGTCCCTAGTCCTGGATTTATAATTTTATATGTTTCATACTCCCCTTGTAAATTCCAGCGAATACAGAGCTGTTTGGTCTTGGAGTCCTTTCATGTATCTTTCCTCAAAGTATGATTTTGGAAAAGTGGGCAGTCTCAGGGACCGGAAATCCCAGGGATCCTTTCCCTGAATCTTGTGAACACTACGCTGCACCGCCTCAATCACAAGGATGTCCTTCCTCAAATTAGGAGACCAACACTGTACACAATACTCCAGATGTGGTCTTACCAGTACCTTATACAACTGCAGAAGAACCTCTTTACTCCTGTACTGAAATCCTCTTGTTATGAAGGCCAACATTCCATTAGCTTTCTTCACTGCCTGCTGTATCTGCATGGTAACTTTCAGTGACTGGTGTACAAGGACACCCAGGTCTCGCTGTGCCTCCCCCATTACCTAACCTAACCCCATTGAGATAATAATCTGCCCCCTTGTTTTTGCCGCCAAAGTGGATAATCTCACATTTATCTATATTATACTGCATCTGCCGCACATCTGCCCACTCACTCAACCTGTCCAGGTCACCCTGCAACCTCCTAACATCCTCTTCACAAATCATGGGGAAAGCATACAAACTCCATACAGACAGCACTGATAATCAGGACCAAACCTGGGTCTCTGCCGTTGTAAGGCAACAACTATACCGCTAAGCTACCATACCACTTATTTGAAAATTTTAATTAATGGTTTTTCTTCCCTGATTCACAGCTGCTCCTGGCTTGTCTTTCGTTTCTTTACCATTACCACCTTTTTTTTCTTGTTGCTCTGTCATCCTTTCTCTCTTGATTTCCACCATAAATGCTTTTGTTTTTCCAAGCGCCTTTTGCATCATAACACCTTTTCCAACTTCCGCTAAAGAGCCACCAACCTGACATCGTAAATATTGATCTTTCTGCCCTGTGGCGTATTCCCAGCATCTTATGTAAGCGGTCAGGTAAGAACGTGAACCCCAGATAAGGGATCAAGCTCAGTTTAATTAAATGGCAGTGCAGGCTTAAGGCCAGCCCATGGTTCTACTTGTTAATCAGTTTTGTTCTTCTGACTCCGATAAGATTGCTTCCATTGAGCTAGAACTGCTAACTAGTGACAATGAACTTCCACCTACAAGTGAACCACATTCTCTGTTTTACATCAGTCAGACAATTACTTGGTAATGAGTTGGACATCGCCTGCTGATGCGTCTTTGTTGCTTCTGGTACACTTATTTCAAGGGAGGTAAGTCTTGCGAGTTTAAGTTAGAATCGTTTTGGGCAAGAGCCCAATAAAACATTGTTGAGTTAAACACCAAACATGTTACTGACAACGGCAATATGCATACCTGGGTCTAATGATAGCTCTCAGCATGGCCAGCTTTCTATTTTCGAAGAACCCAGTGGCATTTGTGTTTCTCATTTGGCAAATATCCAAATTAATTTCAAACATATTCATGCAAAGCTTCTGAATTTACATATATTTGAACTCCTCGAAACAAAGAATCCCCAATATACCTAATTCATTAAGGACCGATTGTTTGAGCAGAGGAAGTTATATTTGAAGATGATTAAAATCCACGGAAGCATTTTTATAAGTCACCAAGGCGAGAAGCACAAATTCACTAGGGGGCAGACAAACAAACAGATGGGGGGAACTAAAACTTGAATTATCACCTGCGCTAGGCACTGAAAGTTATAGCTGATCATTTAAATGCCATTAAAGCATAACCATGGAATTGCATTCACAAATCCTTAGAGTATGGAACTGATTCTCAATGGTTAAATGAAAGTCACATTGGTGCCTAAATCCATGCCAAGATAATACAGCATACTGAAGTGTACTGTGTGCTCCAGTTGCTCCCCTGGATCTGATTCCTTTCTACTCAGGGTAAAATACCCAACGGAGACGCAAGAGTCTTCTGATGCTGGAATCTGAATTTTTTTTTTTAAACTGCTGGAGGAACTCAACGGTCCAGACAGTTTCTGTGGAGGGAAATGGGCAGTTAACGTTTGGGTCAAGGGTCAATCCCTTCCTCTGGGCTTAGGAATGGAGGGAAGATACCCAGCATAAAGAAGTGAGGGCAGGGTGGTAAGAGCAAGCACGTGAGAAGGGATGAGTACTTTTTGTAACTTTGTCGATGCCTTTGCGGCGATTCTTTTGTGTGCTTTGTTTGCAAAAACAAAGAATTTCACCATACCTCAGTACAAGTGATAATAAGGCGAGTAGGAGTGGTTTGATGGATGGAGTCAGGTGTAGGAGAATGGGGTGGAGAAAATGTGAGAGGCAAGGACATAATTGGTGGAGGTAACGAGGGGCTGCTAATGGTGGCACTGTGGCGGCTCCAAGGGTCGGGCCACTCCGCCTGTCACTCCACCTGTCCGCCCACCGGTCCCTCGACCTGTCCCTCCACCTTGTGCCTCCGCCAGACCCTCGGTCGGCTGACTTCCGCACGCAGTCCGGCTGGGTTGTGCGCCCGCTGGTGTATTTCGTGCCTCAGGTTCTGGGGGGGGGAGGGGTCCTATGGCGGCTCCCAAGATTCGGGCCGTCCTAACTGTTAAAACCCTTGACACGGGAATGGTTCAGTTCAGAGGCGGCCGTTAACCAGAGGGATTAAAGGCAAGGGTTTTGGGTTGCGATCTTTCTCTCGTGAACTTCCTTGATACCTGGAAGGACATAATAAAAGGTACTTCCCGATACACCTGGCTTCTCACTTTCATTTCGGGACTTATGCCCCACAGAACTTAATGGGGAAGGAAGTTGGAGTATATGACCAAATTATAAAGTGGGGTTGGGCAGATTGGAAGAGTGGGGGGAGGAAATGGTAGGAGCATATGGGTGGTGAGTAGAAGGAATAGGTAGGAAAAAGATAGATTGAGCAGGGAAAGAAGGACACAAAGTGCACACAAAGGCCCCGCATAAGTAGAGTCATAGAGCATGGAAACAGGCCCAAGCTGCCCACGCTGACGAGCATGCTCCATCTACACTAGTCCCACATGCTTGTATTTGGCAGATATCCCTCTAAACCTATCCTGTCTATGTACCTGTCTAAATGTTTCTTAAACATCGTGATAGTACCTGCCACAACTACCTCCATCTTGTTCCATACACCTACCACCCTTTGTGTAAAAACGTTAACCCTCAGGTTCCTATTAAATCTATCCCCCCTCACCTTAAACCTATGTCCTCTGGTGCTCGATTCCCCTACTCTGGGTAAAAGACTCACAAATTGCATCATCTCACAAATTACTCTTCATGTTTATTTGTTCATATTAGTTTAGTAGTAGACGGAAGAGAATTTGCCAAAGCTCTAATCTGTGGAAGTACCTTTGTGCGTCCATACTGTGATGAGTAGGTTAATGGTCAACGATACTCATTCTGGAAAAGGCATACAAAAATGCAGAGGTGCACTTCTCAGCTGATTTGGATGTTCTGACAGCTGAACCAGCTAATTCAGTCCAGCCACTACCTGAAAGTCAATATCCCTGAACATGGCAAGTGCAAATTAAAGCATTATCAGTTTATGTTGGTGAAAGTAATTTTACTAGTCAGTGCATTCAAACGTTTGACATCTTTCTGTAATATTTGTCACTGGACCACTTGATGTGACTGCTGAAGAGTTATATTGTTTTTCAGTTATATCCAATTCAGAGATTTTGAAATTACGTTTTTCTCCACCCAGTTTTCAATTGTTGCCCTGGAGGCATTAAGTCACAGCAGAGGTAGTTTCAATTAAATCAACCCAATGTGTAATATCAATCTTGAAGTATGAAGATGATGAATAAAAGATACTTCCAGCCCAAGTCTCTCCACATTAGATGCCATAAATATCTTCTTGTCCTTTTTATTTCCATTTTCCTTCCAAGCCAGCAAGCTGAGCAAGCATAAAACATAGAACAGTTCAGCATAAGAGCAGGCCCTTTGGCACACAATGTCTGTGCTGAACACAAGGCCAGGACCAATTTTAGACTGTTAGACTTTAGACTTTTGAGATACAACGCAAAAACAGGCCCTTTTGCCCACTGAATCCTCGTCGACTAATGCATTATCCTACACATGAGGGACAGTATAACAATCTCAATCAACCCACAAAGGATAGAAAGCAAAAGAAGGTAGAACAGTACAGTACAGAAAAAGGCCTTTCGGCCCACAATGTCTGTGCGGAACATACTGCCAAGACCAACTCTTATCTGCCCACACATAATCCATATCCTTCCATTCCCTACATATCCATGTGCCCATCCAAATGTCGCTTAAATGCCACTATTCCACCACAAAGTCTGAAAACCTTTCTGCCCCTTTTAACTCACTGTTCCTAGAATTCTGCAGCCTAATCTTTCATTTGTAAGGCCACCCTATTGTATTTGGAGGGTTTATTGAGGATACTTATGCTGCTTTTGTAAATACTGTGAAAAATAAGTTAAAATGGTGCAAGAGGATTTTACATCCCATAAATTGAATGATCCAAACCAACACCTTCATCATGTTGAGACACAAAGGACTGCAGATATTGGAACTTGTGTAAAAAAAAACACAAGCTGCTGGAGGAAATAACCAAGTCAGTCAGCATCTGTGGAAGCCAAGGGTTATTCGATGCTTCGTGTCAAAACACTGCATCATCTCCCCTTTTTTTCCACCATCCTTTGTGCCCATTTCCTGCTCTCATTCCTCTCTCTCTTCCTTCCTTCCTGCTGTCTTCATAGATCTGTGTGAAAAGAACAACATGGAGACTCAGTTTGTTAGGTGAGAATGTTCATGACATCGGTGTTTCAATTATCAATTTATTTGACCTAAGAATTGCCATGAAATCTTCATATAAGAGTACACCAGCAGACTGGCTAATATTTCATTTAATTAATTATTGAGTTTTAAATCATTCTATGAGCTTAAAATGCCAAATGCCTGAGTGAAACAAATGAATATGCCTAGAAGTACCAATGTAAGCTTAAAAATGGGTATTAATATTCAATGCTTTTTAATGCAGCTTTATTTCAATGAATGCCAATTATAATTATTGAAGATTGGCAACTGAAAATCCTTCAGAGGTTCAATTTAAGTATTAAACGAGAATCCAATGCCACAATGTATGATAATGACCTTATATTCTACCAATGATTCAATCATTCAAGGGTTCAATGGTTTCTTTATTGCCAATAGTACCAGGTACAGTGAAATACAGTAAATCTTTTGCATATAGCATGACCATCTCTATACATAAGCACAATCCGCCAGTTAGTATGGAATATACAGAACAGTCCACAGAGTCTATATGCAAGAGATGCCATTGAGGCACCATTTTACTGTCCCAGCAGCTGCTGCCCTCAAAGGCCATTGTAAGCATTACCTCCATCCGTTCGCACCACGAACCGATGTCCCTCTCCATGCCTGGCCCTCTACCGTAGGTGTACTCAGATTGTACTTTGGATGTAATCGGTGAATTATTTCATAAACTGTCTTTTGGACTATCTGTACCACCCTGTCCCACCAAAGTATGGACACTCATTTATTACCAAAGACAGATTCTTCCATGAACCAGAAAAATGCAATACACAAAAAACATGTTTTTTTTAAAGAATTAGAAAAATACTGCTTTTTCAAAATAGGTAAATGACATAGAGCATACTTTATTACACCGGAAAATTGCTTTGATCAAAGTCCCATTTCATTAGCTCTAACTTATCAAATTTCAAGTGACTCCAACAAAACATCGAAATAATTACTAATCATTTCAAACTATAGAGTCATAGAGTCATAGAGAGTTATAGTGTGGAAACAGGCCCTTTGGCCCAACTTTCCCACACCGGCCAACATGTCCCATCTACACTCGTCCACCTGCCTGCATATGGCCCACATCACTCTAAACCTGTCCTATCCATGTATCTGTCCAAATGTTTCTAAAGGGCCTGTCCCACTTGGACGTCATTTGCGCGTCATCATTTGCGACATTATTTACATAGAAACATAGAAACATAGAAAATAGGTGCAGGAGTAGGCCATTCAGCCCTTCGAGCCTGCACCGCCATTCAATATGATCATGGCTAATCATCCAACTCAGTATCCTGTACCTGCCTTCTCTCCATACCCCCTGATCCCTTTAGCCACAAGGGCCACATCTAACTCCCTCTTAAATATAGCCAATTAACTGGCCTCAACTACCTTCTGTGGCAGAGAATTCCAGAGACTCACCACTCTCTGTGTGAAAAATGTTTTCCTCATCTCGGTCCTAAAGGAATTCCCCCTTATCCTTAGACTGTGACCCCTTGTTCTGGACCTCCCCAACATCGGGAACAATCTTCCTGCATCTAGCCTATCCAAACCCCTTAAGAATTGTGTAAGTTTTCTATAAGATCCCCCCTCAGTCTTCTAAATTCTAGCGAGTACAAGCCAAGTCTATCCAGTCTTTCCTCATATGAAAGTCCTGACATTCCAGAAATCAGTCTGGTGAACCTTCTCTGTACCCCCTCTATGGCAAGAATGTCTTTTCTCAGATTTGGAGACCAAAACTGTACGCAATACTCCAGGTGTGGTCTCACCAAAACCCTGTACAACTGCAGTAGAACCTCTCTGCTCCTATACTCAAATCCTTTCACTATGAATGCTAACATACCATTTGCTTTCTTCACTGCCTGCTGCACCTGACTGCCTACTTTCAATGACTGGTGTACCATGACACCCAGGTCTCGTTGCATCTCCCCTTTTCCTAATTTGCCACAATTCAGATAATAGTCTACCCTCCTGTTTTTGCCATCAAAGTGGATAACCTCACATTTATCCACATTATACTGCATCTGCCATGCATTTGCCCACTCACCCAGCCTATCCAAGTCACCTTGCAGCCTCCTAGCATCCTCCTCACACCTAACACTACCCCCCAGCTTAGTGTCATCCGCAAACTTGGAGATGTTGCATTCAATTCCCTCGTCCAAATCATTAATATATATTGTAAATAGCTGGTGTCATGACGCACGTCGTGTGCATCGTAACATGCGCATGCCGTGCATTATGCGCACATGGTGCATGGTGGCGTAGGCAGTGACGCACGGTAGCCCTAGGATTTTGGGATTCTCAAAATCCTCGCGCGCCACCTACATGACGCGCAAATGACGCCCAAGTGGGACAGGACCTTTAAACATTGCAATAGTATCTGCCTCAACTACCTTCACCGGCAGCTTGTACCCTACACCCACCACCCTTTGTGTGAAAAAGTTACCCATCAGGTTCCTCTTATATCTTTCCCCCTTCACTTTAAACCTATGTCCCCTGGTTCTTGATTCTCCTACTCTGCAAAGAAATTCTGTGCATATACCCAATCTAATCCTCTCATGATTTTGTACATCTTGTAAAGGTTGCGAGAATGGCCAAAAATATTGCAGATGTGGTGTAACAGAAATAAATGTGAACGTATGTGTCAGGAGGTAAAATAGGAAGTCAGTGCATTTAAACAATGTTGGATTGCGAAGTGTTGATGTATGAGGAGACTTGGGTATTCTTTTACATCAGGCAGTGAAAACAAACACAATACTTTAATTAAATGAAATGGTTGCATTCTTTTCATGACCTTTCCTATAGGAACTGTTGTACTCAACGATGAAGAAAAAGCAACTTATTACTAAGTCAGGATAGCGCCAACTTGAGAAGAAGTTGCAGATGATTGAATTTCCACAAGCGAGCTGCCCTTATGCTACTGAGTTGTTGAGCTGTGGATTAAGCAAGTGTTGTGTCTATAACAGTTGCAACTGAATGGTGCACACATACACACACACACACAGCCGTGGTGCACCAGTGATAGAGGGAATTAATGTTTATGCTAATGGATAAGGTTCCAATCAAGTGGGCAGCTTTGACCTCGATATTCTTATTATTACTCTTCTCGTTTGTACCTTTTAAACAATGGTTATTTGCTCCTTATCAGTGGTGCGGCACAGTGGCGTAGTGGTAGTGTTGCTGCCTTACAGCGCCAGAGACCCGGGTTCGATCTTGACTACAGGTTCTCCCTGTGACCCATGTAGATTTTCTCCGGGAGCTCCGGTTTCCTCCCACACTCCAATGAGGTACAGGTTTGTAGGTTAATTGGTTAGGTAATATTGTAAGCTGTCCCTAGTAAGTTTAGGATAGTATTAGTGTGCAGGGATCGTTGGTTGTCATGGACTTGGTGGGCCGAAGGGCCTGTTTCCGCACTGTATCTCTAAACTAAATTGAAGGTCTGTGAGTCACTTACCTGAGGAAACATTGCCTCTGACTGATTGTATTCATGTGGCTAGTCCTGTTTGTCTAGTGCTGACCAAAGATCCTATAGCGGAGCAAGATGGCCTACTCCTACGCAAAACACATAGTACGGTCATGGGCAGATTCATGGGTATTTATAGGACCAATTTTCGTAACCAGCTTCCGCCATCTTGCTTCCGCCCAAAGATAGGATCTTTGCTTCCGCCTCTGCTCTCGAATCCAAAGAATCTTCGCTTTATCCATGGCATCCACATCTACTAGTCCTGCATTCTGCTCTGCGGTAAATTGCTCCAATCGGCAATGCAGGTTACCCGACTGGTCTTTCTCCAGGTTTCCCACTAAGGAGGAAAGGTAAGAAAACATTTATTACTTCTGTGGTATATTGAAAATTTTATTTAGCCTGTTCAATCTCTCACTGTAGTTAGATCATTGAGCTCAGATAGTCGAGTCCTCATGGCAACATCCTTGTAAAATCTTCTCCTCAAGAGCATTTTCTTTCTACCTCCCTGTTATTTAATGCAGAATTAGAACATATTGACTCTGTTTTGTACTGAGAATTTTATTAAGTCTGCCCGAACTTTAACTATAGTTCAGATCTAAGAGCTTGGTGCTCCCCTTTGTCTCGGATACAGTCGAGGCCTCAATAGACAATAGGTGCAGGAGCAGGTCATTTGGCCCTTCGAGCCAGCATCGCCATTCAATGTGATCAGGGCTGATCATCCACAATCAGAACCCCGGTCCTACCTTCTCCCCATATCCCCTGACTCCGCTATTTTTAAGAGCCCTATCTAGCTCTCTCTTGAAAGCAACCAGAGAACTGCCTCTCTTGAGGCAGAGAATTTCACAGACTCACCACTCTCTGTGAAAAAAAGTGTTTCCTCGTCTCCATTCTAAATGGCTTACTCCTTATTCTTGAACTATGGCCCTCGGTTCTGGACTCCCCCAACATCAGGAACATGTTTCCTGCCACTCGTGTGTCCAAGCCCTTAACAATCTTATATGTTTCAATAAGATACCCTCTCATCCTCCTAAACTCCACAGTGTACAAGCCCAGCTGCTCCATTACCTGCATGCTTACATTCATAGATTGATGTACAAGGAACCCCAGATCCCGTTGTACTTCCCCTTTTGCCAACTTGACGCCATTTAGATAGTGCTGGAATAGGTGAAGGAGTGCTAGTTGCTTCATGGCAACATCCTTGTAAAAATCTTCTCAAGAGCATTTTCTTTCTACCTCTCTGTTATTTAATGCAGAATAAGAACATATTGACTGCATGATAGTTTCAGTAATTTCAGATGTCGACAGTGTGTGCAGAATACTCACCAACATGATCTCCTACACTGAACTGCAGAGGATTTGTCAAATAACTGCCGTCTTATGTACTTTGTGTGAAATTGTGATTTGTTAGCTGCGCAAAACAATGCAAATGGCGATTTATTTATTATTGTATCTATGTTGGACGTTTGCTCTTTGGTGTAAGCAGGGGTGAGGCTATCATTGTGTTACATACGTTGAATTGTACATCACTTTTACTGGTTAGTTGATACCCTGTATATTTCACGCGCAGAATAATGTGAATTATGTAAATCTTACTATGCATGTCAGAAATAAAGTGTTAACCAGGTTAATGGATTTCTATTATGAATTATTTAAAATTGAGTGGGTTGGTGCAATATTGGTGCCATATGCTGCTAATGTGTCGTTATCAGATATTCAGTGTTAAAAAGAGTAATAAATCACAATAAAAGCGTAAAGATGTTCCTTCCACAGCGTGCGGGGTGTCTGGCCCGGATCAGCACGGCCGAGACACCAAAGTGAAGTTGCGGGGAGGTTTACAAAGTTTTTTTATTTAACGTTGTCCCGTGTCTAGTCTGAAATAAAGGTCATCGTTGGATATAAAAATCGGAAGAAATGTAAACGCGTGTGTAATATTATTATATGCATCTATATCACATTCATGTATGTGTGTTCTTTCCAGCACAATCTAATCAGTTGTATGCTCGCTGAATAAAACCATCCTTAAGTTATACATCATTTGTAAATCTTGCTTAAACAAATTTAATTTTATGAAATACTTAATTTAGATAACCCCACCATTGCAGGCAGATCTCATTCCATTCTCTGGCTATTGGGAAGACCAGACCCAATTTATTGTTGAGAAACAACTCCATGGACACAAAAACATTAAGTAACATTCCAGGGCTGAAGCAACTGGAATCTTCACATTGCTATTATTTTCCCAAATACTGCAGTTGTAAACAGTGTGAACTCTGTAACTCATTCATCTATCATGAATGAGTTACAGAGTGCAAGTGTAATACAAAATCAACTCAAACACAGCATATGAGCCATTTAAAAATTAATGATTTAAAAAACATTAAAAAAGAAAATTACCAGTCAAAATTTATAAACATTTTATTCTTTAACAAGAATTAACAGAATTATGAACTAACAGAATTATGAATCTAACCCTATATCACACACACAAACTGTCCCCCCGCAACGTTGATTACACTGCGAGTCGGGTCAGGTCGGGTAGGTTTCGGTTACTTCAAAATCAACTCAAACACAACTTATGAGCCATTAAAAAGAAATGATTTAAAAAACATTAAAAAATAAAATTATCAGAGTCAAATTTTATTCTTTAACAAGAATTAACAGTATTATGAACTAACAGAATTATGAATCTAACCCTATATCACACACACAAACTGTTCCCCCGCAACGTTGATTACACTGCGAGTTGGGTCGGGTCGGGTAGGTTGCGGTTACTGAAATGGACGAAAAAAATGCCCATGTTCCGCTCCGTTGCGTACTACACGTCAGCCCATTGCATTTCGCAGGAGTGGCCCATCTTGCTCCGCTATAGGATCTTTGGTGCCGACCTGCAGCTCATTGATGTTGGGAGCTTTAGGAGATTTTAAAGATGGTAATGTCACTGAGCGTTACAATAGGTTGATTAAAATTTTCCACATTAAAGACACCTGGTTATTTTTCCCTTATCAGTTTGAATATTTTCTAGGTCTCTATCCAAGAATGTTTTCCAGATCCACTGGACAGTACAACAGCACAGCTATTGGAGACCTGGGTTCAAACCTCACCTTGGGTGCTGTCTGGGTGGAGTTTGTATGTTTTTCTTGTGACCATGTGGATTTCTTGTGAGTGCTCTGTGAGTCTTCTCCCACATTTCAAAGACGTGCAGATTGGTAGGTTAATTGGCTGCTGTAAATTGCCTTTAATGTGTAGGTGAGTGGTAGAACCTGGGTGTGGTTGATGGGCATATGGGAAGATGTAAGATATAAGAATAATGTGGGATGAGTTTACATGGGTGGTTGATGGTGTCGACTCAGTGGGCAGAAGGCCTATTTCTGTGCTGCACCATTCTCTGCCCAAATATTTCTTCATGATTTAAGGAGTTTCAGTGCTGACAACACCACTTCTCAATCTGTCATTAATTGATGAACTTGGTGTAATGCTCTGAGTGGCCCTAGCAGGGATGTCTCAAAGTTGATATGGTTGTCAAGAAATAACCCCAAGTATCTTCCTTTGTACTGATTCAACCAAATCTTGATTTTTTTCTTGATTCCAAATAACCTCAGTTTTGCCAGGGTTCACACTGAAGCAAATATGGTGTTGAAGTCTTTAAACCTTAGACTAGAGATACAGCGTGGAAAAAGGCGCTTTGGTCTATGAAGTCCATACTGACCAACATTCACCCTGTACACTAGCACTATCCTGCACACTAGGTACAATTTGCAATTTTACCAAAGTCAATTAACCTACAGCCCTGTACGTCTTTGGAGTGCGGGAGGAAACTGGAGCACCCTGAGAAAACCTCTGCGGTCACAGGGAAAACATACAAACTCCGTACTGACAGCAGCCATAGTCAGGATTGAACCAAGGTCTCTGGCACTGTAAGACAGCAACTCTATCGCTGCGCCATTGTACCACCCCCTTTTTAATTCGAAAGTAGTATCTGAAAGGCCCTGAAGGGTTGTTAATTCTTCAGGCTGGGATCTAGTTAATCACTAACTGATTTAAAACATTAATCATTTTTATTGTAACAAAGGCAACAGGTAAGAATATACCCTTACTGATGACTGATAAATAATACAAACATTTTAGTTCTTTTTTTCATGTTTGGACCAAGGCTGCAATATGCACTGGAACAGACAGATCATGCCAAAACCCAAACTGAGCATAAGGGAGGAAGTGACTGGCAAGTAAATGCTCTTTAATAGCATTGCTGATAACACCTTTCATTACTTTGCTGATGATTGAGAATAAATTCATGGAGGAAATGCCAGGCAGAATTTGTCTTGCTTTTGTGTGCAAGATTTACCTCAGCCTTTTCCAAGCTTGATGGTGTAAATATGCTCCTAAAGTGTACCCCCCTTAGTCTAGTTCAGTAAAAACACTGAGTCAAGCACTGGACCAACTAATCTTTATTTTTTTAACGAACAACAAATTCCCCTATAGGATACCTAAACCACCGCGGGTTTGACCCTTGTCTCTGCCTGTCCAAGCCATTCAGCCTCATGTAAGCAGACACTACCAAAAGGTCACGCAGTCCCAAGCGCCCTTCCAGAAGATCGACTCCGATCTAAATGGGGGCTACCTTTTATAGGTCAACAAACCTTAAGGGGCCGAACTACATAGGGGTGGTTCCCCTTACAAACCAATCATACATATCAATTACATCAAAGTATTATTGACAGTTCCCCAACCCAATTACATAGTGTCCCAAATAATGTTTCTACAGAAGCTTCTGGAAGGAAGTCAGCTTAACTGAATATGCAACATTTACCCTGGAATACAAACAATTCCGCCAGGGCTTCACACTCTGGCCAATCACCAAACAGCAGGGTAACTGTCATGCAACATCATTTACATTATTTACAATCCCTCTGCAGAAATCCAATCAAACCCATGCATTTAAGTTTCTTTCCAAAGTCCTCATACATATTATCAATTAGGAGGATGTTTGGATCTTTCCCCATCCTGCATATCAATCCAAGGCTCAGACTGGCTGATGCCATTAACAACCTGTAATTTTCCACTGAAAAAGATTAAGCAATTCTTACAAATGCAGGGATCCTCCATTTTATAGTGTCTGTAATTTGGTCAATATTAACAATGGGTAATGCCAATGCTGGAGCTGCATTGAAATCCTGTAATTCCCTGCCTTGAGGTGCCAATGGTAATGGAAATAATTTCAAATGATAGCTGGGAAAGTTTCAGGTTGTACGGTGTGTCCAATGCAGTCAGCTATTCCCTGACATTACGTTGAATGAATCAAGTTAACTGAAGATTGGTTTAGTTACTGTTGAGATGCTCAGGAGAAGAACATTTTAGATCGACTACTTGGTATCTGTGACTGAAGAGAGTTGTGATACTTTCAGCATTGACCTGCTGGGGTTTGGCAAAAAATGAGGATTGGGTTGTCCAATCTTCCTGTGCTCTTCCAGCTCATTACATACTGTAGATTAACTGAAGAGTTTTGATCTGATCAATAGGTTGAGCCATTACTTATTTCTGTGTCCTGTGTGGTGACATTGGATAACGAATGTCTCCAATGAACCAGAGGTAGGAATATCACACTACATTTAATTTACTATTGAAGGTGAGGCAAGCTGTAGCAGTGACTTTCCATACATGCAAGCAGTGCTCGCGCTCTGGCAAAGGGCCCATTGTTTATTTAAGCACTTTTACGTAAAGCAGAATGTCTTTTGTTTCAAGTCCCACTCCGGATATATCAGATGCCAATGTATCATAGTGTGCCAGCAGCACATTATGATACATTGGCCGCAAATAAGCACAACCACCTTCCTGAGCACATGTTACCACCAGCTGGTGAAGAGCATTCATCTTCATTCTCACCAGCTCATATACTTTTCAGATGCGCCATCCCCTAAATGGGATGTTCAACCGAATGTGGCTTAAAGATCCCAAGGCACTCTTCAGGTATTTGGAGGGGTATTCCTCCAGTCTCAAGGACACCATTTATCCCTCAACCAATGCTTTAAGAAAGGGATTGTTGATTAACAGTTCTCCCGCTCTTCGTTTCCTTCACACAATAGCAAACCCACTTGAGTGAACTGAGTGTACAGTGCTTTGAGTAATCCTGAAAGTAAGGACTAATCATGCTGGATATCAAAATGCATAATCAATATAAACCCTCAAAATGTAGTGATTATTTGTACAATGGTTACAAGCCTGTTCTGCACTATGTCTTATGTTTCCATGCCTCTTCCATCCTTCACAACCAACCATACTTGGAGGAAGCTGAGGCTCCTGACCTCTGCAAGCACCAGTTACCACTCAGTGTTTATTCAGATAGTTATTGTCTATGTGTGAAACATGGCAGCCAGAGGGGCAACGACCAAGTCCAGTCCTGATCCTTCCCAATAGCCTCAACTAATAAACAAAAATGAATAGCTTGGCAAATTTGACTTACAATCAAATGTTCACCTTTAACTAACCCTGACCTCCTGTGAGGAAAGCTTTATGAGAATATAGAATTTTGAATTATGCATGATGCCTGTGACAAATATGATTTCAATTTAAACTAATCCCATCTGTTTGCAGGGAGATAAGTTTATAAGTTCATAAATGGTAGGAGCAGAATTAGGCCATTCAGCCCATGAAGTCCACTCCACCATTCAATCATGGCTGATCTATCTTTCCCTCTCAACTCGCATTACCCTGACTTCGCTCCGTAACCCCAGACTCCCTTACTGATCAAGAACCTATCAATCACCATCATAAAAATATCCGTTGACTTTGCCTCCATGTCCTTCTATGGTAATTAATTCCACAGATTCACCACCCCCTGACTAAAGAAATTCCTCCTCATCTCCTTTCTAAAGGGACGTATTTTTACTCTCAGGCTATGGCCACTGGTCCGAGGCTCTCCCACCAGTGGAAACATTCTCTCCACATCCACACTATTCAGACAACCCAAATGGCTCATATCCCTTCTATTCCCTGTCTGTTCACGTTTCCATCTAAATCTCTTAAACGTTGCTATCATTTTTGCTTCCATCACCTCCACTGGCCGCATGTTCCAGGCACCTACCAGTCTGTGTGTAAAAAAACTTGCCTTGTTAATCTCTTTAAACTTTGCCACTCTCACCATAAAGCAATGTCGTCTAGTATTTGAAATTTCAAACTTTCATATTTGGCCAGATTAAATCACATCTGTCATTGCTTTGCCCATATTTCCAACTGCTCTATATCCTGCTGAATCCTTTCACACCCTCCCTCACCATTTACAACTCTGCCATTCTTCATGTTGTCTGCAAACATACTAATCTACAACACTCTCTAGGGTCCTGCCATTTACTATATTTCAACTTAACAAAATGCAATGTCACATATTTATTTGAGTTAAATTCCACCTGCCATTCCCCGGCCCACTTCCCCAATTTATCAAGATCATGTTGTAATCTTAAATAATCCTCTTCATTTCCCCTAAAGCACTAAAGCATTAGATCCTGCTGGTCCTGAGGACAATACTCTTTTAAGATCTCCTTCTTATATCAGCACAGACCTCCCTGATCTCGCTACCATCCATGTCCTTCTCCTTTCATTTGGTCCATATCCCTCTAAACCTATCCTATTCATTGCATGTCCAAACCTGCCATGGCTGGAATTACTTCGAATGAAGTAGGTTTTTGGGTAAAAGGGCAAAACAATAAAATGTTGCTAAAACCCACCTGGGATAGTTCCTGTTTCCCAGTTGATGCAGGAAATGGTTTCCATCCACAAATCATGCATATAGATTGGTACCTTTTAACAGAAAATACAAGGTAAAACATTCAAATTGCTTTCAATTCTTGCCGCGCTTCAGAAAAAAGAAAATAATTACATTTTCCATTGTGCCTCCTCTAACCTCAAGGTGTCTTAAAGTATTAAAATCAATTGAAGTAATTTTGGAATGAAGTAATTTTCATAAAGGGAGAAAAGCAACAGCTATTGTCTGCGCAGCAGGTTGCCACAAACGGGCAGCACAATTGCTACCTTACTGCGCCAGAGAGCTGGATCGATGTTTGGAGATTGTACATTCTCCCTGTCACTGTGGATTTTCTCTGGGTGCTCCGGTTTCCTCCCACATTCCAGACGTGCAGGTTTGTACGTTAATTGGCTTCTGTATTGCCGCTAGTGTTGAGGATAGAAACATAGAAACATAGAAATTAGGTGCAGGAGCAGGCCATTCGGCCCTTCGAGCATGCACCGCCATTCAATATGATCATGGCTGATCATCCAACTCAGTATCCTGTACCTGCCTTCTCTCTATACCCCCTGATCCCTTCAGCCACAAGGGCCACATCCAACTCCCTCTTAAATATGGCCAATGAACTGGCCTCAACTACCTTCTGTGGCAGAGAATTCCACAGATTCACCACTCTCTGTGTGAAAAATGATTTTCTCATTTCGGTCCTAAAAAACTTCCCCCTTATCCTTAAACTGTAACCCCTTGTCCTGGACTTCCCCAACATCGGGAACAATCTTCCTGCATCTAGCCTGTCCAACCCCTTAAGAATTTTGTAAGTCTCTATGAGATCACCCCTCAATCTTCTAAATTCCAGCGAGTACAAGCCAAGTCTATCCAGTCTTTCTTCATATGGAAGTCGTGCCATCCCAGGAATCAGTCTGGTGAACCTTCTTTGTACTCCCTCTATGGCAAGAATGTCTTTCCTCAGATTAGGAGACCAAAGCTGTATGCAATACTCCAGGTGTGGCCTCACCAAGACCCTGTACAACAGCAGTAGAACCTCCCTGCTCTTGTACTCAAATCCTTTTGCTATGAATGCCAACATACCATTCACTTTCTTCACAGCCTGCTGCACCTGCATGCCTACTTTCAATGACTGGTGTACCATGACACCCAGGTCTCGCTGCATCTCCCCTTTTCCTAATCGGTCACCATTCAAATAATAGTCTACCTTCCTGTTTTTGCCACCAAAGTGGATAACCTCACATTTATCCACATTATACTGCATCTGCCATGCATTTGCCCACTCACCCAGTCTATCCAAGTCATCCTGCAGCCTCCTAGCATCCTCCTCACAGCTAACACTGCCTCCCAGCTTCGTGTCATCCGCAAACTTCGAGATGTTGCATTTAATTCCCTCGTCCCAATCATTAATGTAAATTGTAAATAGCTGGGGTCCCAGCACTGAGCCTTGCAGCACCCCACTAGTCACTGTCTGCCATCCTGAAAAGGACCCATTCACTCCTACTCTTTGCTTCCTGTCTGCCAGCCAGTTCTCTATCCACATTAATACTGAACCACCAATACCGTGTGCTTTAAGTTTGTATACCAATCTCTTGTGTGGGACCTTGTCGAAAGCCTTCTGAAAGTCCAGATACAACACATCCACTGCTTCTCCCTTATCCACTCTACTAGTTACATCCTCAAAAAATTCAATAAGATTCGTCAGACATGATTTACCCTTCGTAAATCCATGCTGACTTTGTCCAATGATTTCACCACTTTCCAAATGCGCTGCTATCCCATCTTTAATAATTGACTCTAGCAGTTTCCCCACTATCGATGTTAGACTAACTGATCTGTAATTCCCCATTTTCTCTCTCCCTCCCTTTTTCAAAAAGGATAGAACTAGTGTACGAGTGATTGTTGGTCGGTGTGGACTCAGTGGACCGAAGGGCCTGTTTCCACACTGTAACTCTAAAACTAAACCAAACTAAACTAAATAACATGACATAAAGGCCGCTTCAGTGATGCTACAAGCCTTTGAAAATATAGTGGTCATCCAACTTCTACAGCTCCAGTTCATGTGGTGGTGATGCTGTAAGATATCTTACCAAATGTTTTGCTCAAATTACTGAAAACACTCAGTCTGTCACAATACATTTATACAATCTGTCTCCTCGACCACTGACACGCAAGTAATCAATACGCTGTGAAGAGAGATCCAGTCAGGCACCAAAGGTATACCAATGCATTAAATTCCCAGATGGGCAAGCATGCATGGCATTGACTTGTTTTTTAATAGGCATCAACCACATAATTGGGGGATTGAAGTTACATGTGGCTACACGGACCATGAATTGCATTGGTGAACTAGTTTATCACTGTGATAATTCAACAGTTTTAATGGCTGTTTACCCATGCAAGTTTGTAAATGGCCAGCATTTAAAATTAAAAAAAACACTTTGTATACAAATACAAATACCAAAATTACAAATGTAGTCCTGCATAGTTCCTGTACCGTAACCTTCTCCTTCTTCTTCTTCTTCTTGCGTATGGCATGCACAGCCTAAAGTTGTAAGACAACTTGTTCTGTTTGATCTTCTGTTTGTGCACGCCAGGTTGATTGCATTTGTTGAAACAGGGTGGACCACGTGAAGGTTGCAAGCACCGTAACTTCAGCCATCCTTTGACACTTTTCTAGGTCACCTTTAAAGAAAATATATAACTTGCATCAATTCAGCACCTTTCACATACCACACACATACTGAATCCATTCACAGTCACTGACATATGTTTGAATTGTAATCGCTGCTGTAATAAATCCAGGAAGTGATTAACCATATAACCATATAACAATTACAGCACGGAAACAGGCCCTCTCGGCCCTTCCAGTCCGTGCCGACCATTTGTTTTCCCCTAGTCCCAGCTACCTGCACTCAGACCATACCCCTCCATTCCCTTCACGTCCATATACCTATCCACTTTACTCTTAAATGTTAGTACTGATGTACTAAATGATTGTACTGAGCAAGATTGAATAAACGTTTTCTTACACTGTCCCTTGGGGTCAAGAATGATTTCCTGCTATTCTGCTTTTGTAGCTTCTCCCACAGATTATTCCATGGATGGGGCTGAAGGTGGTTCATGTAGTGCGTGAGTCATTCCCCCCTTTTCCCACTTACATAGGGATTCTGTGCCTTCTTGGTGCATGGATGGAGGTTCTCGACATCCTACCAACAGCTCCTTCTCCACTTTGAGTGTTCACCGGCTAGAGGATTCCTGGAAATCTTATCCATTTTCAAGAAGGCCCTTGATTATACCCTTGAATCTATTTCTCTAGTTTTGTTTGGTAATTCCTTCGCATAGTTGAGCCTGGAATAGAAGGACTAGTTTGGGAATCCAGTGTTGGTCATGCAAAGCCATAACCAGTCCAACACAGGCTGCTGATTGTAACTAGAGCCCCAAACTGGACATGAGCAAAGTACCACTGCCTTTCTCTTAGCTTCCTGCATCTCCAGAGTAAATAGTAAAAAAAATTGCAGAGTTTGGGATGCCATTCAGCGGCCAACATAATTTGCTAAAGTCCTTTGCCTGAGGTAGAACTACTGCCTCCTTCTCTTCCAGATTTCACGAAGGTCAAGAGAGAATAGTTAAGTGTGCTTTATTGTCATATGTCCCAGATAGAACAATGAAATTCTTACTTGCAGCAGCACAAACAGACTATGTAAACATAGTACACTGTAAACAATATAATAAATGGAAAAAAATGTTCAGTGTGTGTATTTCTATCATTTTCCATGGCTTTGACATTTCCTACAAACATTTAACATTTAACACATTCAACACAGACGACTGTGGAGGCCAAGTCAATAGATATTTTTAAGGCGGAAATTGACATTCTTGATTAGTAGTGGTGTTATGGATTATGGGGTGAAGGCAGGAAAATTGGGTAGAGAAGGAAAGATAGACCAGGCATGATTAAATGGTGGAGTAGGCTTGATGGGCCAAATGGCCTTATTCTGCTCCTAGAACTTATGAACTTAAGAACATTAAATTTAGAAATTTGAAAGATGTCTAAGTGTGGAGAAATTGTCAGTTATTTCTTGAATTATGGCACTACTCGCATATGTATCAGTCAGAGAGTCAAAGAGCACAGAAGCAGGACATTTGGCCCACCTGTTCTTTAAGCTGACCATTAAGCATTCAATTGTACTAATCATAGCTTAGTTTCTCTACATTCGCATCAACACCCTACAAGATTCTCTTATCCACCTACACTTTAGTGGCCAATTAACTCAGCAGCCAGTGGATCTTTGGAAATTGTACAAACTTCCTCGATAAGAGCTTAGGTTCGTGTGGCAAAAGGCTTGAAATCGCATCAGTGTCAGCTACTTATTTTAGTTTAGTTTAGAGATACATCTGTGGAAACAGACCCTTTAGTCCATAGCGTTCGTGCTGACATTCGATCCCTGCACACTAGCATTATCCTACACACCAGGGGCAAATTAGAATTTTACCAAGCCAAGTGGCCTACAAATGTGCAGGACTTTGGATTGTAGGAGGAAACCGGAGATCCTGGAAAAATCCCATGCAGGTCACGGGGAGATCGTACAAACTCCATGCAGACAGCACCCGTAGTCAGGATTGAACCCAGATCTCTGACGCTGTAAAGCAGCAACCCTATTGGTGCGCCAATGTGCCGCCCATAAGTAAAGTAAATGCCAAAATAATTCTATGCTTCCTTTGGAAGAAAATATGAAAATCCTTTCTTACTTAATTTTGATCGGAATTGAACAAGGTAACGAAAGGGTGAGTGGAGGTGGCAAATGACATCTCTCGTTGACCATGTGCAGAAGAGATTCGTGAGAATCAGAAAAATAAGATTTAGACGCATTATCTCTTGTCTGGGAATGTGGTGAACGGTGAATGTAAACATATCAAAATTGGGACAGAGATAAGAAAGCTTGTTTTCCTCTGTGGGAAGTTACCAGCGCCACCTACACTAGTCGCATAGAAATGTTGCAGTAAAATTTAAAGGGGCTTGTGATTGGCTCGGAGAGGAGATGGTGGTGTGGTCTGCCAAAAAGGTGAGATAGAATAATGTCAAGATGCACTTGAGTTATGTTTGACTTGTTTTAACCATCTGTTGTTGATTAAGATTAACATAAACAGAAAGTATATTATGACTATTGAATTAATTAATACCCATGTAGTAGGTGGTAGTTATAGGGAAACGTATAGCCAAGGATGAAGAATATTTTCGTATAGTTGTATCGAACAAAAAAAAGTTGTTTACGACCACCAGGGGCGCCAGGGAGATGGCAGCCCTGCCGGCAGTCTGTTCGTATTTTCTTTCTTTTTGTTATTTTTTAGTGCGTTAAAAGTTTGTCTTACTGTTCTTCGGATTGTTTTATGAGGTGTGAGGGGGGAGGGATTGTGGGGAAACCTTTTTTCAAGCGCTTACCTTCCCGGAGATGTGATCAATTTTTCGGATCACATTCTCCGGTCTCTGCGGCCTAGCCATCGATGTAGCTGGAAGCCTCCTCAGACTGTGGTGAGCCCCACCGCGGGGCGCGGACTTAACATGGGAGCTGATCCCTTGCTTGGGATCGCTCCCGCCGCGACCACCATCAAGGGCTCGCAGTCTCGGGTGAGGCTAGTCGGGAGCTCCAACGTCGCGGAAGGTTTGACCAGCCCCAATGCGAGGTTCGATCACCGGCGTGGGGGAGCTGACATCCCCCCCGATGCGGGAGCTTGATCGCCTCGACGTGGAGGGCCCGAACGCCGCCTGCTACGGGAGTCAAGATCATCCCGTCAACTTGGGCCCATGACCAAGGAAGAACAAAAGGAAGAACAAAAGGAAGAACAAAAGGAAGAGACTTGAACTTTATTTCGCCTTCCATCACAGTGAGGAATGTGTAGGAGTCAGTGGTGGATGTTCATGTTTTTTTTCAGTGATCTGTTGCTTTTAATTGTATGACCGACCTGGCCAATGAAATTCCTTGTATGTTGCAAAACATACTTGGCGAATATAGTGTGATTCTGATTCTGATTCTGATAACTGTCGGCATATTCTGTTGTAGAGTCAGAGAAATGGTGAACACTTAACTACCGCCATCTCTCCATGATATCATGCAATAAAGTCTCTTGACGCAAACCTGCTAAGTCACCGCTTTCCATTTTCCTTTAATTTCCCACTAAATTAATTTCTTCCACAGAATATGTGGTAGTCGCCAGGATCCCATTTGTAATGGGATTCAAACAAATATAAGTAGGAAATAAATGGGAATAAAAGGGAATGATAAACAGTCCTAATCAAAAGGGGGATGGGAGGGATTCCCCAGACAACCTAACTAGCCAGCTGGTTGCTCATGCTGAGCCATGGGGTGAAGCAATGCGACGTGCCTCAATGACTATTGACATGTGGCACTAACGTTGCTGGTGATTAAGTGCTTTGAAAGGTTGATCATGACGCAAATCAACTCCTACCTCGACAAAAACCTGGACCCACTGCAGTTTGCCTACCGCCACAATAGATCAACGGTGCATGCAATCTCGACGGCTCTCCACTCTGCTCTGGACCACTTGGACAACAAAAACTCATATGTCATGCTGTTATTAATAGCTCGGCATTTAATACAATCATCCCCTCCAAGCTGGTTACCAAGCTCTCAGTTCTGGGTCTTTGCGCATCCATCTGCAATTGGATCCTCAACTTCCTCATTCACAGACCATAGACTGTTCGAATTGGTGGAAAGGTGTCAGCCTCGATAACAAGCAGCATGGGAGCACCGCAAGGCTGTGCGCTCAGCCCCCTGCTGTACTCACTCTATACTCATGGCTGCGTAGCCGGTCATAGTGCGAACTCCATCATCAATTTTGCTGATGTCACCACTGTTGTGGGACGTATCACTGATGGGGATGAGTCAGAGTATAGAAGTGAGATGGATCGACTGACCAAATGGTTGCAGCACAATAACCTGGCCCTCAACGCCAGCAAAACCAAGGAACTGATTGTGGACTTTGGAAGGGGTAGGATGGGTCACACAGTCCTGTTTACATCAACGGGTCGATGGTGGAGAGGGTCAAGATCTTCAAATTCCTCGGGCGTGCATATTTCTGAAGCTCTCTTCTGGTCCAAGAACACTGATGCCATTATTAAGAAAGCACATCAGTGTCTCTACTTCCTGAGAAGTTTACGTAGAGTCGGTATGTCAAGGAGGGCTCTCTCTAACTTCTACAGGTGCACAGTAGAGAGCATGCTGACCGGTTGCATCGTGGCTTGGTTCGGCAACTTGAGCAACTTGAGCACCCAGGAGCGGAAAAGACTACAAAAAGTAGTAAACACTGCCCAGTCCATCATCGGCTCTGACCTCCCTACCATCAAGGGGATCTATCACAGTTGCTGCCTCAAAAAGACTGGCAGCATCATAAAGAACCCACACAATCCTGGCCACACACTCATCTCACCGCTAACTTCAGGTAGAAGGTACAGGAGCCTGAAGACTGCAACGTCCAGGTTCAGAAATAGCTACTTCCCCACAGCCATCAGGCTATTAAACTCAACTGAAACAAATCTCTGAACATTAATAGACATTAACTATTTATTTGCATTTTATCTCCTTATTTATTGATGTGTGTATATATTTATACTAGACTAAGTGGGACCCGTTGGGTCCCATGTCCACACGGGACCCAATGGTCCCCCGACGCAATATTTCACCTCTCCACTAATTCCAATATTGTTGGCCAGTGGGGGGGGGGGGGGGGGGGGGCTTTCTGGAGTGCTGGTATGGGTTCTTGGGGTGGCACAAATTCAAATCCAATTTCCTACCATTTCAAGCAGGGTGCAAGGCTACCAAATTCAAGTGCGGTTTCCTACCACTTCAAGCAGGGTGCAAGGCCACTGAATTCAAGTGCATTTTCCTACCACTTCAAGCAGGGTGCAAGGTCACCGAATTCAAGTGCAGTTTCCAACCACTTCAAGCAGGGTGCCAGGCCACCAAATTCAAGTGCAGTTTCATACCACTTCAAGCAGGGTGCAAGGCCACCAAATTCAAGTGCAGTTTCATACAACTTCAAGCTGGATCCAAGGCCGCCAAATTCAAGTGCAGTTTCATACCACTTTCAGCAGGGTGCAAGGCCACCAAATTCCGCCCAGTTTCATACCACTTCAAGCAGGGCGCAAGGCCGCCAAATTCAAGTGCAGTTTCATTCCACTTCAAGCAGGGTGCAAGGCCACCAAATTGAAGTGCAGTTTCATACCATTTCAAGCTGGGTGCAAGGCCACCAAATTCAAAAGCAGCTTTATACCATTTCATGCAGGGTGCAACGCCACCACATTCAAATGCAGTTTCATGCCCTTTCATGCAGGGTGCAAGGCCGCCACATTCAAATGCAGTTTCA
Source organism: Okamejei kenojei (assembly GCA_035221665.1). Lineage (NCBI taxonomy): Eukaryota > Metazoa > Chordata > Chondrichthyes > Rajiformes > Rajidae > Okamejei > Okamejei kenojei. The sequence goes on along the minus strand of CM069135.1, from coordinate 17,692,754 downwards.
TATCATTTCAAGCAGGGAGAAACCACCATAAAATCACCATAAACCCACACAAAACACCAAACTCACAGTTCAGTAGACATTCAGTGTGTTCACAGCTCAGACGGAGTCGTGACCTCTCCCAACCCCATCATGCAGAGAATGAGCACACCTACACTGCCATGTTTTATAACCCCTCCCTCTCCCACCGGAAAAGTGTGGCCTTCATGATGTGATTGACAGGAGAGAGATTCTCAACATTTTTAATACACTAATAGCACTTTTATTTTTCATTGATGGGAAGAATCCTCTGCACCTGCTGAGCAGAGGGGATTGAGTAAGATGACCAAAAATCACAACTGTAAGTGGCAGCGTTTTATCTAATATCAATATATAGTGCAAACAGGAAGTTACCCAAAGAAGCCAAGCCACCATTTGCAGTAAGTAGTGCCTTTTGACTTCAACCCAAAGCAGCCAGGTCACCATTTGCAGTAAGTAGTGCCGTTTAACCTCAACCCAAAGCAGACAAACCACCATCTGCAGTAAGTAGTGCCTTTTATCTTCAACCCAAAGCAGCCAAACCACCGTTTACAGAAAGTAATGCCGTTTAACTTCAACCCAAAGCAGCTGTAGAGAAGGTACACAGCCACCTTAAAGTCTTCACTACTTTATTAAGCATACATTATATATAGCCCTGGCTGTACGTGGTCTGTCATGATCACTAGAGAGAGAGCTAGGGGCGTGTGGGTTACAATTATATTAACTGGTGGGGGAGTGGTTAACATGGACATCGTTACTATCAATTAAAGGTGTATACACATATCATCTACATCCTTCCTCTACTAAAACAAACAGTGAGTGACAGGGCGACCACGTCTCATGCGCTAGGGTGAATTCAAACAGTAAAGCACAGGAATACAGGATCACACGTAATCGCCGTAACGGACCGGCGGCCTGACGAGGCGACCAGACCGGGTCCGCACCTCGCCATCACCTCCTTCCCCGACGGGAACAAGCGGGGATGCCAGGGCATGGTGGGGGCTACGGACAGGAGAACCCCTTGGCGACGAAGGCATCGGGGGGGACGGTGAAGAGAAGGGCGAGGAAGCCAGAGAAAGCGGAACTGCAGCAGGGAGACGTTCAGGAGGAGGACGAGGGGAGATTGGCCCCAGAGGAACGGGCAAAGCACTGGGCCGCGACAGTGGCAGCGGGGGGGCATACAGAGCCGCCGGGGGAGGGAGAGGCTCGTTCACGAGCTGGAGATGCTGGCAGGACCGGCGGTACACCCTTCCGTCGTGGTTGACAAGGTATGAACGAGGGGAACCGGCAGAACCGACGACCACGGCCAGCTTGGAATGGCCAGAAGAGGACCACATACGGACGACCTGGCCGGGGAGAAGAGGGCAGAGGACACGGCAGGACCTGTCATGGGAACGCTTCTGGATACTGTGTTTTTTGGCAATGCGTTTCCGGACCAAGGCAGGTTTAAAGACGGAGAGGGACAGGGACTGCTGAGACACCGGGACCGTGGGCCTCGTGACTCGGGACATGAGTCGCTGAGCCGGGGAGCCCAGGGCATGGTCACGGGAGATGTTGCGGAGGTTCAGCAGGGCCAGGTAGATGTCGGAGCAGGATAGGCGGCAACGTTCCAACAATCCTTTAGCACTGCGGACCGCGCGTTCCGCCAGTCCATTGCTCTGCGGGTAATCCGGGCTGCTGGTGTAATGACGAAGGTTCCATCGTTCGGCAAAAGCGCGGAACTCGGCACTGGTGAACTGGCTGCCGTTGTCCGACTGCAGGCTGGCTGGAGACCCGAAGGTGGCAAAGTGACGGTGCAACTTGTCGATGACCGCGGAGGAAGAGAGGGAGTGGAGCTGGTCAACTTCAAACCAGCTGGAGTAAGAGTCGACAAGCACCAGGAAGTGCTTTCCGTGCCACTCGAAGATGTCGGTTGCTAGCGCAGACCAGGGCAGGTCAGCAGCTGGCTGCTGCAGGAGCGGCTGCCGCTGTTGCTGCGGAGCGAGGCAGTTGCAGGTAGGGCACGCGGAGACTCTATCCTGGAAGTAGCGAGGCATGTCAGGCCAGAAAAACTGGCTCTGAGCGATGGAAAGGGTCGCTTCGGCCCCGGGATGGCCATGATGAGCAGTTTTGAGGTATTGTTCTTGGAGTGCTGCGGGCACCACCACCTTGTGCCCCTTCACAATCTCACCATCACGCAGCACCAACTCGTCACGAACCAAGAAGTAAGGCACCGCTGCGGCCGGCAGGGAAGAACGGCGGTCTGGCCAACCCTGCCTGATGATCGCAGCCAGCTGTTGTAGCGAAGCGTCAGCCGCCATGTGCTTGGCCAGGGACTTCAACTGACCAGAGGGCACGAAGTTAACGTTCAGGACTATCAGATCGGACGCCTCGTACGGATGTCGGGTTGTGGATGAGAGAGGCGCCCGAGACAGCGTGTCAGCAACAAACATGTCCTTGCCCTTGCGATAAACCACTGTGAAAGTGAAGCGTTGTAGCTGGAGCATCATGTGCTGGAGCCGGGGGGAGGCCATGTGTATCGGCTTGTTGAGGATGGTGACCAGAGGCTGGTGGTCCGTCTCGACAGTGAAGCAGTTGCCCAGGATATAGTCTTTGAATTTGGAGCAGGCAAAGACAACCGCCAGCAGCTCTTTCTCAATCTGGGCATAGTGTTGTTCAGCGGTCGTCATTGTGCAGGATGCGTAGGACACAGGCAGTTGCACCCCGTCATGGATCTGCAGGCAGGCGGCCCCGAGGCCAAACTTAGATGCATCACACGTGAGAACGACGGGGCGCTGGAGGTCGAAGTACTTCAGCGTTGGCATGCTGATCAGCTTAGATTTGAGGGTGTCAAATGCTCGCTGGTGTTGCGGGAACCAGGCCCAGGCAGTGTCCTTTTTCACCAGATCCCGCAGAGGGGCACTCTGTTCGCTCAGGTCGGGGATGAACTTTCCCAGGTAGTTGACCATGCCCAAGAAGCGCTGCAGGCCAGGCACGTCAGCAGGTGCAGGCATCTCGGATATTGCGGCCGTCTTCTGCGGGTCGGGCTTCAGCCCCGATGCCGTGAAAACATGCCCCACGTAGGTGAGCTCAGGGACCCGGAATCGGCACTTCTTCGGGATGAGCTTCAGGTTGACCTCCCGGGCCCGCTGCAGCACCTGGCAAAGGTGGTGATCGTGCTCAGCGACATTCTTCCCATAAACCAGGATGTCATCGACAATGATGGCACACGGAAGTCCAGCAAACAGTTGTTCCATGGTCCTTTGGAACACCTCGCTGGCAGAGTTGATCCCAAACGGCATGCGGAGGAAGCGATACCTGCCGAAGGGCGTGCTGAAGGTCGTCAGGTGCGAAGATCGCTCGTCTAGAGGTATCTGCCAGAACGAACTCTTGGCATCAAGAACCGAGAACACGGTGGCAGGGCCGACCTGTGCAGCAACATCCTCCACCGTCCGCATGGGATAGTGCGGGCGCCTGATGGCCAAGTTCAAGTCCTTAGGGTTGATGAAGATCCATATCTCGCTCTTGTCTTTCTTCGCAGCGACAACCATAGTAGAAACCCACCGGGTGGAGTCCGTTACTGGCTTCAGGATGCCCGTGGCCACCATCTCGCGAAGAGCAGACTCGACCTTGCCCCTCATGGCAAAGGACACACGGTGCGGGGGACGGACGACCGGCGTGATGTCGGGATTGAGGGCAATCCTGTAGCTGCAGGGCAACATCCCCAGCTTCGAGTCAAACCGGTCCGGGAATACGGCCAGCGGGTTCAGGGGTGCCTCCACCAGGTGGACATCACTGTGGAAGCTCACCAATCCGAGGTTCTGGCAGGCCTCCACGGTGAGCAGGGGGTCACATTTACCATCTAGCAGGAAGAAAGAGAGGGGCCGAGTGGTCTTCAGCACCTTGCAGTGAAGAGCGGCCCTCCCCACAGGAACAAGTACGCCACCCCCATAGGCACGCAAAACAGCACTGTCTGTGGAAACATGCTCATTATTTCTTATCTTCCTGAACAGGCTTGTTGATATAACATTGGCAACAGCCCCCATATCCACCTTAGCAGAGAAGGCCATGCCATTCAGCGTGACTCGGACGGTCGGGTCTGTTATCAGAGCAGCTGCACCTCGCAAGGAAAACACACTCAGCTCGCTCTGAGAAGAGTCAGGGTCAGACGGGGGAAGATCATCGTGCTGGAGATGGGAACCAGACGCTGTATCATCACGTGTCAGGTAGCGAGACGGTTTCTGCTGTGGCTGTGCAGGGTTCCCACGGGAACGGCATGCTGCCGAGAAATGGTTGGGCTTGTTGCAGAAATTACAGGTTTTCACCCAAATGTTTGTTTGACGCACTACTGGGCACACATTAAAACGGTGTGAGACAAAGTTACAATTTGGACATCGTTGAGGCGGTCTGGAGCCCTGCAGTGGTCTTACCCTCTGTTGCCGGGGAGCATTGTACTGGCGACCAGCGAGACTGGCTGTGTGGACCACAGGGTCAGGTACAGCGGAGGAGACAGCCTCAGATAAACGAGAGGCATGCAGCGCCTCATCGAATGTCAGATCAGGCTTACGCAGCAGCTCAAAGCGCAGCGTATCATCCCGTAGACCAAAGACCAAGATGTAACGGGTCAAAGTATCAGGGGTCAGAACATGCAGGTCACATCGGCGAGCCAGTTGGCGCAGTGCGGCCACAAAATTGTCAATAGATTCCCCAGGGTTTTGGCATCTGGAGAATAGTTTGAAACGCTCTAAGATGTGGTTAGTGGGAAGGTCACACATCGCCGTAAATTTAGCAAGCAGACAATCCGGGTCCTGGATACTCTCACCCCGTCCATAGATGAACGACTCCGAACGCTCGAGCGCTTCGGGACCAGCTAGGTTAAGCAGCAGGGAAGCCTTGACAGCGGGGGCCACAGCAGGGTGGGCGATGGCAACATAATGCTCAAAGTCCCGTCGGAACACACTCCAGCGATGAGTGATGTCTGCATCAAAGACTAGGATGTCAGGTTTACGACAGGCAGAAGCCATCACGGCACAGGGAGGGGGTACTGGGACTAAGAAAATAAAACGCGATAGACTGGAGACACAGAAAGAAGCACTTCTGACGCCATGTAGAGAAGGTACACAGACACATTAAAGTCTTCACTACTTTATTAAGCATACATTATATATAGCCCTGGCTGTACGTGGTCTGTCACGATCACTAGAGAGAGAGCTAGGGGCGTGTGGGTTACAATTATACTAACTGATGGGGGAGTGGTTAGCATGGACATCGTTACTATCAATTAAAGGTGTATACACATATCATCTACAGCAGCCAAACCAGCATTAGCAGTAAGTAGTGCCTTTTTACTTCAACCCAAAGCAGCCAAACCACCATTTGCAGTAAGTAGTGCCTTTTAACTTCAACCCAAAGCACCCAAGCCACCATTTGCAGTAATGCCTTTTAACTTCAACCCAAAGCACCCAAGCCACCATTTGCAGTAGTGTCTTTTAACTTCAACCCAAACCCGTCAAACAAACATTTGCAGGCAGTGCCTTTTCACTTCAAATCAACCATATTTTCATTTTCAAACCACATTAAGGGCACTCACAGTTGAGTAGACATGTGTTCAGTGCTATTCAAAGCTCAGAGAGACCTGAACCTCTGGCTTCCTCCATCTTGCAGAGACTAAATGAGACACACCACTTCCTGGTTTTATAGTCCCTCCCCCTCCCTCTAGCAGGGGCAGCAGAGAGAATGTAGATTTTTTAATAAACATTAATATCTCTCTGACTTTTCATCGATGGGAAAAAACCTCTGGTCCAGGAAGGCGGAGGCGGGCTCTGAGCGAGCTTGGCCAAAAATGACGGCCGTAGGTGGCGGCGTTCTTTCAGAAATCACAACACAGCGATCCAAAAGCGGTCAAGATCAGACTTTTAATAATATAGAAAATGGTTTATGGACTCACTGATATGTTCTGAATTCATGCCTACTATATTCTGTTGTGCTGAAGCAAAGCAAGTATTTCATCTGGGACACATGACAATAAACTCTCTTGACTTGACTGGACGAGAAGATAAATTGAAGCAGGTGCCCTAAAGCGCGCTATATAAATTGAAAGGTGACTTTGAGGTTTGTGGACGGAGTAAAACCAGAGCACACAAACTGTAAATAGTATATATAAGAAATTGTCCGTGGAAGCCTAACTTTTGTTTTGCAGACTTGAGAAAAGAAGATGGGAGGCAACAGTAGGCGATCGGAGAAATCTGATCCCACTGCTTGAGAAAGGCCTAAGGAAAAGAAGCAGGTGGTCCAGAATGGAAAGATGCAGATAAGAGAGAACACTGCCAAGGTGATAAAAGGACCATAAGATACCGGAAAAAAGTAGGAGATCCCATTGTCACACAGGATCGCCAGCAGAGGTTGTAATAAAAAAGAACAAAGATAACCAATGTGTGGTAAATTTTTGTAGTAATCTATATGATCGATCAAATGGAGATTGGCTGGCCGGAGAAAGTTTTAAGCTATCTCTGTCCTACTTATCAGAATCAGAATCAGAATCAGAATCACACATTATTCGCCAAGTATGTTTGGCAACATACGCGGAATTTCATTGGCCAGGTCAGTCATACAATTAAAAGTAACAGATCACTTATCTCTAAAAAATAAATGGTTTGGCGACATGGGAGCAAAATTAATATTTGCAGTGGCGGAGTTATTAGGCATAGTTGGAGTGCTGTATATAAAATTGATAGAAACAATAAGGAAATGGGCAGAGACGGTGAATAGACACCAGCCCCTCGGATGAGGAGAAAGCAGGTGTTAAGCAAAATGAGGGTCATGACAGACCTGTGCCTATAATACCAAAGCAAGTGGCAGCAATGTATCCCCGACTCCCTGTAGAAAAGGCACACCCCCCGGTAGAGGATGAATTTGATGATGTGTTGATGATAGCGGCTGCATTATGCCAGCGGCAACCTCCGTATAACCCGGCGTATATAGAAGGAGAACAGGTCGCTGCTCCGTCTTGTGCTGAGGCTCTGTTTCTACCTCTGGCGTCTGACGAGTCAAGCAGAAGCAGATAGTACCACTGAGAGGGGACCTGATACATGATTAAGGAGTTGTCAAAAATGTATCAAAAAGAAAGATGAGCAAACAAAGCTCCAGATGATGTGCGTAGGAGAAGATTCCATGCCCGAGTCACTGATACAATCCGCCCGTATTATGATAGGAGAAGTCCCGGTGTTGAAACGACTGGACCCCAGCTGAAGCTAGAGGCATGGTTGCCGAAACTCCAGATCCCATAAGAAAGTCCAATGCAATTTTTAAATTGGTTAAATTATGTGCAGCATTTACAGCCCCCTCCCTGGGGTTGTGCAAATGCTGCTGAAATTTGCATATGGAACCTCATGGGCTACCCTAAAAGATGGGTTTGCAGTTCCTCCCGGAGAAAATTGAGATTGGAGAGGAAATGATGATCGGAAGATTGAGGGAAATGAGTTCCTCACTCACTGGTTGGCCACAGAAGAAAGGGGGCTATAATGGACAGGTGGTGCAATGTTTGCAACACAAAGACGATCCCAGATTTTATAGCCCGATTTAGGAGTAAGTGGGAGGAACACAATGGGCCTCTGGCTGTTCAAACTTTAGTAAATGGTTTGATTCCCCAACAGGCTCAAACTTATAAACTGGTTAATCTAGAATGGCAAAAGTGGGAAAGTGTGATCACTGCGCTCGTGAACACGGACAGGGAGGGATTGTTTGCCCAGGTGAAAGAGCTGAAACCCAAAACAATGGGACAGTATTCCACAGGGAGAGGGAGCTGGGAAGGAGGAGGAAGTGGTGGAGGTAGGGGCAGAGGAAGTGGACAATGGCAGATGAGAGATACACCACGAGGTACGTGCTGGAGATGTGATGAGAAAGGGCATTGGGCTCAAGATTGCAGATGTTCCCCACAGCTGCAGCAAGGGAACTCCCAACAGGGAGGGGATCCAGCCCTGCTCCCCTTCTCATTCAGTAATGCCAATCCATCAGCATAGGGACGCCGCGGAGGTATGGTGGAACGGGTGGCTGTGATCAGATTGTCTAAAGCAATGGAAGAAGAACCCATAGCTACAGTCAAGATAGGTGACTGTCATTTAGACCTTCTGGTCGATACCGGAGCCACTATGTCATCTGTACCCCCCTCCGTGGACATACCCGTCAGTCAGTCAGTCAAATGTTAATACTATTGGGGTTGTCGGTGTCCCCTTTATCATAACCCACTCATATAGAGGTAAATGGCAAGCCCCTTACTAATGCATTTATACTCTCTAGAATGGCCACACTCCCGTTACTGGGAAGACAGGCTCTGTGCAAACTGGGAGCAAACTTACACTGCACCACAGATGGTATGTTTATAGAACTCCCTCAAATGCGGACCCATCAATTGCTAAATTTAATTAATGAGGAAGAACAAGGGCAAAATACACCCATCCTATACTGTTGGCAATTGAGTAGCAACCCGTTCAGTCAATTGGTCAGTTGACTCTATTGTGCTCTACAGAGAGTGCAGGATTCAAAAGGCCAGTATTTACAGAATTTTGTCGAAAACCAGCCGAGAACATAAGCAAACGCATTGCACTGCATTGTATATGCGCCTCCCTAATCCTGCCTACCAGGAAAAAGTCTCCCCCTGGTTGAATAAACTCGAAACAATTAGCAGTGACCCCTTATTTGTTCTTTGGGGTCCCGGGATTAGGAATAATGGTCCACCTCTCTGAAAACCAAAGGGATTGATTTGAAATGGGATGCAGCAATGATCTTGAGGAATGTCAATTATCAGAGTGGTCTACTTTGATCCAGTACGCTGAGGACCTTTTTGGTGAGAGGTCCTGATTTTAAAGCAGACTCAATAGAGTATCCCTGGAAATATTACGGTTCTGCCAGCCCAGAGTACAGTATCTGGGATTCCAGCTGCAGGAAGGCAGAAGGAGACTCAGAAAAGATAAAATAAAAGCAATAGAGAATGTACCAGTCCCGAAGATGAAGAAGTACATTCTCTCCTTCTTAGGTATGGTGGGTTACTGCAGACAATGAATCCATGACTACTGGGAACTAGATGCAGTATTGCATTCAGCCACCTTGCAGACTGAGCCCTCCACAGTAAAATGGACTACAGAAAGGGACCAGGCGTTTAGATATCTGAAGAACACTATGGTTAATGCTCGGGATTGCCAAATTATAAAAAACCCTTTCAACTATATGTAAATGAAAAATAAGGGTTTGCAACTGGGGTCCTGGCTCAAGAACGTGGAGGGGGGAAAAAGACCAGTAGCCTATTATTCCATGGCTTTACCAGCTGTAGTAAATGGCACGCCAGCTGATTGCGAGCTGTAGCGGCAACGGCTACGATGATAGAAATATCAATCCCCATCGTTCTTGATCACCCGTGTGTAGTGACTGTTCCTCATGATGTGATGTTATTATTGAACTCTGCGGCCACACATCATTTCACAGCCTCTAGAACAGGAAATGATGTGATCTTTTATCACATCTGAACTATACTTATCAGCGATCGCCTGCTATAAACCCAGCTACCTTTGTACCACTGTCAGAAGAAGGATGTGACCATAATGATTATTGCTTGTAGAAGCCACTGCCACTCTACGGCTGGACTTACAGAGTCATCCAATTGATAATCCTGTGCAGGTCCTATTTACCATTGGCTCTTTGCACCGACCCAGTGATGACAGATTATTAGCAGGATATGTGGTGGCCACACCATACTAAGTCCTGGAGGCAGATGCTTTACCATCTGAAACGTCCGCTCAGGCAGCTGAGCTGTATGCCCTGACTCGTGCCTGCATATTGGCAAAAGATAAAAGTGCTAATATCTACACCGATTCTCGCCATGCGTTTGGGGTTGTACAAGACTTTTGGCAGTTATGGAAAAATAGAGGATTCATCACATCAACGGGAAAGACTATTAAGCATGATAAACTGGTCTTAAATTTACTGGATGCTATCCAATTGCCACAGCAAATCGCAGTTATTAAATGTGAGGCTCATACATCATCGAATGATGATGTGTCAAAGGGAAACAGATCAGCTGATTATGTAGCCAAACGGATTGCCCTCAGGCAAACCCCACAAGTACAAGCAGTTAAAATTGAATCAGCAGCACAAAGAAAGCTCCCGGTTAGCATTGAAGTAGCCCAGTTGCAGGATTCCCAAAGCTTAGCATTGCTCCAGGAGAAGAATTCCTGGTCCACCCTGATGCTCAGGTAGTTTGTCCAAGGAGCCTATTTTTGTCCCTGTCTCAGCTAGCCCATGGGCAGGCTCACATGGGAAAAAGGGGTGGATGGCACACGCATTGTCCCGGTAATGGTATGCACCAGGTATATCAGTTATAATGATAAAGTTGCAAGAACATGTCTGGTGTGTCAACAAAATAATAGAGGGAAGACGACTGCGATATTTGATCACCTGCCACAATCTGAATTGCCTTTGAGAGTTTGCAGATTGATTTTGTGCATATGCAAGCAGCAAAGGCTTTTAAGTACATTCTGTTCATAGTTAATATGTTCTCCATATGGGTGGAAGCACACCCCACAAGGAGGGATAGTGCGAGGACGGTAGTCAATATTTTAATTAAAGAAATAATACCTAGATTCGAGAATACCCATGGGAATAAACAGTGCTAGAGGAACTCATTTTACCAATAAATTAGTTCTGAACCTGTCGAAGGCTCTTGGGTTGCAGTGGGAATTACACGTACCATATCAATCACAGTCCTCAGGGATGGTAGAAAGAGTAAAAGCGGAAATAAAAGCTAGTTTGGCCAAGGTATGCCAGCAAAATAGGCTGTGGTGGCTAGATGCCATGCCCATAGTGATGTATGCCGTGAGGAATCAGAAAAATAGAAACTTACACCCCACGAGATATTGATGGGGCGACCTTGAACAACAGGAACCCGGAGCCCGATGAGTCCTGAGAAGGTAGCCCTGATATGGTGCAATGAAAAAATCCTTAAGAAATGCTCAAGCCATGTGTGAAACAGTGGATACAATCTATGAAAGTTAAGCAGGCACAGGTCCCACCGGCAAAAGGAAATATGCACCCGTTTAAATCAGGAGATCAGCTTTATGCGCGACAAAGATTGAAAAGGACCATATTTAGTGCTGCTAACAACATGGACAGCAGCAAAAGTAAAAGAAAAACCCCGATTGGATACAGGCCACCAGATGTAAACTGCATCACTCAGACGGAACCCTCGAGGAGAAGGAAGCACATGAGCAGTAAAATGTTGTAGTGATAAGATGATAATAAAAAGTGTCAAAATGTAGACATATTCCTTATTAACTATCTTTGTAGTATTAAATACTTATGGATATACTAATATTATATGGGATCATAGAGGACATAAGGATAAAGTGAGGCATCTTGATAGTTACGAGAAACAGGATGAAAGTAGAAGTTGGACTATGAAATTCAACTACCAAATTTCACACAGGACACAGTGATCACACTGCTGAGAGAAACAGGCTTCCTTATCTGAGTGGGATGATTAGGATGTTGCGTTTGTGCCCATATCCCTACCCATGCTGAAGAAGTATCCCCTTTCGAGCTATTCCATTTGTTGTGTCCAAGGTTGCTGAATGGCTATTTAGACGAAACCATTCAGGAGACTTCTGACGTAAGAGAATGGTCCTCAGCAGGCTCTTATTTGTGTATGTTCAAGGACTGGTTCCAACCAGATTATAATCGGACATGCCTCCATTTTGCACCTAATTAATGAAACCATAATATAAGTGTTGATCTTAAAGATCAACAAGGAGGGAACTGTGGAAGAAAATATTAAAATCCTTTCTTACTTAATTCTGATCGCAAGGTAATGAAAGGGTGTGTGGAGGTGGTAATTGGCATCTCTTTGACCAGGTGTAGAAGAGGTTCATGGGAATCGGAAAAATAAGATTTAGACACATTACCTCTTGTCTGGGAATGTGTTGATGGCGAATGTAAACATATCAAAATTAGGACAGAGATAAGGAAGCTTGTTTTTCTATGTGGGAAGTTACAGTAGACCACCCGTGCCCTCTATCACTAGTAACATAGAAATGTTGCAGTAAATGGGGGGCTTATGATTGGCTCAGAGAGGGGTTGGTGACGTGGTCTGCCTAAAAAGTGAGATAGAAATAGATAAGATGCCCTTGTGTTATGTTTGACTTGTATTAAGCATCTGTTGTTGAATAAAAATAACATAAACAGAAAATATATTATGACTAATTAAATAATTAATACCAATGTAGTAGATGGTAAATTTTGGAAAACATACAGCCAAGGACGAAGTATATTTTCGTATAGTTGTATCTAACAAAAAATAAAAGTTGTTTACTGCACAGTATAACTGTTGGCTAATTCTGATGTAGAGTCAAAGAACTGGTGAGCAGTTAATTGCCGCCATCTCCCCATGAAATCATGCAATAGAGTCTCTTGAAGCAAACCTGCAAAGTCACCTCTTTTACTTTTCCTTTAATTTCCCTCTAAATTAATTTATTCCACACTTCCCATGGGGACAGGGGATGTTGACTGATGGATGATGGATCATTGGATGGATCCAATGCATGCTGTAGATTTACCATTGGGTGGGCTCAGTTTGAACTGGTTGTTCTGGAGACAGTGACAGTGGAAGATCGGACATGAGCACAACGGGTCGATATTGTTAGTTAGTTGGTAGGACATCAGGTGCCACGCTGGTTAACCAAACTCAACCATAAACTCTTCATGCCATACCCTTCAGCACGCATGCCACGGTAGATGACTAGGGGATCACAGTCTGAGAGAACCTCCAGTGGATTGCTGTGAGAACCACAGGTACAGTTGCACCATTTCATTGTGTTGCAAATTCCACTCCAGTTTGCCCCAATCAGTGGCATGTTTTTGACCGATGCATTGTTTTTGAGTCCCTATCAGGAAACTCCTCTGTAACAGAAAATCTGGTCAATAAAACATCATTATTACTGTGGAGAAATTAGCTGGTGTGCTTCAATTACATTATAACTTTATCCTCAACTGTGGAAGGCTTGATTGTAATCATGTATAGTATTTTCACTGACTGGATAGCACATGATAAAGAAACTATTCACTGTACCTCGGTACACGTGACAATAATGAACTAAACTCAACTAAAACTAGCAGAAAGTGTACTTTAAAATAATTTGATTGACAATAAAGCCTCAGGGATAACCTGAGATCACAAGAAGCACTGTAGAAATTAAAATTCTTCTCAAAGCATATACTTGGTGGATCACAAGTGGTCGAGTACAGAAAACAGTCATGGATGCTGCAGCATCATATGTTAAGGGTTAAGGAAAGATATTAGGCGCAGTTGAGTGTTTGAAGAATATTATGATTGATCGGCCACTGCTTTCATCTAACATCTAGGTTTTGATGAGACAGAACAAATAATTGTCAGAATCCCCTTCATAACGTTTCTTCATCACTAAGATTACTTGAGGCAAAGCTCTACCGACCATAATTGATTTTGAGAGGAGAGTTATGAAAGGACAACCGCCAGCAGTCTGCCAGTGAGGCCTGTCGAGAATCAATTCCAACAACTCACGGCTTCTCCCGCTAATAAGGACAAACAAACCAAATGTGTGATTAATACTCCAGCAAAATCTTCCCCTGACTGTCAGAGGGGGCAAATTAAGGGAAAATAAAACAAATTGACTTCTCAAAGATGAAGCTCTCTGATACCAGAAGCGCAAAAAGAGTTCATTAAAGTTTAGGTTGGAAGGAACTGCAGATTTTGGTTTATACCAAAGATGGACACAAAATGCTGACGTAACACAGCGGGTCAGGCAGCATCTCTGGAGAAAAGTCTGTTTATCTTCATTAAAGTTTAGCTTCATCGTCTAGAAATGGCTACACACAACTTCCTGCTCGTCCTGGAAAATTACTTGAACTCAAAACAATTTGGGGGCACAAGAGACTGCAAATGATGCAATCTTGAAAAATAAACAAAGTGCTGGATGAACTCAACAGGTCAGGCAGCATCTTCGGAGCGTAATGCAGAGGCCTTACTTTACTCCTGATTCAAAAGGTCGTCCTGTCCGTTTCTCTCAACAGATGCTGCCTGACCCGCTAAGTTCCTGTCGCAGAACTATCGCAGTTGTGCTAGCTGTCATCCGAGTCAAAAACTAAGCAAACCCAACCCTCTGTTCCCCAGTCTCTTCTTTAAAATGTTCTCGGTAAGTTTTTTGTTCAGCAAAGCTTTCCTCAAATGTCAAATCTCAAATTTCCTCCAATGTTCCAATTGCGCAGAAGCAAAATATTGCACGTCTCAAATCTGAAATAAAACAGAATGAAGGGAACACTCAGCTGGTCAGGCAGCAGGTGTAGAGAGAAAAACAGTGTTAACCTTTCAGATCAAAGACCTTAATTAATTCACCATTTCTGATAAATGAACTTCATCCTGAAACATTAATTGTCTACAGATGCTACGTGGCCCGCTGAGTGTTTCATGCTTTCCTTGTTATATTTTCCTTCACTCAGACTAATGATTAATGCCAACCAATTTGTGAATTTCAAGCAGGCACATAAGGAAGTGGAAGTCCTGATGTTGTTGAAAGATTCCAGCTGGTGATTCAGTCACTGGGCTGCAGTGCAGGATTCGCGTGGAGCACAAGCCGGCCACCATTCCCCAGAACTGTCACTGGAAGAATATGCTCACAGACCCTGTGCTCAGTTACACCTGATACAGCACCCTCCTGCCATTTATTACAGTTACGTGGAAGAAAGGCAAGCAAGAAATAGATAGGCGTGTAGGAAGGAACTGCAGATGCTGGTTTATACTGAAGATAAACACAAAGTGCTGAAGTAACTCGGCAGTTCAGGCAGCATCTCTGTAAAGGATAGGTGATGTTTTGGGTTGGAACCCAAATTCTGACTGCCCAGAAATAGGGTTCCGACATGAAACATCACTCATCCTTTATCTCCCGAGATGCTGCCTGAACCGCTGAGGTATTGTGGCACTTTGTGTCTATCTTCAGTGTAAACCAGCATATGCAGTTCTTTCCTACACATTTTGTGTGCTCCACTACAAAATCTCCTCAGGGTATGCCTACCTTGAAGAGTTTACACTCTGAAGAAAGGTCACCCATCCTTTACCTCCAGGGATGTTGCCTGACCCATTGAGTTACTCTAGCACTTTGTCTATCTTCAAGTAACAGGTAGGTGATACTTTAGAAAAATATTTGCATTGGTTGCAATATTTTAAAATGATTTTCAATATTTTTATTTTTTTTAAATTTTGTAAAGCTTGTAATGTCAGGGACGGTCAGAAAATAACTGAAAACGTTGATGTTCAGCAAAGGCTTTGTCCTCTGTTTTGTGGGGGGGGGGGGGGCATGGGGAGTGGGGGGGGGGGTGCTGTCCGTTCCCACATGACTCCAGTTACATGTACTGGGTTCACTGCTTGCGCAGAACAGAGAAATTCAGGGTCAAGGCATTTCAGTAAGTTCAATTTAAAGTTCAAGGTATAAATAGGTAGGAAGCAATTGCAGATGCTGGTTTACACCAAAGATAGACACAAAAATGCTGGAGTAACTCAGCGGGGCAGGCAGCATTTCTGGAGAAGAGGAATGGGTGACATTTCGGTTCGAGACCCTACTTCAGAGATAAATAGGTAGACAAAAATGCTGGAGAAATTCAGCGAGTGAGTCAGCATCTATGGCACGAAGGAATAGGTGATGTTTCGAAGGGTCTCAACCCGAAACGTCGCCTATTCCTTCGCTCCATAGATGCTGCCTCACCCACTGAGTTTCTCCAGCTTTTTTTGTCTACCTTCGATTTTTCCAGCATCTGCAGTTCTTTCTTAAACAATAGGTATCTATAGGCATGTGCACAACTAACATGCATCTAGTGATAAAAGGAAAATCCCGGCCAATGTCCCTACACATGGGACAGTGTCAGGTCACAGTTCGGAAAAGTAAGTGAAGGAGAAAGGCGACAGAGTGGCGCAATAGCAAAGTTGCTGCCTTACTGCACCAGAGACCCGGGGTCGATCCTGACTACAGGTGTTGTCCGTACGGAGTTTGTACAATTTCCCTGTGACTGCGTGGGTTTTCTCCGGGTGCTGCGGTTTCCTCCTACATTCCACAAGACGTGCAGGGTTGTAGGTTAATTGGTTTCTGTAAATTGTCCCTAGTTTTTAGGATGCAAAACTGGGATACATTAGAAGCAGTGCACAGGTGATCGTTGTCAGTGTGCACTCGATGGGCCAAAGAGTCTGTTTACACACTGTATTTCAAAACAAAACCTAAACAAAGAAAGGTTCCGCTCGAAGCATTGCATGTCCATTCCCTCCCCAGATGTTTCCTGACCCGCCGAGTTCTTTCAGTGCTTTGTATTTTGCTCAACACTTCTGTAAAGTTATTACTAAATGTTAACCAGTTAAAAGCTGCCCCATTAATGAAAGTTGTTGTTAGAATGATGGAGGAGGATACATATAGGGAAATTAGCATTTGAATATTGCCCTCAGTTCTGTGAGGCAGGAATATTCTCTTATATAGTTTTTTATGGTCTCATATAAACTTTGAGATTATTCCATTTCAAAAGAAAACCTGCGTGGAAAAGGTTCATACTTGTATACTGCAGCCTGTTTGTCAGTAGGCAGGAATAAACAACTCATTTATACTGTAGCTTTTTGTGTCAATCTTCGGTTTAAATCAGCATCTGCAGTTCCTTCCTACACAACACATTTTTAAAGTGTTCCTAGAGTTGAATGATTTACTTGAGCAGGCAAGCAGAATTCCATAAAGCTGGATGTAAAATAAATGGCAGAATAGTAATTCTTTGGATATATCAGTGCTGAATGCTGCATGGGCTTTAACACATTTATGATCACTTCAGTGATTAAATGGAAGACGTTACATTTATGTATGAGAAAAGACTGAGCCAGATGACTTGTTGGAGGTCTTCATGATTATGAATGGGGTTGATAAAGTTAGAAATAGATATGTCTCCATTTAATGGGAAATTTAAAACTATGAGCCATAAATATAAGAGAGTTGTGAATAAATCTAATGAGATCAGTAGCTTCCATGCGTAGACGCCAGTGAGAGCAGGAGCCTCAGTATTACATGGAACAATTGTGGAGAGTAGCGTAGATGGTTTTAACAAGAAGTCAGACAGTACTTCAGGGAGGGAGTGGGAGTGGGAGGCGGGGGCTCATGGGGTACACCAGTTGGGTTGAATGCTTTGTTTCTGTGCTGTACAGCTGATATAACCACAAAGACAGGAAGAGTTTCTGCTTCACTCTGCGCTGAACAGAATGAATTATATATGAGGATTGGGGAATTCCTTCTATTCCAGACAGCAAATAACTCAAGGTGCAGAGTTACTGAACAGGCAGGATAATCTTCCAAAACTAGTTGGGTTTTTTTGGAACAGTGTCAGCAGATTGGAAAGCAGCAGGTGCAACACCATTACTTATGAAAGAAAGGAGAACAACTCATCAGTTATCCCAGCATCAGTGGTCAGAAAGACATCAGAATCCATCTATCATATGGTTACTAAGCACTCAGAAAATCACTAAATGATTAGACAGTATCGATGTGATTCCTATTTCATAACGTTTAATGAACCAGACCTTGCAGATCTGGTCTTCCACTCAATGCCATTTCTAACACTATCACTAATTCATTGATTCCCTTCATTCCCAGAATTACATCCAGCTATATAACAACTCCAACTTGAAAATGGTGCCAAACCTGATGTCTCTGTACACAGTCTCAGTACACTTGTTCAGTATCTAAGCTGTGCTTATGTATAGTGATACTTGTACTGAACTATACGAAAAATAATTTCACTGTACCTCGGTATACGTGACAATAAAGTACAATTGAACCATTAAACCATTTGAATTAAAATGACTCCAAAGCCTCTTCAGTTCTCTAAGGTAGACAATTCCAAAGCTTCTCCAACCTTTGATTGAAGACATTTTTCCTCATCTTAGTCCTAAATGATTAACCCCTCATTCTGAAACTATGGGCCCTGGTCATAGAATCCTTAGTTGAAGGAACAAGTATCTTGCATCTGCCTTGTCAAGCATTTTAGGAACTCCATGAATTTCAATGAGATCACCTTTCATTCCTCTGAACTGAAGAGAATATAGTCCCAGTTGTTTAATCTTCATGAGGCAAATCACCATCCCTGGAACAAGTCTAAGAAACATTCACTGCACTCCATCTCACAGTAAGTACATTTTTTTAGGTAATAACACCAAAATTGTATGCAAAATCCAAACGAGGTCTCCTCCATAATTGCATTCGGACTTTCTTACTTCTTTAATAAAATGTTCTCATAATAAAGACAGATTGTCACAAGAGTGCAAATGCTGGAAGCTGACTGACCCATGTTTGTTTGTTTGTTTTTTGCTCCCTCATTTCGCCTTGTAGGAGGAGATGGCATTCAAGCCCTACCACAGTTGCCGAATGTTCCCCTCTCCCATCATAGATGGGGGATTCCTCTTTCCCATCATAGATGAGGTCCTCACTCGTGTCTCCTCGCTCCCCCGCAGCTCCCCCATTGCTCCCCCTCCCCCCAGTCGCAACAGAGACTGATCCCCCAGTCCTTACCTTACACCCCATCAGCCGTCGCATACAACACATAATCCTCCAAAACTTCCGTCACCTCCAACGGGATCCCACCACAAGCCACACTTTCCCATCTCCATCAATTTCCACCTTCTGCAGAGACCATTCCCTCCGCAACTCCCTGGTAAATTCATCCCTTCCCACCCAAACCACCCCTCCCCAGATACCTTCTCTGCAACCTCAGACGATGCAACACCTGTCACTATACCTTCTCCCTCGACTCTGTCCAGGGACCCCGACAGTCCTTTCATGTTAGGCAGAGGTCCACTTGCACCTCCTCCAACCTCACCTACTGTATCCGTTGCTCAAGATGTAGACTCTTATACATCGGCGAGATCAAACGCAGACTGGGCAATCGTTTCGAGGAACACCTTCGCTCCGCCCGCCTGAGTCAACCTGATCTCCCGGTTGCTTAATCTATTATCTTTGCTTCTGTCCTTGGTCTCCTCAGAGTGAGGCTAAACGCAAATTGGAGGAACAGCATCTCATATTTCGCTTAGGCTGCTTGCAGCCCAGTGGTATGAATATTGATTTCTCTCACTTCAGGTAGCCCCGGCATTCCCTCTCTCTCTATACCTCCCCCACCCAAGTTGCACTAGCTTCTCATTTTCAGCCAACAAAACAGCTTACAATGGCTTGTTTCCTTTATCATTGTTACTTGTTTTGCATATCTTTCATTCGCTGTCCACATTGTCTATATATCCCTTATCCCTAACAAGTCTGAAGAAAGGTCCTGACCCAAAACATCACCCATTCCTTCTCTCCAGAGAAGCTGCTTGTCCCGCTGAGTTACTCCAGCTTTTTGAGTCTATCTTCCATAAAATGGAAAGAAAACTTAACTTCATCACTATAAAGGTAATTGGGACTGTGGTACAGGACAGGGGTTTTTATTTTAAGAAACTCTACCAAGCATGAATATTTTTAAACAAACATTAATATTTTGTATTTATCTTTCTGACGGTAACATTGTTGAAAAGGAAGAACTCCAGCAGAATCTGTAATTTACAATGGCTTGTGGCACAGGTTTAATGCAAATATTTTGCAACCCCAAGGCAACATTTTGTGCGGCCTCAGCAGTATCAAATTGGAGTTTGTGAAACTGACTGTGGTAGATTTAGAAAAGGCAACATCAATTATAATCAAGCAGTAACGCATATTAAAAAAATATATTCCTTGTTATAACTTACTTCCCCAAGATCAAAGATGCCCATTTGTAATATTTAATAATGTATTCTCTAAATGCAAAGCCAACCTACATATTTTGAAGCAAAAACAAAACTGCAGATGATGCAAATCTATAAACAGAAACAGAAAAGCTGGAAACAGATAGCAACCTTCGGCTTTAGATCTTTAAAATTTAGCGATATAGCATGGAAATGCCCCACCCGCGTCCGCGCCGACCAGTTATCCCCGTACATTTGCTGTATCTACACTAGGGTTAATTTACAATTTTGACCTAAAGCCAATTTACCCACCAGCCTGTATGCCTTTGGAGTGTGGGAGGAATTGGGAGCACCCGGAGAAAACCCATGGGTCACAGGGAGAACGTACAAACTCCATGCAGACAGCACCCAGAGGCAGCATCGTACCCAGGTCTCTGGTGCTGAAAGGCAGCAGGTCAATGGCTGCGCCTCTGTGCCACCAAATCTGTGCAAATAGAAAAACAAAGCCAACATTTCACATTTTTAGCATAGATTTCAAGTTGTTATATACAATCCCATAGCACCGATTGTTTTTTTTTTAAAAACAAAAACATTGCCTTTAGCTCAACTCCCATGTCAGCAACAGCTGGTATCTCATATTAGTCAAAAGAGCTAAGGGAAGGTGGAATTTTACTCTGGGGCCTGTTACGCTGTCACAGTCATATCCGTATAAGTCTGCTGACTCTTCACTTGCATCTTCTTCTTGCGTATCGTGTGCACAGACTAAAGTTGTAGGACATCTTGTTCTAATTGATTTTATTTGATTGTGCTCGCTGGTTGATTGTATTCGTCGAAACAGGGCGGACCACGTGAATGTTGCAATCTTCCAACCCATTCACTTGCATGAATTGTCAAGTTCATCTATCAGTCTCCTACATTGACTCTGAATTAAGCAAAGCCTTGACTTTAAAATTCGCAACCTCTGTGGCCTCATCCTAACCTATCTCCACACCCTCTCCAGTGCTGCAAATACTTTCTAAGCCTCTTGTCCACCACTAATATTATTATGTGTAGGAAGGAACTGCAGATGCTGGTTTACACCGAAGATAGACACAAAATGCTGGAGTAACTCAACGGGACTGGCAGCATCTCTGGAGAGAAGGAATGGGTGATGTTTTGGGTCAAGACCTTTCTTCAGGGGAGTATTAGGGGAGAGAGAAATGGAAGGGTACAACGAGCATGTAAGGTGTGAAAAGGACAGATCAAAGCAGACGATGTTCAAGGAAATGTACATTGGTTCATTGTTGGCTAAGAGGAAAGTGACAACGGGGTATATTTTACTTTGGAGTCACGTGAGTGGCTGCATGAAGAAGACCCCGTCAGGCCGCATGCACGTCATTAACGTCAGATGCACTGGCACAGCACCGGACTGGCATGTGCGTCGCTCCTGCCAGCGGTAAGTCCAAACCTGCAGGTAAGTTTGTATTTCTTACCAGGTTTTCAATTTCTTGCAGGAACCTCTTTTTACGGAGGTTTCCTGCTGAATATTGCCGCGGAGTCCGGCAAGTGAACCGGCTATGGGCTGTGGGGAGACCCCGGTTCGGACCGCGGAAGCAGATAGTCAGCGGATGTCGGGCTCGCGATCCCAGTCACTGACAAAGGGGGTCAGTGGCTTCCAGACTGCTGTGAAATCCAGCAGGAAGGCGGTGTCACCGCCAGTCGCTGACAGTGCAGTCAGCGGCTCACAGACACAGTGGTCCCCCGGACATGGGGTAGATTTACCAATAAATCAGCAGCCCTATGGAGTAGGAAAAGTCAGGCCGGGAGGGTACCCCTCCAGTAATGCATCCATATGCTCCAACAGCACTGGCCTATGGGAGAGGCCTTGGTTGTGCAATACACAAATGGTTAAGACATAGTCAGCTACTTAGCGGCATCTAACCATGTAAAACTGCACAATATTGACATTCCAAGCAGGATTGCCTTCAAGGCCAGCATCGTCTTTCATAGAATCATAGAATCATAGAAAATAGGTGCAGGAGTAGGCCATTCGGCCCTTCGAGCCTGCACCAACATTCAATATGATCACGGCTGATCATCCAACTCAGTATCCTGTACCTGCCTTCTCTCCATACCCCCTGATCCCTTTAGCCACAAGGGCCACATCTAACTCCCTCTTAAATATAGTCAATGAACTGGCCTCAACTAGCTTCTGTGGCAGAGACAGGCTCAGGCAGGCTCAGGCAGGCTTCGAGGCAGGCTCAGAATTGTCGCCAGAGTTGCCTTTACTGGCAGGCTCAGAATTATGAGCTAGGCTCAGTATTATGGCCAGCATTGTCTTTTAAGACAAGGCTCGGAAATCGAGCCAGAATTGGCGCTCGAGGCATGAAATGATGGCAGGCGCGGGGTATTCATTATGAAAGATGGAGAAGGTTGTTTAACTCGCATGTGCATTATAAACTTTCTGAATAGGAAACTTCGTTACTGATTAACAACTGATTTCATAGGAGGTTCCCATTTACAGCGATCATCGGAAACATTCAAATGATCAGGACAATTGCTATGATGCAATGATAACAGTATGATAACAGCAATGCTAACAGTAAAGCATTGCAAAATGGGCTTAATTATTTACTCAGGTTATCTAATAAATTACTAAAATCTGTGCTTGCACTACACAGAGTTCAACAAACACTTGTTATGTCTTGTCTGGATGATATTTTAAAGCTGTATTTTGCAAAAATCAACTGATTCAGCCTCAAACTATATTTGAGGAATTGGGCTCCTCTGTCCAGTTAAATTTAAGTTGTTATCACATAGACTTGTTGGTCATTGGGAGTTACCTTTAGCTATTAATTAGTCTATGACTCCACCCAGGGCAAGAGATTGGAGTTTCTAGAAACCTGTAACAACCTTGTTGTTATAAAGCAGCCTTCTATTTATCAAGACTAATTGGCTATTTAGTAGCTTTGCTTCCAGCTGTGTAAGTGGGAGAACTGACGTTGTGCAAAGTGACAACCTCTCAAGTGTCATGGAGGTCATTGTTAGACACACCTACGCTATTACCAGCTGAAGCTACCAAAGTCATGATGATGGATGAACAGTATTCAGCATTGCTCCTATAGTTGGTCAGTTAACTTTAAGTTACATTGCAAACTGATGCTAAGGGCTCTAACGCGGGAACTTGCAAATGTCATCTCTAGTTTGGAGGTGGAGGAGTTTTCTATGAGTTACCAATTCTTCAGTTATTGGTATCAAATATCTATAGACACTAGGGCATTCTATGGGTTAAAGAATGATTGAGTGAATGTGTATAATCTGCATGCTCAACTTCAAGTTACACTATGATTGTGGCATATGTTAGTCACATGGCTGCAATCAAGTAAAACTATCCTGTCATGGTTTACCTAATACATGTGCCGCTGGTGTATCATCAAGTACAGATCAATGACAACACCGAATGCGTGTTCGATCACACAGTATTTATAAAATTCTGGTTCAATGGAACAATATGGGTATGTTGTTTTCATCCCTGCTCACTGGTTGCAAACATATGTGGCATAATAATGTCGACAGATACAGTCTCGCTGCAAGCAGGAGGAATGGTCTTTTATGTCTTCCTCCATTTTGCCTCATCAGTCGGGAAACAAAGTTATCATGATCCCGCTTTAGGTTTTTCCTACTGTCTGACTGGCCTATGCAGCTTTGATTCCCACTTTGTCGGGAATGATAATACAACCTTATACGGTTGTTCCAAACATGAACTTTTCTGGTTCATCGTGTGGCTCAGGAAGTGAGCCTTTGCATGATGACCAATTTATGACATTGCAGATTCTGAATGGACTGCCCCTACGACTTGGGTTGTCACACTTATCCAGTATGTGTTCACTCCAGAGTGCTGGGATAGCACCAAAAAAGCAGTACATTTCCTCTTCAGGAGATGGGAAGCATTTTGTTTAATGCTGATGTTACATTTAATACGGTACAGACTACTGACGTATTGGAGTTCATTCTTAAATGGTCTTTGACAATAATTGAGTTATAGGGCCATTAACTGTGCCCAACATGCCTTCCCATCATAATAGCTACAGCAAACGGAACCCACTCTGTCGGGTTTCACCCCCGGATATCGGGTTTGCAAACGATATCTTTAACACAAGTTCTCCCAGTACAAGTATAGGCAGTATGGGATATTGACATTGTGTTAACAATACTTCACCAAGGGGCTCCAGCTACATCCTTAGTCATGGCACTAGTGTCAGCACAATGAGTGCAGACATTGCAAAAGCTGCGGCTATACAGGATGGAAATGGCTGCAAATGTCATTACGTTTTACATTTCTGATCAACACAAGCAGAGCAGACCAGGGAGACAGGGTTTAAGATCATATTTCGGCATATCCCAGGGATTCACGTCTAGATGTGAGGGCACGCTTGCTATATTATATCAAGGCCACCAGAACCCTAAGACGTGTGGGATCAACATTGTTTATTAGCCACAAACAACCACACAGGAAAATGTTGGTTCAGACTATTTCGAGGTGGCTAAAGCAGGTTCTGGGTTATGCAGGTATTAACACTAACAACTTTATGTCTCATTCCACCAGGGCGGCATCAACGTCAGCAGCCAAGGCATTGGACATTCCAATCGACCATATCCTCGCGGCAGCGAGGGAATTGATTTTTCACAAATTTTTACCATAGGCCAATTGCCAACCCGGGGCTATTTGCCCATTCTGTTTTGCGTCTGTTTAGCCTCCCTGAGATAGAGGGGTTGCTATTGGTTTTCTGCATTAAAATAAACCATTAATACATTTAAATCAATGTTATGCTTAATGCATTGTTAATTATTCACTCATCCTGAGTCAATCAATGCAGTGAGACGCCTGGATTTGAATCTACGGCATAAAATCACAGAGCTTTGAAATCTTCACATAGTCACTCATGTGACTCCAAAGTAAAATAGTAAGATTAAACGAGAACTTACCAGTTTGAAGTTTTATCTTTATTTTATGAGGAGTTACGTTGGTCATTACGTGCCCTCCACGCCCAACCCTCTCTCACAAAGGTCATCTGGTTGTTCTAGGTTTCTGCTCTTACTATTATACTTAAATTACTGTTACCTGTGATTTCATACCGCTGCTTTGAAGATTGACGTGCATGCGGCCTGTCGAGGTCTTCTTCACGTAATCACCAACGTAACTCCTCATAAAATAAAGATCAAACTTCAAACTGGTAATTTCTCATTTAATCTTACTATTATTATTCCCTTCACTGCAGTGGCTACACCTTCACGTAATTATAATGTCCAGAGTGAGATGGCACTATTTGTTACATTTGAAAGTAAATAGGTATGAATACCTGATCCTGTTTTCTTTCATATGCAACAAATGGTAGCAAACAAGCATCTCCCCAGTCACTCACTTTAGATATTTCAATTTTAAATGTGTTTGTGGGGAGCCCACATGTCAAATATGTGGTCTATATATTCACTTGATGCTGGACTCAGCACTTTCTCCTCTCTGACACTGGTTCATTGATTTCCTTGCCCATAGACCGCAATCAGTAAGGATAGTGACAACGCAGAAGTTGTTAGTGCCTTAGGAATGCCGAGTTCACAGTAGAGTCATTTTCCTCAAGCCACAGGCTTGTCAGACCTGTGAAGTAACTGAGTGATAAAAATTTATCTCAGTTAAATAAATAAATAGAATAAATTAAATAAATAAATAAAGAAGCAAGGTGAGCTGTTGTTTAATTTTACTTGTTCTTAATCAGTTTTTTCAATTATTCATAAAGGCGTCAATTTATGTCATGTTTTATTTCACTCTGTTTAATAGTTTACATTTCCTTAATCATTCAAAGCCATTTTAAAACTTCACTGATTTCAAAATTAGTACAAATCCTTGCCATGTTTAACAGAAGACAAGGCTCTGAGTACAGCCCTGTCTCCAGAGTTATTCAGTGATGCAGGTCCTCAGTGCAGCGGTCGATGAGCATGAGGGGAGGGAGGAAGACAATGGGAACTTGGCATGCGGGGGTCGCCGCGAAGAATAAAGGGACACCCGGTGTGGCGGAGGGGGGTGGGATCTCTAGTTTTATAATCCTCCGCCCAGGGGATAAGCCACGTTTGTTTGTTTGTTTGTTCGTTCATTTGTTCCTGTGTAGGTGCTGTGCACACCGCAGCCAGCCAACAGTCGCTTGTCTTTTTCTTTTTGTTTTAAACTTTTCACTTTTTCACTTTTAATTAAATATGACTGTTGGCAGACCAATTTCCCTCCGGGGATGAATAAGGTTCTACCGTATCGTATCGTACATGTCACCTGAGGACCACTATAACTTAGGACTCACCGCACCTCCTGGACTCACCACACCTCCTGGCTGTGGGGCGATTGCAGGATTTCTTCAGCATTCAGCCAAGTAGGTGCGGACAGGTAGCTGAGAGGAATCCTCCTCGATGTGGACCAATGACTCAATAATCTTAAAATATACTTACATCCAAAATCACCAGGCCTAACTTTCTTTGATATGTCTTGTTGCTAACAGGGCAATAACTTGATATCTAGATTTTAATGTTAAGTTTCTTGTGAAAATACTGGACCCAGGCAGCCTGAGGCAGTTTAGAAAGCAAACCCTGCATGCCTGCACTTCAGGGACCTACACATATTGTTATCTAATTCGTAACAAAAGTGAACACTATTAGTCCTACACAGCTTCATGCACCAAGTTCCAGTCCATTGTGAGTACATAAACAGTTTTGGGGTGGAAAATTCACTAGCTCTTCACCACAACGTCCATAAGATTGTCATGCCTGGTGCCTTATTGTAAATTGTGAACTGTGTTCCCTTTTCAAAATGTGTACTATGTCAACTGCTTCCATTTATATTGTGCTTTTAATGTTGTGAGGTGACGCAAGGTGTATCAAGACCAGTGTGTGGCATTCCATGTTGGAATTTACCAGGCATAGCAGATCCTTGCCATTAAATCTCAGCAAGTCCACTTGCTATTCAGTTAGGTTCATCAAACATCACGAAGGAGCCCCATGAAATTTGACTCATCGGGCAATTGCGGTCTGTTAATGGATCCTGGTTATAGGAGCGCAGTGATTTCACAGATGACATTAAACCACTGTTGCATTACACAGATTAGGTTGAATTAGGCTGAACAGTAAGACAAGCGTGGGGATCATGAAGAGCAGTCAAGCAGACGCATTGACTGGACTGCATGTGCCATGTCAACGTTGTAGTGTTGCCTGCTATTCACAACAATTGCCAAAGTAAGAAGTAGAAGCAAAGAACTGCAGATGGTGGTTAATACGACACAATGGACACAAAGTGCTGGAATAACTCAACAGGTCAGGCAGCATCCCTAGAGAGCATGGATAGGTGAGTTTGGGCTGAGACCTTTCTTCAGACTCTTTACAGCTACATTATTTGTCACATTAATTTTATTCCAATCATAAACTTTATTCAGAAATATATATATATGCAAAACAAAAAATGTGAAAAAATGCTTCAGACATTCTCAGTGTCTATATATTTATTAGTGTCATACTCGTAGAATTTACAATTATCTTGGAATATGCAACACATCCTCGCCACTCATGTGCCCCCCTGTGATGATATCCCTTCTCTTATTTGATGGGTATCCCCATCGGACTCTGCCCCTCAATATCCAACAGCAGCAGGACCTTAAGTAAATAAGTTTATTGGCCAAGTAGTCACATGCAAGGAATTTGCCTTGGTGCTCCACCCATAAGTAATAACATAACATGCAGTTTCAGTTACGAATGACTCAGAAAACACTAAACATTAATAATAATAAAACATTAATGATAAAACACCATTCATCAAGCATGTGAACCAACAACTTAAAGCATACGGCATTGGGGGTTCAGTATTGATGTGGATAGAGAACTGGCTGGCAGACAGGAAGCAAAGAGTAGGAGTAAACGGGCCCTTTTCACAATGGCAGGCAATGACTAGTGGGGTACCACAAGGCTCAGTGCTGGGACCCCAGCTATTTACAATATATATTAATGATCTGGATGAGGGAATTGAAGGCAATATCTCCAAGTTTGCGGATGACACTAAGCTGGGGGACAGTGTTAGCTGTGAGGAGGATGGTAGGAGGCTGCAAGGTGACTTGGATAGGCTGGGTGAGTGGGCAAATGTTTGGCAGATGTAGTATAATGTGGATAAATGTGAGGTTATCCACTTTGGTGGCAAAAACAGGAAAGCAGACTATTATCTAAATGGTGGCCGATTAGGAAAAGGGGAGATGCAGCGAGACCTGGGTGTCATGGTACACCAGTCATTGAAAGTAGGCATGCAGATACAGCAGGCAGTGAAGAAAGTGAATGGGATGTTAGCTTTCATAGCAAAAGGATTTGAGTATAGGAGCAGGGAGTTTCTACTTCAGTTGTACAGGGTCTTGGTGAGACCACACCTGGAGTATTGCGTACAGTTTTGGTCTCCAAATCTGAGGAAGGACTTTATTGCCATAGAGGGAGTGCAGAGAAGATTCACCAGACTGATTCCTGGGATGTCAGGACTGTCTTATGAAGAAAGACTGGATAGACTTGGTTTATACTTACTAGAATTTAGGAGATTGAGAGGGGATCTTATAGAAACGTACAAAATTCTTAAGGGGTTGGACAGGATAGATGCAGGAAGATTGTTCCCGATGTTGGGGAAGTCCAGGACAAGGGGTCACAGCTTAACATAGAAACATAGAAACATAGAAATTAGGTGCAGGAGTAGGCCATTCAGCCCTTCGAGCCTGCACCGCCATTCAATATGATCATGGCTGATCATCCAACTCAGTATCCCGTACCTGCCTTCTCTCCATACCCTCTGATCCCCTTAGCCACAAGGGCCACATCCAACTCACTCTTAAATATAGGGGGAAATCCTAAGGGGGAAATCCTTTAAGACCGAGATGAGAAAGACTTTTTTCACACAGTGTGGGGAGTCTCTGGAACTTTCTGCCACAGAGGGTAGTTGAAGCCGGTTCATTGGCTATATTTAAGAGGGAGTTAGATGTGGCCCTTGTGGCTAAGGGGATCAGAGGGTATGGATAGATGGCAGGTACGGGATACTGAGTTGGATGATCAGCCATGATCATATTGAATGGCGGTGCAGGCTCGAATGGCCGAATGGCCTACTCCTGCACCTAATTTCTATGTTTCTATGTTTCTAACAAAATACCAGATCAAAGGGAGGCTACAGATTTTTGGCTGTTGAGTAGAGCAACTACTTGTGGATAAAAACTGTTTTTATGCCTGGCTGTGGCAGCTTTGACAATCCGGGGTCGCCTTCAAGAGGGAAGTGATCCAAAGAGTTTGTGGCTAGGGTGAGAGGGGTCAGAGATGATCTTGCCCGCTCGCTTCCTGGCCCTTGCAGTGTACAGTTCATCAATGGAGGGAAGGTTGCAGCCAATAATCTTCTCTGCTGATCGGACGATTCGCTGCTGCCTCTCCATCATAGTCCTTCTCCACGGAGCCTTGGAGTTGGCTACAGCAGGCTTCAGCAAGTCTCTCAGCATGTACTCCTGTCATCTGGAAAAGTCCAGTCAGCAACATTCCCTGCTGGGAAGGCCAACAAGTTTCAGGCGGACCAAACAGCGTATTTCACTGAGTCTCTTACTTATGCCTCCTATACAGCTGCAGATGGTGTCCGTGTGTGCATGTGCATCATTTAAGAGTTTGTAGCACCCAATAAACAATCAGTGCCAAGTCTAATCCACACCCTGTGTATTTTACAGACATCCATACCTGCAAATGTTGGTGGTTTCTTAATTATCAGTGAGGACATATATTTTTCTTGTTAGGCCTCACGTGCCCCAGAGCAAGTTCAGATGAACTATTATATTAATATTTGGTCCATCATTAGTCTTTCTGAACTGGGTCAATCTCATTAGAAATCAGAGATGAACATCTTGAATCTCTGCGTCACTGAGATGTACCACTTAATGATGTGTGAAATCCACATTGAATGTGGTCACTGCTGCAACTGAAAATGCATTTTGCGACCATCACACATAGGTTCTATTAACTTTTACCTTTACTTTAGGGGATGCCACATAAGGGGGAACAAATATCTGTGGGGTTTTTTTGTACTCGGATGTCACGTATCTCAATTGAAGCCCAGTGTATTAAAACAATATTAACCCAGAATTAGCTGTGAGAATGACAGGCATTTTAATGGCCCTTGATATTACTAGTATGTTGATAACCTTGCAATTTCTGGAGAAGGTGATGGTCTTCAGACTGCAGGTTGAACAAATTGTGGAATGATTTGCACATCTTCTCCATTAGCCTTCTGGGTTTGCAGGAGTTTGGCTGCGACTTCCATGTGAGTTTCAAAAAGCCACTGCGGCTACACTGTTAAAACGAATTAAACTTACCATAGAACATTAGCTTTGGAGTGAAACTGCAGAAGGGTTCTTTTAATGAGGACGATTGCTCCTTAATCCCTATCGCCTAGAATGAGAGCAGAGAGCAACATCTCCTTCGTACCGAATGTAAATCATTGCGAATGTTTCAAAAACATTAAACATTCAATACATTTATTTTTCCAGTTTTTATTTTTGATTCGCTCTTTCCTATTCTTTTTCTGTCCTTACTGTTTTTTCCCTGTTTTCTGAAGAAACTTTGATGCACTGCATTTCTGTCTGTTCTTCGAGTCCTTATTTAACAATCAATCAATCAATATCAACATCAGTATCAGTTTTATTCGTCACTTGCACATAAATGCACGTGAAATGAATTGCCAGCAGCGGTCCAATGAAAAAAGAACACACAAAAACACAATGAAAATTTAACACAAACATCCACCACAGCATTCATCACTGTGGTGGAAGGCACAAAATCTGGCCAGTCCTCCTCCATTTTCCCCCTGCGGGCGTCCAGATGAGGTAAGCTTCACTGAGTAGTGGAGATAAACAATGATTCTCATGATTCATCTGGGTGCCAGATTCAACTCTTATTAGCTCACACTTCCATCAAGATGCAGTACAAGCATTTTGTGAAATGAAGGTTGAGGGAAACAACCTCCTATCCGGGCTAGACACGACTGGCATCTGCTCAGGAAAATATAGGCCGTTTATTGTCAGCTATTCAGTCATCGTTGTCCAATTCATTCTGGTCAGCAAATCCCACCGATATAAGGATTATGTTTGGCTGGTAAACTTGATCGTTAATCAATCTGCTGTTCCTGTGAATTGAGATACGTTTTTCTAGTGGAGTAAGAAACATCATGTTGTTGCATTAGTTATGCAGGCAATGCCAGCTTTTTATTGACTATTTCATTTGTCAGCCCTACTCTTGTTACTTCCACATTTGACTATTTTCATCTTGACTTGGCCAGCTTCAACTTGCATCCTTCATGATCTCTGCTACCTACATCTTTATATGTACTAATACGCAACGTGCTGGAGGAGCTCAACGGCTCATGCAGCATCTGTGGAGGAAAAGAACAGATGATGATTTGGGTTGGGTCCCTTTTCTTATTGATGTGCTTCAATATTGACTGTCCCATTTACCTATTATTCCTACATGGTTGCTGTGCTACAGTGGATTTTACATTTCAAAATCCCCTAGTATTAAGCTATGTGAGGCATGGATGACAGACATAGGTAATGTGCCTCAACTTTAACTTAGGTTAACATCAAGTAGAATTTTTAAATGAGCGAGTTGCAAACTTCCTAATGGAGTGTAATGAAGGAAAAAGTGAAATTGTCATTTTAGCTGGTACAATCATAAAATACAAGCACATTATTATTTGTTAATGTTTAGTGTTTTCTGAGTCATTCGTAACTGTCACTGTATGCCATGTTGTTACTTGTGGCCGGAGCACCAAGGCAAATTCCTTGTATGTGAATACTTGGCCAATAAACCTACTTACTTACTTATTCACCTGGGAAAGACACAAAATGCTGGAGTAACTCAGCGGGTCAGGCAGCGTCTCTGGCGAACACGGGTAGGTGACATTTTGAGTCGGGACCTTGTTCAGACTGAAGAAATTTCTCCTCATCTTCCTAAAAGAATGTCCTTTAATTCTGAGGCTATGACCTCTAGTCCTAGACTCTCCAACTAGTGGAAACATCCTCTCCACATCCTCTCTATCCAAGCCTTTCACTATTCTGATAGTGGTATTAACAGTGGTTCAGAGACGATTTACTAAACTGTTACTTTTAATGGGTGGGTTGTGTTATGATGAGAGGTTAGAAATGGAATGCTTGTATCTGCAGGAGTTTAGAAAAGAGGCTTGATTGAAACATATACGTTTGTGAGTCATTGGCAGGGTGGATGTGGTGAGGATATATCCTTTTGTGAATCTAGATAGGATTCACTATTTAAATAACCATATAACAATTACAGCACGGAAACAGGCCCTCTCGGCCCTTCCAGTCCGTGCCGACCATTTCTGAGAGGTAGTCTATTAAGACCAAGAAATTTCCTCTTTCAGAGGGTTCCAAGTCTTTGAAACTCTTCCTCAAGTAATGGAGGTAGAGTCCTTGATTTTTCTCGAAGGCTGAGCCAATTAGATTTCTTATATTTATTAACTTTTACCATATGTTTATTGCCAAATGTTATTATGACATGGAAATATGCCATTTGGCCCATCTACACACATGGCTGGCCTTGATCAGCAAGGATAGCATATCAGTACATTTGGTTTAGTTTAGAGATGCAGTGCGGAAACAGGCCCTTCGACCCACACTGAACAGTGACCCCTGTTACACCAGCACACACTACACACCAAAGATCCTATAGCGGATCAAGATGGGCCTCTCCTGCGAAATGCAATGGGCTGATGTGTAGTACGCAACGGAGCAGAACATGGGCATTTTTTCCGTCCATTTCAGTAACCGGAACCTACCCGACCCGACCCGACCCGACTCGCAGTGTAATCAACGTTGCGGGGGGACAGTTTGTGTGTGTGATATAGGGCTAGATTCATAATTCTTTTAGTTCATAATTCTGTGACTTCTTGTTAAAGAATAAAATTTGACTCTGGTAATTTTCTTTTTTAAATCATTTCTTTTTAATGGCTCATTAGCTGTGTTTGAGTTAATTTTATATTAACCGGAACCTACCCGACCCGACTCGCAGTGTAATCAACGTTGCGGGGGAACAGTTTGTGTGTGTGATGTAGGGTTAGATTCATAATTCTGTTGATTCTTGTTAAAGAGTAAAATGTTTATAAATTTTGATTCTGGTAATTTTCTTCAGTGCAGCATATGGCACCAATATTGCCACGGGCCGGTTCAAACTCCGCGGCCCAGGGCGGTCGAAGCTGCCGAAGCTGCCGCCCTCCAGTCCAGCGTACGAAGCTGTTGCTGCGGAAGCTCCGGTAAAACCAAAGATCCTACAGCAGAGCTATAGGATCTTTGCCTAGGAGCCTTGGGATCCTTAGCGCCCTCCCGCACAGTATAGCACAGCCCAGGAGCGCCCGCCCGCACAGCACACACCGCACGGCTGAAGGAGCTCCCGAACAGCACAGCAGCACAAAGCCTGCCTGCCCGCCCGGTAAAGGAGCGTCCGTCTGTCCGCCCGCCCGCTCCTCGCAGCGCCAGTGTGGTCTCGGCCGCCGTCGCCTCTCCTCGCCTTTTAAAAATAAAACCGGATATTCTTTGGCCAGAAAAATAAAACCCAAAAGAAGGAGCTTTGCAGCAAAGCGGCGGGAGAAGCGGGAAAGGGAGAGCGAGTGAGAGGCAGCGGCCATGAAGCAGCAGCAACAGCGGAGGAAGCGGGACCGCTATAGCCTCAACCCTGAAGACGGAGGCGGAAGCACAGATCCTATCTTTGGGTGGAAGCAAGATGGCGGAGGCAGGATGGCGGAGGCTGGTTGCTGAAATGGGTCCTATAATTACCCCTGAATCTGCCCGTGACCGTACTACGCGCTTTTCGTGGGAGTAGTCCAACTTGCTCCGCTATAGGATCTTTGCTACACACTAGGGACAATTTACAATTTTTACCAAATTTTTACCAATAAACTTGTACATCTTTGGAGTGTCGGAGGAAACCAGAGCACCCGGGGAAAACACACGCGGTCACGGGGAGAACATACAAACTTGGTACAGACAGCACCTGTAGTCAGTATGATCCCGGTTCTCTGGCGCTTTAAGGCAGCAATTCTACCCCTGCGCCACTTCGCCGCCCTAGTGCCAGGTCATTAGCATTGGTTGGTGGGGTTAAAAGTAGAAATAGGTAGCTGAGTTTACAATCAAATCATTCATGATCTTACAAATAGTGGTCAAAATGTCACCTATCATGTTTGATGGGCTGAATGGCCTACTCCTGCTCCTAAAGTAGATGTAATGGATGCCCATGCATTCACACTGGCTGATGTTGCATAGATCAGTGGCGTCATAACTGCTGCAGATGGGAGCACAAAGTGACAGAGACTGTGAATACAGATGTGGACAAAATTGTAGCAGATGGATTCCTGACAAAGGCATAGGAAAGGCCTTAGTAAACAATCTTTCAAGCCTCATCCATTGCACCTGAACCACAGATCACAAGGCTGCCCCGTACCAACACCTTTCCAAAGAGTTTCTGGGTTGTAAAGGTTACAAAGATTTGTAGTGCCCTACGGAAAATTATTAACAGATACAGAAAGCTTTCAATCTATTAGAGGTTATTGAATAAATATTTGAAAAAGCAAACTATAAAAGGGTTTGAGGAGCAGGACAAGGGAATTAAGATGACGTATATGCTGGCTTTTTAGAGAGACAAAATGTTTGAGCAGCCGTTAGAATTTTCCAGCAAACTTAAATTTGCTGTTTCCACCATTTTAGTCCATCTTAACAACAAGTTTCAATAAACAAGTGTTTATTTTGAATTTCTTAATTATTCCAAGCAGGAATGAAATGAGAGTTTTCAAATATAATAAAACTATTTCAAATTATTCATCAAATTATTTGGAGCAGCTCAGTGGTGAGGCTGGTGGAGCTGCTGCCTCACAATACTAGAGACCAGGGTTCAATCGTGATATCAGGTGTTCTCCACGTTATTCCTGCGACCTCTTGGGCTTCACATGGGTGCTCCAGTTTCATCTCACAATCCAAAGATGTGTAGGTTTGTAGGTTAATTCGCCACGATAACTTGCCCTTGGTGTGTGGGGAGTGGATTCAGTAGTGAACTACTGTTAATTAGAACTAAGATTAAGATATTTTTTCATTGAAAGATACAGCATGGAATGTGAACGGTGCTCAGTGTGGAGTTGTGGACTTGGTGGGCCATAGGGCCTGTTTCCATGCTGTATCTTTCAATGAAAAAATATCTTAATACTTAAACTCGCCTGATTAAACACACTCAAGACAAACTGCTATTAGATTGTTTCATGCATCAGAAAGTGAATTCAACCAGAGATGTGACAAGGTGCCTTTTCATGTGCCTACACAGGCTGCCCCACCCACTAGAAATAGTCTGAAGTAGGTATCTTGACCCTAAACGTCTTCTATCCATGTCTCCAGAGATGCTGCCTGACCTGCTGAATTACTCCAGCAAATAGTGTTTTCTTTTGTAAACCAGCATCTGCAGTTCCTTGCTCCTGTACTGGGAACATCCCATTGTCAAACAGATCCAAAGCATTGTTTACAATAGAACAATCTTTGCACATAGGGATCTTTCATCTAACACTCTCAGTGGATAAACTATGACCGTGTTACCAGTCGGGAAGCATGGTCAAAGTTATGCCTGGTTGAGTAGGGGGTAAGGGCAAGAGGTTGGGATGATTAGACTTTTGTAATTCAGCGGGACAGGCAGCATCTCTGGAGAGGAGGAACGAGTGACCTTTCGGGTCGAGACCCTTCTTCAGACCAGACACATCACCCATTCCTTCTCTCCAGAGATGCTGTCTGTCCCGCTGAGTTACTCTTGTCTATCTTCAGTTTGAAGCGGCACCTATAGTTCCTTCACACATACGGACTTGTGTAGAAGGTTGTTGAGGCACTGAGACCTGAAGGAGTGGGATTTTGGCCATGTTGCTTGGTGGTGATAGGGGCTGTGGAAATGGGTGGAAACAAGTGATAAGTGGAAAACTAAAATATGACCAACATGCTGGAAGATCCATACACTGGAGCCCACAGTCATGAATGTGATCAGACAGGGTCTATTAAAGTTGCATTGGAACATATTTCATCCTTCTCATGAAGTTTGGCAACTGCTCAGGTACATAAAGGCCCAGCACTCCACAAAGCAATCTCCAGATTGTGTTCTTCCACTTTTCTAATGATTGCCTTTATGATTTTGTGGATTTGGACTAAGATTGCGCAGCGGGGGTAGCCTCAGGACACTCCCAGTAACATCCAAGTGGCAGAGGAAACAGCGTTTCACGCAGGCTGGATTCTGGTCCAACTGATTTTGAGATCAGGAAAATTGGTCGTGTGGGAAATCACAACACCCACCTATTTTTGAAGAATTGAAGGGATAATTTAACCAGGGCTGGTCTGCGCTGGACGGCAAGTGTAAATTTAAATTTAAAACATCCAGCACATGGCGGCGCGGTGGGGTGCAGCAGCTGAGTTGGTGCCTTGCTGAGTTCGATCCTGACTACGGCTGCTGTCTGTATGGAGTTTCTACGTTCTCCCCGTGACCACATGGGTTTCCTCTGGGAGCTCTAGTTTCTTCCAACATTCCAAAGAGGTACAGGTTTGTTCGTTAATTGACTTTGGAAAAAACTGTAAATTTTCCCTAGGGTGCTAGTGTGCGGTGATCGCTGGTCGGCATGGACCCACAAAGGGCCTGTTTCCACACTATCCCTAAACTAAACTAAACATGGCCGCTCATCCATAAACCATCACAAATGCATGCAAGTGATCCAAACATTCTCCTGTGGAAAATATTGCAGTTCCTTCATTTTAGAGTGGTTAATCTTGGATGGATGTATTCCTTGAAGTGTCATCTTATGAATCCCTCTCCTGCCAGTTTCACCCAGAAACTCCTTCCATTAATGGCCTGGCCTCTTCTCCGATTCCTGAGCAGTGCACAGGCTGCCCGAACCATTAGGAATAGTCCATCGACTGAGAGGCCTAAAGCGATGCATTCCATCTCAAGCCAAATTAGAAGGGGGACAGACTCAGTGGGTGATTGTTCAATTCCCAGCTGTCAGCTAAACAGCCATTTCTCTCCGTGTCTTGCCAGTTCACAACCGGTAAGAAAACGTGTTCAAGGAAAATTTCTCGAGGGATGCTTGTAGAAGTAGGACTGAAGATTAATCTCTGATTCTTGCAGGCTCCAGGGCACTGCTGTGAAGTTGGCAGCCACAGGTCAATTGCATGAAAATAAACATTAAAGTAATAGCATGTCAATCCGAACTAAATATAACGTTAAATCAAAGGGAAACACTGTATGGGAAGGCAGTAAAACACATGTCAAATATGGAAAAGACGAAAAAATGTGGAAAATTCAAGTCATATATCACCAACATGAGCCATGTTTTATGAAGACATTCGGCAATTATAGCTGAGTGATATGTCACATTTCACTGAACAGAGACTTGAGGAGACCGATATAACAGACAGAGTCAGGGCATTAGTTTAATTGACTCATTGAGAAGACAGGATTGTTCAGAAGCATTGGCTCCCCTGAATCCCTTGGGGAGTAAATACTTGAAGCACGAACCTTGACAACTTCCTGATCCGAAAAGAAATTGTGATTTTGGGACGTATCATAAAACAATTCATTGGAGTCTCATTCCAGGGAGTCAGATTCATTTAACATGTGGCAAAATCACAGATATATTTAAGTCTCCACATACTGTGCATCTCTGATCTGTTGCCAGCGTAAAAGCCCTGTCCCACGGTACGAGTTCATTCCAAGAGCTCTCCCGAGTTTACCCTGATTCGAACTCGGAGATTTACGGTAATGGCCACTCGTCGGTACTCGGGGCTCCCGTGGACATTTTTCAACATGTTTTCAACATGTTGAAAAATCTTCACGAGTCTTCCCGTGCTTACCTGCCATTAGTGAGTCTTCCCGAGTACCTGCCGTTAGCGTTATGAGCCGCTAAGAGACGTCCCCAAGCTCCGACGTACCCGCTACGTTCATTCTCCGTGCTTACCGCGAGTTTGATTTTTTTTTAACTCTGGAGAGCTCTTGGAATGAACTCGTACCGTGGGACAGGGCTTTAACACCACTGAATAACAGATTGCCATTTTATAAATTTGTACTGAAGTCAGGTATTTATAGAGGTAATCCTATTTGAAAGATCCAGAAATATTTACAGAATTATTAAGAAATGATCAAAGGTCACGTTAATATGTTATATTTGTATA
Source organism: Okamejei kenojei (assembly GCA_035221665.1). NCBI lineage: Eukaryota > Metazoa > Chordata > Chondrichthyes > Rajiformes > Rajidae > Okamejei > Okamejei kenojei. Next base: position 17,654,717 of record CM069135.1, on the reverse strand, counting down.
ATGCCTCTAACCTGCTAAAATGTTTCAAGACAGTTTGCAGGAACATTATCCTCATAATATGAAGCCAAGCTATGTCAGCAGATATTTGCACAAGTGACACGAAAACTCAGTTCAGAAATAATAAGAGCTGAGGAGTACATCTTAATGAACACAATGGAGGAATAAAGATCGGGAACATTGGGACTGATTCTAACTTCCAATGCTGTCAACCAGAGACATTCATCAACAGTGACCAATCATAGAGCATTACAACGTGGAAATAGGCCCTTCGGCCTAACTTGTCCGCACCGACAAACGTGTCCCATCTACACTCGTCCCACCTGCATGCATTTGGCCCATATCCCTCTAAACCTCTCGGTAGGAAAGAACTGCAGATGCTGGTTTAGACCGAAGCTAGACACAAAATGCTGGAGTAACTCAGCCGGCAGGCAGCATCTCTGGAGAGAAGGAATGGGTGACGTTTCGGGTCGCGACCCTTCTTCAGACTGATGTCAGGAGAGGGGGCCGGTCCCGCCCCCTCCCCTGACAGTTTGAAGAAGGATCTCGACCCATTCCTTCTCTCCAGAGACGCTGCCTGTCCCGCTGAGTTACTCCAGCATTTTGTATCTTCCCTCGAAACCTATCCTATCCATGTATGTAGGAAGGAACTGCAGATGCTGGTTTACACCGAAGATAGACACAAAATGCTGGAGTAACTCAACGCGTCACGTAATATCTCTTGAGAAAAGGAATAGGTGACGTTTTGGGTCTAGACCCTGCTTCAGACTGAGAGCTATCCATGTTGCTATATGAATGTTTCTTTGTTGCGATAGTACCTGCCTCAACTTCCTCATCTGGCAGCTCATTCCATACACCCACCCCTCTTTGTGTAAAAACGTAATCCCTCAGGTTCCTATTAAATCCATCCCCCCTCGCCCCTCACCTTAAACTTAAGTCCTCTGGTGCTCGATTTACCTTCCCTGGGCAAGAAACTGTGCATTTAGAAATGTAGAAACATGGAAACATAGAATATAGGTGCAGGAGTAGGCCATTGGGCCCCGAGCCAGTACCGCCATGCAATATGATCGTGACTGATCATCCAAAATCAGTACCCCGTCCCTGCTTTCTCCCCATTTCCCTTGATTCCATTAGACCAAAGAGCTAAATCTAACTCTCTCTAGAAAACATCCAGTGAATTGGCCACTGCCCTACTTTCAGTGACTGATGTAGAAGGACATCTAGGTCTTGTTGCACCTCCCCTTTTTCTAATGTGAAACCACTGAGATAATAATCAGCCTTCTTGTTCTTGCCACCAAAGTGGATAACCTCACATTTACCCGATCTATTCCTCTCACGATTCTGTGCACTTTGAGCACCAGGCCATAAATCAAGCACGCACAAGGCCACTCTGCTGGATGCTTGGTACCCCTGGTTGGTAGAGAAGGAATATTGGAGTTGGGATTGGAGCATGGTTGGGATGTTGGTGTTCAGATTATTTTTGTGGAGGCCCCAGAAAATCTGCTCCAATATGTTATTGGACCATGGCCTTTCAGAGCCTCTTCAGCTTTGCCTCTTGTGAGGTTGAGCTGCAGGAATGACGGATCTTGGTTAACTCTCTGAGACAAGTTGGGAGTTTGTGACCACACACTAGACTATGGGAGGACTGCTCAGTAGTCTGATAACACTGGTGAAGGACTTCCAGAATCTGGTTGCATATTCTTTCCAGTTTTTTCACCATCTGCATGACAGGAGAGGGGGAATAGGGTATGTTGCGTGAAATGGATGAAAGCATACCGGCAGATCATTTTCACTTCCACATTGGGCTGCCCTTTACACTGATTCATTCTCATCCTGTTCTGTAGGAACACAGAGGCGCAGTAGTTAAGCTGCTGAGCCAGTAATCCAAGGGGCTTGGCAGAATGATCCAGAGACACGAGTTCAAATTCCACCACAGCAGCCAGGGAATTTAAAATTCAGTTAATTAAATAAATGTGGAATAATTAAAAAGAGCTACTCTCATTTATGGGATCATTAAGCTACTGGAGTTGTTAAAAACCCATCTGTTTCTTTGAGGGAAGAAGAATACTGTCATTCTCTGGTCTCACCAAAACATGGAAATTCGGTCAATTCTTAACTAGCTATTACAGTGGCCCAGGAAACAAAACATTTGCCTAGTCATTGATTCATCCTCACTTACTGAGGGGGAATTAGGGACAAATGCGGCAGTGATATCCTAATCCACAAATGAACCGTAAAAAAATCAGCTGCAGAAAGTAAAAAGCTTCAATACCCACAGATAGGACTTTTGATATTTGTGCCTGTCCAGAGAAATAGATGCCATAGTCTCCTCTGCATTGTCTCCCAGTTCATTTTAAAGGATGACATTAATTACTTTGTTACTGCTTTGGTTAAATGGACCTTGGAACCATCCACCTCTCCAGGACCTCCCTGACTTGTGTAGCAGGAAGCAAGGAAGAATTGCAATCATACAAATGGTTGTAGAAATTTGGAATTCTCTTTGCTGATTGTCTGTGTACATCAGGGAAGAACTGGGACACTGATCAAAAGCTGTGGAGCTAACATGACTAAATGCAGCTGAGCTACAAATCAGCCAGAGCTAATGGAATGGAGTTATTGGCTTTTGAGGTTGAATACTCCATGCCTGTTTGGTTGCTTCTATGTTCCAATGATTCGAATTGGCATTTTCACTACAGCTAGTCAAGGGAAGAGTTATTAAAATATTTCAAAAATGCAATAATGCACCAGCATATTGGATAGAAAGAAATAGCTTGTAGAATTCATGAATACTATTTCCTAACATAGATGCTACTCCTCTGCTAACCTTGACTTTTAGACATACTTGCCAATCGGTATCATCTTATTGCTGACATTAACGGCAAGTGAAATATACCCGACCAAACCAAAATGTACATTTTCAATATACAGTCTGCCTTGCCAAACTATGCTTAGAATTGACATCATTTTACTCCTGAAATAACCTCCAAGCTGTTTGAAATACATTTTCATTAAGTATTGCTGCAAATTAAATCATTACTCAGTTTTGTTGGGTTTGCATTTCAGAGCAAAAATTTAAATTGGCAAATGGTTTTTATGCTTCTTTTTATGAAATACTGACCTTGGAAGCAAATTCATGCACTGAGATAATCAAAAGAGGGAAAGACTGTTACATTGTGCACAACTGATTCATGGTGTTACCATTCAGGATTGTCTCTTTATTGTAATCTCCATTTATCTGCTTTTGATATCAAAGGACTTCAACTACTAACTGCTTCGGGTGAAATATTGCTCCATTCCATGGCGCAGAGTCCAACCTAACGCCGCATGGATAAATGAGAGGTTTGCATGAATGAGATTTGATGTTAAAAAGATTGCATCCGGCCCATGAAATTCAAATGATAAGTGAACCACACTGGCTCCTGGGCAATTGCCTTTGTGAAAATGTCACATTAAATAAGTCAACTGGTCAGACATCAATAATGCTGATGTAAGAGTGAATGCGTACTCTGAGGAGAGCCTTATCTAAGCTTAAACTTCAAGTCAAACATCAGGACCACTGGACCACTATTCATAGCTATTAATGGTAACAATTTTGGTGTATAATATTGCTTGCAGTAATGTACCAATCAGTAATAAACTCGCTCATTTGTCCGTATTCCAGGTAAATTAACCAGGTTCACAGCTCATAGTCCAAATGAAAAAGCCACTAAGAGGTAACGTTAAGAAGGACTATTCACCATCACCCCTGTGCTAGCTGACCTTCCAGCTCTTGCTCCAGCAGAGGCTTAGGTGTAAAATCTCAACCTTGTTCACAAATCCCTCTGTGCTTCACCCCTTCCTACCTCCATAATATTCTTCAGACGTTCAGGGCATCAATGTTTCTTCTAATGTATCATCCCTCACATTACTGACTTTCATTCAGCAGGTCAGACAGCATCTGTAGAAAGAGAAACAGAGTTCTGATGAATGGACATCTGACAAGCAGGAGGTTTTTAAAAGTAGAAATGGGAGAGTTCAGGGCTAGCATGTTCCAGTTAGAGTGAAGGGTAAGGCTGGCAGGATATGGTTGAAGGATATTGAGGGTTTGACCTGGAAAAAAGAGAGTGAATGTGTCAGATATAGTCAAAGATAGACACAAAATGCTGGAGTAATTCAACAGGTCAGGCAGCATCTCTGGATAAAAGGAATGGGTGACGTTTTGGGTTGAGACCCTTCTTCAGTCAGGTACAGTCAGCTGGGGTCAATTGAGGAGCATAAGGGATGTACAGGTAGGTGAACCATTAAGAAGGAACATAATAGGGCTAACAGCGGACATGAGATAACCTAAGATGCCAAGTAAAATAAAATTCAGAAAGATTCAATGTATGAAGTTCAACAGGATAACTAGGGAGTGAATGGATCCCTATAAGGTTCAGTGTGATCATTTATGTGCAGAGCTACAGGATAATGGTAAGGTCTTAAATGAATATCTCCCGTCTGTATTTTCTATGGAGAAGGACATAGAAGTTCATGAGTTCATGAAGAGGGCTTTTAACATGCTGATCTTCATCAGTCAGGGAACTGAGTTCAGAAATTAGGATGTCATCTTACAGCTGCATAAAATATTGGTGATGCCGCACTATGGCATGGTGTGATTAGTTTTGGTCACCCTGCTTTGCGAATGATGCCATTAAATGGGTGGCATGGTGGCGCAGTGGTAGAGTTGCTGCCTTACAGACCCAGCGAACCGAGTTTGATCCTGACCACATGCCTGTCTGTATATAGATTGTGCATTCTCCCTGTGACCTACATGGGTTTCCTCCCATACTCCAAATGCATACCGTTTTGTAGGTTAATTGGCTTGGTATAATTGTAAATTGTCCCTGCATAATTCAAGAGAAAAATAATTTAAAGAAGGCTTCAGGAAAGGTTAAGGATTTAGCCATTGGAGCGACTGCTGTCAATTATGGAACGACTAAATCAGTAGTGGGCCAGAGGTCAGATCAGAGGGAAGCAGAGATCCCTGAACATGAGAGGGCTGGTGGCAGTCACAGAGATCAGGAGGATAAAGTTTTCCAAACAGTTGGAAGCACTAAGATGTTGGTGAATGGGAAAATAGGTTGGTATCGGTTTATTATTGTGGCATGTACCGAGGTACAGTGACCAACTTTGTTTGTGTGCTCTCCAGTCAAATCATACTATATACCAGTATAATCAGCCCATACACCAGTACAACAGGTAGTTGCAAAGAGAAAAATACAGGTCGTGCAAAGATAAAGTGTAGGTCAAAAAAGTGCAGATGTGCAATGAGGTAGGTTGGGAGATCAGCACTACACTCTTAACTTATGAGAGGCTTATGATGAAGAATTCTGATAACAGCGGAGAACAAGCTGGGTTACGTGCTTTCAAGCTTTCGCGTCTTCTACCTGAATGGGAGAGGGGAGAAGGGGGAATGACTGTAGTGTAAATGTTCCATGATTATTTTGGCTGCTTTACTGAAGCAGTGTGAAATGTAGATGGAGTCATTGGAGGGAGGCTGCTGTGAGTACGGTGGGATGGACGAAAGGGCTTTGACCAGCGTCAAACTGATGCCGACTAGGACTGGAACCAGATCAAGGCAGTCCAATCCAGCTGGAGTAAAGTGGAGGGACATTGAAAGAGGATGCTGAGGTGAATCCTGGTAAAGACTGAGAAGTTTAAGGAAGTTCAGATTACCATAGACGCAATCAAAAGTATTTTAAAGTTTTAAGTTTGAAAAGGCTGTTTCTGCTGCAGGTTGGAAACCAGATTAGGTGTGCCTTAATATTTGTGAATGATGCATAATTGAAAGAGTTTCAAAATTAAATCATTTCTTATTCTCTGAGGAATGGAACACACAACTGTCTGGTGAAGGCGATGTGATAGTTACAGTAAGAAAGGATTATATTTAAGAAGGATCATTGTGGATAATAATGCTTGAGTTCTTTATTGAGATACACAACTTTTAATTGATGATTGTCAAGTTGAATACATGATGACACATTAAGTTTGTCAAGCAGCACATTGCTAATAAATGCTGAACAGTTTAAATAGAGATTTCCGAATGCAGTCAGCAATGCAGTTTAGGTTAGTTTAGTTTAATTTTGAGATACAGCACATAAGCCCACTGAGCCCGCACATTAACACAATCCAACACAAACTAGGGACAATTTACACTTATATCAAGCCAAATTGCCTATATACCTGCACGTCTTTGGAGTGTGGGAGGACACCGAAGATCTCGGAGAAAATCCATGCAGGTCACGGGGAGAACGTACAAACTCCGTACAGACAGCACCCGTAGTCGACGGGTCTCCGATGCTGTAAGGCAGCAACTCCACCGCTGCGCCACTGTGCCGCACAAGTTCAAACCAAGTTCGAAATCTGGAAAAATGTGCTGAATATTTATTTGCTTTTACCAAGTGACTAACTCCCATGCCCATTTCTTCACCCCACCCTCACTCTATCTCCAAATCTCTGCTCATGCATTCAGCCCTACTCTTTCTTCCCACCTCACTCCTTTTCCATTACAGTCCTTATCGATAGAAATTCTGTGAAAGTGAAAATTTCAGGTCTATGGTTTTCAGTTGATGCCAATACGGGAGATCTGTCCCATAGCTGGTCACTTGATAATCAGACTAAGAATCTCGCACACATGACATGGATCAAACTACTCTCTTTTCTAAAGAAGGTCAGATCGATCTACTGTGCCAGACACCAAATGGTGTTGCTGGCAGGGTACACCTTGCTACGAATGTTTTTAGAAACAACTCCAAACTAAGGGCATTTTTATCTCAAGAGGCCCATACTATACCTCTGCATTCAAGCCACAAGGGCCTTCAAGACATTTTCCATAACAGTAGTAGATTAGGTTCAAGAAATGCACTGTACATCAGCCTGCTTACACTCACCATGCACATTGAATTTACTGCTCAAATTTCCATCCAGAAAAAAATCAAATATGTTGCATTCTTTTGTATTGGTTCACAAAACATGGTGCTCATGTCTGCTCCTCCGACACTGCCAGACAACAAGTGATCAAATACAGCTCCAGCCTGGTTTCCACTAATTGTGAACACTCGTGGGCCGTTAAAGAAGGTGCTTCCACAGTTCTCAGTTCTAACTCATAGGAACAATTAAAAGCTGACATGCACCGCTGAGCCTCACATCCCTACCGGCCTGGTGGAGACCCATAATCCTTTGGTCACACCGTCTGCCACTTCGACCTTATGTTTAGGCAGGTCGGGTAGCATCTGTGGAGAAAAAAACCTGAGAAGGTTGAAGGTCCTTCTTCAAAGCTGAAAGTTCTTCAGAAGCAATTCTTCAACCTGAAATTCTTTGACCGTAGTGTAAATGTTCCATGATTATGTTGGCTGCTTTCCTGAAGCACTGTGAAATGTAGATGGAGTCATTGGAGGGAGGCTGCTATGAGTACGTTGGGATGGATGAAAGGGCGGAATCAACCTAAAATTCTCCATGGATGTTGCCCAACCTGCTGAATATTTCCAACGTATTTCATTTATATTTCACGAATTTCAGCATCTTCAGTTCAATTTTCTTTGGACCTTCTGTGTGCCATAAGGCCATTCGATGATCCACAAGAACTGTTGGGGTCATTGGGGGGGGGGGGGGGTCAGCCTTGAGCTGACACTTCCTTTCCATGATGTCTCTCATCCAACATCAGGACCTGCAATTGTGTGATTTTGGTTCCACGTTTGGCCCTGCCAACCTATTGTTAGAATGTGCAGAAAGGAACTGCAGATGCTAGTATATACAGAAGATAGACGCAAAGTGCTGGCGTAACTCAGCAGGTCAGGCAGCATCTCTGGAGAAAAAGGAGGGGTGACATTTCGGGTCCTAACTCTGGACCCTTCTTCAGACTCAAGGTCCCGATCCGAAACGTCACCCATCCTTTTTCTCCACAGATGCTGCCTGACTAACTGAGTTACTCCAGCACTTTGTGTCAACCTATTGTCAGATTAAACATTTCATCACCTTTCCCAATAACCAATATGTTTTAGTGTCAAATGTTATTTAATAGTTCCTGTGTGAAGAGCACCATTATGCTACAGATTATGATAAGTGCCACATAAATACAACTTGCCTTTCTTCACATCTGCCACTAATTTGCCTCTTGGCAGCTCCAAACTGCTCACCCTAGAACTACTCTCTTGACCTAAATAGCAATTAGACTTCACACTCTATTGAAAATATTAAGCCCATTTGGTTAAAATTTGAATTCATCGAAGGACAAGAGGTTAATAAACCAGGCACTTGCTAACAGGCAATGTTGGCTTATCCTTTTGTAGCTGATTTAGTTTAGCAGTTCCATTACTGATGTACCCAAGCCTTTTCTATCAGTCCTTTGTGCAATTATTATTACACATAGAACTAATTTAACTATTACAGAATATCTTTAGGAGGATTAAAGCACAATAACAACTTCTCTACCACTTAAAATACAAACTATTAATTTCATTATAATTTCACACTTGAGTTGGCATATTACCAAGCAACATTATTCTATTAGTGCTGGATTAAAATTCTCCCAGTTGTCACCTCTGATTAGTGATATTTCCTTTGCTGAATAATAATGCTTATCTAAAACGATTAACCCAACTAATTAACTTCTGTTCCATTGAGGGGTATCACCTATCCGATATATTCTTCTAGCACACACCCTAAATGATTTACGGATGACTTGGAATATTGTGTACGGATCAGAGGGCTCATTAGGAAGTCCATTCTATGTTTGACTTGCAAAAGGGTTATCTAATTACGTCCAAGCTCTCTGGCTCATTGGACATAGATTTACAACGTTGTCCTGTTCAAATATTTGGACAATTCTCTTCTGAAAGATTATATATTATCCCATCAAACGTTCAAAAGGTAGATGCCAAATCAAAACCGCTTGCTGTACAAAACAAAAATCTCTTTGCTGGGTATTTAAACACCTGCATATACTGATGCCTTGGGTTAGGTCGCAAAACCTGATGCATATTCACTGACTTGAATCTGCTCGAAGGGTCTTGTCCCGAAACGTCACCCATTCCTTCTCTCCAGAGATGCTGCCTGTCCCGCTGAGTTACTCCAGCATTTTGTGTCTATGAGATGAGTGTTCATTTGGATTCGCCAAAGAGGTTTTCAGCTCTCAAGGATTTCAACCAAAGCTCCTGATCCCCACCAGTAAACACAATTGACCCCTCCCAACCTGGGCACTCATCTCCCTGGGGAGGATTCCTTCATTATAGTAAGCACGTTGGGAATGTAATGCATCCACAAAAGCCTGTGGTGAAAGAACAGTGTAGCAATCTGGAAGCTATGGCGGGTTGCACCGTTTATGATTGCCAGTCCTATTGACCACAATGGAATAGAACTGCTGAACGTAAGTGGACTATGCATAACATGCTATGCCGGCATGTTTTGTGATAAAAATGCCTATTCTGTCTTAAAACAGTGAAGTTTTATCTGACTTGCTGGACTGTTAGCTGAGAGGAAAAGCGAGGCATCCATTGCCAATTTCTCCCTTTCATTCAATGGCCACATCCTTTAGACTTTGCAAAATTAATTTAGGTTTCTCTTAGATTTGCTCTTTATAATACGAACATGGCAGACTGAATAACCCTCCTCTGTCCAATATAAAAATAACTACTTGTACGAAAATGGCACTAAGTGCTGGAGTAACGCAGGAGATCAGGCAGCATCTCTGGAGGAGATGCATAGGTGATGTGTTGGGTCGGGACACTTAACTACTTGTAAGTTTGAGTTTCCGCAATACAGTTGGAAACCATTACAGGGGTTGTACATTTTCACATAACTTGAAACCAAATCATCGCAGTCCTTTTGAATGTATTTTTTGAAACTGAATTGTGAACTAGTAACAGTTATTAACTACATTACTTTTGATTCAGACAGCTGATCTGATCTTGTGATTCTCTGTCAGATGTAATTAGATCATAGAATTAGTGCCTTCTTCTCACTCTCCATCCTCCCCCACCCTCCCTCTTTGCCCTGATCTGTGTAAGTGCTGTGCTGGGATGCCAGGCCTCTTTTGTGAAGATGGGAATATTAGTACAAACGCAGAAATGAACTGAGATACAAGTGTTTTTGCAAAGAATGAAAATTGAGTGAATCTGCCAACACAATGCATACCAAATTAAGAAGGAAAGAGATTCCAAATTGAACATGATGGTGCAATAAGGTGAGAATGCCGTATTTATGTGAATGAGTGCATTGTGAATGTTAAAATGTTGTGTGGTTTAGTGGAATTCTAAATGGGAAATCGTAACTACAAAAAGTTGTGATTTCCTGAAGCAAAGAAAAACATGTGGGAGAAATAATTAGAAAGGTGATCAGAGGGAGAGATGAGAGGGACGTGGAGCATCAACAGTAGTGTGGGTCAGATGGGCCAAATTAGACTTATTTTGTTGTCTTCTTCTTGCGTTTGAGGCAGCAGAGATTATGTAACGCCCTCCAGGTACTGTCGCCAGTCCAATGTGCTGTTGTCGAGGGCCATGAAGTCTACCCCTCCACCAGGGGTGTGGAGGACAGCGCAGTCGAAAATGACCTGTTGCGTTGTTTGCTGGTCTGCTCCACACACGCAGGCTGATGATGAACACAGCCTCCAGCTATGCATGTTGGCGATGAACCGGCCGACCCCCATACGGAGACAGTTCAGGGCGACCCACTCTTTGCAGGGCAGATCCGAGCCGGGTGGCACTGTGGTGTTCGGTGCAACAGTAAACTGCGGAGGTTGTGAAATCTGTTCCCAGCTGGTTCTCCATCCTCCTAGTGTGTTGATACCGGAGCCACAGAGGGTCGCTGCGTGACAGGAGAAGGGGCGACGAGATGTCAACTCAATTTAACTAAAGCTTGCCAATGTGTAACGTACTCAATATAACATTGCATACATGTCCTCTCAGAATTCTGCTTGATCCAGACCAAGGAGGTTCCTAATGTCTGCTTGATTGACTTTGTTCATTAACTGAGTGATAGGGGTGGGAGATTGCAACCTTCACGTGGTCCGCCCTGTTTCAACGAATACAATCAACCTGGCGTGCACAATTAAATAAGATCAAATAGAACAAGTTGTCCTACAACATTAGGCTGTGCATGCCATACGGAAGAATAAGAACTGAGTGATATTTCCTTTTCTTTCTACGATCTGCAGTGGGCCTGACAAATACTAAATCCTTCATGCATGCAATTGTGATACACAATCCCTGATGACAGCAAACCTCTTGCTGCCTTGAATGCCGTGCATAGTAGGCTCAAGGGAAGACACCTTCTACTCCTGACTGTGTAGGAAGGAACTGCAGGTGTTGGTTTACACTGAAGATAGACACAAAATGCTGGAGGAACTCTGCAGTCAGGCAGCATCTCTGGAGAAAAAGAATAGGTGATGTTTTGGGTTGAGAGCCGTCATCAGACCCAGGAGTCTGAAGAATGGTCTCGACCCGAAACATCACCTTTTCCTCTTCTCTATAGATGCGGCTGACCCGCTGAGTTACTCACGCATTTTGTGTCTATCTTCTACTCCTGACTCAAGGGTATATATGCAAGCATCTATTGAACCGGCGTCTAGTGCCATCCTTTTTTTTTTGATCAGTGATGTTGGATGAAAGATAAGTGTCTACAATAGCAACACGTGATCTTTTACAACTGCTTTGCATCTTATCCGAAAATGACACCTCTGGTCTTGCAGCACTCCATTAACGGTACACTGAAATGTCAGTGTAGAATTCGGGACCAATTGGTTTCCCAGAGGCAGAAAATCATATCACTTGAAGTCTGCCTTGAGACACATTAATTTATGGGACGTCATTGGATTGGTAACATTCCATCAGAATGGCATAGGTAAGTATTTTCCAGTCCATTGTGCATCATGGTTGGTCAATGGACTCAGGAATGGCTTAGGAGACGTTGGCACTTCTACAGATTGCTGTTCAAATTCATCACCTCCACCTCAGTCATAGATGTTCTTGCTGATATCCTGACTAGCCTTTATATCTGACCCCCACTGATACCGCTTTGTGGTAGCTGGTTAGATTTGGATTGGCTGATTGCTGCATCTATATTGTGTTAGGGATCAAATATCAGTTTTAATCAGGAAATTTATGGATAGCCGCCCTTCATAAAAATGAGGACCAGTCTTTTAAAATAACGTGATGCCCCTCAATACTTTAAGGACATTGAAATCAACCATTGTGTGTTGAACATACTTCTGCACTATTGTAAATTACACAGGAAAAATAGATAAATGTTTATGTTAATCAGCTCACATTGAAATTCCCAGGATAAGATCGAGGACATCCTGTCATTCAACATATATTTGAAGACATATCCCTGCACTTAAAACATAGTGAAAACATATTTGTTCTGTCAATCAATATTTAAGATGTTGTCTATCCAGAGAGTTGTCCCTCAATACTGTGATTAAAAACTATAGTTTGAGTGCCTGGAGTTTTGAGCTCAGAAGATTCAGACAGCCCACAGATGTTGACATTTTCAAGTGTCTTGTCAGTTGACATATGCTCCCATTAGAAATGTTTCTAAGCTACTTGTCGACACCGAAAGGTTGAAGTAAACTATGTAAATCTACTATTATTTTCATGTTTAAAGAGTAGAAAACCCATGTAATTTTGATTTTGGTGAGATTCTCCAGAGACTCTCTAAGACAGAGATTCTTCCAAGCAAGTCTGCTTTTCGCAAGAATAAAGACCTTTCTCATCTACAGCTCCAGCCCCCATGTGATGTCTTCACAGTCACGGTGTACTGCACACTGACTCCATCTCAGAAAGGTTCTTTATTGACAGAGAAACACTTGTGGGGCTTTCCGAGGTTGTCAAAGGTCTTCCCCCTTCACTCTCTATTACACCCAGCAAAGGTACTGACATTATGAGCTTGCATACACCCTTTCAATGCGCAGACGAACACTTAAGATTCACCCCTTCTGACATTGGTGTCTGAGCCATAGCTTCTCCCCTTTTCTTGTTATTGAACCACTGATGTAGTATTTGTCTTCTCAAGTGCAATATCTTTCACAAGTTAAGATTTCCCCAAGTTTCCTTCAAGCTGTCGCTATTAATCCTTTCCAGTACCTCGTGGCCAACCCCTGTTGCAATCAACTCATCCTGAACTGCTTCTATATCCCAACCAGTGCCAAATCCCAAAGGCTATTGTGAGGACAGGGCAATCAGGATACAGCAGTCATATGAATGTGACCTTGCAATATGTCTGGCATGTAACAAGATACAGGTTTGTGCTTGATGGGTAAAAAAACATGGGATTTTTCAAAGTATCAATAATTCTGACAATGTCATAGCTATGTTAGTGAAGTGTACAGTTTGTGGCAGCTCCATTAAGTGCACCACCTAACATCGCAAAGAAGGGGCTATTCAGTTCCATCATGACTGCATCCATCCCTTCTAAAGAGCTATTAAACCCATCCCCATTGCTGTCCAATATTACATTACTTTCCAATGATTTGGCTATTATTATTCATGTTTAGTGTTTTCTGAGTCATTCGTAACTGTCATGTTGTTACTTGTGGACAGAGCACCAAGGCAAATTCCTTGTATGTGAATACTTGGCCAATAAACTTACTTAATTACTTACTTACTTAATTCCATTTAACACAACTATGGCAATTGATTCCTTTCATCCAATTAGGATGATAACAGCCTAAAGATTTCTGCCTCCCTCCCTTCTGTTCTTTCTCTAGCGATATAACTTCTGTCTCCTCTGACTTCCCAGCCTCTTGACGGTGGGAACAATTCTTTCCTATTGACTCAGCAAAGCCCTTTCTAATTGTGAAATCCTTAATTAAATCTCCTCTGAACCACACAAATATTTAGAATTGCAAATTAAAACCAGCAAAAAATAATCCCCTTAGAGTTTAAATGTTGAAACTAAAATGAAGTGGTGAAGACATTAAGTGCAGCTTTGGAAACTAGTTCGGAATGATGCATGCATTGATTTTTGCATGAAAAGTCAATACCCAATATCTTTCAATGATATATAGATTGAACACCAAGATATTGTTAATAGGAAATGCCTGGACCATACTAATTGCAGCGTTTAATACAGAATGGAGGAATACCTCACCCAGGAGTTAGCATTAACAATGTAACTGCAAATTAAGGGTGACAAATTGTTTTCACAGGCCCAGTAACTGTAGAGAAATGAGAACCTGATTCAAATACCCAGAGAGCCACAAGGTCAATGGCACACAGTTGGTGAGCACTAACATTGTGAAGAAGCTTTGAGAAAATGGGAAGGAGCCAAGATGCAGTAACAAGCAGCCTTTCGCCCTAACATTAGTAATTTGTCATAACAGTGATGTGGACATCATCATTGGAACAATAATGACTAGGAAAACTGGAACATTATTAATCCACCACATTATATATTTGGTGGAAATAGTGGAGGAGTCACCACAAAGTCGCCTAGATAACTGCAAGGCCAGAATTTCCCCAATACCTCTAACTGTGAAGATGCCAAGGGGGAGAGGGGCACCTCGAATCTATTAATCTGTTCTGGCTCTGTATTGTCCCTTTCAACATTTATGTTCCAGCTCAGTAGGAGCTGTAAGCATAGGCCATGAATGAATGCCGTGTCCATATCCACTTGGCTGCAGCCTTTGATCTAGTTGTACCTTTCAGACAATATAACTACACTTATTTTACTTGACAAAGATCACGGAGATCCCGCCATGAGAAGATAAACAAATGGACTCATGTACACACTATTGAACACTTACTCAATGGTATTCCTTGCAAACTCATTATTTCAGATTGCATCAAGCACCATGATGGAATATATACACGTTCCGAGGTACAATCTAAGCTATTTAGCAACAATATTCCAAGTGTTTATTTGGTCAACTATGCTCAGTCTTGTTTTCAAGATGCAAATATGCAAATATATATATGAACTGAGAAATCACTCTCTGACAAGGCTACTGGCTATGAGGTGCAACTTGAGAAATGGACCCTAACTTGTTAATTCTGGTAAATTCATTGAATTTCATTCAGAAATTCATCTGGAATCCATATTCCATTCATTCTTCAGATGTTCTGAACTGTGGGAGATGTGGAATTCATTCCTACCAAGCATTTCCTGCAACCAGGTTTTCATTGTAGCAACGGGCCATACTCTTGGATTGCCATTGTCACTTAGAAATCTTGGTTTCCACAACCTACAGGCCCAATGCACTTCACTTTAAGGCAAACTAACCACTGTTCACAAATTATATGTGGACCTTTCTGGTGTGTCTGCATAAGATGAGATGTTGTTGCTTAAAAGGAGCAACCATAAGTTAGCTGGCAACATAGATTTAACCTGGTTTAAACTTCATAATGAAAGGCTTTCTCATGCATAATATAATTCTTCCTGGCCATCTTCCTACATCTTGCTGCACTTTTTTAATTCCGCCTGCTATTGGTGGCACATACATCACAATTTTCAACAATATTTGCAATTTCACAGAAAATTACGCATCCAGCAAGTGGAAAATTATAATGCTGCATTATTTGCGGCAGAAAATAACATCCAAAAAGAGAGAGCTCCACCGCCTACTCTTTACATTTAATGAGTTATCTTCACCGTTCCCTACCATTTGCAATGGGGAGCCAGCAGTGATCAGGGCCTCAAATGCACATGAATCCTATGGTGGAAGGGAACTGGGAACCATGTTGCAGATGTCTCACTTGCTGTTTCTCAAAGCCTTTTGACTACCTCTGCGGCACATGTCATAGAGTGACACATACATACAAAGAACAAGTGTTCAGCCCACTGAATCCACTTCATCCAGACGATTCCCATTTCAGTTGTGCGATGAAATATTCATCACTTCTCTGATTGAATTCAGTGCCAGAAGTGCTCACCACCATTTGGAAAAAAGCAAGTTATTTGACAGGCACACCATCCACCACCTCACAAATTCATTGCTCCACCACTCCTGCACCACGGCAATAATAACTGCTTACCTAGACAATCCTTTCAACATTTACACCGTTTAAGATCTTTGTCGCCAAGAGCAGTAGGCACATGGGAGCACCACCACATCCTGGTTCCCTTGCCAGTCATATACCATCATGCTTTGGACATATATATATATTTTTATTTAATTAATAGTTTTTTATTGGAGGGAAAACAAAAAATCACAGTACATCTGATGTATAGCATTACATTTTCCTCCATTTTGTTTTTTATAAATAATAATAATAATAATAATAATAATAATAATAATAATATAATAATAATAATAATATAAACAAAATAATCCTAACCCACCCTCCCTAAACGCCCCTTGGCAGCTTATTTTTTCACAATCCAAATATATCACAAAATCAAATGCACTTTTTAACAATAATAAAGTAACAAAACAGAATAAAGGCAGATCCCCACTTAATGTCAAGTGCCCTCAGTCAACAGATAGTTCTTTTAGACCGTCAAAGTATGATAAAAAGGGTTCCCATTTCAAATAAAACTTTTTCACAGACCCCCTCAATGTGAATTTAATCTTTTCTAACCTTAAAAAAAACTTGACGTCTTCCAGCCAAGCAGCGGCAGATGGAGGAGTGTTAGATTTCCAGACCAGCAAGTTTCTCCTACGGCCAAAAGTGATGTAAAAGTAAATGATATCAGACTGGGTTGTATTTAAACCCAAGGTTTTATCTGCTACACCAAATACAGCTACAAGCGGGCAAGGTCTCACTGTCATCCCAAGGACTTCACTGATGGTTTTAAAAACCACTGCCCAGTAGTTAACAAGTTTGGGGCAAGACCAGAATGCATGAGCTAGATTGGCTGGAGAGAACGAGCACCTGTCACAGCCAGCGTCCGTCCCTGGATATATGTTAGCAAGCCTGGCTTTGCTTAAATGAACCCTGTGTAAAACTTTAAATTGTATAAGCCCCAATCTAGCACATGATGACGAGGAGTGGACATTTTTCAGCGCTTCTGTCCAGCATTCCTCAGACAGATTCATACCAAGGTCATCCTCCCACCTAGCTTTAACTTTGTTCAGGTTTTGATCTCCTAAATACATCAATCGAGAATATACTGCAGAGATCAGTCCTTTATTCGCAAAGGTAAGAGTGAGTTTATCCAACACTGTGACAGGAGGGAGATCAGGAAAAGAAAGAAATTGTTCCATGACAAAGAGGCGAACCTGAAGATATTTAAAGAAATGATTATGTGGGAGGCCATGTTTTTTGTGTAGGTAGTCAAAACTATCAAATATGTTGTTAGTGTATAAATCCTTAATGGACATAAGACCATTCAAACCCCACTGTCGAAAGGTTGAGTCAAGTGTAGAGGGGAGGAATAAATGGTTACTGTGAATGGGATCCAGAACTGAAACTGATGTAAGCTTATAATGGCAACGAAATTGGTTAAAAATGTTGATGGTTGATAGTACGACAGGGTTGGATGTAAATCTAGAGGGTTTCAATGGCAGGGAGGAATATACTAAAGCTGGGAGAGACGAGGAGTAACAGGATTGTGATTCAAGCAGACACCAGTCTGTATCTGGTCGGTGGAGCCAGAGTAATATCTTTTGGATATTGGATGCCCAGTAATAATTAATAAAGTTAGGAAGGTCCAGTCCACCTATTTCACGATCTCTTTGGAGAGTACACTTATTGACCCTTGGAATCTTGTTACCCCATATAAAGGAGGTTATAGATTGGTTAACTGAGTTAAAAAATGACTTGGGTAGGAAAACCGGCAAACATTGGAACAAGTAAAGAAATCTGGGAAGTACAGTCATCTTCACTGACTGCACTCTCCCAGCCATAGTGAGTGGCAGACTACGCCATCTCTCAAAGTCAGCCTTCATTTGGCTAACTTGAGGCATGTAGTTAGCTGCAAACAGGGATGTGAAAAAGCGGAGTGATGTGTATTCTTAAATATACAAACCCCTTCTTGAGATATGGGAAAGGGCAGGGTTTCCTGTTGGATCTGTACGGCTAAGTTGATGGGAAAGCATTTTGCTTTTTTGGAGGTTTAGTTTATAGCCAGAAAAAGTCCCAAACTAATCCACCAAGGACACAATTGCAGGGCTACTGGCTATAGGGTCGCTCACATAAAGAAGGAGGTCATCAGCATATAGAGACACACGATGTTCCCTGTTTCCTCTCCTAATGCCCTGGAATAATGTAGTTGACCTAAGTGTGATAGAGAGAGGCTCAATTGCAATGGCAAAAAGAAGCGGAGACAGTGGGCAGCCTTGACGAGTGCCAAGTTGTTAATTGAAAATAATCAGATCGCAAATAATTTGTCTGCATACATGCTAAGGTGAATGATATAATAGCTGAACCCAGGCTACAAATATTTTGCCAAATCCAAATCTCTCCATGACTCTGAACAAATATGGCCCACTCCACTCGATCAAATGCCTTCTCCGCGTCCAAAGAGATAACAGCCTCTGGGCGCGAAGAAGCACTGGGCGAATAGACCACGCTGGCCAATCGACAGATATTAGAAAATGAATGGACGATTTTAATGAAACTGTTTGATCTTCTGAGATTATTTTGTGAAGTTGGCATTCTAAACGGCAAGCCAGCGCCTTCACCAAAATTTTTACATCCACATTCAAAAGTGAGATGGGGCGGTATGATCCACATTGAGTCGGATCCTTGTCTTTTTTAAGAAGAAGTGAAATAGAAGCCTGTGAAAGAGTGGGGGGTAATGAACCCTTTTCCAAAGATTCTTCAAACATTTCTAAAAGAACAGGTGTGAGCTTATCCTTAAATTTCTTATAAAATTCTAATGGGTAGCCGTCAGGGCCAGGGGTTTTACCACTCTGCATTGCCATAATGGCATTATTAATCTCTTCCTGCCCAAGGGGTTGGTCTAGATTTTCTACGTCTTCTAATTCCAGAGTGGGTATTTCCAAATCGTCTAAGAAAGTTTCCATATTCATAGTATCCAAGGGGAATTCTGAGGTGTAAAGAGAAGCATAAAAGGCTGTGAAAGTATTGTTTATTTCTTTTGGATTGCTCGTTATGTCTTGGTGTATGTCTCTTATCTGAGGAATAAGCTGTGATGTGGATTGACGTTTCAGTTGGTGAGCCATAAGCTGGCTTGCCTTATCACCATATTCATAATGAAGACCACGAGTCTGGAGAATTAGTTGTTCTGTTTGATTAGTAGATAAAAGATTGAATTTCATTTGTAAATCAGCCCAGCTTTTGTATAATTGGGTGGTGGGTGCTTCAGAATATTGCCTATCCAGGGTCAAGATGGATTTTAACAGCGCTTCCATTTCCTTCTTACGTTCTTTATTGGCGTACGAAGTATAAGATATGATTTGACATGCTTTGGACATATATCGCCAGACCTTCATTACTATTGGGTCTGAATCGTGGAGTTCCCTCTTCAAAACTCATCTGGGAGATAGATTACAGCAGTTCAAAAGTGACTCACCACCTCTTTCTCTTAGCTTGGACAACTTATGCTGGACCTGCAAGTGATGCCCAGATCCCAAGGCATAAATGAGCAAATTAATCTCTACAACTCCCTCCGCATCTTACAATTCATACAACAGCAAGATGATCTGTTTCTACCTTATGCAGAGGGTCAGAATTTGGCTTGTTTTCACAGTTGAGGAATGTTGCCCTTTCTTCACACAATTAACTAGTAGACTTAAACTGTAGCAAAAATGAATAAAATGGAGCATTTCAGGAAATGAATGACCAATAGCCATGGAAAGGTCTTTCTGAAAGGAGAGCGACTTGTTTTCGCAGAATGTATTAAAAAAAAAATTAGTTGTCTCCCAGAGATCTATAATCACAAGATAAGCACATTAGTCAGAACAACAGAAAGACAAACTTTCAATATGCTGTAAAGGTTCATCAAGCTTGTTATGGTGAGTATGAGTGTCCTGAGTCATATGAACATTTCCTTAGCAATTTTCAGAGACTGAGAGACATGCTCAAATTAACTTTTGATGGTTCCGCATTAACCAACCTGATCTCCCTGTGGCTCAGCACTTCAACTCCCCCTCCCATTCTGAATCCGACCTTTTAGTCCTGGGCCTCCTCCATGGCCAGAGGGAGCACCACCGGAAATTGGAGGAGCAGCACCTCATATTCCTCTTGGGCAGTCTGCACCCCAGCAGCTTGAACATTGACTTCTGAAGGGTTTCGGCCCGAAACGTTGCCTATTTCCTTCGCTCCATAGATGCTGCCTCACCCGCTGAGTTTCTCCAGCACTTTTGTCTACCTCCACCCATATTTGGATAGGTAGAGTCTGAATAAAGATAGTCAACATGGCTTTGTACATAGGAAATCACATCTCACAAATCTGATGAGAAGTTTTCGAAGGCATAAACAAGAAGATTGATAAGGGCAGAACAGTGATAATTGTCTATATGGACTTTACCAATGTATTTGACAAGCTCCCACATTGTACACTGGTCTGGAAGGTTAGATAGCATTGAATCCAAGGTGACTAGCCAATTGAATTCAAAATTAACTTGGAGAAAGCAGTTAAAAGGTACTTGCGAAGGCTGTTTTTCTGATTGGAGGCCTGCAGAGATCAGGATTTGGTCTGCCGCTACTTGGAGTCAACATTAATGAATTGGATGGCAAAGTTTTCATTGTTAAATGATGCATTGTTAGTATATTTTTTCAGAGGATACTAAATTAGATGACATGGTAGGCAAGAGGAAGGCTCTCTAAATTTATAACAAGATCTAGATCATTTGGGAAGGTGGTTAAGGAATGGCAAATGCATTCTAACTTTGACAAGTGTGAGGTGTTGCTCTTTGGAAATGTCAAAACAGGGCAGGCCTAACACAGTAGAGCTCTGGAGAGTGTTGCAGAGCAGAGAGATCTGGGAGTACAGGTATTTGGTTCCTTGGCACTGGCGACTCAGGTGGACAGGGTGATAAAGTGGCATTTCACATGCTTGGCATCATTGAGAAGGGTATCGGGTACCAAAGTTGACATCATGATGCAGCTGTACAAGTTGTCGGGTAGACCACACTTTGAGTGTAAGTAGGATTGCATTAACAGTGAAAGGATTCAAAAAAAATTCAGAAGGATATTAACTGGGCTTGCAGACCTTAGTTGGAGACAAAGATTGGATAGGCTGGGATTTTATTCTGGAAAGCGTCAGAGGCTGAGGGTTGGATACACTCTTGTCGAGAGTGTACAAGTTTGTTAGGGGCATGGATAAGGTGAACGCTCGCAGTATTTTTCTCAACATAAAATACTGATCTTCCATCTCAGGTAGGCTCTAAAGATCTCTTTGTATGGTGTAGGGGGCAAGGCTTTAGATTGCTGAGGAATTAGGACTGTTTCTAGGAGAGGCGTTGCCACTTCTGGAGGCCAGACATGTTACACATCAGTAGAAATGGGACCAAAATCCTTGTGAGGAGTATGCTCATGCTTTGGGTATGGTTCTAAACTAGCTTGAATAACACTGTAAAGGTAGAATCAAAGAAAGTTAAGCAGGAAAAGAGACAGGTGTTGAAGTATTATTTAGGAAATCCAAGTGAAAGTGGAAGGGACTTCAGCAGGACAACAATAGGGGTAATAGGAGTGCATCAGGAGGGATAGTGTGTAAGTGTGTACCAGCAAATGCACCCAGAATTCATAACTGGACAGAAAGGTCGATGGCATAGGTAGAAATAAATAATGATCTACCAACAATTACATAGACATGCTCGCAAGTGACTGAGATTGGGAACTGAATATTCAGAAGATAGACACAAAATGCTGGAGTAACTCAGTTTCACCCAGCGTCACTGGAGAGAAGGAATAGGTCCTTTGGGATAGGAGCTTATTACATTTCTTTCTAAATGCTGCCTGACCAGCTGAGTTGCTCCAGCATTTCGTGTCTCTCTTTGGTGTGAAACAAAATTTGCAGTTCCTTCCTACACACTGAGTATTCAAAAGTGGTTGACAATTTGAGCAGAAAGGGAATAAAAGTGGAATAGGCCTGTTAATAAAGGATAGTTCTGCTAAATATCATTCTTCATAGCAGTGATGGAGAATTATGTTGGCACAAAGGCTCAAGATGTGAAATTAGACAAGAAATATACAGGTTTGCAGTAGCTAGTGAAGTGGTTCACATCTCCAAACATTAAGACAGAATATAAATCAAGAAATAATGAGGGCTTGTAAGAACATTAGTTTTAGATTTTAGTTTTAGAAAAAGTTCAGTGTGTACAGTATATATATACACATACCCACAAGCGCGCACGAACGCACGCACACACAAACACACACACACACACACACATATATATATTTATACACATATACATACACAAATACTCAAAAAAAAACAATGGTAGTGCAATAATAATAATAATAAAAATAATAAAAATAATAATAGTCTATTGAACTTCAGAGCTTATTTGAGGTTGTAGTGTTTAATAGCCTGATGGCTGTAGGGAAGAAGCTGTTCCTGAACCTGGACGTTACAGTTTTCAGGCTTCTGTACCTTCTTCCCGATGATGCTGACTGTCTTTTTGAGGCAGCAACTCCGATAATAAGGAGAATGGGCAAAGTCCACACAGACAGCACCCTAGGTCAGGATTGAACCCAGGTCTCTGGCCTTGTGAGGCAGTAGTTCTACCAGCTGTACCACTGTGTCACCTTAGAATAGCGACAAAAAGGACAGAGGTGCTGCAACCAGAGAGCTTTGATGATACAATGCATTGAACATATCACATTGTTGAAAGGCGAAGTAATGTGCAGTTTGCCTTCTGAGATTCAGTATTTCCAAGAAAGCTCCAGCCCCGTGACTTCTCAACCTATATTACCACATAATGAGTACCATATACCCCATATGCAGAGATTTTTCAGCTCCCCAGAAGCATCAAATAATTTTACCCCTAACGCCTGCCTGCTGAATCGATGAAAGCCAAGCATTTCTATAATTCCTACCCTTACTTCCTAATAATTCCCTACACAAGAGAACCGCAATATTAATATGCTAGCTCCGTTACTTCCATTTTCCAGGATTTAACAACCTAATATTACACTTAATGAAAGAGTCATGCAATATTGAACATTAACTACTGTTAATTTCCTGCAGTATAAAATTTGCATTTTTTTTGTTACTGCTGGGCCATAATTATCTTCCCGTAATTGTTATACTGGCTGCCTGCTTGGTCTTAGGAAAATAGACTGATCACAATCCTGCGTGATCATTTGTTTGCCAAGTTTATTACTTGCAGAGATAACCATTTATGACAATTCAGTATCTTCAAAGTATTTTGAATAAAATGATCTTTCGGATTTGCTGGATTGTTAAGAATAATGCTTTGAACTGAAGTGAATATTTTGTCTTTAAATCTATGTGTAAATTACTGCCTGTCTGGAACTGCTTTGTATTCATTACAGCTGGTGGGGAATGATTAATATTCTGTAATTATCAGCTACTAACAATGAATTATGCTGAAAGATTGCATCAGTTTGTAGCCATCCCCAAGTAGAAATTTTGGAAATACACTATTACTTGGAATCTAGTCTGAACCAAGAAAATACCATCCATATCTGGAGTGAATGAGCAATATAGTAAATGATGGTACAAATTGCTCTTTTGGGCCCAAAACATCTGTAAATAAAACAAAAACAATGCTGGAAATATGGATAAAAATCAGACATTATTGTAAGTCTGGGCGGCATCTATGATGGAAGTAAGAGGTGCAAAGTGCAAGGTCGATGAGCTGGAATGGTGGGAATTCCAATATCCAAAAACACACCAAGTTTTAGACTAACGCATCCAGTTCCTAGGAAGTATTAACGGGGACACTGGGCCTTTGTGAAGCCCGCTCTGGTAAAACACACAATGAGCACAGTGAATTAACTCTATACCATTCCACTTTTTCGCTGGCTGGAACCAAAAGGTGGAGAAAGAGGACTATGGGTGTGTTCCAGAATCCCAAGACATTTCTGACCTGTAACATACTCATGGAAACTCAGGCAGGCTTCAGATGAGTTGGTCTCAAAGGGTTGAAGACAATTGAAGACAATCCCAGAAAATGATCCTAACATTTTCTGCTTGTTAGCCATATAGATCTCTAGGGCTAGCTGGAGACAAGCAGTCCAAGAGCTCGTTGTTGGGGGCCAACTACCTCTAACCTTCTCCACCCTTTTCTAGAAATGTTCATTTCTGCCAGGAGTTTGAAACATAATTAGATAAATGTACGGTTTGAAAGTTGTGCTCCGAGTGGAGAGCTACATTTCTGAATAAATACAAAGCAACAGTGTTGAGGAACAGCATCTGATATTTCACTTGGGCAGCTTACAACCCAGCTCCTGCATTCCTTCCCAATCCAACCCCCCCCAGTCGTCCTATTGGTTCCACTGTTCGCATCCTTGTATCCCTGTCGTTAGCACAGCCAATAATGGCCATAACCTTCCTGAAGTCATCTTTTGCCGGCCCTGTTTTGTTCTGGCCTTCTCTATTTTTCTGTCTGAAGGAGGGTTCCGACCCAAAACATCACCTCTTCCTCTGCTCCAGAGATGCTGCCTGCCCCTCTGAGTTACTCCAGCATTTTGTGTCTATCTTCGATATCGATGTGTTGAGGTGTGGTTTCCATCCTAGCACCCAGCTTGAGGCACACCTACATTGCAGACAGGCACAGCCAGTGAAGGCGTGTGCCTGGAGCATACATTCACAAACTGTTCCAGCAAGTCCAACGCCTGACATGTTATGTTCTCTGACACACAGCCATAACCGCTGTTGCGCATCTGATGCACTCAGTATGTAACCGTTGATCATCTACTGTGTTAATCTCTCAATCTAATGTTTTAATCATTGGCAAACTAAACAGCCTAACCATCCAGATATGGAGAAAATCAGAGTGCCCTGATGTCTATGTGACAAACGATTGCGAATAACTGCAAAAATCCAGCCTCCTGGGTGGGTATATTTGGGCACTACAGGCCTCACATAATGCGGTGAAAGTGCAGGAAACTCCATGTCACGACAAGAGGAATGATAAAGCAGGCGCAAGTTTTGTTCAAAATTTCATTCAAACCTTGCTTGTTTGAATGACAATAAAGGGCAATTGAATTGAATTGAATTAAATTGAAGTTGTCTGGCCCTTCAGCACAGGCTGAGATATAACGGGATAATTCTATACCTCAAATTCATTATCTCACATGATCCATGTCCCCTCTAATTCCCTCTGCACATAAACATAGATGGACCTCAGCTGTAAAAGCAACCAAGAACCAAACTGGAACTGCTTCTGGAGTAGACATAGACAACCCAGCATCCCGCTCATTATTACAACTAAGAGCATGTGTTTCTGATCATACTTCTCAGCCTTGTTAATGGTAAAACACCACCATAGACGACTCTCACAAGTGCTGACAATTTATCATTTCATCTGCAATGTGATATGATCCAACAGATTGGGATATTATTACTTTTGATATAATTTTCTGTAATCACACAAGAAATGTTGAAATTAGCAGAGCAGCTATTAATCTCATCTCATCCTCTCCTTTGAGGTGGAAGGTTATGGTTTAATGTAGCCTGTGAATATAATTTAGGCCGAAGCTCTTGAGGGAACATCGTACGGGTGCTTCACTGTTGCACTTGTCGTCTTTCCGAAGGGGGGTTATTTTCAGTGTCTTGGTATCTCCGTCAAGGTCACCAATTTATTGCCCGTTCACGATTTTCCCAGCGTAGTTGGTGGGGAGCTGCCTTCTTGAACTTCCGCAGTCCTTCTGGTAAAGTTATTTCCACAATGCAGATGGCCATGGAGTTCGAGGATTTAGACCCAGTGATGATGAAGTTCTGTCGATGTATTTCGAGTTTGGATGGTGCACGACTTGGATGGGGACCCGCAGCTCATGGTTCCCATATGCCTAATGGCCTTGTCCTCATTGGTGGCAGAAGTCAAGGGTTCGGGAGCTGCTGCTAGCATAGCCTTCTTGAGTAACTGCTGTGCACATTTGTATGAGGACGTAAAAGGCTCTGAGACTGCTTTGATGAGGACCAGATGACAGTCCCCTCTGCCCTGGTAAAAATTCATCTCTCATTCAATATCACTGAAGCATTTATCCAGTCGTTTTCACTGTGCAGTGTTCAAATCAGTCCCATGCCCTTCCCAAATTAAGTGGTGACTTTGGGCCTCATTTCAATTCGAGAAATTCTGGGGTTATGCAGAGTGCCTCTGAAACTTAAGTCATTCTTTCTTTAATTGCTGAGAGCCAACAGACAGAGAAAGCTGGAAGGAAATAAACAAATGCAGCACTGCTGTTCCCACCACCTCCACTCTGCTGGACAGTACATGCAGTCTGCTGCTTCTGTGTAAAGCACTGATACTGTTTTATAATCATCGTTGCAACATAAATTACTTCAGCTTTCTCAATAAAAATCCAATAGATTGTCAAGGTGCCACAACAGTCGAGTTTTGTTTCTTGTATCGAGCGTGAAATTTACAACCAGAAAGCATCTGTGCAATCCAAAACCTTCTGTCAGAACCAGAGCTCTTTTTTATGTTCCTTGTTGCTGAATGTCCAGCTTTGCGGATCGTGATACACTTTCAACACACACCCGTCGCACTGTAGGCAGCGCATCAAGTCATTTTGCCCTCTCTATGATTTCAGAATCCAGTCTGTATTAACCGACCCATTGAATAGCTGAAACTACCAGCAGGGGAGTAATATCATGCACGATTATCTTCATTTAGAGTGATCCCATGCCAGCTGTAACCAGCCTGCTCCACTTGTGTCTGCTCCAGGAGATCACAGGTGTTCTGCAAGTGAAATTGACCTTGGAAATGTATTTTAAACAAAAAACAAATAGACGAAACGTAGAGAAACGTCAATAACGTGGGCCTTTGAAGTTTCCAATTCTGCAGAGGAGGTCAGTGCAGGAGATGGAAAGAAGATATATTCTCTCTTTGACCTCCGCCACAGATAATGACATGCCTTAATACCCAGGAGCGCAAACAACACACTTCAAGGGTCTCGACCCGCAAAAGAGCTCGTTGTTCGCGCTACCCCATTCCTTTATACTCCGGAGAGTGCTTGTCCCCTGTCTCCACTGAGTTACTCCAGCTTTTTTTTGTCTTTCTACACTTGCCAAAGCTCAATGACTGCCTATGTGTGTTCTAAGTCAATCAATGCATCTTTAAGGTTGTAAACTCCACTGAGAAAGCGGCACTGTAGCTTTTGGCAGGACCAAGTGATTAAACACCTTCCATGAATACCATTCGGGGCACACACCCAAACCATTGAACAATTAAAACTTCGCGCGCAACAAAACACACGCTCACTTGGTTGCATACCGCAACACACGCAATGTACAACTCATCTCAGTAGTTATGTAATCCATTGAAGTCTCAATATATCCAGACAGTATGATGGATGGCAGCCGTCTCAAAGTCTACACTCGTATCTTGCGCTTGATGAGGTTCAATCTTGAGGGCAGCCAAGAAAGATGAGCGAAGGCTGTTCAGGGGACGCCGGAGCTGGAAACCATTATCCCCTGAACTCAGTGGAGTGGAGGAAGATGGGGACATTATATGGCAGGCAATGAGAGAGCTCAAGTAGTCAGGAACAAAGAAACAAAGAAGTCTGGAGGAAAGCTCAGTTAGGCTTCAGGCGCAGCAAGTCTGTGAAAGAAGAGGGGATGACGTGACGATTTTGGGGGGGGACGATTCTTAGACTGATTCTTCAGACAAACTAGTTCTGGAGAAGAGTTCACGAGCTTGAACCATTGCCCTGTGCTTTTTCGCTCCACAATGATTGCTGCGAATGAGCGTGAGTTCCTCCATAGCACTTTGTGTCGGTTTTTGCTCAACTATATCGTAAGCATTCTGCAGGTTCCTTTGTTTCTCCACTTTGTTTCATCAGGAAGGCCTGACTAACATTCTATTCCAACTAGAAGGCGGTCCGCAGCACGACCCTTTTAGAGAAGGGTCCGACCCTAAGAATCATCACTCATTCCTTCTCTCCAGATAGATGCTAGTCCTGTTCCTACTGCGTAACTCGAGCTATTTTGTGTCTATCTTTAACAGACAATTGTTTATCAGTGGTTATTATTGAGTGAGGGATAACATACTTTAAGGCAATTTTGAAATAAAACCAAGAAGTTGCTGAGGACTCAGGGCTGTGGATGTTGTCTATGATAGACCTCTCAAGCCTCTTTGATAAGGATTCCATATGGTAGAATGCGGCTGGAGTAACGTCGGCGAGACAGGGCTTAGACAAACTTTGGAGAGAAGGAAATGGGTGACATTTCAGGTTGAGACCCATTGTTCACAGCTTGGAATGTGTCTCAATAGGCAGGATAATTAGGGGAGCAGGGCTCATGCCATTAGGACGATAAGATCACAGAGATGATAACCATAAGAATCACTCAGTGTCAGCAAGATTAGAAATAGAGGCACAGGAGCTCAGTTGTGTTCTTTCACCCACTTCAGCATTCATAGGAAGATCATGTTGATCTTTTAACTGAGTGTCGTGGAGCCAGCATGTTGCCACGGGGAGTTAAACTGCCTTTGACACGTTGTTGCTTTACCAGTGATGTTTTATAGAATTTATAGCTATGTATTGACAGTTAAATATGACAGGGAAATTGTTTCCCAGAATCTTACTAAGTTAATGTTGATGGCTCTTGGTACACGGAATACAAGTGGTGCAAGTTATATTGCAATATGGCTGCTAATTATCAGTTCCCCACTGTTATAAAATTATTTTACTGCCACTGTATCCTTGTTTTCAGCTGATTTATAATGTAATCCAAATAGACATCACAATACCTCTAATCTTGATGTGCTGAGAGGTTTTTTGAGAGATATTTAATGGAGATTGAAAACTGTTTCAAAATTCGGTTTTATTGGATGTACTGTAACTGAATAATAGGCATAGATAGACAATAGGGGACAATAGGTGCAGGAGTAGGCCAGTTTGCGCCGTCTTCGTGCCATATTTAGCACTGCTGATCATCACCAATCAGAACCGTTCCTGCTTACCCGCCATATCTTCCTGGACTCCGCTCTCTTTAAGAGTCCCTATAAGTTCTGCTCTTGAAAGCAGTCCGGAGAATTGCCTCACTGCCTTCTGCGGCAGAAGTAATTCCAATGATTCACAAACTCTTGGTGAAAACGTTTTTTCCTCATCTCAGTTCTAAATGATACCTACCCCTTGTTCTTTGAACTATGAAATATGTTTTAATCATTTAAAGAGAACAATCTAAATATAAGTTATTTGAGATCTAGTGAAGGAAGATCACAAAAGTGCTGGAGATCTATGTGATATCTGCAGATGAATGTTTAAGGTCGGTTGGAAGTGAGATGAATTTTGTTCTGTAATCTAGGATTCTCCTGGTCCTCTATTGGAAACGGCCCAACCACCCCCCCCCGCCCCCCCCCCCCCCTCACGACCGAGCATTGTCCTAGTTGTGTAGATGTATTTCCGAAGATTATCATTCTATGTTTAGTTGGGGAAGGAATTTCTTAGCACAATGGGTAATGTCTCCGTGTTGAGACTGTGATCCGACTGGTCTAGACAGTTGAGGGCAGGAGCAAACGCTTAGCCCCTAGACATCTATCTAAATGAGGAATTTCTCTCAGAGGAGAAGCCATGGATAAAGGTTTCTGGTGGTTTAGGTCTATGGGGCCTGAGGTACATTGATAAGCTGCCATTCAGGTCTACTAAAATTCATCTGGCTTGACTCAACTATGAAACAGCTTCTACTGTGCATTGAAGATAAACATAGTACAGCCCATCATTATCCACATGATTCGATGAATTGCTCCTTGCGTCCTTTGACTTTTTGAAAACTTACATATCTATAAAACCTCATCATTTGTTTCATATGTTCCCTTGTCCATTTTTGTATATGCGGTGCTTCTGACCTTGGTTATTGACACAACGTTTAGAGCTGCTGCCTTGCTATGCCAGAGACCGGGTGTCAATTCCTGAACTACGTGAGTGGCTGTTGTTATGGGTGTGTACCGTTTCTGACAGGAGGGACTCCTGCGTTGTTGAAGTTGTTCAACTAGGAATCCCAGGTTTCATTCTACGTCGCAAAGACATACAGGTTTGTTAGGTTAGGAGGCTTGTGTTATCATTGTAAAATATGTGCCCTATTGTGTGTATGATAGTGTTAGTGTACAGTGTTGTTGGTCGGCATGAAGGGCCTGTTGTCTGTGCTATCTCTTAATTTCAATTAAACATATAGTGTTGCTGACCTGCTGATTTGGTTCCCACCACCTCTGCTATTCTTTGGTTTGACACCCTAGTGAGTAGCACTAGTAAGCCTCCCAGCAAGGATGGTTGGTGCCCCTCCAATCAGGTTCCAAACCCGTTCGTCTTGTTCAGGTCTAGTGCTGATACCAAGAACTCCAAATGGTCGAACGAGTATCCTGAGATTCTGAAGTTCTGAAGAGAAGGTAATTTGAAAACGTATTGTTAATGTTTTTTAGTAAGTATTTCATAATTGTTTTAAGTGAATTATTTATGAACATTATTGCCTAGTTAATTGTTGGAGATCACTTATAGCACCCTCAAAGATGTCAGATGATAGTTCCCGAGTGGTAAATGATTAACTAACTGAGGATGCTTGAGTTACATGGGTGAAGGAGTGAAACATCGAGAAACAACACTTTAAATTAAGATTCACAATGCACGAAAGGTGCTGGCAACTGTCAGGGATTCACACTGAAATCAATGAGTTTCAACTGGCTCTTTTTGTTAAATTTCTAGGTCAAGAAGTAGTTTAAGGTGGAATAAAGATGTCTAAAAGAGCTTGATATTGTTCATCAGCTGAATTGTTTTTTTTGTGACAGCATTTCAAGTCTTGAATTGTAGTGTGAACTGAAGTAGAAAGTATTTGCTTGTACATAAGTGTTCTTGTGATGCTGGGGAAGATTGCTTTCAATGAAACAAGATTAATAAGCTTATTTTGCTGCTATTTGATGAGATTTATCTCCATGATTTAGCATGGGTTCTGATGGCGACTGACAGTTAAATACACCAGATGAGAATTGTGCAACATAAGTCAAGATATAAATGTTTATACTTCACGAAAAGGAAGTGCAGCAGCAAAGAAAAAGCAGTAGAAGGAGATGGGCTGGAAGTTGGGCATTGCTCACTGCGCCATCTGAAAGGTGAGACTACATTATTGCTGGTCCTCTGACAAAGGGCCAGGGCAGAGAATGTAAGAACAGTGAGGAAGCAGGAGGGGTCAGTTGATTGGAAGCATGGGTTTTGTAGGGCAAAGAAAGAAGGTGGATCTTTATACATAGAAAGGAAAAAATTACTTTGAGTTGAATACATTCTCGATTTCAACACATTGAAAGTGGAGATGGAAGAAAGAGTTTGAGGTATGTTGCACATGTCAACAGCAGGATAGTTCAGAGGAACAATGACTATAGAACTAGGAACCTGATGGCATTTACCATATTAAGTGAGCAGCAGACAGAGGCATGGAAAAAAGCTCACTATCTCAAACTTCCAATTGACCAAATTAAGGTCCAAATTAAAAACAAAAATCTGTAGATGCTGGCAGTCCGAAGTAAAAATTGAAAATGCTGTAAAACTCAGCATCTGAGACAAGACAGACCAAAAATTAAACACTTAATGAGACCTGGCAATCCTCGCATGACTAAGCAAATGGACATTTAGAAACATAGAAATTAGGTGCAGGAGTAGGCCATTCGGCCCTTCGAGCCTGCACCACCATTCAATATGATCATGGCTGATCATCCAACTCAGTATCTGGTACCTGCCTTCTCTCCATACCCTCTGAGCCCTCTTAGCCACAGAAGGACACATCTAAACTCCTCTTAAATATAGCCAATGAACTGGCCTCCAAAACTACCACTGCTGTGGCAGAGAGTTCCATGAGACTTCACCACTCTCTTCACCGTGTGAAAACAAGCATCTTCCTCTCATCTCAAAGGTTTAACCAGGATTTCCCCCTTATCCTTAAGCTGTGACCCCTTGTCCTCGATTTTCCCCAACATCAGGAACAATCTTCCTGCATCTAGCCTGTCCAACCCTTAAGGAATTTTGTAAGTTTCTATAAGATCCCCTCTCAATAGTCTCCTAAATTCTAGAGAGTATAAACGAGTCTATCCTGTCTTTCTTTCATAAGACAGACCTGACATCCCTGAATCAGTTGGTGAACCTTCTCTGCACTCCCTCTATGGCAATAATGTCCGTCCTCAGATTTGGAGACCAAAACTGTATGCATATACCGTCAGGTGTGGTATCTCACCAAGACCCTTTACCTGTAACTGCAGTTAGAACCTCCCTGCTCCTGTTATACTCAAATTGTTCTTTTGCTATGAATGCTAACATACCTATTCGCTTTCTTCCATAGCCTGCTGCACCTGCATGCCTACTTTCAATGCTGGTGTAGCCATGACAGCCATGGTCTCGTTGCATCTCCCTCTTTTTAATAATCGGCCACCATTCAAATAGTTTACTTTCCTGTTTTTGCCACCAAAGTGGTTAAACTCACATTTATCCACACACTGTACTGCATTCTGCCATGCATTTGCCCTCACTCACCCAGCCTATCCAAGTCACCTTGCAGCCTCCTAGCATCCTCCTCACGTCTGCTAACACTGCCCCCCCACTTGTGTCATCGCAATTTGGAGATGTTTCAATTCATCATTCCCTCGTCCAAATCATTAATATTATTGTAAAACTAGCTGTCCGGTCCCAGCACTGAGCCTTGCAGGTACCCCATGAGTCACTGCTGCCATTGTGAAAAATACCCGTTTTACTCCTATCTTTGCTTCCTGTTTGCCAGCCAGTTTCTCTATCCACATCAATACTGAACCCCCAATACCATGTGCTTTAAGTTTGTATACTAATCTCTTACATGGGACCTTGTCGAAAGCCCTGTGAAAGTCCAGATATAACACATCCACTGGTCTCCCTTATCCACTCTACTAGTTACATACTCTAAAAATTCTATAAGATTCGTCAGACATGATGTACCTTTCGTAAATCCATGCTGATTTGTCCAATGATTCCAAATGTGCTGCTATCCCATCTTTAATAACTGACTCTAGCAGTTTCCCCACTACCAATGTTAGACTAACTCGTCTGTAATGCCCCGTTTTCCCTCTCCCTCCCTTTTTAAAAAGTGGGGTTACATTAGCTACCCTCCAATCCTCAGAAACTACTCCAGAATCTAAAGTGTTTTGAAAATGTTGTATGTTGTAAATACATTTTAGAAAAAAACTCTACCCTAAATTGCTATGATTTTTTTGCCATCTTACTCACCATCCTCCTCTCCTCCAACCGCCCCAAGGTTTTTTCCGATCGGCGAAATAATAAAATAAAGTTATGAATGTGAGATCAGCAGATTGATCTTATCGCCTGACAATCACCATGATAAAGGTAACGCCACTTCCGGGGGGCAGGAGAATAAAGCCCCGGAGGCCAGACGAGTCAGTCACCCCGGAAGACCGTCAGTGAGAGTTGAGTCCAGTACTGTGAGTCTACGCCAGGAGTGAACTGAACTGTGAGTCTAAACTGTGCTGCTTGAACTGAATTGAATGGTTGGTCTGCACTGTGCTCTTTGAACTGAATTGAAGTGTTGGTCTACACTCTGCTGTTTGAACTGAATTGAAGGGTTGGTCTGCCCTGTGCTGCTTGAACTGAATTGAAGGGTTGGTCTGCACTGTGCTGCTTGAACTGAATTGAAGGGTTCGTCTGCACTGTGCTGCTTGAACTGAATTGAAGGGTTCGTTGCACTGTGCTGCTTGAACTGAATGTCGCGCTCATTCTGGAAGTCTCGCTCACTGCAGAAGTCCCGCTCAGGCGAGATGCCACGCACAAGTAGATTCAAGAGAGTTTTACTGTCATATATATGTTGTGTGTAAGTGTGTGAGAGTGTGTGATGGATGGTGTGAGTGTGTGTGTGACAGATGGTGTGTGTGAGTGAGATGGAGGGTGTGTATGTGACTGTGTGTGTGTGAGATGGAGTGTGAGTGTGTGAGAGATGGAGTGTGTGTGCCTGTGTGTGTGTGTGTGTGGGTGTGTGTGTGTGTGTGTTTTCTGTGGTGTGTGTGTGCAAACATAGAAACATAGACGATAGGTGCAGGAGGAGGCCATTCGGCCCTTTGACTGACTGAGTTGCCAGCCCACCAGGCCTGAGTGACTGAGCTGCCAGCCCACCAGGCCTGGAGTGACAGCTGCCAGGCACCCACTAGGCCCCGAGTGACTGAGGCTGCCAAGCCACCAGGCCTGAGTGACTGAGCTGCCAGCCCACCAGGCCCGAGTGACTGAGCTTCCAGCCCACCAGGTCCGAGTGATTGAGCTGCCAGCCCACAAATCCATTCAGCCCACAATGTCCATGCTAGCCCTCTGGAAACCAGTCCATTCGGCCCACAAATAGACCCATGACATAACGATCCGAAACCCCCCACCCCCCCACCCCCCACTGGCCACCAATATTGGAATGGTTGGAGGGATATGGCATATTATGTTGAGGTGGGACCATACCACGGGTGGCCCACTTATGTCTGAGTTTCTAGTACATAAAAGAAAAAAAAAATAAAAAAAAAGAAAAAAAAAAAAAAAAAAAATAAAAAATAAAGAAAAAATAGAAAAAAAAAAAAAAAAAAAAAAATAAAGAGAAAAAAAAGAAAAATCTGTTATAACTCTCCTTTTCTTGAGCTCTTCCGGTTTTTCGAGATATTTCTACTTGCGCAAATATGGTATGCGATTAGCGCTCTACGATTTTTCATCAGCTCACTCACCATTCTCCTGTGCTGCGACAAGTTTTGTTCCAATTGGTAGTATATTGTAAAAGTTAGTGAGGTTTAAAAATCATAAAAACCACGCTTGCGCAGATCGATCTCCTCTCCTGCCAGTCAGCGCAGCGCGGATTGGTCTCTTCTCCTGTCACTCCCCGAGACGGTCTGCCCTTTCCTGCACCATCGCGTCTTCACTGGAGCCGAGGTACGCTGAGGGTGGCAGGCGGAGGTCTCCAACCGGACACAGTTTTTGGAGGGAAATTGTTGGTGCTTCCGGGCTGAGCCAAGGATCCGTGAGCTGGCTCTAAGGGCTGGCTCGAAGGCCCGGCTCTAACCGCTGATACTCCTCCGGGGCACGCATTGAGGGAGAGGAACGGCAACCTCGGGATCCTGTGGAGGTGAGAAGGGAGTGTGGAGGAGGAGAGAGGATAGAGGGAGAGGAGTGGTGTAGGGAAGGGAGAGGAGTTACGGAGGGAGTGA
Source organism: Okamejei kenojei (assembly GCA_035221665.1). Lineage (NCBI taxonomy): Eukaryota > Metazoa > Chordata > Chondrichthyes > Rajiformes > Rajidae > Okamejei > Okamejei kenojei. Next base: position 17,619,532 of record CM069135.1, on the reverse strand, counting down.
CTGAGGGTAGGGAAAAGGAGAGGTGAGGGTGGGATTGGGAGAGGGTAGGAGGAGAGGGAAAAGAAGGAGGAGGTGGGGAGGAAGAGTGGGGGAGGAGGGGGAATGGAGAAGAGGGGTTAATAGAGATGGGAGTGGGGGAGGGGAGGGAGTCGAGAATGGAGGGAGAGGAGGGCAGTGGTAGAGGTGAGGAGGGATAGTGGGGGATAGGGGGGGTGAGGAGTGGGGGAAGTGGGAGGAGGGATAGTTGGGGGGTAGGGAGGGAGAGGAGTAATGGAAGGAGGGAAGGTGATAGGGTAGGGGTGGGGAGAGGGATGAGAGAGAATTACTTATTGGGGAAGGAGAGATGGGAAAGAAGAGGGAGGGTGAAGGCGAGAGGGATAGAGTGCCCGGGATGAGGTTAAATGAGCCGTGCCTGTGCAGTTGGAGGCTATGAGTGAGTGGTGGAATATTGCGTTAGGGGACCAAGCCTCGTGTGTGACAGGGACCCAACTTAGTCAAGTATAACTTAAGATCCAAACAATAGGATTTGTAAAAGGTATTAAAAAGTACAAGTACATTATGGCTCAATAACTGCAAAATGTGATAGGAAAACACTTTATCTCCAATCTAATCTGCATTCTGTATTCACAATGGGACATCCCCAACACTGGAGAAACCAAATGTTGCTTGGTTGATGTCTTCGGGTGTGACCCTGACATTCTGGTTGCCTGTCATTTTAAAAAGTACCATCCCACTCCCTCCATTTTATCTGTAGCCTCGTGCACTGGTCTATTACAAGTTTGGGGAACCACACCTCAATATTTTTGTATGTTATTGTTTATTATTGTCACATGTGTTGAGATACAATGAAATCCATTATTTGCCATATCAAATTATACTATCAAGTGCAGCCAAGCCACACATAAGCACAATAAGTGGTCTAAGAGAAAAATACCAGAGCACAGAATATTGTGTGGCAGCATAATAGGATTACACAACAGAGAAAGTGCAGATATAAAAAGTGCAAGCTCCACTTGAGGTAGTTTGGAAGATCAGAACCACACCGAAGTTGATGGAAGCACCATTCAGTAATCTGATAATAATGGGGAAAAAACTGCTTCTGAACTTGGTGGTGCATGTTTTCAAACCTTTGTATTTTCTTCCCAACAGGAGAGGGGAGAAGAGGGAAAGACCAAGGCCGGTGATTATTTTGGCTGCCTTCCTGAGTTGGTGTGCTTTCATGGCCGTTGCTTCAATGTGGTTGGTCCAGAACCACAACATCTCCTCTCCCTCGATGTAAGCAAGAGGAGGTAATCATCAGGAAGTGATGTGAAGTCAAGGTGGGGCATTTCAGACTTTAGACTTTGCAGATATAGCGTGGAAATGGGCCCTTAAGCCTACTGAGTCTATGCTGACCAGACATCATTTCCATACAGGGCACTATCCTACACACTACATATTTTTACTGAAGCTGATTAATCTACAAACCTGCACATCCTTGGAGTGTGTGAGGAAAGCAGAGCACCTGAAGAAAACCTCGAACCTAGAGAGAATGTATGAACTCTGTACGGACAGCACCCGTAGTCAGGATAGAACCTGGGTCTCTAGGCAAGGCAGCAATTCTACCGCTGCACCACCATGCCACCCCCTTTGCACCGGGCGCAGAAAGTAATATAATAAGTCGAAGACTGATGTTTTTCAAGCAGGTAGAAAGAGAGATAAACCGGAAGTAATTACTTCCAGAGGGTGTATTAGATGGTATTATTTAATATGGCTTACTTTGCCATGAGGGGGAGTTTGATGTAGGAAATTCTGCAAGTTATAAGAAAATTGTGTGTAATATGTTTAACCTAAGAGCTTGCATACTGGGGAAGCATAATAGAAAAAGAGGCCAGTGTAAAGGGAACTTAAAGATCATCCTATAGGAGGCAAGATTTGAGAATTGTTTAAATTGCCAGGCATAGCTAGGTGGAGTAAATATATAGGTTGTAAACCCGGCTGAGGGCAATGAAATCGATCAAGAAATAGAGGTGTCCTTTTGTGCATCAGTTTGTCAAATGAGAGAATGTTTTTTTAAATAACAGGAAACAGAATGTTAGAGATAACTTTTGGGGGGAAAGCAAGTATTAAAGTCTCTGGAGAAACGTAGATCACTGATGAATGATTTGAAAATTGTAAAATCTGCATGTAACCAATGTGTCAAGGGATATAAAAATGCTGTGGGTGTTGCGAATCATTGAAACACATTGGGTTCTCTCAGAGTGTTTCCCAGTGTGTAACATGAAGATCTTGAATAAACCGACCCGTCTGATAAATTCATAACTGCTCTATGAGATTGTCAGTGTGTGTTGCCATCCAGATCAACCACACAGTTCCCTCCAACAGGACAGAATTCTCCAATTTGAGGGAACTTATGGGCCTGTCGCACTTAGGTGACTTTTTAGGCAACTGCAGGAGACTGTGCAGTCGCCACATAGAAACATAGAAACATAGAAATTAGGTGCAGGAGTAGGCCATTCAGCCCTTCGAGCCTGCACCGCCATTCAATATGATCATGGCTGATCATCCAACTCAGTATCCCGTACCTGCCTTCTCTCCATACCCTCTGATCCCCTTAGCCACAAGGGCCACATCCAACTCACTCTTAAATATAGCCAATGAACTGGCCTCAACTACCCTCTGTGGCAGAGAGTTCCAGAGACTCACCACTCTCTGTTTGAAAAAGGTCTTTCTCATCTCGGTCTTAAAGGATTTCCCCCTTATCCTTAAGCTGTGACCCCTTGTCCTGGACTTCCCCCAACATCAGGAACAATCTTCCTGCATCTAGCCTGTCCCAACCCCTTAAGAATTTTGTAAGTTTCTATAAGATCCCCTCTCAATCTCCTAAATTCCAGAGAGTATAAACCGAGTCTATCCAGTCTTTCTTCATAAGACAGTCCTGACATCCCCAGGAATCAGTCTGGTGAACCTTCTCTGCACTCCCTCTATGGCAATAATGTCTTTCCTCAGATTTGGAGACCAAAACTGTACGCAATACTCCAGGTGTGGTCTCACCAAGACCCTGGTACAACTGAAGTAGAACCTCCCTGCTCCTGTACTCAAATCCTTTTGCTATGAAAGCTAACATACCATTCGCTTTTTTTCACTGCCTGCTGCATCTGCATGCCTACTTTCAATGACTGTGTACCATGACACCCAGGTCTCGCTGCATCTCCCCTTTTCCTAATCGGCCACCATTTAAATAATAGTCTGCTTTCCTGTTTTTGCCACCAAAGTGGATAACCTCACATTTATCCACATTATACTGCATCTGCCAAACATTTGCCCACTCACCCAGCCTATCCAAGTCACCTTGCAGTCTCCTAGCATCCTCCTCACAGCTAACACTGCCCCCCAGCTTAGTGGTCATCCGCAAACTTTGGAGATATTGCCTTCAATTCCCTCATCCAGATCATTAATATATATTGTAAATAGCTGGGGTCCCAGCACTGAGCCCTGCGGTACCCCACTAGTCACTGCCTGCCATTGTGAAAAGGACCCGTTTACTCCTACTCTTTGCTTCCTGTTTGCCAGCCAGTTCTCTATCCACATCAATACTGAACCCCTAATACCGTATGCTTTAAGTTTTTATACTAATCTCTTATGTGGGACCTTGTCGAAAGCCTTCTGGAAGTCCAGATATACCACATCCACTGGTTCTCCCTTATCCACGCTACTAGTTACATCCTCGAAAACATGGTCGCCACATGTTCGCGGGCGGTTGCCAGGGAGTCGCCTTCATGGTCGTGAGGAGTTCCCGCATTCTGGGAACTAGTCGCGGACACATTATGGTCGCCGTGAATTTTTCAAGATGTTGAAAAATTAGCGACGACTAGAATGAAGCCGCCATGGAGAGTAGCGAGAATTCTCGAGCCGTTGGTGGGTCGCCAGGAGGTCCTAATGGGTTGCCAGGAGGTCGAAGGTTCTTGGAGGTTCTCGTAGCTTGTAGCCGGTCCTGACCGGTGAATTTCATTGGCTTATTAGGAAAAAAAAAGTTAAGCAGTAGTTTTCAGAACCAAGGATAACCGACCGGTAATGTTAAATGTCCGCCGAGCTTCACAGCCATGTATCTCTGGCTTCTTAAAAGTTGACTCCACTCCTTCTCCCCCCTTCTCCCCCCCTCTTTTAAAGGACTTACCGTACACTGTGCTTTAGCCATCTTTTTACAGCGCCAACCTTGCTATTCATCACAGTGTGTGTCTGTTTCACCTTGGCCTTGCACCGTGTGAATTTTTTAGACAGCGCTCATCCCGCTTGCCCTGTCTCCCGCCTGCATAATGGGCTGGTGAAGGAAGCGATGTGTTTGTGTGTTCCACTCTGACAGTCGCCGTTCCAGTTGCCGGTTTTTCTGGCGACTGCCGGCAACTTGACAGTCACTGGCAGTCCGCTGAAAAATCCGTAACTCTTTCTCTCAGTCTGTAACATAACTGGGCATTTCTGTCTGTTGTGGCTTTGGATATTAAAAAAAAAATTCTAGCAGTACAGTCTGGCTGCTGGGCACATCCCACTGTAGAGCTACTAACAATATATTACACAAACAGCGAAACAAAACATTTACTTGGTTGGTCTCACCGATTGGAGATTTTCCCTTGGTTCCATCCATCCCTCTCCAACCTTCTCTTTGACGGTACTTCTTCAGTTCTAACCAAGGAGCCTGCACCTGATACGTTACTTGTCTTTATCGCCTGACCTGCCGAATCTTTCCAGCATTTTCAGTTTTCATTTTGTGGATTGCAGAGGCTGCATCTGTGGTGCCCAAGCTGAGTAAGGAAATGTGGTGCAGTGGCAAAATCCATGCCCTTTGAGGACAGGACAGGAGTGGAATCGGCATGACATGAGATAAGGCTCCTCAGCTTCCTCCTTCATAGAAACATAGAAACATAGAAACATAGAAACAAGTCTTCTCATAGAAACAAGAAACTAGGACAAAGGAAACATAGGAAACTGTAACGAGACCATTGACAGAGGGAGGCATCGATGAAATGTGCAAATGATACTACGACAAGGCAATTAGCCATGATGTAGACCTACAATTCCTCAAGCATCTTGCATTGGGATGAGGTAAAGTGGTGCATGGTTCAGCTACAGCATGGTCAAATTACAGGACTACTTGTTATTGAGAGAGTGCAGCGTAGGTTTACAAGGTTAATTCCCGGGATGGCGGGGCTGTCATGTGCTGAGAGAATGGAGCAGCTGGGCTTGTACACTCTGGAGTTTAGAAGGGTGAGAGGGGATCTCATTGGCACATATACGATTGTTAAGGGCTTGGACATGCTGAGGCAGGAAACATGTTCCCGATGTTGGGGGAGTCCAGAACCAGGGACCACAGTTTAAGAATAAGGAGTAAGCCATTTAGAACGGAGACGAGGAAACACTTTTTCTCACAGAGAGTGGTGTCTGTGGAATTCTCTGCCTCAGAGGGCGGTGGAGGCAGGTTCTCTGGATGCTTTTAAGAGAGAGCTAGATAGGGCTCTTAAGAATAACGGAGTCAGGGGATATGGGGAGAAGGCAGGAACGGGGTACTGATTGGGGATGATCAGCCATGATCACATTGAATGGCGGTGCTGGCTCGAAGGGCCAAATGGCCTACTCCTGCACCCATTGTCTATTGTCTATTGTCTATTGTCTATTGACTACAAATTTCTAGGCGCATAGACCAAGACATGGTGATTTGGCTGTGGGATGGGAAGGAAAAAGCTGACAGCAGGGGTGTATCGGGACTCCTACAGTGGGAGGAGAGTGAACAGAGCAAACAGGAAAAGCAGAGCAGCAGTGGTTTGCCAGGAGTCCAACCTTTGAAGCAACAGAAAGGGTCAAATCTGTCCCCAGTTGATGTCACACTGACATAAAAGTCGCCTCGGCCACTTTTATCCCCTTCATAAACACTTGTAAGATTGATTTATCCGACAGGTATTAATGTTAGGTTAGTTTAGTTTAGAAACACAGCATGGAAACGGACCCGTCGGCCTATCAAGTGCATGCTAAACATCGATCACCAGTTCACACTAGTTCTTTGCTATCCCACTTTCTCATCCACTCCCTACACATTAGGTGCAATTTACGGAAGCTAATTATCCTACAAAGCCTCATGTCTTTGGGGTGTGGCAGGAAACCGGAGCACCCGGAGAAAACCTATCCAGTCACAGGGAAAACATGCAAACTCAACAAAGCCAGCAACTGAGGGCAATAATGTAGTGACCTGATATATTTTTACCTTCTGGGACTGTTGTGCCAAATTCCCTCTTTTTTATGGAACTGCTTTACAGCTGTAGACAGTATGAGTCAAAATATATTTAACATCCGATATTTCAACGAGATTGTGAAGTGTAACAATTCCTCTGTTATTGCAAGAGGTTACAGTTTGATAAAGCTCGGAACTGTCAGTACCATGCAAAGACGCACATTTGTAAATGTCAAGATCGCTACACTTTGTAAAAGTAATGTAACACACATATACTGTATATCCAAGAGAAGAGCACTAATTCCCAACCAGAATTTAATTTGCTGCAACTATGACTGATGTGCATTGTCTACATTTTCCATCCCTGTCTTTATATCTATTAAATTGAAGTTTGATTCTTTTCTGAGCTGAAAATCTTATTTTTGTGGTGGGGATGGGTAGGGGAATATTGATTAATATTAAACATCCACACTCTCTCTTTTCAAGAGCGGAAGAATATTGAGTTTAATACAACCAGTTATATTACTGATCTCAATTCCCTGGTCAGGTCATGATTTCTCTTCCAAACTGAATTTATATTGCTTTGTTGCTTGGGACAGGGATGCTTAAAAACTTGTGTATGAGCAACATTATTTACAGACAGTACAAGGACACATGCTGGAAGTCGACGCTCCTTTCCCTCTCACTCTCTAGATTATCGAACCTATAAGATTGATGGGCTGATATGGGTCTAAAACCCTTTTGTTGCCTAGTCAATGAATTTTTAAGACAATATGATCTCGGCTGAGAGTAATCATTAATCCAATTAGAGGTTCCCAGATAAATGTCATGCATTGTGGTAAATCCACCTGTCATGTTCTGAAGCCAAGGTCACTACTATTCTACAATATTTCTTGTCACAAATCTTGCAAAGGGTTTTGTGACATGAAGCTATTAAGATTTCAATGGGCTTGATGGGCCCTCCCTGGACTGATTAATATATTTTTCATGAGACTAATCTGCTGGGTAATGATGAAGTATTGCAGAATAGACTTTTATTAAATCGCTGCTTCTAAATGAAGATCCCCATATTTGGAACTAATCTGCCAGCTCCCCACCGATCTTGGCTGCTCAAAATTCTCTCTGAAATGAACGGTTGCTCAGCCTACCAGCCGTGGAACTCCACCTTCCAACTAGGCAAAATAAAAGCCTTTGGATTCAACAGCAAATACAACAATTTGAGATCATGGGTATTTTCATGGCAACAAACAAACTGCTGGAGGAACTCCTCAGGTCAAGCAGCATCTGTGGCTGAAAAAACAACACAACGATTCGGGGTGATCCTGTACATGTATTTTCCAGCATTCTCTGTTTCCATTTCTAGTTTCAGAATCTTAACAATATGCTTAACCGATTTCTGCCACATTCAGTCCTTCTTGACATACTTTCCTGCCTTCCTTCTGATGGTAAATTTCTCCTCAAGTTATCTCCTTCCTCCCCACCCTCTTTCTCAGCATCTTAATCTTGTTTTTCTCAAACATTTTCCAGTTCTGACATGAAACGTTAAGTTTGTTAAGTCTGATATAGTTCAGTCAGCGAGAAACAGAAAAAAAACATAATATTAAGAATTGTTTTTTCAACCCCCGGTCATTCAATGTGATTATCTGACCTTCTATCTCATTTACCGAATCGTTTTTTTTCTCCCCATTCCCATTAATGCCTTTAGTGTCTAGAAATCAACATGCTTACCTCCTTCTGAGTGAATACATTTTTCTTCATTTCAACCAGAAAGCTCTTAGATCATGTTCTGAGATTAGGATCCTTGACTCAGGGGAAATATTCCACCTGCTTGTAGCCTGTTGAGTTCTGTCAGAAATGTATGTGTTTCAGTGAGATCTCCTCACGTTCTTCAAAGCTTTATTGAAAATTGGTCTTGTTGATCCAAACTTACCTCATGTAACAGTCCTGCCATTCCTGGAATCAATCTGCTGAAACGTTCTTGTACTCGGTAATTTGGTAAGAAGATGTAAATTCCACATATTACCCCAGGTGTCGTCACACCAGGCCCTCAGTAATTGTAATAAGGCATCCTTACTCCTGCACTGAAAGCTTCTTGCAGAGTAGGCCAACATGCCATTTGTTTTCTTAATTGTTAAGAAGCAGTGTCTGTTTTTATTAGTATTTTATTTACGATTTGTGGAAGCTTGCTTTGGGCTGGATTGGCCTTCACGTTTCCTACATTTCAACAGCACCTTTGCTTTAAAAAACTCTTTAGGCTGTTCTGGAATAATGATAGGCGCTACTGGATGCCTATCTCCCCCTTGCTTTATGCATCTTACAACAATGAAAATGGAAGAGAGGTGTTTGGAAAAGCCACGGGAACATTGTTCAAAATCCCTCTCCACAATCATGTGGGATGAAAGAGAATATGGGCAACATAGTTTCATCATTTGCCTAGAATTTCTCTTCCACCATCCACTTCAGGAAGGTGGACACAAAGTGCTAGAGTAACTCAACGGGTCAGGCAGCATTTCTGGAGAAAAGGAATAGGTGACATATCGGGTTGGAACCCTCCCTCCAATCAGAAACATCACCTATTCCTTTTGTAGATGAGCTGCTTTCAATATAAGAGATTGAATGTGGCAATGCATTTAAAATTCGGTACTTTGGGAATTTATGGTATCTGAGTAACAACTTTCTATATTTGCCTTGCTTACCTAGCCTGGCCATGCACGTGACAACCAATATTAGAGTTAACTCTAAACTGCCTCCAAGTTTAAGGGAAATGGAACAGTTATGAAACATTTATGCATGCCTTAGTTTTAGAAAAAATATACAAAATAGAACTTTTCGTATTGTGATATCAAGAAAGTACCATTGAAATTCAATCATTCATGGGATATAGAAATAGCTGCATTGTTGTCCACTCCCCGATTGCCTTGAACTGAAGAGATGCGTAAAAGTTAACCATTTTGGTAAGTCTGGAGTCAAGTATGGGTTGGACTGGGTAAGGAGAGCAGATTATTTAACCAGATGGGTGTTCAGCAATGTGATGGTTTCCAATTCTGAAACTAGCTTTTATTTTTAAATATTTCTTTCATTACATGCTGCTATGACAAGATCCAAACTCGTGTTTAAAGAATAGCTGGTTGAGAACTAAATTTTAGTCAAGTGGTTTAACCATTAACCACTCAACCATCATATCCACATCTCTTATAGTCCCCATCACAGTGAGACAGAACCACAGCATTAGTCCACTTCTGATGCAATATATTAGGATACTTTATATTTTATGTGAGGTTGCAGGAACATAGAACATAGAAGGGTATAGCACAGGAATTGGCCATTCAGACCACAATGCCAAGTTTATCTTCTTTGCCTGATAGAAGTACATGACATTACAGGAAGTGTCACAGCTGGCGTCCTGGTGCCATCGCAACAACCTGGAGCTCAATGCTCTTAAGACAGTGGAATTGATTGTAGACTTTCAGAGACCTCCCCCTCCCCTCACCACTCACCATCAACAACACCACAGTCACATCTGTGGAGTTTTTTAAGTTCCTGGGAACCATCATCTCCAAGGACCTTAAGTGGGGGGGGGGCTACCATCGACTCCACAGTCAAAAAGGCACAGCAGAGGATGTACTTCCTACGGCAGTTGAGGAAACACAATCTGCCACAGGCAATGATGGTCCAATTCTACGAGGTCATCGTAGAGTCTGTTCTCACCTTTTCCATCATGGTTTGGTTTGGCTCAGCCACCAAGAACGACACCTGGAGGCTGCAGCAAATCGTCCAATCAGGTGAGAAGGTTATTGGCTGCAACCTTCCCTCCATTGATGAACTGTACACTGCAAGGACCAGGAAGCGAGTGGGCAAGATCTCTGACACCACTCACCCTGGCCACAAACTCTTTGAATCACTTCCCTCTGGAAGGCGACTCCGCACTGTCAAAGCTGCCACAGCCAGACATAAAAACAGTTTTTATTCATGAGTAGTTGCTCTACTCAACAGCCAAAAATATGTAGCCTCCCTTTGATCTAGTATTTTGTTTGTTCACTTGCTTGGTGTTTTATCATTAATGTTTTATTATTATTAATGTTTAGTGTTTTCTCAGTCATTCGTAACTGTCACTGTATGTCATGTTGTTACTTGTGGGCGGAGCATCAAGGCAAATTCCTTGTGTGTAAATACTTGGCCAATAAACTTACTTACTTACTTACTTATTTACTTATAAGCAGCGCAGATAGGGTGGACCCTTGGACCGGTGTGCGTTCCCACAACTGCTCCAGATTCCTCCCACACCCCAAAGATGTGCATGTTGTAGATTAATTGTCCACTGTAAATTGTTCCTGATGTATAGGGGGGTGTTTGGAATCTTGGAGAGCGGAGTAGGTTGATGGGAACATGAGGAGAATAGGTTGCAGGAAATGTTAATGGGGTAAAAGGATTGCTCTATGCGGCAACACCATCTTGTTGGTTCATGAAGAAAATTTTGGTTCATGAAGAAAATTATATATGAGAAATGGGGAAGTTTGGACCATGTCTTTTCCACGGCTGAAACTCACTGTTTAGATCCCAATGAAACAAAGAACAATAAAATAACAAAAACAGAGAAGAAACCTCATTGGAGTTTGATCTTTATAAACCTTGTTTCACTGAAGGAGAACAGATAGACATGTGTTAATGTAACATTGGTTTTATGAACCAAAAGCTCTCTTTCAGCTCAATTTTTGGTTGCAATTTGTGATGATGACGACATGTCAAGTCTCATTGTCATGTCATGCTTGTAACATTGAATTTGCAGTCCTTTACAAGTCATGTACTCTACTGTTCTATTTCTGCAAACATACATAAAATTGTACAGCACAAGAATAGGTCCTTTGGCTCACAATGTCCACATTGACCACAATGATATTAAACTAATCTCCCCTGCTGCATGTGATCCATATATCCCTGCATATCCATGTGCCTAACTAAAAGCCTCTTAAATGGCACTATTGTATTTGCCTCCAACACTACACTTGACAGCACATTCCAAACACCCACCACTCTCTGCATGAAAAATTGCTCCGTAAACTCAGGGGTTGCACAGTGGCATACCCATAGAGTTGCTGTCTTACAGCACCAGAGACCCGGATTCCTGACTACGGATTCATGGTTCCTGAACGTACAAACTCTGACAGGTGCTGTCAGTACAGAGTTTGTATGTTCTCCCTGTGTGAATTTTCTCAGGGTGCTCCAGTTTCCCCCTATAGAAACATGGAAACATAGAAAATAGGTGCAGGAGCAGGCCATTCGGCCCTTCGAGCCTGCACCGCCATTCAATATGATCATGGCTGATCATCCAACTCAGTATCCTGTACCTGCCTTCTCTCCATACCCCCTGATCCCTTTAGCCACAAGGGCCACACCCAACTCCCTCTTAAATATAGCCAATGAAGTGGCCTCAACTACCTTCTGTGGCGGAGATTTCCAGAGATTCACCACTCTCTGTGTGAAAAATGTTTTTCTCATCTCGGTCCTGAAAGATTTCCCCCTTATCCTTAAACTGTGACCCCTTGTTCTGAACTTCCCCAACATCGGGAACAATCTTCCTGCATCTAGCCTGTCCAACCCCTTAAGAATTTTGTAAGTTTCTATAAGATATTCCCTTAATCTTCTAAATTCTAGCGAGTACAAGCTGAGACTATTCAGTCTTTCTTCATATGAAAGTCCTGAAATCCCAGGAATCAGTCTGGTGAACATTTTCTGTACTCCCTCTATGGCAAGAATGTCTTTCCTCAGATTTGGAGACCAAAACTGTATGCAATACTCCAGGTGTGGTCTCACCAAGACCCTGTACAACTGCAGTAGAACCTCCCTGCTCCTATACTCAAATCCTTTTGCTATGAATGCTAACATACCATACGTTTTCTTCACTCCCTGCTGCACCTGCATGCCTACTTTCAATGACTGGTGTCCGACACCCAGGTACTCCCCTTTTCCTAATCGGCCACCATTCAGATAATAGTCTACTTTCTTGTTTTTGCCACCAAAGTGGATAACTTCACATTTATCCACATTATACTGCATCTGACATGCATTTGCTCACTCACCCAGCCTATCCAAGTCACCTTGCAGCCTCCTAGCATCCTCCTCACAGCTAACACAGCCCCCCAGCTTTGTGTCATCCGCAAACTTGGAGATGTTGCATTCAATTTCCTCATCCAAATCATTAATATATATTGCAAATAGCTGGGGTCCCAGCACTGAGCCTTGCGGTACCCCACTAGTCACTACCTGAGATTCTGAAAAGGACCCGTTTACTCCTACTCTTTGTTCCAAAGACGTACAGGTTTGTAGGTTAATTGGCTTTAGTAAAATTGTAAATTGTAAAATAGTAAATTGCCCCTAGTGTGTAAGGTAGTGTTAGTGTTCGGGGCGATCGCCTGTTGGCGTGGAGTCGGTGGGTCGAAGGGCTTGTATCTCTAAGGTCTAAATTAAGCTCCTTTAAACATTGCCCCTCTCCCCTTAAAGCTGTGTTCTCTTATCTTTGACAGTTGAACCCTGGGGAAAAGGTTCTGACTGTCTACCCTATCTATGCCAATAAAAGTTCACGCTGGATGTTTTGTACCATATGGTGGTGAATCCTGACTTTGAAAATACTTTTTAATCTTCCACAAGGCACATTTTAAGAGTTGAACTATTCTCCGATCAACTTTATTAGTCCAGCTCCAAATACAGTGAAGGAGTTCTGCACTAAGGATTGACAACCAAAGCAGAGTCGCTGAAGAAAAAAGATGGGAAGCAGTTTGCAGGGGCCTTGCCAGCATCTGAATATTCTTAAAAGTTCATGTGATAGGAGCAGAATTAGGCCATTCAGCCCATCAAGTCAATTCCATCATTCAATCATGACTGATCTAACCTTCCCTCTTAACCCCCTTCTCCTGCCTTCTCCCCGTAACCCCTGATACCCATACTAAAAAGCCACTTGGAAGAACAAGGCAAATAAGTTACATTAACACTTCAAGGTGGACTCCCACTGTCTTCAAAATAAGCATCCCCGCTCCTATGTGCAAGCTCATTTATTGTGCTGAAATTTCCCATCATGGAATTCCTCCACCACAAGTACTGCAGTGAATCCATGCCAATCCCTAAAGTAATTTGGGATCAGCAGTACGCGGCTGACCTCCCATGAGTGGTCATGAGCAAGGGGAAACCAAATCCCCACTGGCACAGTTCCGCATGTCACCACTCCATTACTGATCATCCCATTGCTGCTTCAGCGCAAAACAAGAACATAAGCAGCCAAATGAACAAGAAAAATCAATTGGAGACACAAGGGACTGCAGATGCTGGAATCTGGAGCAACAAACAACCTGCTGGAGGAACTCAGCAGGTTGAGCAGCCTCTTTGAATTAAGAGAGATGGTTGATATTTCTGGCTGGAAAGCCTGCATCGGGACTTAGCAGAGCTCCACAATTAGTACGTCCCCCTTGTGCATGCCCTTAGAATGGTTGATGTTTCCATCTTCACCCTGTGACCGCGTGGGTTTTCTCAGAGTGCTGCGGTTTCCTTCCGCACTCCAAAGATGTACAGGTTTGTCGGTTAAATTGGCTTTGGTACAAATTATAAATTGTCCCTACTGTGTAGGATAGTACTGGTGTACGGGGATAGTTGGTTGGTGTGGACTCGGTGGGCCGGATGGGCCTGTTTCCACACTGTATCTCTAAACTAAACTAAACTAAACTAAACTAAACATATTGGGTATTAATAACAACGTAAATGGAATATGCTGGAGGACCATGTCAAAAATAGCAAATTTATTTAAATAATCTGCATGGTTGCTTCATTTATTGCCATTTTAATGCGTGATATAAATTACATTTCTAGGCCCTTTTTTGGGATAAATTTAGAAGAAGCCAATCATTGGTTAGGATTTCAAAGGCAAAGCGCTGTTTCCAAGGAGTTCATAAATTCATGTCACAGGACCAGAATTAGGCAATTCAGCCCATTGAGTCTACTCTGCCATTCAATCATGGCTGATGTATCTTTTCATCACAACCCCATTCTCCTGCATTCTCCCCTTCACCTTTGACACCTTTACTAATCGAGTACCTGTCAATCCCCACTTTAAAAAGACTAGGCCTCCACAGCCGTCTGTGGCAATGAATTCCACATTCACCACCCTCTGACTAGAGAGTTGCTCAAGCAACATTAAACAAAAGTGGGAACGTCCGGAAGAGTCTTTCCATGTAAGGGAAGGGCAAGTGTGGGGTGGGGGAGGGAGGGTGGGTTCAATAAGCTACTCCTGCTCCAATTTCCTGGTGTTCACTGACACCTGGGATTTCTGTTCCTTGAGAAGCAGTACCCACAAAACCAGAGTGGAAGTCAGTCTTCTCAATTTGAGGGACTGAGAAGAAGAGTAAAAGGATCGTTCAGTTCAGTTTTGTTTTATTTGTCGTATGTAGGTTAACACAGGGTCATCGGTACAATGAAATGTGTTTGTCAAGACAACAGGTCACCTCAGCAATGATATTACAAGGATAAAATTAAGGTAAAAAAATATAAGATAAAAGTGACATTGGTAGATAAAAGACAATAATAAATAAAATAATCAACATATATGATGCGTTTACGAGTTCAGAAGCCTGATGGCATGATGATAAAAACTGTTCTTAAGTCTAGTGGTACGTGCAGCCATGCTCCTGTACTGTCTGCCTGACGGTAACAAGGAGAACAGCACCGCCTGTGGAAAATGTCCTGAATGGCCGGGAGACAGTTGCCACTGATGTGCTGTGCCGCCTTCACCACTCTCTGTAGTGATTTGCGGCTGTGGGCAGAACAGTTCCCGTACCAGACTGTGATGCAGCCCATCAGCAGACTCTCGATGGTGCAACTGTAGAGGTTTGTGAGGATGCTGGCGTTCTTGCCAAACCTCCTCAGTCTTCTCAGGAAAAAGAGCCGCTGGCGGGCTTTCTTAGTTATTGTGTCCGTGTGCAGTGTCCAAGAGAGGTCCTCAGTGAAGTGCACACCGAGGAACTTGACGCTGCTGACCCTTTCAACCTCAGCATCACCGATGTGGATGGGGAGATGACCACTCCCCTGCTGTCTCCTGTAGTCCACGATCATCTCTTTAGCTTTGCTGACATTGAGAGAGAGGTTATTTAACTGGCACCAGTTGTTTAGTGCCTTTACCTCCTCTCTATAGTCCGTCTCATTATTGTCTGTGATGAGGCCCAGGATGGTCGTGGCGTCAGCAAACTTTGAGATGATGTTGGAGCTGTGCTTAGCAGTACAGTCATGCGGGAACAGGGAGTACAGGAGACGACTGAGCACACAGCCCTGTGGTGCGCCTGTGTTGAGGATCAGTGAGGAAGAGGTGTGGCTGCCAATTCTCACCACCTGGGGCCTGCTCGTCAGGAAGTCAAATATCCAGCCGCAGATGGAGATCCCCAGTCCAAGATCAAGGAGCTTGGGGACGTGTTTTGAGTGAATGATAGTGTTGAATGCCAAGCTGTAGTGAATGAAGAGCATTCTCACATATGTATTCCCTTTGTCTAGGTGGGTAGGGCAGTGTGAGCTGCCATGGCGATTGCATCATCCGTGGCCCTGTTTGGCCTATACGCAAACTGAAGAGGGTCCAAGGTGTCAGGGAGAGAGGAGCAGATGTGAGTTTTGACTAGTCGCTCGAAGCACTTCATGATGACTGATGTCAGTGCGACAGGACGGTAGTCATTTAAACAGGAGATTAATGGTTTCTTTGGTAACAGGAACAATGATGGATGCTTTGAAGAGAGTGGGAACCACCGACTGGCTCAGGGAGAGGTTGACGATGTTGGTGAACACCTCTGCCAGTTGATCAGCGCACACCCTGAGAGCCCGCCCTGGAATACCATCCGGCCCAGGAGCTTATATGGTCATTGAACTTTTTGAAGGACAGCCTCACATCTGCCGTTTGTAGGGTCAGTGAGGTAGGCCCCCTGCACACCTGTGGACTCATGGTGGGCGCTGTGTTGTTTGCATCAAACCAGGCATAGAAGGTGTTAAGCTCGTCCGGGAGCGAAGCGGTAGGCTGGACAGTGCTCCTGTTTTTCCCATTGTAATCCGTGATGCAACGTAATCCACTCCACATGCATCTGGGGTCAGAGCTGTAGTAATTAGATTCCACTTTGTCCATGAAGACTCTCTTGACTTTCTTGACGGACTTCCAGATCTCATATCTAGCTGCTTTGTAGGCGTTGGGATCCCTTGAGTTCAAGGTAGTGGTCCGTGCTTTGAGTTTGGCACGAATTTCCTCTCTGACCCAGGGTTTCTGATTTGGGTAGAAACATAGAAACATAGAAAATAGGTGCAGGAGGAGGCCATTCGGCCCTTCAAGCAAGCACCGCCATTCATTGTGATCATGGCTGATCGTCCCCTATCAATAACCCGTGCCTGCCTTCTCCCCATATCCCTTGACTCCACCAGCCCCTAGAGCTCTATCTAACTCTCAAGTGGTAAGTGCAGATGGTGGCTTTTGGAACAACATCATCGATGCACTTACTGTATGTAGCCTAAGACAGAGACTGTGTATTTGTTGATGCTGCCTTCTGCTGCATCCTCAAACATCTGCCAGTCAGTTTTGTCAAAGCAGTCCTGCAAGACCTCATCAGCCTCATTGTTCCATTTGTAAATGTCCTTGGAAACCGTTTTTTCCTGTTTTAGTTTCTGCCTGTATGCAGGCAGCAGTAGAACAGAACAGTGATCTGACTTACCAAAAGCAGGGCGGGGGTTGGGCTAGTAGCAGTCTCTGAATGGGGTGTAACAATGGTCTAGGGTCTGCTCTCCCTGGTGAGAAAAGTGCTGGGTTGGTAATATTTTGGGAGAACCTTCTTCATGTTGGCTCTGTTGAAATCTCCCAGAACAATGACCGCAGATTCAGGGTGGGAGTTCTCCAGCCCATTTACAGTCCTATACAGTTCGTCCAGGGCTAGGGATTTATCAGCCTGTGGAGGGATGTAAACAGCTGTAAGGAGGACTGAGCTGAACTCTCTCGGGAGGTAGAAAGGTCTAGCTTTATTGGTCAACAGCTCCAGAACCGGGGAGCAGTGAGTAGTTGAAACGCAGACATCCGTGGCCCACAAAGAGTTAACCATAAAGTATACTCCCCCTCCTCTCGGCACAGTCGGGGATGCTGGTCTCCAGCCACGTCTCCGTGAACGCCAGAACACAGCAGTTCTTAATGTCCCGGTGGTGTTCGATCCGTGCGACCAACTTGTCCAGTTTATTGTCCAACGATTGCACATTAGTTAGCAGGATGCAGGGCAGAAGAGGTTTGTTGTTTCTTCGCCGCCTTCTGCACAGAACGCTGGCACGCTTCCCTCTCTTTGCTTTCCTCCGCAGCCACCGTGCAGGTAAGCAAAACACCGAGGGGAGCCCGTCGTCCACTATATCAATAACCAGCTTAAAGTCCCCGTTGGCTGACTTTCTTGCCTCCAACAGTGATTGTCGATCATACTGAATGGATGGAAGAACAGTATGTACAAAAAGAACAAGTAATAAGAAATAAATCCACACAAGTTTGCTGAGATGACTCTGGGCTCTCGCCAGTGCAGCCATCTGCACGGCGCACAGGGAGTAGCCACATAACCTGAATGGCAGGCTTGGATAGAGTGGATGTGGAAAGGATGTTGCCACGAGTGGGAGATTCTAGAACCAGAGGTCCATTATAGGAAGAAAGGTCTCGACCCGAAACGTCGCCTATCTCCTTCGCTCCTTAGATGCTGCTGCACCCGCTGAGTTTCTCCAGCTTTTTGTGTAACCGTCCATTATAGGACGTTCGTTTAGGAAGAGGAGGAATTTCTTTATTCAGATGGTGGTGAACCTGTGGAATTCTTTGCCACAGAAGGCTGTGAAGACAGTCAGTGGATATATTCAAGGCAGAGATAGTTAGATTCTTGATTAGTATGGGTGTCTGAAGTTATGGGGAGAAGGCACGAGAATGTGGAGAGGAGGGAGAGATAGATCAGCCATGATTGAATGGCGGAGTAGACTTGATGAGCTGAATGGCCTAATTATACTCTTATGTCTTATGATCTTAGAAAATAGGTGCAGGAGGAGGCCATTCGGCCCTTCGAGCCAGCACCACCATTCATTGTGATCATGGCTGATCGTCCGCTATCAATAACCCGTGCCTGCCTTCTCCCCATATCCCTTGACTCCACTAGCCCCAAGAGCTCTATCGAACTCTCTCTTAAATCAATCCAGTGATTTGGCCTCCATTGCCCTCTGTGGCAGGGATTTCCATAAATTCACAACTCTCTGGGTAAAAAAGTATTTTCTCACCTCAGTCTTAAATGACCCCTTTATTCTAAGACTGTGGCCCCTGGTTCTGGACTCAGCCAACATTGGGACCATTCTTCGTGCATCTAGCTTGTCCAGTCCTTTTATAATGTTATATGTTTCTATAAGATCCCCCTCATCCTTCTAAATTCCAGTGAATACAAGCCTAGTCTTTTCAATCCTTCCTCATATGACAGTCCCGCCATCCCAGGGATCAATCTCGTGAACCTACGCTGCACTGCTTCAATCACAAGGATGTCCTTCCTCAAATTAGAAGACCAAAACTGTACACAATACTCCAGAAGTGGTCTCACCAGAGCCCTATACAACTGCAGAAGAACCTCTTTACTCCTGTACTGAAATCCTCTTGTTATGAAGGCCAACATTCCATTAGCTTTCTTCACTGCCTGCTGTACCTGCACGCCAACTTTCAGTGACTGGTGTACAAGAAAACCCAGGTCTCGTTGTACCTCCCCCTTACTTAACCTAACCCCATTGAGATAATAATCTGCTCCCTTCTTTTTGCCGCCAAAGTGGATAACCTCACATTTATCTATATTATACTGCATCTGTCACGCATCTGCCCACTCACTCAACCTGTCCAGGTCCCCCTGCAACCTCCTAACATCCTCTTCACAGTTCACACTGCCACCCAGCTTTGTGTCATCCGCAAACTTGCTAATGTTGCTCCTAATTCCCTCTTCCAAATCATTAATATATATGGTAAACAGTTGCGGCCCCAACACCGAGGCTTGCGGCACTCCACTCGCCACTCCTTGCCATTCTGAAAAGGACCAGTTAACTCCTATTCTTTGCTTCCGGTCTGCCAACCAATTTTCTATCCATGTCAACACCCTACCCCCAATACCATGTGCTCTAAATTTAGTCACCAGTCTCCCGTGCAGGACCTTATCAAAGGCTTTCTGAAAGTCTAGATACACTACATCCACTGGCACCCCTTCATCCATTTTACTTGTCACATTCTCAAAAATTCCAGAAGATTATGTGAATTGTGAGGCAGATAGGAAGTTGTGATTGTCTCCAGCATTTAGAAGATTTCTTCCCGAATGGCTGTTGGATCAAGAATGCCATTCATTCCCTTTTCCTGTGCATCATTTAATTAGATCCTACCTACGATTTAATTAGATTCTACCTAATCTGCACTAAGATGATCGTGGAGGGGACTTGATTGACACAAGAGGGGCCTTGATTGAGCAACTGTGGAGCAGAGGTTTCCTATAATAGGGGAACCCAGGACTAGAGGGAGCTGTTTGAAAATAAAGGATTACAATTTAAAAAACAATAATGTGCTGATAGTTTTTATCTTTCTGACAAGATCTTAGAGTCGTGAACTTCTGACTCCAAGAGTCTTTGGAACCTTTACATGAAAGGTATTGGAGCCTGTGGGTATTTTTCAAGCAGAAAAATATCATATGTACCTGACAAGCAAGAGGTGACAAGTCACTGTGGATCGGTGGGAATTGAGGTGATGATCAGATTGGCTTTGATCTTATTAAACTTTGGAGTAGGTTCGAGGGGCCAAGCGACAAATTTATATGTTCACATATTAAAACTCCACCAACCTGCTTTAGTTCTGCAAAACTTGGTGCAAGTAGTATTTAATTACTTGCACCAAGTGTGAATTTGTGGAATTCCCTGCCACAGAGTGCAGTGGAGGCCAAATCACTGGATGGATTTAAGAGAGAGTTCGATAGAGCTCTAGGGGCTAGTGGAATCAAGGGATATGGGGAGAAGGCAGGGACAGGTTATTGATTTGGGACAAACATAAATGATCACAATGAATGGCGGTGCTGGCTCGAAGGGCCGAATGGCCTCCTCCTGCACCTATTTTCTATGTTCTATGTTATTATTCCCCATTCTAATTGTGAGGCAGATAGGAACTCAACCCTAACAGTTTTTTGGGAGAAAGTTTCACATTTTCACTGTTATCAATACACCTAAAAGTAATAAATGTATTATTACATTATGCAACCCAATCCCATATTTTTAACTGAAGCAGTGGTAATTGGTAAATTTGATGTGCTCACTTGACTCTTTCAACCTACCAAAGAAGCTTAATTAAATCACACCCACCCCATGTAACCACTTGTTAGAATTAGAAATCCATTGAAGGACAGAACATGTCCTGCATGAAGTGGATCGTGACGTTTTATATTTTGCTTTAGGTCCTCTGGCAGATGACAGGTAGATTCTTACACAATGCTGCTCTGTTCCAGCAGAGAGAAGGACAAAATCCCAGGTAATTTTGACACTTGTCACCAGCCAGTCAATCATGTTGTCAGTTTAGTTAAAATCACCATGAAATGTCTTTTATCCATTCTTACAGAGCTTAAACAACAAAGCAGCTGGAAGATGACAGCAAAGTCAATTCAGTGGACAGAAAATATGGTGCAATCCTAAAAATGTCACACCTGCATATCAAGTACATTCAGAAGTTACATCGAATAGCAAAAGTACTCTGTGACAAAATAAAAGTGTAATCGGAAAAAGTCCTTGTTTCTTCAAGTTATTTAAATGTTTATGATAATGTATAGATTCATAAGCAGGACATACATTGTCTTCAGGCAAAACAGGGAGAGAACCTGGGAGATATTGCACTCAAGATCTACAGATGTAAGCTCCTTTAAAGTCAAACCTTATTTTAGTTTTTTGAATTTAATCTAATATTACTAGACATCTCCAATAACTTGGCTCACAGCGATCGGAGAAGAAGACGGCTCCAGCACGACACACGATGTGACAAGCATTACAATGGCATCAGAGATGGAATGGTATAACATGAGTGGAACAATTCAGCACTAGGAATGCAGATATGGGAATTTAAAAGTTAAAAAGTGAAAGAAAAAAATGTGCTGATGGAAAGCAATATTTTTTAATGTGCAGGAGGTAAAGAATTGAACCATGAGGATATATTATGTCTTGGCATCTCATTGGAAGATCCATATTGTCATTCCAAAAGCAGAGGGTTTGTTTTGTGAGAGCTAACAGCACTTGCCGTGAACATCCAGACTAAGTTCTCAATGACTTGTTTCAATATTTTCCATAGAGAACTCTCTGACCAAAATTTGCCTTCAATTCAATGTGAATGTGTGTTTGACAGTGAAAGGAAGCTCATTAGAAAGGGAGATTCTGTGGCTGCAAATGAGCCTCAGGATGGTGTGTTGCCTCCCTGGCACCAGGGTCCAGGATGTCTCTAAGCAGTTGCAGAACATTCTCGAGGGGGAAGACAAGCAGCTGAAAGTCATTGTGCACCTTGGCACAAATAACACGGGTAGGAAATGGGATGAGTCTTGCAGAGTGAATATGAAGAGTTTTAAAAAAAAGTTAAAAAGCAGGACAGTGAGAGTAGAAATCTCTGGATTACTCCTGGTACCAGATGCTAATGAGGGTAGGAATGGGACAAAAGAATGGATGAATGAGTGGCTGAGGAGTTGTTGTAGGGGGCAGGGATTAAGGTTTTTAGATCATCGATACGCCTCTTGGGAACGGGCTACCTGTACAAGAGGAATGAGTTGCATCAGAAATGAACTGGACTAATATCATTGCAGGGAGATTTGCTCAGGCTACTTGGGAGAGTTTGAAATAAAGAGGCAGGGGGTTGGGACCAGTAGGTCTCAAAGCAAGGACAGGCAGAGAAAGGTGAAGGAACATGATGATGCTGATGGGCTGAAGAGTGTTTATTTTAATGCAAGGATTATTGTGGGGAAAGCAAATGGAATTAGAGCCTGATCGGTCCTCATACAAAATATTTGGATCACACATTCTAAGTCAAATTTTTAATTGTTGATGTGAACATTGGGCAATGCAAAAAAATGGTTTTAGGGTAGAGATACAGCACAGAAACAGGCCTTTCGGATCACAGAGTGAGAGCTGACCAGCGATGTCCGCACACCAACACTATCCTACACACTATTCCACATACACCAAGGACAATTTACAATTTTACCAAAGCCAATTAGCCTGCAAACCTGTACGTCTTTGGAGTGCGGGAGAAACCCCACGCAGGTCATGGGGAAAATGTACTAACTCCATACAGACAGCACCACTCTGTCAGGATTGAACCCGGGTCACTGGCACTGTAAGGTAGCAACTCTACCGCTGTACCGTGCTTCAGAGGCTCTCATTCAGAATAACAAGCCTTTCTTCCGGAGGATCTGTTTAACTAGCAAGACTGCTCTTCACTGGCTGTGCCCCCTCAACACCGCATTCCTCTGGGAATTGCCCAACCTGGGAAAGCTTGGGCTTCACATGCACTGAATGATATCCTTGGCCCCCTGTTATTGATCCGTGGCAACTGTGCTCATGGCACCAGACTCACAAAATATAATGGCATGTTGGCCTTCATAACAAGGGGAGTTGAATATAGGAGCAAAGAGGTCCTTCTGCAGTTGTACAGGGCCCTGGTGAGACCACAGCTGGAATATTGTGTGCAGTTTTGGTCTCCAAATTTGAGGAAGGACATTCTTGCTATTGAGGGAGTGTAGCGCAAGTTCACGAGGTTAATTCCCGGGATGACGGGATTGCCATATGTCGATAGAATGGAACAGCTGGAGGTATACTCTGGAATACTCCTATATATTCTGGAATTTAGGAGGCAATCTTATTTAAACAAATAATATTATTAAGGGATTGGACATGCTAGAGGCAGGAAACATGTTCCCGATTTTGGGGGAGTCCAGAACCAGGGGCCACAGTTTAAGAATAAGGGATAGGCCATTGAGAACGGAGATGAGGAAAACTTCTTCACCCAGAGAGTTGTGAGTCTGTGGAATTCTCTGCCTCAGAAGGCAATGGAGGCCAATTCTCTGGATGCTTTCAATAGAGAGTTAGATAGAGCTCTTAAAGATAGCGGAGTCAGGGGATATGTCAGAGGCAGGAATGGGATACTGATTGGGGATGATCAGCCATGATCACAGTGAATGGCGGTGCTGGCTCAAAGGGCCAAATGGCCTATTTCTGCATCCATTGTCTATTGTCTAAACAAAAATAGTAAGAATAAATGAAAACTTACTTGTTTGAAGTTTGATCCTTATTTTATGAGGAGTTACGATGAGGGATTTCGTGAAGACCCCGCCAGCACGCATGCGCGACATTCTTCAAAGCAGCGGTGTGGAATCACAGATAACAACAATGACTGAAGATAGTAAGATTTAAGAAACTATAATATACCAGTTGACCTTATGATAGAGGGTTGGGAGCGGAGGGCACAAAATCCCTCATCGTAACTCCTCATAAAATAAGGATCAAACTTCAAACTGGTAAGTTCTCATTTAATCTTACTATTTTACTTCGGAGTCACGTGAGTGACCGTGAAGATTTTAAAGCTCTGTGATTCCACGCCCTGGACCACGTCCATGCTCACACACTGCCGTAATTGCTGATGAAGGAAGTATGTTAACGTATTTCAGACTTGAACAAGCTGAAAAATAATAACGTATTTGTTAATACAAATAATAAACCCCTGAACTCGGGGATAAACGTTTAGGGAACAGCACTTAAAACTGATTCCACAAACGTTGCGTGAGCGGCCACAGGTTTGTTATAAAAACGCTGAAATGTAGTTTCACTGGCCCAGCCCGCTGTTGCGAGGACATGATCCATGGGTACCTTCATGGTCCTCGCCGCTGATGTGGTTGCAGCCCTAGTAGAATGAGATTTAATAATGTTAGTGTCCATACCTGCTGCACCGAATACCACCCTGAGCCATCTGGAGATAGTCTGCACCGTCACCCTGTGATGTGGGTTTTTATGGCTGATAAACAGACCCATCTCCATATTCCTGATGGTGTGTGTGACATTGATAGAATGTCAGAGATAGGTGGCTATACAGAGTCTTACATCAACGGGGTATGCTAGGAATTCCAATTTCTCACATATGATTTCTATTCAACCTCCTGTTGGTGTATCCGTCTGTCTGGTACGACAGCAGCGGCGATGAGTCGGTGCCAGCCACCTTAGAGGGGCTCCCCGACATCCGCGCGGGCTTGCCGCCAGACCCGGTCATATGGGACTGATGTGACACAAAGTCACTGCAGCCGCTACTGTGGGGCCACACGACTTGTATGTACTACCACCGGCCCGCGATCTGGCGGACTGTGCTGGTGGTGAGTCGGTGCCGGCCGCTCCTGCGGCTCTCCCCGACTTCCGTGTGATTTCTCACCGGTCCGCGATCTGGCAGACTGTGCCGGGGCTGATTCGGTTCCGGCCGCTGCAGCGGGGCTACTCGACTTCTGTGCGGTTTTCCCCCTGATCCGCCCTCTGGTGACCTGTAATAGAGGGGAAATGGAACGTGCCGTTGAAGTAGGCACAGGTTTACGCACCTCTTTACCGCTGGCCCGGTGCTGTTCAGGTGAAAGCAGTAGAGAGTCAGGGTCTTGCCTACCCTGCTCCCGCGCGGGCCTCCTACCAATGTGCAGCTCCCTGGCCTGCTGTGGTGGAGAGTCGGGTCCTGCCGACTGAACGGGGATTCCCCGACTTCCGCGCTCTTTTCCGGCCCGCGGTGCGGGTGCTGCCGGTGTAGCGGGCAGCTCCGGGGATTGGGCCGCTGACTCTTGTCCGAAGTCCCGCGGTCCTTGGAGGCATGCTTCGATGCCTTCATTCTGGTCTTCCTGTCCATCGTTTCTGTAAGCAAATAAGTCTACTACAGAAACTAACCAACTCAAGGTTAGTATAACTTACCTGGGGGCCTTTTTGAAGCTGCCAGTGGAGGAGCGCCCCCCCCCCCCCCCCCCCCCCCCCCCCCCCCCCCCGAGCTCCCATGGTGATCAGACTCTCATGCAGGAATATAGACTGCCCCTAATGGCAAGTCTCCACTACCAGGCGTTGTGCCACCTACGTTTGAGTCGGGGCCCCGGCTCTGTCTTCGTTACCACTACCGGGTAGCGTTGCCGTCAGTCCGCGGTATTCCTGCGGCCTGCGGCATTGAGTTGGAGCTCCTGCTCTGCCTTCGCTACCCGCGAATGGCAGTCTCCGAGCTCGGATCCTCCTGGGTCAACGGACTTGCCCGACTTCAGTCCGCGGTGATCCTGCGGGCTGCGGTGTTGAGTCGGGGCTGCCGCTCTGCCGTCGCTACCTGCGAACGGAGAACGACCGTTCCGCGGTCCGCAGTCAGTCTAGAAGTGGCCCGTTGGTGGAGTACTCTGTCCCTGGAAGAAAAACCGACCTCAGGTTGGTTCACCTTACCTGCAGGTCCGTTCTGGTGGAGGAGCGACCCTCCTCCCTGCCTGTCGCTTTGCATGCGGTCGACAATATGTCGCGCATGCGTGCTGGCGGGGTCTTCACGAAGTCACTCACGTGACTCCGAAGTAAAATCAATATTTATTGTGCAGAAACAGCTTTCTGAATGCTTAGTTTTCTAGCAGGAACAATTTATTCAGATGACATTGTTTGTTGACAGAACTTTAAGAACATAGCTATATACGTTCCATTCGCAGCTCGCAGTTCGCAACAAGTGGGCTTGAGGAAGCCGCAGATTGGTGGCAGACGACTCGAGGGAGCAGATGATTGGCAGTCAGATCCCTGCTGATTTCTTTCAGCTTAAATCCTTTTATATCCCACTGATAGATGCTGATTTCTTTCAGCTAAAATCCTTGCTTTGTATTGTATTGTATATTGTATTGTATCCAGGGTAAGGGGGAGTGCCAGGGCAGTTTACTGTTCTGGATGTCAGATGTGGGAGGTCATGCAGTCAGATAGCTCTCCAGACGTCCACATCTGCGCCAGGTGCGTCAAGATGGCGCTCCAAATGGACCGTATTCGGTACCTGGAGCAGCAGCTCGATGACCTCCGTCTGGTCAGGGAGAGTGAGGAAGCCATAGAGAGGAGCTACAGACAGGTGGTCACTCCAAAACCACAGGAAGCAGAAAAGTGGGTGACGGTTAGGAGAGGCAAGGGGCAGAGGCAGGGACTAGAGAGTACCCCGGTGGCTGTACACCTTGGCAATAAGTACTACTGTTTGAGTACTGTTGGGGGGCACAGCCTACCTGGGGGTAGCAACAGCGACCGGGCCTCCGGTACAAAGACTGGCCCTGTTGCTCAGAAGGGTAAGGAAAAGAAGAGGAGGTCAGCAGTAATAGGGGACTCTATAGTTAGGGGGTCAGATAGGCGATTCTGTGGACGCAGTCAGGAGACCCGGATGGTAGTTTGCCTCCCTGGTGCCAGGGTCCAGGATGTGACTGAACGTGTCCAAGATATCTTCATATGGGAGGGAGAGGAGCCAGAGGTCGTGGTACATATAGGTACCAATGACATAGGTAGAAAAAGAGAGGAGGTCCTGAAAGGAGAATTTAGGGAGTTAGGAAGAGTGTTAAGGAGAAGGACCGCAAAGGTAACAATCTCAGGATTACTGCCTGTACCACCCGACAGTGAGAGTAGGAATGGAGCAAGGTGGAGGATCAATGCATGGCTAAAGGACTGGTGCAGAGCGCAGAGATTCAAGTTTCTGGATCATTGGGACCACTTTTGGGGAAGGTGTGACCTGTACAAAAAGGATGGGTTGCACTTGAACCCGAGGGGAACCAATATCCTGGCGGGGAGATTTGCAAAGGCTACTGGGGAGACTTTAAACTAGAGGGACTCAAATAGAGAAGGCAAGTAGTCCGTTTATGAGGCAGGAGGCAGAGAAGAGAAGCAGTCAGACGCAACACGTAGGGAGGAAAGAAGATCTTTTCCTGGCCCGCGCTCTTTTTCCTGGTCCGCGCTCTTTTCCTGGCCCGCGGAGCGGGTGCTGCCGGTGTAGCGGGCAGCTCTGGGGATTGGGCCGCTGACTCTTGTCCGAAGTCCCGCGGCCCTTGGAGGCATGCTTCGATACCTTCATTCTGGTCTTCCTGTCCATCGTTTCTGTAAGCAAATAAGTCTACTACAGAAACTAACCAACTCAAGGTTAGTATAACTTACCTGGGGGCCTTTTTTGAAGATGCCAGTGGAGGAGCGCCCCTCCCCTACCCCCGCCAACACCCATGGTGATCAGACTCTCATGCAGGAATATAGACTGCCCCTAATGGCAAGTCTCCACTACCAGGCGTTGTGCCACCTACGTTTGAGTCGGGGCCCCGGCTCTGTCTTCGTTACCACTACCGGGTAGCGTTGCCGTCAGTCCGCGGTATTCCTGCAGCCTGCGGCATTGAGTTGGAGCTCCTGCTCTGCCTTCGCTACCCGCGAATGGCAGTCTCCGAGCCCGGACCCTCCTGGGTCGACGGACCCCCCGACTTCAGTCCGCGGTGATCCTGCGGGCTGCGGTGTTGAGTCGGGGCTGCCGCTCTGCCGTCGCTACCTGCGAACGGAGAACGACCGTTCCGCGGTCCGCAGTCAGTCTAGAAGTGGCCCGTTGGTGGAGTACTCTGTCCCTGGAAGAAAAACCGACCTCAGGTTGGTTCACCTTACCTGCAGGTCCGTTCTGGTGGAGGAGCGACCCTCCTCCCTGCCTGTCGCTTTGCATGCGGTCGACAATATATCGCGCATGCGTGCTGGCGGGGTCTTCACGAAGTCACTCACGTGACTCCGAAGTAAAATCAATATTTATTGTGCAGAAACAGCTTTCTGAATGCTTAGTTTTCTAGCAGGAACAATTTATTCAGATGACATTGTTTGTTGACAGAACTTTGAGAACATAGCTATATACGTTCCATTCGCAGCTCGCAGTTCGCAACAAGTGGGCTTGAGGAAGCCGCTGATTGGTGGCAGACGACTCGAGGGAGCAGATGATTGGCAGTCAGATCCCTGCTGATTTCTTTCAGCTAAAATCCTTTTATATCCCACTGATATCTGCTGATTTCTTTCAGCTAAAATCCTTGCTTTGTATTGTATTGTATATTGTATTGTATCCAGGGTAAGGGGGAGGATGAGTGCCAGGGCAGTTTACTGTTCTGGATGTCAGATGTGGGAGGTCATGCAGTCAGATAGCTCTCCAGACGTCCACATCTGCGCCAGGTGCGTCAAGATGGCGCTCCAAATGGACCGTATTCGGTACCTGGAGCAGCAGCTCGATGACCTCCGTCTGGTCAGGGAGAGTGAGGAAGCCATAGAGAGGAGCTACAGACAGTTGGTCACTCCAAAACCGCAGGAGGCAGAAAAGTGGGTCACGGTTAAGGGGCAAGGGGCAGAGGCAGGGACTAGAGACTACCCCGGTGGCTGTACACCTTGGCAATAAGTACTCCTGTTTGAGTACTGTTGGGGGGCACAGCCTACCTGGGGGTAGCAACAGCGACAGGGCCTCCAGTACAAAGACCGGCCCTGTTGCTCAGAAGGGTAAGGAAAAGAAGAGGAGGGCAGCAGTAATAGGGGACTCTATAGTTAGGGGGTCAGATAGGCGATTCTGTGGATGCAGTCAGGAGACCCGGATGGTAGTTTGCCTCCCTGGTGCCAGGGTCCAGGATGTGACTGAACGTGTACAAGATATCTTGAAATGGGAGGGAGAGGAGCCAGAGGTCGTGGTACATATAGGTACCAATGACATAGGTAGAAAAAGAGAGGAGGTCCTGAAAGGAGAATTTAGGGAGTTAGGAAGAGTGTTAAGGAGAAGGACCGCAAAGGTAACAATCTTAGGATTACTGCCTGTATCACGCGACAGTGAGAGTAGGAATGGAGCAAGGTGGAGGATCAATGCGTGCCTGAAGGACTGGTGCAGAGCGCAGAGATTCAAGTTTCTGGATCATTGGGACCTCTTTTGGGGAAGGTGTGACATGTACAAAAAGGACGGGTTGCACTTGAACCCGAGGGGAACTAATATCCTGGCGGGGAGATTTGCAAAGGCTACTGGGGAGACTTTAAACTAGATTGGTTGGGGGGAGGGACTCAAATAGAGAAGGCAAGTAGTCCATTTGTGAGGCAGGAGGCAGAGAAGAGAAGCAGTCAGACGCAACACGGAAAGAAGAAAAAAATAACAAACGGAGAATAAGAAGTGGAGGGTTTCTTAAATGTGTGAGCAGAGAGACAGAGGGGTGTAAAATGAGGATAGGAGCAATAGGTAGCAAGGTGAAAAGTGGCAGGAAAACAAATCCAGGGCAAAAATCTAAAAGGGCCACTTTTCAACATAATTGTAAAAGGGCCAAGAGTGTTGTAAAAACAAGCCTGAAGGCTTTGTGTCTCAATGCGAGGAGCATTCGTAATAAGGTGGATGAGTTGAATGTGCAGATAGCTATTAATAATTATGATATAGTTGGGATCACGGAGACATGGTTCCAGGGTGACCAAGGCTGGGAGCTGAACATCCAGGGATATTCAATATTCAGGAAGGATAGACAAAGGGGAAAAAGAGGTGGGGTAGCGTTGCTGGTTACAGCAGAGATTAACGCAATAGAAAGGAATGACATTAGCTTGTAGGATGTGGAATCGATATGGGTGGAGCTACGAAAAACTAAGGGGCAGAAAACGCTAGTGGGTGTTGTGTACAGGCCACCTAACAGTAGTAGTGGAGTTGGGGATGGCATCAAACAGGAAATTAGAAATGGGTGCAACGAAAGTAAAACCGTTATAATGGGTGACTTCAATCTACATGTAGATTGGGTGAATCAAATTGGCAGGGGTGCCGAGGAAGAGGATTTCTTGGAATGTATGCAGGATAGTTCTCTAAACCAACATGTGGATGAACCAACGAGAGAGCAGGCTATTCTAGACTGTATATTGAGTAATGAGGAAGGGTTAGTTAGCAGCCTTGTTGTACGTGGCCCCTTGGGCAAGAGTGACCATAATATGGTTGAGTTCTTCATTAGGATGGAGAGTGACATTGTTAATTCAGAAACACGGGTCCTGAACTTAAAGAAAGGTAATTTTGAGGGTATGAGACGTGAATTGGCCAAGATCGACTGGCAATTGATTCTTGAAGGGTTGACGGTGGATATGCAATGGAAGGCATTTAAAGACTTCATGGATGAACTACAACAATTGTTCATCCCAGTATGGCAAAAGAATAAATCAGGGAAGGTGGCGTATCCGTGGATAACGAAGGAAATCAGGGATAGTATCAAACAAAAAGATGAAGCGTACAAATTAGCCAGAAAAAGCAGCCTACCAGAGGACTGGGAGAAATTCAGAGACCGACAGAGGAGGACAAAGGACTTAATTAGTAAAGGGAAAATGGAGTATGAAAGAAAACTGGCAGGAAACATAAAAACTGATATGTGAAGCGCAAAAGATTAGTTAAAACAAATGTAGGTTCCTTGCAGTCAGAAATGGGTGACTTGATCATGGGGAACAAGGACATGGCAGACCAATTGAATAACTACTTTGGTTCTGTCTTCACTAAGGAAGACATAAATAATTTGCCGGAAATAGCAGGGGATCGTGGGTCAAATGAGATGGAGGAAATCAGTGAAATCCAGGTTAGCCGGAAAGTTGTGTTAGGTAAATTGAATGGATTAAAGGCCGATAAATCCCCAGGGCCAGATAGGCTGCATCCCAGGGTACTTAAGGAAGTAGCCCCAGAAATAGCAGATGCCTTAGTGATCATTTTTCAAAACTCTTTAGATTCTGGAGTAGTTCCTGAGGATTGGAGGGTAGCTAATGTAACCCCACTTTTTAAAAAGGGAGGGAGAGAGAAAACGGGGAATTACAGATCAGTTAGTCTAACATCGGTAGTGGGGAAACTGCTAGAGTCAATTATTAAAGATGGGATAGCAGCGCATTTGGAAAGTGGTGAAATCATTGGACAAAGTCAGCATGGATTTACGAAGGGTAAATCATGTCTGACGAATCTTATTGAATTTTTTGAGGATGTAACTAGTAGAGTGGATAAGGGAGAAGCAGTGGATGTGTTATATCTGGACTTTCAGAAGGCTTTCAACAAGGTCCCACACAAGAGATTGATATACAAACTTAAAGCACACGGTATTGGGGGTTCAGTATTGATGTGGATAGAGAACTGGCTGGCAGACAGGAAGCAAAGAGTAGGAGTGAACGGGTCCTTTTCAGGATGGCAGGCAGTGACTAGTGGGGTGCCGCAAGGCTCAGTGCTGGGACCCCAGCTATTTACAATATACATTAATGAATTGGACGAGGGAATTAAATGCAACATCTCGAAGTTTGCGGATGACACGAAGCTGGGGGGCAGTGTTAGCTGTGAGGAGGATGCTAGGAGGCTGCAGGATGACTTGGATAGACTGGGTGAGTGGGCAAATGCATGGCAGATGCAGTATAATGTGCATAAATGTGAGGTTATCCACTTTGGTGGCAAAAACAGGAAGGTAGACTATTATTTGAATGGTGATCGATTAGGAAAAGGGGAGATGCAGCGAGACCTGGGTGTAATGGCACACCAGTCATTGAAAGTAGGCATGCAGGTGCAGCAGGCTGTGAAGAAAGCGAATGGTATGTTGGCATTCATAGCAAAAGGATTTGAGTACAAGAGCAGGGAGGTTCTACTGCAGTTGTACAGGGTCTTAGTGAGGCCACACCTGGAGTATTGCGTACAGTTTTGGTTTCCTAATCTGAGGAAAGACATTCTTGCCATAGAGGGAGTACAGAGAAGGTTCACCAGACTGATTCCTGGGATGGCACGACTTCCATATGAAGAAAGACTGGATAGACTTGGCTTGTACTCGCTGGAATTTAGAAGATTGAGGGGTGATCTCATAGAGACATACAAAATTCTTAAGGGGTTGGACAGGCTAGATGCAGGAAGATTGTTCCCGATGTTGGGGAAGTCCAGGACCAGGGTTCACAGTTTAAGGATAAGGGGGAAGTCTTTTAGGACCGAGATGAGAAAATCATTTTTCACACAGAGAGTGGTGAATCTGTGGAATTCTCTGCCACAGAAGGTAGTTGAGGCCAGTTCGTTGGCCATATTTAAGAGGGAGTTGGATGTGGCCCTTGTGACTGAAGGGATCAGGGGGTATGGAGAGAAGGCAGGTACAGGATACTGAGTTGGATGATCAGCCATGATCATATTGAATGGCGGTGCAGGGTCGAAGGGCCGAATGGCCTGCTCCTGCACCTAATTTATATGTTTCTATGTTTCTATATCCTTTTGGATACTGTTATGGCCAATTACCATTCAAGGGAGAGCATCAGTCAGCTCTGTGGCATTAGGTCTGTGTCTGAGGCACAGCAGGATAGGGGGAGGTTAGGGCGATTATGGTGGGAGACTCATCAGCTCGGGGGACTGATGGGATATTATGTGGGCCGCAAACACGACTCCAGGATGATGATAGACACAGAAAGCTGGAGTAACTCAGTGGGAAAGGCAGCATCTTTGGAGAGAAGGAATGGGTGACGTTTCGGGTCGAGACCCTTCTTCAGACTAGTCACCATTCCTTCTCTCCAGAGATGCTGCCTTTCCCGCTGAGTTACTCCAGTTTTTTGTGTCTATCTTCGATTTCGACCATCTGCAGTTCCTTCCTACACACTCTAGGATGTTTCCAGTGTTGCCTTCCTAGTGCTAGGGTTCAGGATGTTTCAGAACAGCTGCAGAACATCGCAAAGGGGCGTGTGTACGTCTGTGGAGTATTGGAGGAAACCGGAGCACCCGGAGAAAACCCATGTGGTCACAGGGAGAACAAAGTATATATAGTTGTTTTGCATTCTCATGTAGCATTAGATCCAGAGAAAATATCCAATCTCTACAATTCGTTGGTTGGAAAGTTGGGATGCACCCTAGCTTCCGGCAGAACCATTCAGAAATCTGTTGACAGAGGGGAAGAAATCGTTATTGAGTCTCTTTTAAATTGTAAAAAAAATAAAATTGGGCAGCATGGTGGCACAGTGGTAGGGTTGCTGCCTTGCAGCGCCAGAGACCCAGGTTCGATCCTGACTACAGGTGCTTGTCTGTACAAAGTCTGTACGTTCACCCCGTGACCTGCCTGGGTTTTCTGCAGGATCTCCGGTTTCCTCCCACACTCCAAAGAAGTACAGGATTTGTGGGTTAATTGGCTTGGTATAATTGTAAATTGTCCCTAGTGTATGTAGGATAGTGTTCTGTGTGCGGGGATCCCTGGTTGGTATGGACTCGGTGGGCCGAATAGCCTTTTTCCACACTGTATCTCTAAACTAAACTAAACTATAGATTAATTGACTATCTGCCCACCGTCCACTTCTTTTGCAATCTGCTAAAACTCTAATTCTTGACTCAAGGGGTCATCTAGACAATTACTTAATGCTGTCAGCAACTCTTTCTCACTTGGTCTCTGCTCCCAGTTATCCCTTGATAATGGTTTAGGATACAGAAGAGACTGCAGATGCTGCCTGACCCACTGAGTCCCTCCAGCAGTTTGTTTCTTAAGCAGGAATGCTCTGTTTCTTTTTTATTGAAATTCCATTGTGACCAGAAATGTTATTTTTATATCATCTGCAGGGCGTGCAGCTGGTTAGACAATAGACAATAGGTGCAGGAGTAGGCCATTTGGCCCTTCGAGCCAGCACCGCCATTCAATGCGATCATGGCTGATCATCCCCAATCAGTACCCCGTTCTTGCCTTCTCCCCATATCCCCTGACTCCGCTATTTTTAAAAGCCCTATCTAGCTCTCTCTTGAAAGCATCCAGAGAACCCGCTTCCACCACCCTCTGAGGCAGAAAATTCCACACTCACCACTCTCTGTGAGAAAAAATGTTTCCTCGTCTCCATTCTAAATGGCTTACTCCTTATTCTTAAACTGTGGCCCCTGGTTCTGGACTCCCCCAACATCGGGAACATGTTTCCTGCCTCTAGCGTGTCCAAGCCCTTAACAATCTTATATGTGCCAATGAGATCACCTCTCATCCTTCTAAACTCCAGAGTGTACAAGCCCAGCTGCTCCATTCTCTCAGCTTATGACAGTCCCGCCATCCCGGAAATTAACCTTGTAAACCTACGCTGCACTCCCTCAATAGCAAGAACGTCCCTCCTTAAATTAGGGGACCAAAACTGCACACAATACTCCAGGTGTGGTCTTACTAGGGCTCTGTACAACTGCAGGTTGAGCTGCTACTTCACAGTGCCAGAGACCTGGGTTCGATTTTGACCTCAGGTGCTGTGGAGTTTGCATGTTCTTCCTTTAGGTCTCCCACAGGTACTCCTTCCACATCCTAAAAAGTTGTGGGTTTTTAGGTTATTTGTACTGTTTTTGTCTAGAGAGTGCCTCTACCTATAAAGTGGATGAGAAAGTAGGATAACATGGAACTAGTGTGACTGGGTGATCGTTAGTCAGCCTAGACTTGGTGGGCCAAACGGTATGTTTCCTTGCTGTATGACTAAACTATAAACTGAAACCATCATATGTGTTTCAGCAGAGTTTAAAAATCATTGTTGATCAAGAATTATTATGTCAAACATCTCTTTCCTGCTCCATTTCTTAGGGTCATAGAGTCATACAGAATGGAATAAGTTGCCCTGCCACTACATAACGAACAAAAGCAAGGGGATGTTAGAACATCCAAAAAAAATTCCACAAGATCTGACCTTGGGGTTCCAGAACTGGGAATCATCCAGGAACAGCAACAGGTAAGAGTGAGAGACACAAGGAACTGCACACTGGTATCTTGAGCAAAGCTCCTAGTGCTGCATGAACTAGATGGCTTTGGCTGCATCAGTGGAGAGAATGAATAGACGAGATTTCGGGTCAGGACCCTTCTTCCATCTGAAGAAGGGTCCTGACTGAAACATTGTCTTCCATTCCCTCCACAGATGCTGCCTGACCCACTGAGTTCCTCCTTTAAAGAGCGAGGTTAGCAGCACTAGTTATGAAATGTGAGAATGTTGCCAGAAAGGTCGACTACGAAGGGGAATGGAACTAATAGAGTTGAGTGTGTCCAGCCACAACTCAATGTTCATGCACATAGTTTACAGAGTATGGAACAGCACTTGGAGACTGAACCCTACTCCTCTCATTATATATATCCATTAAACTTAGTATTGACTCTCCTAGTGTAAGAGATTCTGTATTAAATCAGTGAGGCATGTAATGGGTTATCACCAATAGCTCCACTCAACCTTACTAAGGAATTGAAGCGGATAGTATTATTTGACCCACTAGGCTTTCTAATGAAAAGTATGAGGTGCACTTTTAACGATGGGGCACATGGAAAATCACCATTTAAAGTGCTATTTTTCATAGGGGAGTCTCACTGGAAAGAAAAAGGTTGATGGAAATAAATTTATAAAAACCTTGCCCCTTCCTTGCTGAACACTGTGGTATTTTAGGGAATAATTCTTCATCTGTTCTTCACCTTTTTAATTATGTTCCATGGCGGGAGAGAATTTCATGGTTGACACTAAGTAGTATTTTCTTTTTAATATATTGCTCTCTGTGAAAATGCCCAGTGTTTGAACATGGCAAAAGGATCAAGATTATGGGATGCTGCATTAAAAACCCTGTATTTTCTGGCTTAATTTTTACCTCTCATTTTTATTATCCAAATATTGTGATAGGTGCATCATAACAAATTCACATCTATCACAATCTATCACTCTATGATTAACCAGCCAGATACCAATTTACAATATTGTCTCATCATTCACTGTGTGCTATATAATGGCGCATATCCTAATGCATCTTGAAGAAAAAGATGGATGTTTTATCTAAAAATAATGAATCACATTCTCTTTGTCCTTAGTTGAAAGACTTAATGGCAAAAATGAGCCTAACAAAAATTTCTGTGGGCATGTGAAAATCTGGAAGTACACTCTGCTGTGCAAATAAATCTTGCCTTGACTACGTTAGGTGATTAAGTCCTTTCCAGCTCTTGCTGGGGTGATTTAAACCCCAGGTGTTGTTCAACCCTGTTTGTGCTAATAGATCATCTGACATTGTGGAGGCACTAGACTAATGCAAGCATCTTCTCATGCAGAGACTTCCTACTGAGACACTTCAGTGCTGCTTCCTTCTTGCTCCATTCCGTTGATGCACACAGCAACAAATTAACAACAAATTAACAACATGATTAGAACAGGAAGAGTGGCGCATATGTCTTTGATATTTGTGCAGAGTGCCTTCTGATCCATAAAGCTCTCTGGGGCCTGCATCTTCCCTGTTGCCTTATTTAGTGTGTACCAGTTTGTTACAAATTAGAGCACTGAACAATGGAGAATCCGTATTCTTTTTCCATCAGTATAGTGCTTTGTGTGACCTTGTGGTGCCTCCAAAGTCTTTGCACCCAATGAAGTACTGTTGAAATGTACTCACTGTTGTAAAGAGGCAATCATAACATGACAATTTGTACAAAGCCAGGTTGCAACATTGACAATGAGATAATGATGCAGTGAAGTTCGATGCAGGCTAGGGTTGCCAGGGCACTGTGAAGTGTTTTTTAGGGATGGGATTAAATGTGGGACTTGTCAATGATGTCATGTGCATGTGCAATAGAAAACCTCATTGTATCGCTGTACCACCCCACTGAGGGCAGAACAGCTGTGCAGCAATAGAGTTGCTGCCTTACAGTGCCCAAGATCTGGGTTAGATCCTGACTACGGGTGCTGTCTGCACGGAGTTTGAACATTCTCCCTGTGACCGCATGCGTCCACTCCAGGTGCTGTGGTTTCCTCCCACATTCAAAACGTGTGCAGGTTCACAAGTGAATGGGCTTCTGTAAATGCCCCCAGTGTGTGGTATGCAAAAATAGGATAGTATAGAACTAGTGTACGGGTCGGCATGAACTCCGTGGGCCAAAGGGTCTGCTTCCATGCTGCATCTCTAAAACTAAAACAACTAAAAAGTTAGCATCACTGACAGAACAATATTCATTTATCATTGCTGTTTTGGATTTTGCACCCAAAGTCATCATGTTCTAATGTGGATATTGGGGGGCAACAGGCTGAATATATAGAACATAGAGCAGTACAGCACAGGATCTGGTGCTGCAGAACACCCTGTCTGTGCCAGCCTTAATGTCAATGTAAACTAACTCTATATGTCTGCACATGGTCTGTAACCCTCCATTGTTGCCTGGTCAAGAGTCTGTCCAAATGCCTCTTAAACATTGCTATCATTACCAGCTTCTACCACCTCCAATAGTAGCATGTTCTGGGCACCCGCCACTCTCGATCTCCTTTAACTTTTTCCCCTTAACTTTCTCTCCTTAATCCTTTGCCCTGGTGTGTTTGACATCTCCACTCTCGGGTAAAGAAATCTGTCTCTACCGTATCTATGCCCCTCATTATTTTATATACTTGTGTCAAATTGCCCCTCCAATGTTCCAATGAAATTAACCCAAGATTGTCCAACCTCTTCTTATAGATAATACTCTCTAATCCATGCAACAACCCAGTGAACTTCTGCATCCTCTCCAAAGCCTCCACAATCTTCCTGTAGTATGGTGACCAGAACAGAACATGATACTCCAAATGTGGTCCAACCAAAGTTTTGTGCAGCTGTAATGTGACTTCCCAACTTTTACATTCAATTCAAAGCATGCCATATGTCTTTTTTTTAATTTTAGATAGACACATGGAAGTGCAGGGAATAGAGGGATATAGATCTTTACTTTAGAGATACAGCATGGACACAGGCCTTTCAACTCCCCAAGACAGGGTCGACCAGTGATCACCTGGTACACTAGCACTATACTACACACCATAGACAATTTACAATAGACAAAAGGTGCAGGAGTAGGTTATTCGGCCCTTCGAGCCAGCACCGCCATTCAATGTGATCATGGCTGATCATCTCCAATCAGTACCACGTTCCTGCCTTCTCCCCATATCCCCTGACTCAGCTATCTTTAAGAGCCCTATCAATTTACAGAATCCAAATAAACCACCAATCTGTGCGTCTTTGGAGTGTGGGAGAAAACCAGAGCATCCGGAGAAAACCCACACAATCATAGGGAGAACATATCAATTCTGACAGCACCTGCAATCAGGATTGAACCAGGGTCTCTGGCGCTGTATGGCAGCAACGCTACCG
Organism: Okamejei kenojei; assembly: GCA_035221665.1. Classification (NCBI taxonomy): domain Eukaryota; kingdom Metazoa; phylum Chordata; class Chondrichthyes; order Rajiformes; family Rajidae; genus Okamejei; species Okamejei kenojei. The sequence continues at coordinate 17,581,217 of CM069135.1, read as the reverse complement.
CTGCGCAATGTGGACACATTATAGGAGATGGATGAAAGGATGGCTTGAAGCTTCCAAACCCCAGATGAGACAGCATTCTCATGAGAATCACAGAGTTTACCTCCTCATTAACTTTAAATCATTGAAGATCCTTTTAATTTGCACATGAAAGTTAAATACTTGCCTTGGTGCCAAAAGGCATATCTAATGAGAGAAAAAAAATGGAACATCTAAAGAACCTACAGGTGTTCACTGAAGAAGGTGTTCTCTGAGACCAATATTATGGTTATAATTGAGATAACAAATCGAAAAAACCTCCAATAGATATCACTTTAGTGCAAGTTTATAACGTCACATGAACATTATTAAGACATTATTGGATGTAATTACATTTGCTTGCTTATTGTTAACATTTTATTTGCAGAATATTTTAGTATTTGGCAAGATTGGAAAGGACGTTTGCCAAATCAGTTGAATTGAAGTTTTCTGAGTGCGATTTCATCTAAACGTGGACCAGAATCTTAAAGCCTCGACTCAAGCATAGATGAAAGAAAATAATAAGAAGGAAATAAATGACAATACTTGAACAAAAGGCGGGAAATGATTCATAAGGTGCCACCCCTACCTCAGCTCATCCCATGATGATAAACAAATGATGAAGTGCGACTGAAGTATAATCACTGAAGAAGGTATCTCCTGCAATCATAAGAAAATTGAGAAAGTTTGTAACATGGACAAATTAAGTGCCTTACTGGGAAGGGAATTAAGATTAACTTAATAAAGGTAACTTAAAGGTCACATTAGAAAAGACCAGTGCAGTAATTAGAGCAGTCCTTGGACTGAAAGACAGGTTTAATTGGAACAGATATTTATGTATGGGAGTTAGAATGTAGGACTATTCACAGGATAAGCTTGAGATGATTAGAGCAGGAAAGCAGGCCCACAAAGGAGGAGTCAAAGTCCACAGGAAGAATTGGGCAACTGCTGTCAGACAAGTCCTATATAAATCTATAACTAATGATCACAATCCCCCAAATTAAGAAGAAAGAGATCGATGATTTATTGTGAAACTGTAATATCAGCATGTAGATATTGTAACATGAATATTATAAATTATTGGACGACTTTGGAGACAGTGGAATATTTTGAGTTTGTTTGAGTTTGTTTGCTGTCCTGATCTGACCAATAATTGAGATTGTGGCTGTGCCCCATGAGAAAGCCAGATTCAGGGTGCAGGTCATGGAAGGCAAGTCCTCCTACAGTCTCTGGTGAGGTATTTGAAGTCCAACGGCCAACTTGTGCCGAGAACAGCCTTTCACTTGTGTGAAAATTGTAATGTGTAGCACGATGCAAATAGATATATTTTGGAAAATAAAATAGTAATTGAATAGATACTGGTTATCTTATTGAATTTGATACTAATCCCTCCATTATGTCGAGATTTGTAACCATTGTGACAGGATCTTCTCCAACCAAAGTAGGTTTATCTTTTTTTCATTTATTTGTTGAGTGTAATTAAAGACTAATCTCTCCTTTCATGGATAAATATTTTCTCCTTCAACAATAACTATAGTGAAACATTTCAATAAACTGTTCATGCTCATGAGTGATAGGATCAGAATTAGGCCCTTCGGCCCATCAAGTCTGTCATTTAATAAAGGCTGATCTAAAACTCCCCCTCAAACCCATTCTCATGCCTTCTCCCCATAACCCCTGACACCATACTAATCAAGAGCAGATCTATCTCTGCCTTAAAGAAATATCCATTGACGGCCTCCACAGCCTTCAGTGGCAATGAATTTCACAGATTCACCACCCTCTCACTAAAGACATTCCTTCTTATCTCCATCCTAAAGGAACATCCTTTAATTCTGAGGCTATGACCTCTAGTCCTAGACACTCCCACTACTGGAAAAACCCTCTCCACATCCACTATCCATTCCTTTCACTATTCAGTACGTTTCAACGAGGTTCCCCTTCAGCAGAGGCCCGATGCCGCCAAATACACATGTTAACCCACACACTCCTGGGATCATTCTCGTAAACCTCCCGTGAACCCTCTCCAGCGTCAGCACTTCCTTCCTTAGATATGGGGCCCAAAATTGCTCACAATACTCCAAATGCGGTCTGACCGGTGCTTATGGCGTGAGCAACCAGATAGATCTCAGGCAAGGTGATAGGTTTTAAGGAAGGTCTTTAACAGGTAAGAAGTCCTTGCAATTATATAGAGCTTTGCAGAACAACCCAAGGCCACAGGAGCAAAGTACTGGAGATGATGAGGAAGTGAATTCTGGAGCATCATGGTCCAGGAGGCCAAAAATGGTGGAGTGAACTAAATCGGGGAGAATTTCTCTTCCTGTTCAGAAGGGATTTAATGCCAGGGAGTTGGTAAAATCTGGAACTTATTGCCAGAAAGGCATTATTGAGGCAAACACTGCAGGAAGTTGAGCAAGCATAGGAGGGAAGGAATGAAAGGTCATGCTGGAGTAAGCGAGGTCGGGACAAGATGGGCCATTGAAGCCATGAACTGTAGGCTTATTTATGTGCTGCAATTTCTACATGATCAAATCCTGTGGCATGTGCCAGTGTCACTGAACCAGAGCGGCACTTGTCAAGGAATTACAGTATGTTCTGTGCAGAGCTCTGCTCTCCCAGGAGAATGCTCAAAGCACAGGAGTCTAGACAAAAACCTTCAACTCAATATCATGCTGGCTTTTCAAACTATGTCACTTTCATGCATTGGCCCATCTATGCCAATTTATGACAGATTGCAGAACTTTCAAAAGAATAACCCATAATGGTTTGATAGTGAAAGGGCAGTGAAATGTTGTCTGTGCTGTTAAAAATACTACAGTTCCTTTTTCACTCAAAGGATTTTTAAAATCAATTGAAGTATTGATTAAATTCTGCAGTTGGAATTAGGTGAGAAGAGACCAGGGATAAAGTGTCCTTGGCTATTTTTTGTGCAAAATTGGTGCAGTATTTTTGACCACCAATTATTGTATTTCCTTCACAATGTTTTGTTCCAATAAAGTTGATAAAAATTAATATTTGGAGGTGAACCTAACAGTGTGTATTGTAAGAGGCTGATGTGGCAGATTCATTGATTGTCACTGAAAGTGAACTTTTACTACTGGATAATGGTTAGGTTGTTCTTAGATACTGCTTCTGTAACTCTCCGTAGCAAATGCTTATGTCATTCTTAAAGTTCAATTGTGAAGTAGTCATAAAGTAAAAACTTTTTTATTGCCTCTATTAACTAGCTTTGTATGTAAAATGATTTGTGAAGCATGGGTTCTGGAGCCAAGATCGTCAGAGCTATAGGGTGTATTCCAATTCTGGTGAATTAGCCAACCTCAGTTAGGGAAATACTGAGACCATACATCCTGCATTAATGAAAGGGAAAATAAGAAAGTCTCCTGGCCTTACTGGCTATGTGACATCCTGTATAAAATGAGAATTGTGACGCTGGCTTCTGCTAGTTAGCTTGCTTCCACTGATAGAGTCATAGAGAGTCGGAGCATAGAAAGAGGCCCTCCAATGCACTGAGAACATGGCAAATATCTAGCATCCATTTACACTAGATAGACACAAAATTGCTTGAGTAACTCAGCAGGTCAGACAACATCTTTGGAGAAAAAGAATAGGTAACGTTTCAGGTCATAACCCTTTTTTCAGTCTGAAGAAGAGTTCCTACCAGAAGTATCACCTGTCCCTTCTCTCCAGAGATGCTGCCTAACCCACTGAGTTACTCCAGCATTTTGTATTCATCTTCCGTAAAAACCAGCATTCGTAATTCCTTCCTATCCATTTGCACTGACCTGATTCTTACCTCATTCCCATCAACTGGAGTAACTCAGGGAAAAAGAGTAGCAGTCAAATGTGGATCCCTTGAAGGCTGACACGGGTGAAATAATTATGGGCAACAAGGAAATGGCGGAAGAGTTGAATAGGTACTTTGGATCCGTCTTCACTAAGGAGAACACAAACAATCTCCCAGATGTACTGGAGGATCTAAGGGGGTAGAGGAACTGAAAAAAATTTTCATTAGGCAATAAATAGTATTGGGTAGGCTAATGGGACTGAAGGTTGATAAATCCCCTGGGCCCGATGGTCTGCATCCCAGGGTCCTCAGGGAGGTGGCTCTAGAAATAGCGGACACATTGGTGATAATTTTCCAACGTTCAATAGATTCAGGATCAGTTCCTGTGGATTGGAGGATAGCTAATGTTATCCCACTTTTCAAGAAAGGAGCGAGAGAGAAAACGGGGAATTGCAGACCAGTTAGCCTGACTTCGGTGGTGGGAAAGATGCTGGAGTCAATTATTAAAGAGGTAATAATGGAGCATTTGGATAGCAGTAAAAGGATTAGTCCAAGTCAACATGGATTTATGAAAGGGAAATCATGCTTGACTAATCTTCTGGAATTTTTTGAGGATGTGACAAGTAAAATGGATGAATGGGTGCCAGTGGATATAGTGTATCTAAACTTTCAGAAAGCCTTTGATAAGGTCCCGCACGTGTGACTGGTGACAAAAATCAGAGCACATGATATTGGGTGTAGTGTGTTGACATGGATAGAAAATTGGTTGGCAGACCGGAAGTAAAGAGAAGGAATGAACGAGCCCTTTTCAGAATGGCAGGCAGTGGCGAGTGGAGTGCCGCAAGGCTCGATGTTGGGGCCGCAATTGTTTACCATATATATAAATGATTTGGAAGAGGGAATTAGGAGCAACATTGCTGGCAAGTTTGCAGATGACACAAAGCTGAATGGCAGTGTGAACTGTGAAGAGGATGTTAGGAGGTTGCAGGGGGACCTGGACAGGTTGAGTGAGTGGGCAGATGCGTGGCAGATGCAGTATAATATGGATAAATGTGAGGTTATCCACTTTGGCGGCAAATTCAAGGGAGCAGATTATTATCTCAATGGGGTTAGATTAGGTAAGGGGGAGGTACAGTGAGACCTGGGTGTCCTTGTACACCAGTCACTGAAAGTTATCGTGCAGGTACAGCAGGCAGTGAAAAAAGCTGATGGAATGTTGGCCTTCATAACAAGAGGATTTCAGTATAGGAGTAAAGAGGTTCTTCTGCAGTGGTATAGGGCTCTGGTGAGACCACATCTGGAGTATTGTGTACAGTTTTGGTCTCCTAATTTGAGGAAGGACATCTTTGTGATTGAGGCAGTGCAGCGTGGGTTCAGGAGATTGATCCCTGGGATGGCGGGACTGTTACATGAGGAAAGATTGAAAAGACTAGGCTTGTATTCACTGGAGTTTAGAAGGATGAGGGGGATCTTATAGAAACATATAAAATTATAAATGGACTGGACAAGCTAGATGCAGGAAAAATGTTCCCAATGTTTGGTTTGTCCAGAACCAGGGGCCACAGTCTTAGAATAAAGGGGAGGTCATTTAAGACTGAGCTGAGAAAAAAACGTTTTTACCCAGAGAGTTGTGAATTTATGGAATTCCCTGCCACAGAGGGCAGTGGAGGCCAAGTCACTGGATTGATTTAAGAGAGAGTTGGAAAGAGCTCTAGGGGCTAGTGGAGTCAAGGGGTATGGGGATAAGGCAGGCACGGGTTATTGATAGCGGACGATCAGCCATGATCATATTGAATGGCGGTGCTGGCTCGAAGGGCCGAATGGCCTCCTCCTGCACCTAATTTCTATGTTTCTATGTAACTCTGCTTAATGTTGGATACACATCAGACAATTTGTACGCAGCAACCTCCGACAAATAGCAATACAATTACTAGTTAATCAATTGCTAGCTGTTGATCTTTTCCAAGCTCTTTGTACTACTTTTATTTATTAGATCTATTAAATCCCATCCGCAGATTACTCCAGATTTACATTTCATGGCAGGATGCCATTCACAAAATCAAAATCTATTTTGGGACCTGCAATTAGCTCACAGGCTAAATGTGAAATTTAGAAATGCTGGTGAAATGGGTACTCAATTAATTATGGAACAACATTTGGCTTTTGGGAATGGAAGATTGAAGGACTGAAGAAGGGTCATGACTTGAATGTTGCATCCCCATGTCCTCCAGAGATGATGTCTAACCTGCTGATTTGCTCCAGTATGTTGTCTTTTACTGAAAGTTTCCAATGTCTTTGCTGATTCTTGGTAACATTAAGCAGGTCACTTGGGCAGCTTACAACCCAGCGGTATGAACACTAATTTCTCTAATTTCAAGTAACCCCTGCTTTCTGAATCTTCCATACCCCTCCCTCACCCTGGTAATCCTACTAGTTCCACTGTTCATATCCCTGTATCCCTTCGTTATCACCTCTTTCCTAACCAACAATGGCCCACTATGGGCTCCACTCTTCCTTGGCCTTCTGTTAATGTCCTGATTTGCTCTGGCCTTTTTCTACCTCCAGTAACCCCTCCCCCCACCCCTCTACTTTCAGTTTGAAGAAGACGGAAGTCAAAATGTCACCCAACTTTTCTCTCCAGACATGCGGCCTGGCCCGCTGAATTATTCCAGTACTTAGCCTATCTACTGTTATTCAATAACTAGTTTACAAACAACAGCAGACAGCTAATAAGGGCAAATTGTTATCTTTTGATAGCAAGACCCAAGATGATTCCTACTTCACTTTACACGGTGCTTGAATCTAATGGTAAGCTATCCACCAAACTTCCTGTCAAGTTCGACGGTCATTATTTTGATCATTTAAAGATAATGCAAATCAAATGTGCTCAATTTTATTTCCTAGGTGCTTCTCATCCAGACGGTGCTTTTGATGAAGATATAATCTGATGCCTGACTGTTGCAAATGTGATTCATGCAACATTTGCAATACTGGTTTGGTTGTTCCCAAATGCATGTGAATTCTTGCATATCAAATGTTCTCTTAGCAATCATGATGCTCACACAATCAGCTGTGAAAAGGAAAATTACTCCAGGAAAGAAATCAAGAATGACAGATTCCTACTTCAAAATTGTTGAAAGATTCAGTCACAAGTGTATCGAGTGACAGTTTCTATATTCCCGGTCAGGTTTAATTTTTTACAGGTGCCTGCTGTGTCTCATTTTGGCAGAAATTTTGATCTGCAAGTCAGTGGGCCAAGTCTTTATCTTATGCTGTTAATCAAAGTTTGCCACATGGAAATAGTCTATATGTCCCATATTACAAAGTTGCTGAAGAACTTCTTTGCCTGTGAAGCTAGGATGTTCCAGAATGACGGAAAACAATGCAACTACAAATTATTTAATTTGTTCTTCCATAGCACACTAGATTCAAATAGTTTATGGAAGACTTAATGTTAAAACAAACCACTCTACCTCTTCTTGACTACTTGACAAATGGTACCTTAACCTCCCTCCATAGTCCGAGTACAAAAAGTCAACTGAAAGTATATCACAGGGCTTCAGCATTGGGTTATAAAATGTGACCTCTCTGCCCCCCCTCCCTCTCTGCCCCCCCTCCCTCTCTGCCTCCCCTCCCTCTCTGCCCCCCTCCATCTCTGCCCCCCTCCCTCTCTGCCCCCTCTCCCTCTACTCCCCCTCCCTCTCTGTCCCCCTCCCTCTCTGCCCCTCTCCCGCTCTACACCCCCTCTCTACCTCCCTCTCTGTCTCCCTCTAGCCACGCCTGCACAGTTGTGGTCTATGCGTGAGTGGATAGAACGGGGGATGGGGAAAATGAGCGAATGATAATATTAATATAATATAAAGGGGGGGTTAGTGCGTGTGTGTGGGGGGGTTGGGGTGGATAGTGTGCATGTGTGATGCCGCAGCACCCCCCCCCCCCCCCACCCCCCACAACCGCACGTTGAGGGGACAGGACTCCACAGGTCCCACTTAGTCTAGTTGGGTTATAAAATTTGATCTCTCCCAAAGGTGCAGGATGCTTTCAAACATGAAGGGTAGTTTGTCTGTTCCACCAGCAGCTGATGCAGAAGCAATAAACAGACTGTGAATTTACATTTCCCGATCCCATTCAGCCTTACAGAACAGATGGACTCAAAAGCCTGGTTCTGCTTGTCAACCTTGAGATACTGCAGATCAATCTTTTCTGATGTGAAATACAAATATCATAAAGTTTATTGGAGCTAAAGCAACAAATGGTTCCTTTAACAATTAATTGCGTAATGGTTCCAACTGTCAACTTTAAACATGATAGTAAATTGCAGATATATTACACATCAACCCCATGAATGAGTTGTTGAGAATATCCATTTTGTTTCATGGGTCTTTTTGCTATTTTCATTTCATATTTTTCTTCTGGACTTTCATGATGAACTTCAAAGGTCATGTCTTGTTTCTTCAATCATTGAGAGCATGCACAGGCTCTGGTGCTGAAGTTTCAAACTGCATCCGGTTATCTACATTCCATCAGTCTATTGCATGTCCATTAGCTAGAACGGAGACAGACTATCTAACAAATTGGAGCCTTCCTCATCTGACCCTGTTAGCATAACTTTCCCCATCTCAACTTACCCTTAGTTCCATGTATCTCAACTATACCCATTGGAAACAAGTTTCACACTCCACACTTGATGACACAGTGGCACAGCTAGAAGAACCACTGCTTTGCAGTGCCAAAGACCCAAGTTCAATTCCCACCATGGGTGCTGACTGCATGAAGTTGGCATATTCTTTTTGTGACTGCGTGAGTTTTCCCTGGATGCCCCACATTTCTCCCACATCCCAAAGATAAGTGAAACATGTTAATTAGCGACTGTAAATTGCCCGTAATGTGTAGGTGAATGGTAGAATCTGGAAAGTAGGTGCAAATATGGGGAGAATATATAACATGGGATTAACACAGGATGAGTGCAAATGGGTGGGTTATGGTTGGCTCAGTGGACCAAAGGCCCTATTTCTTTCTGTGACTTCTACTCAACCCACTGACTGAGTGAAGAGTTTTTCAAGAATTCTTAGTTGAACATATGAATGAAATTGGACATTTATAGCCATTGGATTTGAACTCTGCCACAGGTGGTAATTTCTGATCTATGGTGAAAATGGACACAAAATGCTGGAGTAACTCAACGGAACATGCAGCATCTCTGGAGAGAAGTGACATTTCGGGTTGAGACCCTTCTTCAGATTCATTTCTGATCTATGGTCTGGGCTGTATGTAAGGTTAACCTCCTGGATTGTACTATACTAGCATGTTTGATTATATGCTGATTCCCACAGTAATTCAGGAATCCAAACAATATATTCACAGATTTATCGCAAACAGTTATGTCAGTTGAATATATTGTAAATCATTATATGTCTAAATTACTCAGATTTTGCAGATATAAAAACAGTGCAAAGTTAGTTGAGAAAATAATTTATACTCTGCACAAACTTCCATACATATTACTTTATCTCACACTGTCAATGCATTTTTGTACTTTCTCCCTAATATAACTCCTCAGTTTCTCAATCCCTCATTTTGTCGCAAGATAATCCCAAACATAGAATTGGTTTGGGCAGAAACTATCCCAGGTTCAAAACAAGGGATGTAAATTAGCTAGCTTGAAACATCTTTTAATTTGTGGAGTTTTCAGCATTGCTAAACTAACTACATACACTAACGCATTAACATAGGCAATTAGATAGGTGAAAGGAAATGGGTGAGTAGAGAGTGGATGGATAACCACCAGGAAAGGGAATAGACAGAGTGCAGGAATCCCCTGGGACCATTCCCCTTGACAACAGGTATGCTCCTTTGTATAGTTGGGGGGTGACATATCAGTGGAGAGCAGCAGCAGTAGTCATGTCTGTGGAGTGGGGCCTGGTTCTGAGGCACAGTGGGGAAGGGAAAAGGCAGAGGTAGCCATGGTGATGGGAGAATCGTTAGTTAAGGGCCTGTCCCACTTGGGCGTCATTTGCACGTCATTTACGCGGCATCAGTTACGCGTCATGACGCGCGCGTCGTGATGTGGGCATGGGGTGCATACGCGCGCAGTGACGCCCGTTCGCGCGCGGCGCCCCAAGATTTTGTGATTCACAAAATCTTCGTGTGCCACCTGCCACCTGCGTGACGTGCAAATGATGCCCAATTTGGACAGGCCCTTTAGGGGGACAGAGAAGAGACTCAGGATGGTGTGTTGCCTCTCTTGTGCTGGGGTACAAGTTGTTTCGGCTGCAAAGCATTCTCAAAGGGGAGGATGAGCAGCTGGGAGTAATTGTGCATGTTGCACAAAAAGCTTCACCCCCCCCCCCCCCCCTCAGCTCAGGCCACCTCCACTTACAGCGTTGGCTGCTCCCACACCACCCCGGCTCACTCCATCTCCCCGGCTGGACCTTCTGCCACCACCACTGGCCCACACAGCTTCCTCAGCCACTTCCAGGCTGTGCCTACCACCGCCACCACTGACTCTTACCAGCACTCTGGTTGTCATCAGACCACGACCATTAAATCCACTAATCCTCGCCTCTGCCCCGGTCACCAGCAAGCTGCGGCCATTAACTCACATGGATTCCAGGCCCAGTTCCAGACCGAGTGTCTGAAGAAGTGTCTCGACCTGAAACATTACCTACCTACATTCTCCAGAGATGCTGCCTGACCCATTGAGTTACTCCAGCACTTTGTGACCTTTTGTATATTAATCAGCATCTGCCGTTTTAATATGAGAATAACCAAATCTCTCACTATTTAACAAACACTCTGCTTTTCAGTTATATTAATGTGGATAATCTTATGTTTTGACCACAGTCTATTTCATCTTCGATGTTCTTGTCATTTACTTAGCTTGTCCCAATCTCCCTTTCATCCTCCTCTGTACTCACAGCCCCATCTAGCTTAGCGTTGTCAGCAAACTGGAAATATGACATTTGGTCCTCTCATCCATATCATTGGCATAGATTCTGAATAGTTGGGACCCATGCACTGATGCCAATTTTACCACAAATGAATTTGCGAAAAGCTAATAGACAACACGGCCACCAAAGTACATTTAGAATAGGAATACAGGCAGTCCCTTGGTTGTGCAAGGGTTTTGTTCCTGGATACTGTCATAAGCTGATCGCTCCATAAACGAGAAAGGTCCATTTTCAATACTAACCCATATCATACTGCTTTAAGTATACTTACTATAAATTATTTCATTTCATTCAATAATCAACAATCGCTATTCATAATTATACCTATGGAATATCCACTGTATCAAGTTGTTAATGAATACCAAGGGGTAACCCAGTGGCCTAGCTGGTAGAGTTGCTGCCTCACAGCGCCAGAGACCCAGTTTCAATCCTGAGCTCGGGTGCATGTTCTACCTGTCACCCCATGGGTTTCTTACGAATGCTCCGGTTTCCTCCCACATCCCAAAGATGTGTGGGTTTGCACGTTGTTTGGCTACTATAATTTGCCCTAATGTGTCGGGATAGCAGATAACTAGTGTGAATGGGTGATTAATGGTCAGTGTGGACCCGATGGGCTGAGGGGGCTGTTTCCCTGTTGTACCTTTCAATCAATCGATCACTCAAATATTTTGGTATTGTCACAAGCATGAAAATGATTTAAAAACAGAGGAGAATTTACATGAAGTTGGATTTTCATAAGTCAGGCTATTTGTAACCCAAGGATCATCTGCACTTGAAACCATGCAAGAGAATGCTATGAATGCTTCTTTGGATTTAATTGTCCTTTGGATTTTTCCTTACATAATTAGTTCTGAAAAATGCATTCTCTATATTTTAAATGTGTCCTTTCCAGGATAAACCTTCCAATAACGAGTGCATGCTGAATGATAAGCATACAATATGTGGAGAAAATGAGAACCCTTATACATTAACGGAGAATAACGGGACCCAAAAGGTTTATAATATCATCAACATTATAATACATACATTGTAATCAGATGCAAGAATTTCAGTGCAACTTTGTCTTTTCACAGTTGCAAGATTCTTATCAAAGGTTGGTGCATTTTCTATAATTCACGAGGAAGCGTTCTTGATGGATCTGATGTAATTTATATACTCCCTTAATAGATCCAGTATGGCCACTCAGAGCTCCTCACACTGCAGGTTTTTCTCAGATCTTAGTTGCAAGATGAAAGACAGCATCCGTTAGGTATCACCATTAATTTTTCAAAGCCACTGATGTAGTCTCAGGTATGCCATTCCGTTAATATGCCATTTACAATTATTAGACACAGGGCACTTCTGGTACTTGTCAGAATCAGCCATAAGTTGGTTGAATTTCTGAATCTGGAGGAGTGTATCCAATCTCATCTTCATTAATTATGGAAAAGATATTTCTCAAAAGCTCTGCAGCTGTTCAGGGCGGATTGGATCTGGGCATCTGTGCTTATGAAGTGATGGAAGAACAACGGCAGATCACAGCAGTGGTGTCTGAGCAGGGGAAAATCTGAGCAGCACGCTTGACACATAATTCAACTGGTCTGCCACACCCATAAATCATTACAAGAATACAAAATAGACCGAAATACATCAGCATCCACTACCTTGTTTTAGGATTGAATGGGAAACCACAGTGAGCAACACATTGGCAAAGCTAGTGAAGCCAGAGCTCGGGTTCAACCTCCAGGTGCTGTCTGTGTGGAGTTTGCATGTTTTCTCTGTGACCACCTGGGTGTTTCCCCGGGTTTCCTCCCACACCCCAGACATGCAAACTGGTAGGTTAATTGACATCTGTACATTGACCCCAGTGCGTGGGTGAGCGCAGAATCAGGAGGAGAAGGAAATGGAATTAATGTTAGATTCATGTTAAATTGGAGGAAGATGGTCAGTGCATATTTGATGGGCCAAAGGGCCTCTTTCCGTGCTGCATCCCACTCACTCTAAAGACAAATGGATATTTTTAAGGCAGAGATGGACAAATTCTTGATTAGAACGGGTGTCAAGGGTTATGGGGAGAAGGCAGGAAAATGGGATTGGGAGGCAGAGATCAGCCATGATTACATGGCGGGGTAGACTTGATGGGCCGAATGGCCTAATTCTACTCCTATAACTTGTGAACTAAAGAGAAGACTGTGGGGTACCCTGCCTCAATTCAATCTTTAATTGTCATTGTGCAGTGTACAATACAGAGACAAAATGCAGTTGGTATCTCCGAAGGGCGAACTTACGAATAAACAAGAATGCTCAAGATAGCAGCTGGAAACATTACATTCAAAATTGAGAACTTTCCCAACATAACCAAGATTTTTTTTTTGTTGAAAACTAGAATAATTCACTATCATGGATAGACTGAGGCTTCTTAGTCTTGGACTACCACGTGCAATTTCTGCTGTGCACTATGCAATGCGGAAGGGTACTTTATTCTCCGTAGCTCATCACAATGGACAAAGCAGATGGCAAAAAATATAATTAAAATGAAAAGCATAACCAGGTGGCCGGTAGGACATTTTGGAAAGACACTTCAAATGTGTTAAAGGGATTTCGCCCCAATGTGCGAGCTATGTTTAAAATGCTGACTGGATGTTTCCTGCAACAGTTTTTTTTTACATTAGTGTAAGTGCTGGATTTGGTCAACTGGAGGTAGACACAAAATGCTGGAGTGACTCAATGGGACAGGCAGCATCTCTGGAGAGAAGGAATGGGTGACGTTTCGGGTCGAGACCCTTCTTCAAACTGATGTCAGGGGAGAGGGAGATACACAGATGAGGAAGTGTAAGGTGTGAAAACAGGACAAAGGGGATGGAGATCAAGGAAAATGCAGAATAAATCATTGTTAAAGTCGGAGAGCAGGCGGAATCACAGAGGGGCAGCCACAAGGAGGATAGTTAACTGGTGTTTGACACTATTTCCTGAATTTCACCATCTGAATTTTCGACGGTCATTTATTTATTTTTTGTTTGTGTGCAAATCTATGTCACCTTCCAGGGGCTTGTGTGCAATACTTTGTCCGACTCCTGCATGCAGAATGGAGGGAGTGCTGCAACGTTGGATGTGCTACATTTTGAGGAGAAATGAGCTACCTTTGGAAGATAAGATCCCAAGACACTTAGAGTCGTAGTGTCATACAGTGTGGAAACAGGCCCTTCAGCCCAACTTGCCCGTACCGACCAATAGGTTCCATCTACACTAATTCTGTGGACCAAACCTGCCTGCGTTTGGCCAATAAACCTCTAAACCTGTCCTATCCATGTGCTTGTCCAAATGTTTCTTAAACATTGCAATACTTGTTGGAAGAGTTTACTACCTTGTCCAGCCAACCTCCCGCCACACCAGTTTTCCCATCCCTTAAGTCAGATTACTAAAACTGTATTATCCATTCATTGTCAATATTGCTGTGCATAAATTGGCTACTGCATCTCCCGCAGTACTAACAGTGCCTGCAACCTCGAAAATTGGATTGCAGAATCTTGAATGACAGAATGTATAAGCACATGACATTATTATGGGACCAAATGAAGGGACATCCACCTGAAACGTTCACTCTATTCCTCTCGCCACAGAAGCTGCCTGATCCAGTGTTTTCTGTTCTTAATCCATTGTATTAGTTTGGCACTCAAGTTAGATGAAGACATACATTTTGTAGCCAGATTAATTCTTTAACGGATATCCTAATAATAAGAGAAGTATCACTGATAAATTTCAGTGTAAGTTTGAATGGTCAGATTAATATCAGAATCTACCCACTGCAGATTCTAAATGTTCATGGAGTAACATCTGTTTTTTCGTCCCATGTAAGTGGATCAGTTCTGCTAGAGGGGTACGTTACAAATAAATCTCAGAACTATCAAATCATTCAAGGTACCCTAATGAGTTGCAAGAAGCACTCATTCCTATCAGTGGTGAGCTGTTGCATGAATTAACAGTAATTCAGAAACGATTTCCAAGGGCTACTGATGCAAGAAAGCGAATGGTATGTTAGCATTCATAGCAAAAGGATTTGAGTATAGGAGCAGGGAGATTCTCCTGCAGTTGTACAGGGTCTTGGTGAGACCACACCTGGAGTATTGCATACAGTTTTGGTCTCCAAATCTGAGGAAAGACATTCTTGCCATAGAGGGAGTACAGAGAAGGTTCACAAGACTGATTCCTGGGATGTCAGGACTTTCATATGAAGAAAGACTGGATAGACTTGGCTTGTACTCGCTAGAATTTAGAAGATTGAGGGGGGATCTTATAGAAACTTACAAAATTCTTAAGGGGTTGGACAGGCTAGATGCAGGAAGATTGTTCCCGATGTTGGTAAAGTCCAGAACAAGGGGTCACAGTTTAAGGATAAGGGGGAAATCTTTTAGGACCGAGATGAGAAAAACATTTTTCACACAGAGGGTGGTGAGTCTCTGGAATTCTCTGCCACATAATGTAGTTGAGGCCAGTTCAGGGGGTATGGAGAGAAGGCAGGTATGGGATACTGAGTTGGATGATCAGCCATGATCATATTGAATATTGGCGGTGCAGGCTTGAAGGGCCGAATGGCCTACTCCTGCACCTTCTATGTTTCTATGCCAATTGATGCCAATTGATCCGTATCCTGATTATATTGCCAGGAGGAAAGGAAAGAGAGCCTTGTATTATGTTAATATGTTGCAGACATTCCGATAATTTTGTGGAAGTTTTATTGCTAGGGAGAACTTGTAAGAGTGTTTACGAAGGAACTGCAGATGCTGGAAAACCGAAGGTACACAAAAATGCTGGAGAAACTCAGCGGGTGCAGCAGTATCTATGGAGCGAAGGAAATAGGCAACGTTTCGGGCTGAAACCCTTCTTCAGACTGATAGGGGGTGGGGGGAGGCGGGGAGAAGAAAGGAAAAAGGAGGAGGAGCCCGAGGGCTGAGAGAGAGGTAGGAAGGGGAGGGTACAGCAAGGGTTAACAGAATTGTGAGAAATCGATGTTCATGCCACCACAAAGAAATTGTAAGAGTTGGTCTTGGCATCATGTTGGGCACAGACATTGTGCGTTGAATGGCCTGTTCCTGTGCTGTACGTCTATGTTCTATGTTCTAAGGCCTTGCAGACAGCAACGGTATCTATTTCTCTCCTTTCTGTAAACTTCACCTTGTCACTGGTTAAGATTAGTTTTCCATTCTGTAATGAACAGTATAATGCAGCATGACTGATGCCTTTGCTATGCATGAACAACACAACCCAGGACTGTATAACAAAGTTTTAATTTAAGTTCTCACCAGGAGATCTAACATGATTGAATGAATGGCAAATTATCTTGAAGCATACTCGAAGGTTTGTCATTCAGTGTTGATCTTAAACAAGAGGTTTAAACATTTCCGTAAACCTTGAAAAAATGGGAATGTTCCATGTAATTCAAATCCATTTATTTTTATTTTCAAAATAACATGGCAGTGGTTTCCTTGAAATGCGAGCATGACCAAATGTGCAAATCGGAGGAATGGTGGCTGATAAATGATCATTTGAACATCTCATCCTTATAATTTCTATTTCTGCAGTCTAACTTCACCCAAGTCGCCTGCGATTTTTTTTACTTCTGACTGCCTGAACATGCTGATTTTCTTTTACACTCCACCACCAGCTGCCTTGTCTTCAGCTCCTAGATTATAAGGTGCAGAATTCTCCACCTGTAAAAGTAAACCTCTTCACATTTTTTCCTTTAAGGTGCTTTTTTTTAAAAACGACTTTGTTGATGATTTTTTGGTCACTGGTCCTCATACCTCCTTATGTGTCCTGGGGACTTTTATTTAGTTATGTTACATAGATGCAGGCTAGTGCTGCAGGACAGGTGATCAATAGTTGGATGAGAGGATATTGACAATCTTTGCAGGTGCTGGAAGCGATATGAAATTTATAAGATTCCTCTTACAGCCAAACTGGATTCCTGGTCTGCTTGACAGTCACATATCCATTAAGCAAGCAAACAGTGAGCAGATGTTAATGCTTGTTGTTAATAATGACAACAGCTAAAGGTTATTCTAGTTCTCCTATTGTATCAATTCCCCAATCAATACAGCTATCACACCATAAGTCACAGCCGTGCATTAAACAAAAACTTTAATTAGACTATTCGAAATCTCCAAATTAAGAACTCAGTTGGCATGCCAGGCTCCATCAAGGATGTTTGCAATAGTAAGGGAATTATTAGTTGCACTTTTCTTTTGACATTTCAGAGGAAGGTAAAATAATAATTATCAAAGGTTATACCTTGGCAACCCTTCAAGTGAAGAATGTTCCTTTATGTCCATGATTTGTGCCTTGTAGATGGCAGAAAGGCTTTGGCGTGAGAAAAGATGAGTCTCCCTTTGCAGGATTCCCTACCTATGGCTGACTTGTCTGGTTGTGTTTCTGGTCAATGTTGATGACGGCAGACACAGCAGTAATAAAGCCATTGAATGGTAAGGCCAGACTCCCACTCATTGGTGAAGTTCACCATCCGTGTGGCACCAATATCAGTTGTCACTTGTCGGTCCATGTCTCCGTGTGATATGGACCTTTCTGCTTGCAAGTGGGGGGGGGAGGGCTTTCTGGAGGGCTAGTATGGGTGTTGTGCACGGATGGGACTGGATTCAAGAGGGCTAGTGTGGACATTGTGGGCTGAATGGATTCTTGGGCTGGCGGCTCAGTCACTCAAGCCTGTTGTGCTGGCAGATCACTCACTCACGGCTGGTGGGCTCGGAGTTGACTCACAGTCATTCCTTGAAATTCCATTTCAAGCAGGGTGCAAGGGCACAAAATTCAAGTGCAGTTTCATACCATTTCAAGCAGGATGCAAGGCCACTAGAGACAGCGAGTCATGACCTCTCCCTCCCCCATCTTGCAGAGACTGAGCCACAACCACTCTTCCGGGTTTTATAGTCCCTCCCCCCCACCCACCAGAAGGGGCGTATACTTCATAGCATGATTGACAGTAGAGAGAATCTCTACATTTTTAAAACACTAATAACACTTTTATTTTTCATCAATGGGAGAAATCCTTGGCACCTGATGTGCGGAGGGAAACTCTGAGTAAGATGGCCAAAATCCACAGCCGTACGTTGTAGCGTTTTTTCTAAAATCAATATAAAACACAAACAGGAAGTGGTCAAGATGGAACTTTTAATTATATAAAAGGCAAGGCAGCTCTAATTAGGTAAGGCAGCTCTAAATATGCAAGGCAGCTCTAATTAGGCAAGGCAGCTCTAATTAGGCAAGGCAGCTCTAATTAGGCAAGGCAGCTCGCTTTAGCACTTTCAAAACCAAAGGCAAGGCAGGTCGCTTAAGCACTTTCAAAGCCAAAGGCAAGGAGATCGCTTTAGCACTTTCAAAACCAAAGGTGACGCAGCTTGCTTTAGCATTTTCAAAACCAAAGGCAACACAGCTTGCTTTAGCACTTTCAAAACCAAAGGCAACACAGGTTTAGCACTTTCAAACCAAAACACACTTTTGCATCTTCAAACCACATTAAGGACACTGACAGGTCAGTAAAACCACTCACAGTTTAGTAGACATGTGTTCAGTGTTATTCACTGCTCAAACTGAGAATTGCGACCCCTCGCTTTGCCATCTTCCAGGTTTTATAGTCCTTCCGGAATGGGCGTGGTCATCAGGAGAGAGAATCTCAACATTTTTTAAACACTAATAACTCTTTTATTTTTGATCGATGGGGTAAGATGGCCAAAAATCACAGCCGTAAGTGGCAGCGTTTTTTCTAAAATCAATGTACAGAACGACAGGAAGTGGTCAAGATCAGATTTTTAGTAATATAGATGTAGATAAAACATTCAGTATATGTATGTTTACATTGTCTGAATTGCTGCTGCAAGTAAGAATTTAATTGTTCTATTTTGGACATATGACAATAAAACACTCTTGACTGTTGACTCTTGGCTCTTGACTCGTGGTAGGGAATAGGACACTCCCCTGAGGAAAACCTGCAGTAACATCCCTGGGCTGGGTTAAGTGATCTCCAACAATTACACGATCTTCCTTTGTGTAAAATACTACTCCAATGACTGCAGAGTTTCCATCCATTTGATATCCATTGGCTTCAGTTTTACCAGAGTGCCTTAATGCCACATTCATTTAAATGATGCCTTGGTTTCAAGGGTAGTCACTGTAATCTCCTTTCGAATTACGCTCTTGCAAAATTGAAACATTACCTTTGCGTGGTTGAAAATCATATCAATTGCTTGGGGAAGATTGATAAATGTAACTGATTAAAATAGTTCATAAATAATAAGGAAGAAATATGAACAATTTCTGATGTGTTTCACTTGCTTCCTACTAGGCTTTGTCATGCATTAAAAATGCATATTTGCTTTAATTTAAAACGTCAGATTGAATATGTCAGCAAATTATTTTCACCCGGGACTTAGGCAGAGGTTTGCTGGCAGAAACCTATGAAATAGGGAAACAAGAACATGGTGGTTAAGTTACTGGTTGGCAACCCAGAGGTCTGAAGTAATGATCTGGAATCATGAATACAAATCCTGCATTGGCAGCAAGGGAGATTAAATTCACTTAATTAAATTATCTGATTTCCCAAAAATTCTACGCTTGGCAATAATGACCATGAAACTGCCCAATTACTTCAAATCTATCGGTCTCACCAACTTTCACAGTTTTTACCTTACTTAGTCCAGTTTGTATGTGGCTGCAGGGCCACAACAATATAGTTCACTCCGATCTGTGCACTAAACTCACCATGCTAAAAGAACTTTAGATGGCCACCCAGCATATATCAGATCAAGACATGGGTAAGTCCTTCTTGATCCAGTTGATCATCTCACCAACACATGGGGATTGGTGTTGATATTGGGAGAGCTATCCCAAAGACAACCTGCCTTGACTGTACTAAATTCTACCTTTCAATTAATGTCCCAAATCATCAAACCGCTGGGTATGACATGTCTTACATCAGCATCGACCCACTGGTGATAGCCAAACAAGGCCATATAGAAAGGAAAGAGCGACCCTGGGATTCCTCAACATAAACATTAGACCTGTGAAAAATAATACATCGGGACAATAAAGGCCAAAGAAACAATCTACCTGTGTCATTCAGCAGCATTACAATGGACTGTTTCTCACAATTGACAGTATGGAGGTCATCATTGACCAGAAACTCATCTGGACCAGTCAGAAATGCCATGGCCACAAACACAGGCCAGAAGCTGTTTAAATGTTTGCAGCTTTGCTTCTTAGGAACACCAGGATGGCAGCATCTTGCTAATTGGATGCTGGAAAGGCCCATGGACCATTTGGCCTAACCACTGTGGAAAGGTTCAAATTCTCGTCCACTGAACTTTGCCAGGAGCTGGTCAAAATAGGACGCATTTCAGAATTGTCAATGATCACTGAATAGACAATAGGTGCAGGAGTAGGCCATTCGGCCCATCCAGCACCGCCATTCAATGTGATCATGGCTGATCTTCCACAATCATTACCCCGCTCCTGCCTTCTCCTCATCTCCCCTGACTTCAGTATCTTTAAGAGCCCTATCTAGCTCTCTCTTGAAAGTATCCAGAGAACCGGCCTCCACGGTTCTCTGGATACTCTGAGGCAGAGATTTCCACAGACTCACAACTCTCTGTGTGAAAAAAGTGTTTCCTCATCTCTGAAGGAATGGGCAACATTGCTTTATGATTTAATTCCATCTATTTCATCATTCAAGAGAACACACTAAAAAAGAAAAATAAGAAACTAATTTGGTAATGATAAAAACTAATAATTATTTTGGTTGCCATTTCATGTGAAGGTCCACTAGAAGTTAAAGTTTCCCAGAAGATAGTTGGTTTTAGGGATAGGATCAGCAAGAATCATTATAGGCATTTGTGGCTGGATGAATTTTGCAAGGATTGAATCCACTGCTATCTGTACTGTTCAAAAGAACCATGGGTGCAGAAGATAATAGGAGAAAAGATAAGATGTCGCCAGTAATGTGATGTAGAGCTGGGTTATATGAGGGAGATTAATGGTATTTCAAACGGATCAGCACAAATTAAATACTTGCATTAAAAATTTACAGGGAAAATACGAGGGTTGGCTTCTTGAATGCATAATTCTGGCACAGTGCCAATTCAGGAAAGATGGCCTGAAGAAAATTGGCTCAGAATTTTGAATGAAGTCAAACAATATTGTTTACATTCCAGGAGGTCTGGAGACAAGATTATGTTTGCATGTTCACATATCATTTTCACATTCTGTTTTAAACATGGTTTACCTGGACAGAGTGCTGAGAAAATTCACAAGGATAGTCTCAGGCATTTAAAAAACTGAGAACTGCAGTTGGAATAACCTTGTTTTCAGTGAAGGAGAGAACAAAGTGGGACAAGGTCCAAGTCTGTTAATTATGACAGGATTTGGACAATGAGGATACCAATCATCTCAAACTGTGGTCGCAGAACCAGAGGACAAACATCAGACGTCAAGGATTTGTGTTCTCTCTGAAGAATAATACATATAAATTAGATCATCAGTTCCAACTAAGAGCTTCTGACTCAAACCATTAACTCTTTCTCTTCCCACAGGCACCGCCTAACCTGCTGAGTACTTCCAGCATTCTTTCTGTTTTTAATTCAGATTGACAGCATCTTCATATTGTTTTGATATTCACATATATTATAATAATATAATAGGCAGCACAGTGACACCACTGGAAGAGCTGCTGCCTCACAATGCCAGAGACCTGGGTTTGATTCCTACCTCATGTGCTATCTGTGTTGAGTTTATACATTCTCCATATGAGTGTGTGGGTTTTCTCCGGGTGGTCTAGTTTCCTCCCACAACCCTAAGATGTCCAGGTTTGGAGGTTAATTGTAATCTGTAAAATTGCCTCTAATGTGCAGGTAGTGGATAAGAAAGTGGGATAACAAAGAACTAGTGTGAACGAGTGAGCGATGATCAGTGTGCACTTGATGGGATGAAGGGCCTGTTTCCATGTGGTATCTCTCAACTGAACTAAAATTATATCAACTATACCTGACTCGCTTGGCAAATAGTCCGTGTGATTGTTGCATCTTGTAAAGGAAGTCCAGGCACTGATTGATGAATTAAAAAGACAATTAGCAATTCTAATTTGCAGCCTCATTACCACTGTGGAAATGAATCTGTAAAATCTCAGTCGTCAGGACTGAACATAACTTGTAGACTCCCTTAGTTTTCTTCGGGAAACAATTTTTTGGTGAGATGGATAAATAGATGGAGCCCATGCCAGTGCAGCTCATGTGGTCAAATTGCCATTCCTTTACCCTGCATTTTTATTTATATTGGCCGTGTGTATCAAGGAGGAAATGCATTGCTACCAGAAAATAAATGTGGGAATCAAAAAGCCTTTCAAGTCAAGGATTAAATAATCTTTTGAACATTGCAAATAGTCTTCACATTCTGCCAACATTGCTCTTTGGACGAAATATCAAAATCTTGCCCAAGAGACATATCTGAGCCAAGAACACAAAAAGGGAAATACTGCGGATGTTAATAGCGCAAGATTGGAACAGATGCTGGAAATACCCAACAGGTCAGGCAGTGCCTGTGGAGGGAAACAGTGTTAATACTTTAAGTCTGTCCACCGTGTCACGAATTCTGCCCTACCATGCAGTCCAAACAGATTCTGCTTATAATTCAGACATTTATGAGACAAGATTCTTATCCCATGAAACCTCACCACTTAAGATCAGCCAAGTTAAATGATCTGAACAGCCTTGATTTCAACTCATAGTTGCAGTATGAGGGACTGGATCCGGATAAGCTTGGTTTAGTTTAGTTTATTTTCCACATACATTGAGGTACAATGATAAGCTTTTGTTGGGTGCTAACCAGTCAGCGGAAAGACAATGCATTAATCAAATCAAGCCATCCACAGTGTACAGATATATTGTACAGATACACATACCCAATGATCCAACAAACGATGCTCTCTCTGGAACCTGCTCCCTCTATCTAGAAAGATTATTGAACTGCACCTTATTCAATATACAAAGCAAGCATGTCAGCCCAAAAAGTCAGTGCTCACATATATCCTGATGAGCCTCCACCTACGCCATCTAATCCCATCAGCATGTCAAAAGTTTGATTGCTTGAGATTGGACTAGAGCCTATCCCACCTAGAACATGGATAGGGCCGGGCCTGCGATTGATAATCTGCAGCACAAACGCTGCTACTGTGGGAACCAGACTTCAGGTTTGGGATTGGCTGAATCAATGGTGTTGCAAGGTAACTGAAAGCCCTGCCATTCTTTAACCCTATCCCAGATCTGTCTGATCTTGGCAAGCAAATACTGGGCATAGCTGGATTAAAGCACATGAACGGACCCTTTGGCCCACAATGTTTGTGCCAAATATGATGCCTAGTTAAACTGATCTCATCTGCCCATGATCCAGATCCCTCTCTTCCCTGCACTTTCATGTGACTATCTAAAGGTCTCTTAAATACCACTATCGCATCACCCCTGGCAGTGTGTTCCAGTGTGCCACACAGACACCACCACTCTCTGTGTAAAACATTTCCATTAAACCTTCCCCTTCTCAACTTATAGCTATGCACAGATGGGAGTAACATTCTCTAGACTGTAGACTTTAGAAATACCGCATGGTAACAGAACCTTCAGCCTACCGAGTCCACACCGACCTGCGATCACCCCATATACTAGCACTATCCTACACACACTAGGGACAACTTACAATATACAGAAGCAAATTACAAAACTAAGTCTGGATATAGGGTGTAAGTTGAATCTTGAGTTTAAATTGGCATGTAGCAAAGGTAATGCCATGGTGGTTGTGGGAGATTTCAACATGCAGGTAGACTGGGAAAATCAGGTTGGTACAGTAAATCCGACCATACTGCGGTGCTGCTTCTTCCTGCCTACAGGCAGCAATTGAAGAGCGCACCCCCAGAGGTGAGGACTGTACAGAGCTGGTCGGGGGGAGGGGCAGAGGAACAACTCCAGGACTGTTTGGAGTCTGTAGACTGGGCAATGTTCAGGGACTCGGCAATGGACCTAAATGAATATGCACAGTCGTTACAGACTTCATAAAGAAAAGACTGCATCCCCACCAAAACCTTCCGAGTGTTTCCTAACCAGAAGCCTTGGATGAACCATGAGATCCGCTCTCTTCTGATCCCGGGCATTCAGGTCTGGAGATACAGAGGTCTGCAAGAAGTCCAGATACGACCGTGGTAAGGCCATCAAAAAGGCCAAAAGGGACCTGCTCCAAGCTGGGGGATGAGACGGATGTTCGGCAACTGTGGAAGGGCTTGAATACCATCATTCCTACAAGGCGAAATCAGAAAGCAGCTCAATTGTCAGCAAAGTATCACTCCCTGACGAGCTCAATGCGTTTTCCGCACGCTTTGATAGGGAGAACACCGATGTGCCTTCCCGAGCCCGCATTCGCTGTGATGGTATTTCAGTCATGGTCACAGAGGCCGACGTCAGAAGATCCTTCAGGGGAGTGAATCCTCAGAAAGCGCCTGGACCTGATGGCATACCCGGTCGTGTTCTAAAAACCTGTGCGGACCAACTGACTGGAGTTTTTAACAGACATTTTCAACCTCTCACTTCTGAGGTCTGAGGTTCCCACGTGCTTTAAAAGGCATCAATAATACCGGTGCCCAAGAAGAGTAAGGTGACGTGCCTCAATGACTATCGACCAGTGGCACTAACGCCTGTGGTGATGAAGTGCTTTGAGAGGTTGATTATGGCGCATATCAACTCCTACCTCGACAAGGACCTTGACCCACTGCAGTTGGCTTACCCGCCACAACAGATGGATGCGATCTCACTGGCTCTCCACTCTGCTCTGGACCACTTCGACAACAAAAACGCATATGTCAGGCTGTTATTCATTGACTACAGCTCGGCGCTTAATATGATCATCCCTTCCAAGCTGGTCACCTAGCTCTCAGATCTGGGTCTTGCGCATCCCTCTGCAATTGGATCCTTGACTTCCTCATCCACAGACCACAGTCTGTCCGTATTGGTGGAAATGTGTCATCCTCGATTACAATCAGCACGGGAGCACCTCAAGGCTGCGTGCTCAGCCCCCTGCTTTACTCACTCTATACTCATGACTGCGTAGCCGGACATAGTGTGAACTCCATCATCAACTTCGCCGACGACATCACTGTTGTGGGACGAATCACTGATGGTGACGAGTCAGAGTATAGAAATGAGATCGAACGATTGACAAAATGGTGCCAGCTCAATAACGGCTCTCAACACCAGCAAAACCAAGGAACTGATTGTGGACTTTGGAAGGGGTAGGATAAGGACCCAAAATCCCATTTATATCAACGGGACGATGGTGGAAAGGGTCAAGAACTTCAAATTCCGAAGATCTTTCTTGGTCCCAGCACACTGATGCAATTATAAAGAAAGCACATCAGCGCCTCTACTTCCTGAGAAGATTACGGAGAGTCGGTATGTCAAAGAGGATTCTCTTGAACTTCTACAGGTGCACAGAAGAGAGCATGCTGACTGGTTGCATCATGGCTTGGTTCGGCAACTTGAGCGTCCAAATGTGGAGAAGAATGCAGAAAGTTGTGACCACTGCCCAGTCCATCATCGGATCTGACCTCCCCACCATCGAAGGGATCTATCGCAGTCGCTGCCTCAAAAAGGATGAAAGCATCATCAAGGACTCACACCATCCTGGCATAACACTCATTTCTCCGCTGCCATCATAGAAAGTACAGGAGCCTGAAATCTGGTACATCCAGGTTCATGAACAGCTTCTTCCCCACAGCCATGAGGCTATTAAACTCGCCATCAAACAAACTCTGAACTATAACAGCCTTGTGCACTTTATTTGTTTATTTATCTGTATATATATATGGTCTATGCTATATAGACACACTGAACTGTTCTGTATTTATGCTTACTATATTCTGTTGTGCTGCAGTAAGCAAGAATTGAATTGTCCTATCTGGGACACATGACAATAAACTCTCTTGACTTGATTTGACTTGGCTTGAACCCAAGAATGGGAGTTTGTGGAGTGCCTCCGAGATGGATTTTAAGAACAGCTTGTACTGGAGCCTAGCAGGGAGAAGGCAATTCTGGATTTAGTTTTATGTGTTGAACCTGATTTGATAAGGGAACTCAAGGTAAAGGAGCCATCGGGAGGTAGTGACCATAATATGACATGTTTTAATCTACAATTTGAGAGGGAGAAGTGAAAATCGGAAGTGTCATTATTACATTTGAGCAAAGGGGACTATGGAGGCATGAGGGAGGAGCTGGCAAAGTTGGCTGGAAAGAGACCCTATCAGGGATGACAGTGGAACAACAATGGCATGTATTTCAGGAATAATCCAGAAGATGCAGGATCATTTCTTTCCAAAGAGGAAGAAAGATTCTAAGGGGAGTAAGGGGCAACCGTGGCTGACAAGGGAAGTCAAGGACAGTGTAAAAATAAAAGAGAAGACGTAAAACATAGCAAAGATGAGCGTGAAGCCAGAGGATTGGGAAACTTTTAAAGATCAACAGAAGGTAACTAAAATGTCAATATGGGGAGAAAAGATGACATACGAACGTAAGCTAGCCAAGAATATAAAATATGATAGTAAAAGCTTCTTTAGGTATGTGAAGAGGAAAAAATTAGTTAAGACAAATGTGGGTCCCTTGAAGACAGAAACAGGCAAATTTATTATGGGAACATGGAAATGGCAGACGAGTTGAACAGGTACTTTGGATCTATCTTCACTAACAAAGACACAATCTCCCGGATGTACTAGTGGCCAGAGGACCTAAGGTGACGGAGGAACAAAAGAAAAGTCACATTAGGCAGAAAATGGGTAGACTGAAGGATGATAAATCTCCAGGGCCTGATGGTCTGCATCCCAGGGTACTTAAGGCAGTGGCTCTAGAAATTGTGCACACATTGGCGATCATTTTCCAATGTTCAATAGATTCAGGATCAATTCCTGTGGATTGAGGGTAGCTAATATTATCCTACTTTTTATGAAATGAGGGTGAGATGAAACGGAATTATAGACCAGTTAGCCTGACATCGGTGGTGGGGAAGATGCTGGAGTCAATTATTAAAGATGAAATAGCAGCACATTTGGATAGCAGTAACAGGATCGGTCCGAGTCAGCATGGGATTTACGAAGGGGAAATCATGCTTAACTAATCTTCTGGAATTTTTGAGAATGTAACTAGGAAAATGGACAAGAGAGAGCCAATAAATGTAGTGTACCTGGACTTTCAGAAAGCCTTTGATAAGGTCCTAAATAGGAGATTAGTGGGCAAAATTAATGCACATGGTATTGGGGGTAGGGTACTGACAAGGATAGAAAATTGGTTGGCAGACAGGAAACAAAGAGGAGGGATTAATGGGTCCCTTTAATAATGGCAGGCAGTGACTAGTGGGGTACCACAAGGCTTGGTGATGGGACCACAGCTATTTACAATATATAGTACATTAATGATTTAGATGAAGGGATTAAAAGTAACATTAGCAAATTTGCAGATGACACAAAGCTGAGTGGCAGTGTGAACTGTGATGAGGATGTTATGAGAATGCAGGGTGACTTGGACAGGTTGGGTGAGTGGGCAGATGCATGGCAGATGCAGTTTAATGTGGATAAATGTGAGGTTATCCACTTTGGTGGCAAGAACAGGAAGGCAGATTATTATCTGAATGGTGTCAAGTTAGGAAAAGGGGAAGTACAACAAGATCTGGATGACTTTGTACATCAGTCACTGAAAGTAAGCATGCAGGTACAGCAGACAGTGAAGATAGCTAATGGCATGTTGGCCTTCATAAAGGGAGGAGTTGAGCAGAGGAGCAAAGAGGTCCTTCTGCAGTTGTACAGGCCCTGGTGAGACCACACCTGGAGAATTTTGTGCAGTTTTGGCCTCCAAACTTAAGGAAAGACATTCTTGTTATTAAGAGAGTGCAGCATAGGTTCACAAGGTTAATTCCCAGGATGGCTGGACTATAATATGTTGAAAGAATAGAGTGACTGGGCTTGTATACACTGGAATTTAGAAGGATGAGAGGGAATATTATTGAAACATAAAATTATTAATGGATTGGACACGCTAGAGACAGGAAACGTTCCTGATGTTGAGCGAGTGCAGAACCAGGGGTCACAGTTGAAGAATAAGGGGTAGGCCATTTAGAACGGAGATGAGTAAAAACTTTTTCACCCAGAGATTTGTGAATCTGTGGAATTATCTGCCTCAGAAGTTAGTGGAGGCCAATTCTCTGGATGCTTTCAAGAGAGAGTAAAGCCCCTGTCCCACTTAGGAAACCTGAACGGAAACCTCTGGAGACCGTGTGCCCCACCCAAGATTTCCATGAGGTTCCCAGAGGGTCCGGTCACTCTCCATGAGTCACCAGAGGTTCTGGTCAATTGCCTGGAAAGCCTCAACCGAAGCGTGAGTTGCATCTACTCACCAAAGCCGACCGCGCGCACACAAACACATCGCGAAGGTTTGGGGCCAGGGACAGCGGAGGAGCATTTTCTGCGTGTGAAGAAGAAAGTAAACGGCTGCCACAGAGCACGGTAAGTCTTTTAGAAAGCGCGGGAGGGAGGGAGAGAAGGGGAGAGAGAGAGAAGGGGAGAGAGAGAGAAGGGGGAGAGAGAGAAGGGGGAGAGAGAGAAGGGGGGAGAGAGAGAAGGGGGAGAGAGAGAAGGGGGGAGAGAGAGAAGGGGAGAGAGAGAAGGGGAGAGAAGGAGTGGAAACAGTTTTAGGAAGTTTAATAAAGTTAGCGGGCATTTTACCTTCCGGTGGATCTTTTAGGTCCTGGAAACCAAATACGATTTATTTGCTGAAAACTCCAATGAGCCAATCAGAATGGCCGGTCAGTGAAGGCCTTCGACTGGCTGTAGGTAAAAATGCGACCCCGCCAATGGCCTCGACAAAACGGCAACCTATTTTTAGTTGCGGCCGTTTTTTTTTGTTTTTTTTAAATAATCGCAGGAACATAGCAGAAGCCGCGATTACGCGGAAACCACGTTCCACCATCAGGGAGAGTGACCGGAACCTCACGGAAACCTTGGGTGGGGCACACGGTCTCCAGAGGTTTCCGTTCGGGTTTCCTAAGTGAGACAGGGGCTTAAGATAGAGCTTTTCGTGATGGCGGAATCAAGGGGTATGGGGAGAAGGCAGGAATGGGGTACTGTTTGTGGATGATCAGCCATGATCGAGGTGAATGACGGTGCTGGTTCAAAGGGCCAAATGGCCTACTCCTGCACTTTTTGCCTATTGTCTATTGTCTTTGGAGTGTAAGAGGAAAGTGGAGCACCCAGAGAAAACACACGCAGTCAAGGAGAACATACAAATTCTGTACAGACAGCATCCTGTACAGGATCGAAGCCTAGCGCTATAAAGCAGCAACTCTGCCACCGGGCCATCCTGAGTTCCTTAAACTCCCCCAGCTCCAGCTTTTGTACAATGTCCTAACTAAAGACTAAGCCTTTGGGCTGCTGATCCAACTTATCACTTGCCTTCCCGTACACTTTGCAAGTGCTTGCAATATTTATCCAAAGTTATAACCAAGCACAATTATTCTCATGACGTTACTAATGAAAAACACTGGGTATTAAAAGACAAAGTTGAAGGGTGAACCATTGTTATATTTGTCCTTTCTGTTTATGGTTAGTATCATTTTAAAGGATGGGATGACATTTCTCACGTTGATAATTTCAACAAAATCTTCATCAGAAAAGGAGACACAAAAGACTGCAGATGCTGAAATCTTGAGCAGCTGGAGGAACTCAACGGGTCAGGCAGCATTTGTGGAGGGATTGGACAGCTAATGCATTGATCCAAGACACTTCCCGAAATGTCACCTCTCCATTCCCTCCCGAGAGGCTGGATGACCCATTGAGTTCCTCCGGCATTTTCTGTGTTTTTTTCAACAGAAAATGTTTCTTATATTTTCATTAATTCTTGTGAACTAATTAAAAGTGATATCATCTGATCATTAATCTTGCACCAAATAGAATTGTAATTGATATATCCCACTCGTAATTCCTTATTGTCTTTTACCACAAGATTAAGAATTTAATTTACACATTAATTTGTACTACAAGCTAGGCAAATGGGTTTTGCGTTTACGACCTTTGCCTTTCTAACAAGAATCTCTGGACATAATCTATCAATGTTAAAATAATACTTTCATTTGATTACAAGAATGACTAAATGACACAAATTATTCTATATTCTGATTGATGAAAATGTCCTCTATAACTCAAGAGGTTAATGAATTCATAGAAAACCAATTTGAAGCAGGCCATTCTAATGTAGGCATTACTCACAAAGATTGGCATCTGTTCGGCACAATGTTTACGAAATGCATTTCCCTGTCACACAATCTAATCCTATTGCAAAACTATGGCAAGTACTTTACGGTCTTGCAATAATCCTTTCTCCCCACAGCCCAAGGCGTGAGAGTGACATTAACATTCCCATGGAGACAAATCTTTCAATGAAGTCAGCTGAAAGTGAAAAGTAGGAACCTGTGCTCTTGGGCCCAATGTTTAGTCAGCCAAACATTTACCAATTCCAATCCCTTTCAGGAGGAATGACCAATTAAGTCCAAATTAATAAATTTGTTCTGCATTATTCAATGAACTCCAACCTAAGGTAAAGTCCAAAGGCAACAAAGCTCTGGTAACAATTTCCATCAAAAACATTGAAACTGATCATCTGCACTGTCCAGGTCAAAACCCCAACAGTTCTTCACCATTTAATGCAACATAACAAAGAATAAACAGGTAACGATCAATTCCAGCAGAAAGTTTAAAAAGATCTGTTACAACCTGAACAGTTCTGGTTGATTTGGTTTAGAGAAAGTGGAAGTTACTCACAGTTCTCCCATTTATCTCTCTCAGTATATTATGACGTTTTCCAGACATTGACAGGAATCAGACCAGGGAGCAAAATAATACTATTTATAGCCTCCCATTTTCTAATCAATACTGTTGAGTACAAGATACAAACAAGTTTAAGACAATCTAGATTTAGTTCACGCAGCAAGAGGCAGTGACAACTCTTTCATCATTTTCCAACAAATTTAATTTGTTTATTTCAGTTTTATGTGGTTTTCATGTCTCCTTTTTTAGGCTTTACATCTTGTTCAGAGATTCGGTCAATGATTCCTTATGCTGACATCAGCTTACAGTTGTGTTTCTAGTCACTTTTATCATACTCAGTAACCCTTAGTTTGAAGATACACATTTAGGCATCAGCCAAAGGCTATCAATTTTTATTTGTTCTTGCTAGGTTAAAGAATGGGAAAAATATTTTTTTGTTGGCTGTTTTTTTATGGAATATGTTGTTTGTGGGTTACAAATTTACAAAAGTCGATTCAATGACAACTTCCAAAAAGAGATTGGGACATCTATTTGAAGAGGGAGAAATAAAAAAGATATACGAAAAAGACAGGAGACCAAGCCCAATTGGATTAGATAAACAGGACACTAAATGCTTGAGTAACTCAGTGGGTCAGGCTGCACCTCTGGAGAACACGGGTAGGTGATGTTTCGGGTTGGTATCAAAAACCAGAGGTCATAATTTTAAGGTAAGAGGAGCAAGATATAATAGGAAACTTCACAAGTTCACAGGGTGTGGATTTATGGAATGAACTGTCAGTGGAGGCAGTTGAAGCACAGGTACATGGATAGGAAAAGTTTAAAGATTTGGGCAAGCAAAAGGCCCTAGCTTAGATGGGGCAACTTGGACATCATGGATGAATTGGGCCGAAGGGCCTGGTTCTACTACTTTGTCTATGACTCTGACTGAAGAAATGTATTTTCAACTCTGTCCTCTTAAGATTTTTGTAGATCTCAATGGCATCACAATAGACAGTAGACAATAGACAATCGGTGCAGGAGTAGTCCATTCGGCCCTTCGAGCCAGCACCGCCATTCAATGTGATCATCCCCAATCAGTACCCCGTTCCTGCCTTCTCCCAATATCCCCTGACTCCGTTACTTTTAAGAGCCCTATCGAGCTCTCTCATGAAAGCATCCAGAGAACCTGCCTCCACGGCCTCTGAGGCATTGATCACCTCTCATTGGTAAAAACATCATAAGGAAGAATATAGGCCCTGTTTTTACATTGTCTTCATCTGATATCAGTGGAGAGGAACTACGTTTTTACCACCGAGTCACTGCTCGTGGATCCCTCCTACACAATAGTGTCAGCAAGCAGCAGTAGTAAAGGTAACTCATTTCTCAAGTCATTTCCATCAATCAATAAGATCCTGTCTGATGTTTTACTTCAACACTGGTTTATAGCACCGATCCCTCAGTTACCTGCAGAACTGCCACAGCACATAAGGCCAGTAGGATGTGGGAACGGCATGGCTGCAAATGTGTAGGAAGGAACTACAGATGCTGGTTTAAACCGAGGATAGACACAAAAAGCTGGAGTAATTCAGCGAGACAGACATCATCTCTGGACAGAAGGAATGCGTGACCCTTGTCTGAAGAAGGGACAACCTATGAGAAGATAAGGCACAGGCTGTGTCCAGTGTCACCTGCTCATGAAGTGGGCTGCTCATCAATTCCACTCATCCTTGGGTTCCTGATCTTGTTTATAATTATATCCAGTGTGTGCTTCTGTGGGAAGATGGGAATAATAAAGAAGACATTTATGGAAGTTAGGGATCCTTAGCCACTAACCATGGCAGGCTAGTGGGTATAAAAGTCCAAACATTTTTTTCCTGTTGGTGGAAATGACAAACTTGTAGCCCTGAATAGTGAATCAAATGAAGGCAGCATTGTCTAAAAAGGAGTATTAAAAAATAAGCTTAGGAGAAAAAAGCTTGCACACCATATTTCTGGCTGTCCAATAAGAATAACAATGTGAAATGGATAATCAGTGTGTGCAGATGTGGATCAGAATGCAAGGCAGGGAATAATCATGTAGTTTATAAATAATTCTGGCACACTTGCCTTCAATTTAATGCCTTTTATCAAAGGCAAGGACTTCATTCCCTTCATAAGCAGTTGTTTAGTGACGCCTGGAAATGATTTTCATGGTGAGTGCACAATATTCTGTGTCATTAGATGCTTCTTTCATGATGCGTGTGGCTGATTAATTTGAATAGGATGGCCAGATCTAAGGCTTAAATTCAGGAACCGGATGGTGGGGGGGGGTAATTGTGTTTGAAACCATTTGAAACCATGCCTGAGTTTGTGTTCTCCACTGTGTGATCAGTGAGTGCAACACGAACGAGGAAAAGGTTCGAGGGAAAGTTTAGAGGGTTAGAGGTAACCCTTGCCGTTTCTGCCATGTGCAAACCTTGCCCTCACCGCTGCTGCACAAGATGGTGCTGGTCAAATTGGCATTTTCAGAGGGGAGCCCGATTCCTGTGCAGTTGAAACGCAACTGTGTCACAAAGTCAGCCCATAGCTCGTTAAAGGAAGGTGAAATGTTGCTTAAAACCTGGTGGGAGCGGAGATGCTGGCATCTGGAGCAGCAAGCAATCTGCTGGAGGAACTCAGATGGTCGAATAGCACCTATGGTTGGAAAGCAGGAACACAAGGTCTGCTAGTGGAATGATCAGATAGGTAAGGAAAGAGGCAGGAGGGCATGGTTACCTAAATTGGAAAATCTTCCTGAACAAGAGCTTGCTATTTCCATTCCCCTTCCCGCTCTCACCGTGACCTACGTTTTCTCTGTTGACAGGGTGAGGTCCAATGCAAACTAGATAAATTAACTGTGTTTCCTTGTTGCAGGTTTGAGGAAGACTGAGCCACTGGGACAAACTCGAGACCACCAGTGCCACTGTGTGGTCAAGAGCTGAAGCGGGTCTGGTTGAAGACATGGAATGGATTCTGTTGGACTAATGACTATTTAACAATATGTGGCTGCAAATTCCCATTCTGTTCTTGAAGGTTGGCTTAAAACATAGGCAAGACATTGTGAATGCACTGCCTGTATTTATAGAATCATAGAGCTGTATATTACAGAGGCAATTCATCAATGCCAACCAAGTTGCTTCACCGAGCTTGTCCTACTTGCCTGTACATGGCCCATATCCAAATCGTTCCTACCATGTAAATGCCTCAGTGTCCTTTAAATGTTGTAACCATACCCAGCTCTACCATTTCCTATGGCAGCTTGTTCCATTCATATCTTCTGTGAGAAAAAGTTGTTCTTCAAGTTCCTTTTGATTTTTTATCATTGAAACATAGAAAATAGGTGCAGGAGTAGGCCATTCGGCCCTTCGAGCCTGCCCCGCCATTCAATATGATCATGGCTGATCATCCAACTCAGTATCCTGTACCTGCCTTCTCTCCATACCCCCTGATCCCTTTATCCTTCTACATTAAACCTCTGCTCTCTAGTAGTATACTTCCCTACTCTGCTCCTCATAATTTTATATACCTCCATAAGGTCACCCCTCAGGCTCCTACTCTGTAGGGAAAAAGAGTCAGTCTATCTAGTCTCTCGTTGTAACTTAAGCCTGCAAGACCAATTAGCATCCGCATACATTTTTTTTTAACCCTTTCCAGTTCAATGACATCTTTCCCAGAACTGTACAAAATCCTCCAAATGTGGCCTTAGCAGCAATTTGTACAGGTATAGCATCACATGTCAACTCCTGTAAACAATACCCTCTGCCAAATGCCTTTTTCACCATCTTGCCCACCTTTATCATCACCTTCATGGGACTGTGTACCAGCATCACTCGATCTCTCTGTTCTACAACACTCTCCAGGGCCCAACCATTGGCTATGTATTTCCTACCATAAATTGTCCTACCAAAATACAACTCCTCACTTTTTATCAGAATTAAACTCCACCTGCCATTCCCCACTCAATGGCCCATTTGCTCAAGACCCTGTTGTAATCATAGATAATCTTCTCTGTCTATTCAAGTTCAATGAATGGCTTGTTCTTCCAATAAATTATCTAGATATGCATCATACAATCACGAGCATGACATTGCATGAAGTGTGCAGCTTATTTCTGGACCCAAAATTATTTGCTGATATAATTAAAGACAATGCTTCCACAATGAAAGCTTCATTTTGAAATCCACTTTTATCCAGAAATTTAATTGGACCTATATATCGATTGCATCTAATGACAGACATGGAGACATGAATCCAGTTGAGAAATAAATACTGTACCTCCATCTCATACATTCCTAATATGCTGCACTGAACTATTATCAGAAACATAGCATGGCATAAAAGTGATGTCCTTCCCCAATGATTGTAGAGAGGAGCTTTCTTTGACAGTGACTAAAGCATCAAGGAGCTTAGGTGTAGCTGTTCTGGCTGTAGCCTTCTGAAATAATTCTTTTGACTAACCCTTTTGCCAATCTCAACCTGCTAACAGAATTAATGGCCATGTCTTTGTATTCTTCATTTCTGCCAGCTGACCAAATACAAATGTGTAATTCCAGGTCTCTTCACTCATGCTCATATTGTGATCCTTGAAAGTGAATAACAGCACCAAAGGGCCAAGAGCTGTTGGCTGTCCATTTCTGGCAAGCGATGAAACACGGTGGATGTAGAAATGAGGGTAAGAGGGAAATAAATGTTTTGAAGGATTAGCAGGCAGCATTTTTGTCATGAATATGGTGGAGTCCCACAGGATTCAGAGGCCCACAGGAGCCGTTGGAAGAGAAGGAGGGGGAGGAGCGACACCCGACCGGTAAGCTTTAAAATCAAGCGTGGGGCTTGTTTTTACCTAAATCCATAACATTCCATTCGGAGAAGTGGTTTTTTTGAGGAAGCCGCTGATTGGTGGGAAGTGGACTAGGGTAAGCAGCTGATTGGTGGGAAGTGGACTAGGGTAAGCAGCTGATTGGCGATCAGATTTCAGCAGTTTGTAGTGATCTCGTATTGTGTTGCTATTGTATCCTGTGTAAGGGGGCAGTATGAAGGCCAGGGCAGTGTACTGTTCTGGA
Source organism: Okamejei kenojei (assembly GCA_035221665.1). Classification (NCBI taxonomy): domain Eukaryota; kingdom Metazoa; phylum Chordata; class Chondrichthyes; order Rajiformes; family Rajidae; genus Okamejei; species Okamejei kenojei. The sequence continues at coordinate 17,545,532 of CM069135.1, read as the reverse complement.
TGTCAGATGTGGGAGGTCATTGAATCTGATAGCTCTCCAGACGTCCACATCTGCGCCAGGTGTGTCGAGATGGGGCTCCTAAAGGACTGTGTTAGGAACCTGGAGCAGCAGCTCGATGACCTCCGTCTGGTCAGGGAGAGTGAGGAGGTCACAGAGAGAAGCTACAGGGAGGTAGTCACTCCCAGACCACAGGAGGCAGACAAGTGGGTCACGGTTAGGAAGGGCAAGGGGCAGAGGCAGGGGCTAGAGAGTACCCCTGTGACTGTACACCTGGAAAATAGGTACACGGGTTTGAGTACGATTGGAGGGGACAGCCTACCTGGGGGCAGGAACAGCGGCCGGGTCTCCGGCACAGAGACCGGCCCTGATGCTCAGAAGGGTAGCAAAAAGAGGAGGGCAATTGTAATAGGGGACTCTATAGTTAGGGGGTCGGATGGGCGATTCTGTAGACGCAGTCGGGAGACCCGGATGGTAGTTTGCCTCCCTGGTGCCAGGGTCTCGCATGTGTCGGAACGTGTCCAAAAGATTCTGAAAAGGGAGGGAGAGGAGCCTGATGTTGTGGTACACATAGGTACCAATGACATAGGCAGAAAAAGAGACGAGGTCCTGAAGGGAGAATTTAGGGAGTTGGGGGAAAAGTTAGGGAGAACGACCAAAAGGATAACGATTTCAGGATTACTGACCTGTGCCGCGTGACAGTGAGAGTAGGAATGGAATGAGGTGGAGGATAAATGCGTGGCTTGAGGGACTGGTGCAGTGGGCAGGGATTCAAGTTTCTTGATCACTGGGACCTCTTTTGGGGAAGGCATGATCTGTACACAAAGGACGGGTTGCAATATGCTGGCAGGGAGATTTGCAAAGGCTACTGGGGAGACTTTAAACTAGAAAGGCTGGGGGGAGGGACTCGGGTAGAGGGGGCTAGGGGACAGGGTGTGGGGCAAGAGGCAGAGAAGGGAAGCACTCGGACCCAAAATGTAGGCAGGAAAGAGGAAAAAGATAATAGACAGAGAATAAGGGATGGTGGGTTTCTAAAATGTGCATATTTTAATGCTAGGAGCATTGTAAGTAAGGTGGATGAGAGCCTGGATTGACACCTGGAAAAATGATGTTGTGGCAATCAGTGAAACATGGTTGCAGGAGGGCTGTGATTGGAAACTAAATATTCCAGGATTTTGTTGCTTCAGGTGTGATAGAATTGGAGGGACCAGAGGTGGAGGTGTTGCATTGCTTGTCAGAGAGGATATTACAGCAGTGCTTTGGCAGGATAGATTAGAGGGCTCGTCTAGGGAGGCTATTTGGGTGGAACTGAGAAGTGGGAACGGTGTAGCAACACTTTTAGGGGTGTATTATAGACCGCCAAATGGGGAGCGAGAATTGGAAGAGCAAATATGTAAGGAGATAGAATATATTAGTAGTAAGCACAAGGTAGTGATTGTGGGAGATTTCAATTTTCCAAAAATAGACAGGGAAACACATTCTGTAAATGGGCTGGATGGTTTGGAGTTTGTAAAATGTGTGCAGGATAGTTTTTTGCAGCAGTACATAGAAGGGGCAGTGCTGGACCTCCTGTTAGGAAATGAGGCAGGTCAGGTGATGGAGGTATGCGTTGGTGAGCACTTCGGGACCAGTGATCACAATACCATTAGTTTCAATATAATTATGGAGAGAGTCAGAACTGGACCTAGGGTGAAGATTTTTGATTGGAGAAAGGCTAACTTTGAGGGAATGCGTAAGGATTTAAAAGGAGTGAGTTGGGACACTTTGTTTTATGGGAAGGATGTAAAAGAGAAATGGAGGACATTTAAAGGGGAAATTGTAAGAGTACAGAATCTTTATGTCCCTGTTAGGTTGAAAGGAAATAGTAAAATTTGGAAAGAGCCATGGTTTTCAAGGGAAATTGGACACTAAAAAAGAGAGATATCTACAATAATTATAGGAATGGAGTAAATGAGGTGCTAGAGTAGTAGTAAAAAGAATCTTAAGAAAGAAATTAGGAAGGCTAAAAGAAGATATGAGGTTGCTTTGGCAAGGGGGAAAGTAAACCCAAAGGGTTTCTACAGCTACAAAAGGATAACGAGGGATAAAATTGGACCATTAGAGAGCCAGAATGGACAGCTATCTGCAGAGCCAAAAGAGATGGGGGAGATATTGAACAATTTATTTTCTTCAGTATTCACCAAGGAGAAGGATATTGAACTCTGTGAAAAAGTAGAGTAGCTATGGAAACTATGAGATTCAATGAGGAGGAAGTACTGACACTTTTGAAAAATATATAAGTGGGTAAGTCTCCAGGTCCTGACAGGATAATCCCTAGGACATTGAAGGAAGTTAGTGTAGAAATAGCAGGAGCTATGACAGAAATATTTCAAATGTCATTAGAAACGGGAATAGTGCCGGAGGATTGGCGTACTGCGCATGTAGTTCCATTGTTTAAAAAGGGTTCAAAGAATAAACCTAGCAATTATAGACCAGTTAGTTTGACGGCAGTGTTGGGCAAATTAATGGAAAGGATACTTAGAGATAATATATATAAGCATCTGGATAAACAGGGTCTGATCAGGAACAGTCAACATGGATTTGTGCCTGGAAGTTCATGTTTGACAAACCTTCTTGAATTTTTTGAAGCGGTTACTAGGGAAATTGATGAGGGTAAAGCAGTGGATGTTGCCTATATGGATTTCAGTAAGGCCATTGACAAGGTTCTCCATGGAAGGTTGGTTAAGAAGGTTCAATCTTTGGGTGTTAATGGCGGAGTTGCAAGATGGATTCAACAGTGGCTGAATGGGAGATGTCAGAGACTAATGGTGGATGGCTGTTTGTCAGGTTGGAAGCCAGGTGACCAGTGGGGTCCACTGATCCACTGTTTGTCATGTACATCAATGATCTGGATGATGGTGTGGAAAATTGGATAAGTAAGTATGCAGATGATACTAAGATAGGTGGTGTTGTGGATAATGAAGTAGACTTTCAAAGTCTACAGAGAGATTTGGGCCATTTGGAAAAGTGGGCTGAAAGATGGCAGATGGAGTTTAATCCTGATAAGTGTGAAGTGCTACATCTTGGCAGGACAAATCAAAATAGGACGTACATGGTAAATGGTAGGGAATTGAGGAATGCTGTGGAACAGAGGGATCTAGGAATAACTGTGCATAGTTCCCGGAAGGTGGAATCGCAAGTAGATAGGGTGGTAAAGAAAGCCTTTGGTGTGCTGGCCTTTATAAATCAGAGCATCGAATATAGGAGTATGGAAGTAATGTTAAAATTGTACAAGGCATTGGTAAGACCAATTCTGGAGTATGGTGTACAATTTTGGTCGCCTAATTATAGGAAGGATGTCAACAAAATAGAGAGAGTACAGAGGAGGTTTACTAGAATGTTGCCTGGGTTCCAGCAACTATGTTACAGAGAAAGTTGAACATGTTCGGTCTTTATTCTTTGGAGCGCAGAAGGTTAAGGGGGGGACTTGATTGAGGTCTTTAAAATGATGAAAGGGATAGACAGAGTTGACATGGATAAGCTTTTCCCATTGAGGGTAGGGAAGATTCAAACAAGAGGGCATGACATGCGAATTAAGGGACAGCAGTTTAGGGGTAACGTGAGGGGGAACTTCTTTACTCAGAGGGTGGTGGCTGTGTGGAATGAGCTTCCAGCAGAAGTGGTGGAGGCAGGATCGATTTCAACATTTAAAAGTAAAGTGGATAGGTATATGGACGGGAAGGGAATGGAGGGGTATGGTCTGAGTGCAGGTAGATGGGAGTAGTGGAAAACAAATGGTCGGCACGGACTGGAAGGGCCGAGAGGGCCTGTTTCTGTGCTGTAATTGTTATATGGTTATATGGAGTGACATGGATGTCCATCCAATAAATAAATACGTTAAACACCGACTTGCAAATTTGCTTCTGCAATCATTTTTTTTTTTCAACTTTGGACTTCATGACACCAGTTCATTTACCCATATTTGCCGACAATGAAGACGCTATTTTTTTACCCATAAATAAGGCCCAAAAATTTACCTATGTCGTCGAGGACAAAGGTTAGATTGGTGGCCAAGAAAGATAGACTTGGCTGTCCCTCAGTACAGCGACTGTAAAAGCTCAGTACCACTGCGGGGGAGAGTTCCTTCTACAGCCTGTGGGGAGTCTGGCCCGGGTCAGCATGGCTGGGCCGCCAGGGGTATATTTGCGGGGAGGCCAGGAGCGTTGAGAAGGTGGGGGTTGGGGATCATGCCAGCAACTCACTCAGTAGCTCAGGTGGCTGCGTGCGGCCGCCGGGACTGGACAGGGGAACTGCAACTAGACCCATGGCTCGCTGGCCACCTGGGAACTGTGCTAGACCCGGGGCTCGCAGGCAACCTTGGAACTACAGCTAGTCCCGGGGACGCAAGGGATCTGGGAACTGCAGCCAGTCCCGCGGCACACAGGCGATCAGGAAACTGCAGAAAACTAATTGAAAAACACATGAAAACTATGTTTTATTAGTATGTATTATTAACCATATAACCATATAACAATTACAGCACGGAGACAGGCCCTCTCGGCCCATCTATCGCCATAGTTAATAAATGGAGGTAATAATACATACTAACTAAATTAGTAATTAGTAATAACACATACTAATAATACATATGGATTGAAGTAACAACTGGAGCTATAAGCACTCAATCTAATGGGATATCTGGACCAGAGAACCTTTACAATCCGCTCACAAACATGGGTCCTGCCCCCTATGCAAAAAAGGTTGCCGTCCACTGGACTAAATCAAACCCTTGATCCTGTCCCACCAGCCTTTTTTCAAAATTTAGCAACACAAAATGGGGGTGCGTCTTCGACGCAGGTGCATCTTCATTGCCGGGAAACACAGTATATATTTATTGATATATTTTGTTCAAACAAACTTACTTGCAAATAAAGAGTGGGATATAAATGAGTCCTTCTCATGTTGGCAGGTCAGGCCCCAGGTGGGGATGCAGTGACTCCCGCCGTTCATATCAATGAGTTGGCAGAGTGGACCAGATGAGGATGCAAAGATCTTCAAAGGGATGGAGACATGCTTCGTAAGTGGGCAGCAACATGACCAGTGGGGCACAATGTAGAAAAATGTGAGATTTACTTTAGTGGAAAAATATCAAAGTGCTAAATTTTTTAAAGGATAAATAATGGGACAAGTTAATAAGGTGTCCTTGAACTCGGGTCACTGAAACATAGAAAATAGTTGCAGGAGTAGACCATTCGGTCCTTCGAGCCTTCACCGCCATTCAAAATGTCATGGCTGATCATCCAAAATCAGTACCCCATTCCTGCTTTTTCTCCATATCCCTTGATTCCTTAAGCCCTAAGAGCTAAATCTAACTCTCTCTTGAAAACAGTCCTTTAGAACTGAAAGATGATATACAGCAATAATTATGAAGGTAAATGGTACATTGACTTTTATTGCAAAGGATTAGAGTACAATATTATAGGACCTTGGCAAGGGCACACTTGGAGTATTGCATGAATTTTGTCCCCTAATGCAAAGAGCACAAACATGCTCCAGAGAAGGTTCATTAAACATTCTGTATCCTATGGTAGAGGCTCTGCTGTGTGGATCAGCTGGGCATTACTCCTTAGAGCGCAGTGAATACATCCAACATGTTTACCGGGCTCAATAGTTGGATGCAGTGGGGATGTTTCCTTGGCTGAGGAATCTTGAACCAATGGTCTCAGTCTCAGAACATGGTAGAAGTCCTTTAGGACTGAAGCAAGGGGGAATCTTTTTCATCCAGAAAGATGCAAATCTTCAGAATTCTCTACTCTGGAGCACTGGCGTGGCATAATCATTGATTGCATTTTAAACGGAGATTGAAGATTCCTGGAAAGTTCAAGAAATCAAGGGAAATAAGAATGTGGCAGGAAAGTGGTGTTGAAGTAGAAGATCAGCTACAATGTTTTAATGAGTAGTGAGGAGCATATAGGTAACTCCTATCACTCTGTTACTGTTACAAATGATGCCAAAATAATAACAGACACAGTTGTAAAGCCCACCTGGAATAACATAGTCCATTAATGAGCAATCTTCTTATCTGCACAGTCACTCAAGAGTTTAAGGCAGTGATGATTAAGGCAGCATTTTATGGAGGGAATGAACAGACAATGTTTTGGGTTGGGATCCGTCATGTGGGAAAGGGAGAAAGATGGAAAAGAGGTGGAAGCAGGCCAAAGTCCTGCAAGTGATTGGTGAATACAGGTGAGGGAGCTGAGAGGCAGATGGTTTGTATAGGTGAGATAAGAGGGAAAGGGTAGAGATGATAAGGAGACAAAAGGATTTCTGATAAGGAGAAAAGAGTGAAATGTAAAGCCAGAGGGAGGGATATGTGCAAAGGTTGTCTTGGAGGGGAAGATGCGCCTCAAACTGCGGAGCATCTTGGACAATACAGCTCACCCCCTCCGTGACACACTGGTTAACCTGAGGAGTACCTTCAGCAACAGACTGGTTACACCACGATGCATTGCAGAACATCATAAGAGATCCTTTTGCTCTGTGGCTATCAAACTACACTTCCTCCCCCTTCGGTCATGGAGTAGACTGACTCCCCTCCTCCTCTCCAATCTTTGCACATCCCCAATCCTTTACACTCGTCACTTTAATATCATGTTTCATGTATCTTGTGTTTTAGGACTGTTGGCAGATCAATTTCCCTCCTGGGATAAATAAAGTTCTATCGTATCGTATTTCAAGGGAATGGCGGGGAGGTAGGGGTGCAAAGGGATGGGATAGAGGGTAAAATAGGTGTGGGGATGGATTGGACACAGGAAAGAAAGAGGGATTAGGAGGGGGTTGTTACCATCTCACCATTTAGTTATCTTAAAGCTTCAGCTGGGCTTCCAATGGATTGAAGTAACAACTGGAGCTATAAGCACTCAATCTAATGGGATATCTGGACCAGAGAACCTTTACAAGAAAATTAGAATTAAAAGTTAATCTTGTAATACTTAATGTCGACATTTGAGTTTGTATGATAGTGCTGTTGGATGATAAATGGCAGCTTGCTTTACTTCTCTTTCAGTTTTTCTGGTGACATTATAGATATAAAATTGGCTGCTGACTCCATTAGCCATTTTACATCACTGGGCAAAGTGCGACTTCAAATGGTAACACTCAGCTGACATGAACCTCTTTTAACCTGAGCAAAATCACATATCTACATTATTTAAGAGTTGGATGAATTATTGCCATTGCACTTCAGTACCTTGACATAGAGGAACTCACTTGAAAGGAAACAACATTATAACTTGCAGAGAATGGGAAAAGGCAATTTTTTCTACGTGAATGTATTTCCTTTTACGAACCGTGGAATTTCTGTTGCCACAGAATGTTGGCTTTGTTGGGAGGGATGGGGTGGTGATGTTATCTGCATTTGTATTTGTCTAGTTGTGTTTATGCGCGTGTGTATGTGATTTGGTTCAGCCACACAAACATTAAAGAGCAGTAGCCATGGAATAGAGCCTGGGTGTCCTGCAGTGTGAGATTTACCACCTAAACAACCCAATGCCCTTTCAAAATCTACAAATCATGTCAGGAGCTAATGGAATACCCTCCACTTGCCTGGAAGAGTTTAGCTCCAACAACTACTCAAAAGCTCAACACCAACTTTCACTACCCTAACCATTTATCCCTACAGCACTGGCACCCAATGGCTGGAGCAGGTGCCATGTACAAAATGTACTACAGTTACATACCCGGGCTATTTTAATAGCATCTCCCCAAACCATGATCTCTACCATTAGAAAAAGCAAGAGCAGCTGGTGCTTGAAAACAACACCATTTGATACATCCTGATTTAGAAATATATTCACCATTTATATATATTTATAATATTTATATTTTTATAAAGTCCTTCACCTTTGCTGGGTCTAAATTCTGGAACTCCCTACTAAACAGCACTATGGGGACACTGTTACTTGAAGGACTGATAGAAGGCAGCTCGCCACCATCTATTTGAGGGCAATTCAGGATGGGCAGTAAATGCTGGCCTTTTCACCAATCCTCAAGCTCTGATAAATAAATACATTTAAAAAACAGATTTTCCATAAGGTGGAACTGCGTTTTGTGATCCCTGAAGTGATATGTTTTGGAATTGCCCCTCTGTTTTGATAAGTGTACCCATTGTTGTTGCTTTGTAAGTACTCATACTTCACATGAACCTGTTTAACCACCACTACTCACACCTTGCAGTCACCCTGAGCATCATAGAGTCATAGTCATGCTACACGTAAACAGGCCCTTTGGCCCAGCTTGCCCATGCCGACTAAAATGCCTCATCTACACTAGTCCACCTACCTTCGTTAAGCCTATAACCCTTTAAACCTTTCTTATCCATATAACTGTACAAATGCCTTTTAAACTTTGTTATAGTATCCTTGCGCTCACTAACTTAATAATGACAACATAATTTGTTTAAAATTATCAGATACACTTTCAAAGCTCACCATCAACTCATTCCTTCCTTCATCGGCAACCTCCTCCAGCCCTTTCATGCTCTGAGAAATCTGAGTTCTTAAAAAGTGTTCTGTTGTGCACTGTAACTGGGCATAAAGATTTTTAATCATTTAATGAAAAGGCAAAAAAAAAATTTGCAGGTGCTGGAAATCTGAAATAAAATTTAAAAGTGTTGCAAATATTCAGCTGTTCAGGCAGCACCAGTTTGTGATTAAAGATTATTGAGCTGAAAAATTGCTTTTCTCCACACGGAAGTTGGCTGACCTGCTGACTCGTTTTAACTCTTTACCCTTTGCGGCTGTCCATCCAGGTAGTAGGGCCCTCATGTCCTAAACTTCACTGGGAACACACGGTGTCAAGCAGGAATGATTGCTGGATATATAGAAACAAGGAACTCCAAATGCTGGTTTACAACTAAAAATGCTGGAGTAACTCAGCGGTTCAGGCAGCATCTGTGGAGAACATGGACAGGTGACGTTTCAGTTCGGGATCGTTCACCAGACTGATAGATTGTCAGATAAACAGTTTACAACCCAGAGACATTGAGAGATGCAGGGGTAGCTGGATATTATTGAGGATGTCTGATGTCAAGTCTCATGTTGATTTCGCAAGAGGCAACGTGAAGATGAGTGACAGGAAACAGCTGAAGCTGGAGGCTCGGGGCTAATGATTCGGGGCAGGGATGTTAAGCCAGTGTGAAATGTTCGCTGGTTGCAACTAGAGCATGAAATGGAACAGGCTAAGGCATACTCGCTCAACTGGACAAGGGCTAGAAGTCTTAACAGGATGATCACCCATCTCAAGGGATGCAGTGACCTGGAGAAGGATGAATAAGGATGGTTTACAACCATCAGGATCACAAAGACGTTCTTCCCTGCCTGCGGTCAGTGATATTGTCCTTTCTGTGAGAGGGATGGGAACCTGTGCCGGATGTAAAACATGCCTGTCATACCTGTTTCAACTCACAAAAAACCTGTGGCTGATCTTAATCCTCAACATTATATTCCTCCATGAACCCAATATCTGTTCATTCTCTCACATTAGTTGGATGTTGAATGGATTAAAGGAGCAGGTGGTAGATCTTAGTCAAACTGAATTTGCAGCGGGATTGCAGGTGGATAAGAAAGAGACATACTGTAGATTTTGGTTTAGGGCAGTGTGGAAAATGGCATGACCCCTCCACTCGCCACATCTTCCCATCTCCCCCCCCATCTGCCTTCCTCAAAGACCGCTCCCTCCGCAACTCCCTTGTCAATTCTTTCCTTAGGAAGAAGGGTTTCGGCCCGAAACTTTGCCTATCTCCTTCGCTCCTTCAATGCTGCTGCACCCGCTGAGTTTCTCCAGCCTTTTGTGTACCGTGGAAAATGGCATATTTAGAATTAAGTCGAGGTTTAGGTTAATTATCGTCACAAGCACAGAGACACAGTGAAGAGCTTTGTTTTGCATGCTATCCAAACAGATCTGATATACCGTGCATAGATACAATCAGTTTAAATTAAATACAATAGCTAGAGCAAAGGGGGAAGATACAGAGTGCAGAATATAGTTCTCGGATTTGTAACACATTGTACGGCATCAGTTCCTTAGAAAAAGTCCAATGTCCTCAATGGGGTGGAAGTGAATCGAACAGCACCCTAGCTCATTGAAGGACCCTTCAGACGCTTAATAACAGATGGGAAGAAGTCCCTCCTGAGTCGTTCAAGTACTCTCATGCTTCGGAAGGGAGCAGGGAGAAGGTGCAATGTGGGAGAATGGAACAAGTCTTTGATTATGTTGGCTGCATTTACGAGGCAGTGTGAAGTGGCGATTAGTCAATGGTGGGAAATCTGGTCTGTGTGATGGACTGGGCCACATCCACAACCCACTGCAATTTCCGGCGGTCTTGGGGTGTGCTATTTCCAAACCAAGATGCGATGTAACTTAACAATATGCTTTCTATGGTACACGGTAGAAGTCTGCAATAGTCACTGGAGACATACCAAGTTGGCTGGGAGGCTGGAATTAATGTGCACCATCACCAGCCTCTTCAAGCACTTTTTGATGGTGGATGGTAGTCATTAAATCACGCTGCCTTACTTTCCTTCGGCGCTGGGATGGTGGTGAACTTTTTGAAGCAGATAGGGACCTCAGAATAGAGTAGTGAGAGGTTAAAGATGATATGAATATCTCTGTCAGCTGGTCCGCACGTCCTGAGGACCGGGCCAGGGACTCATCAGAGGGAGTTCCTCATTCATCATCAAATTATAGAGAGTGTTTCTAGAAGAGATAATCAGTTATTTTTCTATTTTCTATAAAGGTTCCTGAAGGATTTTGGCAGAGGAAACCAGAGCTAGGTCTGGCGATAAATTTCTAACCTGAACTGGTGATGAAGAGTTAACATGCCCTCAATATGTTCTCTTTTACAATTACTTTTCCAAGACACTGGGGATAAATCTGTATTTTTATGTGCATAGCAAGCTGCAAAGAATGGCAAGGAGAGCAACCAATGAAGTGTTGAGAAGATTAAAAGATAGGGAATGCAGCAACTAGACGAATCATGGAAAGCACACATTAAAGAAAGAGCTCTTGTCAAGACTGTGGCGAAACTGTAAACCTTTGGAACTGAAAGGACTATTTTGAAAGGAGTTCATAGGCAAAACTGCACTCTTCCCAGCTGAGTGAGTAGGTTGTACGTTCAAGACTTAGTCCAGATTGACACTTTCAGCGCTGTACTGAGGGATTGCTGCAATATAAATCAAAGCCCTGAATAATCTCACAAGAGGATTCAAAAGAGCCCACAAGTATGATTTTGATGAAGAATAGGCAAGTTCTTCTTTCATGCCCTGAAGAAGACATATCCACCAATGTAGAGCACAATTAACTGAACTAAACATTGATGCTGCCAAATGTGGGAGCTTGCTGGGAAAATGTCTGTTGTGTTTTCATGTCACAGTGACCTTCCCTCAAAATATGCTTCAGAGGCTGAAAGGCACTTTGGGAGATTCTGAGGGGAACAAGAAAGGCTCAATAGACATGAACATGTTATTGTTACAGCCAGAAGCAATTTATGACCATTATCTATATGGTGTGGACTTTTGTTAGAATCCTCTGTCCATTGGGTTTCACCTGAGGAAAATGTATTGGCTTTGAAGGCAGTAAACACCAGATCTAAGAATCTGAACATAAACCATGTAATATTTGCAGAACTAAAGGCAAAACCTTTATAGTGAAAAGGAAAGAATTAGGTTAAGGGAGTCCTAGACTATAATGCATTTGATTTACTAAAAAGATTGATAAACTGTATCATGGACAATTTTTTTTAATATATAAAATTATAAATGAGGATTCCCATAAACATAAATGATGGGGCATTATCTGTGGTAATAATGGCTGTTCTAATGACCAGATAAGATCACGTACAATTATCTTCTGTTCATTATTCACCTGGGTTGTAGCTACGTGCCTCAATATTTACTGGAAGGTTAATTGAGAGCTTAATTGAATCTCATTAGATTCAATGACAGATTTTGGCATTGGCTGCTGAAGATATCTAATTGAAGTTATATGTACAACCGTCAGCTATGCTAAAACTGGTGAGAAAATTATCTGCCAAGGATTCTAAAACAGCAGGATACGCAAAGGTGATCAAAAGACAATCCACAAAACCTTTTTTTGCAAAACACGGAAGTGTTTTCTCCTACAATAGTACTCAGAATGAAAAGTGAGACTTAAAAGAAAGATTGACAAGGAAGATATTTGAAATGAGAAATTACAGCTATTGGAATTTTCTCTTCAAGAAAAAAAACTTAAAAGGTCTAATTGAGGACTTTAGCGTTGTGAAAAGATTGAGAATGGTAGATTTGAAGAAACTGTTTTTGACACATGGGTGAATCCAAAATTAGTGGCCACAATGCAACATGCTTGCTAATAAATCTGTGGGAAATCAAGAGAAATGTCTTTATCTGGAAAGGTTAGAAAAGGAAACTTGGTATAACAAGAAATGGAAGAAGAAAAAAAGATTGGTTGGACTTAAAAGAAAGGCAGGTGAGTGGTGAGAAGGTGAGGTTTGTAAGATATAAAAAGACTATAGAACAGAATAAAGGAGGTATAAAATGAAATCTGCATAAATCTATAGTGGAAAGACACTGTACTGGGCAGTAGACAATGTGCCCAGCCCTTCGCATCAGGAGAAGGTAAAGTCTAGTGGATAGTCATCATATGAAGGGAGTCCGAGCAGTGAGCTGGTCCAGTGAGAAGTGTAGGAAGAAACTGCAGATGCTGGTTTAAACCAAAGAAAGACACAAAATGCTGGAGTTACTCAGCTGGACAGGCAGCATCTCTGAAGAGAAGGAATGGGTGACATTTTGGATCAAAGACCCTTCTTCAGTCTGAATATGCATGAGGACTTACATATTGTCTAGAATGTTACACAATAGACAATGTTAGTAAGATTAAATGAGAACTTACCAGTTTGATGTTTGATCTTTATTTTATGAAGAGTTACAATGAGCGATTAAGTGAAGAACCCTGCCAGTCAGCATGCGCGTCAATCTTCAAAGCAGCGACATGAAATCACAGAAAACAACAATCGAAGTATTATAGTAAGATTATAACTCTAGAACTACCAGATGAGCTTCATGACATGAGGGTTGGGAGCGGTGGGCATGTAATCGCTCATCGTAACTCCTCATAAAATAAAGATCAAACGTCAACTGGTAAGTTCTTGTTTAATCTAACTATTTTACTTCGGAGTCACGTGAGTGATTCCGTGAAGACTTTAAAGGTCTGTGATTTCACGCCGATCCAAATCCAGGCGTATCACACTGCAAGCAGTTGACTCGGGAGGAGTGAATTAGAAACAACATTGATTCATGATACTGATTAACATGTTAATGTTTTAATTCACTACTAACAAAAATATATACAATAGCAACTCCGCTCTCCCAGGGAGAAGCTATGAAACAAAATTTAACACAGAGTGGGCGAACACCCCGGATTGTTGTAGAACCTCTGAAAAGTCGTTTCATTTGACCATCCTGCGGCCGTAAGGATGTGGTCTAGAAGGACGTCCATTGCCCTCGCCGCTGACGTCGATGCTGCCCTGGTGGAGTGAGATTTAAAGTTTTGAGTATTAACTCCTGCACATCCCAGGACTTGCTTCAGCCATCGTGAGATGGTCTGAGATGACATTTGCTTATGTGGCTTTTTGTGGGTTATAAGTAGTGCTACCTCGGACCTTCTGAGGCTCTTCGTAAAGTCAACATAATGTTTCAAGTGCTCCACTACACACTGGCGTGAATCTGTGGGATAAGCTGACAATACAAGCTTGTATCCTGACACCCCTGGACTGCTCTGTTTGAGTAACGTCATTTTGTGATGACACCATCCTGTCCAGATGCAGTTTGTGAAGAGTCTGAACCCTTTGCGCTGATGTAAGCACCATGAGCATGACCAATTTGAGGGTGATCCTTAGTAAGGACAATGATGTGGCTGTTCCCCATTGATGGAGCAGCGTGAGTACCATGCTCATATCCCAGATTTGAGAGTGCCTAGGCCTAGGAGGATTGGAATTAAACACCCTTCATGAATCTTGATATTAACGGGTGGGACCCTAAAGGCTGGAGATCTGACCCTCGGCACAAGTACGCTGACAGGGCACTCCTGGCACTGTTGATGGCACTGTAACTCAACCCTTCATTGGAGTGTAAGTGGGATAGGAATTCTAGCACATCTGGGATGGAGGTCATGTGATAAGTGATGTTCCCATGTGAGCGAAATTCCTCCGATTTCCTGATATGGGAGAGGTATTACCTTTCTGTGCTATCCCTCCAGGATGACGTGATGGTATTCACAGTCTGATTGGACAGTCCCAGACCCAAAATCTGCAAATCAACAAATTTACATGATTATTCAATGGGTGTGGGTCCCCAGTCACAGGGTGCACCAATAAATGTACACGTTTTGGAACCAGCACAATAGGGTTGATTTTTTTTAAGAGGTTGATACAGCCTTCAATTAAATCTACTCTCTTGCCCTGGGGCAGAGTTACAGACATGTGATTGGAATCAACTGTGAAACCCAGATAGTCAAATATGTTAATAGGCACCAATTTCGATTTAACTGGGTGGACAATGAAACCTAGCCTCTGCACCATGAGTTGAACAGTTGAGACTGATAACTCAGCTTCGTCAACGGTGTTTCCAATGATTAGAATGTCATCCAAATAGGCCATGATTATATGGCCTTGTGACCGTAATAACCCAAGTACTGGTTTTAGCAATTTAGTAAATAGGCAAGGGGCTGAGGTTAATCCATTAGGTAGAGCTCGAAATTGCCACAATTGTCCCATCCAGTTAAATTTCAAATATCTGCAATAGTCTTTATGAACAGACACTGAATAATACGCATCTTGGAGATCTATACATGCCATATAACACCCCCTGGAAAGGAGTTGCTTGGCAGTAACAAAAGTTTCCATTTTAAAATGTTGATACTGCACAAACGGATTAAGTCCTGTTAAATCCAATATCATTCTACACCCACATTATACACAAATTGATGGGTCTGATAGACTGTTTTCTCAATTACTCCCTTGAGGCATAGTTTTGCTATTTCAGCTTGGATCATCAAATTCTCTTTTTGTGAGAAGATGAATGCCCGTTTCGGTTTGTGCTGGGAGGGTGGACACAGGTTGGGAATAAATTCAATTTTAAACCCTTGAATACTCTGCAGTATAAACACATTTGAGGTTATTTTATACCATTCTCCCAGAAACTTGTGTAACCTTTCCCCAACTGGTAGGCAAGGCCATATGTTTCGACAAGAGCCAGACCCACCATGGTTACCGGTGCTCTTTGCCTGGTCCCGGGGTGTAGAGGCATGTTTCCCCTTGCTCCTGCTGGGGAGCGCCAGTTGCGGACATTAAACGGTCGGCTTGGTCCTTGCCCAGCCCCGGTTTCCGCAAGCCGCTTATAGGGGTATTGCCGTCGGAGAATTCTATTGGTCATTGGCACCTTGATAAGCTTCGTCGTCCAGCTCCTTTAGCCTTTTGGCCAGGTCTTCTCCAAATAATAGATTTGGCGGCTGGACGGTGCCAGGCTTGCATAAGGCAGAAAACCTGGGATTAATGGTGGGGCAGATGGCGCTCTTTCTGAGACAATTAATCTCAAAGTGCACATTGTTCATAAGAGCCAGGGCATCCTGCAGAACCTCAGTCAGGAGCCCACCATCCACCGAACTACCAAAAGCCGTTATTCCAGACGCCAAGAGCTTGAGCACCCGCTGCAGTTTAATCTCCTGCGCTCGGATGCTTGCCCCCATATGGCCCCAAATGGCATGATTGACTGTCGGCACTTTCAGCAGGATACAGTTCTCGGGGGGGTCTCATACTTTCTGGCAATAGTGTCCATAGCCAACTCCTGGAGCTGGTGGGAAGCCAGGTAATTTATGCTGGCAGCCATCTCCTCTCCAAGCGGCTCGCCAGAGTCTGTAGGGATGGCAAACCTGACCGCCAGGAATGGGACCTCTGGCACTTGCAGCTCGTCCCGTGGGGCAGCCTCTATTGCTGAACACTGTGAATCAGGCTCAGGTTCCATCTGACCCGGTATACTTTCCTCGTCCTGGAGGAAGATACTTGGCAGCCCGGTAGGCGCTGCTGGCGCGGGCTCTTGGAGAGGCCGGCGCTCTGGATGGAGCATCCTCTCCAACAGGAGCTCCATCCTGGATACCCGTTCCGCGGTATACATTTCTAGGGTCGAACCCTCTCGGCCGGACTCGTCTGAGTCTATCGGCCGGACAGACTTTTGGGGAGCCTTACACCCCTCCGGCGTAGGCACAGTGTTCTCCGACACCAAGTCTGTGGTCGTTGGTTTGACAACCAACGACTCCATTGATGAACTAGACGGCCGCCCGCTACCCGCACTCCCGTGGGGTTGAGATATTGTCGGCACGGCTCGCCTCGCTGTTCCGGATTTCTTCATGTTTGTACTTGTCCTCCTGCAACAAGAATTACCAAATGCAGAGATCTCGGAGAAGTTAAACACTTACCTGAGGCTTTTTTAAACTTACCACTGGAGAAGCGCTGCTCCTCCCAGCCGGTCGTTGTGCCATGCGTCAGACGTAATGACGCGCATGCCGGCTGGCGGGGTTCTTCACGGAATCACTCGCGTCACTCCGAAGTAAAATATACAATATATTGTATAGTCAGTGGCAGCACAGTAATGCAATGGTAAAGTCGCTGCCTTAAATGCCATTGACCTGAGATCGATTCTGACGACTGGTGCTGCCTGTACGGAGTTTATTTGTTCTCCCCATGACCGCGTGGGTTTCCTCCCAGTGCTCTGGTTTCATCCCACAATCCAGAGACGCACAGGTTTGTAGGTTAATCGGTTTATGTAAAATTGGAAATTGTCCCAAATGTGTAGAATAGAAATAGTGTACGGGGGTGATCACTGGTCGGCAGGGACTCAGCGATCCGAAGGGCCTGATTCCACGTTGTATTTAGAGTTAAACAAGTAGAATCCTGCCGAAAATTAAAACCTCTTTTTTACTGAAGCTTTGCTTTCAAAACACTTGTTGACAGAAACTCTCAACATCTATTCACTTGAAGAACTGACCACTTCAATTTGCTTTAACTTATTGCTGCAGATTGCATTGAGTAGTTCAACAGTGTAATTCACTCTGCTGGAATAAGTCAATCTAAGTTGAGGATCCACTTCATGAGATTAGCTTTGCCTTGTGCTCAAACCACAGAGAACATGACAGTACTTGTGTCTGAAAGATTGGATTGATCTTGCTTGCAGCTTCTTAAAGTCTTTTTTTTTGCACCCCTTGAAGATTCCCTTTCTGGAAAGTGCCCCTTTAATCTGTCATTTTTTTCACAGAATCCACAGAGCACATCCATATTAACTAACGTTTTCCACACCATCAATTCTCCAACAACATTCCAATGAGTGACGTTAGTCGCAGAGTGGTACAACACAGAAATTGTCCCTTTGACCACCATATTCATTCTGACCTTTTAGTCCATCAACACGAATATAATTTTCAGACATTACGTCCATATTTATGTCTTGCCTATTTAAATGCCTGCTAAATGTTTCTTGAACTTCTGACTCCACCACCACCTCTGGCAGTGAGTTCCAGGTAACCATTTTCTCCTCGAATCCCCTTCAAAACTCCTTCCTGTTATCTTAAGCCTAAGCCCCTTTGTTTTTGATACCCTGATCATGGGGAAAAAAGATCAACCTTATCTATGCCTCTTATAATTTTATATATCTCTCTCAGGTCACCAATCAGCTCCATTCCTCCATGAAAAACAAGTCCAACCTGTCCAAGCTCTCCCCAAGTCCTCCAATCCATGTAATACCTTGATGGATCTCCTCTGCACTCTCTCCAGTATAACCACCTACTTTCTATAGTGTGGCGACCAGAACTGCACAAATTCCAAGTACAGCTTAACCAGTGTATTGTAAAATTGCAACATAACATCCCGATTTTGCTATTCTGTGCTTTGATTATGAAGGCAAGCCTGCCACAAGCTTTCACTAGCACCCTACTTTCACTTTTAGGAAAGCCATGGAGAATTAAAATTAACCTGGATATCAATGAGATGCATTTCTTAATATTGGCATGAAGGCGGTTTTCGATACAGAGAGTGTAACGATATTTGAGTCAGGATGTAGACCCTTCAACATTGCTTTGCAGCATAAACTAGACATCAGTACTAGACCTGGAATGTCCCTTCCACGAACAGGGCAAAAAGTATGCTCACTGCTTCTTGATTTATATATTGTATTGTAACTTCAGTGACAGGTTGTGCTATTTTACGATCACTGAGAACAGTTAGCTGCGGCCTTACATGTTCTTGGTTCGGTCCTGAACACTTGGAAAAATCTTATCGTGGCACCTTTGTAAATTAGATTAGATCAGATTAGATTATTTATTACTTGTCATTCGAACCTCAGAGAGGCTCAAACGAAACTCAGTTTCTACAAGCCATACAAACAGAACAATTCATTAAAAAAAAACACACAAACAATTCAATTCACACAAACATCCATCACAGTGAATGTCCTCCTCATTGTGATGGAAGACAAAGTTCTTCTCTCTCCCCCGCACCATTTCTCTCCCAATGTCGAAGCCCCAGGCGGGCGATGTTAAGTCCCACGGCCATTGAGGCCGCGCCTGGAGATGTACGGCCCCGCTCTAGGCCCAAAAGTCACAAAGTTGGAGCCCCCGGCAGGTGCTGGAATATCCCACGGCCATTAAAGCCGCGCCGGGCGATGTACGGCCCTGCTCCGGGTCGTTCCAACCCCGTGACACGGGCGGGAGAAGTTGTGTTGCGGGAGCTCCGGAGAGCGGTCTCCCACCCGCTCCCGATATCCTGACAGTCCACCGGCAGTAATCTGCAGCTGGAGCTGAAGCTCCGGAGTCGGGCCGCAGCTGTAGCTGGAGCTCCAGAGTCAGGTCGCAGCAGCGAGCCACCACCGCTCCCACGCTCCGAGGCCGGCCAGCCCCACGATGGTAAGTCCGCAGCTCCGCAGGCTCCGAGACTGGAGCCCCAGGCCGTCCCAGTCGGAGGCCGCTCCACGGTGCTAGGCCCCAACGACAACGGAGACCCAACAGGGAAAAAGTCGGGTCTCCCGTGCAGAGAAGAGATTTTAAAAGTTTCCCCCCCCCCCCCCCCATATATACACAGTTAGAAACAGTACCAAAAAAACACGAACAACTACATTTAACTAGACAAAAAATTTAAAAAAGACAGACAGGCTGTCGGGGCCGCTGCAACGTGAGTCGCGCCGCCGCAGCATTTGTACTAAGCAACATTTCTGTCCTAATAAAGAAAGGTGCAATAAGAAGTTGGAAGCCATTCACATATTGGCAGAACTCGGGCTCTCTTTCTTTCAAACCAAGGAACAGAACCAGGCTGAAATCCAAATGTTCAGTGAATCTGCTCCAGTTTGAATTGCTCAGATTACTTCAGCTGCATACATATTCTATGGATGTGCACATCTATGTTTCAACTATAACGAATGTAAGGAGCAATTCGCAGGGTAATAATCTCCATGGGGGAGTTCTCCCAGCTTACCGATGTGTGCACGGCTGGAATAACAAGCCCTTTGAAACATAATTGTTTCTAAGTAGAAAAAGTTCCAATGTGCATTACTCACTGATAGCATGCTTAAGAGGTATGCATAAGTATGCAATTTAATGAAAGATAATGCATATCACAAGACATATCATAGATCCACAAGACAAAGGAAAATCAAATCCCATTCCAGTGACTTATTAAATACATATATGGATACTAATAACATTAAAGATGTTTGGAGAGTAAAAAATGCAACCGGACGAGGAATATTCATTTTATTCACCTGTACATAAAACCTATTCAAGAATAGATTATTTTTTGGTTGACGCTAAACTTATCCCACTCACTTATAATTCAAAATACCATAATATTACAATCTCAGATCACGCACCTTTAACATTTATGATTAAAATAAATGGTAAAACGGAAAAACAGGGACAATGGAGATTTAACCCACAAATTTTAAAAGACAAAGTAACTCAGGAATATATTTTAGAACAGATCAAGATTTTCTTTGAAATAAATGATAAACCGGAAATATCTTCTTCCCTATTATGGGAAACTTTTAAAGCATATGCCCGTAGAATTATGATTTCTTCTCAAGCATTTTATAATAAAGAGAATCGGAGGGAACAACAGGAATTGGAAAAGTAGATTAAATAATTAGGCACAGAGAATGCTGCTAATCCATCCATAACAAAACATAATAAAATCGCTGCACTGAAATATAAATTAAATAAAATATACTCAGATCAAGTTGTAAAACTCTATCAATACACTAAACAATTACAATTTGAATTTGGAGATAAACCTCAAAAATTATTGGCTCGTCAATTACGGAAGATGGAGGGAGAAAAAATAATCCATAGGATTAAATCATATAATGGCGAACCATTAGTACAACCCAAAGATATTAATGAGAGATTTTTGCAATATTATAAAAATTTATATTCAGCTAAAACGACATAAAACAGGATAGGAATAGAAGCATTTAAAAAAAAAATGTAATCTGAATGGGTTGGATTCACAAAATAGAGAATCACTAAATGCTGAAATGTCGGTAAAATAAATCGAAGAATCTATAAGATCATTAAAAAATGGTAAAACACCGGGACCAGATGGTATTGGTTCGGAATTTTATAAAACATTTTATGATCTGATTGCACCACGTTTGAAGATACTCCATGAATACATTTATACCCACCAGAAACTACCAGAAACGTTAAATGAATCTATTATAACATTTATACCTAAAATAGACAAAGACCTGGATGACCCAGGATCATATAGAGCTATAGCTCTTTCAAATACTGATCAAAAGATACTAACCAAAATATTAGCACAAAGACTAAGTACAGTTATTAATAAATTAATTCACCCAGATCAAACAGGATTTATCCCAAAGCGATATTCCTCATATAACCTGAGACGATTATTCAATATTATATATTCGAAAAGAGGTATTAATAAAGACCTAGTAATTATATCGTTAGACGCGGAGAAAGCCTTTGACCAGGTGGATTGGTCTTACTTGTTTTTGGTTATGGAAACTTTTATGTTGGGAGAGAAGTTTATTACTTGGGTTAAATTATTATACACTAATCCAACAGCCAGAATAATAACAAATCAAACACTATCAACTAAATTTAATCTATTTTGAGGCTGCAGACAAGGTTGTCCTTTATCCCCGCTACTGTTTGCACTTGCAATAGAACCATTAGCTCAACATGTGAGATTACATCCTGAAATATATGGCTATGACACCAGAGATACTGAAAATAAAATGTCTTTATATGCGGATGATGTATTACTTTATATTACAAAGCCGGAAATTAGTATCCCAAATTTACTAAATTTAATAACTGAATTTGGATTATTTTCAGGAAATAGTATTAATTGGAATAAAAGTGAACTTATGCCAATAATGGTAAATAACTTACATATACTACAACAATTTCCTTTTAAGATAGCAAACGAAAAAATCAAATATCTTGGAATTTATGTAACAAAAAGATTTGATTCTTTATTTAAATCCAATTTTCCACTTTTATTGAATAAATTAAATAAGAACATTTTATATTGGAAAACATTACCTATCTCAATGCTAGGCAGAATTAATGCAACAAAAATGATTTTTCTCCCGCAATTACTATATCTTTTCCAATTGATTCCGATATATCTTCCTAAAAATTTCTTTAAGAACGTTGATTCTATAGTCACCAACTTTATCTGGGATTATAAGAGCCATAGAATAAATAAAAAACATTTATGTAAATCAAAAATAAATGGAAGTCTAGCACTGCCAAACTTAATGTTTTATTACTGGGCAGTTAATATTAAAAATATGAATTTTTGGTTAGTAGAGACAGATAAACAACCAGTCTGGTTAAAAATGGAAAAAGAAGATTGTTCGCCTTTTGAAATTAGTTCGATTTTATTCGCTAATATTAAACTAGGTAAGAAAATCTATAGTGAAAATCCTATAATAGAAAGTGGGATACCTATCTGGAAACAAATAAAGAAAACATTAAAATTGAAATGTATACCACTAGCCCTAACCATTGTAAATAATGTTACATTTAAACCTTCAATCATGGACAAAGGATTTTTACAATGGAAAAACTATGGAATTAATAAGATGGGCGATCTCTATAGGGAAAACTCCTTCATGTCATTTCAAGAATTCCAACAAATTTATGGATTACACTCAAAAGATTACTTTAAATATTTACAAATTAGAGACTATGTAAAAGCAAACACACAAGAAATCAGAAATAGAAAGACAGAAATTTTAGATGAATGTCTAAATAAACACCCGAACACACAAAAATTGATATATATTTATAACATTTCATTGGAAAACGATGTTCCAATGATAGAAATATATAGACAATCATGGGAAAACAAATTAGGTCAATTAATCAGACTAGAAGTATGGGATGAAAGTTTACAACATATACACCATTGTTCATTAAATGCTAGACACTCTCTTATACAATTTAAAATATTACATAGATTACATTATTCAAAATCCAAATTACATAGTATTTTTTTCAAATGTATCTGCCATATGTGATAAATGTCAGCACTTAGAAGCTAACTTAACGCATTCATTTACAAATTGATTAAAAATTATTAAATTTTGGACAGAGATATTTCAGATAATTTCGAATGGTGTTAATATGAATCTGATTCCTGTCTCAAAATTAATAATATTGGGAATATTAGAAACAGATCAATTAATAACAATGAATCAAAGCATTTTTATTGATTACAGTTTAATAATTGGGAAAAAATTAATATTGAAATTCTGGAAAGGTCCTACATCCCCCACAACCAAAATACGGATTACAGGAATGTCGGAGACACTTCATCTGGAAAGATTAAGGCTTGTCCTACTGGACAAGTTGGATCTTTTCAGAGGGATATAGTCTCCATTTATTGAATATTTAAAGGGTCAAAATGGCTCGGTGCGAGAGCCTGACTGAAGCCTGAATAATGGAATGGATGAAGAATCATGTATAACAAATCATGGATATATCTCCAATGATGGATAACTTTTTTAATACTCCACTCATTTCTTTATTTTTGATTTTCTACTTTTACTTTATTTTTCTCTATCTTTTCCTATCTGCAATAAAAAAAAATTGTTAATATTAATAATATTGCGAATGTATGTGAGAAGTATATTCTATTAATATGTACTTACGTCTAATAAAAATATTTAACAAAAAAAAAGATAATGCATATCATCACACAGGTCATTTCGTATTTGTAATGGGCATTAATGGCTAGCCACAATCTGGTCTTTCAGGACCAGATTTAATCAGCGGGCCTATGTTGCGTTGGCTGCAATAGATATTCAGTTCTCGGAAATTTGATTCTTTGCCAATCTATAACCGGTTCACAAATGAAAAAGGAGAATGAAAGAAAGAATTCCAGGGAGATTAAATTGTACTACAGGCAGAATACCCGCCTTTACCTAGGGACACACGTTTACTAATCCAGGCATAATTTCGTGGGATGGAAAAAAAGAATTGCTGGAAGCACTCAGCATGTGAACCAACATCTGTGGAGAAGTAAAGAGTTAACGGCTCAGATCCATGATGTTTCATTGCAAGAAAAGGAGTATGCTTTAAAGCAGGGAGAAGGAGAACAAAGGGGGAATGTTCATGATATTCATTCACCACCTTCATCGAGACTACACCTCCAGGCAAATCTTCCCCTCCTCCTCTTTCACCTGAAGGGTTTGTTCCATGGTTTGTTTTTCACCTCCTACTACCAATCCACTTCTCATGGCACTTTTCCAGGCAAGTATTGAAGAGGCAATACCTTCCCCCTTTACCTCTTGTCTGCTTGGGATATAAACAATCATCATTAGTATATCAATCAATTTGATTGTATTCTCTACATTAGCGAAACTAATTGCACATTGGGTGATTCCTTTACAGAACAGCTCTGTTCAGTCCAGTTATATCATGAGCTTTGATTTGCCCACCACTTTCAGCTTCCGTCCCTTTCCCATTTTGACCTATCTCTCTGTAGTCCCCCGTGTTGATTCAACGGTATGCAAAGTAAGCTTGAAGAACAAACACCCCATCTTCCATTTGAATATATTGCAGCCACTTGGACTCAACACAAGAATTCCATCAACTCTTCCCATCTCCTCCCCTGTCTGCTTTCTGCAGAGACTGCTCCCTCTGTAACTCCCTGGTCAATTCGTCCCTTCCCACCCGAACCACCCCTTCTCTGGGCACTTTCCCTTTCAACCGCAAGAGATGCTACACTTGTCGCTTTACCTCCCCCCTCGACTCCATTCAAGGACCCAAGCAGTCTTTCCAGGTGCGGCAGAGGTTCACCTGCACCTCCTCCAACCTCATCTATTGCATCCGCTGCTCTAGATGTCAGCTGCTCTACATCGGTAAGACAAAGCGTAGGCTTGGCGATCACTTTGCTGAACACTTCAGCTCGGTTTGCAATAACCAACCTGATCTCCCGGTGACTTAGCACTTCAACTCCCCCTCCCATTCCGAATCCAACCTTTCTGTCCTGGGCCTCCTCAATGGCCAGAGTGAGGACCACCATAAATTGGTTGAGCTGCACCTCATATTTCGCTTGGGCAGTTTTCACCCCAGCGGTATGAACATTGACTTCTCTAATTTCAGATAGTCCCTACTTTCTCCTCCCCTTCTCAACTCTCCCTCAGCCCACTGGCACCTCCTCTTCATTTATTTTTCCCACCCCCTCATCCCCCCCACCCTTACATTAGTCTGAAGAAGGGTTTCAACCCGAAACGTTGCCTATTTCCTTCGCTCCATAGATGCTGCCTCACCTGCTGAGTTTCTCCAGCATTTTTGTCTACCTTCTAGTTCAATTAATTGATTAGCTTGTGTCATATCTAGCTAGCAACCTGTAATCTTAACTGTTTTTCTCTTTGCACTTGACCATCAAGTATTTCTAGAATTCTCTATAATTTTAGATTTCTGTCAACAGCTGTGTTCTTCATCTCACAATTCCAGAACTGTTCGTTTTTTTTCTCTCTCTGCCTTCATTCATCTCCTTTATTTACACCTCTTCCAGGCAGATTAGCTGTGAAGAACAAGCACTCACCACCCCCCTCGTAAATGACATGTTCGTATCAGAGAGAAGGAACTGTTAGCACACATTAAGGCAGGTAAATTCACAGGGCCTGACAGAATCTATCCCAGGACACTATGGAAGGAAGAGAAGAGATTGCTGGGAATCTGGCAAAGAATTTCAGATCTTTATTTGCCTCAGGTGATATTCCAGAAGATTGGTGAGGAGTAAAACAGGCCAATTGGGATAAGCTCGGAAAATACAGGCCAGTGATTAAAACACGAGCAAAAAGCAAATAAGCTAAGATACCACCAACCAGTTCCAGGGATCTGGCAGCATCCATCCAGTCTGGAAAGGCTATCCACTGAAGCTTCGCTTCCCAGGACAAGCAGCTTTAGAAGTTGCCACAGACTTTTCTATTGCATCTAAGATGAATGAAGGCTTTGAGAGGCTCCAATATTTCCAAGCAGAAAAGGGAACTATTAAAACAGACATGTTAATTGCAAAACATCGCCTGCTCCCCAATACTCGGTTTAATATTCATCATAACTGCTCAGTCTGGATATTATCATAAGCTACAAGCTGCTAGAATTGGACAGAAAGAGGAAATCTAACATCTAATCTTGTCACTGAACGGTATTATCATTGGCGAGTCCTCCATCATCAACATCTTTTGGGTTACCATTGATCAGAAACTCATCTGGGCCAGCCACACCAATACCATGAGGGTAAATCAGAGTCAGGATATCCTGCAGGTTAATTGCCCTCTGTAAATTGTCCCTAATATGTGGGGAGTGGATGAGAAAGTGGGATAACATAAAACGAGCGTGAAAAGCTGATTGATGTTCAGCGTGCTTGGTGGGCTGAAGGTGTTTCCATGCTGTATCTCTAAACTAAAAATAAACATACTGACACCTGGGGGCTTCACACTGTGCCCACGCAGTATGCCATATTCCACGCTCCATGATGGCTCATTTTCTGACACAACAATTTACAAGGCACAAGCCAGGAGCGTGTTGGAATGCTCTCTACTTGCTAAATTGAATATAGCATCAGCAACCTTCAAAATGTTCAACAGCATTCAGGATAAAGCAGTTCCTGACTACACTCCTTCCCTACCCCTACTCCCATATTACCCCAAACATTCACAGGGTTGTTGGAGCATCTCCACGAGAAGGACTGCAGTAGTTCAGGAATGAATGAATCCTTTATTGTCACATGTGACAAGTCACAGTGAAATTCTTTGTTTTGCTTACCCAAGGTATGCAAATAGTCGCCACACAAAGGGCGCCGAATAAAGTTACAACGTTTCCCATGCCAGATCCTGCTTTGTTCTTCCCATTCCTCCCCACCCCCCCCCACCCCTCCCCCCCTTCTTCATGGCAGGTACCCCACTCCAGGTCCTCCTTTGTTCCTGGCAGCGTGTCCTCTGGCTCCCATGTGGCTCAACACCACCTTCTCAGGGACAATTAATCATGGACAATCAATGCTGGCCATTCCAGCAATATCTAAATTGCCTAAATAATAGACTTTTTGAGGAAGGACAACAACATATTTATGAAAAGTCTTCTGAAAACCCCAGAGCAAGGAAGTTAGGAAGTTTGATGAAGTATTTCAATGAAAATTGTTATTGTAAAGTATTTTACAAAGGATAATTCAATTAAATTAGCTTGAAAGTTGACAGATTATAGCATTACAGGAACAGTAAGTTACAGTACGTGTAATACTGGGAAGAGACGGCAACTGTTGAAAGTCAGTAATAACCTCAAGCAATAACACATCATAGATGTTCTCGAGAAATGTCCCGAGCACCTAAGGTGATAACCTACTTTTAATCAGAGAAGATTCTTGTTACAAAGTGGCAGCATTTAATTTGGAATATAAGCAGCATTATATTAAATATAGACCACATACTTACTTGTGTGCTGTGGCATCCATTATCTTTCAAGCCAGATGGAACTTTGTCAATTAACTTTACATGAATCCCATCTGTTTTCAAGGGGAGGGTTTAAAACTATACATCTTTTAAATCATTATACATATGTAGTTTCTGATGACATGTTGAGTTAAAAGCCCATTTTTCAAAATGACTGCTGTTCCAAATCAACTTAATTCCAGTAGGCTGTGGTGCATGCAATCCGGCACACTGCTTGGGTACACACTGAAGCCCCCTGGTGTCAATGCATTTATTTTAGTTTAGGGCATGAAAACAGGCCCTTCAGCCCACTGAGACCATGCCGACTATCAATTACCCGTTCATGCAAGAATGTGGGACTCACTCCCACAGCGAGAATGATCCCAGGAATGAGTGGGTTAACATATAACAAGCGTTTGAAGGCACTGGGCTTGTACGCGCTGTAGTTTAGAAGGATTAGGGGGAACCTCATTGAAACTTACCAAATTGTGAAAGGCTTAGATAGATTGAATATGGAGAGGTCTAGGACCAGAGGCTGTAGCAACAGAATTAAAGGGAGCACCATTAGAAAGGAGACGAGGAGGAATTTATTTCCGTGGAGGCCAAGTCAATGGATATTTTAAGGCAGAGATTGATAGTTTCGTGATTAGTAAGGGTGTCTGAGGTCATGGGGAGAAAGCAGGAGAATGGGGTTGAGAGGGTAAGATAGATCAGCCATGATTGACTGACTTGATGGAGACTTGATGGGCCGAATGGCCTAAATTTGCTCCAAGTACTTACAAACTTATTTACAGGGTACATAGCCACATGTACAGAGCTCGGGATTACCATGAGGGAGAGTGAAAATAACTAGATAGATAGATAGATAGATAGATAGATAGATAGATAGATAGATAGATAGATAGATAGATAGATAGATAGATAGATAGAAGATATAGATAGATAGATAAAGATAGAAGATAGATAGATATAGATATCTGCCATGGATTTGCACTTGAGGCTCAGAATTGTTTGTCCATTAACCTAACTAACATGGGGCCACAATATTCATAAAATACTGGCTGAGATAAGGAATCTAAACTAGTGAAATCTGTCTCTAATCCTCATACTCTAGAGGAAAGGACATTGGCACAATAGCAATATTTTTTTCCGGACAGCAAGATTTTTGGTGTAAAAATGTGCTGTTTATAAATCGTCAACAGGGTTATTGTTACCACCAAACCTGAGTCCATCTGTGGAGGATGAAGATATTGTCAATGTGCATCTTAAGCAGTTTTCTACCTGCTAGTGAGGCTGTATGGGAGTTATGCAAGGGAGAAAGTTGAGGCAACTGTGAAGCACATGCCACCCCATGTGAGAATTAGAGCTGATGTTCATTAGTTCTGTTCAGTTTAATTTATTGTCATGTGCACCGAGGTACAGTGAAAAGCTTTTGTTGCGTGCTAACCAGCCAGGGGAAAGACAATACATGATTACAATCTGGCCATTCACAGTGTATAGATACGTGATAAAGGGATAATGTTTTGTTCAAGGTAAAGCCAGTAAAGTCCGATCAAAGATTAACCGAGGGTCCCCAATGAGATAAATACTAGTAGTTATTTACTCTGGTATCGTGAATGACTTCCAAATATGACAGACTTTGGACAATGGGCTCCAAAACCTGCCAAGAGCAAATAAAAATGCTGATGTAGAAGATCTGAAATTAAAACAAAAAACGCTAAAAGTACTCAATAGGTCAGGCAGCATCTGTGGAGACAGAATCTGGAAACACTCTTAACACTCTTGTTAACACTCTTGTCCACTGATACTGACTGTTTCCAGCATTTCCTGTTTCATTTTTTTTGTTTAGTTTAGTTTAGAGATGCAGCATGGAAAATGCAATTCAGCCCACCGAGTCCACACCGACCAACAATCACCCGTACATTATTTATACCCAATAAACTAGGGGCAGGCAGGCAGCACCTGTAGTCAGGATCAAACCCGGATCGCTGGTGCTGCACCACTGTACTGCCCCTAAGCACCGGTAGTCTGGAAACCTGTTGGCAACTATGTTTTGCTCTTTATTCCAACCATCCCCAATCAAACACATACTGAAGGTCCCAAGTGTTAGTATGTTTAGTTCAGTTTAGAGATACAGCATAGAAAAAGGCCCTTTGGTCCGCACCAACAATTTATCACCCGTTCATTCTCATTTGATGTTCCACTCCCTGCACATTCGGGGTAATTTTACAGAGGCAAAATAAGCTACAAAACCAGCACGTGTTAGGGATGTGGGAGGAAACCAGATTATCCAGAGGAAACACATGTAGGCACGGGGAGAACGCGCAAACTCCACACAGACAGCAGCCGATGTAATGATTGAACCCAGTCTCTGGTGGTGCAAGGCAGCAGCTCTAACAACTGCACCACTGTGGTAAGGTAGACCCTCCAATTTCACAGCACCTTAGACCACCTCACAGTCTCAGAGGTTTATCCATGAGGTAGATTTCTTTAAGACACTTCGCACACTCACCATGTACCAACAAAAGCCCTGCCTCTTCCAAAAGACAACAGGCAGGAATACTTTTTCTATCCACTGGGTTCAGGGCATTTCAGAGCTACCACAAGATGTTGTCGAGGCAGAGTTCTGTGCTTCCATCTCACATGTCCCCCTTAACTTTTGTACAGAACATTTACCTGCATCTACCCTGTTCTTCTGTTTCCAAATCTATCTCGATGCACGGAATCTTCCCACCCATCTCCTGCCATACACCCAGCACCCCCAAGCACCATACAAGTCCCAACCTGTTCATTTATTTCTCCGCTCCCATCCCCCCAGCTCCAAAATGTGGCCAGCTAACTCTTCAAGTCTCTGGCTGTCATGGATGTGCCCAAGCCAACTGCATCCTTCATCCTGCGCTGATCTTTCAGAGACAAGATGCAAATGTTTGCTGTCCCTTTTTTCCAGCAGGATGACTCGAGTCACTCCTGAGGTTGCAGCTCTTCTTAGCTTTGAACTTGGTTTCCTGGCATTCCGAAGGCACTTGAGTAACAATGTACCTTCAAGATTCCAGATCAAGTCTACAAAGTAATGTAGCATTTCCCAGTATCTTTGTCTCTCATGGCTCCTCATTAAACAACGTTGAACAATTCCCTCATGATAAATATCAGAGGAAATGTTCCTCTTGTATTCCTGTTAGTGACACTGTAAGACAGTGAATGTACCTATTCTCAGCTCTCCATTAGAAACATAGGAAAGCACTGGGAGAATTTACTGATCTCTGTGTTATTGCTGTCATTACAGAGTGGCAAGGGTTCCTCTCATCTCGTGCACTCACATCTTCATAAGGCCAGTAAAGGGATTTGCTCGGGTTTTGATACATTATATTATTTAATACAGTGGGGAAATATTCTCTTGTCTTCAACAAAATGGTAGAATTACTTTCATCAGAGATCTTTACTAAAAATAGCATTCGAAGAAAATTCTGCCAGGAAAGTTGTGAAGGATTTGTTCTCATGTGCATTTCCATATTTGAAGAATAATTTATTACTGATTAATATTATATTTTGTTCTTTAAACTTTCATTTTATAACATGTTAAGTATCCTAATTTTGCCTATATAAATTTTGTTTGAGGAGAGTATGAAGTATTAATTCCTTCAAGCTCTGTCATAGATAACAGAAACACTTCAAAACTGTGCATGTTCCTTAAAGGAACCGGTTAGTGCATAGATGTGCTAACCTGTGACATCAATAGCATTCATATAGCACCTTTGTCTGAAGGTTCTGAAAGATGAGTTATTATACAAAGGTTGACAGTGAGAACCCGTCTCAGTTTCTTGCACAAAGCAAGACTTTTCCCTGACCAAATGCTTTGTTCACTGCCCGATCCATCTGCTCACCACATTCTGGGAGACATGGACTTGCACCCAACACTGCTGATCTCCTTACCATTTATTCTATATGTCCAAACAGACTTTGACCTCCT
This sequence comes from Okamejei kenojei, assembly GCA_035221665.1. Classification (NCBI taxonomy): domain Eukaryota; kingdom Metazoa; phylum Chordata; class Chondrichthyes; order Rajiformes; family Rajidae; genus Okamejei; species Okamejei kenojei. Next base: position 17,514,527 of record CM069135.1, on the reverse strand, counting down.
GAAGTGCATTACCCCACATTTGTCTGGATAAAATTCAATCTCCCACCATTTATTCAACCTTCCACTGTTGCACTAGTTCCGTGATAACGTTCTTCACCGCCTCATCCTCTGCCAATTTTTGTGTCATCTGTAAAGTTATCAATCATACCCCATAGATTCTCAACCATTTATAAATATAATTCATACATAAATACATTTACACATCTAAAACATACATATGTTTTTTCTGGAGCATCAGAGGCTGAGGGGAGGCCTGATATTTATATATAATTAAAAGTCTCATCTTGACCACTTCCTGTTTGCGTTGATGTTTGATTTTAGAAAAAAAACACTACCACATTCGGCTGTGATTTTTGGCCATCTTACTCACAGTCCTTCTCCGATGATCAGGCCATGAGGATTATTCCCATCAATGAAAAATAAAAGAGATCTTAATGTTTAAAAAATCACCGCGATGAAAGCCACACCCCTTCCGGCCGGGAGGAGGGACTATAAAACCCAGAAGTCAGGACGTGGCTCAGTCACTGCAAGATGGCGAGGGAGAGGCCACGACGCTCAGTCTGAGCTGGGAATCTACACAACACTGAGTTTTATGTGGTTTTATGTGGTCTGGAAACCAGTCCCTTTGGCCCACAACACCCATACTAGCGTTCCAGAAAGCCCCCCGCCCCCCCTCCCCCCCACCCCAACTGGCCAGCAGTATTGGAATTGGTGGAGAGGTGGAATATTGCGTTGGGGGAATAGCCCTCCCGTTTGAAGCTGGCACCCAATGGGTCCCACTTAGTCTAGTAGTAAATAAAATTGTGAGAGGCATTGATGGCTAGACGTCGGAATTTTTTTCCCAAAGATGAGAGGGCATAGCTTTGAGGTGAGAGGGGCAAAATTGAAAGGAGAAGTATTTTACACTCAGAGTGATATATGGCTGGAACGCATTGCCAGAGATGGTGGTAGAGCAGGTACAATAGGGGCATTAAAGATAGGCACATGGATATGCAAGTAATGGGGGGATATGGATCACATACAGGCGAGGAAATTAGTTTAACTTGGTATCATGTTTGGCATGGATATTGTGGGCTTGCACCAGCCTTGAGTCTGAAGAAGGGTCTTGACCCAAAACGTCGCCAATTCTTTCTCTCCAGAGATACTGCCTGCCCCGCTGAGCTACTCCAGCATTTTGTGTCTATCTTCAGTTTAAACCAGCATTTGCAGTTCCTTCCAATACACTGTAACATTCTATGTTCTATGTGCTTTACTTTATCCAGCACTTAATCCTTTCTCATGTAGATGAGCTCCAGAATGTCAGCGCACACATCCATCAGCTTTCCAGCCTCCACATCCTTAACCCTGTAAATCGCTGCATTCTTTTAGGATCGCGCTCGACTGCCTGGCTCGACTCATATCTTACCACCCTCACGTGTAGAAAGGAACTGCTGATGCTGGAATATACATAACACAGGCACTAGGAGTAACACAGCAGGTCAATTTGTGCCGATTACCACCAATATGCCTGAAAGAACTTATAACCTCCTTCGCTACACTTTTGCTTCTAATATACTTAGAAAAGGATTTAGGATTTTCCCTAATCCTACAAGCTAAGATCATTTCATGGTCATGTTTGCTCTCCTAACTTCTTTCCTATTTTTTCTTCTATATCACCGATAAACATCAAATGACTTGTTTGATAACATTTTCCTTTCCCTGACATGCACTTCCTTCTTTTCCTCGATCTAACCTGCGACAAAGTGCAATATTTCTGAGTGTTTTATATCAATTCAATTCACTTCCTGGATATGGTTGGAGAATTTACAAGTTGCAGAGTAATCCTGGATTAGCAGCTCAGTCATTTCTGTGTTCAACTACTGCCATGTTACTGTAGTTTCACTGCAAAACGATGGCAAATAACAAGACATCTGACTGTCAGTTTTCCAGGTTTCCGGTTGGGAACTGCCTCTGAGGGTAATGCAAAGACTCACAGATAATGCAAAGGACTGCACAAAACACATTAAAAGATAGAGTGTATAAGCATCAGTAAGTTTGAATGTTTAGTCACTTTCAATTTAAACTAATGTAAGTAACATGGTAAAGGGGCTGTCCCACTTGGGTGACCTAATCTGCGAGTTTAGAAGAGTTTGCCCTCGACTCAAACTCACAGCATGGTCGACACAAGGTCCAAGGAGGTCCTATGAGGTCACTGGAACTCTCCTTCACACTCGAGGGAAGTTCCCGCATACTAGTGGCCTCAGCTAGATAGCGGAAAATTTTTCAACATGCTGAAAAACTTTCCGCGAGTATAATTTGGTCGACATGGTTCTTTTTGACTCGTAGTGCAGTGGAGTGGGGTCGCTATTTAGTTACAGGCAGTCGAGGGCAGCCGTAGGCAATCTCCTTCACTGACCGGACATTTTGATTGGCTCATTGGAGTTTTCAGGACCAGGGAAAACCGACGTAGGTAAAATGCCCGCTAAACGTTATTAAAAGTTGTCTGACTTCTTAAAAATGTCTCTACTCCTTCTTTCCCCCCCTTCTCTCTCCCTCTTCTCTCCCCTCCTTCTCTCCCCCCCCACCTTCTCTCTCCTTCTCTCCCACTCCCCACCCCACCTCCGCGCTCTCTAAAGGACTTACTGTACACTGTGGCCGCCGTCTTCATCGCTGGTGTAAATTTCAGACAGCGCTCCCCCGCGTTCCCTGGCCCCCGCCTATGCGATGTGTTTGTGCGTGTGTGCGGTCGATCGATCCAGCTCGCGGTTTCAATGTGGACGGCCAATCCAGCTCGAGGTTCTTGAGTGGTCTCGAGCTTGAAGGTCGAAGACACTCTTCTTAACTCGCGGATTAGGACGCCGCAGTGGGACAGCTCCTTAAATGTAAGCCCACTTACAATGTAAGTGTGCCCTTTCTGTACGTTTTACTTAAGCAATCTCTGGGAATTGACAATGACTTTTCCCACAAGAGGTAATTGATAAGTTCAATGTTTGGATCCCCAGACAATGCCACAGATGAGATTGGAGGTACTTGATGGCATAGAACTTGTTGATAGTTTGGGAAATGGTGCATCTCCTCCCCAATTTATGCTGGGCTTCAGCGTACACCTGATAAATGAGCTCAGCGTAATTCTGGTGAATGAACACAGATTGCAGAGAACAATTATGAGGTTGCTCCCAGGACTTGGACTTGAACTGGAGGGAGAGGTTTGGCAAGCTGGGACTTTATCCTTGGAGCACATGAGGATCAGGGGTGATCTTATAGAGGTATATAAGTTAATGAGGGGAATATATAGGGTAAATTGCACAGTCTTTTGCCCACAGTATGGCTAATCAAGAACCCCAACTCCATTATGAGGTCTCCTGGGGTAGGGATTCCCACAAGCCCCTGTTGAAGTTGCACTTCTTTGAGGAAGCTTTGTGACCATTCTCACCTCTTTTCCTTTCTCTGCCTGGTGACCACTTCCCGTGAAAGAGTTCAGAGTGACATTGGTAAGGCATAGATTTAGAAGAATTGTATTAAAGCCCTGTCCCACTGTACGAGTTCATTTAACAGCTCTCCCGAGTTTAAAAAAAATCAAACTCGTGGAAGCACGTAGAATGTACGTAGTGGGTACGTCGGAGCTTGGGAACGTCTCTTATCAGCTCGTAACGCTAACGGCTGGTACTCGGGAAACGTGGTAAGCTCGGGAAGACTCGTGAAGATTTGTCAACATGTTGAAAAATGTCCACGAAAGCCCCGATTACCTATGAGCGACCATTACCGTAATTCTCCAAGTTCGAATCAGGGCAAACTCGGGAGAACTCTTGAATGAACTCGTACAGTGGGACAGGGCTTTTAGGATTAATCGAGTTAATGATGAACAGAAGCTGCATATGTCACCCCTGCAGCAGAAAAGTTCAAGGGATAATTGTATTGCAGTGAATGGTATCATTAAAGATTTGAATGAGTAATTTGATAGCCATGATTTCTTGTTCAAAGGCAAGTTTTGAACAAGGAGGCATGATGCTGGAATGAAAGTGGAAATGTCTCTTCCTCAAAATGCTAGTGAATGTTAAATGTTAATGTTAACAATTTTAAACTGAGGCTGATTGATTTTTGTCAGCATGTGGGCGAAAGGATATTGAAGACTTGGACAGTTAAATAGATACATAACAAAGCAAAGAAAAACTTCAGGTGCAGGAAATCTGAAATAAAAACTGAGAATGCTGGAAATATTCAGCAGGTCAAGCAGCATCAAAATGAAAAGTAATTGATGTGAAATGTTAACTCTGTTTTTCTTTGAACAGGAATGTCTGGCCAGCAGCGTATCTCCAGCATTCTTGGTTTTTATTCCAGATTTGCTGCACCTGACGTTTTTTTGCTTTTTGCCAGCAGTCTATTTAACCGCTGCTGTTCTTGGTGTGGCAATTACTAATGTCCGAGATCTCTACCTCAGTATAACTTAGTGAAAAAGTCCAAATGATGAGGCATTAGCCTTGATCATCGGCAAGAGGCCTGACTGTGCAGTTAGTGTCGGAAGGAACTGCAGATGCTGGTTAAAACCGAAGAGAGACACAAAATGCTGAAGTAACTCAATGAGACAGGCAGCATCTCTGGAGAGAAGGAATGGGTGACGTTTCAGTTTGAGACCCTTCGGGTCGGGTCAGAATAGAGTCAGGGAAAAGGGAAACTAGAGATATTGATGGTGAAGTAGAGGGATATAGAACAAATGAATGAAAGATATGCAATAAAGTGCTGATGATAAAGGAAGCAGGCCATTGTGAGCTATTTACTGGATGAGAACAAGATGCCTGTGTGATTCGGTTGGGGGAGGGATGGAGAGAGAGGGGATGGAGTGGTTACTTGAAGCTGACCAAGCAAAATATGAGATGTTGTTCCTCCAATTTGACTTTAGCCTCACTCTGACAATGGAGGCGGCCTAGGAAAGAAAGGTTGGTGTGTGAATGGGAAGGGGAATTAAAGTGTTTGGCAATCAGGAGATCAGGTAGGTACCGGCAGACTGAACTTTGATCGTCATGGAAATGAAGAACCATAGGAAATGGGAGTAGGAGAAAGCCATTCAGCCCATATTGTCTTCTCTGACATTGAAGGCAATCATAACCATATAACCATATAACAATTACAGCACGGAAACGGGCCCTCTCGGCCCTTCCAGTCCGTGCCGACCATTTGTTTTCCCCTAGTCCCATCTACCTGCAAATCATAGCGAATCATTGGTCTAATTTCTTAACTTAAAACTCCTCTGCCCGATCTTTGAAGTTTCAAGTACGTGGTTCCATAATGTTTATTCAAAAGATGAGTAAGAAATAATGACAACTTTTTCCTTGAGTGTAATCATTCCATGAAAGTATTATTTTCATTCAACATGATGTTCCATATTTGGCTAAAACACCTTCCTTAAGATCCTTTGTCATTGTCTCAGTACCTCTCAGCAGAGATTTCATCAGGGCTTCCTTCTTTGGAGGAAGGGGGACCTCCTTCCTAACGGACCACCCCTTCATTGGGACTGCACACTCCTGGAACAGGTTACATTATCTCCTGGACCACCCATATTGAAGCAATGACAAAAAAAGCAAACCAACATCCTTAGAAGACTTAGGAAGTTCAGCATGTCCCCAACAATTCTTATCAACTTCTACAGATGCACCATAGAAAGCATTTTATCAGGATGTATCACAACTTGGTTTGGGAACAGCTTCTTCCAAGACTGCAAGGAATTGCAGCAACTTGTGGACACAGCCCAGACCATTGACTCCATTTATACCTCATGCTGCCTCGGCAAGGCCAGCAGCATAATGAAGGACAAGTCACACCCTGGCCACTCCCTCTTCTCACCTCCCCCGTTGGACAGAAGGTATAGAAGTGTGAAAACTAACACCACCAGATCCAGGAACAGTTTCTTCTCAGTTGTTATCAGGCAACTGATTAATCCTCCCACAACTAGAGAGCAGTCCTGAACTACTACCTACCTTGTTGGTGAACCTTGGACGATCTTTGATCGGACATTTCTGGCTTCGACATGCACTACACGTTATCATGTATCGATACACTATAAATGGCTTGATTGTAATCATGTTTTGTCTTTACGTTGACTGATTAGCATATGACAAGAGTTTTTCACTGTGCCTCGGTACACGTGACCGTAAACTAAACTGATATGGAACTGAACTGATTATCTCATCTGCCTTAGCAGAGGGCTCCCTCTTCAGTGAGCATCTCATGTCTCAGCTGGATTCACCGCTCCAACAGTGGGACTCTATCCGTGCAGAGCCTCCCTTCATTAAAACAATTCCCTCTGGACAGCTTGAAGATATAAATCCATCATACCAGCTGGCAGTTAAAAGCATTCCGTGATCTCGGCAGTCATAGAATACAAATTCTTTGCCCCACTTACAGTACTACCTCAGTTAGAAGAATTAGGAAAATGTGTTTACTATGTTGAGGCTTCAACCTTAAGTGCATTTTCGACCACCCCGGGCGGCGGAGCTAAACCGGCCCGTTCGCGGAGCTCGGTTGAACCGCGGGACTGACTTACTTACCATCACCCGCTGGGGTCACAACATCTGAAGCCTGGATCGCCTCGGCGCAGAGGGAAACAAAGAGGGAAGAGACAGAGACTTTAAGACTTTGCCTTCCATCACAGTGAGGAGGTGTTTGGTGAACTCACTGTGGTGGATGTTAAATTTGTGTTTATTGTGTGTTCTGTCATTTAAAAACATATATATTTGTATGACTGCAGGGGAATGAAAGTTAGTTCAGACCGTAAGGTCTGAATGACAAACAAAATAATCTAATCTAAAAGAATCTAAAGAATCTAATCTAATTTTCAAGCTTAACGTTCTTTAAAATGTTTTAAATAATGTTTGAATATTGTCTTTTTCCCTCATGGATTTCTGCTGCTAAGAATCCCACTATGTGACTGGGTGGGAAGTAACTGCAGATGCTGGTTTACACTGAAGATAGACACAAAATGCTGTTGTAATTCAACGGGTTGGGTAGCATCCATTGGGATTGGGTGGAGAAAAGGAATAGTTACGTTTCGGGTCATGACTTCTTCAGATTGCTCAGTCTCGACCCGAAACGTTACCTACTCCTTTTCTCCAGAGAAGCTGCTTGACCCAATGTGACTGGGTGTTCATCCCAATGGAACTTTTGCTGCTCCGTGCCAAGGATCCCTTTGTAGTGATGCACGCACGGCAGCGACAGGAGTAACAACATTGATTGCTGGGTCACTCTGAGCTATCTCTTTCAAGACTATCTTTCCATTGAGTTGCAGAGTTCACAAACATTGTTTCCCTTTCATTGCAGACTTTGGACCAATCAGATTGACTGACAAAAAAAACACTGACTATCAATTGCGTAGGAAGGAACTGCAGATGCTGGTTTAAACCGATGATAGACACAAAATGCTGGAGTAACTCAGCGAGACAGGCAGCATCTCTGGAGAGAAAGAATGGGTGACGTTTTAGGTCTAGACCCTTCTTCAGACCCACTGACTATAAATTCACTCCAGTTGCAGCTGGATAGGTTTTACAATAGACAATAAACAATAGACAATAGGTGCATGAGTAGGCCATTTGGCTATTCGAGCCAGCACCGCTATTCAATGTGATCATGGCTGATCATTCCCAATCAGTACCCCGTTCCTGCCTTCGCCCCATATCCCATGACTCCGCTATTTTTAAGAGCCCTATCTTGCTCTCTCTTGAAAGCATCCAGAGAACCTACCTCCACCGCCCTCTGAGGCAGAGAATTCCACAGACTCACCACTCTCTGTGAGAAAAAGTGTTTCCTCGTCTCCGTTCTAAATGGCTTACTCCTTATTCTTAAAATGTGGCCCCTGGTTCTGGACTCCTCTAACATCAGGAACATTTTTCCTGCCTCTAGTACAGTGGCTTGCAAAAGTATTCATACCCTTGAACCTTTCCACATTTTGTCACATTACAACCACAAACATAAATGTATTTTATTGGGATTTTATGTGATAGACCAACACAAAGTGGCACATAATTGTGAAGTGGAAGGAAAATGATACATGGTTTTCAAATTTTATTACAAATAAAAAACTGAACAGTGTAGCGTGCAAAAGTATTCAGCCCCCCTGTGTTAATACTTTGTAGAACCACCTTTCGCTGCAATTACAGCTGCAAGTCTTTTGGGGTATGTTACTACCAGCTTTGCACATCTAGCAACTGAAATGTATGCCCATTCTTTGTTGCAAAATAGCTCAAGCTCAGTCAGATTGGATGGAGAGCGTCTGTGAATAGCAATTTTCAAGTCTTGCCAGAGATTCTCAATTGGATTTGGGTCTGGACTTTGACTGGGCCATTCTAACACATGAATATGCTTTGATCTAAACTATTGCATTGTAGCTCTGGTTGTATGTTTAGGGTCGTTGTCCTGCTGGAAGGTGAACCTCTGCCCCAGCCTCAAGTCTTTCGCAGACTCTAACAGGTTTTCTTCCAAGATTGCCCTGTATTTGGCTCCATCCATCTTCCCATCAACTCTGACCAGCTTCCCTGTCCCTGCTGAAGAAAAGCATCGCCGCAGTAAGATGCTGCCACCACCATGTTTCACAGTGGGGATGGTGTGTTCAGGGTGATGTGCAGTGTTAGTTTTCTGCCACACATAGCATTTTGCATTTAGGCCAAAAACTTCAATTTTGGTCTCATCAGACCAGAGCACCTTCCTCCCCATGTTTGCTGTTTCCCCCACATGGCTTGTGGCAAACTGCAAATGGGACTTCTTATGGCTTTATTTCAACAATGGCTTTCTTCTTGCCACTCTTCCATAAAAGCCCGATTTGTGGAGTGTACGACTAATAGTTGTCCTGTGGACAGATTCTCCCACCTGAGCTGTGGATCTCTGCAGCTCCTCCAGAGTTACCATCGGCCTCTTGGCTGCTTCTCTGATCAATGCTCTCCTTGTCCGGCCTGTCAGTTTAGGTGGACGGCCATGTCTTGGTAAGTTTGCAGTTGTGCCATACACTTTCCATTTCCGGATAATTGATTGAACAGTGCTCCGTGAGATGTTCAAAGCTTGGGATATTTTTTTATAACCTAACCCTGCTTTAAACATCTCCACAACTTTATCCCTGACCTATCTGGTGTGTTCCTTGGGCTTCACGATGCCCAAGGAACATTGTTTGTTCACTACTGTTATCTAACAAACCTCTAAGACCGTCACAGAACAGCTGTATTTATACTGAGATTAGATTACACATAAGTGGATTCTATTTACTAATTAGGTAACTTCTGAAGGCAATTGGTTGCACTGGATTTTTTTAGGGGTATCCGAATAAAGGGGGCTGAATACTTTTGCATGCCACACTTTTCAGTTTTTTTATTTAGAAAAAAAATTAAAAACCATGTATCATTTTCCTTCCACTTCACAATTATGCGCCACTTTGTGTTGGTCTATCACATAAAATCCCAATAAAAAACATTTACGTTTGTGGTTGTAACATGACAAAATATGGAAAAGTTCAAGGGGTATGAATACTTTTGCAAGCCACTGTATGTCCAAACCCTTAACAATCTTATATGATTTAGTTCTTACATCTATAATAACACAGAAATAAGTCATTCAGCCCAGCATGCCCATGCAGGTTATCAATGGAGCAATCCCATTAGTTTCATTCCCCTACTTTCCCTAAACCATGCAGTTTATTAGTAAGATTAAATGAGAACAGTTTGAAGTTTGATCTTTATTTTATGAGGAGTTACGATGAGAGATTACGTGAAGAACCTGTCTGCCCCGCATGTGCGTCACCCTTCAAAACAGCGGTTCGGAGTCACAGACAGAAAATCATTGACCTGAGAATAGTAGGATCGAAGAAACTAGAAACTACCAGCTGATTTTATGAGGAGGGTTTGGGAGCGGAGGGCACGTAATCCCTCATCGTAACTCCTCATAAAATAAAGATCAAACTTCAAACTTGTAAGTTCTCGTTTAATCTTACTATTTTACTTCGTAGTCACGTGAGTGACTATGTGAAGATTGTAAAGCTCTGTGACTCCATGCCGTGGAACGAATCCATGCATCACACACTGTAGAGTTGACCAGGAAGAGTGGACAATACTGTTCAGTAATGACATAATGAACAAATTGACAATTGAATGTGTAATTAAACAATAACAATAACAGTTCCCTCTCTACCCGAGAGGGCTATTAATGCAAACACGCTCGTTCCGGCTAAAGGTTTGTTATAAAACGTCTGAAACGTGCGTGCTGAGGACCATCCTGCAGCTGATAAAATCTGGTCTAGCGGGACGTCCATGACCCTCGCTGCGGACATAGCTGCAGCCCTGGTGGAATGAGATTTAAACATTTTAGTATCAACCCCAGCATCTGTTAGAACTTGTTTTAGCCACCTGGAAATGGTCTGAGTTGAGACCTTCTTATGTGGTTTCTTGTGGCTGATCAGTAATGCTAACTCAGACCCCGTAAGCCCCTTGGTGACGCTAATGTATTGCCTGAGGTGAGCAACTACACATAAATTGGGATCCATAGGATATGCCATGAACTGTAATTTCAACCCCGAGGTACCTGGTCTACTCTGTTTTATAGGGTTGTACACAAAAAAGGTGAAACCACCAGCAGAGGTGAGCATCCTGTTCAGTAGTAGCTTTTGCAAGGACTGGACTCTTTGAGCAGACACTAATGCCATGAGCATAGCCACCTTTTGTGTGATTCGGAGTAGAGACAGGGAGATTGGTGGAGACCATGACCGAGGTAAAGTTAAAACCACCCCTACATCCCAAATTTCAGAATATCTGGGCCTAGGAGGGTTTGAATTGAAGACTCCCCTCATGAATCCTGACACTAAAGGGTGAGACCCCACTGATTGGTGTTCTGAAATTGGCAGCAGGTAAGACGACAGCGCACTTCTGGCACAATTTAGAGCACTGTAGTTTAATTTGTCATCGAAATGCAACTTCGAGAGGAACTCCAGAACATTAGTAATGTGCACTGCCTCATACAAAATGTCGGACTGTGCACAGAACCATTTCCTAATGTATGAGGCATATTGTTTTTGAGTACTGCTTCTCCAGGCTGCAGTTAGCACATCCACCGTATGATCAGCTAGTCCCAGTCCAAGGAAAGGTCTTCTTAAAACCTGCAAATCAATAAATTGAGCCGATCATGCAGAGGATGCACTTCACCAGAAACCGGGTTTGTTAACAGAGACCTGCATTTAGGAACCTTCCACACAGGTTCTAAAACCATGCTCAGAATCAGCTCATGGCTGAGTCGGCCAGTCAGGGACAACCAGAATGCCGGAGGCAGAGTCCTGCTGAATTTTTTGCAGAGAGCGACTGACAAGGCAAAATGGGGGTAATGCATAGAAAAACATTGCACCCCAATGTAGTGAGAACGCGTCTACCGCTACTGCCCCTGGGTCGGGTTCCCATGCAACATACTTCGGTAATTGATGATTTAATCTTGAAGCGAACAAATCCATATCTGGTGTTCCATACCTAGAAACAATATCCTTAAACACACTGTGATTCAACACCCATTCTGTGTTGTCATTGAATTTACGTGACCTGGTGTCCACCACCGTATTGAATCTACCAGGGAGGTAGATAGATGAAACCCAAATATTTTGAATGATGCACCAGTTCCAAATGAGGCATGCCAATTTATCACAGGATACTGACTTGATACCATCCATGTGATTTATGTATGCCACGGCTGTGGTGTTACCTATCTGTAATTGAACATGCACGTGGTGCATGTGCGCACAATAAGCTTTCAAACCATAAAGGGCTGCGAGCAATTCCAAATAGTTAACAGCATGCAACTGCAGAAAAGATATCTCATGCATGTTCCATCTGCCACCGCAGCTAGAAACGGTGTCAGTGGCGTCCCACCCCAGAGCACTGCCATTGGTCTGTAAAACAACATAAGAGCTTTCAATTCAAATATTGCCAGAACAATGGACAATATTGGCTTTCCACCACTGTAGTTCATCAATGGCTTTGGCCGGTAATTGCATAGCTCTGTCAAAGTGCCGAAATTATCTTTGTAATTGCTGATAGTGCAAAGGCCCATGTTGGGCTGCTGGAAATGCAGCCACCAATTTTCCAATCAAGTTTGCCACTTGCCGAATTGAAGGCAGCTGCTGTGTGATAAAATGATTGCAGGTTTCTAATCACTTCAATCTCTTGCCCTCGGGCTAAGTGACTGACAGATGATTGGAGTTAATAGTAAATCCCAAATAATCCATAATGCCAGATCAAAGTCAAAGTATCCTTTATTGTCATTCAGACCTTTCGGTCTGAACGAAATTTCATTGCCTTCCAGTCATAAATATAATAAAAAACAAAACACACAATAAACACATATTTAACATCCACCACAGTGAGTTTACCAGGCACCTCCTCACTGTGATGGAAGGCAAAAGTCTTAAAGCCTTTGTCTTCTTCCCTCCTTGTTCTCCTGCGCTGAGGTGATCCAGGCCTCCGATGTTGTTGTCAACTAGGCCCGCGGCTGAGCCTCCGAAGCCAGGCTGCCACCACCGCCGTCGCCGGAATGCTGGAACCCCACCACAGCTCTGAAGCCGGGTCCGCTGCCAGAACGCTGGAATGCCACACCCACAGCTCTGAAGCCGGGTCGCCGCTGGAGTCAACCTGGATTTTACTGGGTGAATTAGGAACCCCAACTGCTCAAACACAAGTTTAGTGGCTGAGACCTCTGAAATAGCCAATTCCATAGTTTTTCCTATAATGAGGATATCGTCCAAATAAGCCATTACTATGTGTTTCTGTGCTCGTAATAGAGCAAGAACAGTTTTCAATATTTTTGTCAATAACCTGGGAACTGAGGTTAACCCATGCGGCAATGCTCTAAACTGCCATAGCTGCCCCATCCATTTAAATGTCAAGTATTTTCTGCGATCCTTGTGAACAGGTACAGAAATAAGAAGCATCTTTAAGATCAATGCATGCCATGTAACATCCCCTGGAAATTAATTGTTTGGCAGTCACAAAACTTTCCATTTTGAAATGTTTGTACTGCACAAAGGTGTTAAGTTGGGTTAGTTGCAAAATGATGCGGTACCCCCCATCCTTCTTTTCCCTAGTGAAAATATTGTATACAAATTCATGAGATTCATGACTGTTTTTTTCAATCACTCTTTTAGCACTTAATGTTTCAATTTCAGCCTGAACTTCCAAACCATCCTGTTTTGAACGAGCAAAGGTACGGTTTGGAGCATGCTGCATGGGTGGCAGAGAGCCCGTAAATTGAATTTTGAACCCGTCTTTGCTGCGCAGTATGAACAAGTCAGAAGTTATCCACCGCCACTCATGCAAAAAGAAACGTAACCTACCACCAACATGCAATGAACCCACACCCGGTATTTTACATTGAGACCCAGACCCACCTACCTCCGTGTTAGTTGGTGAATTCTGGATATTTATTTCCTTTCCCAATGTTTGGGGACTTGAGGTGCTGTTGTGCGCCAGCTGCGCCTCTTGGCTGTCGGCTGGTTTGGGCCATGTCCTAAAAAAGACTTCCGGCCGGTTCTTCGGGTTTTCGAGCTGGAGGTGGTCTCCGCAGCTGGTCTTGTGCTGGTCGAGGCATAGAGGTGATGGCGTCGAAACGATGATTGTCTGTTTGGTGGTGGAGCCCGAAGTAGCCCCACAGCCTTCGACTCTTCGTCTGTCTTTCACCTGCCTGGACAGGTCTTCTACAAAACAGTAATTTGGGCGGCTGCACATTACTGGCCTTACACAACCCCGCAAACTTGGGGTTGAGAACAGGACGAATGGCGTTCTTGCGAAAGCAATTGATTTCGAATTTTGCATTGCACAACAGTGCCATTGCGTCCCGTTGAGCCTCCGATAATGTGCAGCCGTCCACCGACGTGGCGAATGTTGTCAGGTTTTAAATTCTTTGCAGCTTGACCACTTGGTGCAGAGCTGCATTATGTATCCTCATCTGAGGATGGGAGTATAGACCACCAGTCCTGGGCAGAGGACCGCTCGGTGCGAGACCCGCGAGAAGCGGAGGTGTCAACCATGGTCTCCAGATTTGCGGTGCCGTCACCGGATTGACCACTTGGGTCTTAATGCCGCCCCCAATGTAGCTCCAGATGGAACTGTTCACCACCGGTACCTTGAGGGAAGCACAGTTGCTGGGAGCGTGGTACCTCATGGCTGTCTCCATCATGACTTGTTCCTGAAGTTGGTGGGAAGCGAGGTAATTAATGTGATATGACTCCCGACCAAGGAGCACATCATGTTGGAGCATCTTCTCCATAAGATGCTCCATGCGGGCAAGACGTCCGCCGACGCTTCCTGCTCGAGGAGGCGAACCCTCCCAGCCATGCAGTCGCAGAGAGATTGTGACTGTTCCACACAAATGGCATCCAAGATCAAGATTGAACCTGTCTGTGCCCCTGGAGCTGGGAAGCAATAGCATCAACAATTTACTAACTTTGAGTTTAGTTGATTTTATTTTAATAAAGGAATGTGGCTACAGTAGGATCCTGTCACTTTAAACAGTGGAATGAGTTTTGCAGAAGCTAATAGTATTGTTAGACTTCTTGCTACATGTTCATTACAGCCTGACAATGGACAATATCTAATGACACACACCTTCAGAGTCCGTGCCTTGTTTCACACCCCAAGTGAAAATGTTGTGGAAGAATTATAGCCCCTGTCTCTGCGTGACTGAAACCCAGTACTCTATTGTGACTGTCAGTGTCAGAGAATGCAATTACTGCTCCAGCGACATGTCAGTGTGCAACAAATATTTTTGTAAAGTGTAGCAGAGATCTGGCTATGGGGAATTGGCATGGTTAATGTCTAGAAGCAAGGAAATGCAGATGCTGGTTTACATAAAAAGCCCCAAAGTGCTCGAGCAACTGAGCGGGTCAGGCAGTATTTCTGGAGAGCATGGATAGGTGATGTTTCGGGTGGGGACCCTTCTTCAGAATGATTGCGGGGGGTGCGGGGGGGGGGGGGGGGCGAGGAGGAGATGAGGGGCAGGAAGAAGAAGCCTAGCCTAATAGGTGGATACAGGTGAGGGGGGTTTTGAGTAGAAGATTGTTGGTCAAAAGCCAGAGATGAAAAGACAGAAGATGTGAAGAAAAGGTTTGATGAGTTCCTAATTGTGTAACTAAGATGTGTTTTACAAAGGATGAGTAAAGGGTGGGGCTGGGGGTAGGGGGGTGGGACTTGGTGAGGCACAAATAATGATTTAAGTTTCACTCAATGCAAAGCCAGTTCATCCTTTCAGAGGCTTGCAATTAGTTTTTCTTCTCATTTATTTTCTTGCCTTTCTTAATGCTTTTAATTAATATTGACGTATCGACTTCATTAAAGGCAAATTTACAGTACAAGTAAAATTTTTGAAGGAATGAACGTGACAGCTGTCCTCGGTTAGTTCCTCCCATGTGAAAACCAATTAAGCTGCAATTAATTTTGAGTTAATCCAGAATTAACGGGTCCACAAACTGTCTATGGGTGCTTTGCATATGAGAAGCATGCAGTCGGTAAGACTGGTTGATATTTTAAGATTTTAAACTGAGAATTTTAACTGCTTCTGATCTTTGCTCATTGAAGTAATAATCATTTCAATGAAACCAGGTACAAAATAAAACTGGAACCCACCCGCTTCTGCTAATGTATGTAAAACTGGAACTCACCCTCTTCTGCATGGTATTAACAATTACAATTAATCTGGGCTCTTTGGCTATATACTGGCAATGCATTTCTTCATGTCTCACAAGTGTTTTAAACCTTTTGCTATCCATTATGTTCCTCCATTTCCAGCGACCTGGTAGCCAAATACCCCTTTTTACATGCAAGGACACTCTCCACGTGTTAACACGGGATGTCGTGGGGGAAATCAGAAATCCACCTCTGTTGCTCTAAAACACCCTCGGGTCTCCTGTCAAATCTCCTCTGTTACAGGCTGTCCCTTATGATTTTTCCACTTCCTGTTTCTATTATGTGGCTGTTCCAAGGAAAGGAAAAGCTGGCAGAGGCCATTCAGTCCCACTGATCTGCCCCACCATCCACAGACAAGATAGTAACAGGCGAATAGGTGACAGGGGTCTGAAGAAGTGTCTCGACCTGAAACGTCACCAATTCCTTCCCATCAGAGATGCTGCTGAGTTTTTGTCTCAGCTCTGACAGATATTTATGGCCTCCGGTGTCTGGTGTGAAGCTGAGCCAAAGGATTAACATCTCAGCAGAGAACGACACAAAGTGCTGAAGTAACTTAATGGGTCAGGCAGAATCTCTGGATAATATGGAGAGGCGACAATTTGGGTCAGGACCCTTCTTCAGACTATCCATATTCTCCAGCGATGTTGCCTGAGCTGCTGAGTTACTGTTTTTTTTTGTAAACCAGCATCTGCGACTGCAAGTTTCACCATTTCAGCTGATCTCTGCTGCCCATGTCATAGCTCCTTTCACATTCTTCCTTTTAATTCCACCGTGGTTAATCTTTATGTCCTCACCCTACCCTATCTGTAACTCTGTCCATATGTGCCTGTACTGCCAATTTAGTTTTTTGATACCCTATGCCTATGCAAATACTTTAATATGATAGAAACACGAACCTCACTGATTCATATTAAAGAATTTCTCCTAATTAGTTAGCAATATAATTGAATCATATTTAGCAGGCAGGCAAATTAACTGCTCATTTTATTTCCACCAGGGCACAATATGAATGAATTATGATACAGTACTAGACCAGACCTGAACTCAATGGTTCACAATGAGGGGTTGATAGCTAGTAGGTTAATCTAAAATTTTCAGTATCCTTAGTTATTTGTTTCACAATTATCATTATGACAATTAATTTTACATAACAAACTCTAATTAGCTATTATATTGCAAAGTAATTAAGGTGACACTTTTGCACAAAGCAAATGTGCCTATCATGTCTGTCAGCTATCACTTGAGAATATTTACAGGTGCAATAGTCAGTGGCAGTACTTACCACCGATCCATCTTTTGGAGAATTCTATCTGCAGTTTGTTCTTCCTGTCTAAGAGTTCTTCTTAATCTGGCATTAAACTAATTAGTGTAGGGACAAACTGGAGATGCTGGTTTAAATCCAAGATATACACAAAAAGCTGGAGTAACTCAGCGGGTCAGACAGCATCTCTGGAGAAAAAGAATAGGTGACGTTTTGGGTCGAGACCTTCTTCAGTCTGAAGAATGGTCTCGACACGAAACGTCACCTATACTTAAACTAATTAGTCTACAGTTAGGGTAGACAAAAATGCTGGAGAAACTCAGTGGGTGAGGCAGCATCTATGGAGCGAAGGAAATAGGCAATGTTTCGGGTCGAAACCCTTCTTCAGACTGATGTGAGGTTGGGGGGGGGAGGAAAGAAGAAAGGAAGAGGTGGAGCCAGTGTGCTGAGGGAGAGCTGAGAAGGGGAGGAGAAGGAGAAAGTAGGGACTACCTGAAATTAGAGAAGTCAATGTGCAAACTGCCCAAGCTAAATATGAGGTGCTGCTCCTCCAATTTACGGTGGTCCATTCTCTGGCCATGGAGGAGGCCCAGGACAGAAAGGTCGGATTCGGAATGGGGAGTTGAAGTGCTGAGCCACCGGGAGATCAGGTTGGTTATTGCAAACCGAGCAGAGGTGTTCGACGAAGCGATCGCCAAGCCTACGCTTGGTCTCACCGATGTAGAGCAGCTGACACCTAGAGCAGCGGATGCAATAGATGAGTTTGGAGGAGGTGCAGGTGAACCTCTGCACACCTGGAAAGACTGCTTGGGTCCTTGTATGGAGTCAAGGGGGGAGGTAAAGCGACAAGTGTAGCATTTCTTGCTGTTGCAAGGGAAAGTGCCCGGAGAGGGGGTGGTTCGGGTGGGAAGGGACGAATTGACCAGGGAGTTCTGGAGGGAGCGGTCTCTGCGGAAAGCAGACTGGGGAGGAGATGGGAAGGCGTGGCAAGTGGTGGGATCACATTGGAGGTGGTGAAAATGTCGGAGGATTATTTGTTGTATGTGATGGCTGGTAGAGTGGAAGGTGAGGACAAGGGGGACTCGGCCCTTGTTGCGAGTGGGGGGGATGGGGAGTGAGAGCAGAGTCACGGGGTATAGAAGAAACCCTGGTGTGAGCCTCATCTATAGTAGAAGAGGGGAAACCCCGTTCCCTGAAGAATGAGGACATCTCCGATGCCCTGGTTTGGAACACTTCATCCTGGGTGCAGATGCGGCGTAGATGGAGGAATTGGGAGTAGGGGATGGAGTCCTTACAGGAAGCTGGGTGGGAAGAAGTGTAGTCCAGATAGCCTAGATAGTCTACAGTTACCCATTTTTTGCTCCAAGTGTAAAGAAGTTACATCGACTTGTCTTGCACCCTATGGAATAATCTGAATGTTTAAGGAGGACTATTTTGGACAGATCCTTAATCTTTTAATCTGTGACTCCTTTCAGCAAATGCTGGGGAACGTGACTCAGCATTGGTACCCAATTTCTGTCCCAAAATATTTTTTTACAAATAGGTATTTTTCTAGCTTTCTTGACTAGTAAGATCAAAAGGTACTCCACCTGTGCTCCACCAGTAAGATCATAAGATCTTAAGTGATAAGAGCAGAATTAGGCCATTCGACCCATCAAGGCTACTCTGCCATATAATCATGGTTGATCTATTTCTCCCTCCTAACCCCATTCTCATGCCTTCCCATAACCCCTGACACATGTACTAATCAAGAATCTCTCTATCTTTGCCTCTGACAGTCTCCACAATCTTATGTGGCAAAGAATTCCACAGATTCACCACCCTCTGACTGAAGACATTCCTCCTCATCTCCTTCCTAAAGGAATGCCCCTTTAATTCTGAGGTTATGACCTCCAGTCCTAGACTCTCACACTATTGGAAACATCCTCTCCACATCCACTTTATCCAATCCTTTCATTATTCGGTACATTTCAATGAGATCTCCCCTCATTCTTCTAAACTCCAGCAATCTCCCTATGGAATTTGTCCATTCTCCGTGTGACCGCATGGGGTTCCTCCGGGTATTCCGGTTTCCTCCCACATTCCAAAGACGTAGAGGCTTGCAGGTTAATTGGTTTCTGAAAATTGTAAATTGCCTCTAGTGTGTGGGATAGAACTCGTGTGTGGAATGATCGCTGGTTGGCATGGACTCATTGGGCCGACGCGCCCGTTTCCACGCTCTAACTCTAAAGTGAAGGCTAAAATTCTTCACCCATGTCTAATTTTCCACAGCAGAACACAAATGGTTCCACATTCCCTTTTATTTTTCCTATTTAAGAACGTATGAAAAACTTCACCATTTCCTCACCTACTATTCATTGTTTATTTTCTGCTTGCCTTGCAAGCTACCTTTCACCCCCCACCCACCCCCTCACCCACACTACTCCTTTTATAATCCTCAGGATTTAAAATTCTATAGCTTCCATTTTATCACAGGGCTGCCTTTGCAGCTTCCTTTTCTTTGTAGACTCTTTTTGTAACTATCGACCTTTAATGCTTTTAGTTTTTAATCCTATTACTTTCTACTGTATATATCACTTATTCACACTTTTCCCATTTCAGATGTTGAATACCTGTTTGATAAAAATAGCTCACATTGATGTCCCTCCAATATCTGCTTATATTTTCACATTCAACCTCATTATTTTATGACAGTTTTCCGGTTTAAACGACACTGGAAAGGTATAGCAAAGATCCTTCTACAAAGTGGTAGACGGCCTTGAAAGTGGGCTGGACCACATGACCGCAATAGCATTAGAGATGTTTGAATCGAAGTTGGACACAAAATGCTGGAGTAACTCAGCGGCAGCATCTCTGGAGAAAAGGAATGGGTGATGTTTCGGGTCAAGACCCTTCTTCTGACTGACACAGAGCTGTTTCCTTCACAGAGATGTTTGAACGGTGAACTGAGGAACCAGTGCAAGATAATGACACCCACTCACTCTGCAATGAACCCTTGCAGGCGTTCAATGGACTTGATCCTTCCGCAGTGGAATTAATCAGACAAAATCATCAGTTAGTGGTCTGTCAAATGCACAAAGCTCACAAAGGAGAACGGCAGTGGTGCTCACAGGTGGAGATAAGTAAAATATTGATCATCCTTACTGTGTTTAAATGTTGTTTGGGGAGTTTGACTGCTGATAGTAAATTGAAGTACTAATTCAATTCAATTCAAATTTAGTCATTGCACAGATACAAGTATGGGTACAATGAAATGCAGTTTAGTGTCAGTACGTAGTGATAGCAATGTTTAGATAAATACAGATAAATAAATACAGATGTGGGAATCTATCGGCGGGACTCTGAGTTCAGCAGTGCGATGGTGTTATTGTAGAAGCTACTCCTCATCCTGCTGGTGCGGGACCTGAGGCTCCTGTACCGCCTCCCCGATGGTAGGAGGGCAAACAGTCCATGGTTAGGGTGGGAGGGGTCCTTGATGATCTTCCCAGCCCGTCTCAGACACCGTTTTCGGTGGAGGGCATCCAAGGCAGGGAGCGGGGCACCGATGATGTACTGGGCGGTTTTCACCACCCGTTGTAGTGCCTTCCTGTCTGCTACGGTGCAACTGCTGTACCAGACCGTAAAGCAGGTGGTCAGGATGCTTTCGATGGTACAGCGGTAGAAGTTGGTCAGGATCAGGGGGGACAGGTGGGCTTTTTTGAGCCTCCTCAGGAAGTAAAGGTGCTGCTGCGCCTTTTTGATCAGCTTGGAGGTGTTGAGGGACCAGGACAGATCCTCCGAGATGTGTACCCCGAGGAATTTGTAGTTGGTGACCCGCTCCACCTCAGTCCCGTTTATATGGATGGGGGTGTGTCTGCCCCCTCTGTTCTTCCTGAAGTCGACAATGATCTCCTTCGTCTTCTGGGAGTTGAGGACGAGGTTGTTATTGGCACACCAGGTTGTCAGGTGCTGGACCTCCTCCCTGTAGGCTGACTCGTCGTTGTCGCTGATCAGTCCTACCACCGTGGTGTCGTCGGCAAATTTTATGATGGCGTTGGAGCTAAACTTAGGGATGCAGTCATGGGTGAAGAGAGAGTAGAGGAGAGGACTGAGCACACAGCCCTGTGGCACGCCAGTGTTCAGTGTTATAGTGGAGGAGGTGAGGTTGTTGATCCTAACAGACTGAGGTCTGTTAGTGAGGAAATCCAGTGTCCAATTGCAGAGGGAAGTGGAGATGCCAAGACCGCTGAGTTTGGTAATCAAGCTAGCGGGTATGACAGTGTTAAAGGCGGAACTGAAGTCGATGAACAGCAGCCTGATGTAGGTGTTATTGCTGTCCAGGTGGGTCAGGGCAGAGTGTAGGGCCGCCGATATGGCATCCTCTGTAGACCTGTTGGTCCGGTAGGCAAACTGATGGGGATCCAGTGTGGGGGGGAGGCTGGCTTTGAGGTGAGCCAAGATCAGCCGCTCGAAGCACTTGGCTATGACAGGGGTGAGTGCCATGGCCGGAAATTGTTGAGACTCCCTGTCGCTGATTGTTTGGGCACTGGCACAATGGTAGATGTCTTGAGGCAAGTGGGGACGACACCCTGGGCCAGTGACAGATTGAAAATGTCAGTGAGGACCAGGGATAGTTGTCCAGCACATGCCCTGAGCACCCGCCCGGGGATGCCATCGGGGCCGGCAGCTTTGTGCTCATTCACCTTGCTCAGTGCATCTTGTACAGCAGAGGTGGAGAGACTGAGGGGTTGTTCATTCGGGGGTGGAGCAACTTTGATGGCTGGAGTTTTGTTGTCCCGGTTGAAGCGGGCGTAGAAATAGTTTAGCTCGTCAGGAAGGGAGGCATTGTCTGGGGGGGGGGTGTTAACTTTATGGTAATCGGCAATGGATTTTATTCCTTGCCACATGCGCCTGGGGTCAGAGTTATTTCGGAAATGCTCCTCGATCCGCCGTTTGTGATTGAGTTTAGCATTCCTAATTCCCTTTTTCAGATTGGCCCTGGATGAGCTGTAACCCTCAGCATCGCCAGATTTAAAAGCGGCGTCGCGAGCCTTCACCAGGAGTCTGACCTCCCTGCTCATCCACGGCTTCTGGTTAGGGAAGGTCTTTATCTCTTTGTGGGTAGTGACGTTGTCCGTGCAGAATTTTATATAGTCCAGAACGGTTGAGGTGTATGGAAATATAAAACAGAGTGAACAATTTTACCAACACTACTGGAATTCTGAATGTATGATTGACGGTACCAATGTGATAAACCCCTCGGTACAATACAGTATTCCATTTGAACTCTATTGCTGCTCAATAGCTTTGCACTGATCTATTGTACTGGGTTATTTAAATAAATTAATGACCCTTCGAAAAACAAGACTACCGTTGAACCTTGGATGTAGGGGTTACGTAGATACAATTGCTACATTTATGCAGTACACCTGGACATAATTCAGTATGACACAAGAGGTGCTTCAATCTTGACCAAAAAGAACAAAATGCTGGAGGAACTCAAGGGGTCAAGCAGCATCTGTGAAGGAAATGGTCCAAAAGACGACCATGAGGATCTTCTCAAAATGCTTTACAAAAGAGCAGCACGGAAGCACAGAGGTAGAGTTGCTGCCCTACACAGCGCTTGCAGAACTGGAGACCCGGGTTCGATCCTGACTACGGGTGCTGTCTGTACAATGTTTGTACGTCCTCCCCGTGACCACCTGGGCTTTCTCCAAGATCTTCAGTTTTCTCCCACACTCCCTCCAAGACGTACAGGTACTGTATGTAAGTAAATTAGCAAAAAGGTCACTTTGGCAAAAAAATCTATTTTGTGAGACTTGATCGTACCCACTCAAAGTCATAGAGCCATAAAGTAATACAGTGTGGGAACAGGCCCCAACTAGCTCACACCGATCAACATGTCCCATCTACTTGGGACTTCTACATGTTGACTTTTCCTGAGGAGTGCATTCCTCTCCAAATGCAAGCAAAGACTGTCCCTAAGAATCTTCTCCAGAAATTCCCAAACGGCTGATGTATTGCTGACTGGCGTCCAATTTCCTTGTTTATCCCTGCTGCCCTTCATCAACAAAGACACAACACTGGCTATTCTCCACTCACCTTGTCTATGGCTAACTCAGCCTCTGATGTAGAATGTGTATGGGAGCTGTAAATGTAGCCAGTGCAAAGCCAGTACAAAGCCCAGATGTTGCGGGTTTTTTTAAACTACTTTTTAAAACTAAAAATAGTTTGGCTGCCATGTATTAAAATTACTTAGTCATTTTCAGAATAGTGTTTTCGGAACTGTTCTATTCACTTGAGAGAGCAGGTGTGGCTTTGTTTTAGGGGCTTGCCGGAGAGACATCACCTGCAATGGCATAGCAATCCTTCAGCAATGCTTGGGATGCATCAATCTAAGCTTGAGGTACAATTCCCTGGTACAGAGATGCAGGAGACCGCAGATGCTGGCATCTGGAACAAAACTGCTGGTGGAGCTCAGCAAGTCTGTCAGCAAGTGTGGAGGCAAAAGGAAGTTAACATTTCAGGTTGAGACCTTGCATCAGAACAGGGCTTGAACCCACATGTATTGGATTCAGAGGCAGAAATGTACCCACTGCAACACAGCTAATACAAAGGCATTCTGCAATAAACATTCAGTGCTTTTGAATGTGTTTTTTTAGAAATAAAGGCATTTTAGTGTGGACCAGCTCCAAGCAGTGAATTAAAGACATTCTTACATGTGGGGAGCCCTTTTTGTCAGTAAGAAATTATACTGCAAGTGCTGAGTAACAGGATGACCTGAGGGATCCGTCTAAGTAGCTACCAGCCATTCTGCTGGTGAGGCAGATTCTTGCATGACCATTTAGTTTAGTTTAATTTAGTTTAGAAATACAGTGCAGAAACAGACCCTTTTTCGGCAAATCTTGCCGACCTCATGCACACTCGCACCATCCTACACACAAGGGACAATTCTTACCATTTTTACAGAAGCTAATGAACCAGCAAACCTGTATGTCTTTGGAGTGCGGGAGAAAACCACAGAACCCGGGGAAAACCCATGCGGTCACGGGTAGAATGTACAAACTCCGTTCGGACAGCACCTGTGGTCAGGATCAAACCCGGGTTTCTGGTGCTGTAAGGCAGCAGCTCTACCGCTAGGCCACCTAATAGCACTGAGCAGAGTGGGTTAAGTACACAAAAAGAAGGGTAATTTATTATTTCTTCTACCAATACACACTAGTGTGTAGCTTCATTTCTAAAGAACAAAAAAAAAAAAAAACGCATTTAATCAAAGACCAAAGGATTTTGGTCAATCCTCCTGATATGTTCCATTTGTTTTGAACCTGATTTCCAGCGCTCACAGTTGACCAGCTTACATCCACAGGTATGAGCACTCCTTCCTCTGGCTTGATATCATAGTCTCTCAAATCCTTTGGAGGATAATAGACTTGGCTGCTGGGAGTCTCAATTCTATAAACTAAAGTCGGAGGAATATCAATGAGCTGTGTTTTCTCTGGGCTGTCTTATTTTATCCTCGGGCCACGAAGCTTGGAGCAAAAATATCGAGAAACATTAAGGGAATACATCACTGATTTCTTCTGATGCACGGGAATTTAAAACGTTCGATGAACAGAGCTCCCTTTGAAATATTCTTGAATTTCATAGTAATATGTGAAATAGACACTCGATCAAACGGCAAGTTCGCTTTGGTTAATGGAGCGTGAGTTGGAGACACATTCCGACGCAATGTGCCGTGAAATGCCATTGCAATTTTTGGAGGCTCTACGGTGACACCTGGCTAGTCTGGATGTGCGCCCACTTCTTAAATAAAAAGCACCTCCCTGTCCCCTCCTGTCACTTAGGCTGGCACTTGCAGTAAGCGCCAAGGGAACTCTGCACTTCTGAAGGTCCAGTCTTTCAGCAGGGTCATTAACCTGAGATCCACTTGGCATCAACAATGACAGTATTGTTTTCAAGAAGGAAAAGGAAGATCCCCTCAGTGCCCTGGAAGCACTTACCATTCAAACAGTTACAAGAATATTTAGTTAAGGATATCTGGAGAACAAATAACCCATCTGGTCGAGAATATTCATTTGTTTTCCCCTATATTCGGAACCTATTCAAAGATAGACTATTTTTTAATAGATTCTAAACTAATCCCATTTACGTATGACTCAAAATATCAAATATTATTATCTTGGATCATGCTCCATTAACATAGAAACATAGAAACATAGAAACATAGAAATTGGGTGCAGGAGGAGGCCATTCGGCCCTTCGAGCCTGCACCACCATTCAATATGATCATGGCTGATCATCCAACTCAGTATCCTGTACCTGCCTTCTCCCCATACCCCCTGATCCCTTCAGCCACAAGGGCCACATCCAACACCCTCTTAAATATGGCCAACGAACTGGCCTCAACTACCTTCTGTGGCAGAGAATTCCACAGATTCACCACTCTCTGTGTGAAAAACGATTTTCTCATCTCGGTCCTAAAAGACTTCCCCCTTATCCTTAAACTGTGACCCCTTGTCCTGGACTTCCCCAACATCGGGACCAATCTTCCTGCATCTAGCCTGTCCAACCCCTTAAGAATTTTGTAAGTCTCTATAAGATCCCCCCTCAATCTTCTAAATTCCAGCGAGTACAAGCAGAGTCCATCCAGTCTTTCTTCATATGGAAGTCGTGCCATCCCAGGAATCAGTCTGGTGAACCTTCTCTGTACTCCCTCTATGGCAAGAATATCTTTCCTCAGATTAGGAGACCAAAACTGTACGCAATACTCCAGGTGTGGGCTCACCAGGACCCTGTACAACTGCAGTAGAACCTCCCTGCTCTTGTACTCAAATCCTTTTGCTATGAATGCCAACATACCATTCGCTTTTTTCACAGCCTGCTGCACTTGCATGCCTACTTTCAATGACTGGTGTACCATGACACCCAGGTCTCGCAAATAAACTTCTATTTTTTAGAAAGTAGAAAAAGAAAAGAATATATTTTAATCAATAAGAATAGTGATTAAATAATAATTTTGATTATATATAGAGAGAAAGAGAAGAGAAAGAGTTGGTTGTGTATTTGAAAAGCTGTTATACCGTTGTTATGATGGATTACTTCCAATAAAAATATTATAAAAAAAAGATAAAAAGAATATTTGGAAGAGTCCACCCATGCCTGCTGGATCTCCTGGTTGCTAACCATTTTAACTTCCCTTCTAATTTACATACAAACGTTTCCATTCTTGGCATCTACGATTGATAGAGGGAGGCCACATGCAAACTGCAGGAGCAATACTTCATATTACGTAAGCGACATTTCCAATCTAAGGGTATGAACATTGAATTTTCCAGCTTCAAGTAATACCCCTTGCCCCTTCCTTTTTCCCATGCCTCTACCCTGATGTACTTGCATTTCTCCCACCATTCCCTAACCCATCAGTCACTCTGCTCTTTTCCCCCTCCATCATACACTCATCTCCCATCCTGACTCCCCCATTTCCATATATCCACCTGCTTTCCCCTCCCCCTCGTTCCCTTCCACCCGCATCGCTCCCTCTGGCTTTACATTTCACTCCTCTTCTCTCCTTGTTTGATATCCATTTGTCTCCTTTTCACCTCTAGTCTTTGTCACCCACTCCACTCATCTCCCAATCAAACACCCCTCACCTGTACCTAACTATCGCTTGACAGGTTTTGTCACCTCATTTTTCCAGCTTTCAACCCCCCCCCCCCCCCCCCACTCCAATCAATCTGAATAAGGGTCCCATTAAAACTTTGCCTATTCATTCCCTCCCCAGGGGATGCCTGATCCACTGAGTTCCTCCAGCACTTTGTGTTTTGCTCCAGATTTCAGCATCTGTAGCTTCTTTACAAAAATGAAAGGAGCGAAAATAGATGTGGTTGAGAGTGGGGCCAAGGTTCCGGCAGGCGAGAGGAGGGTGTTAGCACAGGGATGTTGATTGGGTCTCGGCTCAAGGAAGAACCGGAGGGCCTTGAGATCTTTCTGGCAGGAGATGGAGGTGTAAAAGGACTTGACATCCATGGTAAAGATGAGGCAATGGGGGGCTGGTAATTGAAAGTTACGGTAGTATTAACTGAGGGCTGAACCAAGAGAGGGATCAGAAGGAATCAAGGTATTTGGAGATGAGTTCAGTGGGGCAGGAGCAAGCAGAAACAATGTTTCCTGTTTGTGGATTTTGAGAAGGAGGTAGAAGCGGGGCTGGAGAACGATAAGGTTGGAGGTTGTGGAGGTGAGATTGTCAGAGGTGAAGAGAGTGGAAACAGTCTGGAATATGATGCCCTGGTGTTCGTCTGTGGGGTCAGGGTCAGGGGTAGGTATGAGGAGGTGTCCGAGAGCTGGAGGCTGGCCTCAACACGGTAGAGGTCAGCCTGCCCGACCACAACGGCACCTCCCCTGTAGTCGGATAGGATAACAATATTGGGACTTTGTTGGCCCATGCATCAAGTTATGGCGTCGCTTCCAACCCAGTTCCATCATCACGCTCTCAGAGGTGAGTGAGTGCATTACCCCCATTGCAGCAGGTCCATTGAGGGAATACCTCTAACCTCAGCTTTGGAGCACAACGTTTGACCGCCACTCAGGTGTAATAGACAAATTGGAGCACTGAACGGAAGGTCAATACTTTGGAACAGCTTAGACATTGCCTTTCATATTAAATTTATATTTACTCCATTATTCAAGTTATTGAAAGAATCAGTATTTGCATATTACACTTCAGCATATCGTTAATTTAATAGCACGTTACAAGATATTCAATTGTTTGCCCTGTGACCTGCGAAATTGACCCTCTGTGACACTCTATTGACTCAGTTCAAGCTGGTAAGCACTACATTTAGTTTTAACGAAGAAACTGCAGATGCTGGAGAATCGAGGGTACACAAAAAGCTGGAGAAACTCAGCGGGTGCAGCAGCATCTAAGAGGCGAAGGAGATAGGCGACGTTTCGGGTCGAGACCCTTCTAAGCACTACATTTAATTGGAGCCATTGAGGATGATTAATGGGAGGAGTTTGAACTGCTTGGCAGCAGGATTTTGACCCCGTCTGAAGTGTTATCTCAAGCACAGCTTAAGCGATCCATCCAGGCATTTGTAAATGAACCCTCGTGTCACTTGCAACCATCATGGAAGGAATCCTGAAAAATCAAAACAAAAAAAAGGGCAGATGTTCGAAATTGGAAACAAAAGCAGAAGATACTGAAAACACTCAACTGGTCAGGCAGCATCTGTGGAAAGAAAAAGAGTTAGCATTCCAGATCCAGGACCCTTCATCGGAACTGAGAAAAAAGTGTGCAATAGGCCAGTCCTGACCAGATAAACTAAATTTTCTTCCCTAAAGAGTGTTAGTGAAGCAGATGGATTTTAAATGACAATATGGCAGCGTCACAATTACCATTATTGACTAACATTTTTTTAATTCCTCATTTATTTTATTACTTGATTAAATTCCCCAGCTGCTGAAGTAGGATTTGTATTCCATTCTTAATGAATAATCCAGAATACTGGTTGTCAGTCCAATAACTTCAGATTCAGATACAGATTAGTTTATTACCCCCATACATCAGGGTGCAATGAAATCCCTCGTTTGCATTTAGCTCACAGAGTGAACAGCATACATGATAATGATAGATACAACCATAAATACAATGATGAATACAAAACAGCTCAATGCTGCAAAGACTGGAGTGCAAGTTGAAGTAGTGCAAATAAATAATGAAGTGCTGTAACAGGATAATCAAATGAGGCAGAGATATTAGTTAAAGTTTGACTTTAGTTTATTGTCACATATACCGAGGTACAGTGAAAAGCTTTTGTTGCGTGCTAACCTGCAAGGGTACATGGCAGCACCTCCAGGAAGGATGCATGAAAGGGATGATCAGTCAGAGGCCTGACAGCTGTGGGGAAGAAGCTGATTTTAAGTCTATTTATCAGGGATTTCAAGCTCCTGTATCTTCCCACCAAGGTGGACGAGGAAAACAGCCAGGATAGCAAACATCCTTGACGACCCTTCCAGCCATCCTGATGCCACGCAACCTGAAGGTGGAATCGACGGAAGGAAGTGATGAGCCTGTGATGGACTGGGCTGGGTTCACCGCTTCCTGCAGGTTCAAGCGGGCAAAAGCAAAGCAAGAGTCATACCAGATTCAGATGCATTCCTTCCCGATACTTTCTTTGGTGCATCAGTAAATCCAAGATTAATCCTTGTTGGCATGCCATATCTAAGAAAATAAATACACTGATGCAATTTCCCAATCACCACATCAATGTGAAGGGATTAGCTCAGGTTGTTCGTGATATGGACGCCCAGGAATCTCTACAGCGGCTCCGTTTGTGAGGGCAGGGTTGTATGTACACCGCGCCTCCACCTCCTTAGGTCAACCACCAACTCTTTCATCTTGCTAAACTTAAGCGCCATGTTGTTGTTTTGACACCATGACACAAGGTTCCTGACCTCGTTCCTGCGCTCTGCCTCATTGTTGTGGTGATCCAGCCGACTACATGAAGATCGATGGTGTTATACCTGCCTGCACAGTCATGGGTGCACAATGGAATGGAGTGGGGTACTGAGCGTACATCCCTGCGGGTCATCAGTGTTGAAGGTCAGGGGGGATGTGGTCGGGGTATGAAGCAATTGGCATATTTGATGATTGTGTAACAGTGGTCTAGAGTATTAGGGCCTCTGGTGGGACAGGAAGTGTGCTGATGGGATTTTGGTAGCACAGTCTTGGACTTGGTCAGGTTGAAGTCCTTGGCTATTATGAAAAAAGCTTAGGAGACTTCATTTCCAGGTTGTTGGTAGCGGAGTGTGATTTATCCAGTGCAAGCTTAACATCAGCATGGGGTGGAATGTGAACTGCCGTCAGTCAGGATAGGCAAAGTGAGTTCCAGCTGCAGACAGCAGGGATGGCACTTCACCGTTAGATAGCCCAGGTCCAGGAGGCAGGTGCTCGCCAGGACTGCCACATCCAGGCACCATGAGGTGTTGACTAGAAAGCAGACCCGCTCCGCCTTTTACTTTGTCCAGGGACAGTGTGTGGTCCATCCACTGAACTGAGGAGTCACATGGGGTTGTATGATGCAGTCAGGTGTAAGGTTTATGATCAGGGGAAAGAAGTTTGTAGAGGATCTGAGGAGGTATTAACCTGGAAGGTGCTTGGAACCTGGAATGTACTGCTCGAGGCATTGGTGAAGGCAGAGACTTCACAACATTTGAGAGGTATCTGGACAAGCATTTGAAATTGCGAAGGCAGAGAAGGCTATGAACTGGGAAATACTATTAATTACTGATGGGTGCATGATTGTTTGCATCGATATGGTCATTCGAAGGGTTTATTCCTCTGTTGTACGACTCTCTGACTGACTCTCCATGACACTATGATTAAAGCATTGATCTGAAAAAATGAGTTCAAATCCGACCATGGCCACAGGGAATAAATAAATCTGGAATGAAAAGTTAACTTTATGTTTTAGTGTTTATGAAACCACATGTCTGCAATAGAATCACAATGTTCACAAATAACAGTCCAGTAAGGGAATTTGACCTCCTCAAAGATCTGCTCTTTCCACCTATCCACTTCTTTTGTTCAATTCAATTCCTCTGAATTGCCCACCAAAACTTTAAAAAACCCACCCTAAATGCTGGAAATCTGAATTGAAAAGATAGAGAATAGTGGAAACACTCAGCAGGCCAGGCTTCATCAGCTCCGATAAATGGGCCTTTAACTCTAGTTCTCGCTCCACAGATGCTGCCAGACTTGCTGTGTTTCTCTGGTAATTTCTGTTTTTACTCCAAATTGACCAGGTCATTAATAATGGTATATAATTTCCCCTGCCCCACCCTCCTAGCTGAAAAGGCAAAAAAAAACCTCACAGTGATTTAGGAACTGATATGCAGAATAATGTAGAAAGCAGTTTCCTGGCAGTTAAAAACTAATCTGGGATCAGGAAAGAGCCTAACGCAGCATATGTGCTACCATCTCCTACGTCTGCTTGGCACTCAGCGTGTGACAAGAAAAGTGGATATCTTTCATTTGCATTGGCATAGTGACAACATTTCATTTCCACAGGGTAAGAAAGCTACTTTCAAAGCTGTGATTGTCAGATTCTGGAAGGACTCAAGAGTTTGCTGTTAAACACTCATACAGAATACTCAGTGAGGTCCTGTGCTCGCTGCAAAGTAACAGTTTGAGGATGAGGATGGTGTAAATGTAAAGGAACTAAAAAACTTCTGTAAAGACGGCACGGTGGTGCAGCAGCAGAGTTGCTGCCTTACAGCACCAGAGACCCAAGTTCAAGTTCAAGTTCAAGTGAGTGTATTGTCATGTGTCCCTGATAGGACAAGGAAATTCTTGCTTTGCATCAGCACACAGAGCATAGTAGGCATTTACTACAAAACAGATCAGTGTGTGCATATATCATTATATAAATACATACACACGTGAATAAATAAACTGATAAAGTGCAAATAACAGATAACAGATAATGGGTTATTAATGATAATAGTTTTGTCCGAGCCAGGTTTAATAGCCTGATGGCTGTGGGGAAGTAGCTATTCCTGAACCTGGTCCTTGCAGTCTTCAGGCTCCTGTACCTTCTACCTGAAGGTAGCAGGGAGATGTGTGTGAGACCAGGATGGTGTGGGGTCCTTGATGAAGCTGCCAGCCTTTTTCAGGCAGCGACTGCGATAAATCCCCTCGATGGAAGGAAGGTCAGAGCCGATGATGGACTGGGCAGTGTTTACTACTTTTTGTAGTCTTTTCCTCTCCAGGGTGCTCAAGTTGCCGAACCAAGCCACGATGCAACCAGTCAGCATGCTCTCTACTGTGCACCTGTAGAAGTTAGAGAGAGTCCTCCTTGACAAACCGACTCTCCGTAATCTTCTCAGGAAGTAGAGGCGCTGATGTGCTTTCTTGATAATTGCATTAGTGTTCTCGGACCAGGAAAGATCTTCAGAGATGTGCACTCCCAGGAATTTGAAGCTCTTGACCCTTTCAACCATCGACCCGTTGATATAAACGGGACTGTGGGTCCCCATCCTACTCCTTCCAAAGTCCACAATCAGTTCTTTGGTTTTGCTGGTGTTGAGGGCCAGGTTATTGTGCTGGCACCATATGGACAGTTGCTCGATCTCCCTTCTATACTCTGACTCATCCCCATCAGTGATACATTACACAACAGTGGTGTTGTCAGCGAACTTGATGATGGAGTTCGCACTGTGACCGGCTACGCAGTCATGAGTATAGAGTGAGTACAGCAGGGGGCTGAGCACGCAGCCTTGAGGTGCTCCCGTGCTGATTGTTATCGAGGCTGACACATTTCCACTAATACGAACGGACTGTGGTCTGTGAATGAGGGTCGAGGATCCAATTGCAGAGGGATGCGCAGAGACCCAGTTCAGAGACCCAACCCGACCTCCCGGTGGCTCAGCACTTCAACTCCCCCTCCCATTCCATATCCGACCTCTCGGTCCTGGGCCTCCTCCACGGCCAGAGTGAGCAACACCGCAAGTTGGAGGAACAGCACCTCATATTCCGCTTGAGGAGTCTGCATCCTTTGGGCTTGAACATTGAATTTTCTCAATTCTGTTAACCCTTGCTGTCTCCTCCCCTTCCCACCTCTGCCTCAGCCCTCGGGCCCTGGCATTCCTCTATCTCTATCTCCCTCCCCCACCCTAGTCACACTAGCTTCTCATTTTCACACCACAAACAGCTTACAATGGCTTGTTCCCTTTATCATCGATACTTTTTTGCATATCTTTCATTCATTGTTCTTTATCTCTCCACATCACCGTCTATATCTCTCGTTTCCCTGATCCCTGACCAGTCTGAAGAAGGGTCTCGACCCGAAACGTCGCCTATCTCCTTCGCTCCTTAGATGCTGCTGCACCCGCTGAGTTTCTCCAGCTTTTTGTGTAACCCCCAGTTCTGAGAGTTTGGTAACCAGCTTGGAGGGGATGATTGTGTTAAATGCTGAGCTGTAATTGATAAGTAGCAGCCTGACATATGAGTTTTTGTTGTCCAAGTGGTCCAGAGCGGAGTGGAGGGCCAGCGAGATTGCATCCACCATTGATCTATTGTGGCAGTAAGCGAACTGCAGTGGGTCCAGGTTTTTGTCAAGGTAGGAGTTGATTTGCTCCATGATCAACCTCTCAAAGCACTTCATCACCATAGGCGTTAGTGCCACTGGTCATTGAGGCACGTCATCTTACTCTTCTTGGGCACTGGTATAATTGTTGCCCTTTTAAAGCAGGTGGGGACCTCAGACCTCAGAAGAGAGAGGTTGAAAATGTCCGTGAAAACTCCAGCCAGTTGGTCCGCACAGGTTTTTAGAACACGACCGGGTATACCATCAGGTCCAGGCGCTTTTCAAGGCCCGGGTTCAATCTTGACTAAGGGTCAGGGCCGGATTTGCATATAAGCTTCACAAGCTTAAGCTTAGGGCCACGAGATCTAGGGGGGCCTCGGCAGGGACGGATTTACCTATAGGCTTCGTAGGCTAAAGCCTAGGGCCTCAAAATCTAGGGGGCCTCCGGCCAAGGTGTTTTTTTCGCAGAGTAAAAAAAATCCTGAGAAAAAAAAAAATTGGAGCACTATCAACATTTCCACTTTGACGGAAATTACTCAAAATTCTGCTTCCGGCCCGCTGGCATTTTGGGGAAAAAAATTGCGACCATCCGCGCCTGTGCAGTTGGGGGACGCCGGTGACACAGTGGCGACGCAAAATGACGCTGTCTTTCCGCACGTGCGCAGTGGGCCCAGACGGGTTCAGATCTCCATTTGGACTCAACACAATCACCTCGATGCCTCGTGTCTACCAAAGATCCTCGATGTCTACTCCAGGTAAGTAGTGGAATATTGCGTTGCGGGAATGCCCGTTTCTCTGGGTCGGGGGGGAGGGGGGGGGGTTGTGGTGTCTGCGGCGCGGAGTCATAGCCTCGCTGCGTGGGAGGGAGAGGGGGGAGAGGGAGGGAGAGAGAGGAGGGGATGTGAGAGGGGGAAAGGGGGGGTTGAGAGAGGGGGGATAGAGAGGGAGGGGTGAGAGAGGGGGGGGGTGAGGGGGGGAGAGATAGAGAGGTGGAGGGAGAGGGAGGGGGAAGGAGGAGAGGGGAGAGGGAAAGGAGGATTATCTTTAGTGAGATTGCAAAATTAAGGTAGGTTTTAGAGCAATTATATTTTCTCCTCATGAATAATATCAAACAATTGGAGCTGCTTTCTTTTCCTTGATAACAATGCTGAAAAATATGTATTCCATTGTTTGTCACCTTCATTTTGCATCATATTTTTAATGTGCACACACTAACAGAGTCGAACAGTGACAGGCAATCAAATCAACACAAAAACATTTTCTAAAAATAGGTTTTATTTACTGCAAAAACTTACAGTATTTTATTTGCAGTGTTTGCATGCTCCTATATTACATTTTACATAACATTTTACAGTACAACTTGATTATTAAAACAAGGACAACTTCAATTCTTGATTAAAAAAAATGTATACAACAATGACCCCAATCATCCCATTCCAACCATTCATTACTCTTGACTCAACCAAAGTTATTTCCGAAATATTGGTCATAGATCTGGTGCAAAAATGCTCCTAAATAAGGCTCAGAATGCACCAGAGAGCATTTAAAACCCCAGAACTTCCAGGGCTCTGGACGCGGCCGCAACGGACTTCGAGCTTCCCACTTGTGTTATACGCTGCGTGCACTTATTTCACATAAAATTTTTGTAATCCTGCCATGCCACCCCCCTTTTTGAAAAACTTCGTACGGGCCTGGTGTATAATATTTTTGACACTGTCATTGGCCTTTCTTACATATGCTTTTCACAACGCACTGTAGTCTCTAAACAACACTTCAGTAATTTTCCTTGCCCTCCATTTCAGAATAATAGTGTGTTAAGGCAATAATCGACACTAGCACTGGCAATAAATAAATAAATAAATAATGCAGCTTTCCAACCCTTATCTCATTGGCCACGCTCGGCTGCACATCGGTGTCAGTCTGCTGGACTCTTCTATCTTCCTGCCATCGTTGGGGTGGGGGATTGGGAGCGGCCTCTCGTGGAATAGCCTAGAGCCTCTCTTCATCTAAATCCAGCCCTGCTAAGGGTGCTGACTGTACGGAGTTTGTGCATTCTTCCTGTGACCACAGGGGTTTTCCCTGCGAGCTCCGGTTTTCTCCCACATTCCTAAGACGTACAGGTTTGTAGGTTAATTGGTTTCAGTAAAATTGTAAAAATGCCCCTAGGGTTAGGATAGTTTTAGCATAGGGGGATGATCTGGATGAGGGAATTGAAGGCAATATCTCCAAGTTTGCGGATGACACTAAGCTGGGGGCAGTGTTCGCTGTGAGGAGGATGCTAGGAGACTGCAAGGTGACTTGGATAGGCTGGGTGAGTGGGCAAATGTTTGGCAGATGCAGTATAATGTGGATAAATGTGAGGTTATCCACTTTGGTGGCAAAAACAGGAAAGCAGAATATTATTTAAATGGTGGCCGATTAGGAAAAGGGGAGATGCAGCGAGACCTGGGTGTCATGGTACACCAGTCATTGAAAGTAGGCATGCAGGTGCAGCAGGCAGTGAAAAAAGCGAATGGTATGTTAGCTTTCATAGCAAAAGGATTTGAGTACAGGAGCAGGGAGGTTCTACTTCAGTTGTACAGGGTCTTGGTGAGACCACACCTGGAGTATTGCGTGCAGTTTTGGTCTCCAAATCTGAGGAAGGACATTATTGCCATAGAGGGAGTGCAGAGAAGGTTCACCAGACTGATTCCTGGGATGTCAGGACTGTCTTATGAAGAAAGACTGGATAGACTTGGTTTATACTCTCTGGAATTTAGGAGATTAAGAGGGGATCTTATAGAAACTTACAAAATTCTTAAGGGGTTGGACAGGCTAGATGCAGGAAGATTGTTCCCGATGTTGGGGAAGTCCAGGACAAGGGGTCACAGCTTAAGGATAAGGGGGAAATCCTTTAAAGACTGAGATGAGAAAGACTTTCTTCACACAGAGAGTGGTGAGTCTCTGGAACTCTCTGCCACAGAGGGTAGTTGAGGCCAGTTCATTGGCTATATTTAAGAGTGAGTTGGATGTGGCCCTTGTGGCTAAGGGGATCAGAGGGTATGGAGAGAAGGCAGGTACGGGATACTGAGTTGGATGATCAGCCATGATCATATTGAATGGCGGTGCAGGCTCGAAGGGCTGAATGGCCTACTCCTGCACCTAATTTCTATGTTTCTATGTTTCTATGTCATTGGTCAGTGTGGACTTGGTGGGCCGAAGGGCCTGTTTCTGCACTGTATCTCAGAAGCCTAAGGTCTAAAGGACAAAAGGAAATGTCAAGATAGAAATTTCCACCGTTTTGGTGACTTGCAAGCGCATGTGGTGGTTGTGGGAACTCCTTCGAATGTTGATGAGGATGAGCAGAGAAGGCAGGAGTGACTCAGTGTTACTGAAAACTTCAAGTTCTGGAATAAATGGCAGAGGAAAGTACTGAGACAGGCAGAGATATTGAAAGAATGAAAGGATTTGAAATTGAGAATGGATATTTTGGGAAAATGTCAACTGGATAGAGAATTGGCTTAATGCAAAGATGCAGAGGGTGGTGGTGAAGGGTTGTTTATCAGACTAGAGGCCCGCAACTAGTGGTGTGTCACAGGGATTGGAGCTGGGCCCGTTGCTGTTTGTGGATTATATCAATGTTTTGGATGAGAATGTTGAATAGATTAGAAAGAAGCATATAAAATTATGAGAGACATAGATAGGGTAGACAATCAGAACCATTTTCCCAAGGTGGAAATGCACTAGAGTGCACAGTTATGATGAGAGGGAGAAAGTTTAATGGAGATGTGCAGAGCACGTTTTTTACACAGAGAGTGATGATGACCTGGAACGTGGTACCAGGGAAGATGGCGAAGACAATAGTAATGCTTAGGATGCTTTTGGATAGGCTCATGGAAGTTCATAGAATAGAGGGATATAGATCATTTACAGGCTGGACATCAGTTTAACTTGCCATCATGTTCGGCACAAACATTGTGGGCTAGAGGGCCCATTCCAATGCTGTACTAAGTTAAGTGGGTGGTATCATAGAGAGCAAAGATGATTATCCAACATTACAGCAGGATCTTGACCCATTGGGCAAGTTAGCTGAGGAATGGTCAATGGAGTTTAATGTAGATTTCATTTCGGAGTCACGTGAGTGACTTGGTGAAGACCCCGCCAGGCACGCATGCACGACCCATTGCCCCGTCTGAAGAAGGGTCTCGACCCGAAACGTCGCCTATCTCCTTCGCTCCTTAGATGCTGCTGCACCCGCTGAGTTTCTCCAGCTTTTTGTGTACCCACGCATGCACGACATATCGTCGACCGCATGCGAGCGACAGGCATTGAGGAGCGTTGCTCCTCTACTGTAAGGACCTGCAGGTAAGAAAAAACTAACCTGCTGTCCTTCTTTCATTTTACTTACGCCATTGCCCCGACTTTATTTCTACACCAGGCAGGTTGGGCAGCTCGTTGACCCCGTAGGGTCCGGGCTCACACTCGCCGTTCGCAGGCAGTGACGGCAGAGCGGCAGCCCGAATCTACACCGCTGCCCGCAGGGTCACCACGGGCTGACGGCAACACCTCCCGGAAGTCGGGCAAGCCCGTGGACCAGGAGGGTCCGGGCTCGGAGACTGCCATTCACGGGCAGCAAAGGCAGAGCAGGAGCTCCGACTCAACGCCGCAGGCCACAGGTATACCGCGGACTAACGGCTATGCTACCCTATAGAGGTAGTAGACAGAGCCGGGGCCCCGACTCACACACAGGCGGGAGCCTTGCCGTTAGCGGCAGTCTATGTCCCGCATGAGAGTCTGGTCACCATTGGAGCTGGGGGAGGGGGGAGAGGGTGGAGCGTATCCTAGAGCACAATCTCTGCAGCTGGACCAGATGTCCTCCAGTCCTGGAGACATGTGGCTGGGTCACCCAGCATGTCCCCGTCATTGGTGGGGAATGCCACGGATCAGCAGCTGGCTGACACGTAAGAAGGGTGGAGCAGGAACCTGCAGTACCTGAGAAAACCCAGGAGGAACTGCTGAATGTGGTCTCCGAGTTCGCCCAGCCGAAGCACTCAGGTCAGCCTTTTGCAGCCCAAATTAGGGGCTAGCATAGGCTATCTCACCACACACCAGCTGCAGGAACAGGTCCTTACCAAGGCGATCAACAGATACAAAGCCCAAATAACTGCATATCGTTGAATGTACGACAGTCAACACGCCCATCTGGGGCAACAACAGTCCCGGGATAAGGGCACAGGAGCTGAAGTTACAAAAGATCCTGAAATTGCTGATGTCGGTGATTACTGCCTTTGCCAGGTCGGTTGACGGTACGGGAATGACGGCAGAGCAGGAGGATGCTCTTGCGATATTAGTCATGAAGTTAACGCTTCCCGGAATATCGCCATTAAACCGACTCCTAAACCCTATATTTGCGGGGTTGTACAAGGCATCTGCGACGCCACCACTGAGACAGCTGTTCGGTGAGGACCTGCCCATACAGGTCAAGGACCTGGATTAGGAGATGGAGGCAGTCGGGTTGATAACCCACCTCCCTCCAGCAGGGCGGAAGTGCGCAGGCAAACATCATATGGAAGACCTCGGGCCACCTGAAAGACCAGTAAGGACCTACACGTCAGCAGCACCTCAACACAATTCAACGGAACACCAGGAACCAGAACGACAGGCCCGCCGGTAGCCATGGAGGTAGGGGGTCTGGTTCTCTAGGAAGTGCTGCATGTATAACCTCACAAGTAGGAGAGAGGTTACATACATTCTGGGATACATGGGTCTGATTGTCACTATCCCAGGGAACAAAGCAATAGACATTATAGAGGCATGTAACAGCCTTGCTTGCGCCAGGAAACCGACCATTAGATATGCTGCTAAGGTAATTGGTAAACTTGTAGCTACATTCTAGCTACATAATTGGGCCGTTATACTATCAAAGCTTGCAAAGAGCAAAATCTCAGCATTAATAGCGAATGCTGGACATTGTTTACGAACCTATGCAGCCGCCAATCAAGGCATAAATTGAGCTACAATGGTGGATTAGCAATGTTTGTGATTGTTAAATCCCATCATTACATAAAACCCATTAGTCGTGTTACAGACCGACGCAAGCACCAAGGCTGGGACTGTTCAGAAATGCTGGGAGCATGTCACGGGCTGCGGGCTCAATGCACTAATCTGCAGCATACGTATGTCCATCTTCAAAATAATACCACTGAGGTGGCATATTTAAACCTTATGGGTGGTATCAAGTCAATATCTTGTGATGAATTGGGGAAATTAATTTGGCTCTGGTGCATTGAAAGAAATATTTGGATATCAGCTATGTACCTTTTGGTTCAGCTCAATACAGTGGCGGACACCAGGTCACAAGTATTTAATAACGACACCTAGTGGATGTTGAACCTCCAAATATTTGCTAAAATTATAGCCTAATATGGAACACCAGATATCGACCTCCTTGCGTCCAGGTTGAACCATTAGATACCAATATGTGTCTCTTGAGAACCAGATCCTGGGGCAGTGACGATGGACAGGTTCTCGCTACATTGGGGGAAATCGATTTCTATGCTTTCCCCATTCTGCTTCATCAGTCAGGTGTTGCAGGAAATGCAACCAGATTTCTGCAACATAAAGGACTATGGACGTCTTACAGCATCGTGCAGAGAGAGTCCACTAGGAAGCAGTACCTCACCTACATAAGGATATGGAGGTTTCTGTAGTCGGACCAAGACCACCTACATATCTGCTACAATCTCCAATGTGCTGGCATCCTCATGGGTCTTCATTATGATGAGTCCCTCAGTTACAGTGCCAGGAGTGCACTGTCATCCTATCTCAGCATTGGAGTGGGATCTCACCAGCTGGTATCCAAACTATGAGGGATATGTTCTATCCATCCCTCACCGACCACAATATTATATTACCTGAGATATAAGGGTGGTGATGACCCTACTCAGGAGCTGGTCGCGTATGACGGATTTACCACTGGACTTACTCACCTTTTAAGTAGTGATGGTAATGGCACTGAACACAGCACAACGGGTCCAGACTCTACAGGAATTAAACCTGGATAGAATGATCGACCCATAATAAAGTAACTTGTTTATAAAAGAGTTGCTTAAACTACACAGACCTGCGACTACAGGTCTGAAAATGGCCATCAGGAATATGGAGGCAGATCTGTTATCAGCTATGGAAGCCCACGTCACAGGGTGACGGTGCAGACTATCTCCAGATGGCTCAAGGTGGTATTCGGTGCAGCAGGTAAGACACTAAACATTTTAAAATGTCATTCTACCAGGGCTGCATCCACATCAGCGGCGAGGACCATGGAGGTGTTCATGGATCATGTCCTCGCAATAGCGGGCTGGGCCAGTGAAACCACATTTCAGCGGTTTCTTAACTAACCTGTGGTCGCTCCTGCAACGTTGCGGAGTCAGTTTTAAGTGCTGTTCCCTAAGCATTTGTCCCCGAGTTCAGGGGTTTATTGTTGTATTAACAATAATGTTATTATTTTTCAGCTTGTTCAAGTCTGAAATACGTTAACATACTTCCTCCATCAGTATTACGGCAGTGTGTGGGCATGGACGTGATCCAGGGCATGTAATCACAGAGCTTTGAAATCTTCACTCACGTGACTCCGAAATGAAATAGTAAGATTAAACGAGCTTACCAGTTTGAGGTTTGATCTTTATTTTATGAGGAGTTGCGATGAGGGATTTCGTGCCCTCCGCTCCCAACCCTCAACTATAAGATCAGCTGGTAATTAGAGTCTCTTCAATCATACTATATTAGTTCATTTCTGGGTAGTTCTGTGATTCCACACCGCTGCTTTGAAGAATGCCGCGCATGCGTGCCTGGCGGGGTCTTCACGAAATCCCTCATCGCAACTCCTCATAAAATAAAGATCAAACTTCAAACTGGTAAGTTTGCGTTTAATCTTACTATTAATGCCCCCCACCCCCCATATAAAACATACTGAGAAACACTAACACATACATTGAGACATACTAAATAAACAAAAAAGTCGAAATGACAGACACACTGCTGGTGAGGCTGCAGTGTGATGCAACTGTGTACCTTCAGCAAGTACTTAATGAGAACGGAATCTGAATGTGAACCATGTGAACCGAAATCTGAATGAAAATGTTTTATTCTATGGGATAAATACTAATGTTTTCAAATCGCCTGTAAGCCAAAAGGAAATCCTGAAGTATTTACTTACAGAACTGTAAGTTTCTCTTCTGGACTTCTGCGATGTGGAAATGTCGCCAGTAGCATCATGTCAAGTAGCAAGATCTGGTGTACCTGCTTCCACCACCAAAAGGCTTTGGATGTGGTAAATGTCAAAATTATCACTGAAGTAAGACTCATTCATCAACCTACCTGCTGATAATGCTGATAAGCTCAAACTTTTTTCCCCATCAAAACATCTTTGATGTACAAACATTAGCACAACAAACGTTCCTTTTAACAGTCAGTTCATGGTCCTGTGGCAGGAAAACAGGATGCAGTTGTTACAAAGGGATATCTGCATCAATCAAACTGTCATGGGTATAATGGTTTGATGAGTTCAGGACAAACTTTGAGAAGTTGCAAGGGAACTGTGGACATGTTCAGAGTTAAAAGGAGGTGCAGGAGAATATAACATAAATTAACATTGTGGCTTAAAGCAATGAAAGATACAGCACAGAGATCATATCAGCAAAGGAGAGTTTGTCGTACTTTAATACCCCTATCTTCAGTAATTTTTTTATAGCACTGTATGATTTATAACTTTTTTTTGTGGCATTTGTACTTATTTGCTCAGTTTTAAACAATCTTTTGAAAGGATACTGGCTCGTGCTTCATTGCGAGTCTCAACTGGATTTGCCCCAGCTGATGATTTAGGCCGAACTCAAAGGATAAATGAAAGAGAAGCTTGTTCGCAATGGATCTTTGCAAGGGAAACAAGGAGAAAATGCATACGTTTCAAAGAGTAAGGTTAAAGCCATTCTAAATGAGCTGCAAGATAAAGAGGAAAGCGGCAGAGGTGACAGACAGGACAATGCAAATTGGAATGAGATGGATGATCACCATCAACAAGGTCTTAACTGATAAAAAAAGGCCTAATTTCTTCTCTTTTAGTCAGCATTTCGCAAATTCTCTTTTTAATAACGAACAATTTTCAGAGCAATTAATAATAACTTGCTTTCAGAGAGTCATGGAGAGTCATACAGTCGAAACAAGCCCTTCGGCCCAAATTGCCCACGTTGTCTACATTAGTCCCATCTGCCTGTGCCCATATTGTTCCAAACCTATCTTATCCACATACCTGTCCAAATGTTTTTTTTAATATTGTGAAAGTACCTGCCACAATTACCTCCTCCAGTTGCTCATTCCGTGTACGTATCGTCCTTTCTGTATAAAAAGTTGCCCCTCAGGTTGTTATTAAATCTTCCCCCCTCACCTTAAACCACTGTATGTCCTCTGGTTCTTGATTCCCCTATTCTGGGTGAAAGACTGTGTGCATTTACCCTCTCTATTCCTCTCATGATCTCATACACCTCTACATGATCACTCCTCAATCTTCTGCACTCCAAGGAATAAAGTCCAAGCCTGCTCAACCTCCCTTAAGCCCTTGAGTCCCGGTCACATCCTTGCAAATCTTCTCTGCACCCTTTCCAGCTTAACAACATAATTCCTAGAACAACTGAACACAACACTCCAAATGCAGATTCACCAATGTCTTGTACAACTGTAACATGACCGCCCAACTTCTATACACAACACTCTGACGAAGGCTAATGTACCAAAAACCCTTTTTGACCACCCTCTCAACTTGCGACTCCACTTTCAAGGAGCAATGTATCTGCACTCCAAGACACCCCAGAGCCCTGCCATACATTGTGTAGGTCTTGCCCTGGTTGGACAACCTAATACACCCCGTACCTCTCTGTCTTAAATTCCATTAACCATTCATGAGCCCATCTGCCTAATCCATCAAGATTAGTTTGAAGAAGGGTCTAGACCCGAAACGTCACCCATTCCTTCTCTACAGAGACGTCACCCATGTCCCGCTTAGTTACTCCAGCATTTTGTGTTGATCTTCAGTTT
Source organism: Okamejei kenojei (assembly GCA_035221665.1). Taxonomy (NCBI): domain Eukaryota; kingdom Metazoa; phylum Chordata; class Chondrichthyes; order Rajiformes; family Rajidae; genus Okamejei; species Okamejei kenojei. Next base: position 17,471,472 of record CM069135.1, on the reverse strand, counting down.
AAACCAGCAACTGCAGCTCCTTCCTACACAAGATTAGTTTAGTTTAGAGATACAGTGCAGAAACAGGCCTTTCGGCCCACCGAGTCTGCACTGACCAGCGATCCCCGCACATTAACACTATCCTACACACACTAGGGACAATTTACATTTATACCAGACCAATTAACCTACAAACCTGTACATTTGTGGGAGGAAACCGAAAATCTCGGAGAAAACCCACGCAGGTCATGTGGAGATCGTATAGACTCCGTACAGACAGCACCCATAAACAGGATCGAACCTGAGTCTCTGGCGATGTAAGGCAGCAATGCTATCTACCACTGGACCATGGTGCCTCCCTGATCCTGCTACAATGTTTGACAACCATCTTCACTGTCCACTTTAGTCTCATCTCCAATCTTATATTGTACTTTCTCATCTAAATCCTTGATATAGATAAGAAACAGCAATGCCCCAGCATGAACCCTGAGGCACACCATTAGTCACAGGCCTCCAGTCCAATAAAAAATACCTACCACCTTCACCCTCTGCTTCCTGTCACAAAGCCAATTTTCTATCCAGTCATCTCTCCTTGGTTCCCATGCGATCTAACCTTCTCGAGCAGCCTACCAAGCGGAACCTTGCCAAAGGCTTTGCTGACATCTCTATATACAACGTCTACAGCTCTGCCCTCCTCAAAATTTTGAAAAAACTCAATCAGGTTCATTGACCACCCATGTACAAAACCATGCTGATTATCCCTAATCGTCCCAGTCAATCTGAATGCATGTATATCTTATACCTCTAGTAACTCCCCAACCACAGATGTTAGACTCACTGGCCTGTAGTTCCCAGGCTTTTCCCTGTAGTCCTTCTTAAATAGAGACACTATATTTGCCACCCACCAGTCTTCCGGCACCTCACCTGCATTTAATGACAACTCATAAATCTCAGCAAGGGCACCTGCGATTTCCTCTCTTGCTTCCCACGGAGTCCTCAAATATATCTGATCTGGCTCGAGTGATTAGTCTACCTTCATACGTGTTAGGATCTTCAGCACCTCCTTGACCATAATACTGATCGCTCTCTTGATACTTCCATTGACTGTCCCAAGTTCTTCAGTCCTCCTGTCTTTCTTCAGAGAATACTCATTGGGGATCTTGCCCATCTTCTGCGGCTCCATACAGAAATGAACGCTTTAATTCCTGGAGGGCTACGCTTTTTCTCTTAATGTATAAATAAAATCTCTTGGGATTGTGTATAATATTATCTGCCAGAGCTATCTCATGCCTCCTTTTTGCCCTCCTGATTTCCTTTATTAACATGCTCCTCAGTTTTCGTTATTCCTCCAGGGATACACTTGATTTCAGTTGCTTCTACCTGCCCCACGCCTCCTTCATTTTCTTGACCAGAGCCTTAATTTCTCTTGTTATCCCAGCTCGGTTATGCCCATCTGCCTTGCCCTTCACTTTAACCTACCTGCCTTGCCGCTCACACTAAACACACTAATTTCCAGATATTCTGCCACGTAAAACATATTTAGGTTTTTTCTTTTCATTCCACAAGATTGCTGAGTGGTTAAATATATCTGTCATGCTAATTATATTTAATTTGTGGGAGCCGACCTGAATAATGTCTTTGAGAAAAATGGAAATCAATTCTAATGCCTCTTTAACATGCAAAACAATGATAATTAAATCTCCCAGTACAATTTTTAAAACTACTTTCTATATTGAATCAATTTTAGTAAAGTTTGGAACATTACTAAAGAATATCACTGATGTTGATACCGACTATCCGAACATCAAAATCTGATTTCCTTCAAAACTATGCAAACTAAAAGATGAATTTGGACTGATAATATATCTGTGTAAAACAACTTTCATCCACAACTTTGTGCAGAAAGACGATTTGACAATTAACCTGAAGAGTTCAACTGATCCTCTGCCTCTCCCACCAGATTACATGGTTTAGGATGGAGTAGAAAATGTTTATATAGTGATACATAAGTGTCATATCTCCACAGGAGAGGTTGCACAGTCTAGAGGGGTTTTATTAAACAGTCCAGACAGTTTTTATTACTCTCCATCATTTGTCTCTCTGTGTAGGGAAGAAGATGCAAGTAAGCATGCAGGTACAGCAGGCAGTGAAGAAAGCAAATGGCATATTGGCCTTTAGAACAAGAGGAATCGAATATAGGAGCAAAGAGGTCCTTCTGCAGTTGTACAGAACCCTAGTGAGACCACACCTGGAGTATTGTGTGAGGTTTTGGTCCCCTAATTTGAGAAAGGACATTCTTGCTATTGAGGGAGTGCAGCGTAGGTTTACAGGGTTAATTCCCGGGATGGCGGGACTGTCAAATGCTGAGAGAATGAAGCAGCTGGGCTTGCACACTCTGGAGTTTAGAAGGATGAGAGGATATCTCATTGAAACATATAAGATTGTTAAGGGCTTGGACAAGCTAGAGGCAGGAAACATGTTCCCGATGTTGGGGGAGTCCAGAACCAGCGGCCACAGTTTAAGAATAAGGAGTAAGCCATTTAGAACAGAGACGAGGAAACACTTTTTCTCACAGAGCGTGGTGAGTCTGTGAAATTCTCTGCCTCAGAGGGCGGTGGAGGCAGGTTCTCTGAATGCTTTCAAGAAAGAGCTAGATAGGGCTCTTAAAAATAGCGGAGTCAGGGGCACTGATTGAGGATGATCAGCCATGATCACATTGAATGGCTCGAAGGGCCAAATGGCCTACTGCTGCACCTATTGTCTATTGTCTACTGTCTATTGAGAGGTTTACAAAATTATGAGGGAAGCAGATATAGTAAACAGTGGGAAACCTTTCCCTTTAGCTAAGATTTCCATAACCAGAGAGAATAGGTTTAAGGTTAGTTGTTGGTGATTCAGTGAGGGCTTGAGGTTTGAGATGTTTTTTCGTCCAGAGGGTGGTGACAATCTGGGTTGCAATGGTGGAGGAAGAGACTCTGACAACTGCAGCATGTTGTGTCTATCTTCAGTGTAAACCAGCATCTGCTAATGGTGTGTTTACTAACGGAATTTTTAGCTGCTGCTACTGCTGTCAAAGCCGTCAATGGAACCGTAGTCCAGAAGCAGGGTTTAAGGTGGATATAATATAAAACTGCACAGCTGGTGAATGAGGAACATGGTGAATTCTTAAACCGCTATTTCTGTTGGTAAGATGATCAGCAACTCAGATGCTAAATGGCAAAAGAATCAGAGGGAAGATCCAGCGATATTCAGAGAATATCAGAGAGTTGTGATACAGAATCCAATGCCCGACCTGCTGAGACATTCCAACACTTTGTGTCCTTTTGTGAAAGATTCAGCAGTAGTTTTCAAAAGAGAATGGGATACATAGAAATTAGGTGCAGGAGCAGGCCATTCGGCCCTTCGAGCCTGCACCGCCATTCAATATGATCATGGCTGATCATCCAACTCAGTATCCTGTACCTGCCTTCTCTCCATACCCCCTGATCCCTTCAGCCACAAGGGCCACATCCAACTCCCTCTTAAATATGGCCAACGAACTGGCCTCAACTACCTTCTGTAGCAGAGAATTCCACAGATTCACCACTCTCTGTGTGAAAAACGATTTTCTCATCTCGGTCCTAAAAGACTTCCCCCTTATCCTTAAACTGTGACCCCTTGTCCTGGACTTCCCCAATATCGGGAACAATCATCCTGCATCTAGCCTGTCCAACCCCTTAAGAATTTTGTAAGTCTCTATGAGATCCCCCCTCAATCTTCTAAATTCCAAATTACATACTTGAAAAGGAAAAAACAATCAAGAGCACCAGAGAAAGAGCCAGGGATTGGAATCAAATTGGTTAATTCTTTGAAAGAGCTAGCAAGGAAATGTTAAATGGGCCAATAGGTCTGTATTATGCCGATCCAGATTTCAGCTCCTTTCTCACACTATTCCGCCTTCCTTTCACATCCCCCCACCTCCCCATTCCTTTCCAGCTGACCCCGTGTTGTCTCCTTTTCATCTCTAGCGTTTGTCACCCCATCTGCGAATCAAACCCTCCTCAGCTGTATCCATCTAGTACTTGACAGGCTTTGTCCTTCCCCCAATACGCTCACTTATTTTACAACTTTCATCTCCCTCCCGCCCCCCACCCCCACTTCGCTCCCCCTCCCCCCCCCCCCCCACACCCGCCCCCACCACCACAATCAGTCTGGAGAAGACTCTCAACCAGAAATGTTGCCTATCCATTCCCTCCACAGATGCAGCCAGACCCGTTGAGTTATGTCCGTCATTACAGATCACAGTCAAAGGCCAATAATAGGTGGTCGCAGACTGTATCTGGACAGGAGTAAAATAAACCAGAGGTGGGAGAGAGAAAGGATATCAAAACAACATTAAAAAGACTTGCATGACCCAATGTGCAGGAGGCAACAGGCCTTGAGGAAGGAGAGAATGGGGAATGAAAATTATCTGCATGAATAGAGCAAAACAAATAAAAATAACTTGTTTCTACTGGAATGTAATTACAAAATATTAGTACCTCATTAATGCAAGTACTACATGCACTTGTCGCATTATTATTTATTGCAGGTATTTTTAGACTGCCTTACGCGGTGCCTTTTACATTCGCAACCTTGCATTTTATCATTGTTTGACTTACCATGTTGGACTAGCCTGCAGCTAGATTGGGTTAGATGATAAGTACATTGTACAAATCTAAATATCAGTGTGCTGTTACCAGCTGAAGTAAGTACTCTGAGGAATTATTTTACCAAATTTATTTAAAGTGCAAAGGCAAGCAAAAATGTAGTTGAGCAATGTTTGCAAATTGGTGACAATTTTTACACTGTCACAGTTAGGTTATTTGCATTCATTCAGAGTGGCTGTTTCTGAAATGGACCTGAATCCCAAATCAGCCGAAGGCATGAAAATTGACATAAATTGTATACATGGTAAAAAGCTGCAACACAATGTAAAGACCTATTAGCATTTAACTTTTAGAGATACTTTGGCTCTACTTAGGCTTCCAAGTGAAATAATATAAAGAAGCGTTGGCAAATTAATGAGAGCTATGCTTCATAAGTAGACCAAAAATAAAGTTGAACACTATCCAGGAGGAACAGTGTGAGCCATCAGGGAAATACTTAAACAGACAAAGTGGGCTCTAATAGGCACTTTAAACTGTGGTGTTACTGGCAGAAGGAGAAGTAATAATGGCTGAGAATTAGCATTTGCAATGGGGGTGAAATTGTCAATGCTGCAGAAAGCTGACTACAATTTCTGGCCTCTGTGCATGTAAATTTAAATGCGGAAATCTGATCGTTGCTGTCCCAGATCCAAGTGTGTTGCTGTGGTTGGAACAGAGAATCATTGACTTGACAGGAGCTTCAAATTTTTATGCACTTTTATCACTGCAAAATCTACTGAAAACAATGTGCCTTGTTCGAAGAAGCGTAATCAAATATTAAGGGTATATTATGTCGTGCTTACTGTGGGGCAACCTCTCTAGCCCTGAGAAAGAGTCATTTTTATGCAGTTGCGCTACCCTTTGGATTCCCCCACCCCCACCCCCATCACGTCCGATAAGGCAAGATCCCTGGCCAACCCTTAAGGGGTTGGACAGGCTAGATGCAGGAAGATTGTTCCCGATGTTGGGGGAGTCCAGGACAAGGGGTCACAGTTTAAGGATAAGGGGGAAGTCTTTTAGGACCGAGATGAGAAAATCGTTTTTCACACAAAGAGTGGTGAATCTGTGGAAATCTCTGCCACAGAAGGTAGTTGAGGCCAGTTCGTTGGCCAAATTTAAGAGGGAGTTGGATGTGGCCCTTGTGGCTGAAGGGATCAGGGGGTATGGAGAGAAGGCAGGTACAGGATACTGAGTTGGATGATCAGCTATGATCATATTGAATGGCGGTGCAGGCTCGAAGGGCCGAATGGCCTGCTCCTGCACCTAATTTCTATGTTTCTATGTTTCTATCAAATAGTATAAGCAGCAATGAAGCATCACTTCCAGATCAGCTCAATACCTCTTGTGCATACTTTGAATGGAAGAATATTGACACCCTTACATGAGCCCCCAATGCCTCTGCTGAGTCTCTGCAACCAATGTCAGAACATCCTTTAAGAGGGTGAATCCTTGTAAAGCATCTGGCCCAGATGGCATGCAGTGTATTCAGAAATTATTCAGACCCATTCACCTTTTCCACATTTTGTTACATTTCAGCCTTATTTTAAAATTGATTCAATTCATTTTTTTTTTATCATCAATTTTATTACAATACTCCAGAATGAAGAAGCGAAAACAGGTGTTTAGAAATTTTTCCAAAGTAATTAAAAAGAAACAACTGAAATATCACATTTACATAAGTATTCAGACCCTTTGCTATGAAACTCAAAATTGAGCCTAGGTTCATCCTGTTTCCATTGATTATCCTTGAGATGTTTCTACAACTTAATTGGAGTCCACCAGTGGTAAATTAAATTGATTTGACATGATTTGGAAAGGCACATACCTGTCTATATAAGGTCCCACAGTTGGCAGAGCATGTCAGACCAAAAACCAAGCCATGCAGATGAAGGAATTGTCTGTAGACCTCCAAGACAGGATTGTGTTGAGACACAGATCTGGGAAAGGTTATAAAACAATTTCTGCAACATTGCACATCCCAAAGAGCACAGCGGCCTCCGTCATTCTTAAATGGAAGATATTTGGAACCATCAGGACTCTTCATAGAGCTGGCCACCCGACCAAACTGAGCAATCAGGGGGGAAGGGCCTTGGACAGGGAGGTGACAGAACTCCAGAGATCCTCTGTGGAGATGGGAGAAACTTCCAGAAGGACAACTATATCAGCAGCACTCCACCAATCAGGCTTTTATGGTAGAGTGGCCAGTCAAAAGCCACTCCTCGGTAAAAGGCACATGACAGCTGCTTGGCTTTTGCCAAAAGGCACCTAAAGGACTCTCAGACCATGAGCAAAAAGCTTCTCTAATCTGATGAAACCAAGATTGAACTCTTTGGCCTGAATGCCAAGTGTCACGTCGGAAGGAAACCAGGCATTGCTCATCACCTGGCCAATACCATACCTACGGTGAAGCATGATGGTGGCAGCATCATGCTGTGGGGATGTTTTTCTGCAGCAGAAACTGGGAGACGAGTCAGGATTGAGGTAAAGATGAATGGAGCACAGAGAGATCCTTGATGAAATCCTGCTCCAGAGCATTCTGGACCTCAGACTAGGGCGGAGGTTCACCTTTGAACAGGACAACGACCCTAAGCACACAGCCAAGACAACGCAGGAGTGGCTTTGTGACAAGTCTGTGATGTCCTTGAGTGGCCCAGCCAGAGCCCGGACTTGAACCCGATCGAACATCTCTGGAGGGACCTGAAAATAGCTGTGCATCGACGTTCCCCATCCAACCTGAGCTTGAGAGGATCTGCAAAGAAGAATGGGAGAAATTACCCAAATACAGGTGCCAAGCTTGTAGCGTCATACTAAGAAGACTCGAGTCTGTAATCGTTGCCAAAGATGCCTCAACAAAGTAGTGAGTAAAGGGTCTGAATACTTATGTAAATATGATATTTCAGTTATTTCTTTTTAATTACTTTGCAAAAACTTATAAACACCTGCGTTTGCCTTTTTATTTTGGGTATTGTGTGTAGATTGGGTATTGTGTGTAGATTGATTAACGTAACAATGTGGAAAAAGTGAAGGGGTCCGAATACATTCTGAATGCACTGTATGCGCTAAATCTGTGGTTAATTGCTAAAGACTTGTGTGGACCAACTGACTGGAGTATTCATGAATATTTTCCACCTCTGTCTTCTGCGGACTGAGGTCGCCACTTGCTTTTAAAGGACATTCATGGTACGAGTGTCCAAAAAGAGCATGGTGACACGCTTCGACGACTATAGTCAGGTAACTCATCCATCCACCCTACTGCAGTGGTTCAAGAGGTTGATTATGATACAAATCAATTCCTGCCTTAGGATTCCCTATCGCCACAATGGTACAACAGCAGCTGCTATATCACTGGCTCCACTGTGCTCTGGACCTTCTGAATAACAGGAACACATACATCAGGCTGCTGTTCATCCACTACAGCTCGACAGCCAACACTATAATTCTCTCCTAACTCCAAGTCTTGGGTCTCTGTACCACCCTTTGCAACCGGATCCTTGACTCACTCATCGGCAAACCTCAATCAGACTAGAGTCAAGAGTGTTTAATTATCATAAGTACCGGGAACGGAACAATGAAATGTTTACTCGTTGCAGATTGATAACAACATGTCCTCCACACTGACCACCAACACAGGTGCATCTCAAGACTGCAAGCATAGCCCTTGGTTTACTCCCTTCACCCCAATGACTGCCTGGCTAGGCACAGCTCCAGTGCCGTCTATGAATTCGCTGATGACGCCATTGTGTTGGGTGATCATTGCTGATGATGAATCAGTGTATAAGAGAGAGATTGAACAAATATGTAGGAAGGAACTGCAGAAGATGGTTTAAACCAAAGATAGGCACAAAAAGCTAAAGGAACTCAGCAGGACAGGCAGCATCTCTGGAGAGAAGGAATGGGTGATATTTCAGGTCGAGACCCTTCTTCAGACTAGTTTGAAGAAGGGTCTCGACCCGAAACCTCACCCATTCCTTTTCTCCTGAGATGCTGCCTGTCCTGCTGAGTTACACCAGTTTTTTGTGTCTATCTTTAGATTAAACCAGCGTCTGCAGTTCCTTCCTGCACATTTCGCTTGCTTTAACTCTCCTTTTTGGAAGTAGATGGATTTTCAGCCCCCTGTGGGCGAGGGTCTAGGAAAACAAGGCTGTGAATTGTTGCCAGCTGTGGGTTTGTGCCACATCAGTCAATGCAATCTGCTGCCAGAGCAGGTATACAAGTGGGTAACTGTTGAGTAACCTAATTGTACTGAGAGATGGCTCGGGAGAAATGTCTTTATTACTTTCTTTGGTATGACTCGAGGAAAATAATAATGTTTAGAATCACTGGGGACAATTTTTAATTGCAGGAGACAGCGCACACTGCAAAAGCCAGCAGTGCTCTGCAAAATATTGTGACTATTTGGGAAATGTGGCAAAACCTCATATCCAGCTACTTCTGGTTCTTGCATAATTTAAATGCATGGACACAGTACTCCCCAGTCTTTCAAAATGAAATCATCTATGAACAGGAAGGCAATTTTGGAATTCATGATTTTATTTCCACCATTAAAATAAAGCTCAAAACCACGACAAAAGTGGTCAAGTAATACATGATTAATATTTTCTCAGAAAAGTCTAAATCTCTGGTGTATTCTCTGTTTTTGCAAAATTATGGAACAGCGCTTTTTAGGGAATATACATAAAAGACGGTGCATAGTCTCAGCGGTAGAGTTGCTGGCTTACAGCGCCAGAGACCCGGGTTCACTCCTGACTATTGGGGCTGTCTGTACGGAGTATGTATGTTCTCCCTGTGACCATGCGGGTTTCTCCAGGTGGCTCCAGTTTCTACCCACACTCCAAAGACGTGTAGGTTTGTAGGTTAATTGGCTTCTGTAAATTGTCCCTAGTGTTAGTATATGGGGTGAGTGCTGTTCGGCATAGGCTCGGTGGGCCGAAGGGCCTGTTTTTACACTGTATGTCTAAAGTCGAAGAGATAAGAACTAGAGTGCATGTTGACAAGGGCAGATGAGGAAGGGTAAAAAAACTGCCCAAGTGTAAAGCATTAATACACATATTTGTGGGGCTAAAGTGGCTCTTTTCTTCATGATTATCACAATGACACACTCATTCATGATCCAGCTTGAAGTTTCTTGTCGATGCTGGCCTTTGGACTTTAGACTTTAGCCTTTCGAGATACAGTGTGGAAACAGACCCTTCGGCTTGCCGAATCCACACCGACCTGCAATCCCCGTACGCTAGCACTATCCTACACATTAGAGACAAGTTACAATTTTACCAAAGCCAATTAACCTACAAACCTGTACGTCTTTGGGGTGTGGGAGGAAACTGGAGCACCCAGAGGAAGCCTATGCGGTCATCGGGAGAATGTACTGGCGCTGTAAATCAGCAGCAACTGTGCCACTGTGATGCCCCAGTCATCAACAGCTTTACACTTCTTAACAATACCCGTTAATGACTGAGAGCCCCGTGTTGCTGGTTTAACCTCCAGCAATGAGAAGCTGTGTTAATTTTAAAGAAAGTGGCAGTAGGATTGTAAATATTTTCCCCTACTGGACTGTCTGACCTCTTTATTCTTCCATGATTGCCTGCCATTACTAACTTCCCAGATCTATGAAATGGGTGGAATCACATGCCAAAAAGCTAAAATGTCCCAAGATTTTTGAAAGGAGCTTAATCACATAGATTGAGACCAAACCAAATGCCCGGTCACATACAAAGGTTAGGGACAGTATTTTACTGAGGAAAGAGAGGCAAAGGGTGAGAAAGTTTAAGGAGAGTTGCCTTGTGGCCAGAGTTGTGGAATATGTACCCAACAGTGGTGAGGGAAAATAATTTTGGATGACAAGATGTCCATAAGGTGGTTCTAGAGGAAATAACGGGCCAAAGCTCTTCACTGTGCAAGTCTTAAAATCAGTAATAATTGCCACAAATCTTGCATCATGCACCCAGGCCTATGTGCAGATTCTAAGAGATTCACCTCCATGAAACATAGAATTTAAAAAGCCTAGGATTTTCCCCTTTGTAATCGATATTGGAAAAATGTTACATGATATTCATCATCATTTACTGGAGTTTAGAAGGATGAGGGGGTATCTTATAGAAACATATAAAATTAAAAAAGGACTGGACAAGCTAGAAGCAGGAAAAATGTTCCCAATGTTGGGCGAGTCCAGGGGCCACAGTCTTAGAATAAAGGGGAGGTCATTTAAGACTGAGGTGAGAAAAAACTTTTTCACCCAGAGAGTTGTGAATTTATGGAATTCCCTGCCACAGAGGGCAGTGGAGGCCAAGTCACTGGATGGATTTAAGAGGGAGTTAGATAAAGCTCTAGGGGCTAGTGAAGTCAAGGGATATGGGGAGAAGTCAGGCAAGGGTTATTAAGGGGGATGATCAGCCATGATCACAACGCATGGCGGTGCTGGCTCGAAGGGCCGAATGGCCTCCTCCTGCGCCTATTTTCTATGTTTCTATGTTAGTCAAAGAAATTAGAATGAGTAGCACAATAAAGCTGGGAGAAGCCAAGATATTGAAGGGCAATGATATCAGTATTTGCAGCTTGTGCACTGCAAAAAGACAGGACCAAAATTACATCCTATTTCATCGACACTGAAACTAATCGTGGCCAAAAATAGTTACCACAGCAGTGAACAGCTGTGTGGGAACAAGAAGAATTATCATCCACCAAAGAATTGGATGAACTCAAGACTCAAGTCTGTCAATTAGCTGCTCGCAAAGCTGCACAGCAGGAGGTCGAGTGATGCAACACATTGCAACATTAATGAGGCATTCGAGTTGCTATCTGCCCTGTAGTGAAGGTGGCATGAGTTGGCAACAAATCATCTTGAAGCCATGATGGATCGATGAAGCTGCAAGAATGCAAGGAAAAGGGCATTCCAGGTTACACATTAAATCAACTGGAAATGTGAAAGAGTTTTAAGGGATCTCACACCACAAGTTTCAGTCATCCCTTTCCAAAATGGAGAATGGAAAAATGCACAATAATCCCCTCAAAAATGGAGAGAAAGAATGGAGAGCCTCAATTCTATGCATCAGGAGCACACAGATGTGGCAGAAGGGCTGCATTACCTGATAACATCCACTTCATATCCCACCACTCATGGCAGGGTCTGTGATTCTCATATCGGGCATCATCCGTCACCTCATCATGCATTACAAGCAAGTCATCGTCAACCCCAGAGGACTGCCAAATATGACAACCCCTCAGCAGCTGCTTGGTCAATCCCACTCACAACCTTGTGTGTCTCAGTGAGATCACCTTTTTAAACCCCAGCAGTGCAAGCCCACTATACCCCTTTTTCTTTGCACAGGACAATTTGCTGGTCTAGGAATCATCTCACTGAATCAGTGGAGAATTATAACCATAGCAAGAGAATCGTTCGTAAGGTATGGAGACCAAAACCGCGTACTTTACAGAAAACTAACCGTTTATTCATACCCTGCTTTATGCTGTGCGCTGCGACATATTTCCCTAATTCCATGAACCCTGATTTCATCCATTTTTATTGGCATCTTAATAAATGCTTTTCCAAATCCACATTCTGGTTATGACATATGGTACAATTCTACCTACTGGTTCCTTATTAATGCCGCATGATGCAGAGTTTAAAAAGAAAACATCAGATATATCAAATATGTTACTTTTTCATAAAAGCACATTGCTAAATTGTAGATTTTCTCAGACCCCTATCTCCACACCCGCCTTGACGGATTGCAAGATTTTTCTAACAACAGAGATACAATTAATGGGCCTACCATTCCTGATTTTCTCTCTTTCTTTACATATTTTGATAATTTGTATTTTTTTCTTTTTTTTCATTTCTTTACTAGATTTGTATTCATCTTTGTCACCCTGCTCTTGTAACTTTTCCACACTTTTCTCTTTGCTCTCAGTTTAGCCTTCGTTTCTTTGTTCACCCATCCGTTACAAGACCGTCGGACCCCACAGAAACTCTGCAATCCCTCAGTGGGGTTGCATTTGGAGTAACGGCAATAGTTCAGGTCTCCATCTTAATAATGTGTTATTCAGGGATACTGGCTGCTGAACCATTAGCGTAACTGATAACTCATCCACACTACTTTCAAGTAGTGTTGTAGAATCCTTTGTATCCATCTAAGTTTGTAGACTGAGCAACAAACAATCTGGTGGAGGAACTTAGTGGGTCAAACAGTATCTGGAAGCTGGACTTGTTGGGTCCCTCCAGCAGATTGTTCATCGGAGACAATTGTTCATTGCACCAGATTCCGGCATCTAGGTGGCACAGTGGCGCAGCTGCCTTACGCAGCCACAGTGCCTCAGCTGCCTTACAGAGCCAGAGATCCAGGTTTGATCCTGACCACGGGTGCTGTCTGTATGGCATTTGTATGTTCACCCTGTGAACGCACGGGTTTCCTCTGGGTGCTCCAGGTTTCCTCTCATATCCCAAAGACATACAATTTGGTAGGTCTGAAGAAGGGTTTAGACCAGAAACGTCACCCATTCCTTCTCTCCATGGATGCTGCCTGTCTCGCTGAGTTACTCCAGCATTTTGTGTCTATCTTTGGTTTAAACCAGCAACTGCAGTTCCTCCCTGCACAGTTTGGTAGGTTAATTGGCTTCTGTAAATTGTCCCTGGTGTGTCGGATAGAACTAGTGTAACGGGTGACCGCTGCTCGGCATGGTCTCAGTCGACCAAAGGACCTGTTTCCACGCTGTAGCTCCAAAACTAAAACTAAACAAAACCCGCTATCTCTTGTTTATAGATTGGACCTTCATTTATGAGACCTCCAACAGCATGTATTCAGCTTTCTGAGTGAGCTTTGAATCCTTAACATTTAGACACAATGATCCAACATCAGAACCTGGGGACACAATGTGGCAATGAAAGGGTATACACTGTAAAACGGCCCCTTCACCGTACTTACAGGATTAAAACAACCTGTAATTCCTTGATGTTTATTACTTGTGATTTTTCTGAAAGTTATTATTTTTGTGTTTTGAATTTAAGGCATTATACAAAGTCTTTAGGGGTTAACAGAAGGAGACAGGCTTTTTCTAAAAGCCATACAGTTTGTTTCACATCACTGAGCAGCCCAAGTGAAACATAGTTATTATTTGGAGCATGAAATTTGTAGAAGTATAAATGATGAAAAAGTCCTGATGATTTGATTATATAATGATAACTTTTAAGCCCATACTATGTTGTGAGAAGAGATCCAAAGTTAGGAATCATATTGAATATCACCACAGATGTGTGATGGCAAAATTGGCAAAATTGATCATCTTAAGCTAATAATGGATCATTGGATCATATCAGCAGACAACTATTTCAAAATAGACAATAGGTGCAGCAGTAGGTCATTCGGCCCTTTGAGCCAGCACTGCCATTCACTGTGGCTGATCATCCCCATTCAGTACCCCGTTCCTGCCTTCTCACCATATCCCCTTTATCCGCTATCTTTAAGAGCTCTAGCTAACTCTCTTGAAAGCATCCAGATAATTGGCCTCCACAGATTCACAACTCTCTGGGTGAAAAAGTTTCTCCTCATCTCCGTTCTAAATGGTCTACCCCTTATTCCAAAACTGTGGCCCATGGTTCTAGACTCCCCCAACATCGGGAACATGTTTCCTGCCTCTAACGCGTCCAATCCCTTAATAATCTTATATATTTCAATAAGATCGCTCTCATCCTTCCAAATTCCAGAGTATACAAGTCCAGCCGTTCCATTCTATCAACATATGACAGTCCCGCCATCCCGGGAATTAACCTCGTCAACCTACGCTGCACTCCCTCAATAGCAAGAATGTCCTTCCTCAAATTTGGAGACCAAAACTGCACACAATACTCCAGGTGTGGTCTCACTAGGGCCCTGTACTACTGCAGAAGGACCACTTTGCTCCTATACTCAACTCCTCTTGTTATGAAGGCCAACATGCCATTAGCTTTCTTCACTGCCTGCTGTACCTGCATGCTTTCTTTCAGTGAGTGATGACCAAAGACCCCTAGATCTCTTTGTTCTTCTCCTCTTCCCAATTCAGACACCATTCAGATAATAATCTGCCTTCCCGTTGTTGCCACCAAAGTGGATAATCTTACATTTATCCACATTAAACTGCATCTGCGCACTCACCCAACCTGTCCAAGTCACCTTCCATCCTAATTGACCATCTCCGGTACGGGGTTGGTGTTGATGGCACTGTCCTGAGCTGTTTCGTTTCCTACCTCAAAAATAGTCTACCAACATAGACAATTCTTTCTCTTCCCCAGCTAGCCTTTTCTGCAGAGTGCACCCTAGGCCCCATTCTCTTCTCTCTGTGCATGCTCCCCCTCGGCCAAGTCATTCAAAGGCATGGCATTTCTTTTCACTGTTATGCAGATGACACACAGCTCCATCTCCCCCTGAAACCCAGCAACCGGTCAAATTTAATCAGCCTCATGCACTGCCTCAAGGACATAAAAAGTCGGATGGCACAGAACTTCCTCCAACCAAACGAGAGCAAGTCTAAGGTCATCCTACTCAGCCCCTCCGACTCCATCAAAACGATATCAGGCAGCCTTGGAAGCCTAACCTCCTGAGTCAAACCGCACGGCAAAAACCTTGCCGTGATATTTGATTCCGCATTAAAGTTTGACCAGCAAGTCAACTCTGTGGTAAAAGCTACTTTCTTCCAGCTCCGTATCATAGCTAACATCAATCCATTCCTCCAAATCGACGACCTTAAAAAAATCATCCACACATTCATCTCCTGCTGCCTTAACTAGCTCCCCCCCCCCCCATATCAACAATCTTCTAACCCACCATTCAACCTCCAGGTCCCTCAGGTCGACTTGGGGCTACTTGACTCTCAATCTTAAGGATTTCTGAGGGGGCGCTGTAATCAGTTTATGTATGTATTGTTAGATCTGTGTACCATTGTATGTAGCACATTAGTACCTGCACTGATGTACAGCACTTTGGTCAACGTGAGTTGTTTTTAAATGTGCTAAACAAATAAAATTGACTGACTGACTGACTGACTCATAGTTCACACTGCCACCCAGCTTTGTATCATCTGCAAATTTGCTAATGTTACTTTTAATCCCTTCAAGTAAATCATTGATATATATTGTAAATAGCTGCGGTCCCAGCACTGAGCCTTGCGGTACCGCACTAGTCACTGCCTGCCATTCTAAAAGGTACACGTTAATCCCTACTCTTTGTTTCCTGTCTGCCAACTAATTTTCGATCCATGTCAGTACCCTACCCCTAATACCATGTGCTCTAATTTTTCCCTGTAATCTCCTTTGTGGGACCTTATCGAATGCTTTCTGAAAGTCCAGGTAAACTACATCCATTGGCCCTCCCTTGTCCATTTTCCTTGTTACATCCTCAAAAAATTCCGGAAGATTAGTCAAGCATGATTTCCCCTTCATAAGTCCATGCTGACTCGGACCTGATACTGCTATTTCATCTTTTGTAATTGCCTCTAGCATCTTCCCCACCACCGATGTCAGGCTAACTGGTCTATAATGGATGTGGCCCTTGTGGTTGAAGGGATCAGGGGGTATGGAGAGAAGGCAGGTACAGGATACTGAGTTGGATGATCAGCCATGATCATATTGAATGGCGGTGCAGGCTCGAAGGGCCGAATGGCCTGCTCCTGCACCTAATTTCTATGTTTCTATACCTGTTTTCTCTCTCATTAACATTAATACATTAGCTACCCTCCGATCCACAGGAACTGATCCTGAATCAAAAGAACATTGGAAAATGATCGCCAATGCGCCACGATTTCTAGAGCCACTTCCTTAAGTACCCTGGGATGCAGACCATCAAGCCCTGGGGATTTATCAGCCTTCAGTCCCATCAGTCTACCCAACACCATTTCCTGCCTAATGTGAATTTCCTTCAGTTCCACCGTCACCCCAGATCCTCTGTCCACTAGTACATCAGGGAAATTGTTTGTGTCTTCCTTAGTGAAGACAGATCTTAAGTCCTTGTTCAACTCATCTGCCATTTCCTTGTTCCCCATAGTAAATTCACCTGTTTCAGTCTTCAAGGGTCCAACTTTGAAGGCTCAGCGATTCTGACTCCATAGCTCTCGGGGAAGAGAATTCTCGAATCCTCGGAGAAGAAATCCCTCCTCATCCCCATCTTCTCCAGTGAGTGCCTCTACCGAAACAGTTACAACCAGATTATTTGATGGATGCCTCCTGGCTAGACGACTTCCAAAACAGCTCACAGCAGAAGCTTATTGAAGTTGAGAGAACGATAAGAGAAAACTAGCAGTATGTTTTGCTACTTCTTCCAGCTGGAGGATCTAGATCAATGGGAAGAGGTCTCAGAAGAAGAGGCCATGGCAATTTAGGATTGAGAGAAGTAACTGAAGTTCATTGGAACTCTCTATCCGAAGAATACTGGATGTTCAGTTATTGAGTATTTTCAGGGCTGAGATTCCTAATGTGTAAACATCTAGGGATATGGAGACCAAGTGTAAGTTCTGCCACTGGCCGTGTGCACGCCTTTGGCACCTTTGAGGGGGGGGAGGGGGCGGAATTAAAATGCCATTTTCTCCTGCCTGTCCGAGAGATATTTTCTCGGGCTGCTAGCTGATGCTGAAAAATTGTTCCGACTTGCGTTCTCGGAAGTTTTAAAAAAAAAATTTGCGGGACAATTTAATCGCTGGAGTTTCTTTCAGTTCTCTTTATTTTTAACAAAAGTTATGGGCTTTTGACTGTCCTCGATCACAGCTTTTGAGTTAAGTCAATGGAAAAGCAATAGGGAACAAGATGCTAATTTCCGAGTATGTAAATGGCCATAACATTTTTAATACTGAAGATATGAAAGTGAATTAGGTGTCAAATTCAACTTCTTTTTATGATGGGATAAATTGCAGACTTAATTTTTTAAATCTCAAAATGTTGTAACATTGCTACCAAGTGGATGAGGCACAGGATCAGCCAGGACCTACCTGGTGCAAGGGTGAATGGGTACTTTTCTTTCACTTCTTATTTCTTAAAGATTCCAATGATCAATGGGCTTGAAGAGGCCAGGACTCTTTATTCTGGAAAATAAGAGAGGCTCTGGGTTGAGCTGGCAGAGAGGAGGTTTAATGGTCTGCTAGGACATTCAGTGAGATTACAGTCACTGAATACCTCACAATAGCTTTTGTTTACAGAGATACAGCATGGAAACAGGCCCTTCAACTCACCGTGTCAGCACCGGCCAGTGATCACCCATAAACTAGTTCTATCCTCCACATTAGTGAAATTTACAGAAGCCAGTTAACTGACTTACCAAGAAAAAATGAGCATTCTGTGAAAACCCACATGGTCACAGGTAAAACGTTCAAACTCCATACAGATACCACAGATAAGTCAAAATTGGCGAGCACCCCAATCATTCATCTACTCCACAACATCTATAAACTACCCTGCAGTTGCTTGCCCAAGGCTGCTCCAGCAACACCCTCTCCCCACCCGCCACTATCCCAAGCCAACAAACCCTCTCACCAACAATCTTCATCATCTGCCATTCTAAGTCTTGGACCTGTCTAAGGGCAGTGTGGGAGTAGCTTCACTAGATGAGCTGTAACAGTTCAAAAGCAATGCAGAGAGAAATCCAGCAAATGTAACCTGGTCTGTTTGTCCTCAGTGGTGGGGAAACATTAATCAGGGACAGAATGAGCAGCCACTTTGACAAATGCAGATTTATTTGAGAAAGCGAGCATGGATTTAATAAAGGCAAATCACGTCCCACCAACATGTTAGAGTTTTTTGATGAAAGAAGAAAAAGCATTGTTGAGGGAAATGGGGTTGATGGTGATGTTTTTAACATGAGTGCTTGTTATCCACTGATTTGCTGGCTTGATTCGCCACTCGTCGAAAGGTGTGAAGACTTGAGATGATGCAGTGCTGATATTGATTCCCGGAACTCCTACATATACATGGTTTTATTGGAGATTTTTGGGTTTTTCTTGAAACAGTTGAGGTTGCAAGAAATTTCTGAAGGGTGTTAAAAAAATAGATAAAGAAAAACTGTTCCTATTGTCAGAGGGATCAAAAACAAGTGGGCTTAAAATGATGTGTAGGAAGGAACTGCAGATGTTGGTTTAAACCGGAGATAGACACAAAAACTTGGAGTAACTCAGCGCCTCAGGCAGCATCTCTGGAGAAAAGGAATAGGTGATGTTTCGGGTTGAACGCCTTCTTCAGACTGTGAATCAGGGGAAAGGACGACAAGAGATATAGATGATGATTATAGAAAGATATAGAAAAAATTAGTTTGTTTGCATTTATTGTCACTTAACCAATTAAGATGCAGTAAAATTTGAGTTACCATACAGCCATACTAAGTGAAAAGAACACAATACACACAGAAAATAAAATGTAACATAAACATCCATCACAGTGGAATCAACATTCCTCACTGTGATGGAGGGCAATAAAGTTCAGTCATCTTCTTCCTTTGTTCACCCGCGGTCGGGGCCTTTGAACCCGTCTGCAGTTCGCTGCTACAAACGGTCTGATGTTCAGGCCCTTTCGTCGGGTTGATCGAAACTCCGACATTGGGACGGATCGGAACATGGAGTTCCCGAGCCAGCCGCTTCTTACCGGAGACCGCGGCTTCATGGTGTTAAAAGTCCACAGGCCCCACGGTCCGAGCACTTCTGCTGGCGATCCTCCGCAAAGGATCGCAGCTTTACGATGTTAAAGTCTGAGCCGTGCCTGCGGCATGAAGCTCCAGGCCGGTCTCCAGGAAAGGCCGCACCAATCCAGTTGTTAGGCCATGGGGGGGGGGGAGTGGTCTGAAAAAAAAAATCCCCCTATTCCCCCCACCTCCCCTCACATAAACTGACCAAGAAACATTGAAACACACGTTTAAAACATACTTAAAATAATAAAAACAGAGAAGAGATGTGACAGGCTGTTGGCGAGGTGGCCATTGGTGGCGCCACCCGGTGGTATTCTGAAAGATGTTGGTATTCTGAAAGATCTGAAAATCAATGAAAGATAAAAGTAACGATGATCAAGGAAACATGTCTGTAACAATGCACAGACATCCAACTTGATTTAGGGCAGCAAAGTGTAAGGGGCAGTGCCAAGGTTGTGGGCTGGATAGATGATGGTTGTTGGCCAAAAGGTGAATTATCATGGATTTTTTTTACAGACACGCACAGACACACACACACACACACACACACACACACACACACACACACACATGCACACACATTGTGAAATGTATTGTCGGGGAAAGTAGTTGAAGTCAGTGAGAAAAGTTAAGGTACAGTACAGAATGGAGCTGAATAAATACGTGAAAGAGTAAAAAATTGCAGGGCTATCGGGAGAGGATGGGAGAATGGGACTAGCTAAGTATTCTTCTGCAGAGACTGTGAATACATGAACGCATAATGGTGTGTAATCACATGAAAATGCACTGTACATCAGCAGAGGAATACAAGAGTGGGCTAGCCGAGGGAATGGGTACATGCAGGTTGAAGGTGTTGGAGTCATGTCTGAAACAAGGCACAAAAATCTAACTTGATTCAGCGCAGCAACGTGTAAGGGGCAGTGCCAAGGGAGTGCAGGCACAGTGGTAGAGCTGCTGCCTCACAGGACCAGAGACCCAGGTTCGATCCTGACTATAGGTAGTGTCTGTACGGAGTTTGCACACTCCCCCTGTGACCACGTGGCTTTTCACTCAACCCATGTACACATGACCATAAACTAATCTAAGCTAAACTAGGTTAATTGCTTTCTGTAAATTGCCCTTAGTGGGTAGGACGCAAAAGTGAGTCAAACATAGAACTAGTGTACGGGTGGTCAATGCTTGGTGTGGACTCGGTGGGGCGAAGGGACTGTCTCCACAATCTGTATCTCTCTCTAAAGTGTAAGGGAGTGACAAACGGTATGAGGGACAGTGCCAAACTGTGGCAGTGGCCTCACCAAGGGAGTAACAAATGGTGCAACAGGCAGTACCAAAGTAGTGACGAACTACGGGAGAACTTTCCTACAGTGATCCAAATAAACTTCTTTGGTGTTGTGATCATTCTGTGATCCAATAGTTCTGTAGAGGTAATTAAAGATGAGCGATAAATGCTGGCCTTTCTAGCTATGCCCACTTTCCTTTGACAAATAAAAGAATGTCACGGCTACACTTAAGGGAGATACAACCGCAGGGAAAGCGGAGATGATAGTGTAACATTAGAAGATGTGGAGGAATTATATGTAGAGCATAAATATGGGAATGAACCAGTTGGGGTAAGCGATTTGTTTTATTCCACCAATACCAGAAAAGAATGGAAGCAGCATTCCCAATCCAGGAATAATCATATCACAATCACGTGACATATTTTCACGCCCTCCAGAATAAATTTGCCCTTTCATGACATCAGCAGGTAGCGGCAGGTTTTATTCACCTTTATTAATTTAAGTAAAATAAAGTTATACATAACGAGTGTGGCCAAACAAATAACTTTGCTATTTCAACTACCTTTCCATTAACACCATTTTCACTTCTAACTGCAAGCAAATAAATGTTCTGTCAATAGCAACTTGTTTTTATCGTTGGAGGAGTAATCATGACAAGTGGCAGAGTTCACACTGAGGGGGGTTGCTGGTGGAATTACACAATGCATTTTCTCAGCAAATTCCTAACAGAATTTCATAGCACATTGCCCTTTATGTGACAAACTCAACAATTTACCAAGCTGCTAATATAACCAATTCACTTTGGCAAACAACACCAGAAAATTAATTTTTAGTTATATTAATAGAACAAGGAAAAAAATAGTAATGTTGGTGATGCTTCGTGATATTTGTTTTCATCTGAGTCATAGAGTTGCAAAGAGTCTAGAAACAGCCCTTCGGTCCAACTCCCCCAAGCCAACCAAGATACTCATCTAAGTTAATTCAATTTTGTCTGCATTAGGCCCATTTCCTGCTAAACCTTGCCGATCTGTATATTCAATTTATATAAATCTAAAACTAAAATAAAGTGTGGCAGAAATGGCCTATACCTGCTCTGCAATTTAATAAGATTTTTTATGATTCTTTACTTAGTTCTGCATTCCCTCCAATATCCAAAACAATACCTGCATGCACAAAGTCCTCTGTGGCAGAGGATTTCAAAGAATCACCGCACTATAGGCTAAATTCTCTTAGCCCCAATCCAGAATATCATGGTCCCTTCCTGGCTCTACTCTCTCCTACCAAAAGAATCAGCCTCTCTTTATCGTCTTTATTGGAAAAATAATCGCAATTCCCAATCCCAGTCATGAAGAGAATTCAATGGGTCATCTGCTTTTGTCATAAGATTCAACTCATGTCTTATCTTTCAAAAGGATCACCTCTCACTCAAGTCCAATGACTAGCAACCCCTCCCTCTCACTCTTTCCCCACTTGCCAACTTCCTCACCTCAAGAACCAGCCTGTTAAATCTACTCTGCACCATTACCAAGGCATGTCCATCCTAACTACAGGAATCTTACTATAGGTATCTAATTGTATACACTGTACCGTTTCAAAGTCCCGCACAGTTGGGTCACCAGTGTGAAGAATGTTAATGACTATAAAAGGATCATAGTTTTGGGAGTTAAATATAGATTTATTTCAATTTAGAAAAAAAAAAATCAAAATCTAGTTAAGAGTGAACGATAAACAGAAAATGCTAGCAGCACTCAGCAAGTTAGGAGAGAGAGAGGGAGAGAGAAGGAGAGAGGGGGAGAGAGAGGGAGGGGGAGGGAGGGGGAGGGAGGGAGGGGGAGGGAGGGGGGGGGGGAGGGGGGGGGAGGGAGGGGGAGGGAGGGAGGGGGAGGGAGGGGGAGAGGGAGAGGGAGACGTTGGCGCAGCGGTAGATTTGCTGCCTTACAGCTCCGGAGGTCCGGGTTCGATCCAGACTACGGCTGCTGTCTGTACGGAGTTTGTACATTCTCCCCGTGGCCACGTGGGTTTTCACCGAGATCTTCGGTTCGCTCCCACACTCCAAAGACGTACAGGTTTGTTGGTCAATTGGCTTGGTCTACTGTAAGTGTAAATTGTCCCTAGAGTGTGTAGGATAGTGTTAATGTGCGGGGATCGCTGGTCGGTGCGGATTCAGCGTAAATAAAATTTAAGGTTAATAACCTATCAACAGAACTGAGCTTGATTGAGGGTTTGAAACATGACCTGTTGCTCTTTGAATGGGATAGCACCTGACTGCTGAATATTCCTAGCGTATTACACTTATATTTCAGATTTTTCCTTTTTAATTGCTCTGGGGAAGAATGTCTTAAGAGATTGATCTGAATGGGATCATCCAGTTACATGGAGAGGAGGGGAAAGCTGGGATTTTAGTCGAAGCAAAAGATATTCCAGCGGGATACAAGATGTTTAAAATTATGAAGAGCTTTGAAAGAGAAATCGGAGGAAAAACTATTCCCACTGAATGAAAGGTCAGCAACCAAATGATACGGATTTACAGTAATTGAGTAAAAGCTGGGGGGAAATAAGATTTTTTGAACTTGGAGTTATGATCAGTAATGCATCGACTGAAAGGTTAGCAAAAGTAGATTTGATATTAACCTGCATTCTGTGAACTCAGGCTGGGAATTGCATTTATATGGAGACCAATGCGAGGAAAGCCGTGTGCAGATAATATGCATGTGGAAATCATGCCAATTTGTGTTCGATTAAGGGCAGTTCTTTTACACCACGTGCCCCTTGAAAGTACAAGAGTGGAGTGGTAATGAAAATGGATTAAGTTATCCACAAGTCACAACATTGAATCTTACATCACCGCTTTAATTATGAGCTCTAATTCATTTTTAAGAGAATGGAGCAGAAGTATTGAGGGCTTGACTATTTTTCAGATGATCCCCCTTCCCCACCCACAAGAGTTTCTTGCAGCTTCTTTGGGACCCATCACTGTAACTTGGAAAACTAGGGGAACTCCAGGGAAATGGGTACAATGCCCTTTCACGTTATTTTAACCGAGGACTGCTGATTTGCTGTCTCAACTACACTAGAAGTCCCCAAACAACTCTACTGTCGGCACCAGAAATGTGGCGACTCTTGTGCACTGCCTATGCGAGGACAGCTGTATGATTTTACTGGCTTGTATGCAAAAACAAAGGTACATGTGACAATAAAGTATAATTGAATCACTGAATTGAATTACTGAAGAAGGGTCTCGACCCAAAACGTCACCTATTTCCTTCGCTCCATAGATGCTGCCTCACCCGCTGATTTTCTCCAGCATTTTTGTCTACCTTCGATTTTCAAGCATCTGCAGTTCCTTCGTAAACAATTGAATTACTCTGATTGCTTATGTATTCCACTTGCTTGGGAACGTTTTTAATCATGCTCAATGGATGCAATAGGATACGGTGGCATGATGAACAGAATGGACTTCTTAGTACCAAAGCAGTTGGATAAGTTATGACTGCCACTCATGGTTCAATTAGTTTCCTTACCTCAAAGTTGGATGGCTTTGGGTTCAATTGCTGTCATAAGGTTATCATAAGTGGTAGGAGTAGAATTAGGCCATTCGGCCCATCAAGTCTACTCCACCATTCAATCATGGCTGATCTATCTCTCCCTCCTAACCCCATTCTCCTGCCTTCTCCCCATAACCTCTGACATATGTACTAATCAAACATCTATGTATCTCTGCTATAGAAATAGCCACTGGCCTCTTGGCCTCCAGAGCCTTCTGTGGCATAGAATTCCACAGATTCACCACCCTCTGACTAAAGACTCTGCTGTTTCGGAGATGTGAGTGCAAAATTCTAAAAAAAACACTGGAGTAACTCAGAGGGCCTGGTAGCTTCCCTGGAGAACGTGGATAGGCGATGTTTTTGGTAGGGACCCATCTTTATACTGATTGTAGTCAGGGGGAAGAAAGCTGTAAGGGAGAAGAGACCAGGGCAAAGCCTGGCAAACAATAGGTGTATACGTGTGAGGCAGGGGGGCAGGGGGTGGGGAGGTTATTGGCAGATAGTTGGACAAAGGTCAGGGATGTAAAGACAAAAAGTGTGATATTCGGAAATAAGGTTAGAAGGGGTGTGAAATGTGAAGGCAGAAGAAGGAATATAGGAAGGGAATGGGAGAAATTGGTGCGCATCCAGGAAAGAAAGATAGACAAAATGGGAGGAAAGCGATGAGGAGGGGGTGTTTGTTGGATGGTTACCTAAAACTGGAGTAGTCAATAACCCTACCATTGGGTTGAAAGCTATCCAAGCAGAATATTAGAAGCTGTCACTTGCAAGGCTTTGTCCCACCTTCACCTCGCTTCCAGCTTCCAGAATTAGTCAGTGTTGATATCACATTAATTATCAGTTTATATCTATTAAGTCTTTACATTTTATCCATTGCATATTCGACCTAAATGATTCAATTTAGTAATAATATTGTGCTTGGTAACTAATCCCCACTGATCATGGAATTAACGTAATAATTTGTGACTCTGGTAAACTCTGAAAACTGTACATTGCAAAGGCCCATGTAGAATTGTTCATGTTTTTATCCTTCTCATATTTCCTTCATGGCAAGAAGCCTCAGGTCCAAGGTTGGGAGCAAGGATAGACACCTCAAATGCCAGCATCAACTGGGAGACACAGATCTCTAGATTCAACAGACTGAATGCTCTTTTGACCTCTAGATTCAACAGACTGAATGCTCTGTTGCATGGCTTTCCTCATTGCATCCTTCACATTGTACCTGCCACCTAGTCTCATTCACCCCTCTGTACCCGAGGATCTACCTTCCTGGAATAGCAATTCATTGATATTGAAGTTGTCCACTGATTACCCAAGCCTTCCCTTGCTTGGTCCCTCTAAATCTTTCCATCCACTTCCAGCCTTTCTAATATTTTTTTGACTTTCATTTGGCAGCCAATGCATCATAAAAACATAGAAAATAGGTGCAGGAGTAGGCCATTCGGCCCTTCAATATGATCATGGCAAATCATCCAAAATCAGTACCCCATTCCTGCTTTTTCCCCATATCCCTTGATTCCGTTATCCCAAAGAGCTAAATCTAACTCTCTCTTGAAAATATCCAGTAAATTGGCCTCCTCTGCCTTCTGTGGCAGAATTCCACAGATTCATAACTCTCTGGGTGAAAAGGTTTTTCATCATCTAAGTCCTAAATGGCCTACAACTTATTCTTAATGTCTTATTATCTAATTGTCTAATCCTTATTCTGCCATAGAAGAAAGAACAAGGAACTGTGATGCACAAGAACAGTTCTATATAATTAAAAGTCTCATCTTGACCACTTCCTGTTTGCACTGTGCTTTGATTATAGAAAAAACGCTACCACATATGGCTGTAATTCTTTGGCCATCTTACTCAGAGTCCTCCTCCGCTGTGCAGTCCCTGAGGATTTTTTGCATCGATGAAAAATAAAAGACTTATTAGTGTTAAAAATATCTTGAGATTCTCTCTCCTGTCATACACCGCCATGAAGGCCACACCCTTTCCAGTGGGAAGAGGGAGGGACAATACAACCCGGAATTGTGGGCATGGCTCAGTCTGTCTGCAAGATGGCAAGGGTGAGGTCACGACTCTGAGCTGGGAAACTACAGAACACTGTGAGTATGCAATGTACTTGAATAATTGATTTGTTATCCCTTAATGAAAATAAAATGAGTTGTTTGGCTTGCCCTGTGCTTGAAAGTGCAATGGCAATGGAAATTAAGTGAAAATGCAATCAGCTGTTTGGCTTGGCCTGCCCTGTGCCAGAAATTGCAATGGCAATGGAAGTGAAATGAAAATTCAATGATCTATTTAGCCTGCCCTGTGCTTGAAACTGCAATGCAATTGGAAATTAAATGAAATGACTTGTTTGGCCTGCCTGAAATCACTGATTTCGGCCCACAAGGCCCCTATCAGCCGAGAAACCAGTCCTTTTTGCCAGAAATGCCCGTATTAACGCAGGAGGAGTATTTTGGCCCAAAAGATACGTGCCAGGCCAGGAAAAGTCCAGAAAAAGCGCCTTTCACTGAGATTTCTCAGATTTTTTTAAAGAGCCCCTTCAGCCCTTCAGGCCTGTACTAGCCCAAGAGTCCCTTTGGCCCATCAGTAAGTACTCCCCCTGCAAGTATTAAACCTCACCCCAGTATTTTTCTCCCTGTGAGATCCAGGTCAGGATAGACTTTCCTCCTTCATTGCTGTGATCTGCAGAAAAAGATGAAAAATGTCTAAAATTGATTCTCCACCCTCTCCACCTTCTCTCTCTCACAGAGTCTTTCACCGGTTTTGGGCAGAATTTCTGGCCGTTTCTGAGCTTCCAGCCCACCAGCCCTGGGTGACTGAGCTGCCAGCCCACCCGTCCTGGGTGAGTGAGCCCCAACGGGTCCCACTTAGTCTAGTATAATCTATATCCTTCCATTTGCTGCATATCTATATACCTATCCCAAAGTCTCATAAATGCCACTATCGTATTTGCCTCAAACACTACACCTGGCATTTCAGGCACTTACCACCCACTGTGTAAAAAACGTGCCTGCACATCTTCCATTATCTTCCATTACTAAACTTCCATTATCCCATACATCAGTCAGATTTTACATATGTTGGAACCACCTGCCCAAAAATAACTGACTGAGCATGTTAACTGTATCAGTGGCGGCCAGCTGTATCCAGGACACTTTCAACAGCGCCCATCCTTCTGGGTAAGCACAGCTGCCATTGCCAGCCTGTGTCTGTCTCACCATGGGCACTTTCTGTGGTGCACGACCTCCCTAGTAAACATTGCCATTGCCAGCTTGTGACTGATGTAAACTTCTGTGATCGTTGTTGTGGACATTACAAAGTGCCCTGGTTGCACCCGGGACCGAGTGCAGCATTGTTCATGTAAGTGCAAGCTTATGTAAGTCGCCTGTTGTGCAAGTCGGGGAGTATCATTAATTCTATCATATCACAACACACGTTTTTCCAACCTCTCCCTGTTGCTATTTCCCCCCTAATTCATGCATCATTCTTGTACACCTCCTCTGCACCCTTTCCAAAACCTCCATATCCTGTAATGGGGCAACCAGAACAGCACATATTACCCCAAATCCGGCCCAACCAAAGTCCTGCAAAGCTTCCCGACTCTTATACTCAATGCCCCGACCTTTGAAAGCAAACATATCATAAGCCATCTTTATCATTCTATCTATTTGTGTTGACACTTTCAAGAGGTTATGGACTTGGACAGCCTTCATCACAATCCATAACCCCAGCAATCTTGGTGTCATCTACAAACGTACTAGCCAACCCATCTACATTTAGGTCCAAAGTCATCTACATAAGCAGCATATATCAAAAGCAGTAGGGAAACAGAATTTTGGCATCTCTCCCAATAACTCAATTTTTGCTCCCCTTTGGTATAATATCCCTTTAAATATCCCACTTTGGCCAAGTGTGATTCTTCCCTCTAATGATCAATTCAAGTTACTCCATTCCTTTCCCCCCCCCCCCCCCAGATAACACTCAAGTGAAGCATTTCAAGATGTCAAAGGTGCTGTGATAATATACATTACTGCGATTTCTTTGGCACTCTTTCTTTCAGACACTTGCAATGAGTTCAGTGACATTAAGTGAGATAATAAAGTAATCTTACAGAACTCCCCTCCGATAAAAATGACAGTCACCTAACTGCTGACCTAAGAGTTATCGAGCTAAACATTCTCTCTCTCTCTCTCTCTCTCTTACCTGAGTATTGCCAGGACTTTGATGTTACTTTAGTCACCACCATTACTTGTCTCCTTTGATCAGACGATTGATATGGTTCAAGTGGCGCAAGTAAACATTCAGCAACTAAAACCAGTAAAGAGGCAGCATTAAGGCTTGGTCTCATGGATGTGTCTATATGGCTGATAATGTTATTGTTTTTTGAACCCTTCTTGATCTACATGATGTTATATCTCTTGTTCTCCACTAATCACCAGTTTTTTTTTTCCCTACAGTCTGTCGAGATAAATTGACTGATGAGTCATGGGGTCAGGACAGTGAGACACAGACATGGTTTAGGTTTAGTGTGGGAGGGGAGTGCACTGTGGGTTTGGGGTCAGTGTGGGATAGAGATGTAGGGGGGTTACGGTAGTGTGAGAGAGTTGCAAAGTGGGTTTCATAGAAACATAGAAAATAGGTGCAGGAGTAGGCCATTCGGCCCTTCGAGCCTGCATCACCATTCAATATGATCATCCTACTCAGTATCCCTTACCTGCCTTCTCTCCATAGCCCCTGATGCCTCTAGCCACAAGGGCCACATCTAACTTTTGGGTCAGTGTGGGAGAGGGCTGTAGGGGGTTAATGTCAGGGTGGGAGAGAGATGCATTGAGGGTATTGGTTCAGTGTGGAGAGAATAGCAGGTGGTTTTAGGGTCAGCCTGGGAAGGAGATGCACTCCGAGTTTAGCGACAGTGTGGAGAGATATGCACTGGGGGTTTAAACCAAGCGTGAGAGTGAGTTACAGGTGGTTTTGGGGTCAGTGTAGAGAGAGATGCACTGGCGTATAGGGTCATTGTGGAGTGCAATGCATTGAAGTGGTCGTGAGATCATCATTGCGTGGGTATTCTGCACTCCAGTATTTATCTGTCCCCTGATCCGACCCGCCATGTTCAGGTGTGGCTGCTCGTGGATAAGAGTTAATTCATCTCCTTAGCTCTGATGACGTTGTGCAGAGTTAATGCTGCAAAAAGACCAACAAGTAATGATGGCCTCTCTTTGTCACCTTCCTGGAGCTTCTTCCCCCTTCAAGCAGCCATGAAAATGTGTTAATGTATAGCTGGCACCACATGAGTATTGATTCTGTTTTTAATTGAAATCCGCCTCCAAATCAGCCTTGGCGTTCATGTAAGCACATTGAACCGTACAACATAGGAACAGCCATTCGGCCCACAACGTTCATGTTGGAAACAATGCCAAATTAAGCTGATCTCCTCTGCCTATTCATGATTAGGGTTGCCAACTGTCCCATATTAGCTGGGACATCCCAGTATTTTGGGTTAAATTGGTTTGTCCCATACAGGACCGCCCTTGTCCCATATTTGACTGTTGCAACTCGGGTGGAGGGGAGTGTCGGTTCCGAGCGCCGCGTCCAGCCCCACCTCACCCGTCCCGACGCAGTGCAGCAGCAGCGCCTCGCCCGTGGCCCCGTCGGTCGGCAGCCCGGCCAGCTGTCCGACCTTCGGACCTTCACTTACTGCCAACACCACCACCCCTCCTTCTCATGGCCGATCATCGGTTCATGAGTTGGTTGCGGAGCCGGACTTTATGTGCAGTCCAGCACCCAGGCCAACTCATCATTCACCCAGCCATGGCCGAGCCGGTCAATGAATTCCCATTGGGAATTTGGCCCATATTTTGACCTTTTGTCCCTTATTTGGGAGTGAGAAAATTGGCAGCCCTATTCATGATCCTTATTCCTCCATTCCCTGCATATTCAGGTGCCTATCTACAAGCCTCTTAAATGCCCTTATTATACTGTATCTGCCTCCACCACCACCCCTCTCATTGCATTCCAGGCACCCAATGTTCTCTTGCCCCACACATCTCCTTTAATCTTTCCCCCTCTCAGGCCATTGTACACTACATCCTCTGACTCGGCAATATGCAACCTTTGGATTCAGCAATAAATTCAGCAACATCGGAGACTCAGCAATTCCAGCATTTTTATTTCTGGTTTATGCCCTTTACAAAAGTTCCCTTTTGCAAGTTCAAATACTCATTCTGCCTCTCCAACCTCCATTTCCCAAGTTGTTTGTTCAGACACTATCCTGACAAAATCTCCATTGAGATGTAACGTTAAAGCCCCTGCCACAATTAGGAGACCTAAACAGCAACCTCTGGTGACCTTGCCCGCCACCCAAAAAAAAAAATCAAGGTCGAGGTGACCTGCAACCTCCTACCACCTCCCACGCCTATGTTGAAAACCTTCCTCGACTATGAAGAAGGTTTTCTATGACTATGAAGATTTTTAAAACAGCAACCTATTCTTAGTCGAGGCCAGTTTAAATCATATTGAACAAATAGCAGCAACCTAGATGAAGCCTCTATCATGCGGAAACCACTTTCGACCATTAGGGAGAGTGACCAAAACCTCCAGTGACCTCATGGAAACCTTGGGTGGCGGGCAAGGTCACTAGAGGTTGCTGTTTAGGTCTCCTAAGAGAGACAGGGGCTTAACTCTATGGCTCCCTCCGCTGATACCGACTGACCTGCGGTTTTACATTTGTGTTTCAGGTTTCCAGCAATTGGAATATTTTGTGCTCCCTTGTTCTCAGAAACATTGCCAAAGGGTCTTCTATGTTTATCTGAGGGTGCAGACATCTCATCCAGATAGCAATACTTCTGTCAGTGCAGGACTTGCCTGGGACTGGGGTCGGGGTTATCAGCAGGTGTAGACTAACAGTTCTTCCAGTCTTCCCAGCCATTCATCAGGATCAAAGGCTGACCTTCTTCTCGATCGCCATTCACCAACAGTATCCCCCTTTATTTCCTGAACATCCAGAACTCTGGTTATCTGCAGCTTGAGGCTAAACCTCCAGAGCATTCCCTGAGTAGAGAATTCCAAAACGTTCAGCAACCTTATTGTCATAGAGCCATACAGCGTGAAAATAGGCCATTCAGCCCAATTACCCCATGCAAACCAAAATGCCCCATCTACACTAATTTCATCTTCCTGCATTTAGCCAATATCTCTCAAAACCTATCCGATCCATGTACCTGTCTTAAATGTTTCTTAAACTCTGCATGAAAAAAAACCCTCCTCTTCTCGGCTCTAAATGGCCTGACCTTTGTTCTCTAAAAGAGTCCACAATCAGGGAAAGCATCTGCTGTGTGATTAATCTCAGAGCACTTGAGCATGACACAAGTCTATAATCATCTGATTGAGAGGCAGGCGCTGCCACACGAATTCCACATTATTTTTAATGTCACCCTGCATCATCTTTAAAGGGCAGACGCAAGACATCCATATTGCGACCTGAACAAGTGGCATTCAGGGAGCATTCGCGATGGATTATGACATTTGTGTCCAGGAGGGGGTTTGACTACTTTGGCAGTGACAGGCACTTTGTCATTTGATTGTGAGGTCCAAGTGTATGCTCTGTAGCTTGTATGTTTTGACTCTGAATATTGTACAGCACAAATCAAACGTCGTTTCCTTCAACCGTGCTCCTCCATCCATCTCACTAAGACAGACACAATCAGTAATAGATGACACAAAACCGCAACCACTTCTATCCGCGCTGGGTGACAATGTAGACTGATGGCACAAGCCTTTAAGAACATAATCTTGCTACTAAGTGAGATGGAGCAATAGGTACTTGCACTTGATGCCTGCTTTACTCATACCAGGTGTGTGCTGGCAGGTCATTTAATATAGTCAACGTGCAAAGTGTTGAGACTGACAAGATTGGTAAAAACATCAGACAACGATGGATACCTACCATGAATGGAACATGAAAAGGCATCTGGGAACATATGCGTCACAGGGATAAACTAAAGGATCGACAGTAAAGCCAAAGAAATGCATTTCTAAACGGTGCAAAGCTTTTTTCAAATGTTCAGTTCAATAAATATTTGAAGGATTTGGGAAAACATACACATGAAGGCAATATTTATCAGCAAAAGTGGAAGGAAATGTTGGAATTGTGTTTAGTACAATTGATAAATGGATTTTCAGACTTTAAGGGCATTAAGGAATTATAGGGTTAGTACTGAAAAGTGATATTAAAGTAAAAGATCATCTCTTATTAAAATGGAGGAGCAAGCACAAGGCACTGAAATGTCTGCTCCTGCTTCTATTGCTCTCTTTTTGTATACCAGCACACTCCCAGTAATTCTCAAGCAACATCTGTTTCTGGGTAACTCAATGGATCAGGCAGCATATCTGAAGAAAAAAGATGGGTGACATTTTGGGTCAGAACCCTTCTTCAGACTCAGTTTCAGTTGTCTGCAGAACCCTGAAACTGTTTTAGTGTTGAAGGGTTTTTATTTCAAAATTAGAAAAATTAAGGGATGATCTTCAAGAGACATGACACGGTTGATATTGAGATGATTGCACTAATGGGAAAGTATCAACATAAGGGGACATGTTTTCATAATAAGGAGGCTGTCACTTAAAACTGAGGTGCTGAGGAAATTCTTCTTGCAGAGGGCGATGAGCGTTTGGAATTCTCTGCTCTGGATGGTGGTGGAGATTAGATCATTGAAGGTTTAAAGTGGTGGAGACATATTTTTAAAGATTGGGGATTTGCATCTGCAGTTCCTTCCTACACATCACTCCAATCCATATTAATTCCACTTGCCAGCATTAAGCCCATATCTCTCAAGTCCGGCTCATTCAAGAACTGGTGAAGATGCCTCTTAAATGCTGTTACTGTCCTGCCTCCACCACATCTTCTGGCAGTTCATTCCAGATATCAACTACGCTTCGTAAAAAGATTTACCCCTCAAATCCCCTTTAAATCTCCTCTCTCTGTTTAAACGTGTCCTCTAGGTCTCGGCACACTTACCATGGAAATCAGACATTTGCGATCTACCCTGTCTACGCCTCTAGCCTCTAATAATGTTATAATCCAAAATATCCCCTATCATTCTCCTTCCCTCCAGGGAATATAGACCTAGTCTATCCAATTTATCCTGATAACTCAAGCCCTCAAATCCAGTTAACATCCCGTTGAATCTTCTTTGCACCCTTTCTAGCATTAACTCACACTTCTTATAGAAGAGTGACTAGATTTGTTGATTCGTTGAGTACACAAGATAGACGCAGGAATGAAGACCTAAATATCATCCCTTTCTTCTGTGAAATCTTATATCTGTAAGTACATGCAAACTTTAATGATTTTCAATAAGAAATGCAGTAAATTGGACAAAAATTATGTTTTCAAACAACATTGCACGAGGAACAGTCTGCTGCATGCAGAACCTCTGTCATTTTTTATCATATGAACTAGTAACTAACAATTAGCATGTTGTGTTTAATGCTATCCAAGCAGTAGGCATTAGTCATGCTATGAAAACTGGAAGAAATGGAAACAAACATTTTTTTATGATAATAATAGTTACCTAATTTCATAGGTAGGATGAGCAATTGAATAATTGAGGGGTTTAATGTTCCGAACAGAAAACGTATTTGAAGATCACAAATGTAATTTGAAGATGTTTTTCATTATGTGTATGCTGTTTTGTTTTTTACAATCATTTTCAAGCCACTTGATTTTGAACATTATTTATTGACAGTATGAAGCTCAAAGTGAGGTTGAGACCAATATAGTTAATATCATCAAGGCAATGCTTGGTAACAAACTAAAAAAGATTACATCTGTTATGACCATCTCAGGGGGGTGGATGACACCACCCTCCTCCACCATTGCTGCTCTGTGATCCACCTCAGTTGGGACTGTGATTTCACTTTTACCTTTCACATATAACCCGTACAATGTTTGACTGAAACATACAGCATGGAATCGCACCCTTTGGCCCATCAAGTCCATACTGATGATTGATCACCCATTCACACTAGTTCTATCCTATTTTTGCATCCATTCCCTACACACGGGGCAAGTTAGAGGCTAATGAACCTACAAGCATGCACACCTTTGGGATATGGGAGGAAACCTGAGTACTTAGAAGAAACCCATGCAGTCACAGGGAGAACATGCAAACTCCACACAGGCAGTGCCTGAGGTCAGGATCGAACCGGGGTTTCTGATGTTGTGAGACATCTGGTGTACTGTGTGCAGTTTTGGTCCCCTAATTTGAGGATGGACATTCTTGCTATTGAGGGAGTGCAGCTTAGGTTCACAAGGTTAATTCCCGGGATGGCGGGTCTGTCGTATGCTAAGAGAATAGAGGGGCTGAGTTTGTATACTCTGGAATTTAGAAGGATGAAAGTGGATCTTATTGAAACATATAAGATTATTAAGGGTTTGGACATGCTGGAGGCAGGAAACATGTTCCCGATGTTGGGGGAGTCCAGAACCAGGCGCCACAGTTTAAGAATAAGGGGTAAGGCATTTAGAACAGAGATGAGGAAACACTTTTTCACACAGAGAGTTGTAAGTCTGTGGAGTTTTCTGCCTCAGAGGGCGGTGGAGGCCGGTTCCCTGCATACTTTCAAGAGAGAGTTTGATAGGGCTCTTAAAGATAGCGGGATCAGGAGATATCGGGAGAAGGCAGGAACGGGATACTGATTGTGGATGATCAGCCATGATTACATTGAATGGCAGTGCTGGCTCGAAGGGCCAAATGACCTACTCCTGCACCTATTGTCTATTATCTATTGCCTATTGAGACAGAGTTCTACCAGTTGTGTCACTGAGCTACCCCTACCCCTGTCCCCACACTTCTTGAAATGGTGTCTTCTCCAGATCACTAATGTTACCCTCCAGAATTTTAGACGGCCACATTCTTGCTTTGTCACCAACACTCATATTGTTCTTAATTGTGTCATTTGGAGAACAGATACATGAAAAGCAACAAGCCAACAGAGGCTGATGACTGTTTCTCATGATCCTCTCCACTGGATCTACGCTTCCACATATTCTGTAATTAAATACTGCACTAACATTATTGATCTTACCCCACCTCCTCGGCTGATCACGGCTTTCCTTCTGCAAACCTTACACACAAATCATAGTGCACAGCTGGCACTTTCTGTTGCCATACTCCAGACCTTTGCTCTCTATATATATATATCGTCACAGAGATTTGTGAGGATCTAGCCTGGAGTCTGCAAACAGTCCCTTTCCTCATCTTTAAAAATATGGCTCACCAAAAATGCAATGGGGATGCACTGGAAAGAGAATGCAGCAAGAACAAAGGGTCTCGACCCGAAACGTCACCCATTCCTTCTCTCCAGAGATGCTGCCTGTCCGGCTGAGTTACTCCAACATTTTCCTACACGTTGCAGCAATAAATACAGATATTAAGGTGCTGGAAGAAATTTCCAGCCAGAAAACATGAGCAGGAAGAGGATTTGAGTGAAGAGATTCCCAAATTAGATAAACTTGGATTGTTTTCTCTGGAGCGTGAGAGCTGATAAATAGATAAAATTATGAGAGGCGTTGATAGCATAGACCGTCAGAACCTTTATGCCAGGATGGAAATACCAAAGACTGTAAGAAGTAACTTTAATGTGGGAGGGAATGGAGGGGAGATGGGTGGGGAAAGTAGTGTAAAGGAGATGTAGAGGACATTTTATTTTGCACGTTGTGGTGGGTGTCTGGAACATGCTGCCATGGGTGACGGGGAAGCAGATAACATAGTGACATTTAAGAGGCTTTAAATAGACATGTGGATATACAGGAAATGGAGAGATACAGATCACGTGCAGGCAGAGGAGATTAAATTATCTTGGCATCACATTCAGCACAGACAGTTAGGGTCTCTTCCAATCCTGTACTTTTCTATATTCTATATAAATGCAGAAAGAGGACCATTGTAAGAACTCTGAATGGAGATTTTTTTTAAATGGGATGAATGTAGGATTAGTGTAAATGTGTGGTTGATGTTCAGCGTGGATTCATTGAGCTGAATGTACCACTTCCGTGCTGTCGCACTCCATGATGCGATCAGGTAGAGTGAAGATCTATGTGTGACTGACAAATAGGATGCATTCTGGTCAGGATCAGAACTTGGATATCAATTCTGTGAAGCATGTGGTGATGTGTTGCAGTGCTGAAAGAACTCTACAAAGGCAGCTCGTTGTGAGCGATACTGGAAGGATTTGCTCAACTGATAAGCTGAGTTTTAAATGTCTTGCCACATCTGAATTTATTTTGAAATCTCGTGATTTAGCCCCTAAAGCTGTTGCAGTTCCTTAACATATTATCTTTTTGTAATTTTCCAAAAGGTTCATCTCAATTTCTACACTTCCCACAGCTATTTTGAATTGTAAATATAAAATTATTAATGCAGTCAAACATCCTCAGGCAGCAGGAACTTTGAAAGCAGCCTTATAGGTTGTATTTCCTTTTCTGACTGGAAATGAACATGTTCCTGAAATGACTGTCTTTTAAAAAGATTGGGAACCCAGTGAGTGTTGCTATCAGTCTGTGCAAACATTGGGAACCTAGTGTTGCTATCACTGCGTAAACAGTGGAACCCAGTGAGTGTTGCTTTCACTCTGTGGGGGCAGTGGGAACCCAGGGTTGCTCCCTCTCTCTCTGTGGACAGCAGCAAGCCAATGCTATTGATTGTCTATATGAGCAGTAGTTCTCACTCTGTGTGGGTAGCAGGGACCCAGTGCTGTTGAATCTTTGTACGAGCAGTGGGAATGCATGTTGTTCCCACGCTGTGCCAGCAGTAATGCTGTTCCCACTCAGTACAGACAGTGGAAATGCAGTGTTGTTCCCACTGTGCAAACAGTAGGAATCCAGTGGATGTCCCACTCCATTTGGGAAGTGGGATTCCAGTGCTGGTTCCAGTTCTAATGGCGAGTATTACCTGTTCTCTTAATTGGGATGAAAATAGAGCTACAATATTTGAGAAGCTGCAGGTGATTACATGGGCCACAGTTCTTGTAATCAAGAAAGCTGGAGAGCTGATGTCAGGTAAGGGACGGGGAAGAGGAAGAATGAGGGTAAAGTGGTCAGCCACTGCCATTGTGAACAGCAGGCACTCTGCAGGACAGTGATTTCAGCATGCATAATGGTCCAGGTAGTTTCCTGGGCTGTGAAGGTGTCTGGCTGGTGTAATGGGAACAAACTGCCTGCTCACAAAGGAAATCCAATTTAAAGCAACGGCTTTCTACTTTGGAGTGAGGGACGGGGATGGAGTTAATGGTGGCCAGATATGCCAGTGTTGTTGGCCTGGGAAAGTTGACCACCCTCTTTAAGATGTTGGGATTTGGGATGCTGGTTGATAAATTGCTGTGCTAAACTGATCAAGCAGTGGGTCATCAATCCTCAATGAGCTCAAGCTTTCTGTGCTAATTTAGAAAGAGAGAACGTCGATGTACCTTCTCCGGCCCCATAGCCCCCTGTGTCATTATAATCTCAGTTACTGAGGCTAATGACATCTTCATGAGGGTGAACCTTTGGAGAACATCCGGGCTTCGCTCTTAAGACCTACAGAGGACCACTTCAACCTCTCATTACTAAGGTCCAAGATTCCCACCTACAATGATTGAATGAATGAATGAATAGTTTATTTCAGTCATACATAAAAAAGAACAAAACTTTACAATCTGTGTGAATATGAACCAACACTGTATCCATTTCACACAACGTTCACATAATCAATGACCGAAAAAGGAATAGGCTGAAGCCAGAAAACATATTTTTGCCTATCCTTTACAATCCATAAGATAATCCAGAATATCAGCAAAGAAAAAAATAAAATTTACTCTAAATTGTAATCCTTACTTATTTTACATTTTAATCATTTTACATTATAATCCTTAATTATTTTATATTTTAAGGCTTTTTTGAAACTCAACAGAGAGCTACAATAAAAGGACACCATTAATGCTGGTGTTCAACAAGAGCAAGGTGACATGCCACAATATCTAATCGGTGGCACTAACATCTGTGGTGATGATTGCCTTGTTTGGCCGGTGATGTCACATCAACTTCTAAACCCACCACTAATCCTGCTTACTGTCACAATAGATCAACAGGGATTGAGATTTCTCTTACTCTCCACTTGGCACTGGCCTATTTGGACAATAAGAACAGTATGTTAGGTTGTTGTACAATGACTACTGTTCAGCGTTCAACACCAACATCCCCACCAATCCTATTGTCAAACTCAGAGAATTGGGTCTCTGCCCATTTCCCATGTAATTGGATTCTCAACTTCCTCATCAGCAGACCACAGTCAGAACAAATTGGCAACAACGCTTCCTCCTCAATAACCATCAACATGAGAACATCTCCGAGCTGTGTGCTCAGACCTCAGGCCTAATAGCTCTATACCCAAGGTTGTATAGTTAGATGCTGCTCCAATGCCATCTCTAAATTCACCTCCACCATTGTTGGATGAATAACGGGCAATGATGAGTCAGAGTACAGGAGGGACATGAAAAATCTGATGGAATGGTGCCAGATTGGTGTATGTAACAATAAATGTAACTTGAACTTGAACTTGAACAATAACCTTGCTCGCAACATTAGCAAGACTAAGGAGCTGATTGGTGATTCAACCCCTCTTCATTGACGGGACAGTGGTGGAAAGAGTGAACAACTTCAAGTTCTTGGGTGTGCATATCTCTGAGCAAATCAATCCAATCACAAAGAAAGCTCATCAATGCCTCAACTTCATCAGAAGATTAGGGAGATTCAGTATGTTGCTGAATACTCCATCGACCTTCTCTAGTAGAGACCATAATGACTAGTTGCCTGACAGCCTGGTTTAGCAACCTGAATGCCCACAAACAAAGGATACCACAGAGAGTGATGTACATTGCGTAGTCCATACCAGGTACTGATCTCCCCACCATCAAAGGGATCTACAGGAGGCACTGCCTCAAAAAGACATCTAGTATCATCAAAGATCAAACTATGCTGGTCATGCTCTCATTTCATTACTACCATCAACAGGAAGTTACAGTACAATGAAAACTGTGACCACAACGGTTACAGGATAGCTTCTTCCCAGCCACCATCAGGCTCTTGAACACCGCACAACACTAGAAACATAGAAACATAGAAATTAGGTGCAGGAGTAGGCCATTCAGCCCTTCGAGCCTGCACCGCCATTCAATATGATCATGGCTAAGCTCAACAATTCTATGGACTCTGTTGTTGATTGCACTGTCGACTTCAGATTTGCACTATTAAGGTGACCTGGTATTATGGTAATTATCTTATTAGATTATTGATTATTATATACTTATCTGTATGTTTATAGGCTTGTTATGTGACAGCAGGATATTTATTTTCTGTGGCCAGTATATATGAGGATTAAACACTCTTAACTTGATCATGCACGTCTTTAGTCTATTAATACCTTTACTAAGGTAAAAATCCCTGCATCCCTCACACAGTAATCTCCAGACTACAAGCCCTAGATCTCTTCTCCTGTCCCCTATTTCCCAGCTCTCCCATTACAGCTCAACTGCCCAATCTTGGCCTGACCCGGAATTCCCCAATCTCACACAGCCTGACTGGCTCCAATCTCCAATGCCCTCCCGACCACCAGCTCCTCGTCACTAAGGCAGAGAAAGCTTCAGACCAGGGTTGGTAAATGGGATGTATAGATGGGTATTTGATGGTTGGCATGTCTTTAGTCAGAGGGTTGTTAATCTGCGGAACTCATTGCCACAGAGTGCTATAGAAGCCAAGTCAGTGAATATTTTTAAGGCAGATATAGACAAATTCTTGATTAGAACGGGTGTCAAGTGTTATGGGGAGAAGGCAGGAAAATGTGATTGGGGCAGAGATCAGACATGATTGAATGTCTGATTGGGGCAGAGATCAGACATGGCCGAATGGCCTCATTCTACCTCTATAACTTGTGAACTCCTGACATGGTAAGGCTTTTTTCTGTGCTGTTCGACTATGACTCTCTAATGATTAAACATTTCAAACACATGTAAACTGTTTCCATTATGAACAAACTATTGTAAGTGGATTGTATGTAGCCTAAAAATTGAGTCACGTTGCATCCTATTTCACTGCTATAACTTTGCTCAGTACATTGGATACAGTTAACAATGATTAGATTGATAAAGAGATAAAACCGGCTGCCGTGTGAATTGAATTGTCTTATGCTTGTTGTACAAGTGTAATAAAAGTATGGAGCAACTGCAACCCTGGCCTGTATCTGGTTGGACCATGTAGATGCATAAATGCACATTATGTTGCTGGATCAGACAACAGGAAGAGCCATTGCCTATTCCTTTTTTAATTTCCATTCTATTTTTAATCCATTTTATTTAAGGGATCCTTGACTATTAATATGCTCATTGGGACAATGATTGGTACAGTGTCTAGACCTGACTGGGTACCTACTACTCACAGAGAGAGACCGACAAACAGACAGAGATAATATCGCATTTTTACTTACTATTACGAACTGATTAGCATAGTTGACGTCTCCTCAAGACATGTTTTGTTCCTCTACCTGTCCTATTATGGCTTCATTACTTAATTTAGAGATACAGAGTGGAAACAGGCCATTCGGCCCACCAAGTCCACGCTGACCAGCGATCCCCACACATTAACACTATCCTACATACTATGGACAATTTACAATTTTTACCGAAGCCAATTAACCTACAAACCTGTACGTCTTTGGAGTGTGGGAAGAAACCGGAGCCCCCGGGAAAAGCCCATGCGGCCACAGGGAGAATGCACAAACACTGTACAGATGGCACCCATTGTCAGGATCGAACCTGGGTCTCGGGTGTTGTAAGGCAGCAACTCTACCGCCCTGCTACCGTGCTGTCCAGTATTTATTTTAAGTGTTTTTACTTCTCTGGTGTCCAGTAACTCATCTCCTCTGCGCCTTGGCAACTGAGAATGACATCTGTGATTCAGCGGGCTATCTCATTTGCAGCTATTCTGTGGCTGGAGTAAACCTTCGCCCAGCTTTGCAAGAGTTTCTGCAGTGTTTGGAGTCAATGAGCATTTCCTATTAAGAAGTGCCAATCACGTTCACACTTACCTGCGACTGTTTGCCATTGAATTGAACAGCATGTTTGCTGCTGACTGTGTGCATGAAAGTCAAGACCTAGGATCAAAGAAATACACACCACAGAAACATGTTCTTTGACCCAACCTACCCATGCTAACCAAGGCACAAATCTGAACGAATCCTATTTGCCTGTGTTTTGCTCATATCCCTCTCAACCTTTCCTATCCCCGGGCCTGTCCAAATATCTTTTGAACATTGTAATTGTACACACCAATACCACTTCTGGGAGGTCTTCCATAAACCCACACCCTCTACTTTAAACAATGATTGAATGATTAATTGATACTTAATTCGCACATGTGACATGTCATAGTGAAATTCTTTGTTTTGCATAGCATGCACAAAGTATGCAAAGAATCTGCTGGGTCAGTTGATACAGATCCCAATCACATCGCAATTCCAGACCACATTCACCAGTGCTGCCAAACTTCCCCATTTACTTCATTTTAAAGACTTCTGTCACCTCTCTTTCTCTTACACAAGAAACTCCCCGATGTATTTTTTTGGAAAGTGAAAGCATTGAGTTCTGATATTATTTTTGACTCTCTCATATTCTATCTTCCACAATGCCTCAACTTTCATAAGAGAACTGCACAACTATGCAAAATGAGGTTCTGACTATGCTTGAGATAATTTACTGCTATTCAATTCAATCACTCAGAGAATGAACAACAGGACTTAGTTGCACTGTAGTTCAATTTAGATCATTCATCATTGAGATTGGATGCCATTGTATGTCGAAGCTGTGAGACTAAATACATCTTGCTATCTGGTCCTCACAAAATATCCGGTGACAGACATCACATTGCGAAACAACAATTGATTGAGTGATCTAGAAACTACCTTATTTCCAACAATAATTCAGCTGTTGATAATATAAGCAATAAGTAATGTCTTTATGGTAATTCATCCAAATCCAGCAGGAAAAGTACAGCCTGGCCACGAGATGAACATTAATCATTGAGATTGGATGAAGCTATTGGACAATAGGATGAAGATATGAACCAATTCTTGCTCACGTAGTGGTACTGATTATATAATGCGAAATCAAATAAATTAATTGTGAGGTATAAATTTATTTAT
This sequence comes from Okamejei kenojei, assembly GCA_035221665.1. Taxonomy (NCBI): domain Eukaryota; kingdom Metazoa; phylum Chordata; class Chondrichthyes; order Rajiformes; family Rajidae; genus Okamejei; species Okamejei kenojei. The sequence continues at coordinate 17,429,150 of CM069135.1, read as the reverse complement.
TTATGGTACTTCCAAAAAATCTTGCTGAAATCACACAACCCACATCACTGAAACTCCACCTTGCTGAAATATGTATGTTGTTTCTACCACGTGACCTTATTCTCCAAACTAGGAGTGGAGCCAGCAGTCAGATACAACTATTCAAGTTTTAATGATCAACATAATCTCAGTGAGGTGACTATTCAAATGATGTAGTATCCACAGCTGAATGGATAGCAAACTGGCTCCATGGAAGGAAGCAGAGGGTGATGGTGGAAGGTTGCTTCTCAGACTGGATGCCTGTGACCAGTGGCGTTGGGGTTCGGTGCTGGGCCCGTTACTGTTTGTCATCTACATCAATGATTTGGATGAGAACATACAGGGCAAGATTAGCAAGTTTGCTGATGTTAAAATGTTAGTGGTTTTGCAGATAGTGAAGATGGTTGTGAAAGATTGCAGCAGGATCTGGATCAATTGGCCAGGTGGGCAGAGGAATGGTTGATGGTATTTAATACAGAGAGGTGTTGCATTTTGGCACGTCGAACAAGGGCAGGACCTACACGGTAAATGGTAGGCCTCTGGGTAGTGTTGTAGAGCAGAGGGATCTAGGGGTACAGGTGCATGGTTCCTTGAAGGTCGAGTCACAGGTAGATAAGGTGGTCAAAAAGGCTTTTGGCACTTTGGCCTTCATCAGTCAGAGTATTGAGTATTAACGTTGGGAGGTCATGTTGCAGTTGAAAAGACGTTGATGAGACCGCATTTAGACTATTGTGTTCAGTTCTGGGAACCATGTTACAGGAAAGATATTGTCAAGATTGAAAGGGTTCAGAAAAGATTTATGAGTATGTTGCCAGGACTAGAGGGTGTGAGCTAAAGGGAGAGGTTGAGTAGGCTGGGGCTCTATTCTATGGAGTACAGGAGGATGAGGGGAGATCTTATAGTGGTATACAAAATCATGAGAGGAATAAATCGGGTAGATGCACAGATTCTCTTGCCCAGAGCAGGGGAATCGAGAACCAGAGGACATAGGTTCAAGGTGAAGGGGAAAAGATTTAATTGGAATCCGAGGGGTAACTTTTTCACACAAAGAGTGGTTGGTGTATGGAACAAGCTGCCAGAAGAGGAATTTGAGGCTGGGACTAACCCATCGTTTAAGAAACAGTTAGACAGGTACATGGAGAGGACAGGTTTGGAGGGATATGGACCAAGCACAGGCAAGAGGGACTTGTTGGCTGGTGTGGGCAAGTTGGGCCGAAGGGCCTGTTTCCAAACTGCATCACTCTATGACTTTATGACTCTAGTATTAGAAATCTAACATCCATACATGTCGTCACCCATCTATATAATGGAAAGGCTTTGGGGAGTGGGGAGGGGAAACTACTTGCTGCAGGTTGCTTTGGGGTGCTCCTGACACCTTGGTATTTATGAGGCACTGTTAAAGTTGTGGCCTGTGTCGATCCACAGGATGTTGACTGTGTGGACTTTGGTACTGCAAATCAGTGTAGACTTTAGACTTTAGAGATGCAGGGTGGGAACAGGCCCTTTGGTCGACCGAGTCCGTGCTGACAAGCGATCACTTTGTACACTATCCCACACACTAGGGACAATTTACAATTTTTACCAGATCTCTGGCGCTGTAAGGCAGCATCTCTACCGCTGCGCCACAGTGCCACACAAAGTATTTGAATCACAGGCAGAGATAGTTGGACGCTTTGATGGTCATCCACTTTCAAAATATATGTGGCTCACCGTTTTGGCCTCGATCTGAATATTCTCCATATTTTGATTATCTGGAGTCTTTTGGATTACAGCTGAATTCTTCATCATCAGAATACTTTCCTACCTTGGGACAGAAAGAAAATTAATTTTGGAAGCCACAACGAGGATTGGTAATTAGGGCAGTGCCCCATGGAGCTCCTGTGATGATAAGCAAGAGCTGAAGTGATTGGGCTCCACAGGATCTTTCTTCCTTTTATTTATGACTCCAGCCAACCATGGGTTTCCACATGATGCTCATTGTCTTCAGTTGCCTTGGTAGTCACTGATACCACTCATTGTCCAACGCCGCCTCAATATCACATCAAGGCCATCTCTCTAGACATCTAGGAACAAATTATATCGCCAACGCTTGATCCAAAACTGGAGCCAAACAGAGAATCAAAACTAAAAATTGAGGAGTGATTTATTGATTAATGATTGCAACTTGATTGCATTGTTGACAGCCCTTTCCATAATTTTATTTATGGTTAAAATTAGGCTGATAAGGACGGAATATCAAGATGGTGTATATACAGTACTTGGCATCCCTGCTTTAAGTTGATTGCAAATGCTCCAACCATAATTAACCCCTATTGGTAAAAGCACCAGAGGGGATTGGTTGAAACTTTTCTTTTCATAACATCTTGCAGCAAGAAAAGGTGAGGGAAAGCAGAATCACTACTATGTTTGAAATATTGAATCTTTATTCCAATGAAAAAACAGTTGCTCGAGAGCTATGGGGGAAGAGTGGGAGAAGAGGCAATCTTCGGACATCTATTTTAAAAGGCCTCCATAAAGGCAACAGACCAAATGGTTTCATGTTACGAAGTATAATTCTATGATTCTATTTAAACCTGCCAACATAAAAAATTCTGAAAAGGATACAAATGAATTTCTGCTGACGTTTGTCTTGCGTATGTTTCCACGGCACCTTATTATGTTGTCAAAATATCACAACAAATTGGTCTGACTGTTAGCAGCAGCATCCCACAAACAGCAGGAGATGACTAATCAGATAATCTCTTTTTTATGGGGGTGTTGGGTAGCAGAATAATCATTGGTTTTGAAGTGCTGACAGGCATCTGCTACTCTGTAAATTCTGCCATTTAATGCATTTTTCATCAGATGAAGCGCTCATTTTTAAAGGGGGGGTTCACTCCCCATCTTCCATCAATGTTTCATGTCTTTACATTTGGAATTACATAGCTCTTTCGGCCCTCCTTAGATTCATAGTCATTCAGAATGGAAACAGGTCCTTTGCATCACCACTCCAACCTCAAGAATCCATTTGTGCTCTTCCCAGATTATCTTTTAATTCTCCCCACACCCCCATTTCACAGATTCGACCGCCAACCCTTGCAGTGGGAACAATACACTGGCCAATTAACCTCCCAAGCTGCCTTTCTTTGGAATGTGCGGGGAAATTTGGAAGAAACCCAACCAGTCACGAGGAGAATTCCACACGGACAAGCCAGGATTAAATCCAGGTTATGGCAGCTGAAAATTGTCTAGTATCAGCTCACTGCAGGGAATTTCCATTTAATGCCAGCCCCATAGTTTTGCATATACTGTCTTTTTGAGTATTTCTTCCCTTCACCCTCTGAAGTTATTATTTAATCAATTTCTGCCCCTGGCAGTGGCAATCGAGATCACAGATGCTAAGAATCAGTCAAATGTTATTCAGAGCAAAGAAGAATCCTTCCTTTTCTTCTTCCCTTGAGATCCAAATTAACTGCTTCCCTCCAGTTTAGTGGGTTCTGTGGTACATAGGATGAGGTAGCATAGGATTCTATCACAAATGGAGCACAAAGTATGTGCTTGTGGACAGATAATTTGGGAGGTGACCTATATAAACCTGGCATATAGACATGAAGCTCCAACCCAATCCACCCAACCAACTCTCCATCAATGTCAGCCAATTCCTAGTGCGACAGCCATTTGGTGACAACAGAATGGGCTCTGGCATCTTCCCAACACCCATCAGGAAGCACCTCACCACACCAACCACAATTATGAATTTATGTGGACTGTCTTTGGTTGCACATGACTTTATTTTTGCACTAGTATTGTGATTAATAATGTCTTGAATTTTGATTGTAATATATTATTTTTGTGTATTGCATTACAGGCCTGCTACGCTGCTCAAGTAACAATTTAATTTCCCGTTGTCGGTACACATGACAATGAAACACTCTTGACTTGGCTCTACACTAAGCATGTCTCCATTGATCCTGCAAATGCCTTGGCCATGGGACGAAGACCGACAGATGGACAAAAGTTAAAAATCAGCTTGAATGCATTAAATGGGAGGTAGAGTCAAAGGTCTGAATGGGCCCACTTCAATTTTAAACAAGATTTTCTTCAGACATTTAAAAATGCAAAAATAATACCAGCTGCCGCAGAGTAAAGCTGGGATCAAACTACTCAATCCTCTAATTTCTCCAAATGACCATACCAAGCAGTTCCAGAGCGACCGAGGTAATCCATCAGCAGTCAAGATTCATTTTGAATCTCATCAATGTATCATGTACTTTCACATTACAACATCCCAAAACCTGCACTCCATATACTCTTAATTAATCATGATCTGCCTGGCTGAATATTACAAGCCGAACACTATCTCCATATTCAAATTCCCTAAAATACTGAGTTCCACAGGGCTTTTGATATCTATTTTTACAGCCCACATGTCAACACGAGGCACATTCGCAAAGCCAGTCCATACATCGCTGGATCTAAGCAGTATGTAGAGTCTTGCAGGCTATCAGCACCAATAAATTGTTTTTTATCCTTAAGTATCATTCTTCGCAGATCGTCATACTAGTCAAAAAAAAGGTCACACAAACACTTCTAACCTAGAAAAGCAACTAGTATAATGGGTCCAGAATCTGGGACGTCTGATTAGATCATATGTATCACTGCTCTTGTTTGTATAATGCTGATGGGATCTTACATTAATCTAAGGACCGTATGGGACTTCCTCCTTTGTATTGCCGCTTGCCGATTCTGTTTCATTGCACTGGATTTTCGTCATGAAATTACTCGCGAATCCACATTAACAAACAAAGGTTCACTGGATTTTTGGCAAAAATTCGATTTAGTATAATTTGAACTTCTGCAATCTTTTATACTCACTGAAATACATTGTGCTATATTAAAGTCTTGGTTACAAAAACAGGCAACATGCTCAATGTTCACATGCCTGACTCCTGAATCAGCCAATCGCTATGAAAATACACAAAATGCTGGAGTAACTCAGCGGCTCAGGCAGCATCTCTGGAAAACATGGATAGGTGATGTTTTAGGTCAGGACCCTTCTTCAGACTGATTGCTACCAGACTGCCTGTTTTTGCTACCAAAGTGGATAACTTCGCATTTATCCACATTAAACTGCATCTGCCATGCATCTGCCATGCATCTGCCCACTCACCCAACCTGTCCAAGTCACCCTGCATTCTCATAGCTTCCTCTTCACAGTTCACGCTGCTACCCAGCTTTGTGTCATCTGCAAATTTGATAATGTTACTTTGAATCCCTTCATCTAAATAATTGATGTACACCGTAAATGGTATTGACAATCAGAGAGTCTGCATCAGGATGATACACAAGTGGCAGAGGGAATGCATCAACTCTCAAAATACCTCCTGCTGCATCAGTGGAAGAATGCAACGTTTCCACATTGGACTTGCCAACCACCTCATAAGTCCCAGTCAATATTGGGAAGTTAAAGTCACGCACAACAACAAACCTGTGGTTCTTACATACTTCCATAATCTGTCTACATATCTGATCCTCTATCTCACGCTGAGAATTGGGTGGACTCTCGTATAGAGCTATTAGAGTGACTGCTCATTTCATATTTTTCAACTCAACCCATAATACATCAATAGATGAACCCTCTAGCATTTCCTCTCTATGTACCGTCGTAACATTCTCCCTGATTAGTAAAGCCACTCCTCCATTAGGAATGCTAAACTCAATCACAAACGGCGGATCGAGGAGCATTTCCGAAACAACTCTGACCCCAGGCGCATGTGGCAAGGAATCAAATCCATTGGCGATTACCATAAAGTCAACACCCCTCCCCCCCCCCCCCCCCCCCCCCAGACAATGCCTCCCTTCCTGATGAGCTAAACCATTTCTACGCCCGCTTTGACCGGGACAACAAAACTCCAGCCATCAAAGTTGCTCCACCCCCGCATGAACAACCCCTCAGTCTCTCCATCTCTGCTGTACAAGATGCACTGAGCAAGGTGAATGAGCACAAAGCTGCCGGCCCCGATGGCATCCCCGGGCGGGCGCTCAGGGCATGTGCTGGACAACTATCCCTGGTCCTCACTGACATTTTCAATCTGTCACTGGCCCAGGGTGTCGTCCCCACTTGCCTCAAGACATCTACCATTGTGCCAGTGCCCAAACAATCAGCGACAGGGAGTCTCAACGATTTCCGGCCAGTGGCACTCACCCCTGTCATAGCCAAGTGCTTCGAGCGGCTGATCTTGGCTCATCTCAAAGCCAGCCACCCCCCCACACTGGACCCCCATCAGTTTGCCTACCGGACCAATAGGTCCAACAGAAGACGCCATATCGCGGCCCTACACTCTGCCCTGACCCACCTGGACAGCAATAACACCTACATCAGGTTGCTGTTCATTGACTTCAGCTCCGCCTTTAACACTGTCATACCCGCTAGTTTGATCACCAAACTCAGCGGTCTTGGCATCTCCACTTCCCTCTGCAATGGGACACTGGATTTCCTCCCTAACAGACCACAGTCTGTTAGGATCAACAACCTCACCTCCTCCACTATAACACTGAACACTGGCGTGCCACAGGGCTGTGTGCTCAGCCCTCTCCTCTACTCCCTCTTCACCCATGACTGCATCCCTAAGTATGGCTCCAACGCCATCATAAAATTTGCCGACGACACCACGGTGGTAGGACTGATCAGTGACAACAACGAGTCAGCCTACAGGGAGGAGGTCCAGCACCTGACAACCTGGTGTGCCAATAATAACCTCGTCCTCAACTCCCAGAAGACGAAGGAAATCATTGTCGACTTCAGAAAGAACAGAGGGGGCAGACACGCCCCCATCCATATAAACGGGACTGAGGTGGAGAGGGTCTCCAACTACAAATTCCTCGGGGTACACATCTCGGAGAATCTGTCCTGGTCCCTCAACACCTCCAAGCTGATCAAAAAGGTGCAGCAGCGCCTTTACTTCCTGAGGAGGCTCAAAAAAAGCCCACCTGTCCCCCCAGATCCTGACCAACTTTTACCGCTGTACCATCAAAAGCATCCTGACCACCTGCTTTACGGTCTGGTACAGCAGTTGCACCGTAGCAGACAGGAAGGCACTACAACGGGTGGTGAAAACCGCCCAGTACATCATCGGTGCCCCGCTCCCTGCCATGGATGCCCTCCACCAAAAAACGGTGTCTGAGACGGGCCGGGAAGATCATCAAAGACCCCTCCCACCCTAACCATGGACTGTTTGCCCTCCTACCATCGGGGAGGCGGTACAGGAGCCTCAGGTCCCACACTAGTAGGATAAGGAACAGCTTCTATAATAACACCATCACACTGCTGAACTCAGAGTCCCGCCGATAGATTTCCACATCTGTATTTATTTATCTGTATTTATCTATATATTGCTATCACTACGTACTGACACTAAACTGCATTTCGTTGTACCCATACTTGTATCTGTGCAATGACATTAAAGTTGAATTGAATTGAATTGAATTGAACTTTACCCCCCTCTCTATCTGGTCTGAAGCATTGAGACCAATGACATGTTGAGCTGCGGTCATGTCCCTCTCGTAACCAAGCTTCCGTAATGGTCACATCATAATTCCAAGCACTGATTCGGGCCCTACTTTCATCAGCTTTACCCCACAATGCTCCATGCATTGAACTAAACACACATTCAGCCCTTCATTAGCCCCATATTCATTAATTTCTCCCTGCCTGTCCTTCCATTGAAGGTAAACACAAAATGCTGGAGTAACTCAGAGGGACAGGCAGCATCTCTGGAGAGAAGGAATGGGTGACATTTCTGGTCAAGATGCTTCTTCAGACCTTTGAGATTTACTTATGATAACCTCCACTTTCGCATCAAATCTTCGATTAACTGACCTGTTCTGGTTCCCACCCTGCTGACATTCTAGTTTAAACCCTCCTGAGTAGCAATAGCAAACGTCCCTGCAAGGATGTTGGTGCCCCTCCAGTTCAGGTGCAGCCCGTCCCATTTGTACAGGTCACCGCTGCCCCAGAGAGATCCTAATGGTCATCTCGACCCAAAACTTCACCCATTCCTTTCCTTTGCTGCCTGTCCCGCTGAGTTACTCCAGCTTTTGGTGTCTATTTTCGGTTTACACCAGCATCTACAGTTTCTTCCTACACACTAATGGTCCAGATATCTGCACCAAATCCTCAGCCACAAATTCATCCATCCTATCCTCCTATTGCTACCATCACTTGCATGTGGCACCAGATGTAATCCAGAGATTACCACCCTTGAGTTCCTGCATTTTAACCTTTTGCCTAAATCCCTATATTCACTCCGCTGAACCTCTTCGCTTTTCTTACCTCTGCCATTTGTGCCACAGTGCACAACAACTTCTGTCTGCTCACACTCCCTCTTGAGAATGTTCTGCAGCCGTTCCAGACGTCTTGGACCTTGGCACCTGGGAGGCAACAGACCACCCTGGTGTTGTGTTTGCTGCCACAGAATCTCCTGTCTGTTCCCCAAACTAATGAGTCCCCTATCACTATCACTCTGCCTGACTTCACCGTACCCTGCTGTGCCTCAGAGCCAGGCCTGGTGTCAAACACCTGGCTGCTACTGCAGTCCGTTGAATGGTCATCCCCCTCAGCAGTATCAAATAACATCAAGGATCAACAGGTTAGTGTGCAAACAACAAGGGGACTTAAAATGACATGCAGTCAGAGGCTTGAGATGGGTTTTACTGACAAAATCCAAGTGATCTGTAACACAAATAGATTCCCAAATCTATTTTTGATCTTAGTGTAAGAGTAGTTTTTCATTTTAGAAGTCCAGCAAGTCCACCCCAGCCATTGGCCACCTGTTCACACTAATTCTATGTTAGCCCACCCTATGCATCCACTCCTTTCACATTCAGGGAAATCCTCTCAATGGCCAATTAACCTACAAACCCGCCCATCATTAGGATGTGAATGGAAATCAGAGGAAATAACCTGGAGAAAATCCTCAAGGAGAGCATGCAAACTCCACATAGGCAGCATCCGAGATTGGGATCAACCCCAGGTCTCTGATAGAGGGAGGCGGGGTGGAAGATTGCAACCTTTATGTGGTCCACCCTGTTTAGACGAATGCAATCAAACCGGCGTGCACAATCAAATAAGATCAAATAGAACAAGTTGTCCAACTTAAGGCTGTGCACGCAAGAAGAACAGAGGGAGGCAGCAGCTCTACCAACTGACTGTTGGTACCATCAGCTCTACCAACTGACTGTTGGTTGGTGGAGTTTGTACATTCTCCCTGTGACTGCATTGGTTTACTCTGGGTGCTCTGGTTTTCCCCCACAATTGTAAATTGTCCCTTGTGTGTAAGATAGTGCTAGTGTAAGGGGTGATCGCTAGTCAGTGTGGCCTCAGTGGTACGAAGGGCCTGTTTCAATGCTTTAACTTAAATTTCTAAGGACTTAGTATGTCGCAGAATTGTTTTTTGAGGAGCAATAAGAAACTTGAGACATTGTGTTTGACATGGCCTGTGTGGACTTTACCAATGTTTTTTGGCATGGTCCCACATGGGTCGTGCACATAGTTTAAAGAAAGAAGAACCACTGCTTTTTGTTACCAAAGGCCATCTTCCAAGTTCATAATATTCCGTGAATATTTGGAAATGTAATCATTATTGTTGTGCAGGTCGCAACATGTCACAAGCAAGATCTCACATTTGAATGATCCAATGATAAGCCTATCTCTTATTCAGGTGACATGCTGTAGGTTAGACATTTGAGTTCTCTTAACACAAAAAGAGAGTAAAAGAAAGAAAGTTAAAACATGAATTCTCACAAGGTAGTTATTTCAGGTCCTGATGGCCAATTAAAACTTTAAAATGAAAGATGATCTTGCCTTGGAATTCACGCTTCAGACAGTGAATCAAAGCGTCCTTTTGAAAGATCACAATTTCTCTGGTGATAACAAGATTTTTCCAATGTGGCACAAAATAATAAGTCTGGTCTACAGAAATTGCACATGTAACCTAATCACATCTAATTATTTTTCAAAGGGTATTGCTACCGAATGTTTGAATATTTTTAAGACCAAGGAACCTTGGTAGGCAAGAATGCGAATGTGGACAATGGCAGGTGAGCTACAACCAGTGGTGACGACCAGATCACCCATGATCTTATTAAATGGCAGAGCAGGTTTGAGGGTCTGAGCTGTCTACTCCCACCAATTCATAGAATATGTGGTTAAATGATTTTTAGTTATGTCTCACAATTTAGGGCAGCAAGGTGGTGCAGTTGGTAGAGCTGCTGACTCACAGCACCAGTGTCCCAGGTTCGATCTTAAACCCAGGGTGATGTCTGTGTGGAGTTTGCACGTTCTCCCTGTGACCGAGTGTGTCACCTTCAGGTGCTCCGATTTCCTCCCATGTCCCGAAGATGTGCAGGTTTGTAATGATCCTCTGTAATCCCCAATGTGTAGCGAATGGATGAAAATGTGAGATTATACGGAACTAGTGTGAGTGGGTGATCGATGGCCAGTGTGGACCTGATGGGAGATTGGGCCTCTTTCCATGCTCTTTCTCTAAAAATGAAAGAAATTCAGGTTAGCCTGTTAAATTAGTGAATTATTTAGCATTTATCCTGAGCTTCAAAACTTTATGTCCAAAATTGCCTAACAATTGAAATTACAGTGCCCTCCATAATGTTTGGGACAAAGACTCATCATTTATTTATTGCCTCTATACTCCACAATTTGAGATTTGTAATAGAAAAAGTCACATGTGGGTAAAGTGCACATTGTCAGATTTTATTATAGGCCATTTTTATATATTTTGGTTTCACCATGTAGAAATTACAGCCGTGTTTATACATAGCCCCCCCCCCCCCCCCCCCCCCCCCCCCCCCATTTCAGGGCACGATAATGTTTGGGACACATGGCTTCACGGGCGTTTGTAATTGCTCAGGTGTGTTTAATTGCCTCCTTAATGCAGATATAAGAGAGCTCTCATCACCTAGTCTTTCCTCCAGTCTTCCCATCACCTTTGGAAACTTTTATTGCTGTTTATCAACATGAGGACCAAAGTTGTGCCAATGAAAGTCAAATAAGCCATTATGAGGCTGAGAAACAAGAATAAAACTGTTGGAGACATCAGCCAAACCTTATGCTTACCAAAATCAAAAGAAAGAGAGCACTGGTGAGCTTACTAATTGCAAATGGACTGGCAGGCCAAGGAAGACCTCCACAGCTGATGACAGAAGAATTCTCTCTATAATAAAGAAAAATCCCCAACCACCTGTCCGACAGATCAGAAACACTCTTCAGGAGTCGGGTGTGGATTTGTCAATGACCACTGTCCGCAGAAAACTTCATGAACAGAAATACAGAGGCTACACTGCAAGATGCAAACCACTGGTTAGCCACAAAAATAGGATGGCCAGGTTACAGTTTGCCAAGAAGTACTTAAAGGAGCAATTACAGTTCTGGAAAAAGGTCTTGTGGACAGATGAGACGCAGATTAACATATCAGAGTGATGGCAAGAACAAAGTATGAGGAGAGAAGGAACTGTCCAAGATCAAAAGCATTTCACCTCATCTGTGAAACATGGTGGTGGGGAAGTTATGGCCTGGGCATGAATGGTTGCTGAAAGTACTGGCTCACTTATCTTCATTGATGATACAACTGCTGATGGTAGTAGCATAATGAATTCTGAAGTGTATAGACACATCCTATCTGCTCAAGTTCAAACAAATACTTCAAAACTCATTGGCCAGCGATTCATTCTACAGCAAGACAATGATCCCAAACATACTGCTAAAGCAACAAAGGAGTTTTTCAAAGGTAACGAATCTCCAAGTCAATCACCCGATCTGAACCCAATTGAACATGCCTTTTATACGCTGAAGAGAAAACTGAACGGGACTAGACCCCAAAACAAGCATTGGGTAAAGATGGCATCAAAATACAGGCCTGTCAGAGCATCACCAGAGAAACACCCAGCAACTGGTGATGTCCATGAATCACAGACTTCAAGCAGTCATTGCATACAAAGGATATGCAACAAAATACTAAACACGACTACTTTTATTTACATGACATTGCTGTGTCCCAAACATTATGGTGCCCTGAATGTGGGGGTGATGTATAAACACTGGTAAATTTCTACATGGTGAAATCAAAATGTATAAAAATGGCCTTTATTAAAATCTCTCAATGTGCACTTTACCCACATGTAATTTTTTTTCTATTACAAATCTCAAATTGCAGAATACAGAGGCAAATAAATAAAGGATGGGGCTTTGTCCCAAACATTATGGAGGGCACTGTATTTGGTTGTGAGGTTATAAATAAAATAAAATTAAATAAGCACACAAATCATTTGGAGACATTTTGCTCATTGATTTTTGAGTGGGAGAAATTCTGATGCAGCATTTAACTTTTAATCTGATAATTTAAGGAAGTGAACAGGAGATAAGGAGGTGCAAGAACATGTATTTATATCATTTCATTCATAATCCCAAGGCATGGCAAAACGGTTTGCATCTAATAAAGCAGGTGAAGGATCGGTCACTGTACACTGTGGGAAAGGTCACTGTTCCCTCATCATCACTTGCGGATCTGTGAAACAATTCTATTTTGCAGTTGGTTTTTAGTAGCCTGTTAAATAAAAAATAATGAGTTTAGAATGGCTGTCTGCATAGAACCTGGGTTGAGTAATTGTGTGTGCAGAGATCACCTCCAACTCAAGTGACTGCGATCTGTTGCCCACCACATTTAAGCTCAATGTCTGAGAAGCCATGGCTCCCTTGTGTAATGCAGTGCACTGCTCCTTAATCACATTACTAAAGTCGGATGTACATTATGGGTCACTTGAGAAAGCGGTGAAGCTCCAGTGCACAAAGAGAGCTGCAGTTCTGATTTGATTTGCATTTTAACATGGGATAAACATCCTTCTGAAGCTGCAGCCGAAGTCTATTGATTTTAAGGAACTCTGAGATTATTAAAAGAAGCAAGGCAAGGCAAGGACATTTAATAGTACATCCCTGGAAATCAATAGCTAAATTGCCATACATTCAAAGAGACTATTTCTTCAAATTGAACTCAACATTTGGTGCACTGCACCGTATATTTCCACAGTGTTATAAGTACCACATTTCGATGATTAAGCTTTACATTGTTAGTGCATTAGTTAACACGAGCGCAAAATAGGAATTCACAGTTGCATTCAATTGCACATGAGGGATTTGATAGGAAATCTATTAAATAATATGTTCCCAGGGTAACTGAAGCACATAGAACTTTTGACATATTGAGGCAACTGAAACGATCAACTCTCCATTTGTAAACCTTCACACCTAAATTCCTAATACATGCTCTTGTTGTGCAAAGCCCCTCTCGGGAGTACTAAATTGTTCTGTATACCTCGCGTGTGTTCTTTGGGCCACTCTGAGGGGCTCTGAGGTGGTCACTTGGTCTCATGTGATCTCATGTGTATAAAATCATGAGATGAATAGATCGGGTAGATGCACAGAGTCTCGTCCCGAGTATGTGAATCGAGGACCAGAGGACATAGATTTAAGGTGAAGGGGAAAAGATTTAATCGGAATCTGAGGGGGTAACTATTTCACACTAAGGGTGGTGGGTGTATAGAACAAAGTACGAGAGGAGGTAGTTGAAGCAGGGACTACCCCAATGTTTAAGAAGCAGTTAGACAGGTACATGGCTAGGACAGGCTTGGAAGGATACGGACCAAACGCAGGTAGTTGGGACTAGTGTAGTTGGGACATGTTGGTTGGTGTGAACACGTTGAGCAGAAGGGCTTGTTTCCACACTGTATTACTCTATGACTCTATGGCTGGTATTTTGATGTTGCCAGCCAAAGGGTTAGTCCATTCTGGGGACAATCAGTAGAAGGTCTGATGCCACCGGTGGAGTCTGGCCTGACAGCCCACAGATTATGGGTGGCTGTTAATGGACAAGATGTTTTATACATTGCAAAGGGGAAGGCCATTTGTTAATGTCTTATACTTTATAATCTTGAAATATCAGGGCTCTCTCTCTCTAGGAAGTCATGATCTTATAAAGAAACTCTGGAAAAAAAAACACTGTTGGTTGAGGGGAGACTTGATAGAAGTGTATACATTCAACCATAGATAGGGTAGACAGTCAGAATCTACTTCCCATGATGGAAACATCAATTACGAGAGGGGACAGCTTGTTGGTGAGAGAGGCAAAGTTTAAAGAAGATGTGCAGTGCCATTTCTATAGAAGCTGGTGGATGCCTGTGACACCCAGGGTTATGGTGCTTGAGCCAGAGACAATAGTGGTATTTAAGAGACTTTTAAATAGGCACGTGGACATGCAGGGAATAGAGGGAAATGGATCATGTGCAGCCAAATAAGAGCTGATCCAGGCATCATGTTCGGCACACACATTATATTGTTCAGTGTTCTATGTTGTAAAGAGCTTTTAGCTTATGGAAGGGTGTAAGCATAGTCTACTAGTGGAACAGATCAAAGCCAAGCTCAGAAATATAGTAAAACTTGGGCGCTATGGAGGGCTAGAGGATAACGCCAGCCAGCTCCACGAAAAAAAACAGGAAAAAACGGGGGATTAATGGACCTACCTGCTGCCTGCTGCCTGCCATCTCTGCACCGATTGTTGTGAGTGACGTCATCAGGCGCGCGACTAGTTATGTCTACAACACGCAGCCCTACCGAAAAATTGAAAAGTCGACCAACCAGGCAGAGACCGGCAGAAGGCCTGACTGAAGCCTCGGACTCAGGTAGGACCTCATCCCAGGAAGATGTATCGAAAAGAACAGGGAAAAAACTGAAAGTGAAGAGCTGAAAACTTTTATTTCACGTGAAATAGCTGGTTTAAAGGAGGAAATAAACCAGATGAATAATCAAATGAAAGAATTACAACTGGAAACTAATTCCAATATTAATAATTAGGCTAAGAAAATATCGGAAGATCTGAAGAAAGAAATCACAGAAATGATGAACGAAATGTCGAAGGAGATGAACGATAAAATTGAAAAGGTCAAAACTGACTTTGAAAAAAGGCTGAATCCTGTGGAGAAGGTACTGGACCAACAGACGGCTGGTATAAAAAGCCTTGAAGAACTAGCTGACATAAGTGCTGGGACTACGGCAAAGCTGGTTACAGAAAATGAACGTCTAACGGATTTACTGACTAAAATAACCTAGAAATGTACTGAGCTAGAAGGTCGCCAGAGAAGACAAAACCTAAGAATCGCAGGTATTCCCGAAGGACAAGAGAAAGATGAAGATCCTCGAGAATTTACTGCGAACCTACTGCAACATGTTTTATCTTTGGAACAAAAGCCTTTATTAGCCCGAGCACATAGAGTGAGGAGACGTCAGACAAGACTAAACGCCCTCCAAGACAAATGATTATAAAGGTACAATATGACTACGTCTTGGAGGAGATAATGCGAAAAACCTCGAGAAACAGAAACTTGGTATTTGAAGGACAAAGGATTAGTATCTACCGAGATTACCCAGCAGAAGTTTCCAGGAAACGGAAAGCATTTAATGAGGCTAAAAGTCTTCTGAGGGGAGTGGAAAATTTGAAATACGGCCTGACTTACCCAGCTACTTTAAGAGTTACTTTCAACAACTGGAATGCTTCTTCTCCAATCCAGCGGAAGCACTGGACTTTGCCCGGCAGATTAAGACCTGAGAAGCCCCTACCATCGAATATACTGACTTTTATGGACTTTACAAGAATCGTTAAGACTCTGCAAGACTTCATAAGATAACGCAGGACTGGATGGAATTGGACAACGTTGAATGGAAGCTGGAGAAAGATGCGGATTGGAAAACCTCACGTGGATACTAATAATTAGTATAATCATATTACTAATATAAATAACTAACACATATTAAAGTCACACTGTGGTATCTTTATCAGTATCACTTTTACTAATTAAAATTAATCATTATTACTAATAATTAATGTTTATCTATGTTGGAATGATTAGAGTCAAATATAGAGATGGATTTCATTTGGAGACTTTTCTTTTACACCAGCAATTTTCATTTTTACTTCTTGTTTTCCTTTTGTTTTATGGGGTTTTTTTTCTTTTTTGCCCTTTTTTTTATATTAATCAGATTTTTAAATAAGTTTTAAATATATGTATTTCTATATCATTAATTATTATAATTTGAATCTTTTTTTTTGCTTTTTTTTTCCCTTTCTTTTTTTAATATTATACCCCCGGTAAAATATTATTATGGAATAATAATTCCAAAAACCTGGGAGCTGATTAAGTTACTAACATCAACGACGGAAGTCGGTAGATGGTTAGCCATGCTAGTATGGCTAGCACTAACTGCAATAATTCTAGATGTAGTTTTTTCTTTCTTTATGCACAATACTAACTTCTTAATCTATCCCTTGTTCTTCTTTTTTATAAACTATAATAGTTTTTTTTCAGTTTGAATGGAGTTATACATTGGACCAAAGGAGATATATACGTGAGAGACATTCACGAGACTTAAAATTCATCTATTCGATGTTCGGGTGTAAGGTCGGGTCTGTCGGGCTGAACCATAGACTCTATTGCAGACCTCCATAGACAAAAGATGCAAGACTCAAAAATGAATATGGGGAATGAGGGAATAACGTTTTGTAGTTGGAATGTTAAAGGTATTAATGAACCGATTAAGAGAGGAAAAGTATTAGCACATTTAAAAGCAATTAAAGCTGATGTAATTTTCATTCAAGAAACCTACTTAAAAAAAGATGCTGAACATAGGTTGAAAGCTAAATGGATAGAGAAAATGTACCATTCTTCTTTTACGCATAAATCAAGAGGCGTAGCAATATTATTTCGTAAAGGCATTTTATTTAAACACACATCAACTATAACTGATAACGATGGCAGATACATCATTGTGATAGGAGAATTAAATACACAAAAGATGATTTTTGTTAATGTATATGGACCAAATTTTGATAGTCCATTGTTTTTCAAGAAAATATTTAACAATATCCCGGAATTAACACAATACAATCTAATAATTGGAGGAGATTTTAATTGTACACTAGACCCTTACTTAGACAGATCTACAAGGCAAAAGAAAACGAAATCACATTCTAGTGATTTATTAAATGCATATATGGAAACCACTAATATCAAAGATGTTTGGAGAGTAGAAAATCCTACCGGACGAGAATATTCCTTTTATTCGTCAGTACATAAAACCTACTCAAGAATAGATTATTTTTTGGTTGATGCCAAACTTATTTCACTCACTTATAATTCCAAATATCACAATATTATAATTTCAGATCATGCACCGTTAACATTTAAGATTAAAATAAATGGTAAAACAGAAAAATCAGGACAGTGGAGATTTAACCCACAAATTTAAAAAAATAAAAAATAACTCAGGAATATATTACAGCACAAATTAAGATTTTTTTCGACACAAATGATAAACCGGAAATATCTTGTTCCTTATTATGGGAAACATTTAAAGCATATCTCCGGGGAATCATGATTTCCTCCCAAGCATTTTATTATAAAAAGAATCGTAATGATCAACAAGAACTGGAAAAGGAGATTAAACAATTAGATATAGAGAATGCAGCGAATCCATCTATAATATTACATAATAAAATTGCAGCATTGAAATATAAATTAAATAAAATATATACAGATAAAGTTGTAAAACTTTATCAACATACTAAACAATTACAGTTTGAATTCGGAGATAAACCTCAAAATCTATTGGCTCGCCAACTAAGGAAAATGGAAGCCGAAAAAATAATCCATAGGATTAAATCACATAATGGCGAACTGCTAATACAACCTAAAGATATTAATGAAAGATTTATGCAATACTACAAAACCTTATACACTGCTAAAACAACAGAAAATAAAATAGGAATAGGAGCATTTTAAAAAAAATGTAACCTGAAAGGGTTGGACTTACAAAATAGAGAATCATTAAATGCTGATATCTCAATAAAAGAAATCCAAGAATCTATTAGATCATTAAAAAATGGTAAAACACCGGGACCAGATGGTATTGGCTCGGAATTTTATAAAACATTTTATGATCAGATTGTACCACGTCTGAAATCATTATATGAATATATATATATACACAGCAGAAATTACCAGAAACGTTAAATGAATCTACCATAACACTTGTACCTAAAATAAACAAAGACCTGGATGAACCAGGATCATTTAGAGCAATATTCAGCAGATTCAGATTTTAGATACTGATTTCGTTACCTCAATAACATGATATTAACCAAAATAAACACATAATAGCACCAAGCACCTCCTCACTGTGGTGGAGGTCTTAAGCACCCCTACTTGTTCCCCCTCTGTACTTCCAATGTCAATTAAGCCTTCACCCCGATGGAGCAAGCTCTGACAGGATTTATACCAAAACGATAGAGCCTCCTCATACAATTTGAGCCGGACGGGCCGCTGCTGGATTCAATATTATATATTCAAAAAGAGGTTATTAAAAAAGATCTAGATAGTTATTTCGTTAGATGCAGAGAAAGCCTTCGATCAGGTGGAATGGCCTTATTTGTTTTCGGTTATGGAAGCTTTCAAACTGCGAGAGAAGTTCATTACTTGGATAAATTGTTATATACAAATCCGACAGCTAGAATAACAACAAATCGAATGTTATCAACTAAATTCAATTTATCTCGAGGCTGTAGACAAGGTTGCCCTTTATCCCCCCCTACTGTTTGCACTTGCAATAGAACCGTTAGCTCAGAGGGTGAGATTATATCCGGAAATATATGGATACGATACAAGAGATACTAAAAATAAAATTTCCTTATATGCGGATGATGTATTACTTTACATCACAAAACCAGAAATTAGTATCCAAAATTTGTTAAAATTAATAACTGAATTTGGATCCTTATCAGGATATAGTATCAATTGGAATAAAAGTGAACTTATGCCAATAACGGTAAATAACTTACACATATTACAACAATTCCCTTTTAAGATAACAAATGAAAAAATTAAATATCTTGGAATTTACGTAACTAAAAGATTTGATTCTTTATTTAAATCTAACTTCCCACCATTATTGAATAAATTAAATAAGAATATTTTATATTGGAAAACTATACCTATTTCAACATAATAAAAATGATTTTTCTTCCACAATTATTATATCTTTTCCAATTAATTCTGATAAATCTCCCTAAAAATGTCTTTAAAAAGGTGGACTCCCTAATTACTAACTTCATTTTGGATTATAAGAGCCATAGAATAAATAAAAAACATTTATGTAAATCAAAAATAAATGGAGGTTTAGCACTACCAAATTTTATGTTTTATTACTGGGCAGTTAATATTAAAATATGAATTTTTGGTTAGAAGAGACAGATAACCAACCAATTTGGTTAAATATGGAAAAAGAAGATTGTTCTCCTTTAGAAATTAGTTCTATAATATTTGCTAATATTAATTTAGCTAAGAAAATCTATAGTGAGAACCCGATAATAGAAAGTGGAATACGTATTTGGAAACAAATAAAGAAAACATTAAAACTGAAATCTATACCACTATCCCTTACCATTGTAAATAATGTTACATTTAAACCTTCAATGATGGATAAAGGCTTTTTACAATGGAAAAACAAGGGAATTATTAAGATGGGTGATCTGTATAAGGAAAACTCTTTCCTTTCATTTCAAGATTTACAACAAATTTATGGACTACACTCTAAAGATTATTTTAGATATTTACAAATCAGAGACTATGTTAAAGCAAACACACAGGAACTTAGAAATAGAAAGATAGAAATTTTAGATGAATGCTTAAATAAACATCCGAACACAGAAAAAATGATTTCATATATATATAACACCTTATTGGAAAGTGATGTCCCATCAACAGAAATATATAGACAATCTTGGGAAAACGAACTCGGTCAAATTATTAGACCAGAAGTATGGGACGAAAGTTTACAACATATATACCATTGTTCGTTAAATGCTAAACACTCTCTTATACAGTTTAAAATACTACATAGACTACATTATTCAAAATCCAAACTACATAACATCTTTCCAAAAGTATCTCCCATATGTGATAAATGTCAACATTTAGAAGCTAATCTGTCACATTCATTTACAAACTGTGTAAAAATTACAAAATTCTGGATAGAAATATTTAGGATAATTTTGAATGTTGTTAATATAACTTTGACCCCTGATTCAAAGTTAATAATACTAGGAATACTGGAAACAGACCAATTAATAACAACGAATCAAAGAACCTTTATTGATTACGGTTTAATAATTGGGAAAAAATTAATACTAAAATTCTGGAAAGGCCCTACATCCCCCACAATCAAAATGTGGAATACAGAAATGTCGGAGACACTCCATCTGGAGAGATTGAGGCTTGTCCTAATGGACAGGTTGGATCTCTTCAGAGGGATATGGTCTCCATATATTGAATATTTACAGGGTCAAAGTGGCTCAGTACGAGGGCTTGACTGAGGCCTGAATAATAGAATGAATGAAGAAGTATACATAACAAATCATGCTTATATCTCCAACGACGGATTAATGATTAATACTCCATTCGCTTTCATATTTCTATATTATTTTTCTCTATCCTTTCTTATTTCATAAAAACATTAAAAAAGTGTATAGAAACATATAGTCTTAAATCTGAATATGAATATTAATATTAATATTAATAATATTATGAAAGTATCTACTGATGTACTTTCATTACTGTATAATAATGTACTTTTCATGAATATGTTTCTACAATAAAAATATTTAACAAAAAATAAATAAATAAATATAGTAAAACTCTTATAATTCGGCATTCGATTGGAAGGTTCGATGGTTCAGCTCATCCATCAATCCAGATGTGGGACGGGGATCCGGAGTACTGAAGGGGGCAGCAAAACAGCTGGTGGGTGTAGGGTCCTCTCTGAAGGCCAGTGTACAGCCAGTTGGGGTCCAAAGTGCTTGTATATTTCCCACTCCCTTTCAATTTAGTATGTTCACTCTCACTGCAAACTCTTTTCCAGCTTCCTCCCCTCGACTTCAATTAGTCTGAAAAAGGGTCCTGACACGAAACATCGCCTATCCATTCCCTTCACAGATTCTGCCTGACCCGCTGAATTTCTCCAGCGCTTTGTGTTTCCCTGGATAGTTTGTTATCCTGCTAAAAAAGAAACAAAAGTGTGTCCGATTGCCATTAGGCATAATATCCAATAGGCTGGAAAATCTACTGGTCTGGTGCCATTAATGACCCAAAGGTGCTGGATTACCAGTTTTTTACTGTGTAAAATAGCCATGAATAAGTCTAATGGGGGATTCAGGAGTAATTTGATGCAAAGGTTGGTTGTGAAGACGGTGCATGGATAGATTTAAAGGAAAGATGAAACAAAAAGGAAAATAGGGGGGAATATACCAAGTTACTAACAAAAAGAGTGCAAGGTGGCTGGAATGGAGCAGGGATGTAGAATAAACAGTTGATTCCTGTGGAATAAACCTATGCAGTGATACCACAAGAAGAAAGCTTGTCCAGAGACAGGTTCAGCTGCCCTTCATTCACTTCATATCTTCCATACCTGAATGAGTGCACACTCTGCACAGAGGTCCAATCAAAATCTCAAAGTCATTGCAAACAAAGTTATAAAATGCTGACAGTTTTTCCAGTCGTGGGTAACACATTGTCACTGCCAAAAAAAATGGATCCAAGCTTCTTATTATGCTGCTTATTGGTGAAACAACCTTGAAGCATCTTAAAGTAATCTGCTTTATACTGTGCAAATATAGTAAAGTAAACTTAGACTACATGTTTTGGGGGAAAGGAGAAGTATTTATAGTTGTCAACGGGTTAGAGGAAATATTATGTGCATTAGATTTCAGGTACAACATGGTGAGGATTTGATGTACTTGATGACCAAGTGTCTGCCCTCTCCGCACCATTCCTCTCAGTACAGTGTGCCGACCAAGAGTCATTAGTGTGACATCAGCATTAGTGTGACATCACAAGGTGATTCCTGCACAACAATGGAAAGGGTCATTGAAATCAACGTACGCACTATGGAGGAGATTTATTTCCAAACACAAAGCTTGAAAGAAAGAGCAGCTGAAGCAACCATCTCCATTTTATCCTTCATGAGCCTCAGACTATTAAGAACAAATGGGTGCAGTTTTGAGCCACAGGGCCAGATATCAAACAACACACAACTTTAACATGCATCTTCCCTGCTCTTGCTTCATCTCGACTACAAAGCAGAAGATCAAATCTATTCTGGGTTCCCACAATTAAAGTATGCCAAAGACCTTGGAGAGGAGCTGAGAGGATGCACATATCTTCCATGGTACTTTGGAGTCACTCTGAATTACTGGCAGCTCCTCAAAACGGTTGGGAAATACACAGTGAAGACAGCAAATGTTCAAGAGTTCATGTTCAAGAGAGATTATTGTCATGTGTCAGTATTCAGTGTTCAGTATTTACTTTAATGTCATTTTAACTGAGTACTTCCATACACAGAAGAAACGAAACATTGTTTCTCAATCAGTTCCCATCAGTGCAGTTAATAAAAACAAAATAAATACATACAACTTAAAAAAAAAAAAAAAATTAACATATCTAAAAGTAGGCCTAAAATTTGAACTAAAAACAGACATTCAGACCGAACAGTAGCTTTGCTTTGACAGGTGCCTATCTGTCAAAGTATGGGCGAGATTAGATGATTTGGTGTGTGATGTATGGGGAGGGGACACAGTCCGTTAACCAGTCTTATTGCCTGTGGGAAGAAGCTGTGTAGCATCCTGCTGGTTCTGCAGCTGATGCTCCTGTACCTCTTCCCAGATGGCAGAATGGAGAAGATGTTATGTGTCCCTGATAGGACAATGGAATTATTGCTTTGCTGTTATGGAGTAGCTTGCATGGACAACCTTAGGAACATGATGCTCCAACCCATCATTGATCCTTGCATTCACTGCAACTGCACTTCACTCCAATGCCAACGGCCTCTCACTTACCATGCCAAAACATTGGGAATGCCACCATAAAAGTTATAGTGTCAGTCGTTGGCTACACATTAAGAAATGATCAGTATTTCAAGACTCCAAATGGATTGTGGATGCATTAAATTTAATGGGACCTAAGTCAAGGAAATGCATCTGGTCACAAGTACATGAACTTTCATCCAATTTGATGCTGAAAACTAATAGTGTGAAAACTGGTCTGCAACACCAGTGACCACCAACAATTTGGTCAAAGATCTGAGCGTCAGCCTCTAGGTTTCCAAATGTAAATATCAGGCAGTGTGAATCATGCGCTTCTGGGAAATGCAGGGTATGCCAAATAACTGAAAAACTGTAACCAAGAACCAAGAACTGGGCCACTGCGGACTTGCTGAATTACATTTATGGTGAGGTGCAGTCAGAGGCATTTTGCAAACTCCTATCCTGAACTTGTAGGAACTGAATGCACAGGGGCAGCTATCAATCCTCAGCATACAACCTTAGCATGCATTCTCCCTGCGTTTCAATTCTGCGTTTCCCAGAATTAAAGTATGCTAAAGGCCTTGGAGAGGAGATGAAATAATTTTACTTTAATGGTACTTGACACAAAAGCTCAAAGACTAGGATGGAGTGCTTCCAGTAAATAGGGTAGGAAGCAATGGGAATGAAAGGCTTGCCCTGTATTTTTGAAAACATGTCTTGCCCATCTCCTTGAAACACTCTCCCTCACCTTAATCTTAGCCTTGAAGTATTTGCCATTTACATTCTTGGAAAAAGACTACAAATGTCTTCTGTTCCCTCAAATTTGGTTTGGTATCAACACACAACTCAAAAAGGTGTCTGACTACTGTAAATTATCCCAGGTGTGAGTGGATGACACAAGAATGGAGTGGAGTGTTGATGGGCACGTGAGAGACAAAAGGTTGCAGGGAAAATGGGTGGGAGAACAGGAATTTTTGAATTGTTTTGAGAATTGACCCGCACCCAACGGGCTGAGTTGCCTCATTCGATAGAAATAATGAGAAATATGAGGAAAAAGGTACATGTCAGTTGATTAGATCTTGATGTTCAAAATTGTGACATCATACAAATGGCATTTGATCCCTCATGCATATAACCATATAACCCTATAACCATATAACAATTACAGCACGGAAACAGGCCCTCTCGGCCCTTCCAGTCCGTGCCGACCATTTGTTTTCCCCTAGTCCCATCTACCTGCACTCAGACCATACCCCTCCATTCCCTTCACGTCCATATACCTATCCACTTTAGTCTTAAATGTTAAAATCGATCCTTACTCCACCACTTCTGCTGGAAGCTCATTCCACACAGCCACCACCCTCTGAGTAAAGAAGTTCCCCCTCACGTTACCCCGAAACTTCTGTCCCTTAATTCTCATGTCATGCCCTCTTGTTTGAATCTTCCCTACCCTCAATGGGAAAAATGTATCCACGTCAACTCTGTCTATCCCTTTCATCATTTTAAAGACCTCAATCAAGTCCCCCCTTAACCTTCTGCGCTCCAAAGAATAAAGGCCTAACTTGTTCAACCTTTCTCTGTAACATAGTTGCTGGAACCCTGGCAACATTCTAGTAAATCTCCTCTGTACTCTCTCTATTTTGTTGACATCCTTCCTATAACTAGGCGACCAAAATTGTACACCATACTCCAGAATTGGTCTTACCAATGCCTTGTACAATTTTAACATTACTTCCCTACTACTATATTCAATGCTCTGATTTATAAAGGCCAGCACACCAAAGGCTTTCTTTACCACCCTATCTACATGCGATTCCACCTTCAGGGAACTATGCACAGTTATTCCTAGATCCCTCTGTTCCACAGCATTCCTCAATTCCCTACCATTTACCATGTACTTCCTATTTTGATTTGTCCTGCCAAGATGTAGCACTTCACACTTAACAGCATTAAACTCCATCTGCCATCTTTCAGCCCACTTTTCCAAATGGCCCAAATCTCTCTGTAGACTTTGAAAATCTACTTCATTATCCACAACACCACCTATCTTAGTATCATCTGCATACTTACTTATCCAATTTTCCACCCCATCATCCAGATCATTGATATACATGACAAACATCAGTGGACCCAGCACAGATCCCTGAGGCACCCCACTGGTCACCGGCTTCCAACCTGACAAACAGCCATCCACCATTACTCTCTGACATCTCCCATTCAGCCACTGTTGAATCCATCTTGCTACTCCACCATTAACACCCAAAGATTGAACCTTCTTAACCAACCTTCCACGGGGAACCTTGTCAAAGGCCTTACTGAAATCCATATAGACAACATCCACTGCTTTACCCTCATCAATTTCCCTAGTTACCGCTTCAAAAAATTCAAGAAGGTTTGTCAAACATGACCTTCCAGGCACAAATCCATGTTGACTGTTCCTGATCAGACCCTGTTTATCCAGATGCTTATATATATTATCTCTAAGTATCCTTTCCATTAATTTGCCCACCACTGACGTCAAACTAATAGGTCTATAATTGCTAGGTTTATTCTTTGAACCCTTTTTAAACAATGGAACAACATGCGCAGTACGCCAATCCTCCGGCACTATTCCCGTTTCTAATGACATTTGAAATATTTCTGTCATAGCTCCTGCTATTTCTACACTAACTTCCCTCAATGTCCTAGGGAATATCCTGTCAGACTATCCTGCCAGAGCAGAGTCCAGCAATGGAAATGATCAATGGAAATGATACACACAAAGTGCTGGAGTACCTCAGCGGGCATTTACTTATCTCCAGTTCCCTCCCCTCTACTTTTAGTCTGATGAAGGGCCCCATCCCAAAACGTCACCCATCCTTTTTCTCCAGAAATACTGCCTGACCCACTGAGTTACTCTAGCACGTTGTGTCTATCCTCAGTATAAAGCACCATCTGCAGTTCCTTTCTACACATGGAAATGATACGTTTGCCTTCTAATTTGTCAGTGTCATGTAATGCAAGACTTTTTAGAACCTGTATTCATGTCTCGGTTACCTGAATGTCTGGATGTGTGCCATTTAACAGGAGATTTCTGACTACAATCAACTTCCTATGTATTTTTGAAATACTTGTGTATAAAATTATGAGAGGATTAGATTTATGAGGATTTTGCCAGGACTAGCGGGTGTGAGTTATAGGAAGAGGTTGAGTAGGCTGGATCTCTATTCCATGGAGCGCAGGTGGATGAGGGGAGATCTTATAGAGGTATACAAAATCATGAGAGGAATAGATCGGGTAAATGCACAGAGTCTCTTGCCCGGAGTAGGTGAATCAAGGAACAGTGGATATAGGCTTAAGGTGAAGGGGAAAATATGTAATAGGAATCTGTGGGGTACATTTTTCACACAAAGGGTGGTGGGCGTATGGAACAAACTACCACAGGAGGTAGTTGAGGCTGGGACTATCCCAATGTTTAAGAAGCAGTTAGATGGGTACATGAATAGGACAAGTTTGGAGGAATATGAACAAAACGCAAGCCGGTGGCACTAGTGTAGCTGTGACATGTTGGCCGATGTGGGCAAGTTGGGCCAAAGGGCCTGTTTCCACACTGTATCATTCTATAACTCTATGACTCCAAATGCTCACGATGATTCAAGCTCCTATTGCACAAATAACAGATGCTTGATCCAGTATGATACTCAAGGGCATAATGTCTGTGAGCTGTTGATAGTCTGAGCTTTGATTCAGGGTTGTGCATTAATTCAGTCATAATTCAATGATGGCTGCACAAGGCACAGGACCCAACTCACTGTAAAAGGATGAAGTCAGCTGACCTCTGACAGAAACCAAGACAATCCAGGTGCGGACATAAAACATCAAAATGGCACACACTGATCGTAACACCGTTCCTTCCCATTGTATTTCCAGAGTTAAAAACCCAGAGAAGAGATTTATTTCTGGCTCTGAGATAAAGTGTCTCATTGAAGATTACTAACAGAAAGCTTTTTGGTTTAATGTCAAAGAATCAGTTGGAAAGCATGACTACAAACAAGTATCAATCAGCTCAAAAGTTTTTATCAAAGAACTTGACACCTTTAGGAAGTGACAGATTTCTGTAAAGGTTCCGGAAACAGATCACAAAACAGAATCTTTCTCCAAAGCTCCCTGTCTGGGTGTCACTCTCTTACCGATTAAGATGGATGTAAGTTTAAAATGCACTTCAAAGCATTGAGTACAAGCGTCAGAGCTATGCAGTTTAAGCATCTTTTCCCTCCATGTCAGACAACCAGCTGCACACTGGAGGAGTGATTTTCCTGGAGTGATTAGATGTGATAATCACAGAATGATTTTCAAGGGAGGCACGGTGGCATAACAGTAGAGTTGCTGTCTAAGAGCACCAGAGACCCGGGTTCGATCCTGACTACGGGTGCTGTCTGTACGGAGTTTGGACATTCTCCCCGTGATCTGCGTGGGTTTTCTCTGAGATCTTCGGTTTCCTCCTACATTCCAAAGACATACAGGTTTGTAAGTTAATTGACTTGGTATGAATGTAAAATTGTCCCCAGTGCATGCAAGATAGTGTTAATGTGCAGGGATCGCTGGTCGGTGCGACTCGGTGGGCCAAAGGGCTTGTTTCGGTGCTGTATTTCTAATCTAAACTACACTTGTTTGTTCAAATTAGCCAAGTGTGAGCTCAGAAACCTCTCTCTTTGGCTTCCCTTGAAATGACAAAGTTATGTCAAGCTCATGCTGGAAGCCAGGAAGCTGCAAGTAACCTCCTGCTGGGACTGACCTTTAATTCGATGATAAAGTTATGCAACTGGTGCAGGAGGATTTCAAGCAAGACTGTCTTCCATATGTACTTTAAGGTCTAGACAAAATATTCACAGAAAAAAAAGCTACCACTGATGACTACCTTTAGGGCAATCTGATGGATTGAAGACCCTAAAACAGGTGGATTGGGGTTGAGGGGAATGTAAATATCTCATATCACTAATGCCTCCACCAAGCTTCACATTTTTGGTTTGGAGGCGAGCCAAAAGTGAGGTAATTTCCAGCTTCAGTGAGACCCATTCCAAATCAGTTATGCAGTCAAAATAAATAGGCATGCTAAAATCAACAGCACACAGGAAAGCTTGAGTACCCATCCCCACCATTTCACCCACTGGGGAAACTTCACCCCTTTCAACCCTAAGGACCTACATTGCCAATTCCCACAGGAGATGGGCAGCAACAGTGGCACAGCTAGAAAAAGCTGCAGGCTCACTGCTCCAGAGACGGGGTTCAATCCTGTCCTCCAGTGCCATCTGTGTGGATTGTTGATGTTCTCCCCGCGATTGTTTGGGTTTCCTCCCCACATCCCAAAAATGTGCAGGTCGTTGGGTTAACCGGCCACTGTCAATTGCTCTGAGAACGGACAGTGTGGGAGAATCTGGGGGACGTTTACGAGAACATGGAGCAAAATTAAAAAATGGGATGAGTGAAGACTAAAAAGGTGCTTGTTGGTTGATGCAAACTTAATGGGATGAAGGGTCTGTATCCATGCGGTAACTCGTGCAGCTCTCTGACTTTAAGAACAGGATGAGCTGCTCTGTATTTGCCTCAATAACAGTGGTTTTGGTAAAAAGAGGCATTTGTGATATAAAATATTTATATCCCCTTCAACGCTCATCAACTTGTTTTGGGGTCTTAAATCCATCAGATTGTCCGAAAGGAAGTCATCAGCAGTAGCATATTTTCTGCGAATATTTTGTCTGGACCCTCAAGTACATATGGAAGACAGTCTGCTTAAGATCCTCCAGCACCAGTTGGATAACTTTATCGTCAAATTAAAGGTCAGCCCCAGCAGGAGGTTACTTGTAGCTTCCTGGCTTTCAGCATGAACGCAACATAACTTTGTCATTTCAATGGAAGCCGAAGAAAGAGGTTTCTTTATCTGTGTGGGAGATGTGGGGAAAGTCGTGGACATTGAAGTGGCCTGCAAGAGATGAGATTGAGTTTAGGTTATTGTCACGTGTACAGAAAAGCTTTTGTTGCATGCTAACCAGTCAGCGGAAAGACCATACATGAGTGCAATCGAGCCATCCACAGTGCACAGATACATGATCAAGGGAATAATGTGAATAACGTTTAGTGCAAGATAAAGGATGCAGATTGGTGTTCAAGATCCTATTAGGAGTGCTTGTTCAAACTCCTCCAGCACCTTGTTTTGTGCTCAAGAATAAGAGGCAAGACAGTTTAACTGTCAAACGCACCGGCAATGGAACAGTGAGTTCCTGCTGCACACAGAAACAAACCAATAAATATGCAATCGCAAGTTCCACCAGGTAACCAGAATAATAGTGAAAAGCTGAAGTATGTAGTGAAACCAACACAAAGTTCATAGTAGGCAGGCAGCATCTCTGGAGAGAAGGAATGGGTCGAGACCCTTCCTCCAAAGTTCATAGTAAAGGGCCTGTCCCACTGTACAAGCTAATTCAAGAATTCTCCCGAGTTTTCCCTGATTCGAACTTGGAGAATTACGGTAATAGCCGCTCGTAGGTACTCGGGGCTCTCGTGGACATTTTTCAACATGTTGAAAACTCTTTACGAGTCTTCACGAGCTTACTGCATTTCCCGAGTACCTGCCGTTGGCGTTACGAGCCGCTAAGAGACGTCCTGAGCTCTGACATACCCGCTATATACATTCCACGTGCTCACCAAGAGTTTGATTTTTTTTTTTAAATTCGGGAGAGCTCTTGAATTAGCTCGTATAGTGGGACAAGGCCATAAATCATTGTGGCTGAGATAGAGTTGTGGTTGGAAGGAACTGCATTTGCTGGTTTAAACCAAAGATAGACACAAAATGCTGGAGTAACTCAGCGGGACAGGTAGCATCTCTGGATAGAAGGAATGCGTGACGTTTTGGGTTGGTGTTGTGCAGTGTTTAAGAGCCTGATAGTTGCTGGGAAGAAGATGTTCTTGAACCTGGAGGCCATGGTTCTCAGGCTCATGTAGCCGATGGTAGTAGCAGATGATGATGTGGCGAGGGTGGCGTGGGTCTTTGATGATATTAGCTTACTTTTTGAGGTAACCCTCCTGTAGATCCCCTCGACAGAGGGGAGGTCAGTTCCCATGATGGACAGGGCAATTTCTACCCCTTCCACAGCCTCCTTCATTTCTGGGTGTTTGCCTTATTAAACCAGGCTCTGATGCAACCAGTCAGTATACTCTGCTGTACGCCTGCAGAAGTTCGATTGAATATTCAACAACATACCGGCATCTGCTGTCTTCTGTGTCACCAACTTTCCAGAGTCACTGCCAGCCTGCTAATGAATTACAGGGCTTTGCTTCTTGTTTTTGATGATCCGAACACAGGCGTTTGAGGAGTTTTGGAATTTCAGCTTGTTACTGACAAAAGTTGTACAGTAGGAAGAAATTCCCAGGTAAGACCTAGGAACCTCATTGACTCACAGTAGACGTGCAGGAACCTGATCCGTCATGTGTTGCATGCTATGGAGAGGTGGTGGATGGGGCTGATTGCACAAATGACAACCCGTTTGATCACTTCCACATGATTTGCATCCTCAGAATTGATAACGAACCATGGTGAAGCTGCTGCTGCTTCCCAGTTCTGGACAACAGTCCTGATAACAGTGTTGAGGTGTGAGGTGAGGTATGAGCAGCATCTTTCTTGGTAGTAGGGGCTGCAGGTACGGGAGGTGGTGTCAGAGTAGCCGAGGCTAGTAACTGCAGTTCACACTGCTGATTGGTATACACTGCAGCGACTGTGTTCCAGAAAGGTTTAGTGCAATGCTAATCAAGCAGGCTGCTTTGTCCTGGGTTATACTGAGCTTCTTTGGAGTTATTGGACCCGCACTCATCCAGGACAATGGAGAGTACTCCATCACAAGAAGATAGACACAAAATGCTGGAATATCTCAGCGGGTCAGGCAGCATCTCTGGAGAAAAAGGATGGGTGACGTTCCGTGTTGGATCCCTTCTTCAGACTGAAAGTGGATGGGGTCTGGAGGCAGGAAAAGGCCAGAACAAATCAGGGCTGGCAACAGAGGACCTTCCCCAGCCCATAATGGCCCATTATTGGCTGGGGAAGAGGTGATAATGAGAGGGATACAGAGATGCCGTCACACCCCTGACTTGGGAGTCACTCACTGACTTGCTCTTGGATCTAATTTTCATACGCCTGGTCCAGTTGATTCTGGTAAGTGAGGACTTCCAGAATATTAATCATGGGAGGCATTATGATGGGACTGCTGTTGAATGTCAAAATGGCTAAGCTCTCTATTGTTGGCTTTAATCATCGGCTGGCCTTATAGGTATGTGACATGTGCGTTTCTTGCCAGTTGTCAGCTCATGGTCAGGACTTGTCCAGACCTAACTGGACACAGGACTGGGCTTATTTATTTGCAGATCAACTGTGGTTCGAAGGGAACAGCCGGCTTCCAACATGATGGTGGGAAATTTATTCATGGAGCAGGTGAAGATAGCTGGGCTGAGGGTGATGTCCAGATGATCTCCAACAGCCAAGTCGGTTTTCTGAACATGAACGTCTGAACAGTAAAGGGCCTGTCCAACCAACAGGCTCTGAAAAACTGACTGTGTTCAAAAATTCCACGCGGCAACGGCCTGTCGGCCCGCAGTCGCCTCGACACCGAAGGCACCGCCATGACGTCGTGCCTCTGTGTCCCTGTGTGCCTCCGTGTCCCTCTCTGTGCCCCTCGCTGTGTGCCTCCGTGTCCCTCTCTGTGTGTGCCTCCGTGTCCCTCTCTGTGCCCCTCGCTGTGTGCCTCCGTGTCCCTCTCTGTGTGTGCCTCCGTGTCCCTCTCTGTGTGCCTCCTTGACCCTCTCTGTGTGCATCCGTGTCCCTCTCTGTGTGCCTCCGTGTCCCTCTCTGTGTGCCTCCGTGACCCTCTCTGTGTGTGCCTCCGTGACCCTCTCTGTGCCCCTCTGTGTGCCTCCGTGTCTGTGTGTGTGTGTGTGTGTATATATATATATATATATATATATATATATTTTTTTTTTTTTTTTTTGAAATTTTATTTAGGAAACTGCTTTTGGTTGTCAGTTCTTTAAAGTGAAACTGAATGATCAGGTGCTTTTCAGGGAATGGAAAACATGGACACTCCTCTGTTATTTACCATGTAGGAAAATGTGCTGCAATTTCAGCTTCAGTGTTAACGGTCTGTTGAGGGATTGGGTGTGGTGGTGGTGTTTCAAGAAGGTTAAATGTCGATATACCTGGGACACAATCTTATTCTAAAGGCTTTATCATTACATCAAAAAAGCTTTTCTCTGTGTTTGGGTACTCATGGCAATAACCCAAACTAAATTAAACTGGACTAAACTAAACTACTTGGGCAGAAAGTCAAACTCAGAACTAACCATTAATTGCTCAGTCTAAATTGTTCTGTCTGCATTGAGCGGAGGAGAATCTTTGATAAGCCTTTGATAAGCCAGAAATATTGGCCATCAAACCACGCATGCTCCTATTGGCTCTTTACTATGAATTGGTCCCGATCTGCAGCACTTTCTCCATCCATCATTCATTTTATTTTCTTCTTTAAATTGTAATCAAATGTTTTAGTGCAGCAGTTTGGTGTGATCTGTGAGGCACTGCTTCAGTCACACATCCAGGCAGTGTCTCAGATCCTCCCCAATGCTAACTACCATAACATGCCTACTGGTTATTTACCTGTGGTGAGGCGCATTATATGATACACATTGCAGGATGATGTGCAAAATTATCTACTTGCTTAATAATTTGTACAACGGTGTGCTTCATTTTCACTGAAACATTGTGGTGTCGCTACTAAAATCTTATTCATCAATTTATTATAGCAGCAAGCCAACTGAAGTTCAAAGACAGCCTAGAGAAAGATGATGATCAGGACTTAAGCCAGCAGGAGATTCCTGCAGGGGATGTGGGAGGGAAGTGAATGCTTTCTTCAAGTGATCTGGTGCGCTGAAACAAAATGAAATTGGTTTATCCATAATCGGCATCACTAAGACTACTGCACTTGCCTTTTCAGTCGTTTGAGATTATTAGAAGAGTAATTCTCAGGCTGAGCCATCATACACAACAAGATGGACCACCCAGTGAAATGCTCCATTCATCACACTGATAATAATGGATACAATCAAAAAAGAAACTCCACTCAAAGTAATCACACACAGATGATTGGTCTAATTTTTAGGAAGATATTAAATCGAATGCCATACCGTCTCCTGAATATTGTCAGTGAAATCAAGAGTTAGGAGCAATGCTTGACAGGTGATTCCTCATAACAGAGCCGATGCACTCAGTGAACGTTCTGTAAGATCTGCAGGATCTAAACATAATACATGGAGAATGAATACACATGGAGCATCTTTCAATTTTTTTGCCTCACTTAAACCGGACAACAGCAAAACCCTTGAAATAACTGGATCAAGACATGTTTTAACCCATTTACAACACTTTAACAATGGCTTTGCTGATTTTTGTGAAGGTTAAAGCAGGCCCATCTTGTGTTTCCAACTCATGTAACAAACACTTCATGGAAGTTGAGAATCACAGAAACAGATAACACAGATCAAGTCCATTCAGCCACTTTGATGCTGCCACTTTACTACCGTTCACCGGCTATCTGGCAGTGGCTCAACATATTCATCAGATTCCACCAATTGCACCCGTTTGTCTGTTCCATTTATGACCTTGGTGACAATCTCCGACCATCTCTCCCACACCTGACTCATCCCCTCCTTACCTAGATCCACCTCTCACTTGCCAGCTCTTGCCCAATCCTTCCCTCACCTCATTCTACTAGCTACCATATTATTGGCGTATTGTCGGTGTTTTACTGTCATTGTGTACCGAGCTACAGGGAAAATCTGCTTTGTCCTGGTCCAACTGTCCAGCTAAATCATACCATATGTGAACACAATTAACCCTTATACAAGTACAACAGGCGGAGCAAGGAGAAAATAAACAACATGCAAAAATAGTGTTGCAGCGACGGAGAAAGTTAGTTAGTTTAGCTTATTGATACGTGTACCAAGGTACAGTGTAAAATGCAGATCAAAACACGTCCAGGTTTGCAAAGAGGTACATTGGGAGATTGGGGCTACACCCATAGCCTGTGAGAGGTCTGTTGAAAAGTCTAATAACAGCAGGGAAGAAGCTGTCTCTTAAAAAAAATTAACAGTGCATACTTTCAAGCTTTTGTAACTTCTGCCCGACAGGAAAGGGAAGAAGTGGGAATGACCGAGGCATAGGTGGTCCTTGATTTTGTTGGCTGCTTTCCAAAGGAGGTGCGAAGTGTAGATGGAGTCAGTGGTGGGAGGAGGCTAGTTTGCGTGACTGATTAGTCTGCATCCACAACTCTGGACAGATTTGTTGCAAAATCAAGATGTGAATCATCCTGATAGTATGCTTTCTATGGTGCATCTGTACATGTTGGTGAGAGTCATTGGAGACATGCCAAATGTCCTTAAAATAGTAAGATTAAACGAGAACTTGTCAAGTTCGAAGGTTGATCTTTATTTTATGAGGAGTTGCGGTGAGGGATTTCGTGAAGACCCCGCCAGCACGCATGCGCGACATCCTTCAAAGCAGCGGTGTGGAATCACAGAACGCACTATGACTGAAAATAGTAAGATGAAGAACGTAGAACATACCAGTTGACCTTATGATAGAGGGTGGGAGCGGAGGGCACGAAATCCCTCACCGCAATTCCTCATAAAATAAAGATCAACCTTCGAACTTGGCAAGTTCTCATTTAATCTTACTATTTTATTTCGGAGTCACGTGAGTGACTTTGTGAA
This sequence comes from Okamejei kenojei, assembly GCA_035221665.1. Lineage (NCBI taxonomy): Eukaryota > Metazoa > Chordata > Chondrichthyes > Rajiformes > Rajidae > Okamejei > Okamejei kenojei. The sequence goes on along the minus strand of CM069135.1, from coordinate 17,394,399 downwards.
GATTTCAAAGCTCTGTGATTTCACGCTCTGGACAACGTCCATGCTATCACACTGCCGCAATCCTGATGGAGAAAGGCTATTAATGCAGTTCAGTCGGAACAGGCTGAAAAATAAGGCATATTTATTGCACAAATAATAATAAACAAATAACCCCGAACCCGGGGACAAACATTCACTGAGCGGCTCCCAGCACGGCTTCTGAAAATGTTGCGGGGGCGACCAGTGGTTTGTTGTAGAACCTTTGGAAGGTTGCTTCACTAGCCAAGCCCGCGGTGGCGAGTATGTGGTCCATGGGCACCTCCAAGGCCCTCGCAGCTGATGTGGATGCAGCCCTAGTAGAGTGATATTTTAAAATGTTAGTAGCGACTCCTGCTGCACCCAACACCGCCCTGAGCAACCTGGCGATAGTCTGCACAGTCACCCGGCGATGCGGAGGTTTGTGGCTGATGAGGAGCTCCTGATGGTTCGTGTAGTGCGGATGTAGAGGTGGAGATGGGTGACTATGCAGAGGGTGGCATCAGTGGGGTACGGCCGAAACTCCAACTGCAGCCCATGAGCCCCAGGTCTGTGCTGCTTCAATAGGTCCTGGACGAAGAAAGTCACCTGTGTAGGGGTGGAGACCATGCTATCCAGCCGCAGCTTTTGTAATGCCTGGACTCGTTGAGCTGTAGTCAGTGCCATCAGCATCACCACTTTGAGGGTGAGCTGTTTGAGTGGTAACTCGGTCACAGGAGACCAGCTCCTCAGTAGGGTCAGAACGATCCCTACGTCCCAGGTGAAGTTGTATCTGGGCCGTGGAGGGTTGGTGTTAAACACTCCCCTCATGAATTTAGACCAGGTGGTTGGAGCCTATACCTATGTCCAGGTATGAGGACAGTGCACTCCGGGCGCTGTTGATGGCACTGTAGCTAAGGCCAGCATCGAAATGAAGACCCACTAGGAATTCCAGGACATCAGGGATTGTTGCCGAGTTGGAAGGTGTGTTGGTACGGGAGCAGAATGCCTCCCACTTCCTGATCTGTGTGAGGTACTGCCTCCTGGTTGATACTCGGCATGATGCTGAGATGAGTTCCATGGCTCATGGTGAGATGCTGGCCTTGACGAGCGGCCTTTTTAGAACCTGCAGGCCAACATGTTTAGGTGACCATGGCATTGGTGACTGTCTCCCATAATGGGGTTAGTAATTAATTTGGGGTGTTTACCAATCAGAAGCCATGGATGTTTCAAGATTTTGAGGACCATTGGGTACCATGGCTGTGTAGGCCAGTCGGGAATGATCAATATGCCAGTTGCAGAATCCAGTTTAATTTTCTGCAATGCCCGACTGATGAGGCAGAATGGGGGAAATGCGTAGCAAAACATGAGAATTAAGGGACAGAAGTTTCGGGGTAACGTGAGGGGGAACTTCTTTACTCAGAGGGTGGTGGCTGTGTGGAATCAGCTTCCAGCAGAAGTGGTGGAGGCAGGATCGATTTTAACATTTAAGAGTAAAGTGGATAGGTATATGGACGTGAAGGGAATGGAGGGGTATGGTCTGAGTGCAGGTAGATGGGACTAGGGGAAAACAAATGGTCGGCACGGACTGGAAGGGCCGAGAGCGGCCTGTTTCCGTGCTGTAATTGTTATATGGTTATATGGTTGTTATAAAACCATTTCCCCCAATGGATAGAAAAAGCATCCATAGCTATTGCCCCAGGGTCTGGTTCCCAAGACACATACGTTGGTATCTGATGGTTCAACCTGGACGCAAAGAGGTCAATATCTGGTGTCCCATAGTGAGCTATAATATCTGCAAATATTTGGGGGTTCAACATCCACTCAATGTTGTCATTGAACACTCGTGACCTGGTGTCCGCCACTGTATTGAGCTTCCCTGGCAAATAGGTCGCTGTAATCCAAATATTTCTCTCGATGCACCAGTGCCAAATTGTGTTTGCCAAATCATCACAAGATAACGACCTGATACCACCCATATGATTGATATAAGCCACCACCGTTGTGTTATCTATTTGGAGGCGGACATGTAAGTCCCGTGAGTTAGTGCAGTAAGCCCGTAGTCCATGGAAAGCCCCTAACATCTCCAGATAATTTATCCCTTGTGACTGGAGGAGGGTAGACTCGTGAGAGTCCCATCTGCCACCACAACTGGACATGGTGTCAGTTGCACCCCAGCCTTGTGCGCCTGTTGTGGCAACCGGATTGGTCGATCAAAGTGCCCAGCATTTGCTTTTAATGCTGCGATCTTTGTTCTTTGTGAATTTTGGTAATGTAACGGGCCGAATTGCGCAGCTGAGAATGTAGCTACCAGCTTCCCAATCACCTTTGCCGTTTGCCGGATAGTCGGAACCCTGGCGCAAGCAAGGCTGTGGCACACTTATTTTATGGCAATAGCTTTGTCGGTTGCATAGTGATCATCATTAAGGTTGTGTCAAGGGTGAAACCCAGGTAATCCATAATTTGAGAGGGGTGCAGTTTGGATTTGTCTGGATGGGTTACAAACCCTAGCTTCTCAAATAAAGATTTGGTCGCCGTAACTGCCTGTGTAGCCAATTGAAGGGTCTGACCCACGATAAGGATATCATCTAAATACGCCATGACGATATAATTTTGTTGTCGGAGGAGGGCCAATATAGGTTTCACTAATTTGGTAAATAGTCTGGGGGCTGTGGTGAGCCCATTAGGTAATGCTTTGTATTGCCACAACTGTCCCTTCCAGACAAATTTCAGAAACTTTCTGTGCGATTCAGTGATGGGCACTGTATAGTATGCATCTTTTAAATCGATACAGGCCATAATGCACCCCGGGTAAAGCATCTGCTTGGCTTTTTCGAAGGTATCCATTTTAAAGTGTGTATATTGTACAAAAGTGTTCAACTCAGTTAGGTCTATGATAATCCGACACCCCCCATCTTTTTTGTTTTTTGTGAAGATGTTGGACACAAACTCAAGGGGTTCGTGCGTTGTTTTGCCAATCACCCCTTTAACCATATAACCATAACCAATTACAGGCTGCGTTTTCCCCTAGCCGACCTGCACTCAGATTAATTCTGCTGGAAGCTGATTCCACACAGCAACCACCCTGAATTCTCATGTCATGTCTATCTGCGCTCCAAAGAATAAAGTAACTTGTTCAACCTTTCTCTGTAACATAGTTGCTGGAACCCTGGCATTTTCATCTCTGTACTCTCTCTATTTTGTTGAGGTTGCACCATACTCCAGAATTGGTCTTACCAATGGCTCTGTAGGGCGAAGTTGATCCATCCCTAATTTACCATGTATTATGACTGATAACTTTGACACTTGTAAATAAACGTGTCAGTCCCAAGCTCCCCTAAATGCCCGCAACTGTCCCTATAATTGCCTTTGACTTTTTAAACAATGGAACAACATGCAGGAAAAAATGGCCTAGGGAATATCCTGTCAGGACCTGGAGACTTATCCACTTTTATATTTTTCAAAACGTGTCAGTACTTCCTCCTCCTCATAGTTTCCCCACTGTCCATGGTTCTCTAATGGTCGGCTTCGAGCCGTAAGATTTCAGCATGTCCTGCCTCAATCTCATTTTGAGAGTGTAAATTTTCGATGAGGTGCATGCTGGGTAAGTTGACCATCAATAAATTCTATGACATAACCTTGCACACTTTGTAAATAAACGTGTCAGTGGTGATAGTGTCTCCCCTTTGGGGGACGTTGCGGCGATTGTCGGGATGGCAGCCACATCTTCCATGCGGGCCGCTGCAGGCCTTGACCTAAAAAAGGTCGCTGTGGTTGGGGAAGTGGAGGGGGATAGGTCCTTGGCGTCCTATCCGGCTGCCGCTGCTTCCAAGTAGTGTGTGGTTGTTGACGGTGATATGGGTGGGGTTTAGCCGGTGGAGGTTTCGTAAGGCCCACGGTCTTGGCCTCCTCGTCGAATTCTTTGACTTGCTTGGAGAGATCTTTTCCAAACAGTTGATGAGGTGGTGGAGCGGTGGAGGGACGGCACAACCCCGCAAATTTCAGGTTGAGAGGTGGCTTAATGGAGCTCTTGCGCAGGCAGTTTATTTCAAACTGGGCGTTGCATAGAAGTGCCAGGGCATCCTGCTGCTCGCTGGACACATTGTCGCCATCGAGGGTCCTGGTAAACGCCGTAATGCCCGTCGAGAGGAGCTTCAGGATCCGCTGGAGGCGGACGTCCTGCATCTTGGTGGTCGTGCTCAAGTGTCCCCAGATCTGGGCAATAACCATAGGAACACTGAGATTGATGCAGTTCTCAGGTGGTTTGAATTTATCCATGGTCTCATTAAGTACCTGACCCTGAAGTTGGTGAGTGGTCAGGTAATTAATGGTGCCCGCCAGTTTGTGGTGCAGGGGTTCCCCAGTGTGTGTGGCCGTGGCAAATTTGCCCACCACGTCCAGCATGTCCTCATCGTGCTCTGGCTCTGCGGTCTCCGGCAGTCCTGGGTCGTCTTTGAAGGCAGCGGCCGGACAACTGCTGGCACTCCTGGCTGGGGAGGATGAGAGGCTGAGTGGGCTCCTGGCATGGCTAGTAGAGGCCCAAGAGTCCCGTTCATCCCGGTCCCTGTCCCGCTGGAGGAGTTGCTCCACCAAGAGCTCCAACCGCTCAATGCGACCGTCCCCGCTACTCGCGGCGGACAAGCCAACTTCCCCAGGCCCTGCAAATTCTCTGGGGCTTCCACCAATGGACCACACCTCCGTAAGGGTCCGAAGGCAGGTTGTCGTGGCCTACCGCCCCTGTAGGCTCATACGACTCCCGCACGGACTCTCCGCTAATCGGCCTTCGAGCAGACTGTGGCGGCCCACCGGCCTGGTAGGAAGGCAGGGGAGATGAATCGGCGCTTGCCCCCGGAACCTGGCTCGCCGGAGTCCGTGCAGGCTTACCTCCACTGTCGCCCAATGTTCTGCGTGGAGGTGCATGGTCGGCAGCTGCCAGAGCTAAGCTAACCGACCGTCTACTGCTGCCACCAATGCCCTTGACCGCAGCCTGACGAGGTGTTATGCCGGCAGCACCTGCTCCTGCAGGGCTGCTCGACACAGCAGTAGCTCTGCCAGACTACCCTACGGCAGATATCTCCGACAGCTGTACGTGGTGGACTGCGGCTGCTGGGCTCCCCTGTAGCGCAGCCGTTCCCCGGCCCGGTCCCCGTGGATCCACTGCAACTCGGGGAGAGGTCACTGGCGACGAGCGAGGCTCCTGTCCACGTACCTGGCTGCTCCCCCGCTTCCTGGGGGATGGGGGCACAAAGTCTGGGTCGGCAGTATCCAGCTCCTGTGCGGTAAGCCATTCAGGTGATAAGTCGGGCGCTGGTGTAACGAAAGCGCCCGACTTCTGCACTCTTACTCCCGACCATCCGGATGCTGCCGGTGGTGCTCGCAGCTCCGGCGACAAAGGCCGCTGGCTTGTCGATGCCCCGCGGCTCCTGGAGAGTGTCGCCTTCCGTTTGCCTTTGGTGTCCATCCTGTTGGAAGTAAAGGTTAGTGGACTTACCTGACGGCCTTTTGAAGGAGCTGGTGGAGAGAGCGCACTCCCCCCTCCCCCCAGCTTGTCGAGGCAAATGCGCGCGACGATATGTCGCGCATGCGTGCTGGCGGGGTCTTCACGAAGTCACTCACGTGACTCCAAAATAAAATACACCATCAGCCTGTAGAAGAGCCCCAACCAATAACATTGATTATCCGTTTTCCTTCACAGATGCTGCCTCTTAGTTTGGTTTTGCTCGATTTGAGCATTTAAATCCTCTTGTGTCTCCATGTTCAAAGAGTCGTGGAAGAGTACACTATGGAAACAGGCCCACTGAGTCCCTGCTGACCATCAACCACCCATTTACACTAATACTATATTAATCCCTTTAATATTCTTTCAATATTCCCACCGGTTTCCACAAGATCACACCACTCAGCTATTCATTAGAGACAATTCACAGTAGCTAATTTAACTAAACACCCCAATGATTTGCGATGAGCACCCAGTTGAAACCCACATGTTAATAATAAAACATAAACTGTAATGTTTTATTATTAATGTTCAATGTTTTATGCGTCATTCTTAATTGTTACTGTATGCCATGTTGTTGCTTGTGTGCGGAGCACCATGGCAAATTCCTTGTATGTGTACATACTTGGGCAATAAACGTATTAATTCATTCATCCATTCATTCATTCATTGTCACAGGGAGAACATGCAAACTCCACAGAGACAGCACCCAGTGCCGAGATTGAATCTGGACCGCTGATGCTGTGAGGCAGCAGCATCCACCGGCTGATACAGTACATTTACAGTCTTGGTCACTCTGGTACAGTGATGAGTTATTTAAGGTAAGCAACAGTCTGCAGTATGTCAAACAATTTCCCAACATCCCTTTCCAAGCAAATGAGAGAGAGAGAGTAAACAACCTAAGCAACTAATTTCTGGCCAGATTATTTTATCTTTCCCATTGTTTGATATCCACAGGCGTAAAATCCCCACTCAAGATAATGCAGGATCCATGAGGAGATTCTTCAGAGTGAATGTTGACAATCTGAACAAGATCGGGCTTGAAAGGAAGACCTGGCATGGGGGGCTGCCGAGAATAAGGACGGACCCGGTGTCGGGGGGTGCGTCGAGAATGAAGAAGGACCATTGAATACAATGTAGATGGAATACCAGGTAACTTTGTCAGTGCCCTACATGTAGCGACTCTTTACCTACTTGTGTATGCAAACCAAAGATTCTCACTGTGACACGTCACATGTGATAATAACGTATCATTCATTCATTCATTCATTCATTTCAGTGGCTCCAGCTTTAGAACATACCAACTGATGCAGCATGCCTCAAGTTCTGGACTCGTATGTCCGACAACCCATGCATGGAACGCCATGGAAGGGATATGGGAAGAAAGCAGGAATGCGGTACTGATTTTGGATGATCAGCCATGATCATATTGAATGGCTGTGCTGGCTCGAAGGGCTGAATGGCCTACTCCTGCACTCATTTTCTATGTTTCTACGTTTACTTTGCTGCCCATCAAAGGGCTGATTACCAGTTCAGCTTGGAATTACCTAGAGATCTGGCCCATATTTTTCTCCCCTTGAGTATTCATCCAATTTTCCTTTGCACGTTACGAATAAATCTTCTTCCCCTACATTTTATACCAATGAGATCCTGCTATATAAAATCATTTTGCTTATCTCGCCTCTGGCTTTTTTGCCAATTAGATTAAATCCATGCCCCCTGGTTATCAACTACTTTGTCAGTGGAAACGGTTCCTCTTTATTTATTTTGTTGAACCTCTGGCAATTCTGATGCGTTTGTTAAATCCTCCGGTAATCTTCAGTTCTCTAAGGAGAGCAGCCTCAGCTTCTTCAGGCATTCTGCGAGCTCATCCCCAAATCCAGCATTCCAGTTAATCGCCTCTGCATTCTCCAAACAACAATGAGATCCTTCCTAGATCTAGATATTTAAAGATCCAAGCTCTTTCAGTGCAGAAAATTGCCTGTCGACCTGTTCTTTGGTAACTATAGGTTTGTGCACCACTCTGCATCTCTTGCATACAAGACTACAGATGCACATAGTTGAGACTTGCACTGGAAAACTCCTCCAACGTTATATGAACTGTAGATCCTGGCGTATACTGAAGGTAGACACAAAATGCTGGAGTAACTCAGTGGGTCAAGCAGCATCTCTGGAGAAAAGAAACAGGTGATGTTTCGGGTCAGAAACCTTTTTCAGACTGAAAGATAGGTTTCTCCTTTGAAGTCCAGACTCACAAACAGCTTAAGCAAAACACAAAGCATCGGAAGAATGCAACAGATCTGGCAGCATCTCTCAAGGACCTGATAGTCGCCTGACCCACTCCAGCATCCTTGTATCGCTCATGCTATCAAACCTTCCCCAGCCAACAATGTGCCAGTATAGGCTTCACCCTCCCTGAGGTCATCTGTTGCCGGCTATCATTTGTTCTGGCCTATTCTCGCCTCCAGTTTTATTTCTCCGTACCCCCCCCCCTCCCTCACCTCTACTTTCAGAAGAATTCTGACACGAAACATCACCTTTTCTTTTTCTCCAGTGATGCTGCTTGTCTGGCTGTGTTCCTCCAGCATTTTGTGTCAACCTTTTCACACCTTCTTCCCGGAGGCATGGCCACATACTCTTACTTTTATCTCTACCTCATGTGGTTGCTCCGATATTGTTCTTTAATATATTTTTGCACTGCTTCAGATTGCAGTACAACCTCGCACCATTCTGCAGTTTTGCCCTTGCTTTTGTACCATTGTGTTTATCACCACTGTATTTATAATGTTTATTCTGTAAACTTCATGTGAACAAGGAATTGTATTGCACGCCTGTGCATATGACAATAAACTAATTAGAATCTGGTTCACTTTGTTAACATGGAAAATGATATTGAGATTGTAGATGTCAGATTATAAAGGAAAAATGGATAAACAAGAGTTGTTTTTCCTTCAGTTTAGAAGGCTGGGCAATAATTTGATGATTTTTTTCAATGGAGGAAAATTATTACAGGTAAGCCTTCCCCCAATCCTCACCGCTACTCTTGGTGGGTATCTGGGAATAAGGGTTGAGCTTAAAGAGTGGTGAGAAAACACTTGTACAACTATGATGGTAGAAATTTGGCACTCTTGCGAAGTTAACAGTAAATTTCAAATATGAGATCAATTATTTAATTTCTAAAATAGGAATCATGGGATGTGGGGATGGCTGGCTGCAAGGTGTTTGGCCACAGAACACATCAGTCATGATGTCCTTTACAAGGATGTTGCCAGGACTTGAGGGTCTGAGCTATACGGAGAGGTTGGGCAGGCTAGGACATTATTCTTTGGAGCGCAGGAGGATGAGGGGTGATCTTATGGAGGTGTATAAGTCCATGAGGGGAATAGATAGGGTAGATACACAGAGTATTTTACCCAGAGCAGGGGAATCAAGATCCAGAAGACATAGGTTTATGGTGAGAGGGGAAAAATTTAATAGGAACCAGAGGGCCAACTATTTCACACACAGAGTAGTGAGTATATGGAACGTGCTACCAGAGGAGGAATTTGAGGCAAAGGACAAAGACAAAGGACAAAGGACATTTATTGTCACATACACCAATTGGTGTAGTGAAATTTGTCTTGCCATGCAGCACACAGATAAAGATGAGACACAACATTAAAGAATTTAACAATAAACATAAAAAACATCCCCCCACAATGGTTCCCATTATGAGGGAAGGCACAAAGTCCAGTCCCCATCCCCTTGTTCACCCATAGTCGGGCAGGTACTATAACAACATTTAACCTGTTCACTGTAAAAAAAGGGCACTATTGGCCATGGCTCAAGTATACTCAGGTTTGGTATTGGGCCAAAGGACACTTGGCCAGGTACATGGATAGGAAAGGTTTACAGAGATATGGGCCAAATACGGGCAGGTGGGACTAGTGTAGATGGGGTGTTGTGGTCGGCATGGGCAAGTTGGGCCAAAGGGCCTTTTTCCGTGCTGTATGACTCTTTGACTTCAATTTATGACAGAACTTTTCATTTGTCTTCCAGCTCTAGCTCTCATCTCCAGAATGCAGCAGGCAGATCGCAGCAGGCAGCACACTGATTATACACAGGTGCCTAAAACTCTCCAATCCATCAAACACTCAGTGCTTCCGACTGCAAGGCCTGAAGACTCATCTCCTTCCCTTCAGACAAGAATAGTTAAAATAAGGGAGCAGGCATGATGGCCCACCAACACCAAAGGAACATGCTGAGGAAGCTGAACATCTGAAGTAATGCTCAGTGAAATGTTAGAAATGTCCAAAGTAATGTTGGAAATGCTCAGCAGGAGAGGGAGAGGGAGAAATATTTCCCTAATGTCCATTCATCAGAACTGCAGAAATTAACAGATGCAGCAGAAATACATCTCTTTCTGTATATGTCCAGCAATAAAGAGAGTGGAGCACCAATAATCCTGCTGGCGGTCTTCACAATCCTGTCCAGTTGGTGCCGTTCGTACACCTTGCAGCTCCCGAACCAGGAGGTGATGCCATAATGTGCTCTCGATTGTCCCCCTATAAAAAGTTCGTAGGTGTGCAATGGGGAGACCTGCTTTCCGTAGACTTCGGAGAGGGTGTAGTCGCTGCTGGGCTCTCTTGACCAGTGCTGTGGTGTTGATCATGGACATCAGGTCATCTGACAGGTGGAGTCCTAAGAACTTCACACTGCTGACCCTTTCCACATCAGCTCCATCAATGTGCAGAGGTGTATGGCGTTGTTTTCCCACCCTCCTGAAGTCAACCACCATCTCCTTTGTTTTTCCCACGTTGAGAATGAGGTTGTGGGATTTGCACCATCCTGTGAGCAGCTCCACCTCCATCCTGTACGCCGACTCATCATTGTCACTGATGAGACCCACCACTGTTGTGTCATCAGCGAACTTGTTGATGAAGTTGTTGTTGAGTCTAGAAGTACAGTCGTGTGTAAGCAGACTAAACAGCAGGGGGCTTAGGACACAGCCTTGGGGCGAGCCAGTGCTCACGGCTATGGTTTTTGATGTCCTACTGCCCACCCTGACTGTCTGCTGCCTTTGTGATAGAAAGTTCAGGACCCAGTTACATGTGCCAGCATCAACCCCCAATAGCTCCAACCTTTCCACCAGCTGCTGGGAATGATTGTGTTAAAAGCAGAGCTGAAGTCTATGAAGAGGATCTTGGCATAAGTATTTTTCCGATCAAGGTGTGGCAGTACGAGGTTCAGTGTTGTTGAGACTGCATCCTCTGTGGATCGGTTGGCTCTGTAGGCGAACTGCAGTGGGTCTAGGTTGGCAGGTAGGCTATTTTTGATATGCTGTTAACCAGTCGCTCAAAACACTTCATTACTATCGGTGTTAGAGCCACTGGTCGAAGGTCATTATGGCAGGCTGGGTTTGGTTTCTTCAGGACAGGAACGATGGTGGCACTCTTAAGACAGTTGGGCACTACTGCCTGGCTGAGCGAGGTGTTAAAAATATCTGTGAAAACATCTTTCAGTTGCTCGGCACAGTCTCTTAGCACGCACCCAGGAATGTTGTCCGGCCCTGTGGCTTTGCGTGAGTTGATGCTGGCAAAGGCCTTTTTTACTCTGGCTGCGGACAGTCTGAGCGACTGGTCACTGGGAGATGGCAGTAGTGCACGTGTCTGGGTGCTGTTTTTAACATCAAACCATGCGTAGAACACGTTCAGTTCATCTGGTAGAGAGGGGTCGTTTTGGCATATCCGCAGTGGGGGGGGGGGGGGGGGGGGGGGGGGGGGGGGGCTTGTGGTCAGTGATAGAATGAAATCCCTGCCACAAGCGACGTGTGTCTTTGTCATTTGTGAAGTGACTATTACGTTTTTGTCCATACAGCCTCTTCGCTTCCCTGATCCCCCGGGATAGGTTACTCCTTGCCAGTTTGTATGCTGCGTTGTCTCCAGATTTAAATGCAGCATTCCGGATTCTCAGTAGGGAACACACTTCCCCAGTTAGCCAGGGTTTCCGATTGGCACGCCTCCTGACGGTTTTTACCACCGTTACATCCTCGATGCATTTATTGATGTATCCGATGATGGAATCTGTGTATTCTTGGAGGTTGATGCCACTGTCATCTGTTGCTGCCTCTCTGAAGATGGCCCACTGCGTGATTTCGAAACAGTCCTGTAGTGCCTCGGTAGCTCCCTGTGGCCATGTTCTGACTTCTTTGACCGTTGGCCTGCTGTACCTGCTGTACCTGCATGCTCACTTTCAGTGACTAATGTCCAAGCACACCCAGGTCTCATTGTACTTTCCCTTTTCCTAATCTGACACCATACAGATAATAATCTGCCTTCTTGTTCTTGCCACCAAAGTGGATAACCTCACATTTATCCACATCCAATCGACGAGCAACACAGATACAGATACAGATACATTTTATTTGTCACGTGTGCCAATTGGCACAGTGAAATGAAATCACCATACAGCCATACAGTAAAAAATGAAGAACACAACACAGAGAGTATATAGAAATTCAACATAAAACATCCTCTCACAGCAGGATCAAACTTTCCCACTGTGAGGGAAGGCACCAAAGTCAGTCTCTTCCCCTGATGTTCCCCACTGTTCACCCGTGGTCGGGGCCTCCCCGAGCCCTCCGCAGTCGCCGCTACGGGCGGCCCGATGTTCAGGCCCCCTCGCCGGGGTGATGCAAGTCCGACGTCGGGGCTGGGGGACGTCCTCAGCGGCCTGGACCTCGAGTCGGCTACCTCCTACCAGAGTCCACGGCTCCCAAAGTGCGCAGGCCGCACCGGGTGGAGATACAACACTGGAGGCCCTCGGCAAAGGGCCCCAGGACTCCACGGAGTTGTTCAGCGCCGCCCGCGTTGGAAGCTCTCCCAACCAGAGCTCCACGATGTTGGAGCAGCGGCCCAACGCTCCGGAGCTCCAACGGCGACCCAGGTAGGCATCGCCCGCTCCGCGGTGACTCCAGCGCTGCACCGCCGCTGTTGCAGCTCTGGTCCGGTTCCCAGCAGGAAAGGCCGCTCCAATCCAGAAGGTAGGCCGCGAGGTGAGGGGCGAGGACGCAACTCGGAGAAATAGTCGCGTCCCCGCCAGGAAGTGACTGTGAGGTAGTTTCCCCCTTACCCTTCCCCCTCCCCCACATTGAAAAGTTATAGCCTCCCCCAAAAACGGACTTTTAACGGACGAAATTTTTTTAAAAAATGTGTAAAAACAAACGGGCTGCAGGCAGATGCTGCTGTCAGTGCAGCGCCCCTAGTGACCGCGAGAAATGACTTTGACAAAAAGGAAGATGGTGCAAGGTAAAGGAAGTCATAATGATCCAAGAACTCCAGATAGGGAAAGAGTAATTGGCAGTGGTAGAATTATCACCTGAAAGGCTCGGCCTTGTGGTGCCCAGTTTGAAGATGAGGTGGTTTTAGTTGGGTTCATGTCGAATTCCATTGGATCATCAGGCTGAAGACAGAAACAGGTGGAGGAAGACAGAAAATTCAAGTAGCAGATGGCTGGAAGATTAGGATCGCTGAAGGTTTTCTGCTAAACACCCAGCGTCTGCATTTGGACTCTCCAACATATAGGGGATTAAGTACTGAGCATCCCAAACTAAATTAAAAAGTACATAAATTTACAATCACCTGATGACAATTGCCTAATAGATCATTTCAAATGTGTGATGTATTTCTTCCCTAAACTACGATGCCTGGACCATGGGAAGGGAGGAAGCAAAAGGGTTATTGTTGCGTGTCCTGCAATTGCAAAACCACCAGGAAGTATTGAGAGTGAGCAGGATTATGGTGTTGAGAAAGAGGATCACCCTGGATGATCACAGGGTCAGCATAGTGATGCAGCGATAGAGTTGCTGCCTTGCAGCACCAGAGACCCAGCTTTTCGATCCTGACTATGGGTGCTGCCTGTACAGAGTTTGCAAGCTCGTCCCGTCACCACGCGGGTTTTCTCTGGGTGCTCTGGTTTCTCCCTCACCCCAAAGAAGTACATGTTCATAGGTTAATTGGCTTCAGTAAAATTGTAGGATAGTGCTAGAGTACAGCATGATTGCTGGTCGGCGTGGAATCGGCGGGCTGAAACGCCCGTTTCCGCGCTCTAACTCTAAAGTCTAAATCACCCGTGATTGCACTGAATGGAGGAGAAGGATCGAAGAGGCGATCAACCCACTTCTGCTCCAGTCTTTCCACGTTTCACAGAGGAAGATGCTCTGGGAAGAAGAGAAAGTACGAGGCACGTGAAGAAAATATATGGAGATGCAAGGAGCTGGAATCATGAGCAAAACGCAGAGTGCTGGAGGAACTCAGTGGCTCAGGCAGCATTTGTGGATGAAACGGACGTCACGTTTTGGGTGGGGACTCTTCTTCTGACCATGTACAGATCATGCTGATTAGCCAGTACAAATTCCATATATGGGCCCACCATCCACAGGCAGAGTCTTGATCCAATTAAAAATGATATTATTAATTACCAACATTGAAATGGCCAAATTCTTCTTGGTACTTGCCCGGAGTGTGGTGAGCTCTGGTTCTTCTTCCTCTTCACACCCCTCGGGCGTGAGGGGTGTTATGGAACCACGCCCCTGCAACCTTGGAGTTCAACTGTAGTATGCGAAGAATATCAGATGACAACACTGACTGGATTCTGCATGGTGAGACTGTTGCACCACTGCAATTCTCCAGCAACCACCTCAGGGAGCTGTCTCTCCTGCGTTACAAGCTGTGTCTCAGTGACAACGATAAACTAAATGTAACATCAGACTATGACTCCAGAAGTTTTGTCTTCATTTCCAGTTTCCAGCATATGAAGTGTGTTTTTTTTGTATTCCAGAGTTATCCCTTTTGAAAAGAGAGGGGTGGCACCAGTGATGTTGCTCGTAGAGCCACTGCCTTATAGTACCAGAGACCAGGGTTCAATCCTGACCTTGGTCGCTGTCTGTATGGAGTTTGCACATTCTTCCTGTGTCCAAACAGTTTCCCTCAGGTGGTCCGGATGCCTCCCACATCCAATGACATGCGGATTGGGAGGTTAAATGGCTGCTGTAAATTACCTCTTGTGTAGTATTGCTGACAATGTGGAAAGAATAAGAAGTTGGATTTGATTAATGTAGGATGAGTGTAAATGGGTGGTTGATGGTCATGGAGGACTCGGTGGGCTAAAGGGCCTGTTTCGGTGCCGTATCTCTCCATGAAAATGCTGCTGAAGCAGTAAATATTGAACTAAAATTCTTGTGCTCTTCTTCAGAAAGTGATACAGATTTTTGTTACATTCAGCTGATGAGGATGATGTGTCTAATGGTTCATCCAAACGATGGCAGCCTCCAGCTGTGTAGCACTTCCCAGGTACTGCACTGGAGTGTCATCCTGGATTTTGTGCTTTAAGCTCTGGAGTGGGCCTGGAGCCCAGAGGTGAGAGTGATTATCCACTGAGCCAAGGCTCCCGACAGTGTGAAATTTAATTAAAAATGCGGCCGCAGTATGAAGTCCGTTTTATCTGAAGGGAACCATCCCATGTCCCATTTCTGTGTGGGAGTATTAAAAGGGCAGATTATTTTTTTTGTGTGCACTTTAAGCCTATGTTCCTACTCTAAATATTGCAATGGATTTTTCAAATTAGCAATCAGATGTTTGTCTCGATGTACAAAAGGAAGCGTGCACAGCTGCCAGCATCACTTAACAATGAGGGGATGATCTTGTTAGCTTGACTGGAGTGGCGCTGCTGGATTAATTCATGCGATATTGACAACAATAAACAACAAATAATTTTGGTGCATTCCGACAATCAGCTGTCACAAGAAGCTGCATCTCATTCTTGATCCAGAAGTTATAAACTTGGTTGGCATTTGAATATTCACCAATAGTATAGCTGAATAGTTATAGGTCCCACTTAGCCTTACTAGACTTAGTGGGACCCGGTGGGTCCCAGTCACACAGGAGGCCTGGTCACCCAACGCAACCCTTTCCCCAACACAATATTCCACCACTCACCCATAGCCCCCAACTGTGCAGGCGCGGCTCATTTCCATTGGGAGTGGGGGAAATTGTGGGGGGAAGGGGGTGCATGGGTGGGGGAGGGGGGTGTGTGGGAGGGGGTGTGTGGGCAGGGGGGGTTGTGTGGGTGGGGGGTAGTGTGGTGTGTGGGCGGGGTGTAGTATGGTGTGTGGGCAGGAAGGGAGTGTGTGGATGGGGGGGGTTGTAGGAGGCGATGGGGTGGGGGGTGTGGGGGAAGGAGGAATGTGGGGGAGGGTGGGTGTGGGGTTGGGCAGGGGTATTGTGGGGGGAGGGGTGTGTGTGGGGGGAGGGGTGTGTGTGGGCGTGGGGGTTGTGGGGGGATTGTGGGGAGGGCGGTGTGTGGGCAGGGGGCATGGTGGTGGTTGCAGTGGGAGGGGGTGAGTGGGCGAGGGAGGTTGTCGAGGGAGGGGGGTGTGTGTGGGGGTTTGTGGGGGGAAGGGGGGAGAGAGCTCGGAGAAAAGATGGGGGTTGTGGGGGAGAGGGAGGTATCACGGGGGAGCGGGGCAGGAGCCAGCGAGGGGGTCAAGAAGGGAAGGGGCTGAAGCTGGTCATGCGATGGGGACACAACGGCCGCTGGTTGCTGAACATTCTCCTCCACCGCGATCAGATTCTGAAGAAGGGTTTCGGCCCGAAACGTTGCCTATTTCCTTCGCTCCATAGATGCTGCTGCACCCGCTGAGTTTCTCCAGCACTTTTGTCTACCTCAGATTCTCCACTTTCCGTTTGGTGACATCCAGTCCCTCCGAAAATTGTGTCCGGTTGGAGACCTCCGCCGGACTCCCTCTGTTCCAGTAAAGACGCAATGGCGCAGGAAGGGGCAGATCATCCCGCAGAGTGACAGGAGAAAAGACCAATCCACGCAGCGCTGACTGGCAGGAGAGTAGATCGATCTGCGCACGCGTGGATTTTGAAACCACGCTAACTTTTACAATAGGACCACCGATCGGAACAAAACTTGGTGCACTTGCAGCACATGAGAATGGTGAGTGAGCTGGAAAAAAATCGTAGCACTTTCGCGTACCGTTTTTGCGCAAATAGAAAGTCCGCGCAAATCGGTAGAGCACAAGATCAGAGTTTTAGTTATGAGAAGATAGGAGATAGGAGACAGCACGGAAGGTCCATCATTCATATGCTATCTCCCTGAAAGAGCTTTCCATTTGGACAATTAACTTTGCTCTTTCTCCATCATATATACTTATATCACGTGCATATATAAGCACGTGATATAAGTAAATATTGTTTACCTCCTCCTCTTCCTTCGGGGGGCACGCGACTTTTCTTGTCGTATCCCCCGTCTCCGTCTCCGTCTGCGCTGAGGCCTAATGGCGGAGCTGGAGGCCTCCAACTGCGACCGGCCTCGAGGCTCCAGGGGCAGAGCCAGCCAGGACTTACCAGCGCGAGGTTGGCCGACTTCGGGGCTGTGGCGGGTTCAGGCATTCCGGTGCTCCGGCCGGCGCAACTCGGGGCTGTAGCGGCTTTCTGGTGGCGGCGGCAGCGACTTCGGAGGTTCGGCTGCGGGCCCAGTGGACAACATCGTCGGGGGCTCGCAGGTCACAAGTTGGTGACCTGTTTTTCCTGAGCTCCCGCGGCAACAGCTTCGTCCGCTGAACTGGAGGGTGGCAGCTTTGGCATCTTCGGCAGAACCCGGGCCACGGAGTTGAACCGGCCCGCTCGCGGAGCACGGTTCAGCCGCGGGACTTACCAACACCCAGTGGGGTCACAACATCGGAGGCCTGGATCACCTCAGTGCAGAGGAAGAACAAGAAGGGAAGAGACAAGGACTTAAGATTTTTGCCTTCCATCACAGTGAGGAGGTGTCTGGTGAACTCACTGTGGTGGATGTTAAATTTGTGTTTATCGTATGTTTTGTTATTTTATTATATGTATGACTGCAAGGCAACAAAATTTTGTTCAGACTGAAAGGTCTTAATGACAATAAAGTTTCCATGATTCCATGATCGCCCTCATTAGGCCATTGCACCCAGAGTAATGCAGTAGATGAAATGTGTAGGAAGGAACCGCACATGCTGGTTTAACCGAAGATAGACACAGACTCTTCAGGTCTGAAGAAGGGTCCAAATCGGATACATCACCCATTCCTTCTCTCCAGAGATGCTGCCTTCCGCTGAGTTACTCCAGCATGTTGTGTCTCTCTATGGAACAGCATACACTTAGCTCTGTTCCCTCAATGATTTTAAACCTGCATTCTTTGCTTTCTGCCAATGCAATGCACAAACTTGTTTTAATGCAATGGACGTTGGGCAAGCTGCTGTTTGTCTATTGACGACTGCATTTAGGTTATGCAACTATAATTACTGGGGAAGATTTGGTATATGGTAAATTTTCCCTGAAATGAACAATAAGAGCCTAGTAGAATGTGAAAGGGGGATATGGATTTAAAGACCTCGGAAAACCACCGAAAGAGAAAATCGGCCCTTTTGCAACCATTGTGTGCTTATCCGTTTTAGCAACGTGCATTCTTGGACCAGAGGGCTGGATTCTACATCATCTGCTGGAATATCGCAAAAGTGATAAGAAAGCACAACAGTGGTCTTTAGACATTTTTAGACTATCAGAGATACAGCATGGAAACAGGCCATTTGGCCCACCAAGACCACACTGCCCAACGATCACCCCATATACTAGCACTATCCTACACACTAGGCACAATTTACAATGTACAATTTACGTACAAACCTGCAGTTCTTTGGAATGTGGGAGGAAGCCAGAGCACCCAGAGAAAACCCATCTGGTCACAGGGAGAAGGTTTACATTCCGTACAGACAGCACCAGTAGTCAGGATTGAATCCAGGTCTACCATTGCACCACAGTGCCACCTCACTGAGTTTTTTTGTGTCATTCAATGTGATCACAGCTGCTTTGTATCTCAACTCTGTCCCTTATCTTGCTTCTGTACCACTCAAATATCCATCTCATGAATGTTGCATGATAGCACATCACACCATAATGGGAGGGGGAGTTCCAGTGATCACATTGAATAGCGGTGCTGGCTCGAAGGGCCGAATGGCCTACTCCTGCACCTATTGTCTATTGACCAGGACTCAGAATTGGCACTTTCACTTATGTATTTCATTACATTTTGCTTGAGAGTTTATTTTACTTTACTGATACAGTACTTATGGTGCATTAACCAACGGCATGTTATCCGCATTCCAATATGTAAACTAGCCAATAAACATACAAATTGAAATAACTCAAAATGAAAATAACGTGATATCTGTTGATTCAATATCACTCACAAAGTCAAAATTACAACAACTCGAGGATGTCGTGCATCTGAGCTGGAAATGTTATATTTTTGTCACATGGACTACTGAGTGCCTCAGCATTTCAAAATGACAGGTATTACATTTGCTGTTCTTCTCGCGCAGTTGCAGTGATGTGACACAGATGCAGAGATTTCACCATTCAAAGCAGCTTCGCTGGGCTTTATTCAAGAATAATATCCATTATGATTGCGCCGGAAAAATAAAGCAAGAAAAAGCCTGTCTTATTTCCTTCTGTACACGCACGTGACAAAGGAATGCTGTCTCTGGAATCATCGCATTGGACACATCTCACACAGCTCCCGAGCAGGAGTAGAATCATGCTCCCCCACAACATCACAATTCCCTCTGATTAATAGTAAGCCGTTTTCAGCAATGCAAGCATAATTTTCCCACCTGTAATGATTCATTACCCCTCCACTCAGCTTTACCATTGTACCTACGGCAGATGCAAATGTCACAACCAAGACAAATATTAGATATCAAAATGGGGCCACGGAACACAACTAACTACCAGCAATTTGCTTTCAGGTTTACTTAAAGTTTACAATACTGCACTTTCATCGCATGTCCTGCACAGCACTGGTGGTGGTGAGCGTGCGGCAGGTTGGTGAAGAATTTGGGTGGCAAGGGCAGGTCATCTCCGTCCCAGTCGTTGTTAAACTGTATGGTCAGCGGTTACATTTTATTGTGATTCTGAGCAGAGAATTAAGACAGTTGGTATCTCCTTGTTTTGCAGAGAGAAATACTTTTTTACTTTGATAGACACAAAATGCTGGAGTAAAGGTTGTACAGCTGTAGAGCTGCTTATTTACAGTGCAGGAGACCCGTTGGTTGGTGTGGACTTGGTGGGCCAAAAGGCCATGCCATATCTCTAAACTAAACTACACTCAGTGTGGCAAGCATTTCCTGACAGGGTAGATTTGTCAACCTTGGGTTAAAAATGGTTCTGGGATGTTTTGTCACACGATCAGCCTCCATCAACTATACCCACACCAATCAAACACCCTTTCTTCCCCCACAATTTCTTCTTTGCAAAATAATCTATTTGAATCACAAGCAAAAAAATCTCATCATAAAATAAACAGGCTCACCATCTGATCTCCAAGCTGATGAAGATGCATCAATGTTACACATGATAGACTGATTTCATTATACTGCTGGTCACATCTACTTTCCACAGCTTGCACGTGACTAAGGCATTTGGCAAACAAAATTACAAAATGAATAAGTTCTAGCCAATAGTATGAATGCCTGTTAATGGGGTAGTAATGAGTATTCAATTAATGCAAATGGCACACATGGTGCAACAAATGAACAGAGCTGGCTGTGGTTCCTCTCAATCTAAGACAAACTGCACTGATCCCGGCCTTCAAAATGCAGATTCTGGAAATCTGAAATAAAGGTACAAAGGTATTTGTTGGTCACGTACACCAATTGGTGTAGTGAAATGTTTCTTGCCAATGCAGCACATAAAAAAGAATACAGACAACAATAATAGAAAGATTTTAAACACAAAAAACATCCCCCCACAATGGTTCCCATTATGAGGGAAGGCACAATGTCCAGTCCCCATCCCACATCCTCCCATAGTCAGGCCTATTGCGGCCTCCGCAGTCGCCTTCACGGAGGCCCGATGTTCCAGGCCGTTCTCGCCGGCTGGTGGTGCCCCGGCGTCAGGAGAATCCTCTCAGCGGCTTGCGACACCTGGAACGGTCGCTTCCCTACCGGAGTCCGCGGCTTCCGAAGCCAGCAAGGCCGCGCTGAATGGAGCTCCCCTCCACTGGCTCCCGATGTTGAATTCAGCGCTGCCGCCCGCAGCTGGCCGCTCCACAGACCCGCAGCTCCGCGATGTTTTTTTGTCGGCGGTTTCAGCTCACCGGAGCTCCAACGCGGCAACCCAGGCAAGGCATCGCCCGCTCCGCCCCGCGATGGGCTCCAGAGCTGCGCCGCTGCCGAAGCCGAGGTTCTAGGCGTTCTCCTCAAGAAACGCCACTCCAGGCCCGCTGGTAGGCCGCGAGGAAGGGTCGAAGTTGCAGCCCGGAGAAAAGCCGCCTCTCCGACCAGGTAGGGACCAGGAAAAGTAGTTTCCCCTCCCCCCCACATAAAAAAGAATAGACTTCAAACAAATTACTTTAACTCACTAAAAATTAAAAAAAAGAGTGAAACACAGACAGCTGCAGGCTGGGCAGCCATACTATACAGGACGGCGCCCCCTATAAATAAAACCAAAAATGCTGGAAATGCTTGTCGGTCAAGCAGCACTTGTGGGAAGGGAAATTAAGTTAACATTACAGGTGGATGAATTTTCATCAGAACTCTGAAGAGTTTGAAAAACATATTTTCTGCTTGTTGCAGGAGGGTGGAGGAGTAGAGAGGACAAAGGGAAGGACTGTGACAACCAGGGAATCAAGAGAAACTGTATTGTAAAATGGTGGAGAAGGTGGCAAAGGTCTGTTATTTTCAGGTGATTTTTCTGGGGAGATGTGGTTAGGAGATGAATGAGGACGGGGGTAAGAAAGGTTAATGTTGCGACAGTGAGGTGCAAAACAATATTGTTGCTAGATATCTGAAATAAAGGAGAATAAAGGGGTAGAGCATTGCTGGCTGTTAAAGACTTTACATACAGGAACTGGAAAATGGAAGGGCAGCATGGTGGCACAGTGGTAGAGTTGCTGCCTTGCAACGCCACAGACCCGGGTTCAATGCTGACTACCGGTGCTGCCTGTATGTAGCTGTACATTCTTCCTGTGACGCATGAACATTTTCCGGATGCTTCCGTTTCCTCCCACAAGGGAAATAGCATTAATGATAACATTAATCAAAATTAAACACTTCTGATATAGACTGGCACATTTTCACTCTTTGGTCCATTACAAGGTTAAAAACAGCAATAATTATTTTTCATGCCCAAAGATCAGAAGCTTCCTTCCCTGAGCATGTATGCTGTCCTGTTGAAAGGGAAACAGCACCTGCATTCATTGTGATGGCAGAATATCTACTTCAGCTATTACTCAGGCCTTTAATGAGCATGGACTATAACAGTTTAACAGGGGACTGGCCTGTGCCCAATATCCACAGGTGTTGGTTTCCCCACTAAAGTCACAAATGCCTGTTCGAGATGGGCCCTAGAGGTTTCTAATACCAGTGGAAGAATCCCAACCACAGCCCAGTTAGTAATGAGCTCAACAGCTGTTGGGTCTGAGCAGATGCATCATGCGCTAACCAAAGACAGAGAAGGAACACTACTTGATTAGAGAAGAAAACTTATGTGAGGTTACTTACTCCTCAATCCCTCCCTCACTCTATCATAGAAAGCCACCCTCATCCCACAGGCTGTTCCAACCCATATCCAGAACTCTTCTGAGGGATACCATACTGTATCTTCACCATGATAGTGCGTGGCAGAGAGCCAATACCCATTTAGTTAGGTGACTCGTGGGGCTTTCTTTCCATCTGCTTCAGACCGTGTCCTTGCAGATGAATGTAAGAAATACCACATCACAGAGGGAGCAGAGGGTCAAGAATTACAATTTGGCTAAAATCAGCTGGCCAGGGCCATTCCAGCTGGTGAAACTCACTGTGCACCCATTGGCTGCCAAATTTCCTTACATCACCACAGATAGGTAGCTTAAATAGCTGCCTAGAAATGGACATGTGAATCTGATTCTGATTTTAGTCAAGAGATAAGTCTTGACCAGGACATCTCTCTGCTTGTTTTTTTTGAAGCTGTGTCATGGCATCTCTTACTCGGCGCTCTTCAGTGAAAGCCGAGAGTGGGGACTTGGTCTGTAATGTATGTGAATTTCTTGGAGAAACAAGGAACTGCTGATTCTGGTTTACAAAAGAGGACACAGAGTGCCGGAGCACCTAAGTGGGTCAGGCAGCATCTCAGGAGAACATGGATAGGCAATGTTTCGACTTGGCCTCCTTCTTCAGACTGAAGAAGGGTTCTGACCGAAAACATCGCCTCTCTATGTTCTCCTGAGATGTTGCCTGATCTGCTGAGCTACTCCAGCACTCTGCCTTCTTAAGTGAAGTTCTTCCTTTATTTTGCTCATTTATACATTGGAATAACCAGATAATTTACATTAGTCGCCTCACGTTTGAATATTTTTAAAACAGAGGTGGATAATATAAACAAAGGATGAATGGTTAACAGGAGACACAAGAGAATGCAGATGCTGCGATACTGAGAAAAACGCAACATGCTGGAGGAACAGTATAGTGTTCCTCTAGGGAGGAAATCGACAGATGATATTCCAGGTTGAGACACTTCTTCACACAAGTTGAATGAATAAAGTGAGTGGAAAAGAAGATGACATTGAGGTTATGATCAGACTTAAAAAATGGCTTTTCAGGTTTGAGGGATCAAGTGGTCTTCATAATTTATATCCTTGGCATTGCATTCCCCCTCTTCACACATTAGGCTTAGCTTTTCTTTAAAGATACAACATAGAAACAGGTCCTTCAGCACACTGAGACAACGCCAACCATCAATCTCCTATTCACACGAGTTCTATGTTATCCAACTTTCACATCACTCCCAACACACTCGAGGGGTAATTGACCGAGACCATTTAACTTACAAACCCTCACTGCAGCATTAAATTTTGACTCCTTTCCTTTAACTAAGACCCTGTTCGCCAATGCCTGGCATCTTGGATTTTGCACATGATACACTGTGTGAAGCAGGGACGGATTTAGATGAAGAGAGGCCCTAGGCTATTCCACGTGAGGTCCCTTCCAATCACCCGCCCCCACTCCCACGACAAGAGGAAGATGGAAGTCCACCAGATTGACACCGATGTGCAGCCGAGCGTGGCCAATGAGATAAGGGCTGGAAAGCTGCGCTTTTTATTTATTGCCAGTGCTAGTGTCGAGTTATCGGCTTAAAACACTAATATTCTGAAATGGAGGCAAGGAAAATTACTGAAGTGTTGTTTAGAGACTACAGTGCATTGTGACAGCATATATACGAAGGCCTATGAGAGTGTCAAAATATTATACACCAGGCCTGTACGAAGCTTTTCAAAAAGGGGGTGGCATGGCAGGATTACAAAGATTTTATGTGAAATACGTGCACGCAGTGCATATCACAAACATGAAGCTCAAAGACCCTTGCAGCCGAGGTCCAGGGCCCTTAAGCAGGCCCAGGAAGCTCTGGGGTTTTATATGATCTTTGGTGCATCCTGAGCCTTATTTTGGAGCATTTTGCACCAAATTTATGACCAATATTTCATAAATAATTTTGGTTGAGTCAAGAGTAATGAGTGGTTGGAATGGGATGATTGGGGGTCATTGTTCTATACATTTTTTTAAATCAAGAATTGAAGCTGTCCTTGTTTAATAATCAAGTTGGGCTGTAAAATGTTATGTAAAATGTTATAAAGGAGCATACAGACACTGCAAATAAAATACTGTAAGTTTTTGCAGGGTAAATAAAACCTTTTTTTAGAAAATGGTTTGTGTGTTGATTTGATTGCCTGTTAAGCCCCTGTCCCATTTAGGAAACCTGAACGGAAACCTCTGGAGACCTTGCACCCCACCCAAGGTTTCCGTGAGGTTCCCGGAGGTTCTGGTCACTATCCCTAATGGTCGAAAGTGGTTTCCACGTAGTCAAGGCTTCTTCTATGTTCCTACGATTATTTCAACAAATTCAAAACCGGCCTCGACTAAAAATAGGTTGCCGTTTGGTCGAAGCCAGTGGAGTGGGGTTGCTATTTACTTACAGCCAGTCGAAGGCAATCTCCTTCGCTGTCCGGCCATTTTGATTGACTCACTGGAGTTTTGAGCAAAGATCCTATAGGATCTTTGGTTGTCAGGACCTAGAAGATCCGCCGGAAGGTAAAATGCCCGCTAACTTTATTAAACTTCTTAAAACTGTCTTCACTCCTTCTCCCCACCCCCCCCCCCCCCCCCACCTCCCCCTCCCCCCCACTTCTCTCCCCCCCTTCTCTCGCCTTTCTCTCCCCTTCTCTCTCCCCTTCTCTTCCCCTTCTCTCCCTCATTCTCTTTCCCCTTCTCTGTCCTCTCTAAATGCTCTCTAAATGACTTACCGTGCTCTGTGGCAGCCGTTTACCTTCCTCTTCATCG
The DNA here is from genome assembly GCA_035221665.1 of Okamejei kenojei. Lineage (NCBI taxonomy): Eukaryota > Metazoa > Chordata > Chondrichthyes > Rajiformes > Rajidae > Okamejei > Okamejei kenojei. The sequence goes on along the minus strand of CM069135.1, from coordinate 17,369,527 downwards.
CGCAGACAGCGCTCCTCCGCTGTCCCAGGCCCCCACCTTTGCGATGCGTTTGCGTATGTGTGTGTGTGTGTGTGTGTGTGTGTGTGTGTGTGTGCGTGCGTGCGTGCGTGTGTGTGTGTGTGTGTGTGTGCGTGTGTGTGTGTGTGCGTGTGTGCGTGCGTGTGTGTGTGTGTGCGTGTGTGCGTGCGTGCGTGTGTGTGTGTGGTCGGCAGCAAGGATCCTGTAGCATCTTTGGTCAGTAGATGCAGCTCACGCTTCGGTCGAGGCTTTCCAGGCGAGTGACTAAAACCTCTGGCAACTCATGGAAACCTTGGGTGGGGAGCAAGGTCTCCAGAGGTTTCTGTTCAGGTTTCCTAAGTGAGACAGGGGCTTTCCTAAGAGAGACTGTGTTAGTGGGTGCACATTACAAATATGATGCAAAATGAAAGTCGCAAACTATGGAATTCATATTTTTCAGTATTGTTATCAAGGAAAATAAAGCAGTTCCAATTGTTTGATATTATTCATATAGAGGAGAAAATATTATTGCTCTAAAACCTACCTTAATTTTGCAATCTCACTAAAGATAATCCCCCTTTCCCTCTCCCCCTCCTCCTTCCCCCTCCACCTCTCTCTCCCTCCTCCCCCTTCCCCTCTCTCTCTCCCTTTCCCCCTCTCACATCCCTCCCTCTCTCTCCCTCCCTCCTCCTCTCTCTCCCTCCTAATGCGGAGTGGAGGCTTCGACTCCGCGCCCCAGACACCACAGCTCCCCCCTCCCCTTCCCCGGACCGGAGAAACGGGCACTCCCACAACGCAATATTCCACTACTTACCTGGAGTAGACACCTCGGATTTTTGGTAGACACGGGGCATCGAGGTGATTGTGTGGAGCAAAGATTCTATAGTGAGCAAGATAAATCCAAAGGGCTGACGTGTAGTATGCAACAGAGCAGAACGTGGGCCATTTCTTCGGCCATTTCAGTAATCCCGACCCGACTTTGGTTATCCCTCTCGCAGTGTAATCAGCGTTGTGGGGGAACAGATTGTGTGTGTGATATAGGGTTAGATTCAAAATTCATAATTCTGTTAATTCATAATTCTGTTAATTTTTGTTAAAGATTCATATGTTTATAAATTATGATTCTGTTAATTTTCTTTTTTAATGGTTTTTTTTAAACATTTCTTTTTAAATGGCTCATGTGCTGTGTTTGAGCTGATTTTTGTATTACATTTGCGCTCTGTAATTCATCTAATCACACTGTTCACAACTGCAGTATTTGGAATAATAATAGCAATATCAAGATTCCAGTTGCTCTACTCTTGGAATGTTCCTCAATGTTTTTTTGTGTCTATGGAATTGTTTTTCCACTACTTACCTGGAGTAGACACCTTTGGATCTTTGGTAGCCATGAGGCATCGAGGTGATTGTGTGGAGCAAAGATCCTATAGGATCTTTGATGTGGAGTGCAAATGGAGATCTGACCCTGCCCGGGCCCACAACGTGGAGAGGCAGCGTCATTTTGTGTCGCTGCTGCGTTACTGGCTTCCCCCAACAGCGCAGGCATGGATGGTCGCAATTATTTTCCCCAAAACTTCCAGTGGGCCGGAACCAGAATTTTGCTTAATTTCCGTCAAAGTGGAAACGCTGATAGCATTCCAATTTTTTTTTTCTCGGGATTTTATTTACTCTGGGAAAAAAACACCTTGGTCGGAGGCCCCCTAGATTTTGAGGCCCTAGGCTTCAGCCTATGAAGCCTATACGTAAATCTGGCCCCGGTGTGAATCCATCTCCTGATCAGCTGTTACCCCTCACCACAACATCATTGCACCACACAACAGAAGCCAGAGGATTTGTACCCGGCATGTTATCGTGGAGCGAAGAAAGGTAGGGATCAGCATGACATCAGCATGCTACATGGGGTCTCACTGGTGCTTAAAGGCCTCCAACTGCCCCAAACGTTCTTGGCAGTGGAAAGGGACATCTGCTAAATATCTGGTTCCAAAACAGGATTATTTCAACCAGGGCAGCATAACTCTACTAGGGAGGCACAGTGGTGCGGCTGGTAGTGCAGCTGCCTCACAGCACCAGTGACCCAGGTTGCATCCTGACCTCAGGTGCTGGCCATGCGGAGTTTGCATGTTCTCCTGTGTGCATGTGCGATTCTTCTGGGTCCTCCAGTTTCCTCTCACATTGCCAAAGAGGTGCGGGTTTGTTGGTTAATTTGCCTCAGTAAATTGCCCCGAGCGTGTGGGGAGTGGATGCAAAAGTGGGATAACATATAATTAGTGTGATTGGGTGATCGATGGTCAGCGTAGACTCAATGGGCCGAATGGCTTGTCTGATCTCTAAACTAAACAGCGTGGCCCAAGACAAGGGAAACAAAGCAAGGGTGTCTCCTTGAGTTTGCCTTGGTTGTAAACTGTGTAGAGACGGAGTAGAGCTGCAGCAGCAGTTCTGTCTTCCCTCCCCAGCACTCAGCTGGAAGAATGAAACTGAAGAAAGGCAAGGCCAAGTCACGAATGAGAAGAGTGCAGCGCAGAAATACCCGACCTTTAAAAAGAGATCGAGAACGTCATCAGGCTTGAAGCAGGTTGGAAGCCAACAGAGCTCTGAAAGGTATTAAAAGTGGTGCTAAAAACTCAGTTATCATCCTGGACCATTCCACTTCTGCCTCTCTTTCCAGAAGCTCCAGCTGAGCCCGGAGCCAGCTTTCAGCCTCAACAAATTAAGGTTTTGCTAGAAATCATTCATAACAAATAGCAGTGTGAACACACAACTCCACAAATGTTTGCTCCTTTTTAATATTGTTCAAATACATACTTAAGGCAAGTGATTGTACGTTAAGATAATTATTTGTTCACAATTATCCAGATAAATTGCACTATTTGCAGAGCATCATAGGCTATTTGTTTTGCTGGGTTCTAAGGCAAATAACAAAGGTAGAACAACAAACAGCGTATTGTTTATTGAAGGGAGTCATCTTCCAACACATGCAGTTCAAGTAATGCCATTATGGTACAGGAAGAGAAAAATTATGGTACACTGAGTTCTTCAAGGTACACTCACACTTACACACAGCGCATTCAGCACGTTATATATTCAATGAATAAAAACGCCGGTCTTTAAAGCAATGAAGTTAAAAGTAGTTGCATATACTTTGAAGCCAAAACCATCAAGCAGGAAGGAAGTCTGGAACACTTCAAACCCATTCACAGCAAACAAACACATATTTGAAAATGAAAACACATTTGCAAGTGTTGGATATTTACAAAAATATTCAGCACATTTACAGCAGTCATTAAAATAAAATTTACCAGGAGAGGGATCCATTAAGCTAGATTTTGCACTGGCCCAGTGAACCGAAAGCTTGGTGTGCCAATGGAATTATCTTAATGGGAATGAAAAGCGTATCTTAATTGCAAACCTATTCGTAGAATGGCAATTTGCTGAATTTTTCAAATGGCAATAATGGTGCAATAAATCCATGACTTGCACATACATTTGAAAACAAATACTATACAACAATGTCTGTGCAAACCTTAGGTTATCAAATTACCACTGAAACATTGACTTGCAATTTCCTATTGATTAAAACAAAGCAACATAGAAAAATAGGTGCAGGGGTAGGCCATTTGGCCCTTCGAGCCAGCACCGCCATTCAATATGATCATGGCTGATCACCAAAAATCAGTACCCCTTCAGTTTTTCCTCCATATCCCTTGATTCCGTTAGCCCTAAGAGCTAAATCTAACTCTCTCTTGAAAGCATCCAGTGAATTGGCCTCCATTGCCTACTGTGGCAAAGAATTCAACAGATTCACAATGCTGTGGGTGAAAAGGCTTTTCCTCATCTCAGTCCTAAATGGCCTACCCCTTATTCTTATACTGTGACCCCTGGTTCTGGACTCCCCCAACATCGGGAACATGTTTCCTGCATCTAGACTGTCCAATCCTTTAAGAATTTTATATGTTTCCATAAGATCCATCTAATCCTTCAAAATGTAGTGAATACAAGCCGAGTCGACCCATTCTTTCATCATATGTCAGAGCCGCCATCCCAGGAATAAACCTGGTGAACCTACGCTGCACTCCCTCAATAGCAAGGTGGTGATTCCTTCTTGATCTGCAGCAGCACTACTAGTGAGGGTGATCTCAGAATGCTGTTGGGAAGGGTTCCAAGGTTTAGACCCAGTAACGAGGAAGGGCTGCTGGTATATTTCAAAATAAGGGCAATGAACAACCTTGGAGGGAAACGTGCAAGTGTCGGCCTTTCCATGCAGCCACTGCCCTTGTCTTCCATGGTGACAGAGGTCATTGGAAGATGCTGCTGGAACAGCGACTATGGTAGAGAAGATACATTTTTCCAGTGGTTGACAGGTTACAACGACTAACTGAATAAAGAGAAGTTGATCAGTTACCATTGATATTCAATTATATTATCATCACTGAGTTCTTCACCATCACCATCCTGGGGGGGGGGGGGGGCAGCATAAACCAGAAACACAAGTGAATCAGGCACATGAATATTGTGGCTACAAAAAAAAATAGCAACTAGGTGCTGTGTATCGAGTGACTCATTTCCTGACACTCCAAGGCTTTTCAACAATCACCAAGGAACAAAGGAGAAAAGTTGGAATATTCCCCACAAGAGTACGTTCGACACCATCAGGACCAAGGAGCCATCTTAAATGACACCCCACACATCATCTTGAGCATTCATTCCTTCTACCATTTACACACAGTGTAAGGTCCAGGTCTGAAGAAGGGTCTCGATCCGAAACGTCACCCATTCCTTCTCTCCAGAGTTGCTGCCTGTCCCGCTGAGTCACTGCAGCTTTTTGCGTCTATCAACAAGCGTGCATGTGTACCTTACACTCCTCCCTTCCCTGCATGCGGATCTCAACACTCGAAGGAAGTCTACATCTAAAAGGTCATTGACTTGAACTGCTAACCCTGCTTTATGCTCCATTGATACTGCCTGAGGAACTGAGTGTTTCCAGTAATTTCTGGATTTGTTTTGACTATACTGAGATGCTTTTGCACCTTCCTGGGTCCAATGCCACATTTTTTCCACTATACTCTGGGAAACAAGCCTGAGGAGTCAGTAAAATGAGAAAATCCTTTGTCTTGCTCACTGTTTTCAAAACAAGATCTAATGAGTGGTGTTGCCTTTCCTCTCTTTGCCAACTCTGCAGATGTTGACAGTCTTTTGTTTCTTCACTTATCTATTCATTCAATTATTGCAAATTGCTGTTGGCTCATCAAGGGCACAGGATTATCTTTTAGCCACAGTCATTATGTTCAGTGGGAGTCACTTGATCTGCTGCGAGGGATCCTGTGACAAAGTGCTTGGCTCTCAAAACGGAGTCGTTCCCGTCACAACAACTATGCTGCAACTAAGTAAGTAAGTTTATTGGCCAAGTATTCACATACAAGGAATTTGCCTTGGTGCTCCGCCCACAAGTAACAACATGACATACAGTGACAGTTACGAATGACTTAGAAAACACTAAACATTAATAATAATAAGACATTAATGATAAAACACCATTGATCAAGCATGTGAACCAACAAAATACCAGATCAAAGGGAGGCTACTGATTTTTGGCTGTTGAGTTGAGCAACTACTCGTGGATAAAAACTGTTTTTATGCCTGGCTGTGGCAGCTTTGACAATCCGGAGTCGCCCTCCGGAGGGAAGTGATTCAAAGAGTTTGACAGGGGTCAGAGATGATCGTGCCCGCTCGCTTCCTGGCCCTTGCAGTGTATAGTTCATCCATGGAGGGAAGATTGCACTAACACGGTGAAACAACCCATGATACTTCACAGAAATATCATGGAACATAACTTGACGCCTACTCATAAAAGGGGGCACAAGAAGAGGTGTACAAGATAGGTTTTAAGGGAAACCTTGCTGAAGGAGAGAAGGGTGGAGATGTTTTAGCGGAGAAGTACTCTGCCCAGCAAAGGAATTGTCTAATTTGTTCAAAACAGTGGGTTGTTTAACTTCACAAACCTAAGTTTACATTCCTTAGTTTGCACAAAATTGACATGGTTGACACAAGGGAAAATTATTAATAATATTCTCCCTGCATAAACCAGTTGTCCCTGAAAAAAAAAAAATCAGACTTCATTAACGAAGATGCCTGGCAAAGTTCCATTGTTTCTCTTTCCAATGCAACTTTCTTCTCTGATCGAAAGAAAAAACTGCTCCGGTGTTGGTGTCTATAGGTGTGAACCTCCATGTGGGCAATGTCCCACAATACTCCAGAGCAGAAAGGTAAAATTAAACAGAAATACATCAAAGGCGTACATTACTTATCTATATAACAGTTTTAACTTGTGGTCAGAAACACAACTAAAGAGGTCTATAACTGTGCCAAACATAGGAAACAATGAAATGTGGCACAGATCTCCTTCTCCACTTGGAAGAACCAGTGGGCATGTGTTTAAGGTGAGAGGGGCAAGATTGATTTGGAACCTAAGGGGCAACCTTTTCACTCAGAGGATGATGGATATATGGAACAAGCTGCAAGAGGAAGGAGTTGAGGCAAGTACTATAACAGTATTTAAAAGGACGTGTGCATGAATGGGAATGGTTGAGAGCAATATGGGCAACGTGGGCAAATGAGACTAGCTTAGATGGAGCATCTTGGTCTGCATGGGGGTGTTGTGCTAAAGTGGCCTATTTCCATGTGATACGATTCTATGACTCTACCTCTTCAATGAGCACCAAAGAGGACATGGATTAAAAGGGTTTGATTTGCATTTGATGGAAAACCAAAAGAAGATCTGTGCCTGGCAATTCCATTTAGCACTGTCTGTGAATGGCTGAATTCTATGATTGATTGTACATTTCTGCGTGGCAGCTGAGTTTCTGCAGGATGCAATGAACTGAAATGAACTCAGAATACCAACCAAGCAATGGACAAAGATAACAAGATGGGGAAATCTATAATGCAGACAGTACCTAAAGTGATTAATTATTCAAAAAACAGTGAGTCTCATGTAGTGTCTATTTTTAATTCCGATATCAAGAGCAAATCTCAAGAAAATAATACGTTGTAAATATTTTATTTACATTTATATCTGAATATAACATTTGAAAATATGGGCAAGGCATTCCTCTTTCACCTAAGCATTCCCTCTAGATTAAGGTAGACAAAAGTGCTGGAGAAACTCAGCAGCATCTATGGAGCGAAGGAAATAGGCAACGTTTTAGGCCAAAACCCTTCTTCAGATGTGAGGGTGGGGGGTGGGGGGGGGGGGTGGGGTGGGAAGAAGAAAGGAAGAGGAGGAGCCAGAGAGCTAGAGGGAGAGCTGAGAAGCGGAGGAGACAGTATCTGAAATTAGAGAAGCCAATGTTCATACCGCTGGGGTACAAACTGCCCAAGTGAAATATGAGGTGTTGCTGCTCCAATCTCCAGTGGTCCTCACTCTGACCATGGAGGAGCAACACCTCATATTTCGCTTGGGCAGTTTGTACCCCAGCGGTATGAATATTGACTTCTCTAATTTCAGGTAGTCCTCACTGTCTCCTCCCCTTCTCAGGTCTCCCTCTAGGCTCATCCTCTTCCTTTCTTCACCCCATCCCCCACCCTCACATCAGTCTGAAGAAGGGTTTTGGCCCTAAAGGTTGCCTATTTCCTTCCCTCCATGGATGCTGCCTCACCCGCTGAGTTTCTCCAGCAATTTTGTCTACCTTCGATTTTCCAGCATCTGCAGTTCCTTTTTAAACCCTCTAGATTAAGGATGGCTTGTTTCCACTTTACTTCTATGTGTCAGTGTTAATGGCTATGGGTGCACAGGTTGTGTCATAAGCGAGACAGCAGGGGCCTGGTGTGGCAGGCAGGTGAGTTGTCGGTGAGTTTCTGTTCTGCTTGTCCTCTATGTGCTTTCAATGCACGGACTTAAGGTTAATGTCCCGTTCCAAATGCTCCTTCTCCACCTTGAGTGTTCATGACTCAGGGCTTCCGAGGAGTAAGTTGAAATGTTACACATTTTCAAACTGATTTTGAAAAAAAGTATCCTTGAATCGTTTCCTCTGCTCAGATGGTAATATCGTCCCGTGTCAGAGCTCAGAATAGTGTTTGCTTCAGAAGCCTGGTGCCCAACGTAGGAATGACATGGCCTGCATAATTGTACAAATCATCAGCAACAATTTGCAACAAATTGTGCTTTCAAACAGTAAAATGCCCCAAAGCGCTCCTAAATGTTAACACGGTTGTGAAATGTTGAACAATCAGATGAAACCAAAAATAAAATGATAAAAAAATACACAATGATAAAGCAGCTGGCCTCTTAATTGTCATTGATTTCCATCACAGTGCCCTGATGTCATGAGAATTATTTGACAGCTGAAGATTATGTGTCTCTTTCACAGAGCACTGAGTGATAGAGTCGTAGAGGTTTACAGCATAGGCAGAGGCCCCTCAGCCAAACTCGTCCATGCCGACCAAATTGCCCACTTGCCTACGCCTGGACTATATCTCTCCAACACCATTTCCATCCATGCACTTGGCCAAGCGTCTTTGAAATATCATAATTGTACCAGCATTAATCACTTCCCCAGGCAGCTCATTTAATTGATACACCACCTTCTGTGAAAAAGGTTGCCCCTTAATTCACTTTAAAATCTTTCTGATCTTGAAGCCTCTGATTAATGATAAGCAGTAAGGACCACAGATTTAAAATGATTTCCAAAAGATGGAGAGTCACACAGTCACACAGCTCGGAAACAGCCCCTCCGGACGAACATGTCCACGCCGATCAAATAGTGGAATGTTGGAATTGCCCTGATGTTTAGGTTGCATCTAATGTTGCAGGTTATTTTGCAAGGCCTAGGTTAATGGAACAGGCTTGCTACTTTAAGATGTGAAAATCCACAAAATCCTTAGCATGCAACAAACTTTGCAAACAATTTGTGTAGTAACATAATCAATATTTTCCATTATGCCGAACCTGTTCCTATCAGAAATCAAAAGCCACTCATTGATTAACACCTTCATTTATAACGCATCTTTGGTTGCATCCACTGTGGCAAGCTATTGAGCATGCTGGTTCCAATAGCAGGATACCAATCTATTTCTGGCTGTTTTACCTCAGCACATAAAATTGAGTTGCAAATTTTATTTAAAAATGGACTATGTGAGGAAAAGCAGAAGCTGCACAAGAATCTGCTCGTAAAACATGTTACGTTCTACAACTTTAAGCAAAGGACAATGAAAAGCAATTTTTCACCCAGTGACACTGATAGGCTATCTTTATTTTTAGACATCCTGCAGAAACCACATAGCCACAAATGTTATAAGGGTCCTGACCAATATTTGTGCATCCTCCAGTTTGATTTAGATTATGGGTGACACAGGGCAGGCATCACAGACTGCAGGTTGCACTTTCCAATCCTTTGCTCTCTGCTTTGCTTTACGCTGTGAAGAATTATGAACTTCTTCAGATGACACTACACTGTGATGGTAATCATTTCTAAAGGACTATGCTTACATGATGTCACAGAAATATAGGCATCACGCTGTTCAGGTAATATATCTTTCTTCTTGTCTTGAAATAGAACCCTATTTAACAAGAAAGCTCATATCCATCTTGATCTCGTTGACACTTCATACATCAGCTCAGTGTGTTATTGCTGTGCCATTAGAAAGTGGTGACTCAGTTAAAAAAAATCAATTGGAAAGAAAAATAATTGGGTTCTCACCTTTGCTGGGTATTGGAAATAGAAATTGATCCAATCACTTGCAAAAGGGAAAAAGATAAAAACAAAAAGTACTGGAAAAATTTAGACAGCCAGACTGGCGGCATCTGTGGAAAGAGAAATCAATTAATGTTTTTGGTTAGCTAACGTTCATGCAACCCTTCTTGAAAATGGGGAGAAGAGCGGAGTGTTTACTGTTTCAAAAGCTGAGCTGAGGGGATGGAGTAAGATGTAAAAGGAAAGACCATATGGTGATAGATTAAGACTGATGAAGTGATAAGAGTCACGAATACTGACTGTTAGCAAGACATTTTAAAGAAACGGGATGAGAAAGAGTCTTAAGTGTGATAATAGGAGAATGCCATAGACCCGGGTTTGATCCTGACCCTGGGTGCTGCCTGTGTGGAGTTTGCACATACTCCCTGTGATCGCATATGTTTCATCCGGTTTCCTCAAAAGATGTGCGGTTTTGTACATTAATTGGACCCTTAAAAAACTGCACCTAATCTGTAGGGAGTGGATGAGAAATTGGGATAACATAGAACTAGTGTGAATGGGTGACTGATTGTTGGCATGGACTCGGTGTTTCGAAGTGCCTGGTTCCACGCTGTATCTCTACACTAAACTAAATCATTGAAGAGAAAGAGCATGGATCCATTTGAATTGTCTTTTCTATGAGCAGGGACAGTAACGATGGGCTGAATGGCTTCCTTCTGTACCATACGTTTCAGTAGATATTAGCATTTGTATCTCTACATGGTATGGAATAATCAGAGATTGGTGTCTGACTCTTGAAAAATAATAGCTGTGGAATGATTTATATTGTATTGAGACATGGATGCAACCTCGAGGCGCAGAATTTTTATGAAGAACTTTATGCATGTAATCAAACATTGTCAAATTCACCAGTGGTGAGCTCAGTGCTATAAAGTTGCAGACACTGTCTTCAATTTGTAAAACAGGCAGTTTGAATAGACTGTTATTTGGTTCCATTGATTAAGTTCAGTGTAACAAGGGTTGCATGTGTAAGGATACCAGTCTAGTCAGCAACAGTTACTCAAATATCCGCAGGAAGCACATTCCAGTGGAAAGTTGTATAATCTTCCAAAACAGTGTTCAGGGCCTGTCCCACCAGCATGCCATTGCATGCGTCTAGCACGACCAAATGTGGTCGCTTGAGGCGTATGGCCTTGGGGGGCCGGTCCCGCTTCGATCGCCAGAGGCGTATGAAATTGTGCGAGGCTGGTCCCGACATCGCTCGGGGTTCCCAAAACCTTGCACTGTCCGAAAATCCCACGCGCCAACGGCCTGTCGGCCCGCAGGCGCATTGAGGGCGTACGCAGCGTCTTGATGTTGTACGCAGCGTCTTGACGTCGTACGCTTAGCGCGTGGCGTTGCGCGATAACGTCACCGCCCGGTGTGCCGTTGCGTGATGAAGTCAACTCCCAACGCCGTGCAACGTCCAAATTCAGTCGGCCCGCCTCTTGCCCAGCTGATTGGTGAGTATGATGTCGGGACCAGCCCCGCACAACTCCATACGCCTCCGCAGTTCGAAGTGGAACCGGCCCCGCGAGGCCGTACGCCTCAAGCAGCCATGTTTGGTCACGCTAGACGCATGCAGTTGCATGCCGGTGGGACAGGCCCTTTATACTGTATTATTCAGAAAAGAGAGACACAAAGGGCTGGAGTAACTCAGCCGATCAGGCAGCATCACTGGAGACAATGAATAGGTGAGGTTTCGGGTCTGGACCCTTCTTTAGTCTCAGAATTATGGAAATATCACGTCTTGAGCAGTATAAATGCACTGTGCCACCTTCACTGAAAATGAATGCACCCATGACCTTAAGATCATTATCACCATTCAAATCAACTGAGGTAACCTGTCCAGCATAGACATAAAATGCTGGAGTAACTCAATGGGATAGGCAGCATCTCTGGAGAGAAGGACTGGGTGATATTTTGGGTCAACATTTCTCTTCAAGATCAGTCTGAAGAAGGGTCTCGACCCGAAATGTCACCCCTTCCTTCTCTCCAGAGATGCTGCCTATCCCGCTGAGTTACTCCAGCATTTTGTGCCTATCTTCGGTTTAAATCAGCATCTGCAGTTCCATCCTACATCTAATTCCAGATTTTCTATCTTTGTGGGCAGCAGACATATTTCCAATAGAAGAAACAAGGAGCTGCAGATGTTGGAATCTTGAGCAAAAAAACAAGCGTTGGAGTAACGTAGTGGGTCAGGAAACATCATTGGAGAACATGGACAGGTAACATTTTGGGTCAAGACCCTTCTTCAGACTGATGTCCTCTACTGAGCAGAAATATAACCAAAATATTTTGTTGATAATTCAAGGGCTCTGGAATAAGTTTCCATGGACATCAACAGTCTGAAGTAGTTCCACTCTTGTAGTACATTCTTTGAGTAGACATGACAGCTAAACAGGAGACATTAAGCTATCACCATAAAGTTGCCTTATAAACCAAGATTCTTTGTAACATAGAATTAACATCCAATTAGTAAAACATCTGAAAGGGGCAATTGGTTGCCACTTAAAGGTGTAATTTATCCCTTTTCTAATTATCTTTGTCTGCTGTGATAAAAGAATGTTTCGAGAAGGATTAGATATCAAGGAACCTGGTTTCAAGGAAATTAGTTGCAATGCTGTTAAGATTAGAGTTTCGGCGAGTGGTCAGAAAAGTAATTATACTCAGGGTTAAGAAGAACGCAGTAATATAATATTGAATGCTAGGGCGTGTTGTTCAATAACATTAAGTAGTCATTTATATGGAAAATTCGATTATTCTGATATAGACAAGATTAAATTAGCCCAACTAGAAAATTATGAGGATTGCATTCTAAGAATGAAATTATTTTTATGGTCAACAACATGAAAGGAACGATTTTAAAGGGGGAAGAATCTTTCATATGTTTAATGTTTCTCACAGCCATGGGCTGTCTCAAGGTGATTTGCGGCCACTGAGTACCTTTGAAATGTAATCACTGTGATAATATGGGAAACATAGCAGCCAATTTGCACCCAGCAGGCTCCCACAAATAGCAACATGCTAACAACAGATCATCTATTTTTGTGATGCTGTGTGTAAAAAGTGAATATTTACTTCCCTGATAGCTTCCCTACTCTTCTACAAAGTGTTGCTGTCGGATCCTTTGCATTCGCCCGGAAGAGCAAATAGTGCTTTGGTCTAAAGCCTTATCAAGAAGACAGCATCGCTGGCAGTGCACTACAAGGTGCTGCAGGCCTAGAATGAGCTCAATCCTCTCAGGTGGATCTTCAACCTACAGCTTCAGACTCTGAAGCATCAATATTCCCATTCAACCCAAGGAACATAAATAATTCTCACTCAAAAAAACATTCATATTTGAGTGCAGTGGTGCAGCTGGTGGAGCTGCATCTTCTGGACATGGATGCCATCTGTTTGGAGTTTGCATGTGATCCCTGTGACCATGTCTCTTTCCTCTGGGTGTTCTGGCTTCCTCCCACATTTCAAAAACATGCGCGTTTGTAGGTTAATAGACTGCTGTAAATTGCCCCGAGTGTGTAGGGAATGGATGTAAATGTGGGTTAACTTAAAATCTCATGTGAATGAGTGATTGATGGTCAATGTGGACTCAGTGGGTCAAAGGGCCTGTTTCCCTGTTGAATCTCTGAACTAAACTAAGCAGCAATTTTGGCTCCACAATACAGTTATGAAAGAAGTGGAGGTTTTGGAGGGTAGGCAATAGATAACAGACAATAAACAATAGGTGCAGGAGTAGGCCATTTGGCACTTCCAAGCCAGCATCGCCATTCAATGTGATCATGGCTAATCATCCACAATCAGTACACCGTTCCTGCCTTCTCCCCATATCCCCTGACTCTGCTATCTTCAAGAGCCCTATCTAGCTCTCTTTTAAAAGTATCCAGCAAACCTGCCTCCACCGCCCTCTGAGCAGAGAATTCCACAGACTCACAACTCTCTGTGTGAAAAAGTGTTTCCTCATCTCCGTTCTAAATGACTTACCCCTTATTCATAAACTGTGGCCCCTGGTTCTGGACTCCCCCAACATCGGGAACATGTTTTCTGCCTCAAGAGTGTCCGAACCCTTAATAATCTTATATGTTTCAATAAGATCCCCTCTCATCCTTCTAAATTCCAAAGTATACAAGCCCAGCAAGCCCAGCCTCTCAGCTTATGATAGTTCTGCCATTCCGGGAATTAACCTTGTGAAGGCTTGAGTTTGAAGGGAGGCCTGACAGAAGTTTATTAAATTATGAGATTATCCAAAGATTTTTCCCGGGTGCCCCTCCAGTTCCCTTTACATCTTTCCCCCTTCATCTTAAACCTATGTCCTCTAGCTGTAGATTCCACTACCCTGAGATAAGTACTATCTACCCAATTTTTGCCCTTGATAATTTTATTGGAGAGTGAAGAGATGACATTACAATCAGTATAGAAATATTCATTCCCACCAAAACACTGCAGGAATGGCTTCACGAATCTCCATTTCTCCTAACAACACCCCCTTCCACTCGATGATCTATGACATTCAGCTGTGAATTGCCACAATTTGAAATTGAGAGATTACAGCAATCTTAATGTAAGCAATAACATGATGATTCACTATCTGGGATAACGTAGAACTAGTGCACGGGTGATTTTTGGTCAATGTGGACTATGTGGGCCTGTTTCCATGCTGTATCTATAAACTAAACCAAACCGGATTCCTGTTGTTGATCCAGGTTAATCCCATGCCTGTTAACTTAAACAAATCTTGATCAGCATTTCAATAAACTCAAAGAAAGGGCACCTATTTTACAATGTTACTGTTGTAAACTTCTCATTCAACTCACAGAATTGGATCTCTGTTCATCCCCATGCAACTGGATCATTGACTTCATCGGCAGACCATAATCAGTACAAATTGGTAACAACATTTCCTTCTCAATAACCATCAAAACAGTTGCACGTCAAGGCTGTGTGCTCAGTCCCCATGCACTACTTTCTCTATACCCTTGCCTGTGTAACCAGGCACAACTCCAATGCCATCTTTCAAATCAATGATGGCATTGACACATATGGTGTTGGACACATAATGGCTAGCAATGAGTCAGAGTACAGGAGGGAGATTGAAAATCTGGTTGAATGATTGAGGGAGATTGAAAATCTGGAACAATCTTGGTCTCAAATTGGCAAGACTGAGAAGCTGATAGTTGACTTTAGGAGGGGACAACCAAAGATCCACAAACCTGCATTCATCAAGGTGATGGTGGTGGAGAGAGTTGGATGGGTTAAAGGAGAAAGGCAGGGGGGAGCAGGCAGGATTGATTAGGTCCACAATTTCCTGAGTATGCAAAATAAAAGAGAAATTAATTCAGACATTTCAAGTGTCAACAGCGTTTAATTATCTTCTGCACTGGATGTGAACTGGAACAATGAAAGTCGTACTTGCTGCAGCTTCACAGGCACAAAAATTAAAATAAATTACCAGTTATTCTAAATTACTAGACCATGATAGTCTTAAATCGCAGTATGTAGAGCAACCATAGTCTTTAGTGGTTTGGTGCTGAGGTAGGGTTGTGATTCGGATTGTGCCGGTGGTTCAGGAACCTGTTGTTGAGGGTAGTGCTTGAACCTGGAGGTAACAGTTTGCAGGCTCCTAATATTAGGTGCTTTCTTGAGGCAGCACTTCTGTAGATCACTTTGTTAGTGCGGTCAGTACCTACGATGGACGGGACAATGTCCACCACATTCTGCAGCCACCTTTGAGCTTGTCAATTCCCCTACCAGTCAGTGTGCTCTCTACGGTATTCTTGCAGAAGTTTAACATTCAGCACATGCCGAAAATCCTCAAACCTCGGGGATGCCAAGGCATTGATCAGCTTTCTTCGTGATTGAATCAATGTGCTGGGCCTAGGATAGAGCATCAGAGATGTTGTCACACAAGACCTTGAAGCTATTGACTCTCCACTGCTAACCCACCAATACAGGCAGGTTCATTTGCAATAATCAAGGGGCGTTTGCATTCAGGTGGATACACAATAAGATCATGAGAAACATTCTAAGGGAGAATAGAGGACCTAACCCACTTGTCCTAACTAATATTTATCCCATAATGAATAACGCTAAAACAGTTTTGTAACTGTGACCACAGCTCACAAAACACCTCATTGGCTATGAGGCATTCTAAGGTGTCCCTCGGTTATGAAAGCTTCAATTAAGAGCAAATGGAGACACGAGGAGTTACCGATACTAGAATCTTCAGCAAAACGCAAGTGACTCAAAGGGTCAGGTGAGTCCGAAGAAGGCTCCTGACCCGAAATGTCACCTGTCCATTCCCTCCACAGATCCTGCCTGATCCCATGAGTTACTGGGATACATTTTTCTTTCTTACTCCTGAGATTTCCTGAATGCTATTTGGGGAAGGTATTGCTCGGTAAATAGTATCTAAAAAGTGCCAAGATGCACAAGCAGTGTGGTGGAGTGACCAATGAAGTGGCGGTCGTACAAATACTTTTAATAAGCGGCAGAGCAGATTCGAGGGTGCTACTTCCGCTCCTAAAATGTTATTTGACCATATCCTCATTTAGTGCAAACCGCATTAAATGCTCATCTTCAATGGAGATATGGTAGCTGTGTCTGGCACAAAAAAATCTCATGTCTGAGCAGCAGGCACAGCACTGAATTGTCTTTGCACTCATCTCTTCCATCTGCTCCTCCACCATCCAATGGCCCACTTTGGCACTACACCCAGATCCTGCTGCGGCCAACTTTACACATTGCAAAATAAAATCTAAAAGAAAGTTAGATTATTGGCGTCATTTGAACAGCTTGTCCTTCTGTTCGCAAACCGATTGTCAATGGATTGGGAGGGGGGTTGGCAGGAGAAGGTTGCTCAAAGTGAAGCAAATCACAATGCTGAGGGTAAATTTACAAAGTAAATTAGTAATCCTCACCGGTCACTTACAGTTGCCATAGTTCTGTAAGTAAATTATTCCTCTGAGCATCCAGAGTGTTGCTCACATTATTAAATGCAAGTTGGAAAGTATTATTCATTAACAAGGCCAGCATTAAATGCAACTTACCTGTCTAATCTGCTAATGTGCATACAAAGGCATGAGATCAGAAAGATGTCCCCTGACTTTTCAACTCAATCAGTTTGGCTCTTTGGGAAATATCAAAGAAAGAAACAACATGTATTTATCACTTGCCCTATAACATTATAAAATCATTATATAACAATAAATCAAAGAACATAGCACCGTATAATACAAGAAAAGGCCCTTTGGCCCACACTGTCTCCATTGAACACGATGCCAAACCCATCTCTTACCTACTTGCACCTAACCCAGATCCTTCCATTCTTTGCATATCCATTTGCCAGTCTGAAAATCTCTTAAATGTCACGATCGTATCTGCCTCAACTTCCAACTCCGTTCCAGCCACTCAACACACTCAGTGCAAAAATGCTGCCCCACACATCTTTAAACTGCTGCCACTTGCACCTCAAAGCTATGACCTCTGCCACTTGATTTTTACAAACTGAGAATATAGGTTCTGATGGGCTACCCTACCTATGCTTTGCATAAGTTTATATACTTCTATCAGCTAGCCCCTCAAGCTCTGGCATTTCAAGTCTGCCCAACCTCTCCCTGTATGTAATACCCTCCAATCCAGGCAGCATTCTGGTAAATCTCTTCTGGAGTTCCAAAAACTCCACATCCTTCCTGTAATATCCTAAAAAAAGCTGCACTGTTACTCCCTGGCATATCTCAATGGCACAACCTACAAAAGCATGTGTTCTAGATTCCTCTACCACTCTATCTACTTGTGCTGCCACATACAGGGAGTTATGGACATGGAGCCCAAAGTTCCCTCTGTACATTAATGCTGTTGACGGTCATGTCATTAATTGTATATTTTCCCCTTACAATTGACTTCCCAAAGTTTATTTCCTTTATTTATTTATCCCTTTTATCATGTATCTGTGCACTGTGGATGACTTGATTGTAATCATGTGTGGTCTTTCCGCTGACTGGTTAGCACGAAACAAAAGCCTTTCACTCAGTACACATAACATTAAACTAAACTAAACTAAACATGACACGTCACACTTGCTTGTATTAAACTCCATCTGCCACATCGCCACTCATTTCTGTAGCTGATCTATATCCCACTGTATACCTTGACAGCCTTCCTCACAGTTCGCAACCCCAGTAATCTTGGTGTCATCTGCAAACTCACTAACCAACCTGTTTACATCCAAGTTATATATATATATATTAGACTAAGTGGGACCCGTTGGGTCCCAGTCACACGGGAGGCCTGGTCCCCCAATGCAACCCATTCACCTATGGAATATTCCACCATGATGTGGGAGAGGGGGTGGTGTGTGGGGAAGAGGGTGTGTGGGGAAGGGGGTGTGTGGGGGAGGGGTGTGTGTGGGGGAGGGGTGTGTGTGGGGGAGGGGGGGATATGGTGGAGGGGGGTTGTGGGGAAGTGTGGGAGGGGGATGAGTGTGAGGGGGGGTGTGTGGGAGGGGAGTGTGTGGGGGAGGGGGGCGTGTGGGGAATGGGATGGTGGGGGAGGGGCGTGTGGGGGAGAGGGGTGGGATTGTGGCAGAGGGGGTTGTGGGGGAGGGGAGTGTGGGGGAGGAGGGGTGTGGGGGGGGAGAGGGTGGTGTGGGGGGGTGGTGTAGGGGGTGTGGGGTGGTGGGGTGTTGTGGGGGGGTGGGGTGGTGTAGGGGGTGGGGTTGTGTGGGGGGGGGGTTGAGGTGATGTGGGGGGGGGTTGGGGTGATGTTTGGGGGTAGGGTGGTGTGGGGGTGGGGTGGTGGGGTGGTGTTGGGGGGTGGCAGAAAGGGGGAGGGGTAAGGGGAGGTGGGCGTGTGGGGTGAGTGGGGGGAGGGGGGAAGGGGGAGGAGGTAGGGGGAGGGGGGAAGGGTGGAGGGGGGAGGGGGGAGAGGGGGAGGGGGTAAGGGGTGTGTGGGTGTGTGGATGGGGAGTGGGTGTATGTGGGGGGCAGATATGGAAGTCAAGCCAATCCCCACTGGTCACAAAATGTCAGCCTGAATATTGTCCTTCCACCATAACGCTCTGTCTTCTGTAAGTCAGTTCTGAATTCATTCCAACGTCACTGTTAATTTCATGCATCTTCATCCTCTGGATCAGCCTACCACAGGAAACATTATCAAATGCCTTAATAAAATCCATGCAGACAGATCTCACTGCCGTATCCTCATCAATCACATTTGTCACCTCTTCAAAAAACTCAATCAAGGTAGGAAGACGGGTCCTGTCGTCGACAAAGCCATGCTGACAGTCCCCAATTAACCCATTCTCTTCCAAATGGGAGTACATCCAGTCCTGAAGAATCCTGTCCAATAGGTTCCCCACTACCCACGTGAAACTCAAGGGCCTATAATTCCATGGATTCTCTCTACTTCCCTTCTTAAATATAGGAACAACTTTAGATACTCTCCAGTACTCCTGTGCTTTGTCTGTGGTTAGAGAAGATGCCAAGATCTTTGTTAAATGGCCTGTCCCATTTACGTGTCCTTGGCACGTAAATTACGCGACCTCGTCGTCGCGTTGAGGTGCACGGGTATTGTATGGCCACGCGGGGCCGGTCCTACTGAGAGCGCGGAGGGGTATGTAGTTGTGCTCGACATGGCACGGGGCTCCAAAATATTTGTTGCGAACGAAATCCAACGGCCAGTCATGTAACTGACGGCCAATGTGGGACAGGGCCAAGACCCTGGCGCGAAGCAACGTCTCACCTTCAACAGCAGCAGAAGCAGGCAAACGATCGCCAAGCTCGGCCTGGGACTCACGGCCGTTGCGGTCTGGATCTGCCCCCAATCCTACTCCCACAGCAGGGCCAAGAAAATTGAAGATAGACACAAAATGCTGGAGTAACTCAGAAAGACCGGCAGCATCTCTGTAGAGAAGCAATGGGTGATGTTTCGGGTCAAGACCCTTCTTTCAGACTGAAGAAGAGTCTCGACAAGAAACATCACCCATTGCTTCTCTCCGGAGATGTTGCCGAGCCCGCTGAGTTACTCCTGCATTTTGTGTCCATCTTCAAATGATGCGCTCCAGACGGCTGTGCGGTGGAATGAAGTCACGCGCGATCTTCACGGGACCGTCGTGCCTCAACGCGACCACGAGGTCGCTAAATTAGCGTGCCAAGGACCCGTAAGTGGGACAGGGGCTTAAGGCTCCCACAATTTCCTCTCTTACCACTCTTAAAAAAATCTGGGATAGCTCCCATCAGGTTCTGGGGATTTATCCACCTTATTGTTCATCAAGACATTCAACACCTCCTCCTTCTTAACTTCAAAGTGCCCTTACATATTAGTATTCTCCACACTGGTCATACTGTCCCCCATGTCCTTCTACTTGGTGTAAACAATGCAAAGTATTAGTTTAGTACCTCGCCCACATCCTAGACTCCAAGCACAAATTCGCTTCTTGAACCTATCTTCTCCCTGAGTGTCCTCTTTTTTAAATATAGGCGCAAAAAGCTTCAGGATTTTCTTTAATTCATTTGACAGAGCCATTTCATGGCCCCTTTTGGCCCTTCTAAATGCCCACTTATTTCCTCCTTCCTTTATATTCCTCAGAGGCCCTGATTCCTTCCTCTTAACCCTTGCACTTCCTTTTTTTCTATTTGTCCAAATTTACAACTTTGACATTCCAAGGTTCCCTTAAATTGCTATCCTTATTCTAGAGAGATAGATAAAGGAGAAGCCCTGGGAATCCAAGGATTCAATCATCATTATATAACTGACAGGATAATTAGTAACGTTGATGTAGGGATCTTGGGGTCTACAGTTTCCTAAAAGAGGCAGCATCAGTAAATAGGGTGGTAAATAAGTTATATAGCATACTTGCCCTTATCAGTTTGGGTATCAAATTGGGTATCGTATAAAATTTATGAAGTCATGTTACAGATGTATAAAACTTTGGTAAAGTCACATTTAGAGTATGCTTCTTCTTCTTCTTCCTCTTGCGTTTGAGGCAGCAGAAGTTTGCAGCAGGGAGATGCCATCCGGTTCGACATCCGTAGGTGCCCGTCCTACAAAGGGCGCAGGCTCTGGGTTGGCGCCAAGCTGCGGCGCTGCTGCTGTTGCTGGGTCTCTATTAGGTTGGGTAGGCCTGTCTAAGCACAGGACGATGAGTCGTGATCTTATAGAGATGTGTAAAATCATGAGAGGAATAGATCAGGTAGATGCGCAGAGTCTCTTGCTCAGAGTAGGGGAATCGAGGACCAGAGGACATAGATTCAAGGTGAAGGGGTTAAGATTTAATAGGAATCTGAGGGGTAACTTTTTTACACAAAGTGTGAAAATATGGGTGAATGGAACAAGCTGCCAGAGGAGGTAGTAGAGACTGGGGCTATCCCAACATTTAAGAAACAGTTACAGTGGCTTGCAAAAGTTTTCATACCCTTTGAACTTTTCCACATTTTGTCACGTTACAACCACAAACGTAAATGTATTTTATTGGGATTTTATGTGATAGATCAACACAAAGTGGTGTATAATTGTGAAGTGGAAGGAAAATGATACATGGTTTTCAATTTTTTTTACAAATAAAATACTGAAAAGTGTGGCGTGCAAAAGTATTCAGCCCCCTTTACTCTGATACCCCTAAATGAAACCCAGTGCAACCAATTGCCTTCAGAAGTCACCTAATTAGTAAATAGAGTGCACTTGTGTGTAGTTTAATCTCAGTATAAATGCAGCTGTTCTGTGAAGGCCTCAGAGGTTTGTTAGAGAACATTAGTGAACAAACAGCATCACGAAGCCCAAGGAACACACCAGACAGGTCAGGGATAAAGTTGTGGAGAAGTTTAAAGCAGGGTTAGGTTATAAAAAAATATCCCAAGCTTTGAACATCTCACAGAGCACTGTTCAATCCATCATCCGAAAATGGAAAGAGTATGGCACAACTGCAAACCTACCAAGACATGGCCGTCCACCTAAACTGACAGGCCGGGCAAGGAGAGCATTGATCAGAGAAGCAGCCAAGAGGCCCATGGTAATTCTGGAGGAGCTGCAGAGATCCACAGCTCAGGTGGGAGAATCTGTCCACAGGACAACTATTAGTCGTGCACTCCATAAATCGGGCCTTTATGGAAGAGTGGCAAGAAGAAAGCCATTGTTGAAACAAAGCCATAAAAAGTCCCATTTGCAGTTTGCCACAAGCCATGTGGGGGACACAGCAAACATGTGGAGTAAGGTGCTCTGGTCTGATGAGACCAAAATTGAAGTTTTTGGCCTAAATGCAAAACGCTATGTGTGGCGGAAAACTAACACTGCACATCACCCTGAACACACCATCCCCACTGTGAAACATGGTGGTGGCAGCATCATGCTGTGGGGATGCTTTTCTTCAGCAGGGACAGGGAAGCTGGTCAGAGTTGATGGGAAGATGGATGGAGCCAAATACAGAGCAATCTTGGAAGAAAACCTGTTAGAGTCTGCAAAAGACTTGAGACTGGGGCGGAGGTTCACCTTCCAGCAGGACAATGACCCTAAACATACAGTCAGAGCTACAATGGTATGGTTTAGATCAAAGCATATTCATGTGTTAGAATGGCCCAGTCAAAGTCCAGACCTGAATCCAATTGAGAATCTCTGGCAAGACTTGAAAATTGCTGTTCACAGACGCTCTCCATCCAATCTGACTGAGCTTGAGCTATTTTGCAAAGAAGAATGGGCAAACATTTCAGTCTCTAGATGTGCAAAGCTGGTAGAGACATACCCCAAAAGACTTGCAGCTGTAATTGCAGCAAAAGGTGGTTCTACAAAGTATTGACAGGGGGGCTGAATACTTTTGCACGCCACACTTTTCAGTTTTTTATTTGTAATAAAATTTGGAAACCATGTATCATTTTCCTTCCACTTCACAATTATGCACCACTTTGTGTTGGTCTTTCACATAAAATCCCAATAAAAAACATTTATGTTTGTGATTATAACGTGACAAAATGTGGAAAAGTTCAAGGGGTATGAAAACTTTTGCAAGCCACTGTAGATAGGTACATGGATAGGACAGGTTTGGAGGGATAAGGACCTAGCGCAAGGCAGGTGGAACTAGTGTAGCTGAGACATGTTGGCCGATGTGGGCAAGTTGGGCTGAAGGACCTGTTTCCACAGTGTATCACTCTATGATTCTAGAGTATTCTTTATAGTTTTGGTCTCTGCTTTTCCGGAAGAATGTGGAAAATTCAGGAAGAATTTGGAAAGAGTGCAAAAGAGGATCACCAGGATGCTGCCTACATTAGAGAGTGTTAGCTTAAAGGAAAGATTGGGATAAACCAGGATTTATTTCTCTGGAGAATATGAGGCTGGGGGGGACATCTGATAGAAATACAAACTTATGCAAAATACAAATACGATAAAAGGTCAGTGTCTTCCTCGCAGGGTGAAAATGTCAAATCCTAGATGGTATCGATTTAAGGCACCAGGGGGAGGATTAAAAGGAGATTGGCAAAGCAATTTTTTACACACACATTGGTAGGTGCCTGGAATGTCCTGTCAAGGGAAGGTGGTGAAAGCAGGTACAAAAGCAATGTTTAAGAGGCATTTTGACAGAAAAATGAACAGGCAAGGAATGAGCGATATAGACCATGCGCAGGAACATGGGGTTAGGTAAAAGTAGCTTAATGGACGGCACAGATATCGCGGACCATGGCCTATCCCTGTTCTGTACCATGGTAGTCCCCCAAAAGAAAAAATTCTAAAACTGCCGATGTTGGAAATGTGAAACTAGAAACAAAATGCTAGAAACACTCTGCGAGTCAGGCAGCATCTGTGGAAAGAGAAACTGAGTTGATGTTTGAGGATTATCTGAACTGACAGCAGGACATCAACCTGAAATGTTGCCTCGACTCCCCAAAGTGTTTTGCCTTGTATTTTTACTCCCACAAATTCCAGGGCAAAGATTGGAGGATGTGATTGTGGTGTGGATGCTTCATTTGGCCTATTCTAAAATTCCCCAGATCTAGAGAGGTGCCGCTCAATTCCCAGGCAGCAAATGTAAGGAATGGAGAATGAAAAGTAGTGCAAACTCCACTCTTCACTGCAAAAGTTAACACAAATACCTTGTCTTAAATCTGTACCATGTCATTTGATAGAAATTGAGATTTTACTTTGATTTATTTTTAAAGCATAAGGTCTTTAAAGAAATGCCTGTACATAAATAGAACACCCATTTTTGATTCCAATTTTTTTTTAAATCCGCATTCAGCTCTAATACTTCCCTATTGTCTTCCATGTGAGAACTTGATTTTGCAAGGATAGAAAACCCAATGGAATATTAAGGATTTTAATTGAAAATTCCCCACATTTGAAAAATAAGCATAACATTTTGTTATTAATTGGATAGTAAATGCAGCCTGTTAGATGCTAGTAGTAAAGGTCTCTGATATATATTTCAATGAAGTTTCACCCTAATTAGCATTTATTTTAA
Organism: Okamejei kenojei; assembly: GCA_035221665.1. Classification (NCBI taxonomy): domain Eukaryota; kingdom Metazoa; phylum Chordata; class Chondrichthyes; order Rajiformes; family Rajidae; genus Okamejei; species Okamejei kenojei. Next base: position 17,345,365 of record CM069135.1, on the reverse strand, counting down.
ATTGAAAGAGTATTGGACTTACTAAATGCTGTTGCAAGCTGGTCTCCAAGGCAAAAAGAATCAATGGATTTGGAATTACCTAACAAACTTCAAATTCCACAACTGTGTTCAAAGGAAATATGTGTCGGAAGGAACGGCAGATGCTCGTTTATACTGAGGATAGACACAAACTGCTGGAGTAACTCAGCGGGACAGGCAACATCTCTGGAGAAAAGGAATAGGTAACATTTTGGGTCGGAACCAACCCTTCTTTTCTTTCTCGCTGCCGCAGCGCAACATTGTAACCCAAACTCGTTATCACAGTCATGTGTGTTTCCTTGGTTCTTACCTGGGCCTCCATCTTGTGTCTCGTGTCATCCAATTTGGTTCCAGACCTCCCGGTTCGGACCCAAACGTGATTACAGGTACCAACAGTCAATCCACCGCTTCTCGCGACAATTCTCCTTCCATGCCCTACATCCCACACTGGCTGCCATGAGCTGGCACCAGCAGACCCTCACTCTGACTCTCCCACAGCTCCAGGAGCAAAATGAAAGAAAGAAAGAGGGGTCCCGACCTGAAACGCCATCTATTCCTTTTCTCGGGACGCTGCCTGTCCTGCTGAGTTAAGGGCCTGTCCCACTTAGGTGATTTTTTAGGTGACTACAGGCGACTAGACTGTTGCCACAAGGTCGCCAGGGTGGCGCCTGTATGGTCTCCCAAAGAGTCGTACCTTTTTTCTGGTCGCCACTGGATTTTGAAATGTTCAAAACCTTTTGGCGACAATCGGCGCCCGTGGGCTTGATGCCACCAATCGTAGCCTGACGTAGTGCTGTCTCCAGGATGACGTAGGTTGTTGCCAGGATGACATAGGTTGTCACTGGTACTTCCTTCTGTGAATTCCATTGGCAACTACCTACTTCAACCTACGTCAACCGGCGACAGGTACCGGCGACTGAATTGTCTTAAGTTGTCGCCGACAGGGTCGTACCTTGTTGTAGCTTGTCGCGGGTGGATGTAGGTTCTCATAGGTGTGGTCGTAGGTGGCCATGCTAATGGGTCGCTGGTTGTCAGTAGCTTGCCGTAGCTTGACATCTACTAGGTGGTAGGTTGTTGTAGACATTGTCGTAGACATTGTCATAGGAGGGTTCAGTCGCTACAACTATGACAGTCGCTGGCAGTCGCCGAAAAATTCGCCTGTGGGACAGTCCCATTTCTCCAGCATTTTGTATCTATCAAAGGAAATATGGTTCACTTATGGTTTGTTGGCCAAGAATTAAAGGTGGTTTTGAATATCCTGACTTGATAAAGCTTGTAAATGACAAATGAAAGTTGATGAAGTGAATTACAATTTATGTACTTTTCTTGGCCACGATTAAATGCAGCCTGGATGCTGAGACACAATAGAGAAGAACACACATTCCTAGGATAAAGGCAGCTTCTGCAGTGCATTACAAAAAACAGGAGGGTAGATTATTATCTGAATGGTGGCCGATTAGGAAAAGGGGAGATGCAACGAGACCTGGGTGTCATGGTACACCAGTCATTGAAAGTAGGCATGCAGGTGCAGCAGGCTGTGAAGAAAGTGAATGGTATGTTGGCATTCATAGCAAAATGATTTGAGTACAAGAGCAGGGAGGTTCTACTGCAGTTGTACAGGGTCTTGGTGAGGCCACACCTGGAGTATTGCGTACAGTTTTGGTCTCCAAATCTGAGGAAAGACATTCTTGCCATAGAGGGAGCACAGAGAAGGTTCACCAGACTGATACCTGGGAGGGCTGGACTTCCATATGAAGAAAGACTGGATAGACTCGGCTTGTACTCGCTGAAATTTAGGAGATTGAGGGGCAATCTTATAGAGACTTACAAAATTCTTAAGGGGTTGGACAGGCTAGATGCAGGAAGATTGTTCCCGATGTTGGGGAACTCCAGAACAAGGGGTCACAGTTTAAGGATAAGGGGAAGTCTTTTAGGACCGAGATGAGAAGATTTTTTTCACACAGAGAGCGGTGAGTCTGTGGAATTCTCTGCCACAGAAGGTAGTTGAGGCCAGTTCATTGGCTATATTTAAGAGGGAGTTAGATGTGGCCCTTGTGGCTGAAGGGATCAGGGGGTATGGAGAGAAGGCAGGTACAGGATACTGAGTTGGATGATCAGCCATGATCATATTGAATGGCGGTGCAGGCTCAAAGGGCCCAATGGTCTACTCCTGCACCTATTTTCTACGATTCTATGATTCTAAGATCTGCACAATTAAATGATATGTTCATATGATTTAAAGCAGAAATTATATCAATTTTACTTTGGAGTCACGTGAGTCACCAGCAGACCCTCACTCTGACTCTCCCACAGCTCCAGGAGCTCATTACGTCCGACGCATGGTGCACCGACGGGCTGGAGCGCGCAGCTCCACCAGCGTTAAGTAGTAAATTTACAGGCAAATGGGTTGAAAACTTTTTCCTGCGACTATTTAAGCTCCGTAAGTCTGGTTCGGGAGCCAGCGGGAGTTATGGAGGCTACCGGTAACAGTGGTTATGGAGGGTACAGGTAGAAAAACTGTTAGAAGCAGGAGTGGAACGCGCGGGCCCGCAGTTCCACCTTGCAGATCGGGTCGCGAGATAACTAGTGGGGTAACGCCGGCTCCGATACCGACTGCTGTTTTACCGGCAGTTCAACAGCCTCCAGCAGCTCCAGTGTCTCAGGGCACTGAGACCATTACAACGGGAAGGAAAGCAAAAAGAAAGTCTGTCAGACCCGTTTTATCTGACGGGTCTGATGAGGAAGAGGATTCCCCTCTGGAAAACAAGAAAATATGGGGAAGACTCGACCACATGGAGAGGATACTCCAGACATTAATCAGCCACGACATATTTCAATCAGGGTCCAGTACCCCAAGGATTCCCCAGGCAGCCTCTCAAAGAGGCCCATATGGTGAGGGGTATGCTGCCTACCGACACCAATGGGAATCACCCTCTCCAGCACCTCGTTTAGGGCTGGATGAGATCTCCCTTGAGCATGACTTGGGAGAGCCAGGGCAGGAGGAGTCTGACCTGAAGCTGGTGTCACTGCATTTGTGCACACACCAGAGCACATGTGCCATGCTCCAGGTGTCCCGGACGTAGCGCAAAACTTCGCTATTCCGGAAGGGACTGGTGAGGCTATGGAGGAAAACCTAGCCGCCAATGTAAATTACATGGCTTCTCACCAGCTCCAGAATACGATTATGGAGGAGACGGCCGCACGTTACAAAACACCTGTTAACTGTGCGTCGCTCAAAGTGTCCATCGTGAACTCGGCAATATGGGCACAAATGAGTGCAACGATGCGGGGACAAGAAATATGGTTTCAGCGCGTCCTCAAGTTGGTGGCAGCAGGCATCACTGCATTCGGGAAAATGGTCCGGGGGGCACCGATGACTGGCACCCAACAAGATATGCTGGCCCTCTTCTGCAACGACTACTTTGAGGTCAACTGCATCAAGAAGATAGCCATCAAACCGACGTTGAACCCGAAATTTGCAGCTCTATGTAGGTCTACAAACCTTCAAGCCCCAGATTATTTATTTGGGATGGACCTCATCAAGCAAATCAAAGACCTGGAGGATGAGGCCAAAATGATTGGTCTCATGAAAACATACGTCCCTTCTCCCAGGATGTCATCATGCAGGTCGGGTTCAACGTGAAGGGGGTCGGATCCAGGGGCAGGGCCAAGCAGAGTGGGGACAGTGGGGCGACGATATTACCCACCTGTGTATCCCAGCTACAACCCCAATATGGGAAGAAGAAGGACTTTGAGGCCAACTGCATAGGTACAGGTGATTCATTCTGTCCAGGATAAGACTTCCGGGGAACAACCTCCGGTTGGGGGTAGATTGCAATTGTTTTATGATTAATGGTGCTGCATAACATCTGATCAGTTTATACTAGACACTATGTCAGGCTCTCAAATGGAGTTTATGTCAGGAATTAATCCACCTGTACAGAATATGCCTAATAGAGTATTGTTTTTTTCTGCCCCAGAAACTCAGCAGGTAAAAGAAGAAATTAGGATTTTGTTCCAAAAAAGGGTAATTGAGAGGACGACTAACCATCCTCAACAATTTGTGTCCAATATATTCCCCAGACAGAATAAAGATGGGGGATGTAGAGTCATTCTGGACCTAACCCAGTTAAATTCCTATGTTCAGTATAGGCATTTTAAAATGGACACCTTCAATACTGCTAAACAGCTATTATCACAAGGCTGTTATATGACAAGTATAGATCAGAAAGATGCATATTATTCAGTACCAATTCATCATCAGTATCGGAGATACTTGAAATTTAGTTGGATGGGACAGCTGTGGCAATTTAAAGCATTACCCAATGGGTTAACCTCAGTTCCTAGGCTGTTCACGAAATTGTTGAAACCAGTACTGGCGCTATTTAGGGCCAGAATCACATTGTAATGGCTTATTTAGATGATATTTTAATCATAAGCAACACTCAGGAGACAGCTGAGGAATCGGTTTCAGCAACCAAACACCTGTTTGAAAGGTTAGGGTTTCTGGTCCATCCAACAAAATCCAAGTTATAGCCATCCCAAAAAATTGATTATTTAGGTTTTGTCATTGATTCAGTTGATATGTCAGTAACTTTGCCTACAGCCAAGGCTGTGGAGATCAGGGATGTCTGTACTTGTCTCGCTGAAAAACAATATCCCCCCATCTGGGAAGTAGCCAGTGTTATTGGTAAATTGGTAGCATCTTTTCCTGCAGTAGAGTTTGGACATCTGCACTATCAAAGTCTGCAACGAGCTAGAGAACAAGCGCTAAAAGAACATGCAGGTCATTTTGATAGACCTATGCAGTTACCAACCAGAGCCATAGCTGAATTACAATGGTGGATAATCAATATTGTACAAACTACCAAAAACATTTTGGTTCAGCAACCTTCAGTAGTTTTACATACAGATGTGAGTGCTCTCGGATGGGGTGTTACGGACAGTGCGTCTAGCTGTGGTGGTAGATGAAGTCTGCAAGAGGATTTAATCCTGCACAGGCATGGTATAAATTATTTAGAATTGTTGGGTGCATTCTATGGATTAAAAGCTTATTGTTTAAAAAGGGTTCAAAGAATAAACCTAGCAATTATAGACCTATTAGTTTGACGTCAGTGGTGGGCAAATTAATGGAAATGATACTTAGAGATAATATATATAAGCATCTGGATAAACAGGGTCTGATCAGGAACAGTCAACATGGATTTGTGCCTGGAAGGTCATGTTTGACAAACCTTCTTGAATTTTTTGAAGCGGTAACTAGGGAAATTGATGAGGGTAAAGCAGTGGATGTTGTCTATATGGATTTCAGTAAGGCCTTTGACAAGGTTCCCCATGGAAGGTTGGTTCAGAAGGTTCAATCTTTGGGTGTTAATGGCGGAGTAGCAAGATGGATTCAACAGTGGCTGAATGGGAGATGTCAGAGAGTAATGGTGGATGGCTGTTTGTCAGGTTGGAAGCCGGTGACCAGTGGGGTGCCTCAAGGATCTGTGTTGGGTCCACTGTTGTTTGTCATGTACATCAATGATCTGGATGATGGGGTGGAAAAATTGGATAAGTAAGTATGCAGATGATACTAAGATAGGTGGTATTGTGGATAATGAAGTAGATTCTCAAAGTCTACAGAGAGATTTGGGCCATTTGGAAAAGTGGGCTGAAAGATGGCAGATGGAGTTTAATGCTGATAAGTGTGAAGTGCTACATCTTGGCAGGACAAATCAAAATAGGACGTACATGGTAAATGGTAGGGAATTGAGGAATGCTGTGGAACAGAGGGATCTAGGAATAACTGTGCATAGTTCCCTGAAGGTGGAATCGCATGTAGATAGGGTGGTAAAGAAAGCCTTTGGTGTGCTGGCCTTTATAAATCAGAGCATTGAATATAGGAGTAGGGAAGTAATGTTAAAATTGTACAAGGCATTGGTAAGACCAATTCTGGAGTATGGTGTACAATTTTGGTCGCCTAGTTATAGGAAGGATGTCAACAAAATAGAGAGAGTACAGAGGAGATTTACTAGAATGTTGCCAGGGTTCCAGCAACTATGTTACAGAGAAAGGTTGAACAAGTTAGGTCTTTATTCTTTGGAGCGCAGAAGGTTAAGGGGTGACTTGATTGAGGTCTTTAAAATGATGAAAGGGATAGACAGAGTTGACGTGGATAAGCTTTTCCCATTGAGGGTAGGGAAGATTCAAACAAGAGGGCATGACATGAGAATTAAGGGACTGAAGTTTAGGGGTAACGTGAGGGGGAACTTCTTTACTCAGAGGGTGGTGGCTGTGTGGAATGAGCTTCCAGCAGAGGTGGTGGAGGCAGGATCGATTTTAACATTTAAAAGTAAAGTGGATAGGTATATGGACGTGAAGGGAATGGAGGGGTATGGTCTGAGTGCAGGTAGATGGGACTAGGGGAAAACAAATGGTCGGCACGTACTGGAAGGGCCGAGAGGGCCTGTCTCCGTGCTGTAATTGTTATATGGTTATATGGTTATATGTTCCACAATGAATAATTTATGCCCCTGTCTCACTGTGCGAGTTGACCCACGAGGTACCCCGAGTGATAGACTCGTGGCTGCGCACGAGACTGCAAGTGTATGATCAAGTGTGTGGCCGAGTTCCCACGGGTATGTAATTGCTGCGATGTTGCAAGTTCCTCTCCCGAGTTAGCAAGTTCCTCTCCCGAGTTAGCAAGTTCCTCTCCCGTTACTCTTGAGCCAACCGTGAATGAAGGTATGGTTTAATAAAGCAACAATGTTAAAATACATCTCCATCCTGTGGTTTTGAGTTATTTCAGCGCGGCCGCATCTATTGATATGACCTACAATGGGAAAATGCGCATTCTACCAAGCATTTCTTGTTTTTTTTATGTTTTTAAATACTTTTTTGCAATGGATCTCTATTGTTGTGGGTGACTGACATTGAGCGGCCGTTGGGACCCGACAGCAGACACACACACACACACACACACACACACACACACACACACACACACACAGAGAGATACACACAGACAGCAGCTGGCCACCACTTCAGAGGAATTAAGCAGCTCGGGTGACTGAGCGGCCGCCGGGACCCGACAGTACACACACACACACACACACACACACACACACACACAGATAGACAGAGAGGGAGAGAGAGAGAGAGACACACACACACACACACACACACACACACACACACACACACACACAGAGATACACACAGACAGCAGCTGGTCACCACTTCAGAGGAATGAGGCAGCTCGGATGACTTTGAGATGCCACCGGGACCCGACATCAGACACACACACAGATACACACAGATAGACAGAGAGGGAGAGAGAGACACACACACACACACACACACACACACACACACACACACACACACACAGAGATACACACAGACAGCAGCTGGCCACCACTTCAGAGGAATTAAGCAGCTCGGGTGACTGAGCGGCCACCGGGACCCGACAGTACACACACACACACACACACACACACACACAGAGAGAGAGAGAGAGAGAGATACACACAGACAGCAGCTGGCCACCACTTCAGAGGAATTAAGCAGCTCGGGTGACTGAGCGGCCACCGGGACCCGACAGTACACACACACACACACACACACACACAGATAGACAGAGAGGGAGAGAGAGACACACACACACACACACACACACACACACACACACACACACACAGACAGCAGCTGGCCACCACTTCAGAGGAATTAAGCAGCTCGGGTGACTTTGAGCGGCCACCGGGACCCGACAGTACACACACACACACACACACACAGATAGACAGAGAGGGAGAGAGGGAGAGAGAGACACACACACACACACACACACACACACACACACACACACACACACACACACAGATACACACAGACAGCAGCTGGCCACCACTTCAGAGGAATTAAGCAGCTCGGGTGACTGAGCGGCCACCGGGACCCGACAGTACACACACACACACACACACACACACACACACAGATAGACAGAGAGGGAGAGAGAGAGACACACACACACACACACACACAGACAGCAGCTGGCCACCACTTCAGAGGAATCAAGCAGCTCGGGTGACTTTGAGCGGCCACCGGGACCCGACAGCAGACACACACACAGATACACACAGATAGACAGAGAGGGAGAGAGACACACACACACAACTCAGCGGACCAGGCAGCATCTCTGGAGAGAAGGAATAGAGTCGAGACCCTTCTTCAGACTTACCCGAAATGCCACCCATTCCTTCGCTCCAGAGATGCAGCCTGTCCCGCCGAGTTACTCCAGCATTGTGTGTGTCTATCTCCGGTGTGAACCAGCATCTGCAGTTCCTTCCCAATCCCACACTCTCGGCCCCGGGGGGGTGGATGGAGCATCACACGTGGACACATCCCACCCACCACCCCAGACTTGCCCCTACGGCAGGTCTTTAAGCCGTTCATTGAGACAGAGTGAAGCCACGGGGACAAGTGGCAGAAAGGCCGAAGATAGACACGAAATGCTGGAGTAACTCTGCGGGACAGGCTGCATCTCTGGAGCGAAGGAAAGTCTGAAGAAGGGTCTCGACTCTATTCCTTCTCTCCAGAGATGCTGCCTGGTCCGCTGAGTTATAAACTCCAGCATTTTGTGTCTATCTTTGGTTCAGTCTTACGAGCAAAAGAACAGATTATTAAAGTTCCCACGGTACACTCACGAGACACTAAGATAAACGCACGGGGCCACTATGTTATTACAACGAGTTAAAATGTTTCCATTTTACACTTGAACAGTTGATTTGACTCGTGGAAAAAATCAAACATGTTTGATTTTTTTCACGAGTTAACAAGTTTCCCGAGTACCTGCCGTTAGCGCCACGAGTCGATAAGTTGCTCGTGCGAGTTCCGACGTTCCCGCTACGTGATCACCACGAGTGAAAACTCGGGGTCACTCGTGGGCCAACTCGCACAGTGAGACAGGGGTTTTACATGTTCAACTCCAGATTGATAATACCATGGCTGTGGCATATATCAATCACATGGGAGGAATAAGGTCAGTATCATGTGATAATCTGGCTAACCCCATGTGGCACTGGTGTATCTCCAGGAACATCTGGGTCTCAGCTATCTACCTACCAGGTAGAGATAATGTGGTGGCAGACAACAGGTCACGAAAATTCAATGACAACATAGAATGGATGTTAAATCCTGAAGTTTTTTAAATGATTGTCAGCCGCTAGGGGTTGCCAGATATTGATCTGTTTGCATCCAGGCTAAATCACCAGTTGCCTAAATATGTTTCATGGGAACCGGATCCAGGAGCAGTAGCGGTGGATGCATTCTCGCTATATTGAGGACGTACATTCTTTTATGCTTTTCCCCCATTCTGCCTGATTAGGCAATGTCTCACCAAAATAGAGCAGGACTCCACCTCAGGCATTTTGGTGGTTCCGGACTGGCCTACACTGCCATGGTTCCCATTGGTGCTCAGAATGATGACTCAGCCATTCATGACTGTCCCCAACTGCAGTAATTTGTTCGTGCATCCAGTAACAGGAGAAAGTCATCCGTTACATGATGGTATTAATTTGTTGATCTGCAGGTTCTGACCAGACCGTTCCAAGCCCTTGGACTGTCGAATAGGACCATGGATGTGATAACTACAGCTTGGAGAGATAGCACTAAGAAACAATATGTGTTTCATATTAAGAAATGGGAGATGTTTTGTTTACAGTCAGATATAGCTTATCATACTGCAAGCATACCGGATGTATTGGAGTTCCTTGCTATGTTGCATTTTGATGAACACTTGTGTTATAGTGCCATTAATAGTGCTCGGAGTGCTTTGTCCTATTTAGGGCAGTTTTCAAAACAACAATCTATCGGGTCTCATCCGTTAGTATCCCGATTCATGAGAGGAATCTTTAACAAAAATCCTCCTAAGCCTAGATAGACGGAAATCTGGAATGTCAGTATAGTTCTCATACTGCTTCGGCAATGGGCTCCAATTACGTCATTGTCTTTTCAGAAGTTAACACTTAAAGTGGTTATGCTCATGGCACTAGTATTGCAAAAGTTACGACTAGATAGCATGTATTCTTCTGTAGATAACATTACATTTTATGTGTATGATTTAATCAAACAAAGCAGGCCAGGAATGGTCGGAACCAAAGTAAGCTTTAAAGCATACACTGTTGACCAAACGTTATGTGTAGTTAAGCACTTGAGTCAATATATCGAGGTAACTAAGAATCTCAGAGGTTCTGAGACAGCAATGCTCATCAGCCACAAAAAACCTTATAAAAAAGTGTCAGTACAAACTATTTCTAGATGGTTAAAACAGGTTTTGGATTGTGCTAGAGTGGACACTCATGTGTTTAAATCTCACTCCACCAGGGCGGCATCAACATCCGCAGTGAAGGCGCAGGACATGCCGTTAGACCAAATCCTCGGGGCCGCAGGATGGTCTAAGGAATCAGCTTTTTCTAAATTTTACGATAAACCTGTTCTGATAGTGCCAGGGTTTGGGCATGCTGTGTTGGGTTCCGTTTAATTTGATTTGCTTTGTCTTTATAAATTTCTTTTGTAATTTCCACCTGGGATAGAGGGGTTATTACTGTCTTTTGTTTGTTGTTATTAAAATAGTTATTGAATAATTCAAAGCAATGTTCAATACATTATTTATTCACTACTGTGTCAACTGAAGCAGTGTGTCGTATGGAATGGATCTACGGCATGAAATCTTCATGTAGTCACTCACGAGACTCCGAAGTAAAATAGTAAGATTAAATGTGAACTTACCAGTTTGAAGTTTAATCTTTATTTTATGAGGAGTTACGATGAGGGATTACGTGCCCTCCGCTCCCGACCCTCATAATCACAATGATCATCTGGTAATTCTAGTCTTCTCAGTCTTACTATATCACTTGGGCTATAGTTTCTGTGTTTTCACGCCGCTGCTTTGAAGTGTGACGCGCATGCACCTGGCGGGGCTTCTTCACGTAATCCCTCATCGTATCTCCTCATAAAATAAAGATCAAACTTCAAACTGGTAAGTTCTCGTTTAATCTTACTATTTTAAAGAAAAAACACTGCACTGAACGACAGTGCATAACTTCTCAGTTCATTATTCTCAGCCTTTGCAAGCTCAGTGAAGCTCTAAAGAGTTGGAGTCACCACTTCTTGCATAGTACAAGCTCAGAGATACAGCTAATCCTCGACATTACTGCTGAGGCGCAGAAAAATCTCCAACTCTTCCCATTGCAACATTCCCTATCAGCAACTATGTAAAACACGACTAATGAAATCTTGTGCAATTAAAGAGGTCCTTGGTATGACCAATGCCTGTGATGCCGTAGTAAACAATATTTCCATTATATCTGTACCTCATCGTACTTACGTATATGACAATAAACTTGACTTGCAACACTGGGTGCAGTTCTAATCTCCAGACAAAGCAGAGGATGGATATTTTGTAGGCAACACAACAGAGATCACTGGTTGAATCCAGGGGAAGAAAGGTTGTCCTAACACGACTTGAAACATTACTTTGTTTGTCTCTCCACATAGGTTCCCTAGCCTGATTAGTATATTCTGCTCTAGTTTCAGATGTTCGGCACTGAAAGTTCTTTTACGTTTTGACAGGCACCGTGGATGCTGAGAGGTTACTTACCTTGCAGGAGTAGTTAGAACCAGAGGGCAATGTGCCAGTTTCAGAGAGCAGGCTTACATGGACGAAGGTAAGGAGAAATCTTGTTCCTCAAAGGGTTGAGAATCCTTGGAAGTGTCTACCCGAAGGGACTGTGGATTCTCAGTTATTTAGTACGTTCAAAGCTGAGATTGATAAACCTTTGGATTCTGAAAGGCATTAATACAGCATGAATAAGTTTATTTCTTGCCCTCGCTCTAAGGCCCTGTCATCCTTTATAAGCGATGCCCAGAATAGATATAAAATTCAAGCTGAGGCCTTAACTGGTTTTTATGAAGATTTAGCACAATTTCCTCTTGCCGTTCCTTCACAGTCACTGGGTCAAAGTCCTGAAGTTACCTCTCTGACAACACTTTGGCTACATCCACAGTTTAAGGTGCACGCAGTGCCTTATCATCTTATTTAGGACTAATGTCTGACCAGAAATCAAATGGATCACATCCATTAATATCTAGATTCATGAAAGGAATCTTTAAACATCAATCCACCCAAACCAAGATACACAGAGATTTGGGATGTGAGCATTGTACTTACCTTACTTAGGCAATGGACTCCAATTGAAGGATTGTCATTGGAAAGATTAACATTGAAATTAATAATGTTAATGTCATTGGTCTCAGCTCAAAGAGTGCAAACTTTACAAATGTTGCGTTTAGACTGTATGCATGTGACTACAGATAACATTGTGTTCTATGTTTACGATCTGATCAAACAAAGCAGTCCAGGGAGATCTGGAGCTAAGGTAACCTTTCAAGCTTATCCTATTTATCCTACTTTGTGTGTGGTTAAACATTTGAATCAATATGTTAAAGTTACTGAAACTCTTCGAGGAAATGAAAAAATGTTAATGATTACGCATAAAAAAACCACACACAAAAGCTTCAGTTCAAACTATCTCAAAATGGTTGAAACAGGTGTTGCTTTTAGCAGGAGTAGACACTGATGTGTTCAAATCTCACTCCACCAGGGCTGCAGCTACGTCCGCGGCGAAGGGGCGGGACGTACCACTCGAGCATATTTTAAAAATCGCAGGGTGGAGTAAAGAAGAAACTTTTTCAAAGTTCTACAATAAACCTGTTCACACTATGACAAGCTTTGGCCACGCAGTGTTGGGATCACTATAGTCACCTGCTTTGTTTACTATTGATTACTATAAACAGTTATAGAATAGAATAGAATAGAATAGAATCGTTTATTGTCATTTGACCATTTAAGTTCAAACGAAATTTCGTTTCTGCAGTCATAACAGCAAAAAACCCAAAACACCAATGAACACAATTCCACACAATCATCCATCACAGCGAATCTCCATACACCGCCTCACTGTGATGGAGGCAAGTCCAATCTCTTCCCTATTCTCCGTTCTTTCTTCCTCTCCCACAGTCAAGCAGCCAAACTGCTGCATCGAGCCGATTCAGGGTCCTGATGTTAGAGCCCCCGGCAGGCGATGGTAAGTCCCTCGGCCTTTTAAGCCACGCGGGGCGATGTTAGGCCCCGCTCCGGGTCCCCCAAACCCCTCGATTCAGGCGGGAGAAGGTGCCGTTGCGGTCTCCCACCAGGTACCCGCGAGCTCCCGATGCCACCGTCCACAGAGACTGCAGCCGAAGCCTTCAAGCTCTGAGGTCGGGTCGCAGCCGCACGCCACCACAGCGTTCCTAGCTCCAGTCGGCCAGCTCCGCGATGGCGAGTCCGCAGGCTCCACGACTGGAGCCCCAGGCCGATTCCGGTTGGAGGCTGCCGGCTCCATGATGTTAGGCCCCAACGACAACGGAGACTCGACAGGAAAAGGTCGCGTCCCCGTTCAGGGAAGAGATTAAAAAAAAAAAATAAAAAAAAAGTCACTTATATCTTTTATCACTTGTAATCATTCCCTCGGATATAAGGAGGGTTATTATATGTTCTTTAAACCATTAAAAAGTTAATTATGGAAAGAACTAATATTAGTCTGGTTTCTCGAGTATGTATTTACTTAGCCGGACTGTCGTACTGATTAATTCTACGACATAAAAAACACAGAAAGCTTTAAAATCTTCACGTAGTCACTCACGTGACTCCGAAGTAAAATAGTAAGATTAAACGAGAACTTACCAGTTCGAAGTTTGATCGTTATTTTATGAGGAGTTATGATGAGGGATTACGTGCCCTCCACTCCCACCCTCATAAAATAAATGATCATCTGGTAGTTCTAAGTCTATTATGAGCCTTACTATGTTACTTCGGCTATTTGGTGTTCTGTGTTTTTCATGCCGCTGCTTTGAAGTATGCCGTTTGCCAGCGCCAGGCGGGCTCTTCAATGACGTAATCCCTCATCGTAACTCCTCATAAAATAACAATCAAACTTCGAACTGGTAAGTTCTCGTTTAATCTTACTATTTTACTGCATCTGCCATGCATCTGTCCATTCACCCAACCTATCCAAGTCACCTTGCAGCCTCCTAGCATCCTCCTCACAGTTAACACTGCCCCCCATCCACAAACTTGGAGATGTTGCATTCAATTTCCTCATCCAGATCATTAATATATATTGTAAATAGCTGGGGTCCCAGCACTGAGCCTTGCGGTACCCCACTAGTCACTGCTTGCCATTCTGAAAATGACCCGTTTACTCCTACCCTTTGCTTCCTGTCTGCCAGCCAGTCCTCTATCCACATCAATACTGAACCCCCAATACCATGTGCTTTAAGTTTCTATGCTAATCTCTTATGTGGGTCCTTGTCGAAAGCCTTCTGAAAGTCCAGATATAACACATCCACAGGTTCTCCCTTATCCACTCTACTAGTTACATCCTCGAAAAATTCTATAATATTCGTCAGACATGATTTACCTTTCATAAATCCATGCTGACTTTGTCCAATGATTTCACCGCTTTCCAAATGTGCTGCTATCCCATCTTTAATAACTGAGTCTAGCATTTTCCCCACTACCGATGTTAGACTAATCAAATGCTGCATCAATATCAGGAGCAGTTACTCCCACCACCTCTAGACTTCAGCACTTGTATCCCTCGTTGGACCAAGGCTGTGATGGGGTCATCAGCTGAGTGTCTTGGACAGAACCCAAAGTGAACTTCTCTGAGTGGGTTGACAGCCCATGTTGTAGCTGTACTGGATCAGCTTGGCCTAGGGGGTGGCAATTCTGGAGCATAAGTCTTCGCTACTACTGCCAAAAATTTGTCAGGGCCCATAGCCTTTGTTACATCCAATGACTTTATCTGCCTTTCAAAATGATGTGGGTGTAGAGTAGATCAATATTGGCTCAAAACCGGAATTGATCATGCTGGCGACTACTGAAGGAGGCCGAGGTGGATTGTCCACCCACCACACCTGGCTGAAGACTTTCAAATGCTTCAGCTTTCGCTTTTGCACTGATATCCATCAATGATACTACAATATTCTCGTCAACCATCTCCGTTGCTTGGCGAACAAAACGTGATCATTGAATAAACATAATTCAATTTCAGAAGAAGTCTGAATGTCTAAATATCTGAGGAAGGGTCTCGGCCCAAAACAACACCCATTCCTTCTCTCCAGAGATGTTGCCTGTCCCACTGAGTTACTGCAGCATCTTGTGTTTATCTTCAATTTTAGTAGTTCTGAGTTGACGTCCAACAGCTCGAACAGTTACAGTGGATGTTAGATGTTAGAGAAAGAGCGTGGAAACAGGCCCTTTGGCCCATCAAGTCTGCACCGACCAGCATTCACCCCAAACACTAGCACTATCCTACACACCAGGCACAATTAACAATTCCCAGAAGTCAATTAACCTACAAACATGCATGGCTTTGGAGTGTGGGAGGAAACTGGAGCACCCGGAGAAAACCCACGAGGTCACAGGGAGAATGTACAAACTCCGTAAGACAGCACCTGTAGTCAGAATCGAACCCGGGTCTCTGAAGCTGTAAGGCAGCAACTCTACTGCTGCACCACTGTGCCACCCATTAAATGCCAATTTCTGAAAGCCAATTCATTTTCACCCATGTTTCTGAAACTGTCCCTAGAACTACCCATAGTTATTTCAGACTCTGCTTTGGTAAAGCAGCGAATTCACCTCTATAAACCTTTATTCATCCATGGGGAGAACTGAGCAGCACCTGAGAATTCCGACTTCTGCAATTTAGGGCAAACCCCATCTGGACTGCTGAACATGGTTTTATTCATTTTTACCCAAAGCGGCATTAGGATCAATAGACAATAGACAATAGGTGCAGGAGTAGGCCATTCGGCCCTTCAAGCCAGCACCGCCATTCAATGTGATCATGGCTGATCATACCCAATCAGTAACCCATTCCTGCCTTCTCCCAATATCCCCTGACTCCGCTATTTTTATGAGCTCTATCTAGCTCTCTCTTGAAAGTCTCACTTCCTCCTGTACTGCCGTATTGGCAACAACTTTGTCTGCAGTGTAGACAAATGCAAGGTGCTCATTTAGTACCTCAGGCCTTTGACTCTGCAGAAAATATTTTCCTTTCATTCCCTTGTCAGCCCGACCTTTGCTTAATTATCCTTCTATTATTTATGTTTATAAGAGGCTTCTTTTGTTTCTTGCACATCTATTCTCATATCTTCTCGTTGTCCTACTTATTCCATGTTAGATCACCTCTGTAGTTCCTTTATTCAGCATGGTTCTCTGCTTCATTATGCACTTTACATTTGTCATAAGCTTCCTTTTCCTGTCTGATTTATCCTCTATATATTAAATGCCCAGGGAGTTCCAGCTTAAAATGACCTTACTTTCCTCCCCATGGGACTATGCCTACTTCACACCTGAACCATATCTTGTTTGAAAGGATCCACCTTGTTCACTTACTGCTTTAACAGTCAAATTTTTATTCTAGTTCATTCAGTCCTTTTCTCAGCTTACTAACCACATTCCAGTTGCCGCATCTCATTGCTCCCCTGTAAACCTGCAGCAAAGAAACAAACTATATGGTCTGTGTAGGAAGGAACTGCAGATGCTGGTTTAAACCAAAGATAGAGAAAATAAATTGGAGCAACTCAGCAGGACAGGCAGCATCTCTGAAGAGAAGGAATGGATGACGTTTCGGGTCGGGTGTGAAGAAAGGTCTCGACCCGAAACATCACCCATTTCTTCTCTCCAGAAATGCTGCCCGTTCCACTGAGTTACTCAAACTATATGGTCTAGTTTTTGCTAGCACCAGTGTTTTCTATCGTTCAGTCCTTGTTCACAAGTCAAATAAATCAGTAGGCCAAATTAATTTCCAATCGGATATCACTCATTATTAAAATAATCCAATGAAGGAATATTGCATTGTGCCATTCTCTTAACATGAGAATTCTTTTCTCTTCAAAGTAAACAGGAGAAGTCATAAAAGCAACATGTGGTAATTAGAGCATTAACTCAAGCTGATAGCTTTGAAGTGTTGCTGAGACCAAGAAATGTCATGGGAATTCAACAAGTGGAAAACAGAGAAGGTGATACTGAGTGGAAAAGAGCCTGATGCCCAAAGGGATTATTGTTAAAATGGTCTACTTCGTAGGTGGTCCCATCCAGATACACTTTAATTTGAAAATGGAAAGTTTAAACCGTAAATGTCATTTGTAGCACTGCAATGACACATGGAGACATGTAATTGTATTAGCTATGGTTCATTGGTGTCATTCCTGGCTCTGTCTCAGGATGTTATAAGTTGACTTCCAAACAGACTTCAGACTGACAGTCAATACTGAAATAGGACTGTAGTCATGGAGTCATATGGTCTGGAAATAGGCCCTTCAGCTCACAAGAATACACCTACCATCAAGTACTCATTCACATTAATCCCATGTTATTCTCAGCACAGTCGAATCAACTCCCTCTTCTACATCTCTACAACCTTCTCCCTCAGTAAGCTGTCAAAGTTGAAGGGCAATTGAATGGAAGGGTATTGTATTATTGGACCAAGACCGGTTGATAATAAAAGAAAAACACACCAAGTGCTGGAATAACTCAATGGTCAGTCAGCATCTGTCGATGGGATTGGACAGGAGATGTTTGGGTCAGGACCCTTCTTCAGACTGATTGTAATAGGACGGGGAAAGCTGGCAGAGAGCTGGGGGTGGAACAGAGCCTGGCAAATGATAGGTGAATATAGGTGAGGGGTGGAGGGAGGGATAATTGGTAGATAGGTGGATAAAGGTCAGAGATGGGAAGAAGACAAAATGCTGTATGATAAGGAGAGAAGTGCAAAATGTTAAGCCAGTTGAAGAGATATTGGTGGAAGGGGACAGGAGGAAATGGGGAAATCAGGATGGGATATTAGGAGAAATAGATGCACATCCAGGTGGGCACCAAGAAAGAGATTGGATAAGAAGGACAGAGGTGCTGTTAGTTAGTTAACTAAAGTTTTAGAATTTTATGTTCCTACCATTGGGCTGTAAGCTACCCAAGCAGAGTTTGTACTGTAGCATTTAAGCACAGATCAGCAATGATCTAACTCTGAGCACACTCAATCCCATTAAAAAAAATCCAAGTGCTGGAATAACTCAGGCAGCATCTCTGGAGCACATGATGAGGTGAGGTGAGGTTTCCGGACAGAACCCTTCGTAAGGCTCACATTCCCACATTGCCTCGATCTGTGGAGGAGTTTGCACTGAACCAAATAGCCCCAGAAAGCTGTTGCTCATCAATTGTCAACCCAGGGCTCTTTACTAGTCAAGACCTGCACATCACCAGCAGGGCCAGATCTTCACTGATGCACAGCCAGATCATAACTATAGAACCCCATAGAACCCCATTTTACCAAAGGCAGTCATAGATTATACAGTTGAAAAGACAATGATAAGAAGAGGCACAAAATAATTTTGAGTAAATTATTATGTATGTTTGATATTATGGACATTGAGAAGATGACTTTGCAGCAGGGAGGTTCAAAGATATGGGATGCAGAAACAAAATAAAAATCAATAATTTCAAGGCAACTTAATAGATACATCTTATGTCGAGCACAGTGAACATGTGGAACTCAGTACTACATGAAGCTGGGATGCATTTTAAATAAATAGGTAACAATAAGTGACAGGATACACAACGAAATCAGGATATCATTGCGAATCTTTTAAACTGCTCCCTGTTCTAGTGACTCCCACATTCAGATTAATATCCGAGTGATGCCAAATCTAAAATCACAGCAGACTCTAAAGCTTTAATCAGCACTAACGTTGAGAATAATAAGATCAGGTAAGCAGTTCTGTGTTCGAGTACCTCTCTGTGACATGGGCCATGGTTTATGGGCATAAAAAGATTTGGTGCTAATTTAATTTTGGGCAGTCCAGAAATTAAAAGGATAAATATGTACAGTAGGTCCACCTCACTGAGTTATATCGTGCAGTGGACAGTTAAGTGACACTACACGTGCCTCATAGCATGTGGCGCAAATTGTCATAAAGAATCACAGAATTGTACAACACAGGAACACCTTGTCTATGCTGACCTGTTTCTCCCTCTACATTAATCCCATTTGCCCATATTACAACTGTATCTTCTATGCCATGCCTAATTAGAAGAGTCTGTCTAAATGCATAGTCATTGTATTTGACCACCACCTCATCTGGCAGCACATTATCTCCAAACACACTTACCTCTTTAAAACCACTTTCAATCACCTTAAACCTATTCCATCTTGTTTTTGATACTCCCACCATGTGGAAACGATTTTGGCTATCTACCTTACCTGCACCTCTCATAATCTTACTGTATATACTTCTATCAGGTCATCTGTCAGCCTCTTCTGCTCCAGGGAAAACAAGCCCTATCGATCCAATCTCTCCCCCTAACTAACTCAAGTGCCCCAAACCAGGTAACCTTCCAGTGAAACTCCTTGGCACGCTCTCTAGCATACTTATATGCAGGTAACATAACCAAAGTTAAGCAGAAAATGATTCATCCGATAGATTGGTCGTAGGGGGATGATGGATTGTACAGCCGGGGAATTGAGTGTTCACTATTCTGCTTAATTGGAGGCTGAAATTAGCTTTAACTGTCTGAAGAGCTGAGACCAAAGCTCTGTAGTCCTGCCAGATCTGGTCATGAGTGAAAGGAGAAGGCTCCAGAGACATCCCAATCTTAACGATAGACAGCAAGCAAATGCATTTTCAACAAACTTTAGCCAGAAGTGCTGAGTGGGTGATCCACTGCGGCTATGTCCTGAGTTCCCCAGATGAACTTCATCTGTAGTCGACACAACTCATGTGATAACATGAAACAGGCAGGAGCACTGCATGGGGCAGCCTCTTTCATTATATTTCTCTCCACCTTCAGTCATCTCTCTCTCCCTCTTGGATATTTCTACCTAACCATCCCTCTTAGTTCTCTTGCCAGTCTCCCACTCATCCATTGCTTACCGCTCAGCCCCAGGATTAGTCTGGCATTTTAACAGCAACTTGAGCTGGGCCAGGCGAATGGATCACTGGACCGTTCCTGCCCGAGCCTTATCCACATTTCTGATCCCACGTGTAATCCCTGCTGCCCTCCCTCCAGCTCCGACCTTCCCTTGGTTCCGATGTCTTGCACATGCCTATTCCTGCCCCTTTCCCAGCTGATTCCGATCATTGCTCCCTGCTCCCCTCCTGCGCCTGCTCCCAGTCTGAAGTCGGGTCTCGACCCGAAACGTCACCCATTTCTTCTCTCTGGGGATGCTGCCTGTCCTGCTGAGCATTTTGGGTCCAACTTCGGTTTAAACCAGCATCTGCAGTTCCTTCCTACCCAGTCCCATTCCTGCCATCTTTACCAGGCCCAATCCTGTTACCATTCCTGGCCCCACTTCGTATTGTCTGCATGTTTTCCCTACACCTCCCCACACCACACACCCCCACCCCCACACCGCCCCTCCCCCCATCCTACACCCATCCTGCCCACTCTCCTGTTTCAACTCTCAGCTTCACAACTGATGTTGATCAAGGGATAGATACGTGTGGAGCTGTTGGGAAGAACTCCCAGCTCACTATTCATTTGACAATTTGACAATTGCCTTGGACTTTGGACAAAGCCACCTGAAAAGTGTAATCTCCAACACAAGTCAGTATCCCGGAGCAAAGCAAATAGGGACTGATGGCAAAGTGTGGTGACATTCCAAGTGAACTCAATATTTAGCATTATTTAAAGCTCTGCAGATTGTGACACGATGTAGTAGGCAGATTTTTTTCTCTTGGTATTCATCCAATTGCATTTACAGGGTTAGTCATTGAATGTGCTTACATCATCCTTTCAAATTGTGCATTACAAAATCACCTAAACTTTGTTTTGATATTTAGTGATATTCTTTAGAAACAGCTTTATCTTATTCTCTCTTTGCAATACTATCTGAAGATGAATAGACTTAGAATAATATATTTCCTTTTGTGTTCATTGTCATTTATAAAAATAAGCATCCTGGATGCCAATGAGGCCTCAACAAAACTTGCACTGCGACATTCAATGCACTCCCAGCACTTTGTTCCTGCAACCTCTTTATCATTTCCTTCCCTCATTCTTCCGACTAAAATACATAACCTCACTCTCCTCTGGATTAACTTTGATCAACTATTTATTTGCCGGCTTCATCCTGTATCAACAATTTGCTGAAGGATCTTGTCCTTCTCATTGTTCCTATTTCAAAATTTCATATTTTCTGCAATGCCTGTGGTTATGCCCAGAATGCCCATCCTATTTATTAAATATATCAAATTTATAACAATTAAAAACAGTGTATAACTTTCAACAATAAACAGCTATTCATCATTTTTTACTGCTCTGCAACTATCCCTTTAGTACCCATGGGTTAGTTTTTTCTTACGTGGCACTTTGCTGCATGACCTTTTTATGTCCATATATGCATCCTCTACTGCACATATTGCATCAGGCCTCTGTCACTTCCATCAAATCCATTATTTAATCCTAGGTCGGACTCGTTCAAAATCAACGACACTACAGTGGCACAGCTGGTAAACCTGCTGCCTCACAGTGCCAGAGACCCGGGTTTGATCCTGACCTTGAGTGCGGTCTGTGTGGAGTTCGCACATTCTGCTGTATGGAGTTTGCACATTTTCCCATTGACTGCATAGGTTACCTCTGGGTGCTCCTGTTTCCTCCCACATGCCAAGAATGTGCAGGTTTGTCAGTTCATTGGCCTCTGTAAAAGATGTGAAAGTGGGATAACAAAGAACTCGTGTGAATAACTGATCGATAGTTGGCGTGGACTCAGTGGGCCGCAGGGCCTGTTTCCATGCTGTATTTTTCAATCAATCGTTGTTTCTCTAATTGCTTAGTCCCCCATTGCTCTGCCTCCCTTTCATTGTCAGCTCACTACCATCAACTTGTAAAGATAAAACAACAAAAAAGCTAAAGGTAGACACAAAAAGATGGAGTAACTCAGCAGGACAGGCAGCATCTCTGGAGAGAAGGAATGAGTGGCGTTTCGGTTCGAGACCCTTCTTCAGTAACAATAAAGCTAAAATATGCTCAATGAAATGCACACACTACTGATTTACTGAACTAAGTATATATATTTACAAATGCTGCCCCAACACCATTCCAGATATAACATTTAAAATGATGGCCTTTATCAAAAGTTAGAATTACACAGAATTTAAGGAGCATAGAGTAAAGGTAAGGAGAAAAGAATAAAACAGAAGATGCTGGAAGATAGGAGAGATTAAACCAAAAGGCTTTGATAAAACAAGTTAACTAAAGCCTGGAGGAATTGAAAATGCAAAATGATGATCTAAAATTACTCAAAGTGCTGGAAATCTGAAATAAAACTGCTGGAATTCCTCATCATCTGAAATTGTTGAACTTAATGTTGAGCCCAGAAGGCTGTGTTGTTCGTGTTCAGAAGATGAGATGCTGCTTCCTGATCGTATGTTGAGCTTTACTTGAATAATGTAGGAGGCCAAGGACAGAAAGGTCGGAGAGTCAAATGATTATTTAAAGTGATAGGCAACTGGGAGCTCATGGTTATGCTTACAAACTCTATAGTTATCAGAAAGCAGTCACCAATCCATACTCAGTTTCCTCCCTGTAGAGAAGACCACATAATGAGCATTATGTTGGAAATAGTTCAACCAAATCTCATGAAATGTGAAGCCAGAGGAAGGATCAGTCAAGTCAAGAGTGTTTTATTGCCATATATCCCAAAACAGAACAATGAAATTCTACTCGCTAATAAACAGCAAAAAATGTCAGTATGTAAAAAACAAACAATATTAATGTAAAAGGCAGGTGAAATCCCAAGACCCCAGTGATGCAAGGTGTAAGAGGGGCAAGAGGAAAGGGAAATGGGAGAAATGGGTGCACATCCAGCTGGAGCACAAGGAAGAGAGTGGGAACAAAAGTGGTTTCAGGCCATTTATATTCCTTTCTCAGGATTCACCTTTCCCTCCTCGTCTATCCTCAACTCACACTTTTTGTCTTTATCTCTCTGGCCTTTGTCGAACCACTTCCCCTCCCCTGTATCCATTTATCACGTGGCAGGCTTTGTCCTGAACTCGACTCTCTCCCAGCTTTCTCCCCTCTACTACAATCAGTCTGAAGAAGGGTACTGACCTGAAATGTCGCCTATCCATGTTCTCCAAAGATGCTGCCTGAGCCGTTGAGTTACTCCAGCACTTTGTGTCTGTTTTGGTAAACCAGTATCCGCAGATCCTTGCGCCTACATTTTATAGCTGAATGTGGAGGCTAGTGGGATGGAGTGCACCAGTAAAGAGAATCCTTTATTGGCTCTTTGAGTAGGGAGAAGCAGTAAGCGACTCACCCTGATTTATTTGGGAAAGCATACCTCAAACCCATTCTGAATCTGTCCGCACAAGCACCCTAACCTCAAAATGCCTGCCCATTCCCTCCGCAGATGCTGACTAACCTGCTGAGTTCCACCAGCTCCTCGTGTTGTTCCTCAAAACCATGTGGACAACCTTGTAAAGTAAAACCATAATGGCCCAAGCAGAGGTGGGGTGACCCTAGTGACCCTAATGACCCACTGTGGTTTTGCTGGCCGCTATATAGACTCCGTTGGCCTTTTCTCATGTTCTACAGAAATATACAGAACCCAGAGGCCATCCTGATTTAGCTATGGGAACACAGAACCAAAGCTTATACATTTTTAGTTGACACCTCCCTTCTAAATATTTGCTTTCAAATGCCTGCTGAGAAAGAATTTGGTCTCTCTGCATTATTTCACCATTGAAACTGATCTCTGCATTTGTGTACTGAGAAATACTGATGAGGTAGAAAGAATTGCTGAGCTGACATTATTAATATAACTAATTATGGCAAATATTATGATACTTCCTTATTTTTTATGATATTGTTGTTCTACCTCCTTTCAGAAAAGCACCTCTGCACTCAGGATGCTAGTTCCCTGTATATATATATATATATATTCAACCTAGAGGCTAGATGAAGCTAAATGGAGATGAATAGTCTCAATCAAGAGGTGACAGAAAGTCTAAAAGAGCCAAGAAGCAGATTAATGTAGAGCAAACAGTTAATCTTACAAATAGGACCTCCAGCTACAAACCAAAAGCAAATGTATTTTAAAATTAATCATGTTTGATTTTCCCTTTAGGTTCAAATATGCCGAATTGCAAGAATGAATTTCTTCCGAGGTAAGGCTGAAGCTAAATGCAAATATCCTCAGCAGCACTGTGCAATCTAGCACTGAAGAGAGATACGCTTCTGTGCTGGCCACTCACTAACACAAGAGCCTGCAGATGCTCAAATCTTGAGCAGAGAACAAAGTGCTGGAGGAACACAACAGGAACTCAGGCAGCATCTGTGGAGGGAAATGAACAGACAATGTTTCGGGTTGGGACCCTTCGTCAGACTGAGATTTTCATTTTACGGGTGTCATGGGTTATGGGGAGAAGGCAGGAGAATGGGGTTAGGAGGGAGAGATAGATCAGCCATGATTGAATAGCGCTGTGGACTTGATGGGCCGAATGACCTAATTCTTCTCCTATCCCTTATGACCTTATGACATATGAAATGTCATCTGTCCATTTCCCTCCACAGAGGCTGCCTGACCTGCTGAGTTCTGCAGCACTTTGTCTTTTTGCTCGGTGAAGCTGATTACGCAGCATATGTAATGCAGTGGTTCGTGTGTTTGCATATCAGTGGGAGTTAACTTTCTTAAAGTAAAGAATGAGATACTTTCAATCATTGGTTAAAACAAATATGTTACAGAAATCTCATGTTGAATTGTCAACAGCATGATGCAATTCGGGTCAAAGGCATCACCTTCATCATCAAAAGCAATGGCTCTGGTGACATGAAAATTATTGTGAGATACAATCTTCAAAGCAGCTGAATCCTCAGGAAACTGTCAAAACTCAAAACAGATAATAGTAACATCACTTCAAAGGTCTCACGCAATATACAAGCCATGGCAAAATGACAATAACTAATCATAGCTGTTTGAAAATCAGCCTTTTTCAATTGATGCTGAGGATGGGAATCACAAGTAAAGCTGGCAATTGCTATTCGTTCCACATCAACCCTATGGAGACATGCAGTGAGCCATCTTCTTTAGAAAAACTACGATGCAGGTAATTCCCTACCGTTATATGTCAGGGTG
The DNA here is from genome assembly GCA_035221665.1 of Okamejei kenojei. NCBI lineage: Eukaryota > Metazoa > Chordata > Chondrichthyes > Rajiformes > Rajidae > Okamejei > Okamejei kenojei. The sequence goes on along the minus strand of CM069135.1, from coordinate 17,320,127 downwards.
TTCTGGGATTTTGATGCAGCACTGATGAAGGGTTGGCAATGCATTCCCAAGTCCGGTTGGTGTTTGATTAGTTGATTGGAAGATACAGCATGGAATCAATCCCTTTGGCTTACCAAGGCCACACCGACCATCGATCGCCCGTTCACACTCATTCTATGTTATCCCACTTACCTGCATAATATGGGCAATTTACAGAGGCCAATTAACCTACAAGCCCGCACACTGTTGGGATATGGAAGGAAACCGGAGCACCCGGTGGAAACCTACACGGTCATAGGCATGATGTTCAAACTCCAAACAGACAGCACCCGAGGTCAGGATTGAACCCTGTATCTGGTGCTATGAGGTGTCAGCTTATCAGATGCACCATTATGTCGCCTGTTTGAAGTTTGAAGTGATCCCTCCTGCCTGGAGCCCTTGATCCATTTGCAAGGCAGGTTTGAAGGTTTGAAGTATCTCTTGGTGAGTGGCTGCAGTGGACCTTGTAGATGGTCCACACTGTCATAGGAGGTGTTGGAACTCAGCTTTAAGATAGAAGATGGGATCCCGGTCCAACAGCCTGTTTTGTCCAAGATAGAGCCAAGACCTCTCAGCATTGCTAAAGCCATAATCAAACAGGCGCATGAATTAAAAAAAATACATAGAAACATAGAAAATAGGTGCAGGAGGAGGCCATTCGGCCCTTTGAGCCAGCACCGCCATTCATTGTGATCATGGCTGATCGTCCCCAATCAATAACCCGTGCCTGCCTTCTCCCCATATCCCTTGATTCCACTATCCCCTAGAGCTCTATCTAACTCTCTCTTAAATCTATCCAGTGATTTGGCCTCCACTGCCCTCTGTGGCTGGGAATTCCACAAATTCACAACTCTCTGGGTGAAAAAGTTTTTTCTCATCTCAGTCTTAAATGGCCTCCCCTTTATTCTAACACTGTGTTCCCTGATTCTGTGTTTGCCCAAAATTGGGAACATTTTTCCTGCATCTAGCTTGTCCAGTCCTTTTATAATTTTATATGTTTCTATAAGATGCCCCCTCATCCTTCTGAACTCCAGTGAATACAAGCCTAGTTTTTTCAATCCTTCCTCATATGACAGTCCCGCTATCCCAGGGATCAATCTTGTGAACCTACGCTGCACTGCCTCAATCACAAGGATGTCCTTCCTCAAATTAGGAGATTAAAACTGTACACAATACTCCAGATGTGGTCTTACCGGAGCCCTATACAACTGCAGAAGAACCTCTTTACTCCTATACTGAAATCCTCTTGTTATGAAGGACAACATTCCATTAACTTTCTTCACTGCCTGCTGTACCTGCACGCCAACTTTCAGTGACTGGTGTACAAGGACATCCAGGTCTCTCTGCACCTCCCCCTTCCCTAACCTAACCCCATTGAGATAATAATCTGCCCCCTTGTTTTTGAGACCAAAGTGGATAACTTCACATTTATCTATATTATACTGCATCTGTCACGCATCTTCCCACTCACTCAACCTGTCCAGGTTGCCCTGCAATCTCCTAACATCCTCTTCACAGTTCACACTGCCACCCAGCTTTGTGTCATCCGCAAACTTGCTAGTGTTGCTCCTAATTCCCTCTTCCAAATCATTAATATATATGGTAAACAGTTGCAGCCCCAACACCGAGCCCTGCAGCACTCCACTCGCCACTGCCTGCCATTCTGAAAAGGACCCGTTCACTCATACTCTTTGCTCCCTGTCTGCCAACCAATTTTCTATCTACATCAACACCCTAACCCCAATACCATGTGGTCTAATTTTAGTCACCAGTGTCCCATGCGGGACCTTATCAAAGGCTTTCTGAAAGTCTAGATACACTACATCCACTGGCACCCCTTCATCCATTTTACTTGTCACACCCTCAAAAAATTCCAGAATGTTACACCAGGAAATATTGGGCATAGGAATAATGTCTTCTTTTAATATATTTTCAAAGCACTCCAGAGTTTTGTCTGTTGCAAAAAGAAAGTGCTGGAGCAACACTGAGTCAGGCAGCATCTGTGGAGGGAATGGACAGACAATGCTTCGGGTTGCGATCCTTCTTCAGAATTTTTAAGTGGGGGGAGAAAATCAGAAAAGCTGAGGGTGGGGCAAAGCCTGACAAGTGAAAGGTGGACACAGATGAGGAAGGAGTAATTGACAGATGGGTGCAGTAAGTGACAAATGATTGAGGTAAAAAAGGAGCCAAATGGGTGTCAGATAAGGAAAGAAGCGGAGAAATGAAATATAAAGCTGGAGGGAGGGGTATGAGTGGAATGGGGCCGGCAGAGGTCGGTGGAGGGGGGGAGGTGGGGAAGAGGGGGAAAAAAGAGGGAAATACAGGACTCAAGGTTGGGAGATGAGTGATGAGGAATGGGAAAAGAGCATAGTGACAAGGATGGTGGGATAAATTTGTGTGCATTTGTGTGGAGGCTGGAAATTATAGTACTTGATTAAATTAATGAGTTCTGCATTGGTGCAGGAGAAAGCCCCAATGCAGTCATTGATGTAGCAGGGAAAGAGTTGGGGGATTGTGCCGAGGTACATTTGGAAGAGGACTGTTCAACATAACATGGCCAGGGCCCATGTGAGTGCCCATGGCTGCACATTTGACTTGCAGAAAGTGAGAGGATTCAAAAGAGAAGTTGTTGAGGATGAGAACAAGTTCTGCCAGATCGAGGAGGTTGTTAATGGAGAGGAACTGATTAAGTCTCTGTTCAAAGAATAACCCAAATAGGGAATGGAGGTGTAAAAGAATTGGACGTCTGTGGTAAAGATGAGGAAATGGGAACTGGACATTTTTGAAGTGGTGAAGCGAGTATAAGGTTGGTAGAGAAAGGGCAAGTGAGGATCAAAATAGAACTGAGGTATTTAGAGATTAATTTAGTGAGGCAGGAACAGGCGAAAAACAATGGGCCTGCTGGGGTAGTCCTGCTTGTGAATTTTGGAATGGAGATAGAAATAAATGTTCCTGTGGGATTGAAGAACTGTATGGTTGGAGGGAAGATTACCAGAGGTGATGAGATCAGTGGTGGTTTGGGAGATGGTGGCCTGGTGTTCGTCAGTGGCGTCATGGTCAAAGAGTTGATATGAGGAGGTGTTCGAGAGCTGGTGTCAGGACTTAGCACAGTAGCGATCAGCTTGACAGACTACTTGCCAGCGCATTTCATGATAATATTGGGACAGTTGCTGAGTGAGTGGAGGGATGTGCGTTCGGAGGAGGTGGAAATGCAGTGGGTAAGCGGAGTGGAGAACTTGAGATGATTAATGTCGCGCTGGCATCTGGAGATGAACAGGTTGAGAGAGGATAGTAGGCTGGTGTGGTAGGCTGGCAGAGGGAGACCAGGAGGAGGAGGGGGAGTGTTGGAGAGAGGAGAAGGAGTCATCAGTGGAGGAGCGAGGCTGAGGACACCTTGCCAGAGAAATACGCAAAGGAGGCAGAGCGATATCTGTTCTACTATTGTATTTTCAATGGTGGTCGGGTTAAATTAATAATGTACGATAATACTCAACTCTTAATACGATCCTTCATCCTTTGTTTTCTTCTACTGTGCAAGTCAATGCCTCCAAGTCTTTCTGGTCGAGTTATAATTTTCCCTGCTTCCTTCCTATCTCTCTCCGATTTCCTTTTCCGAATAATATGTGTAATCTGCCTGTATGAACGTTGCTGCACGACTGAGCAATCTATAATGCATTGTTCAGGAACGCTGCTAGCGAGGATGGTCGGGACCAAGGGGAAAAATGTATAAGCGATCCCTGAATATCCCACTCGGATATAGTGAGAAATATCAAAATGTTGGGAATAAAAGAAGGGCCGAAGTAGTTGTGGATCTTTTTGTGAGGTGTCTTTCTTTCACGTTATAAAATACAGTTTATGATAATTGGCAAACAAGGCAACACGGATGAACTTAAAGCTCCTTTACTTGAAGAAGCTTAAAACTTTGAGCCATTCTATCTTTCACTTGCCTGCAAAGCTTCTCGGTAAGTTTGAAGGACGTGGTGAAGGAGAATCAAATTATCGTGTAATGTTATAGCTTGTAGTGTTCATATATTTACATTTATCTGGAAGGAAGGTGATTTATTTTGTGGACCAAAGGAGTCTCATATATCAAACTAATGCAGTAGCTGTGAACAATTTGTCCTTCATGCTGTGACTGGACACTGTCAGACAAGGTTTATCACCTTTATTCACTAAGAAATAAGGCAGAATTAGTCAGATGTCAGGCACGCTTTTGCTCCTTTTGATATGCTGTGTTAGAAATCAACCTATATTTATTAGAGTATTATTGATTATACAGCACGGGAAATTACACGGAGTGAGAGATAACCTTTTCGAAAAGCAGACAGATCAGCACTCGAAAGTCTCCAGGTGGAGATGCAGCGAATTGGAACTTGAAAGCACCCAGAGGCAGTGAGCATGACTCTCCTGAGAATAACGAAGGGAAAAGTGCCTACATTGTCATTACCCATGACATCGCTGCTTTCCCTAGATGTTGAGAATATATGAATCTGTCGGTGTGCTAGATTTCAAAGTCAAAAATAGTGAAAAGACTTCCAAGTTGGGAAGGAAAAAAAGCAGGAGGGATAAATTGAACGAATATTAGTTGAATTGTTTATTTTATTCCGGTACTAAGTCTGCATTGTGTGTTCTGTCAAAGCTCTGCCATACACTTCTATATTTACATTTTGCAAACAATTTATAATCCCAATAAATCGGTATATAAATTGATATAGTGTGCAATGTATACAAAATGCACATAGATAAGTGGGGTAGGTTGAAGTGCACACACTTGGAATATTCTGTCTTAGGTAAAAACAAATGGCTTTGAGTTGAAGATCCTATTCATCCAGAGAGGCTATGTTTTATTTATCGGTTTCAGTGATATTTATACTTCAACCTTCTCATGGCTGTATCAAAGGGTGTTTCATCAGGCTTGTCTGCTTAAAGCGGTGTGAATGGGTTTTTAAATGGGAGTCAGGCAGTAAAAATATTTAATTTACAGATCTATTAAGAGACAAAGGGAAAGTAAGGATAGTGCAGATGAGAGAACTGGTACAGTGTAAACTCAGCAGGGAATCATAATATTCGAAAATAATCTTTCTAATCAAATGAGGGACATTATCATAAGCAATGGATATTCACTCTCAATTTAGTTCCGTGCTCAGTCTAGATAATGGAATGGTGACACTAAAAGCAAAGTATCAGCCTTTTATAGTTTCCTACTTAAAATCATTCAAATTAAGCATAATTCCTGGCTCTAAATGACTGAGGTTTCTGTTTTAACTTGATTATTTGTCAAAGATAAATAAGAGGCATTTTCTAATTCAATTCTCTGCCACCAAATCAGATTATTATGGAAAATGCAAATAAAAAATAACAATGATGCAGATGACATACGCCATATGGTATGAAGATAACTTTATTCTCATTTTTTCACTCCTCTCTCGTTTCCTTTGGTTTCCTTCCCATTCTTTCTATTTTGCCTATGTCCAAACTGCAGCACCATCGGTAAGCAAAGATAGCGCCATAAAGCAGTTACTAATGTCAAATAGCAAAGCCCCAAAGGGTGCCATTGGGGATCTTTACAGTCTGCCAAGATAATGCATCCAATTGTTTATCTTGCCAGTTGCCATGTCCAATCAATGTCGAAGAGACCATTGTCGAATGCACGAGAAAATGGAATGAGGGAGTGTTCCAATCTTTGATCGGGAAAACAACAATTCTGCACTAGAAATACTTATCTTCAAATATCCTTTATCTCAAGTCAACTTTGGCTATACTTCTGCCCCTTGCATTTTTTTTTAATGCACTGATTGCTTTAATTTTTAAATAACGTGTTGCGCATTTGGCTGAAGTTCATGGCTGCATTAAATCTGTGATAGAAATCATCCCAAAAAAAAGGTGCAATGAAAATCGGCTGTTGCTTGGGCAAAGGAGGTGCGATGAGTGAGTGTGATTGAAGTGCGATCACACTCGTGTTCTTAGTCCTCAGAAGCAGTTCACCTTTTATTCGATTTTACATCTCTGGCTAGTCAGTCATAAATATATGTGTATAATAATGATTCTGGATGGTCCCTTGGGAATCTATTATGCCAAGCAACAATAAGTATAAATCTGGAGTGCTGTGAAAAAACCGTGTTTCATGTGAAAAGTCACTGAAGAATCATTTTGTCCTGTCTAATATATAACCACTAAAAATGCATTGTATATAATTTATATCTACTAGCAACAGCAATGTTCTTCAAATAACATATGTTCCTATTCCTTTGTGAATATGTTTCATTGTTTCATTTTGTTCTCTGTATGAACCTGACACAATAGTCACTTTCAGTTACCTGGGGTCATTTTCATTCATTGGTATTTTACAGATCTGTCATTCCAAACTACCCAGGGTATGTGTCCAGTCATCTCTACATTACACATAATAGCTTCAGTTGTTTTACTCTTGGCCATTGTGCTTGTTCATAGTTCTGGGACAGGAGATGTGAAAGTGTACAGAGCCTATGAATATAATATTTCATACCAACCTTGGAAAAGTCGACCAAATACTTTTTTTTGCTGACAAGTATATAAATAGAATCTTGATAAAACTTGCTGCAGTTTTGCAAAAAAAATGTGATGAAGTTTGGAAGGACAGAAATATAGTGTGATTGTGAGAAGAGTGTTCAGATTTCCAGCACCTTCAGTACCTTGCCTGCAGAAGGCTCACACTGTTAGAACCAAATATTGACTCTGCCATCTGCATCTTAATTTTCTACAGGTGTTACTCGCACACCAGCCTAGGTTTACAGGACACTTTGGTATCTAGCCTAGTAATGCCTCAGCTTTTACAATTCTCATCTTTGTTTCCAAATCCCCACATGACCGTTTCCCTCTAACCTTCTGTCCCCCGCAGCACTATATCTTATATATATTTTCTCCTAAGTTCACCTTTGTGCATATCCCCTGTTTCCACCCATCTGCAAGAGAAACTGTATAAATAACTTTAAAAGCCTTAAACTAGTATTTCCAATCTGATCTAACCATCTCTCTCCCTCTACCTTTCTGTTCTCTCTCTTTTCATAACTTCATAAGTGATGGGACCAGAATTAGGCCATTCTGCCCATCAAGTCTACTCCGCCATTCGATCATGGCCTATCTCTCTCTCTCGCTTCACCCCTTTCTCCTGCCTTCCCATAACCCCTGACACCCATACTAATCAAGAATCTATCTGTTTCTGCCTTAAAAATTTCCATTGACTTGGCCCCCACATCCTTCTGTGGCAATTAATTTCACAGTTTCACCACCCTCTGACTGAAGAAATTCCTCCTCATCTCCTTCATTTAATTGTGAGGCTATGGCTCCTGGTCCTAGGCTCTCCCACAAATGGAAGAGTTTATGGGGAAGAGTCAAAAATTTCTTAAAGCTCTTGGAGTAATTATTTGACCATCAGATGAATATGGCTTTATACGGCTCTGTGTCAAATTGCAATTTCAAATACACGTTGGAATATTTTATTGTAAGTAGAATCATGTATGATCCAATCACAGGTAAAGGAAGGTCTTGAGTTGATGTTATTCTTAATTGAACCAGATTTAGATTTAGATTTGAGAATGTGGGAGACATTAATACAAAACATAAGCTTTAAGGTAGTCTGAAAGGATTTGATGGCCATGAACATGTGGAATTACATTCAGGGGCATTCCATGTCAGACCATGATTTTGTTGTGGCACAGCCTTTCCTAGTGAATTTAAGTGTAATTATGAACAATTATGAACAATTCATTTAAAATATGTTTTGTGCATTGTCTGGATATTAATGATCTGGATGAGGGAATTGAATACAACATCTCCAAGTTTGCAGATGACACGAGGCTGGGGGGCAGGGTTAGCTGTGAGGAGGATGCTAGGAGGCTGCAAGGTGACTTGGATAGGTTGGGTGAGTGAGCAAATGCATGGCAGATGCAGTATAATGTGGATAAATGTGAGGTTATCCACTTTGGTGGCAAAAACAGGAAAGTAGACTATTATCTGAATGGTGGCCGATTAGGGAAAGGGGAGATGCAATGAGACCTGGGTGTTATGGTACATTTTTGGTCTCCTAATCTGAGGAAAGACATTCTTGCCATAGAGAGAGTAAAGAGAAGGTTCACCAGACTGATTCCTGGGATGGCAGGACTTTCATATGAAGAAGGACTGGAACGACTCAGCTTGTACTCGGTAGAATTTATAAGATTGAGGGGGGATCTTATAGAAACGTACAAAATTCTTAAGGGGTTGGACAGGCTAGATGCAGGAAGATTGTTCCCGATGTTGGGGAAGTCCAGAACAAGGGGTCACAGTTTACGAATAAGGGGGAAGTCTTTTAGGACCGAGATGAGAAAAACATTTTTCACACAGAGAGTGGTGAATCTGTGGAATTCTCTGCCACAGAAGGTATTGAGGCCAGTTCATTGGCTATATTTAAGAGGGAGTTAGATGTGGCCCTTGTGGCTAAAGGGATCAGGGGGTATGGAGAGAAGGCAGGTACAGGATACTGAGTTGGATGATCAGCCATGATCATATTGAATGGCGGTGCAGGCTCAAAGGGCCGAATGGCCTATTCCTGCACCTATTTTCTATGTTTCTATGTCTGAGTCTATATGTTTGTGATGCTGCTGTGGGCAAGATTTTTCAATGTACATGTACTTTACCAGAATGCTGCCTGGATTAGAGTGTATTAGCTATAAGGAGAGATTGGGCAGACTTGGATTGTTTTCTATGCAATGCCAGAGGTTGAGGGGAGAACTGATAAAGTATGTAAAATAATGAGAAGGATAGATAATGTAGACAGTCAGAACCTTTCTCCGAAGATGGAAATGTCAAAGACTAAAGGGCATAGCTTTATACTGGTACATTATATACGTATACCAATACGTATATAATGGTATATGGACACACTGATCTGTTTTTGTAGTAAAATGCCTACTATGTTCTGTTGTGCTAAGCAAAGAAAGAATTTCATTGTCCTGTCAGGGACACATGACAATAAACTCTTTTGACTTTGACTTTTGACTTTAAAGTGAAAGGGGCATAGTTTAAAGGAGGTTTGGAGTGGGTCTTTTTATACAGAGAATGGTGGGTGCCTTGAACATGCTGCCAGCTGCGAAGTTTAAGAAGCTTTTGTATAGGCACACGGATATGCAGCAAATGCAGAGCCACGGATCATGTGCATGCAAATTAAAAAAATCAGCTTATCTTGGCATTCGGTTCAGCACAGACAATGTGGCTGAAGGGCCTGTTCCTGTGCTATGCCTTTATATGCTCACAGTATTTCTGCATAGGGCAATAAGAACGCAAATTCCAGTTCTCTACAACTTAACTGCTGCAGGACACCACAAGACCTGGATTTGATTTTCAGCCCGCATCTCCTGGTCCGAAATGTTCCAATAAACAGAAATAATCCCTTTCCATAGACACTATAATGTTATTTTAATATCTAAAGCTTCAACTAAATCTCCCCTAATATTATAAATTCCCAGGAAAATAGCCCTGTTTTTGTACAAACCTGTTCCCATAATTTAATAGACAATAGGTGTAGGCCATTTGGCCCTTCGAGCCAGCACCGCCATTCAATGTGATCATGACTGATCATCCCCAATCAGTACCCCATTCCTGCCTTCTCCCCATATCCCCTGACTCCACTATTTTTAAGAGCTCTATCTAGCTCTCTCTTGAAATCATTCAGAGAACCTGCCTCCACCGCCCTCCATGGCAGAGAATTCCGCAGACTCACCACTCTCAAGGAGAAAAAGTGTTTCCTCATCTCCGTTCTAAATGGCTCACTCCTTATTCTTAAACTGTGGGCCCTGGTTCTGGACTTCCCCAACATCGGGAACTTGTGTCCTTCCTCTAGCGTGTCCAAGCCCTTAACAGTAAAGTAAAGTATCCTTTATTGTCATTCAGACCTTTTGGTCTGAACAAATTTCCGTTGCCTTGCAGTCATAACATATAAATAAAAAACAAAACACACAATAAACACATATTTAACACCCACCACAGTGAGTTCACCAGGCACCTCCTCACTGTGGTGGAAGGCAAAAGTCTTAAAGTCTTTGTCTTCTTCCCTCCTTTCTCTCCCTCTGTGCTGAGGCGACCCAGGCCTTCGATGTTCTCGTCCACTAGGCCCGCGGCCGAGCCTCCGAAGCCGGACTGCCGCCACCGCCGTCGCCGGAACGCTGGAACACCGCCACAGCTCTAAAGCAGGAGCTGGAACGCTGGAGCACCACAGCTCTGAAGCCGGGTTGCCGCTGGAACGCCACCACTGGAACGCCGCTGGAGCACCGAAGTTCTGAAGCCAGGGCCGCCACCGCCGCTGGAATGCTGGAATGCTGGAGCACCACAGCTCTGAAGCCGGGTCCGCCGCTGTAATGCTGGAGCACCACAGCTCTGAAGCCGGGTCGCCACTGGAATGCTGGACCACCACAGCTCCGAGGCTGCCAGCTCCGCCATTAGGCCTCATCACAGACGGTGACAGGGGACACGACAAGAAAAGTCGCACCTCCCCGAAGAGAGAGATTAAGACCCTGTTTCCCCCCCCCCCTTCCCCCACACATCCACAGCCTAATAAACCAATTTTTTAACTAAAACAGACACAAGGAGACAAAAATAAAATTTAAAAAACAGACGGACTGCAGGCGAGCCGCAGCTGCCAGGCAGATTAACAATCTTATATGTTTCAATGAGATATCCTCTCATCCTTCAAAACTCCAGAGTGTACAAGCCCAGCTGCTCCATTTTCTCAGCATATGACAGTCCCGCCATCCCGGGAATTAACCTTGTAAACCTATGCTGCACTCCCTCAATAGCAAGAATGTCCTTCCTCAAATTAGGGGACCAAAACGGCACACAATACTCCAGGTGTGGTCTCACTAGGGCTCTGTACAACTGCAGAAGGACCTCTTTGCTCCTATATTCGATTCCTCTTGTTATGAAGGCCAGCATGCCATTCGCTTTCTTCAGTGCCTGCTGTACCTGCATGCTTACTTTCATAGACTGATGTACAAGGAACGCCAGATCCCATTGTAGTTCCCCTTTTTCCAACTTGACGCCATTTAGATAGTTAACTGTAGTGAGTTCTGGTGTCAGTTCATCTTAGCAAAGTTTTAAGTAAATTTATGTGGCGATTCAGCTACATTTTGGCTATAGTAGATTACTAAAAGTAATGAATGTTGTAAAGTGCCATACAAATATAGTTGTTATATTATAAACCTGACTTTAATTATTTCACTCCTCGCCTGGTTTCAGAACAGATAGTTTTATATTTCACTTTGGAGTGTTAGATATCTTGTAGTTTCCCACTTTCCAAGGTTCCTGATAAAAAGATGTTGCTATCTCTGTATTCATTGTTAAAGAATTTTTGACATTCCATCATAGAGAGTATTTTTTCCACAGAAAATTGCTGCTACATTTCTCCCTAGAGTCTTTGGGAAGCAATAGAACACCTTGAGGAAGCCATGCGACAGACCAGATTCTTGAAAGCACTATGGCTAAAAAATAGTGACCCCCAGGTCAAGAGGACTGTTGAAAAAAAAGCAAACAACACCGCAATTGTTTTGGCAACCTGCTGGCACCCATCGTAGTCACAACAGGTCGTCAAAACATTTCAAAATGTTGAAAGTCCAGCGGCGACTGTAAAAAGGTATGACATGTCGTGGGGTCATGTCTTTTCGGTCGTGAGCTGGTCACTGCTGGATCTTCAACATTATGAAAATTATCGGAGATCTGCTGCGACTATGACGGGTGCCGGCAGTCGCCGATAAAAATGGCGTAAGTGGGACAGGCCCTTCCGGGTGTTTAGAGAGAGGGAGAAGTGGGCATCAGGAGTTTAAGTTGAGCTTGATGTTCAAGATACGGAAAAATCAGATCTCCATGTTGGACAAACTGGGAAAGGCACAATAAAGATTAGAATCATAGAAAGATTCAGATTGGAAACAGAACCTTTGACTCACTGGTTATGCATTAACCAAGGAGATTCATTTTCTACTAGTCCTACCCCCACCTGATTTATTCTACTCCCAAATTTCCATCACTTATCTACACATTAAGGGTAATTTACAATAAGGGAGTTTGGTATTCTGAAAAACACAAGGAATCATGGGAATTGTCAAAGGTCGTAAGCTATATTGGTAAATAGATCTCGGCGCTATAGATACAGTAGGTATTGTCGAATTGGGGGGGTACATAGAAACATAGAAATTAGGTGCAGGAGCAGGCCATTCGACCCTTTTAAGCCTGCACCGCCATTCAATATGATCATGGCTGATCATCCAACTCAGTATCCTGCACCTGCCTTCTCTCCATACCCCCTGATCCCTTCAGCCACAAGGGCCACATCCAACTCCTTCTTAAATATGGCCAACAAACTGGCCTCAACTACCTTCTGTGGCAGAGAATTCCACAGATTCACCACTCTCTGTGTGAAAAACGATTTTCTCATCTCGGTCCTAAAAGACTTCCCCCTTATCCTTCAACTGTGACCCCTTGTCCTGGACTTCCCCAACATCGGGAACAATCTTCCTGCATCTAGCCTGTCCAACCCCTTAAGAATGTTGTAAGTCTCTATGAGATCACCCCTCAATCTTCTAAATTCCAGTGAGTACAAGCCAAGTCTATCCAGTCTTTCTTCATATGGAAGTCGTGCCATCCCAGGAATCAGTCTGGTGAACCTTCTCTGTACTCCCTCTATGGCAAGAATGTCTTTCCTCAGATTAGGAGACCAAAACTGTACGCAATACTCCAGGTGTGTCCTCACCAAGACCCTGTACAACTGCAGTAGAACCTCCCTGCTCTTGTACTCAAATCCTTTTGCTATGAATGCCAAGATACCATTCGCTTTCTTCACAGCCTGCTGCACCTGCATGCCTACTTTCAATGACTGGTGTACCAAGACACCCAGGTCTCGCTGCATCTCCCCTTTTCCTAATCGGTCACCATTCAAATAATAGTCTACCTTCCTGTTTTTGCCACCAAAGTGGATAACCTCACATTTATCCACATTATACTGCATCTGCCATGCATTTGCCCACTCACCCAGTCTATCCAAGTCATCCTGCAGCCTCCTAGCATCCTCCTCACAGCTAACACTGCCCCCCAGCTTCGTGTCATCCGCAACTTCGAGATGTTGCATTTAATTCCCTCGTCCAAATCATTAATATACATTGTAAATAGCTGGGGTCCCAGCACTGAGCCTTGCGGCACCCCACTAGTCACTGTCTGCCATCCTGAAAATGACCCATTTACTCCTACTCTTTGCTTCCTGTCTGCCAGCCAATTCTCTATCTACATCAATACTGAACCACCAATACCACGTGCTTTAAGTTTGTATACCAATCTCTTGTGTGGGACCTTGTCGAAAGCCTTCTGAAAGTCCAGATACAACACATCCACTGCTTCTCCCTTATCCACTCTACTAGTTACATCCTCAAAAAATTCAATAAGATTCGTCAGACATAATTTACCCTTCGTAAATCCATGCTGACTTTGTCCAATGATTTAACCACTTTCCAAATGCGCTGCTATCCCATCTTTAATAATTGACTCTAGCAGTTTCCCCACTACCGATGTTAGACTCACTGGTCTGTAATTCCCCGTTTTCTCTCTCCCTCCATTTTTAAAAAGTGGGGTTACATTAGCTACCCTCCAATCCTCAGGAACTACTCCAGAATCTAAAGAGTTTTGAAAAATTATCACTAAGGCATCTGCTATTTCTGGGGCTACTTCCTTAAGTACCCTAGGATGCAGCCTATCTGGCCCTAGGGATTTATCGGCCTTTAATCCATTCAATTTACCCAACACCACTTTCCGGCTAACCTGGATTTCAGTCATTTCCTCCATCTCATTTGACCCGCGATCCCCTATTTCCGGCAAATTATTTATGTCTTCCTTAGTGAAGACAGAACCAAAGTAGTTATTCAATTGGTCTGCCATGTCCTTGTTCCCCATGATCAATTCACCCGTTTCTGACTGCAAGGGACCTACATTTGTTTTAACTAATCTTTTGCACTTCACATATCGATAAAAACTTTTGCAATCAGTTTTTATGTTTCCTGCCAGTTTTCTTTCATACTCCATTTTCCCTTTCCTAATTAAGCCCTTTGTCATCCTTTGTTGGTCTCTGAATTTCTCCCAGTCCTCTGGTAGGCTGCTTTTTCTGGGTAATTTGTATGCTTCATCTTTTTCTTTGACACTATCCCTGATTTCCCTCATTATCCACGGATGCGCCACCTTTCCTGATTTATTCTTTTGCCATACTGGGATGAACAATTGTTGTAGTTCATCCATGCAGTCTTTAAATGCCTTCCATTGCATATCCACCGTCAACCCTTCAAGAATCAATTGCCAGTCCATCTTGGCCAATTCACGTCTCATACCCTCAAAGTTACCTTTCTTTAAGTTCAGGACCCGTGTTTCTGAATTAACAATGTCGCTCTCCATCCTAATGGAGAACTCAACCATATTATGGTCACTCTTGCCCAAGGGGCCACGTATATCAAGGCTGATAACTAACCCTTCCTCATTACTCAATATCCAGTCTAGAATAGCCTGCTCTCTCGTTGGTTCCTTCACATGTTGGTTTAGAAAACTATCCCACATACATTCCAAGAAATCCTCTTCCTCAGCACCCCTGCCAATTTGATTCACCCAATCTATATGTAGATTGAAGTCACCCATTATAACGGTTTTACCTTCGTTGCACACATTTCTAATTTCCTGTTTGATGCCATCCCCAACTCCACTACTACTGTTAGGTGGCCTGTACACAACATCCACTAGCGTTTTCTGCCCCTTAGTGTTTCGCAGCTCCACCGATATCAATTCCACATCCTCCAAGCTAATGTCATTCCTTTCTATTGCGTTAATCTCCTCTCTAACCAGGAACGCTACCCCACCTCCTTTTCCTCTCTGCCTATCCTTCCTGAATATTGAATATCCCTGGATGTTCAGCTCCCAGCCTTGGTCACCCTGGAGCCATGTCTCCGTGATCCCAACTATATCATAATTATTAATAGCTATCTGCACATTCAACTCATCCACCTTATTACGAATACTCCTCGCATTGAGACACAAAGCCTTCAGGCTTGTTTTTACAACACACTTGGCCCTTTTACAATTATGTTGAAAAGTTGCCCTTTTAGATTTTTGCCCTGGATTTGTTTTCCTGCCACTTTTCACCTCGCTACCTATTGCTCCTATCCTCATTTTACACCCCTCTGTCTCTCTGCTCACACATTTAAGAAACCCTCCACTTCTTATTCTCCGTTTGATTTTTTTTTCTTCTTTCCTCCCTACATGTTGCGTCTGACTGCTTCTCTTCTCTGCCTCCTGCCTCACAAACGGATTACTTCTCTATTTGAGTCCCTCCCCCCAACCAATCTAGTTTAAAGTCTCCCTAGTAGCCTTTGCAAATCTCCCCACCAGGATATTGGTTCCCCTTGGGTTTAAGTGCAACCCGTCCTTTTTGTACAGGTCACACCTTCCCCAAAGAGGTCCCAATGATCCGGGCCAGAACGGGCCAGTTGGGGGGGGTGACCGGGGAGACCGGGTGGGCCGGGGTGGGGTGGGGGTGGGAGACTGGGAGGGCGGGCAGGCAGGAGGGGAGACTGGGCAGGTGGGCGGGGGAGGGAGACCGGGCGGGTGGTAGGCTCGCAGGCACTGATGAACAACCAGTGGACCATCCCCAGCCCCCAGGCCCAGCGCGGAGAAGTGCTAACCCCAACACCACCACCGGCCCCAGACCCACAGCCAGCGCCAACTCCAGCCCAACCCCAGCTCCAAATCCAGAGGAACCCACTCCCTGATGGGACGCTACAGCGACAAGTGCCAGTTCGCCCACGGCCTCAGCCGCTACCCAAGTGCAAGCCATACCTTGCACACCACCGGATTCTGCCCCTATGGTACCCGCTGCCTCTTAGTCCACAACCCTGAGGAGGAGCGATGGCCCTGACCTCGCCTGTGCCAGAGCGCCAGCCTGGGCTCAGCCCCCTCCAGCCCGGCGCACGACTGGGCTACGCTGCGGGCCGCCTTCTGCCCCAACCTGGAGTTAGAGCTGGCCCGGACTCTGGGTTTGGGGCTGGGCAAGGGAGGAGGTTGCTGCTGCCGCCAGCACCACCATCACCAACAGTGCTCGCCGCTCCAGCGGAGGCGGAGGGCTGACGGGGCCAAACCTGCGGGACAGGCAGAGCCAAGCTGGAGCCAGCGGCTGCAAGTCTGGGGCCAACCCGCCACCCCGGACACCTCCGGATAGGGGCGGGACACCGGGGAGGGGATGCAGGCGGCCCAACAACTCAACAGCACCCGCGGCGACGGAGAGCATACCGCGACTACAGACGAAACGCAAGCCTGCTCACAATGCAGCACCACCGTTGCCAAGACCTAGTGGCCTATGACCTGGGCATGCGCAGTCGGAATACTGAACTCGCTTATGCCTAATTAACCAACCAACCTGCTCATTTTTAGATTGTGGAACGAAACCCACACAGTCACAGGGAGAACATGCAAACTCCATATATACAACAGCAGAAATCAGGGTGAACCGTTGACATTCAAGCTGTGAGGTAGAAGTTCTACCAGCTGTGCCACAGTGTTGCCCGATTGAATGGAATGAAACCAGCTCAAGAAAGATTTATAAACTGGGGTTCTATTCTCTTAAAAAATTATTGGTGGTTGACTTATTGGAATTGGAATTCTTTCCAATTCTTTGATAGATTTAGATATAAAGAAAATGTTTTTACTTGAGAGCAAGTCCAGAACAAGGTAAATCAGTAATAAATGTCCCAGAAAATTTACCAGAAATAGAAGGAATGTGAGATGGATCGCTCTGGTGAACAACAATGCATTGAAGCAGAAGTGGGTGTCTGTGATGGAGAAAGGTTTAGGAATTTCATTGGTGGGCTTATATGAAAGGGAGAAGGTAGAAATGTCACATTGAGCATAAACTCCAAAATAGATCTGTTGCATCGAAGACAAGAAATGGTCCCATTAGTTAGGAAGAAAAATAGTGCAACAATGTTCAGTTTGCTAATAGGTGACAGGTTTGGACACCAGGTTCTTTCTCTGTGGAACCATGTTTTGTGTCTTTGAGGATGGCGGTGTCTGAGAAAGCCACAGGTATCATGCTAGAGAGAAGGAGAAAGACGTGCGAGTGATATTGCATGCTCCTGCTGGAAAGAAAGCTACACCCAGAAACGGAAAACCGCAAAGAAAATTACTGCAATGACTCCACTAAAAACCATGGAATATTATTCCAGTGTACTGATTGTCCAGTACAACAACAGGGGTTAGGAGAATAGAAATTTGATATGGTGTAATGCAAGCAAATTCTTATGAAATGTTCTTATGAAATGCCAACTTGTGTAATGTCATCACAGCAGATTTAGAATTACTTTACTGAGGGGTCGGTAAAGTAATTCTGTAGATAGGGTGGTAAAGAAAGCCTTTGGTGTGCTGGCCTTTATAAATCAGAGCATTGAATATAGGAGTAGGAAAGTAATGTTAAAAATGTACAAGGCATTGGTAAGACCAATTCTGGAGTATGGTGTACAATTTTGGTCGCCTAGTTATAGAAAGGATGTCAACAAAATAGAGAGAGTACAGAGGAGATTTACTAGAATGTTGCCAGGGTTCCAGCAACTATGTTACAGAGAAAGGTTGAACAAGTTAGGTCTTTATTCTTTGGAGCGCAGAAGGTTAAGGGGGGACTTGATTGAGGTCTTTAAAATGATGAAAGGGATAGACAGAGTTGACGTGGATACGTTTTTCCCATTGAGGGTAGGGAAGATTCAAACAAGAGGGCATGACATGAGAATTAAGGGACAGAAGTTTAGGGGTAACGTGAGGGGGAACTTCTTTACTCAGAGGGTGGAATGAGCTTCCAGCAGAAGTGGTGGAGGCAGGATCGACTTTAACATTTAAAAGTAAAGTGGATAGGTATATGGACGTGAAGGGAATGGAGGGGTATGGTCTGAGTGTAGGTAGATGGGACTAGGGGAAAACAAATGGTCGGCACGGACTGGAAGGGCCGAGAGGGCCTGTTTCCGTGCTGTAATTGTTATATGGTTTATATGGTTAAATTTAAAAAATGAAAGATTGAACCATTTGGTGTTGAATGAGTTTCCATATTTCTGTAAGATTGATACAATAACATGCCTGAAAGACATTATTTGTGTACTTATAGAGATGTGAACTGAGTATTTGAAATGTGCAGTTAAAAAGTTAGCAACTTATTTTGAGTTACTGAGCTAAAATCTCATATAAGCTGTTTGATTTAACTGTGGAACTCTGTGCCATTGCGTTAGCCAGGCACATTTACAGTTGCTGCTTTATGATCACTCACAGGGCATTCAAGAGAGGAGCCTGCAGGCTACTCACGACTGGAGAGACATTAGGCACAGCTCGCACAATTTAACTAAAAATAGATGGCCTGAGAGGAGACCACTGAACCCCCCCCCCCCCATCCCTAATTTTCCACAGATCATGCCTAATCCGTTCTGTCATGCAAACCATCTCATCAATCTCACTCTCCGAGGTAACATCCTGTCAAGTTTCCATTGCAACTTATTGATAAGGTGACTTGATGCCTTGTGTTATTTTTCAGCTGCATCTTTAAGTTGGACCAGAGGAACTTGAGTAGCCTCGTTAGCTCATCAAGCTTATTCTGCCAAATCGGAGCGATTGATTGTAGATTGTTTCTCCGAAATGAGTCGCGACAGAAGTTCAACAACGCTGCATTTATTGATGTTACATCTTAAAAATAGCAAGATAAACCACAATTCTTCACACAAGCATTACCAAACTAATCGTGACCCAGCTACAATTCCAGAACTATGGGGTCACATCCTCAAAATAAGGGCCAGGCCACTAAGGACTGCTATGAGAAGTGTTTTTTCAACTGGCGGTAAATCTTTTGGAAGTCTCTTCCCTGGAGTACTGTGGAGACTCAGTCATTGATTTTATTTAATATTCATCGCATTCATTATTAGAGGAAGTTAGGGGTATGGGGACAGGGCGAGCAATGTAATGCTGAGGTAGATCAGCCAGCAACTTATAGAATGGTAGAACAGGCTCAAATGGCCAAATGACAGACCCCTGCCCTATTTCCTATGTTAAATTACCCAGCACATATTTCAGGCTAATCCTCTGCCACTCTTTGCTCTGCCACTCTTTACTCTTTGGTCCCGACCAAAAGACCCCTGCACTGAAATGTTTGTCAGTCCGCTTGCAATAGCAGTATGTCACACAAAGGTAGTGGAAATTAGTAACATTCCCCCCCAAAAAAGGTATATGGGTCGGACAAGAAGTTGAAAATATTAAAACCAGGACTGTTGATTTTTCTAGTTGCTGGACCAAACTGACAGGAGTAATGATGAGGATTAGAAGCAATCCAACTTATTATTCGAGTGAATTTAAAATGCGAACTGAACTGCAGTTCTATTTTTGTGGTAGTAAATGATAATGCCAAATAAAGAATTTAACAATCCACTGCAAAAGGCAGAAAATCTCATTGGGCATTCCCACAAGAAAACTGTGTTTCACCATCTTTACAGGGAGGTGGAATCCCACAATAGTCATAGGATCATAGAAGCCTAGGAAATAATGGGCTTGGGATACAGTGTAAAATTGGTTGTTATTGATTTAATTGTGAATTAGATTTTAGAGAGGGGCACAATGAATGGCTGAATTAATTACAAAAATCAAAATTAGGAGCGATGCTATGGGCTCTGGTGCTGCCTGAAAACACATGGGTTTTCTCCAGGTGCTCTGGTTTTGTCTCTCATCCCAAAAACATTGGTAGGTTAATTGGCCACTCTGATACAGCTCTTACTATGTTGGTGAGGCTGAGGTGAGCAATTGGTGATGAGGAGAGGATAAAATAGTAAGATTAAACGAGAACTTACCTGTTCGAAGTTTGATCTTTATTTTATGAGGAGTTACGATGAGGGATTACATGAAGAAGCCCCGCCAGGCCCATGCTCGGCATATTTCATAGCAGCGGCGTGAAAAACACAGAACCAATAGCCGAAGTAAGATAGTAAGGCTCACACAAGACTAGAACTACCAGATGATTGTTTAGATTATGAGGGTCGGGAGCGGAGGGCACATAATCCCTCATCGTAACTCCTCATAAAATAAAGATCAAACTTTGAACAAGTAAGTTCTCGTTTAATCTTACTATTTTACTTCAGAGTCACGTGAGTGACTAGGTGCAGATTTTGAAGCTCTGTGATTTTCATGCCATAGATTCATTCCATACGACACACTGCTTCAATAGACACAGTGGTGAGTAAATAATATTATTGAACATTGCTTGAATAATGCAATAAGTATTGTAATATATAATAATAGAAGAAAGTAATACCCCTTTATAATAGGGCAAATTACAACAAAATATATGAATCATTACATAAAAGAAAGCAAATATCAAACAGAACTCAACACTGCATGTGCAAATTCTGGCACCATGATAACAGGTTTATTGTAAAACTTGGAAAAAGTTTCTTCTTTACACCATCCTGCGGGCTCTAAAATTTGGTCGAGCGGCACGTCCTGTGCCATTGCCACGGACGTGGACGCTGCCCTGGTGGAGTGAGATTTAAACACATCAGTGTCTACTCCAGTTAAATCCAAAACCTGTTTTAACCATCTAGAAATAGTTTGTACTGACATTTTTTTGTATGTTTTTTTATGAACAATAAGCATTGTTATCTCACAACCTCGGAGACTCTTGGTTACT
Source organism: Okamejei kenojei (assembly GCA_035221665.1). Classification (NCBI taxonomy): domain Eukaryota; kingdom Metazoa; phylum Chordata; class Chondrichthyes; order Rajiformes; family Rajidae; genus Okamejei; species Okamejei kenojei. The sequence goes on along the minus strand of CM069135.1, from coordinate 17,299,378 downwards.
TCAATATATTGAGTCAGATGCTTAACCACACACAGGATATGCTCTAAAGATTACTTTGGTCGACAGGATATGCTCTAAAGATTACCTTGGTTCCAGACTTCCCCGGTCTGCTCTGTTTGATTAGATCAAAAACATAAAAAGTAATGTTATCTGCAGACAAATCCATACAATCTAAACGTAACATTTGCAATGTTTGTACTCTTTGTGCCGACACAAATGCCATAAGCATTACCACCTTAAATGTTAACTTCTGAAAAGACAGTGACGTAATTGGAGCCCATTGCCGAAGTAATGTGAGGACAATACTAACATCCCAAATTTCTGTATATCTGGGTTTGGGAGGATTTATATTAAAATCCCTCTCATAAATCGGGATATTAATGGATGAGATCCGATAGATAGGTGTTCTGAAAATTGTCCTAAATAGGAAGACAAAGCATAACAAGCACTATTAATAGCACTAACACTAAGGTGCTGATCAAATGCAACATGGCAAGGAACTCCAATACATCCGATATGTTTGCAGAATGATAAGATATCTCTGGCTGAATACAAAAAGCTTCCCATTTCTTTATGTGAGACATATATTGTTTCTTAGTGCTATCTCTCCAAGCTGACGTTATGACATTCATGGTCCTATCCGACAGTCCAAGCCCTTGTAATGGTCTGGTCAGAACCTGCAGATTAACAAATTAATATGATCATGCAATGGATGAACTTGTTCCGTCACTGGTTGTACCAACAAATCCCTGGAGCTGGGAATCGTAATAAAAGGTTCAATTATCAATCTAAGCATCAATGGGAACCATGCCTGTGTAGGCCAGTTTGGAACCACCAAAACACCCTTAGCAGAGTCTTGTTCTATTTTACTGAGACATTGCCTAATCAGGCAAAATGGGGAAAAAGGATAGAAACACATATTTCCCCAATGTAGCGAGAATGCATCCAACGCTACAGCTCCTGGGTCAGGCTCCCATGACACGTATTTAGACAATTGGTGATTTAATCTGGATGCTAACAAATCAATGTCTGGTACACCATACTGATTGACAATTTTTTGGAAAATTTGTGGATTTAACATTCATTCTGTATTGTCTTTAAACTCCCGTGATCTGTTGTCTGCCACAACATTGTCTTCCCCTGGAGATAGATAGCTGAAAGCCAGATATTCCTAGATATACACCAATTCCACATCTGGTTGACCAGATGATCACATGATACTGATCTTACTCCACCCATGTGATTGATATATGCTACAGCTGTGGTATTGTCTACTTGTAATTGAACATGCAAGTCCTCCATAGTAGAACAATAAGCTTTTAATCCAAAAAATGCCCCCAATAACTCTAAATAATTAATACCATATGTTTGGAGAATTAATTCCTCTTGGACAGTCCATCTACCACCATAGCTGGTGTCATTGTCCCTAGCCCCCCCATCCGAGAGCACTAACATCAGTTTTAATACTACTGCAGGTTGCTGAATAACAATATTTTTAGTAGCTTGTGCAACATTCCCAATCCACCACTGTAATTTAGCCAAAGCTTCTGTTGGCAACTGCATGGGTCTGTCAAAATGACCTACACGCTTTTTTAGTGCTTGTGCTTTTGCCCTTTGAAGATTTTGATAATGCAAAGGGCCAAACTCAACAGCGGGAAATGCTGCTACTATCTTACCAATAACCCTAGCTACTTCTCGGATGGAGGGATAAGGTTTGTCAGCAAGGAATTCACACTCATTTGTAATATCCACAATTTTATCTGTTGGTAAAGTTACTGACATAGCAACTGAATTAATGACAAACCCCAAATACTCAATTGTCTGCAATGGCTGTAGCTTAGATTTCGTTGGATGGATCAGAAACCCTAGCCTTTTCAACAGGCTTATAGTTGCTGAAACTGAATCTTCAGCTGATTCCTGAGTGGCATTAACAATTAAAATATCATCAAGATAAGGCATGACAATGTGATTTTGAGCCCTTAACAATGCCAGTGCTGGTTTCAATAATGTTGTGAACAGCCTGGGAGCAGAACTTAACCCATTAGGTAATGCTTTATATTGCCACACCTGACCCATCCAATTAAACTTCAAGTACCTACGATAATGGTGATGAATTGGCACTGAATAATACGCATCTGTAAGTCTATGTGAATGATGATACCCCGTACTTTCAGTTACCCCTTTTTTAAGTACATTTTTTTTTAACTTCTTTTTCCTGAAAATTTTCAGGTGCAGAAAACACCAATCCCGATTAGGTTTATCCTGTACAGGTGGATCAACTCCTTCCACAAATTCAATAGTAGCACCTGACAGAGTATGTAATATAAACCGATCAGATGTTATACAGTACCATTCATCATAAAACAATTGCAATCTACCACCAAACGGAGGTTCCACAACAGTTTCCTCTGTGATAGAATATAGTTTTGTACCTCAGCAAATGACCTTGATGGTCTCCTTCTCCCAATATATGGATGGACATTGGGCTGTGATGGGTAATAATACTTTCTTACCATACCCCTGCCTCTGCTTGTTCCTGCTCCTGAATCAAACCCCCTTCTCATCCAGCCAGATTGTCTCCTTTGGCTAAATATAAAAGGTTTCATGAGGCTGATCGTTTTTGCCTCCTCATCGAAATCTTTAATTTGTTTACGCAGGTTCCTCCAAATAAATAATCTGGAGCTTGAATATTGCTTGATTGCACAAACCAGCAATCTTGGGTGCAGGATGGACCGAATGCCGATTTTACTCATACAATTAATCTCAAATTAAGTGTTACAACAATGCCAACATGTCTTTTTGAATTTTGGACATAGCATGCCCTTCCAACTGCCTCCCAAAAGCAGTAATGCCAGCTGCAATGAGCTTGAGGACCCTCGCATTGTTGAACTCATAGGTGTCCAAATACTTGGATTCACCATCGGCACCCTTAGTGATGCACAATTAATAGGTGTTTTATAGAGGTCTGCTGTCTCCATCATGACAGTCTCCTGAAGCTGGTGAGAAACCAAATAAATAATGTTGGCCGCCAGGTTTTCTTCCATGACCTCACCACTTCCCTCTGGTATAGCAAAGGATTGTGCTACATCTGGTACACCTGTACTTTGACTTTTGTGCTGTGGTGGGTATTCAACACCAAAAACACCACTTTCAGGGTCAGTCTTTTGCTGCCCTGGTACTCCTGAGACTTGCTCAAGGAGACTTCCTCCAGACCTAAACAAGGCTCTGGAGGTTCACATTCCCATGTTGTAAAGGCACCATAATCATGATATGGAACCCCCTCAGGGGCTGCCTGGGAATATTCTGGGTCTTTTGACCCATGGTTTACAAACTTTTGGAGCATTTTCTCCATTTGGTCCATCCTGAGCCACAGGGCTCGTTGCCTGGCCCTGCCTCTTCTTCATCAGATTCACCTGATATTTCAGGCCTAGCAGACTTCCTTTTATTTTTCCTCTTCACTGGAGTTTCCTCCGTGGCCTGTGGCTGTGGAGAGTCTAAAGTCTGAACTACGGCAGTTTCAACGGCAACCGGTATCGGAACCGGCGCCGTACTAATCTGTGGTCCCGATCTTAACTGAGTTTCCACCCGGGACGCGCGCTTCCCCCGCGCCGATTTTTTCACCGTGTCCATTTTAAAACCTCCCCAAACTCTTCCTGGCTATTCCAGCCAGCGTCACGGAGTTTCTACCCAGGCAGTAATTTCAACTCACTTACCTGCGGATCTGTTACTTACCGCTGGTGGAGCTGCGATCTGCAGCCCTTCCCTACCGACATGCGTCGACGTAATGCCGAGCATGCGCCTGGCGGGGCTTCATCACGTAGTCACTCACGTGACTCTGAAGTAAAATAGGATTACTCTAGGATTGGTGTAAAAATTAGTTCTTGATTGTGGATCATCCTGGTCACATTTTCATTTCATTCCTACCATCGGGAAGAAGGTACAGGAGCATAAAATCTGTGTCCAACAGATTCACGGACAGCTTATTCCCAACAACCATCATGCTCTTGCAAACTACACAACACTAAACTCCACAGCTGTGAACTCCTATAGACTGTGTCTTTGGTTATACCGTGGACTTCAATTTAAATTTTGCTCTAGGTTATTAGGTTATTGAATTTTCTTGATTATTTATATGCATATATTGCGTTTGCGGGCCTATTAAGCTGTTGCAAGTAAGAATTTATTTGCTCCATTGTTGGTACATATGGCAATTAAACACTTTTGACAAAAATCAATGGGACAAAGGGCAAAAGATAGACACAAAATGCTGGAGTAACTCAGCGAGACAGGCAGCATCTCTGGATAGAAGGAATGGGTGGCATTTCAGGTTAAGACCCTTCTTCTGTTGCCATGCTGTGTGACGCAATGACCCCAAGAACAATATGGTGTTCAAGGAACCCATTGTGCCTTCATTCACCAGATCTTCAAGTGAGCTCCCAATCAAGCTCACATTTCTCATATACAACCACACCTTTCCTAACTAAAGTCTTTACAATCTAGAAAAGCAGCAGCTTTGGCAAAATTAAATGGCTCAGACACGCTAAACGCAACATCAGTCTGATGAGCATTGCATTTTTATGTCCCCCTTAATCCAATGTAGTATTTGCTGATTTCTTCAATAAAGTATTAATGATGAGCAACAGTCTGGAAAGCAGCAACAAGGAAATTCTATTAAGAATAAAATAGAATTTTAAAACGATGAGGTTAATTGTACACTAAATTATTCAAGAAAACTTGTCATAAAATCATTGGATCCATTAAGTGAAATATGACTGAAATTAATCAATGCTAAATGAATACTTTGAAGGAAAATACTAGTTCCCATCTTCTTCCTGCTTGTTTTCTGTCAGTGACTGCAATGAAAACCGTAAAAGACTTCCGAAGGATGGTTGAATCGATAATAGTTGATTTACACAAACATCCAAAGTCAATGATGCGCCTGGTATTGTTTAAACAAAATATAATAATCTGGATGATTTTCCTGCTGAGTTAAGCCAGATTCCAGGCCAGCAGGAAGAAATGGACTGGTACTCAGTCACCTGTGTCTTGCTCATTTTACCAAAATCTCCATGCCACTCAGGAACGAGAGAGGGTTTCTCTTGACATAAAACTGAATATATTGGGGACACACAAACCATTCAGCCCAGTTGAACTAACTAAGTGTTTATGCTCCATATTTGCTTTGTCTCATTCCTTACTAAATTAAGGGAATGGGCTAATTAGGGACAGTCAGCATGGCTTTGTCTGCAGCAGGTCATGTCTTATGAACTTGAATGAGTTATTTGAGGATGTGATGAAGGAGATCAGTGAGGGTATGGCAGTAGATGTCAACAGGGATTAGTAAGGCATTTGATAAAGGCCCTCGTGGTAAACTGACCCAGAAGATTAAGATGCAGGGAATTAACAGTGAGTTGATCGTTTGGATTCAGAACTTATTTCTTCATGAAAGACAGAGGGTTGTAGTGGAAGGGAATTATTCTCAAGTTAAGTCAAGTCAAGTTAACTTTATTTGTCACATGCACATACAAGATGTACAGTGAAATGAAAGTGACAATGCCTGCGGGATTGTGCAAAACAACAGAACAACAGAACAGAACAGAACCAGTATTTACATTTGCAAACAAGACACGACTTTAAATTAGTCCCTGGTGAGATCAGAGTTTACAGTCCTGATGGCTTGTGGGAAGAAACTCTGTCTATTTTTGCAGCATGACAGTGGAGGTGCTTGCCTGACCATAGCAGCTGGAACAGTCCGTTGCTGGGGTGGTAGTGGTCCTTCATTATGTTGCTGGCTCTGGATCTGCACCTCCTGGTGTATAGGTGAGTGCAGTTCCCATGGTGCATTTGGCCGAACGCACTACTCTCTGCCTGGAGGTCAGTGGTCATTGGAGCTCTGCAGGGATCTGTGTTGGGACCTCTGTTGTTTATGATATCTGTAAGTGACTTGGACATAAATGAGGGTCGGTTAGTTAGTGTGTTTGCAGACAACTTCAAAATTGGTGGAGTTGCAGTCAGTGACAAAGCCAGACAAAGTAAATAGTGGGGCGTAGATCAGTTACAGAAATAGGTAGAGAAAAGGCAGATGGAGTTTATTGTAAGTATGTGTGAGGTGTCGTATTTTGTCAGGTTGAATGTAAGGGAAAAATATACACTTAATGGCAAGACCATCTACAGCATTGATATACGGGGGGGATCTTGGGGTCCAATCAATACCTCCCTGAAAGTGGCAACACAAGTAGATAGAATGGTAACGGACGCATATGGTGTGCTTGCCTTCATCATTTGGGTAATTGAATATAAGAATGAGTAAGTCATGTTGCAGCTTTATAGGACTTTTGTTAGGTTGTTTTGGGGTATTTTGTGTAGGTCTGGTCACTCCATCACAGGAATTAAGTGGAGGCTTTGGAGAGGGTGCAGAAGATGTATGAAGGCTGGATTTGAAGGTATTTCCTATAAGGAGAGGTTGGACAAACTTGGATTGTTTTCTGAGGTGGTGAGGAGACCCGATAGAAGAATATAAAATTATGAGAGGCACAGACAATTGGAACCTTTCTCCTTGGTTGGAAACATCAAAGACATGGGCTCAGAGAGGCAAAGTTTAGAAGAGATATGCGAGACAAGTATTTTTACACAGAGAGCGGTGGGTGTCTGGAACACACTGCCAGGGGTGGTGGTGGAGGCAGAAACAACAGGGGCTTTTAAGCAATTTTAGAAAGGCATGTGGATCTTCAGGGAATGGAGGAATATGAATCAAGTGCAGGCAGAGGAGATTAGTTTAACTTGGGATCATGTTCGGCATGGATATTGTGGGCAAAAGGGCTATTCCTGTATTGTACTGTTCTTTGTTCTTCTATTCTCTGCCACGTGCTAGTCAGTCCTCTTCATCTTTATCTTATCTTTTGGATGCTCCTTCTGGTGCTGAGTTCCAAATTCATACAATAATATCTAGGCTAAAAAAATGTGCACATATTTAAGAGGCAACACCTAAAAGAGGGGATTGTGTTGGGGAATCCGATAGAGAGAGAGATGGTTTGCTGCATGTCCAATGCCAGACACCATGTTGGTGTGGCGTGGGTGCTACCACAGGGATGCATCTACCTTGGAATTATGCAGAGGACGGAGATGGTGACACCAACACGAAAACAATGCAGATAATGCCAAGATTATCATTATGGAGCTCAGGTCTCCAGCTAACACCCTCCCATAACCTTGCACTGCAGAATCATCATTTCGTAATGAAAGGGCTATTCACTTGAATTCAAAGGACTTAGAACTCATTGAGAGTACATTTTCCAGATCTTTACATGGATGAAGTCACTCTCCATCCACACTCACAGACCAGAGGCCTTGGGTGTTTGATGTTAAGGCCTGACTGCACTTGAAACCAGTAATACACATATTCTTCTCTTACCGGCTAAACAAACACAAGATCAGAGGGGCAAAAAAAGGCCATCACTGGGGATTAGCTAGCATACTACCAGGACACTTAGCAGTGGTTTATTTGTCTTGAAGAAACAAAGTGAGAATTATGCAATAGCATCAGTTATCTTCCAAACTGAGATGCCATATGTAGTGTTTGTAGCTCTGGCCTACTATCACAATCACATTAATTTATATTGTGGAGATACTGAAGCTTGTGCTTCTAAATTAGACTGGAACCAAATCTCAAAAAACATAGCTACTGAAAATGTATCCTTGTCCAAATTTAACATTCCGATTTGAAGCACAGTCTCTGTGGTCATCCTAATTCTTTCTGAACCTTCAGAAATTTGATTAGTATTTTTTTATTAGCTATTCGTTGAGTGTTTATTGGATTTTCCTCATGCACTAGGATGGTTGTGATCAATTCGCTGGCCTATAACTGGAGACTCACTGATGGAAGCCCTCATTCTCATCTGGTTCCCATTAAAAGATCTGGATTCAGATTCCAGCAGTTTTCCAAGCCTCCACCTGAAATGGGTAACTTGATCATGAACCAATCAACCACATGCAAGTTCTCAAGCCAGTAAATTAACCTGCACAAAGTGAGTGAGAACCACATGGAATTATATCCATAAATGAACTCACAAGAGAGCTTACAAGAGAGCTATGAGAGACACACTTGCTCCCTCATCCTCCAAAAGTATTTGGGATAGTATTCATGCTCAAGAAAGACATAGTTACTTTGACTACATCATAGTAATTCAGCCTTTTAAAGGGATTGCCAGCTCATTTCTACTCACTGTTGTTACAAGTCTTTGTTGCTCGCTGCAGGGCATTCAGATTGTTGCAGGCACTGGCTGGTGTGCTTGGCGCCCAGATTTCAAAGCTCAGTACAAACCAATTGCACTCAGACATGGATGCGTAATAGGCACTGCTTTTGGAGTACTGTACATCTAGATAATTAAACAAACGGTGCGCAGAGAGGGACATGCTATTGGAAGAAACAGGAAGAAAAATTTGAAAACAGTTCTCAGCAAGGATTCATAACTGTGTAGGATGGAACTGCGGATGCTGGTTTAAACCAAAGATAGACACAAAAAGCTGTGGTTTAAACCGAAGATAGACACAAAAAGCTGGAGTAACTCAGCGGAACAGGTAGTATCTCTGGAGAGAAGGAATGGATGAAGTTTCAGGTCAAGACTGTTTGGAGAAGGGTCTCGACCCGAAACGTTACCCATTCCTTCTCTCCAGAGATGCTGCCTTTCCCTCTGAGTTACTCAAGGATTCATAACTCTGGAAGTTGAAGATCTTCCTTGGCTCAAGAGCATCGTTGGGCTACTAATTCCATTTTGACAGTGTGGACTTGACGTGTGGGGGTTGCGGTCTCTCTCTCTCTCCCTCTCTCTCCTCCTCCACCTCCTCTCCCCCCACCCACCCCGCGGTGACCAGTGTTCACAGAAGGCCTCCAGCATCCCCGTGGACACCACATGTTCCCTCTCCAGGGGCACACGAGCATGGACATAGGCCTGGAAGAGGGGCAGGCAGCTGACTTCTGGTGTGACCATCGACCGCCCGCTGCCTGGACCTGCAAATGGGCATCTTGGCCAGGCCCAGGAGCAAACCAACAGGGAGATTTCCCCCCCCCCCCCCCCCCCACGATCGGCCCTCCCCACTCTCTGCCTTGTGCCCAAACACCAGGATCATGGGACTAAAATGCAACCAGGAGCAGCCCCTTCAGATACTCGTATATGGGCAGCAACCTCACACACTCCATATACACATGGAACATGGTCTCTAGCTCGCCTCTCTCTGCGTTCTTTGGCAATCTCTCCTTCTGCTGCATTTACCCTTGGCAACGTCCCATTGTGATGTCATTGTGGCACTCGACTGCTTGAGAGCCCATTGTGATTGGTGCACTGTGAGTGACATTGTGACATCATCACTGGAAGCTGCCGGGAAAAAAGGCTCCCTGTGAGAAGCAGTTTGTTGGCTTTTTTTAAAATAATATAATCATCAAGAACTTGTGAAATATAGGATGAAATCCTAAGTGAACCTGCTTACGGCGTGGACGGGAAAAATGTGAGTAAGAATGTGGAAAAAGTTAAGAGCTAGCGTGTAGCATTTTGAGGAAGATGATAGATAGATAGATAGATAGATAGATAGATAGATAGATAGATAGATAGATAGATAGATAGATAGATAGATAGATAGATAGATAGATAGATAGATAGATAGATAGATAGATAGATAGATAGATAGATAGATAGATAGATAGATAGATAGATAGATAGATAGATAGATAGATAGATAGATAGATAGATAGCATTGGCATTTTAAATTTCCAATCTATTAATTGGTCATGTGCAAACTTCATTAGTATTATTGGATCCTCAGACAAAAGAAGTCTAAACAGCCAGTATTTATCCATTAACTAACATTTAAAAAAACAATTCTAATTTTGTTGGAGCTTTGCTGTGTGTCCTAGATTGCAGCAACAACTAAATATTTGTTTCTTCGGCTGGTAAAAACACCTTGGTTATGAGCTCATATATTTCTTTCATTTCCTCCAGCAGAACTCTGGGGAATGCTAACTTCACTGCATAAATTAAAGGGGATTTTCCAATTTGGCAATCCCATTTAGGAGCCAGACAAGATAATTGAGCACCTCACTGTTTAAAGGTGTTGGAAGTTAACGGGAATGCAAGAGGAAGAATATGATTAGTGTGGATGGGTATTGGTTGGCCAGTGCAGACACTGGATTTAAGCACTCTATGACTGTTGAATGGAACATTATGGGCTGAGATTCATATCCTAGTGTGTAAGCTCAGGAAATGCCAAGACAATAGACAATAGACAATAGGTGCAGGAATAGGCCATTCAGCCCTTCGAGCCGGCACCACCATTCAATGTGACCATGGCTGATCATCCCTAATCAGTACCCCGTTCCTGCCTTCTCCCCATATCCCCTGACTCTGCTATCTTTAAGAGCCCTATCTAGCTCTCTCTTAAAAGTATCCAGAGAACTGGCATCCACCGCCCTCTGAGGCAGAGAATTCCACAGACTCACAGCTCTCTGTATGAAGAAGACAGAACAGTTTCCATGATGTGCCTGCACGTTGATGGGGTGAGAATCAATGGTGGTGGTGGTGGTGGTGGAGGGAGGCAGGCTATATAAAATCTTAAAGCTCTTCTTCCAAAACCTTGTGAATTGCAAACCGTGGACTATGAAACATTTGGTTTTGCCTGTGGTCCATTAACTGCGGGGCCCATTTAATTGAGCACTTTTGTTTCAACGAATGGAGTCAGACCAAACAAAAATACGTCATTAAGAAAGAGAGTAGAAACAAAGAACGGCAAACACTGGTTTACCAAAAATGGTCTGAAGAATTCTCACCTGTTCTCCAGAGATGCTGCATGCACTTAACTGCTTGCACTTTACTGCCTGAGTTACTCCAACACTTTATGTCATTAGGAAAACCAGTCCAGGCAGGATAGACCAAATAAATATCTCTTTGCTGTGAAGCTCTTCAATATATTATTTGATTGGATGGATTAGTGTCATGAGCAGAAACAAAAACCTGCTAGTTCTGTAAAGAAACTCTTCCGCCAATTTATTTCAGAACACAGTCTCAGGACATAAAAATAAAAAAAGCACACTATTTTAGATTTTACTTCGGAGTCACATGAGTGACTACGTGAATAGAAGCCCGTACAGCCGTCGGTGCGTCATGACGTCAGACGCTGGTGCAGTCGGCCGGTTGGAGCAGCAGCGCTCTTCCAAGCGGTAAGTTTAAAAACGGAGATAAGGTTTTAAAAATTTTACTACAGGTCATTTTCTGCAACGGTTGGGAGTTCTTAGAGAATGTTGCAGAAAGTGAAGAAGGTGTCGGCGAGGCGCTCCGGGGGTAGAAAGGAGACTGACCAGGAGAGTGTTGTGGAAGGAGGCCCGTCTGGTACACCTGGTCCGGTGCTGGCTACACAGCCAGTGGTTGCGGACCCACTGCCGGGGGGCAGTGAAGGCTTGTCAGTAGGGCGGAAGGCCACTGGCAAGTCTGTGAGGCCCGTAGATGAGTCGGGCCAGGAGGTTATACCCTCCATTAGGAGAGTCCGTTTGCTCACGGCTCTCCTAAGTCGAGATTTTATTACAAAGAATGCTCGACAGGGACCAGCTCCGTGAGGAGGAGTGGTGCCCAAGCCAGGCTGATGGAGAGCTTGTGCTAGCAGCACCTGTTCCAGGGCTGCAGAACTATCCTGCCTGTGAGGAGGATGTTCCATCAGTGCAGTTTGCTGACACTGATTCTATGCTGGGGGAGAGCAGTAAAGGAGTTCGGTTGGAGGTAATTCCGAACATTGCTGGAAAGTTTGCTGAGCCTAGAGAGGCAGGAGAGGCGATTGATGGGGAATTGGCTGAAGCCATTCAGTATATGCTCTCCCACCAGTTACAGGAGCTAGCTAAGGATGAAGCAGCAAAAAACTATAAAGCTCCTGTTAATTGTGATCTCCTGAAGGTACCGGTGGTTAATCACCAAATTTGGTCACAGATGGGTATGCCTGCTAGGACCCAGGAGATGAAGTTCCAAAAAGTGCTTAAACTGTTGTCAGCAGGTATTACAGCTGTGGTGAAAGTGATTGATCCAAGCAATGTGGTTGAAGCACACCAGGATGGACTGGGATTCCTTTGTAATGCGTTTTTTGAAATCAATAACATCAGGAGGGCCGCTATTAGGCTAGTGCTTAATCCGAATTTGGCAAGTTTGTGCAAACCAACCAGTGTACCACCACAAAATCTGTTGTTTGGAGGTAACCTTGCGAAAAGGGTCAAAGAATGTCATGAAGATGTTAAAACTATGGCCCTCATTAAGCCGGCTGGTAAGCAGGGCAAAAGGTTTTCTCCGTATTGGAAAGGAACTAATGTGGATGCAGGAGAAGGAACGAGCCGTTCAGGTCTTCAATTTCGGAACTGGCAGGCTGCCAGCATGAAGGGGAAGGTGCCTTTCTCCACAAGAGGTCGAGGACAACAAGGTCCGCAAGGAAAGATGCAGGTAGGGAAAACATCAACAGACGATGAATCAATTGATGTTCCTGTTCAAATTGGGGGAAGGTTAAAATTGTTTCTCAAACAATGGCAGCAGTTGACATCAGATTTGTTCATACTTAGTAGTATTGAAGGGGTGAACTCTAAGGACAGTCTACCTAATCAACATTTTCCTAATCGTAAACTTATTTTTTTCAGATGAAGAAAATGTGCTTATTCAAGCAGAGATTCAGTCGTTACATAAGAAAGGGGTAATTGAGCCTTCTGTCTATCAAAGTCGACAATTTGTGTCAAATATATTTCCCAGATCTAAAAAGACTGGGGGGTGTAGAATTATTTTGGATTTATCGAGTTTGAACAAGTTTGTTTGTTATAGGCATTTCAAAATGGAAACCTTTATCACGGCCAAACATCTAGTGTCCAAAGGGTGTTATATGGCAACTATTGATTTAAAGGATGCGTATTACTCAGTGTCTATTCATGAGGATAATAGAAGATATTTGAAATTTATTTGGATGACTCAGCTGTGGCAATTCAGGGCATTGCTGAATGGATTAACTTCAGCTCCTAGATTATTTACTAAATTGGTAAAACCTGTGTTAGCGTTACATAGAGCTAAGGGGCATGTGGTAATGGCCTACTTAGATGATATTCTGATTGTTGGAAAGACTCATGCTGAAACTCAATCATCAGTTTCAGTTGTTAAAATCACTTTTGAACAAATGGGATTTGTTATTCACCCAGATAAATCTAAATTATCACCAGTCCAAATTATTGATTATCTGGGATTTACCATTAATTCCAATCACATGTTGGTAACTTTGCCCAGGGATAAATTGAATCAGTTAATTGAGGACTGTGTTAATCTCGTTGGAGAACAAAGGCCTTCGATTAGACAAGTAGCCAGGTTAATTGGGAAGTTGGTGGCAGCATTTCCAGCTGTGCAGTATGGTCCTCTGCATCATCAACAATTACAACGATCAAAGGAACAGGCACTGAGAATACAAAGGGGCCATTTTGATAGGCCTATGCAGTTGTCAGTTGGGGCGATTGCTGACATACAATGGTGGATAGCAAATGTTTCAACAAGTTTTAGGAAGGTTTTGGTGGAACCACCGTCATTGATATTACAGACTGATGTAAGTGCACTGTGTTGGGGTGCAACAGATATGTCTTCTAGTTGTGGAGGCAGATGGAATGTGGATGAGACATCGCTTCTTCAACTAAGAGGGATTAATTATTTAGAGTTGTTGGGCACCTGGTATGGGCTCAAAACTTATTGTTCTACAAGGAGGGATCTGCATGTGCAGGTTCAGATTGACAACACCACAGCAGTGGCATATGTAAACCACATGGGTGGAGTTAAGTCACAGTCTTATGATAGACTGGCTAACCAGATTTGGAGCTGGTGTATTGACAAAAATATCTGGCTTTCAGCACTTTATTTGCCAGGAAGGTTCAACACGGTAGCTGACACTAGGTCACGTCAGTTTAATGACAACATTGAATGGATGTTAAATCAGGATGTATTTAACCAAATGATTGTTCAGTATGGATTGCCAGATATTGACTTGTTTGCATCTCGATTAAATCATCAGTTACCTAGATATGTTTCATGGGAACCAGATCCTGGGGCAGTAGCAGTGGATGCATTTTCGCTGCATTGGGGAGGAATGTTTGTGTATGTATTTCCTCCATTCTGTCTCATCAGCAGATGTTTGCAAAAGATCAAGGAGGACTCCGCTTCAGGGGTATTGGTAGTGCCAGATTGGCCTACACAAGCATGGTTTCCCGTTGTATTACAAATGGCTAGGGAGCCTTACATGCTTATTCCCAAGAATAAAAATCTACTGGTAAATCCAGTCACTGGGGATCAACATCCTTTATATGATCGTATTGATCTGTTAATTTGCAGATTTTAAGGCGGCCATACCTGGGGAGAGGACTGTCTCATCGGACTGTGGATGTTCTCACGTTGGCCTGCAGGGATAGTACACAGCAGCAATATATCACCTATATAAAGAAGTGGGAGCAATTCTGCCTACAGAAAAATATTGTATATCACACTGCAGGGATCACGGACGTATTGGAGTTTTTGTCAACTCTTTTATTTCGACCAAAAATTAAGTTATAGTGCGATCAATTCGGCCAGAAGTGCTCTGTCTTCTTATTTACCTATGAATGCAGAATTACATACAGTAGAGACACATCCGTTAGTTTCATGATTCATGAAGGGAGTTTTCAATTCTAATCCTCCTAAACCCAGGTATGCCGGGGTTTGGAATGTGAGTGAGGTTCTTATGGTTCTTCGCCAGTGGGCTCCGGTTACAAGCCTATCTATAGCCAAATTAACTATTAAGGTGATCATGCTTATGGCGTTGGTTTCAGCTCAACGTGTACAAACGTTGCAAAAGCTACGGCTGGATAGAATGCATGTGTCGGCAGATGCCATTATATTTTATGTCTATAATTTGCTTAAACATAATAGAAGAGGCAAGACAGTATGTAAGATTGTATTTTCAGCATACCCCGCAGATGATCGCTTGTGTGTAGTCTCACATTTATCACGTTACATTGAGATTACTCAACCTCTGAGAGGAACAGAGTCGGCTTTGTTTATTAGTCACAAAAAACCACACAGTAAGGTGTCGGTGCAAACAATTTCAAGGTGGCTAAAGCAGGTCCTGGCAAGTGCTGGAATTGATACTGATAAATTCAAATCTCATTCCACCAGGGCGGCATCAACTTCCGTGGCAAGGGCGATGGACGTGCCAATAGACCATATCCTCGCGGCCGCAGGATGGTCCAGTGAGCTAACTTTTCAGAGGTTTTATCACAAGCCGATTTCAAGGCTCGGGGTGTTTGCTGATTCTGTTTTGAGTACTGTTACACTTTCCCGCTGAGTTAGAGGGGTTTGTTATGATTTGTTTGTAAATAAACTGTTATTCATTTAACAAATGTATTACTGATGCATGATTGATTGTTAACGACTTTTGAGTCAATCCAGGCAGTGTGAACGTCAGATTTCGGTCTGCGGCGTGAATTCACAGTGCTTTGAAGTCTTCACGTAGTCACTCACGTGACTCCGAAGTAAAATAGTAAGATTAAACGAGAACTTACCAGTTTGAAGTTTGATCTTTATTTTATGAGGAGTCGAGTTGAGGGACTACGTGCCCTCCGCTCCCAGCCTCATAGATCTCATCTGGTAGTTCTAGTTTTATCATCTTACCATTATACTTCAGTCATTGTTAGCTGTGAATTCATTCCGCTGCTTTGAAGATTGACGCACCAACGGCTGCACGGGCTTCTATTCACGTAGTCCCTCAACTCGACTCCTCATAAAATAAAGATCAAACTTCAAACTGGTAAGTTCTCGTTTAATCTTACTATTATAAATAGCCTTACAAAGGTCATTAATCTCTGCCTCAACCAAAGAGATAAATACATCCTTATTTTTCTTGCTACAAATTGGAGATACATTATGTCACTTTTGAGTCCCATTGCTTGAGGTGGTAATATTGTAAAATTATCCTTAATTTTGTCCATTAATTCTACACTGATGCCATGACAAGAGATCTCTCTTCCTTTTTTTCATCTTTCGTTACATCAATACCTCCACAGTTGCTTCCTTTGAACTCCCGATATGGCACCTTGCACACCTTATGGATAATTTCCTTTTTACCTCGTGCCTGGAAACACATCATTCCTAGATCCAAATGTGGGCAATAATAGCAGAGTCTCATGAACTATTTCTCATTGTGTTGCCCGCCTGTTGCACTTCACTTCGTAGTCAGTTCCATCACAGGAGGCAAATACAGCTGGAGTGCAGCACACACTTAGCATTAACTAGCAATGGTGAACTTCTGTCTGTCATCTGAAATTAGCCTCCAGCTGAAACACCCTTCATTTTGACAACCCTAAGATTCCAAAAAGCAGTGGAACTCATTTGTCAGTTCTTTTAAACCTATTATTCTATTTATCAACGTGGGTTCAATTTACAACAGGATGGTTTGAAACGGCTATTTCACAGAATATAAATTTACCATCGACATCTCATTTCAGGGACTAGCTCATCATCATAATCCAGTTCAGATTTATTCATGCACAGAGTATATAGCAGAACTGAGTGTTTAAAATAGCATACAGGTGAAATTTAAAGCATTCAGAATGCTAATGGGATGTGGGTAGATTGCAAAGACTCCATTGAACCATTGGCTGCTCTTACTAAAGATTAGAGGAAATAGTCTGCAGAGTTCCAAATGATCTTTGCCAACATCCCCACTCTGTTCCTGCCTCCTCCCATTCTATGTCTTCTAATCATCGACAGATCCATGTTTATCCACATTCCCTCAACAACGATAAGGAAAGGAAAGCTTGATGTGCAGGTGGGTGACAGATGGGAAATCTGCTTGATAAGTAAATGTTGAGATGTTTTCACCAATGTAAGTGTCATGGAAAGTAGAACATAGCTACAAAATTAGGGGCTAGTTATTTACCACAAAGGTAAGTAGAAATTTATTCTCTCAACAGTGGTGAGACTCTGGAGGCTCGAGCATTGGATATATTTGAGGTGGAGACACATGAATATCTAGATCAAGGAATTGAAGGTTTACAGGAACTGGCACTGAAGAGAAGTTAAGGTCAGCATAGACTAGCCATGAGTGGTGGACCAAGCTTGTGAGGCCTTGGACCATCCTGTTTCTCCTAATTTCTTGTGTTCTTGTTCTTCAGACTTTAAGCATCTTCTGACTTGAATATATGAAACAAATGCAAGAAATGTTTCAATTTTCTTAACTTCATAGAAAGCAGGGGAGCTGGCGTGCTTTGTAACTTTGTCAGCGCCGTAGGTAGCGGTTATTTGGATACATTGGGTGTGCAAGCAAAGAATTTCACTGTGCTTAGTCACATGTGACGATGAAGCATTCCTATTCCTTTTCCTATTCCTACCCTCATTCTTTCAGTTTCCTGAGGATTACACGGCAGAGATCCCTAATGTTCTTTGCACCACTATTGACAGTTCTGCTTTTTTTTTTGTTTTTGTTTATTTTTTGTTTATTTTTGTTAGAAGTAAGTACAATAGTGTTGTACTTGAGTACCTAATACATAAATACATATTTCCATTCTTGTACAACTTCGTATTTTTAATTTAATTATAAAAGAACAGTGAGAGAAAAAAAGAAATAAAGAGTGTCGGAATAGATAGACAAGCGAGTAGAAACAGATAGCAAAAGATATAAAGGACAGAGATTGTAATTGTTGGAATGATAAAGGTTTTCCAATTTCATACATATCTCCCATCGTTTTAATTCCTATTCTTTCCCAATTGATTAAACGTTTTATCAATAATGGATGGTTTGAATGAGGGATTTTATTTCAGAGTCACGTGAGTGACTTCGTGAAGACCCCGCCAGCACGCATGTGCAAAATATCGTCGCTCGCATTTGCTGTCGACAGGCTGGGTGGGGAGTGCGCTCTCTCCACAGCTCCTTCAGAAAGACCGTTAAGGTAAGTACACTAACCTTAAGCTGGTTGCAGGTACACACCATGGAAGGACAAGGTAACGGGAAGGGGAAGCTTCCCAAGAGCCGTGGGATGCCAACAGGCCAGCGGCCACTTTCTCCGGAGCTGCGAGAACACCAGCAGCATCTGGACGGCCGGGGGAAAAGGTGCAGAAGTTGGGCGCATCAGTGACACCAGCGCCCAACTTATCTCCGGAAAGGATGTCCGCACTGGAGCAGGGTATGCCAGACCCTGACTTGTGCCCCCATCCCCCAGGAAGCGGGGGAGCAAACATGTACGTGGCACAGTGCCTCGCACACCGACGGCGGCATCACCCCGTGTTGTTCAGGATCCACGGGGGCCGAGCCGGGTAACGATTGTGCTACAGGGGAGCCCTGCAGCCGCGGCACGCCACGTACAGCTGCCGGGAATATCTGTCATACGGCAGGCCGGCAGAGCTACTGTTGCGTCGAGCGGCCCTGCAGGAGCAGGTGCTGCCGACACAACGCTGCATCAGGCTGCGGTCAAGGGCGCCGGTGGCAGCAGTGCACGATCAACCAGCTTAGCTCTGGCAGCTGCCGACCATGCATCTCTACGGAGATATATGTCAGAAGTGGAGGTAAGCCTGCACGGACTTTGGGGAGCCCGGTACCGGGGGCCGGCGCCAACTCATCTCCACTGCCTTCCTACCAGGCAGGGGGACCGCCACAGTCCGCTCGAAGGCCGACTAGCGGTATGTCTGTGCAGGAGTCATATGGGCCTGCAGGAGCAGTTGCCCACGATGACCTACCACTGGACCCTAGCCCCGGAGAAATTATGGAGGTGTGGTCCGCTGCTGGACCCTAGCCCCGGAGAAATTACAGAGCCTGGGGAAGTCGGCTTGTCCGCCGCGAGTAGCAGGGATGGTCGCATTGCCAGGTTGGAGCTCTTGGTGGAGCAACTAGTCCAACGGCATATGGACCGGGATGAACGGGAGTCTCGGGCTTCCACAAGCCACGCCAGGAGACCGCCCAGCATATCGTCTTCTCCAGCCAGCCGTACCAGATGTTGCCTGGACGCTGACTTCGATGATGAACCAGAGGATGCCGGAGGCCGTAGATCCAGTGCAAGGTGCGGACCTGCTGGAAGTAGTGGGGAAATTTGCCACAGCTACCCACACTGGGGAGCTGCTGCACCCCAAACTGGCGGGAACCATTGACTATCTGACCACACGCCAGCTTCTGGGTCAGGTAGTCAATGAAACCATGGACAAGTTCAAGCCGCCTGAAAACTGCATCAACTTGAGTGTGCCTACGGTGAATGCTCAAATCTGGGGGAATTTGCGTACTACCACCAAGATGCAGGATGTCCGCCTCCAGCGCATCCTCAAACTCCTGTCGACGTGCATTACGGCATTTGCCAGGACCCTCGATGGGGATAACGTGACCAGTGAGCAGCAGGATGCCCTGGCACTTCTCTGCAATACGCAGTTCGAAATAAATTGCCTTCTTAAGAGCTCCACCCAGCCCACTCTCAACCCAATGTTTGCAGGGTTGTGCCGTACCTCCACCACTCCACCACCTCATCAGCTGTTCGGGGAACATCTGCCGAAACAAGTCAAAGACATGGACAAGGAGGCCAAGACTGTTGGCCTTATGAAATCACCACCGGCTAAAGTACACCCATACCAATGACAGCAACCGTACCCTACCTGGAAACCTCGCCAGTCGAATAGGACACCAAGGACCCAACAGCAGCGGCCTTTTTCAGAGCAAAGCCTGCTGAGGCCCGCATGGAAGATGTGGCCACAGCCACGACAAGCAGCACAACGTCCCCCCAAAACGCCATATACCAAGACCCACCGATGACCATGGAGGTAAGGGGGTCTGGTTCGTCTAAGGAAGTAGCAATTGTAACCTCACAAGTAGGGGACGGCTGTGGGCATTTCGTGGTGCTTGGAATGCAATAACCACAGACACGTTTATTCTACAAAGTGTTCACGGTTATGTCATAGAATTTATTAATGGGAAACATCCCCCTACACAGCATGAACCTCAGCGCACATTTACGCTCTCACAAAATGAGATAAAGGAGGGACATGCAGAAATTCTACGGCTAGCAGCCAAAGGGGTGATCGGTAAACCGACACACGAACCCCTCGTGTTTGTGTCCAACATCTTTACAAAAACCGAAGAAGATGGTGGATGTTGGATTATCATAGACGTAACCCAGTTGAACACTTTTGTACAATATACCCATTTCAAAATGAAAACCTTTGAAACAGCTAAGCATCTGCTTTACCATGCGTACTATATGGCTTGCATCGATTTAAAAGATGCATACTATACAGTCCCCATCATAGAATCTCACAGGAAGTTCCTACTATCCAAACTAACCCGTCTCAAGTTATGGACTACCTGGGCTTCACCATAGACACAAACGAATGATGATCACTATCCCGACCAACAAAGCTTCAGACATTAAAGAAGCATGCAACAGCCTTGCTTGCGCCAGGGTACCAACTATCAGACGGACGGCCAAGGTAATTGGGAAATTGGTAGCTACATTCTCAGCTGCCCAATTCGGACCATTACATTACCAAACCTTACAAAGAGCAAAGATCTCAGCGTTAAAAGCAAATGCTGGGCACTTTGACAGACCGATACGGCTGCCAATTATGGCTAAAGCTGAGCTACAATGGTGGATTGACAATATTAGTGAGTGTCACAAACCCATCATTGTTAGCAACCCATCAGTCGTGCTATAGACTGACGCAAGCGCACAAGGCTAGGGTGCAACTGACACCATGTCCAGTTGTGGTGGCAGATGGGATCCTCACGGGTCTACCCTCCTCCAGACACAAGGGATAGACTATCTGGAGATGTTAGGGGCTTTCCATGGGCTGCGGGCATACTGCGCTAACTTACAGCATTTACATGTCCGCCTCCAAAAAGATAACACCACAGTGGTGGCTTATATATAAATCATATGGGTGGTATCAGGTCATTATCTTGTGACGAATTGGCAAACCCAATCTGGCACAGGTGCATTGAGAGAAATATTTGGATACAGCGACCTATCTACCAGGGAAGCTCAACACAGTGGCGGACACCAGGTCACGAGTGTTCAATGATAACATCGATTGGATGTTGAACCCCCAAATTTCTGCTGACATTATAGCTAACTTTGGCACATATAGACCTTTTTTGCGTCCAAGTTGAACCATCAGATACCAACTTATGTGTCTTGGGAACCAGACCCTGGGGCAGTAGCTATGGAAGCTTTTTCTCTCCATTGGGGGAAATGGTTTTGCTACACATTTTCCCCCATTCTGCCTCATCAGTTGGGTATTGCAGAAAATTCAACCGGATTCTATAACAGGCATTTTGATCATACCCTACTGGCCTACACGGCCATGGTACCCGGTGGTCCTCCAAATCTTGAAACGTCCGTGGGTTCAAATTGATAAAACCCCAAATTGATTACCAACCCCATTATGCCATGGTCACCTACACCTGTTGGCTTGCAGGTTCTAAAGAGGCCGCTTATCAAGGCTGGCATATCACCCAGAGCCATGGACCTCATCTCAGCATCGTGCCGAGCATCAACCAGGAGGCAGTACCTCACCCAGCTCAGGAAGTGGGAGGCCTTCTACTCCCGTACCAACACGACCTACAGCTCGGCCACGATTCCTGATGTCCTGGAATTCCTAGCGGGCCTTCATTCCGATGAGGGCCTCAGCTACAGTGCCATCAACAGCGCCAGGAGTGCGCTGTCCTCATACCTGGACATAGGTGTAGACTCAAACCGCCTGGTGTCCAATTTCATGAGGAGTGTGTTCAACACCAACTCTCCATGACCCAGATACAACATCACATGGGATGTAGGGATAGTACTGACCCTACAGAGGGGTTGAACCCCTATGACAGAGTTACCACTCAATAAGCTCACCCCAACAGCTCAACGAGTCCAGGCCTTACAGCTGCTGCAGCTGGATAGCATGGTCTCCACCCCTGCTAAGGTCACTTTCTTTGTAGAGGACCTGCTGAAGCAGCACAGACCTGGGTCTCTTGGGCTGCAGTTGGAATTTCGGGCATACCCCACAGATGCCACCCTCTGCATAGCCACCCATCTCCGCCACAACATCAGAACAACACGAACCATCTGGAAGATGGAGCAGGGGCTCCTCATCAGCCACAAACAACCACATCACTGTGCAGACTATCGCAAGGTGGCTCAGGACGGTGTTGGGTGCAGCAGGAGTAGCTACTAACATTTTTAAATCCCACTCTACCAGGGCTGCATCCACATCAGTGGCGAGGGCCATGGAGGTGCCCATGGACCAATCCTCACCACCGCGGGCTGGGCCAATGCGGCAACCTTCCAGGGGTTCTACAATAAGCCGCTGGTCGCCCCCGCAATGTTCACGGAAGCTGTGCTGAAAGATTTGTCCCCGAATTAGGTGTCTTTTGCTTTGTTATTATTTGTGTTAATAACTGCATTATTTTTCAGCCTGTTCAGTCTGGAATGCATTAATTACCTTCCTCCATCAGTATTGCGGCAGTGTGATAGCATGGACGTTGTCCAGGGCGTGAAATAACAGAGCTTTGAAATCTTCATGAAGTCACTCACGTGACTCCGAAATAAAATAGTAAGATTAAACGAGAACTTACCAAGTTTGAAGGTTGATCCTTATTTTATGAGGAGTTGCGATGAGGGATTTCGCGCCCTCCGCTCCCAACCCTCTATCATAAGGTCAACTGGTATGTTCTACGTCATTAATCTTACTATCTCCAGTCATGGGGCGTTCTGTGATCCCACACCGCTGCTTTGAAGGATGTCACGCATGCGTGCTGGCGGGGTCTTCACGAAATCCCTCACCGCAACTCCTCATAAAATAAAGATCAACCTTCGAACTTGGTAAGTTCTCATTTAATCTTACTATTATTAGTTATTGGAGAAAGAAGCGATAGTTTTCTTGATTTTAAAGTTAATTTTATTTGTTTCCAAATTCATATTATACTGTGAATAATTGGATTTTTCTTATATATTATATTGTTCAGTTTCATCGGGGAAAGAAGGATTGCTCCTATGTTATAAGGGGAACAATCCTCTTTCTCCATTCTTATCCAATCTACCTGTTGGGCAGAACTGTCCAACCAGTAGATTATATTTTTAATATTCACTGCCCAATAGTAATGCAATAAGTATTATTGTATTACTGTTATGTTTCTCCTAATTTCTTGTGTTCATGTTCTTCAGGCTTTCTGCATTTTCTGACTTGAATATATGAAACAAATGCAAGAAATGTTCAATTTTGACTATTGACAGTTCTGCTTTTAACAGATTTAGACTCTGAACATTGCATTCCAAAACCCTGCTGCCTCTCCACTCTCTCTCATCTTTTAACATTCTCCTTAGAGCATATAGCTTTGAGCAAGGTTTCAATCATCTGCTCTAATAGCGTCTTTCATGGCTGAGTGTCAAGTGTTGTTTGAGAACAATCCTGTGACATGCCTTGGAGGATTTTGCTGCATTAAAGTTGCCGGATAGATGCAAGTTGGCCTTGTTACATCGCCACACCTAGATGTTCCTTCTGCCCTGCACTGGATAACTTTGACTGCATCTCCACCATGGCCTCCAGCACTGCTTTGCTCATGAAAGCTAGAACTGCTTTAAAGAACGGGAGGGGGAGGAGAAATAAAAAGGCAGTATCCACACATGTAATGCATGATGAATCTTTTTTTTTAAAGGTAATAAAATAGTCCTGAGTTGTTTTTATAATGGCATAAATTGCTATGCATAAAGTACAAATATTCACAGGGGAATCCTACCACCCAGGGAAGAAATAATCCCTAAAGCCAGCTTTGAGTAAAACTGTGAATCACAATTGAGTTTACATCCACTAGAAAACAAAAATCCACCTCCTAATTTTCCCCTGTTAAGTTAATTTTTTATCCCAGCTATCGTTTTTGTAACAAATTGTTTGTTATGGGTTTGAATACTAACATGTAGGACACAGAAACCAGCCTATGGAAGGAGCAGAGACTCATTATTCAGCTTGTGCTCTCCTCTCCAACCTCACACAGATGTAGCTACTGTACATTGAAAAGGTTATTAATTCAGTTAGTTCTGGCATCATCTTACAGAAAGCACTCCTAACTGGTTCTTACACAATGACATGAATTAGGTTAAGGTTTATACGACTCATTTGATTCAGGAGGACTGATTAAATTTATTCTCTTCTAAAGGGCTGCAGAAAGAGTTTAAGGGCATGTATTTTCTAACCAGATTCTTTTGAAATATTATACGTTGTAATATAATTTTTATTCTAATGTTATAACAGAGAATATTATAGAAGGGTATCTAAAAATCCCCAATCTACTGATTTAAAAACATGAGTCTAACATTTTCAGTTAGTTTGAAATGAACCTAATTTGATTATTTCATTTTGCTTTGCATGATAATTTGCAGATGCATGTTTTATACAAGGGAAAACATACAGTCTTGTAGGAATTTGAAAAATGAAGGCTTGAACTGCCAGAATGTAATGAGTTTTGTTAATTCATATAACACATGGAGATATAGTGGGTTTAATGAGCAGGATTGATAATGTGTCCATTAGACTCAGGGAATAGTGATAACGGAAATCTCAGCTTTCCTGGCAAGCACCGTCAGTGCGAAATGAGATTGTGAGAGTTTGAATTAATCAAATGGAGTCTGTAGAAGCCACCATTAACGTCCATATTAAATCTATGTTCACTATGCTTCTTATCATAAACCGTTTTTAAAAAGGAGTCAGCTTTGTTTGATGACGTTATGCTGTGCTATTATGCTGTGCTATCTTTATGCTATTACAGATAAAGACCTTACCAATGGAGCATTTAACAAATAGATGTAGGAGTGGTTCATCCGGCACCTTGTGCCTGTTTAACTAATTGATACGATTGTAGCTGATACTTTACCTCAGCACCACTTTCCCATATTAACCCAATTTTCCCTGATTCTCAGAATATCCAAAATCTATTGATCTCTTTCTCTTTAAAATTCACCATGCTCCTTTGAACTGAAACACCCTAAATTCTTGCATTTTATTGAATATTTGGGGAAAATTGAAAAGCAAAGGCCTTGCCTCCTGCATTAGGTGCAACACTTTGCTGGCACTGGCTTGGCCACAGTGGAGCAACGCAGCTTCTAGGACATTTCAATAAAATCCTTCAAATCCCAAATGGTACGTATGCAATTCACATGTGCAAGAGGCACACATCGCTTCTGAAAGTAACAGTGTCACACCAAACTGGACAACATGGCAGGGACAAAATCATCGATGTGCCTAACAGCCTCACAGCCACACTCACCCCCACTCCTTTTCACTTATTTAACTAATACTCTAAAATGTTAAACATAGGTGCAACCTGAAATCGTGACTGGGGAATTGAAACTGCTGCTCAGTCTATGAATGAGGCTATTAGATTTTGTCAGTACCATCGTTGATGGAGTAAAGACAACTAATTTTATTTCGGAGTCACGTGAGTGACTTCGTGAAGACCCCGCCAGCACGCATGCCCGACATATCGTCGCGCGCATTTGCTTCGACAAGCTGGGGGGGGGGGGGGGGGAGTGCGCTCTCTCCACCAGCTCCTTCAAAAGGCTGTTCAGATAAGTCCACTAACCTTTACTTGGTACAGGATGGATGTCAAAGGAAAAGGGAAGGCGAAACTTTCCAGGAGCACCGGGGCGCCGACAAACCAGCGGCCTCTTTCACCGGAGCTGCGAGCACCACCGGCAGCATCCGGACGGTCGAGGGTAAGGGTGCGGTAGTCGGGCGCTTCCGTAACACCAGTGCCCGACTTATCTCCAGAAGGGATGTCCGCACTGGAGCTGGATACTACCGACTCAGACTTCATGCCCCCATACCCCAGGAAGCGGGGGGGCAAACTGGTACGTGGACAGGTGCCTCACTCACCACCAGCGACATCACCCCAAGTTGCAGTGGATCCACAGGGACCGGGCCGGGAAATGGCTGAGCTACAGGGGAGCCCCACAGCCGCAGCACGCCACGTACAGCTGCCGGGGATATCTGCCGTAGGGCAGTCTGGCAGGGCTACTGCTGCGTTGAGCAGCCCTGCAGGAGCAGGTGCTGCCGGCATAACACCTCGTCAGGCTGCGGTCAAGGGCATTGGTGGCAGCAGGAGACGGTCGGTTAGCTTAGCTCTGGCAGCTGCCGACCATGCGCCTCCACACAGAACATTGGGCAACAGTGGAGGTAAGCCTGCACGGACTCCGGGGAGCCAGGTTCAGGGAACCGGCGCCGATTCATCTCCACTGACTTCCTACCAGGCAGGTGGACCGCCACAGTCTGCTCGAAGGCCGACTAGCGGACAGTCCGTGCGGGAGTCGTATGGGCCTACAGGGGCAGTAGCCCACGACAACCTACCTTCGGACTCTACTCTGCATCTTATGGAGGTGTGGTCCGCTGGTGGAAGCCCCGGAGAATTTGCAGAGCCTGGGGAAGTCGGCTTGTCCGCCGCGAGTAGCGGGGACGGTCGCATAGCGTGATTGGAGCTAGCCACGCCAGGAGCCCACTCAGCCTCTCGTCTTCTCCAGCCAGGAGTGCCAGCAGTTGTCAGGCCACTGCCTTCGAAGACGACCCGGGAATGCCGGAGGCCGCAGAGCCAGAGCACGATGGGGACCTGCTGGACGTGGTGGGCAAATTTGCCACGGCTACCCACACTGGGGAGCCACTGCACCACAAACTGGCGGGCACCATTAATTACCTGACCACTCACCAGCTTCAGGGTCAGGTACTCAATGAGACCATGGTCAAATTTAAAATGCCTGAGAACTGCATCAATCTCAGTGTTCTAACGGTTAATGCCCAGATCTGGGGAAACTTGAGCGCGACCACCAAGATGCAGGATGTCCGTCTCCAGCGAATCCTGAAGCTCCTGTCGACGGGCATTACGGGTATGCCAGGACACTCGATGGTGATAATGTGACCAGTGAGCAGCAGGATGCTCTGGCACTTCTCTGCAACGCCCAGTTTGAAATCAACTGCCTGCGCAAGAGCTCCATCTGGCCCACCCTCAACCCGAAATTTGCAGGGTTGTGCCATCCCTCCACCACCTCATCAGCTGTTTGGGGAAGACCTCTCCAAGCAAGTCAAAGAACTCGATGAGGAGGCCAAGACCGTGGGCCTTATGAAACCTCCCACGGCTAAAGTTCACCCATATCACCGTCAACAATCATACACTACTTGGAAGCCGCGCCAGCCGGATAGGACACCAAGGACCTAGCCACCTCCACTTCCTCAACAGTAGCGGCCTTTTTTAGGGCAAGGCCTGCAGCGGCCCGCATGGAAGATGCGGCCACCATCACGACAAGCACCGCAACGTCCCCCCAAAACGCCATACGCCAGGACCCGCCGTTAACCATGGAGGTAAGGGGGTCTGGTTCCTCTCAGGCAGTAGAACTTCTTCCCGCACAAGTTGGGGGACGGTTGCGGGCATTTAGGGGTGCTTGGGATGCAATCACCACTAACGCATATATACTACAAAGTGTTCACGGTTATGTCATAAAATGTATTGATGGTCAACTTCCCCTTACACAGCATGCACCTCAGCGACTTTTTACGCTCTCTCAGAATGAGATAAAGGCAGGACATGCTGAAATCTTACGGCTAGCAGCTAAAGGTGTGATTGGCAAAACGACGCACGAACCCCTTGAATTTGTGTCCAACATCTTCACAAAAACCAAAAAAGATGGGGGGTGTCGGATTATCATAGACCTAACCGAGTTGAACACTTTTGTACAATATACCCATTTTAAAATGGATACCTTCGAAACAGCTAAGCAGATGCTTTACCTGGGGTACTTTATAGCTTGCATCGATTTAAAAGATGCATACTATACAGTTCCCATCACAGAATCGCACAGGAAGTTCCTGAAATTTGTCTGGAAGGGACAGTTGTGGCAATACAAAGCATTACCCAATAGGCTAACCACAGCCCCCAGACTATTTACCAAATTGGTAAAACCCATATGGCATTCCTCTGATAACAGAATTATATCGTCATGGCGTATTTAGATGATATCCTTATCGTGGGTCAGACCCTCCAATTGGCTACGCTGGCAGTTACAGTGACCAAATCTTTATTCGAGACGTTAGGGTTTGTAACCCATCCAGACAAATCCAAACTGCATCCCTCTCAAATTATGGATTACCTGGGTTTCACCCTTGACACAACCTTAATGATGATCACTATCCCGACCAACAAAGCTTTAGCCATAAAAGAAGCGTGCTACAGCCTTGCTTGCGCCAGGGTTCCGACTATCCGACAAACGGCTAAGGTAATTGGGAAGTTGGTAGCTACATTCTCAGCTGAGCAATTCGGACCGTTACATTACCAAAATTTACAAAGAGCAAAGATCGCAGCATTAAAAGCAAATGCTGGGCACTTTGATAGACCAATACGGTTGCCACATCAGGCTAAAGCTGAGCTACAATGGTGGATTGACAATATTAGTGAGTGTCACAGACCCATCATTGTTAGCAACCCATCCGTCGTGCTACAGACTGACGCAAGCGCACTACAGACTGACACAAGCGCACAAGGTTGGGGTGCAACTGACACCATGTCCAGTTGTGGTGGCAGATGGGACCCTCACGAGTCTACCCTCCTCCAGACACAAGGGATAAATTATCTGGAGATGTTAGGGACTTTCCATGGACTACGGGCTTACTGTACTAACTCACGGGACTTACATGTCCGCCTCCAAATAGATAACACAACGGTGGTGGCTTATATCAATCATATGGGTGGTATCAGGTCGTTTGTGGCATCAGGTCGTTTGTGGCGAGGGCCATGGAGGTGCCCATGGACCACATCCTCGCCACCACGGGCTGGGCTAGTGAAGCAACCTTCCAAAGGTTCTACAACAAACCACTAGTCGCCCCCGCAACGTTCACAGAAGCCGTGCTGGGAGCTGTGCTGGGAGCCGCTCTGTGAATGTTTGTCCCCGAGTTTGGGGTTATTTGTTTGTTATTATTTGTGCAATAAATATGCATTATTTTTCAGCCTGTTTCGACTGGACTGCATTAACAGCCTTCCTCCATCAGGATTGCGGCAGTGTGATAGCATGGACGTTGTCCAGGGCGTGAAATCACAGAGCTTTGAAATCTTCACGGTCACTCACGTGACTCCGAAATAAAATAGTAAGATTAAACGAGAGCTTACCAAGTTCGAAGGTTGATCTTTATTTTATGAGGCGTTGCGGTGAGGGATTTTGTGCCCTCCGCTCCCACCCTCTATCATAAGGTCAGCTGGTATGTTCTATGTTCTTAATCTTACTATTTCCAGTCATGGTGCGTTCTGTGATCCCACACCGCTGCTTTGAAGAATGTCGCGCATGCGTGCTGGCGGGGTCTTCACGAAATCCCTCACCGCAACTTGGTAAGTTCTCGTTAAATCTTACTATTTGTGCTGAGATAGAGATCAGAGGAACTTCTAGCTGAACTGTGAAGTGATAGGAAGGACCGAATGGCCCAGCACTGCTGCCACTTTCCATTATAGAAACATAGAAACATAGGAAATAGGTGCAGGAGGAGGCCATTCAGCCCTTCGAGCTAGCACCACCATTCATTGTGATCATGGCTGATCATCCACAATCAGTGACCCGTTCTTTGTTCTTTTTTCCTACTTTTCTACATTCAGCATTCCAAATCATTGAATCATTGAGTTTAGGATTTCCATGGAGGGAATACATGCATCTTGGGCCATCAGCTTTTTAAATGGTTGAAACTGGCAGTTCCATGCAGAAGTATTGGTATTAGCTAGCAAGATCTATCCTTCATGTTAAAATTGATGTTCATAACTCTACTTAATTGTGTTGAGATAGGTCCTGAAACTATCATTGCTGAACAGGTCCTCACTCCGTGGCAAGAAACGGGGTGAGTGTGGTGAAGATTTTCAAATCGCGCGTGCTTTTATTGCTGCCGCGGAAAAAGGCGGACCTAACAACATAGAGTCATACACAAAAGTCGCCATGTTTTAGGCGCCATCTCAGGCACCATAGCAGTTCACCTGGCACCCAAACACACAAGTGAACACGAATAGTAAGATTAAATGAGAACTTACCAGTTTGAAGTTTGATCTTTATTTTATGAGGAGTTACGATGAGGGATTACGTGAAGACCCCGCCTGCACGCATGCGCGGCATTCTTCAAAGCAGTGGTGTGAAATCACAGATACCAGAGTGACTAATATAGTAAGATAAGAGAGAACCTCCATACCAGTTGATCTTTATAATAGAGGGTTTTGGGAGCGGAGGGCACGTAATGTGTTCAGCATGGCCTGCTGTTTTTCTCTTTTGCGAAAGTATGAACTTCCGGCTAGGCGTATGCTGAACTGGGATGGGGAGTTCGTTCACAAATTCTAGTTTGTAACCCTGAATACATTTGAGTGTGTAAGTATCAGATGTAAAAGTGCAACCGTCCACCAATTTTTGATGCACCTAAACATGCAATGTTTTTGAGACAACCAGACCCACCTACCTCCATGGTTACCGCCGGTGTTGTGTGTGTTGTCTCTGTCCTAGTTTCTTTGCTTCGTTGTGGGGGTGGCGCATTTTCCAAGAAGGCCGGGCTGGGCCATGGCCTAGAAAAGACCGCTGTGCAGGTGGACCGGCCCTCGAGCTTTCACCACCAGGTGTTCTTTCATTATATCGATGTCTGGTGGTTGTGTAGGGGTGCTGCCGCTGTTGATAATGAGATTTCGAAGTGTTTGGCACCTTGATCAGGCCTATGGCCTTGGCCTCTTCATCTAATTCTTTCACCTGCTTCGAAAGGTTGTCCCCAAACAGCAAATTTGGCAGCTGAGCACTACTGTTCCTGCATAATCCCGCAAATTTGGGATTAAGTGCTGGTTTAATGATGCTCTTCCTATAGTTGTTGATTTCAAACTGAGTATTACACAGTAAAACTAGAGCATCTTGTAGCTCTTCTGGCAACTCCACCCCATCAGCTGTTCTGGTCACTGCTGTGATCCCTGCAGCTTCTTATGGATGGGCTCATATTGCCCCAGATGGGGTTGTTGACTGCTGGAACATTAAGAGAATTGCAATTCTCTGGAGCAAGGTATTTCTCAGCCGTGGAATTAATGGCTTGCTCCTGCAGCTGGTTTGTAGCCATATAATTTATGCTGGCTGCCAGCTTTGGGTGTATGGGCAGTCCTTTCTGTGTTGGCATAGCATGTTTGTTTGCCATGCCCAGTAGTTCTTCTGGCACCCCTAACACAGATGACTGTTCAGCCATTGCCCCTTCTTCAGGGTCAGCCCAGCTCTGACCCCTAATGCTCCCCTGCGAAGAGGGTGAG
Source organism: Okamejei kenojei (assembly GCA_035221665.1). NCBI lineage: Eukaryota > Metazoa > Chordata > Chondrichthyes > Rajiformes > Rajidae > Okamejei > Okamejei kenojei. Next base: position 17,268,070 of record CM069135.1, on the reverse strand, counting down.
ACATTTGGCAGTCCTTGTAAGGATGCTGCCGTGGGTCTGCGAGGAGACCCACTGTGACTCTGCCCCTGCATAAGCAGGTCACGCTGGAGCAACTGCTCCACCATCCGCTCCATGCGGGAAAGACGCCCACCGTCGCTATCCGAGAACGGGGTGTCCTCAGGTCCGGACCCAGCTGAGTCAACGGCCCTGTCCGACTTCCGGGTGGCTTTGCCGCCGGGCCGCGGCGTACCTTCGGTCTCTCGCGGCGGGAAGTCGGGAACTGCTGGTAGCACCTGCAGCTCTGGAGAAACGGCACGCTGCTGGCTGCTTTCCATAGCAGCTGTTTTTGCCGCTCCTCTCCTGGACTTGCGCGACTCCATGGTGTTTCCTGAAACACAAAACACGCGCAGTCGCCACGCTCACCAGAAAGGTAAGACTTACCTTTTAAACTTACACTGGAGGAGCGACGCTCCTCCCAACTGTCGCTTCCGCAATGCGTTCGACGATATGTCGCGCATGCGTGCAGGCGGGGTCTTCACGTAGTCACTCACGTGACTCCGAAGTAAAATCATATGCATGTTATGGTAAAGAAACCAGAACAATTTTTCATCTCCTGCCCTGTTGGATGGGGGACATTGGAAAATGCAACTGCAACTGTTCTTTCAAGTTGTGACTGAGCTGCCTTGATCGGGTTGAACTGAAAAGGTTGAAACTCCACATGAACGGCAGCACTCCATCACCACCTGATCAATCACCCACTCAAACTAATTTCAAACTTGCCAATGTGTTATAGGTCACATATAATTATAGGCAATAAATAACATATTTACAGTCACGTCACACTTTGTTTTTGGTTTATGATGTTTCCCAAGCCATTTCTCAGCCATGTGATCAAGCACACACGGAAATATTCACACAAATGACAAAAGTTCATTCAGAGGTAGAAGTTAACAGAGTGCTTATGTAAATCCTGGCCAAACTAGAGCAAAAAGAGGGCCAAAATAAAGTACATAATCCATACATTCACAATGCCTGATGGTCAATTCTGCAGAAGAAGCCACGAGCCGCTGGCTGGTGCCGGGAAGTCTAGATCCCAGATCAGGAGCCTCGTAAAGGTATCGGGCACTCGGTGATTGGAGTATAGATTGACCAAAAATACTCTAATCAATTCGAGAATTCCATATCCGAACAAAATGTATATTCGAATTTGCATACGTCGAATTACGCACCAAAAAATAATTAGTCAGAGCAGAGCGAGTTGATTTAAATTCACTAGTATTCAGAATCTCACATTGAGGTGCTGGACAATTTAACATGTGCACATTCCTTATCAGATTAATCTGTGTATGATAATAAAACTTCGAAGTTGTGTATAAAGTATATTAATGATTGCCGTTATTGTATTGCATTGCCCGTGATTTGAATTTGGTAAATTCCAAGTGTACATATTTCTTTCTCAGATTTAAATTGTGTATAAATACTTTGTTGCTTGTGAGATACATTTGAGAGTGTGTTAAGAGTGTGAACTATTTTATTTCGGAGTCACGTGAGTGACTACGTGAAGACCCCGTCCAGCACGCATGCGCGACATTTGCGTTCATGCAGTGCACCCACGACGTATGGGAGTTCAAGGCGCTCCCGCTACAATTTGAAAGTCGGGCCGACAGGTAGGTGTTTTACCGTGGCCATGTTTATTTTCTCCGTGGTCTGCTTTGTGTTCCAGGAAGAGTGAGCAAGGCCAGAGGAAAGAAATCTGTAGCTCGCCCCTGTTCGTCTCCCGTTGAGGAGCGTTCTTTGGAGGGGGAGGGGGGACAAGAGGCAGCAGGATTGACTACCGAGCTGAGCCCAGCACTGCTAGTGCAGCCTGAGCAGCGGGCTCGAGGTACCTGCAGCCAGAACCGGGCGGTAGTATCTGACGAATGGAACGGCTTATGGAGCAATTGCTGCAGCGAGATCTGCTGAGAGAGCAGCAGCAGACTCGCCAAGGGAGCTCAGGCACTCCCGCAGTGCCCATTACGGCACTGCCCATTGCTTCACCTTCTATTGAAGGCAGCATTGGCGACCAGGTCTGGGCCGGTCAAGAAGAGGGGTTGCTGGCTGAAAATGTCCGGAGTACGCAGGGTGTACAGGATCAGGAAGAGCTGCTGGGTGTGGTCAACCGCTACGTGGCCATTCCACGAGCGGGTCGGCCTTTAGAGCCGAAACTTGCAGCCAGCATTGACCAACTGTCCTCAAAACCCCAACAAGAAAGGGTGGTCAATGAGGCTCTGGAATTATATACAGCCCCAGAAAATTGTACATCATTGAATGTACCAGCTGTAAACAGCCAAATTTGGGGACATTTGGGGCAGAACATCAGGAACCTGGAGTTGAAGCTCCAGAAAACCCTACAACTCCTGACAGCAGGAATAACTTCATATCCTCGGTCCATAGATGGTGTGGACATCACCACAAATCAGCAAGATACATTAGCTCTGCTGTGCACCACTCAATATGAGATTAACAAATTACGGAAGGAAATCATCAAGCCTGCCCTCAACCCAAAGTTTGCGGGACTTTGCAAAACACCGGGTTCAGAACCTCCAATTCTGCTCTTTGGAAAGGACCTTCCAAAAAAGGTGAAAGACCTGGAGGAAGAGTCCAAGACCTTTGGTCTCGTGAGGGCAGGTTTGGGACCGAGCAGACCTAATAAACCCAGGCGGCAGTACCCCACGGCGTCCACCAGTCGCCGACTACCATATGGGACTGGTGAAAGCTCGGGGTCCGCAACCAGTCCCCGCAAGCCTTTTTTAGGCCAGGGCCCAGAGCGGACCCCATGGAAAATGCGCCACCCCCAACATCAACATCAACAGCAGCCCTCTACAGCCCAGCAGACACCTCATCGTCCAGCAAAGAGGCAGAAGAAGCACCAGTAACCATGGAGGTAGGTGGGTCTGGTTCCTGTCAGCATATGAGCAGTAGGGGCTCTATACTAACAGGGGGGAGATTGCACTTGTTTTTGGATACATGGGATTTGTCACTAATGACAAATATATACTCAGCAGCATTCATGGCTATAAAATTGACTTCATTCATGAAAACATGCCGCCAGTTCAGCATATACCCCTAAGGGTATTCACCCTCTCAGTCAAAGAGAAACAAGAGAGTCAAGCTGAACTGATGAGGCTACTAGCTAAAGGTGTCATTGAAAGAACAAAACATGAACCTTTGGAATTTGTGTCCAATATCTTCACTAAAACTAAAAAAGATGGTGGATGTCGCATCATCATTGACTTAATTTCTTTAAACGAGTCTGTGAAGTATATACATTTCAAGAGAGAAACTTTTGAAACAGCCAGACAATTGATTTCTAGAGGGTACTTTCTGGCAAGCATTGATTTAAAAGATGCCTACTACTCAGTACCCATACACAAGGAGCATCTGGATGAAACAGCTATGGCAATTTAAAGCCTTACCAAATGGGCTAACCTCAGCTCCAAGGTTGTTCAGAAAAATCTTAAAACCTGCTTTGGCATTATTAAGGAAACAAAAGTATATAGTGATGGCGTACTTAGACGACATTTTAATAGTAGGGAAAACCTTGGAGACAGCCATTTTGGCAGTAGCAGCCACCAAACGTTTGTTTAAAACTTTGGGGTTTGTCATACATCCAGATAAATCCAATTTGACACCGTCCACAACCATGGACTATCTTGGATTTACGATTGACACTATTCGTATGATTGTAACTCTGCCGAAGGGGAAAGCATCAGAGTTGGCACACTCATGCAACAAACTAATGGTTAATCATCAGCCAACCATGCGGCAGGTAGCTAGTGTCATTGGGAAAATGGTAGCAGCCTTTCCAGCTGTACAATTTGGGCCTTTGCAATATCAAAATTTACAAAGAGCAAATGTGCACGCACTAAAGAAAAACTCAGGTCACTTTGACCAAGCTATGAATTTAACTGCTGAATCCATTCCAGAGTTACAATGGTGGACAAGGAACATTAGGCTTAGTTCAAGTCCCATAATAATCACCAACCCAGTATTAACCATTCAAACGGATGCCAGTGCTTTGGCTGGGGAGCAACTAACATGCAATCCAGCACAGGGGGCAGATGGACTAATTTTGAATCATCTTGCCTACAGACACGGGGTATTAACTATTTAGAAATGTTGGGGGTGTTTTATTGTTTAAAAGCATATTCATCTAATACGCATCACGCACATGTCCGGTTGCAATTAGATAATACCACGGTGGCGGCTTATATCAACCACATGGGTGGTGTAAAGTTGATATCCTGTGACAATTTGGTCAACCTAATCTGGCAATGGTATGTCGAAAGACATATTTGGTTATCAGCAACTTACCTACCAGGTAAGCAAAATACAGTGGCAGACATCAGGTCACGCAAATTTAACGATAACATAGAATGGATGTTAAATCCCAAAGTATTTGCTGAAATTACAAAGCAATATGGCACACCAGATATCAATCTATTTGCATCTAGGCTGAATCACCAGGTACCAACTTATGTCGCTTGGGAACCAGACCCTGAGGCAGCAGCAGTTGATGCATTCACGCCGCATTGGGGGAAAATGTTCTTCTATGCTTTTCCTCCCTTCTGCCTCATCAGTCGGGTATTACGCAAGATTCAATTGGATTCCGCTTCAGGAATCTTGATATTACCCGACTGGCCTACACAGCCATGGTTCCCAGTGGCCCTCGACATGGCTGTCGAAACACCGTTGGAATTCCTCAGCAGTCCAGTATTATTAATCCACCCAGTGTCAGGCATTAGTCACCTGTGCCATGACAGAGTCAATCTCCTGGCTTGCAGATTCTAAAAATACCTCTACTGGGCCTGGGACTGTCTGAGGACGCCATCAACATGATGACCGCACCCCACAGGGAGTCCACCAGGAGACAATACCTGGCGAACATAAGGAAATGGGAACGGTTGCTCCAAAACAGGAACTACCTACACAACAGCAACAGCTACCAGTGTTGTGGAGTTCCTGGTTGGATTACAATGGGATGGACTCAGCTACAGCGCCATCAATACAGCCAGGGGTGCGTTGTCAGCTTATTTGGTTCCAGCAGCAGGACAACAGGCTTTGGGGTCCCATCCACTGGTGGTCAAAATCATGAGGCGTATTTTTAACACTAATTCCCCCAGACCAAGGTACACTCAGATCTAGGATGTCAGCATTGTGCTGACATACCTTAGGGGATGACCACCACCCAGGTCACTCTCGCTGGAACAACTTACCCTGAAATCAGTCATGGCACTAGTGTCAGCTCAAAGGGTACAGTCCCTCCACCTTCTGAGGCTGGACAGCATGACAGTCATTGGACTGTATCTCATTCCATATTCAGGGTCTGGTCAAACAAACTAGACCAGGATCCACTCCTCCAGTCATGGAGTTCCAGGCATAATCATCTGACCTACGACTGTGTGCCAAGACCCATCTTGCCATTTACATAGACACAACATACAATTTAAGAGGGAGAGAAAAAGCCTTATGGATAAGCCATAAGAAGCCCCATGGTCAGGTGACGAGCCAAACCATTTCAAGGTGGCTCAAGCAGGTGCTTAAGTCCGCGGGAGTCAATACTAATGTTTACAAATCTCACTCCACCAGAGCTGCATCCACGTCGGCGGCTAGACGAATGGACGTGTCTATGGACCATATTCTGGCCAGAGCAGGATGGTCCTCGGAAAGAACTTTCCAAAGGTTTTATAATAAGCCGCTGGCGGAACCTGCTACATTTTCAGACAGAATTTTAGAGTCTGCAGATAATATTTAATTTAAGCCCGGGGGAGCTCTCTGTTTTTTGTTGTTATTAATAAACCTTTTTTGTTCACAAACAGGTTATTGTTGATTGTGATAACATACTTCCTCCCTCAAAGGTCTTCAGACAGTGAGTGAAGCATGAGCTGGTACATGGTTCGGAATCACAGAGCTTTGAAGTCTTCACTTAGTCACTCACGTGACTCCGAAATAAAATAGTAAGATTAAATGAGAACTTACCAGTTCGAAGTTTGATCTGTATTTTATGAGGAGTTACGATGAGGGATTACGTGCCCTCCGCTCCCACCCTCTATTATACAGATCAACTGGTAATTAAGTTCTTATTTTTTCTTTACTATATTTCAATTGTTGTGTTTTTTCTGTGAATCCACACCGTTGCTTTGAAGAATGTCACGCATGCGTGCTGGACGGGGTCTTCACGTAATCCCTCATCACAACTCCTCATAAAATACAGATCAAACTTCGAACTGGTAACTTCTCATTTAATCTTACTATTTTATTGTACTGATTTCGTATTGTTTATAAGTTGGGGTTTTGAGTGTTTGGATAACTGGGGTAAAAGTGGGTTAAATTGAATATATAAGAACTTGGTTGGGTCGGGATCGTTATTATCATCAAATTATTATCACCGATTCGTGGTTGTTCGATCGGGGGTTCATATCCTTCCGATCGATTGCTTCAGGGGAGAGATTGTTACGTTGACCGAGCACACCACGAGGAGGAATTAAAATAGTTTGAGATTTACTTCTGATAGCAGGCAAATGCTTGTCGTTTACATTAGAGTGTGTTTCTGTTTTAATATAATAAGCGGTATAGTTTCTTGCTTAAGTACAATTTTACCTGGTTTGGATTTATTTGTCTGTGTCAGATTGAAGTATTTTGAGTGTGAAAGATTGCTGCTGAAAAAGTGTATTTGAATATTCATTGAAGCACCTTAGTCTGGGAGACTGAGGATTCTTCTGGAGCTCTTTACAGGTTGGGAGTTGAATGAGTGGATGTGAATGAGAAGAAACTGAAAAGAGAGTCGGGTGGCCGATTGAATAGAGTGATTGTGCGATTGTGTGCACGAGGTGCGAGACGGTAGGAGCACTTCAGAGCCTTTAGCCATTGTTTGGGAACGAGCTTGATAACCTTGGAGATTGGGAGGGAGTTATAAATTGTGAAGAGGTGTGTGTGAGTCGCTAAGGAATTTTGTTTTTGTTGTCTGGAAAAATGGGAAATAGACTAGATCGAGATATGACAGAGGATGCTAGGAGCTCATTACTATTAATATGCAATGAATTCCCACATAAAGCTGAGAAATTAAGATACTTTTTGGGAGCGCTAAATAAGTAATTAGGGGACAAATCATAGCCGACAGGGGGCATTAGAACAGTACAAGGAATGAAGTACATAGAATGAATCATTTGGCTGTATTGTAATAGTGAGGTAGCAAAGGAGTTAATTTTATTATGGAAGAAATATAATGAGGAACGAAAGGCGAATAAAGAAGTTAGGAGAATGGCGAGTTGGGAAAAGACAATTTCAAAACTTGTAATAGAACTGAAAGAAGGTGAAGTAGATCGAACTCCAGGCAGTAGGGAGGACAGGGGTAGAGATGTAGGAAGGCACAAGTAACAGAGAAGAGGTAGATCTCCTGAAAGGAAACTAGTCCCCGATGGTTAGTATTGACTTCGAGGGGGAAGAAGATCAATATATTTGGAAGATTGGACAAATGTTAAAGCTAAAAGAAGTTTGCAGCCTCCAACATGTTCCTCTTGTATTCCCCAGGCTTCACTTGCACCTTGTATGACTTATGCCCATAATAAATATCCAGAGCCTACAAAAACCTATATAACCTCTGCAGACTCCACATTAGAGCATGCTCTACAAATAGCAGCAACTAGGGCACCAGATTCTTTGACTCTATCCACTACACCATTAATAGATCGTCCAGTAGCTCACGGTACCAGGAGTAGAATGAAGAGGTTATCCCCGGTATTTAAAGAAAAGGAGGGTATGAAAGATATAGTGCAACCACCAGAATATTTTTGCGAGCCTCAACCTAGACAAATTAGACGAGTAGCGAGAAAGAGGAATGAATCATTTTGAAGGTACCGTGAACCCTCCAGTGAGGAGGAAGGTTCATCTGAGGGTGAGGCGGTAATTGAAGATACCGAGATAGATTTTGATGTGGCAGAAAGTATACAAACTGAACAGATATCCCATAGACAGTTCCCAGTCAGGGAAGTACTGAATCCTGCCTTTGATTTGACCAGCGCAGTGGGTGTAAATAATCCCCGCACCATAGATGCCCATACTCCATAGAAGCCCCAGAAAATAATAGCAATGTTAAATAAAATCCCTGATAGAAAGAACTCACCTGCTTCCTTTGTAGATTACTTAAGAACTACAATGTGTGTATATCATGTAGACTCCCAAGATCTATGGGCGATGATACAACAAATAATTACTCCAGAACACACCAAATGTTTAGCAGTACCGGGACACCCCACATGTGAAGCATTGGCAAGCATAATAGCGGATGATAGTGCAAGGAAAGAGGTTGTTTTAACGGCCCTTGTAAACATTCCTTCAGAAACCAGTTGATTTAACAAGAATCCTGGAGATAAAACCAAAAAAGGGAGAGGGAGCAGAATTCTTAGTAAGATTCTCAAGATTATGTATGGTGACTTAAATTATCAAAATGGAGTAAGTTCTCCACAATATTGTGCCATCTTATTGAATTGTCTCCCCACTACGGTAGTTGAATCAATTAAGACTAAGAACAGGGACTGGTCTGAGAACCGTGCCAGTCAAATGGCTGGAGCTGTAAGGTACCATTGGAAAGGATAGTAGAAAACAGGAAGATTATCCTGTAATTGGAAGAAGAACTGAATGTATGGTTAAGAAGGAGGGACCAAGCTCTAGCTCAGGACCATGGAGTCCTCAAATGTTAGCAAAAAATAGAATGTGAGAAATTAGAGTCCCAGAATATCTAGATCATTATTACAATTATACTCCCATTTTTTCAGCAGTGTGCAGGTGTTATAGACGCTTACGCCCCTACGAGTCTCAGGTAGATGGTGCTCGTCAGCATGGGAAGGCAGCCCATCTAGGAGACGGAAAACTCCGATTTAAAACCTCCACTGCCGTGGTCATTTCCAGTCATGGAAAAGGCTCCTGGAGAGAATCCTTCCTCAAGAAAATCCAGTCGGAGCCCTTAAAGCAGTTTGTCGTTGTCTACAACCTCGCTCTGGCAGATCCTGCGACAGCGTTGGTGCCAAACTGTAACAGCCCTGCTGTTCCTTTGGATCGATCAGTGACGTGGAAAGGGGGGAACGTGCTGCATGGGCAACAGCCTGTTCTCCATATGACATCGCCCAGGCTTGCATCCGACCACACATCATCATAAGCGACGCTCTCTAGCCGAGGTTTGGAGCAAGCAGCCAACACCTAGGTTGCATCACCCATGGTCAGTCATGACTGAGGGGGGCCTACTGACTCCCATTTTAGAACCAATTCTACTGGGACCAAGTGGTAAAAGAAATCCAACAACATTACCCAATCAATGTCAAAGTTGTGGTGGAATGGGACATTGGAGCCGAGTCTGTCCGACAATGGAGCGAGTGAGAAGGAGGGGTCAAGGAAAGAATTTCCAGGATCGTGGGGATATTCGGGATCCTAGAGGATATAGAAACATCCAAGATCCCAGGAATTATATGAGGCCCTTACTTTCAAGAGACTTCTGGAATCCAAGAGAACAGAGAGAGAGCTGGCCAGAATGTCAGGTACCAAGAAGACGCACACCGTTTACTCAAACCAACCCATTCTCTCAGTCCTGACTCACCAACCCGTCCAGGAATTGTGGACATAGTAACATGAACCCTACCCTTGTACCCACTCAAGTAATTTACCAAAATGAAAGAATTGGATGTATTGTTATAGTGAAAACTGAAGATCATATACGGAGAAACTGTAAGCAATTCTATAACTGTCCAAGATATTAAAGCAAAGAACACTGTAAATTTGGGAGCTTGTTATATCTGTAAACAATTAGGTTATTGGATAAGGAATGCCCATCCGGAAGAAAGAATATAGCAGTGGAGGAGAAATCAAGGAGCAATAAAGAAACTAAGAAAAGAGACAAAGTAGCTGGTGTCAAAAGAAAAAGAACTCGAAGGGAATCAGATGGGCACTAGGGAAGGAAGAGAAGGAATCTATTATGCAGGAGGTGTAGGAATGAGGAATAGGAGCAAACGTAAATTCATTTAGTAAACTGTTGTTGAGTTGTTGTGCCTTCAGGACAGTGTTGCCTATAACACACCATTATCTGGGGAGTGAAGTAAAAGAGCATGTGGACCCTCAAGAATGGGCGGAAGACACAGCTCAGGTAGGATGTGTGTAACCATCAATTCCATCCAAGTAGCTCCCCAGAGAGAGAGTGAAAGAGAGAGAAAGAAGTAATACTGTCCTGTGCCTTTAACGTTCACAATCTGGAAAAGGCCAAAAGACAAGAAAGGTTGCTCCTCATAATGGTGTTCCTACTCCTGCAAATTTAACATCAAGAGGAAAAACAAGATCTATATACCCTACACATACCCTAGTGCCCAACCTTACCAACAAGGAACATAATATTTGACACCAGTGAAGAAAGACGTCTTAGGAACCTGAAGTAGTACAGACAGCCTCTAGAGACCATTGAGGCAAGCTCCAACTAAAACAAACTATATATGGAAACCTGGGAATGAACACTCCTCTGTGGCTCGGCAACACCTACTTTGCGCCTAAATTTTGATTACCATACATAATAATTTGACCAGTTCTAAATTAGATCCCTTAAATTGTGAGCCATGATTAAGGACTTTAAAAATTTGGTATTTGAAAATGGCTTATTGGATATAGTTTGAAAATAATTGGAAATTTGATTATTAACCTGGTATCTTTTCTTGTCTCACTCATAGGAGCAAATCATAGATGGGACGGTACTGTTTAGTGACTATCAAGAAAAGAACAGACCCTAGTAGACATCAGAAATTATGGTGTGGATTTAATATTGAAAGAAATGCCCTGGGAACGTAAGGTGGTGGTGTAGAATGATGAGGTAGACTGAAAGTTTAATTGATGAGTTCCCCTCGGAGAGGTTGATACTACCACCCAGAAAGTTACTCAGTGGTAGGAGGAGACTAGTTATAAGGAAGTATCCCTATTGTCTGTGAGTCTGTTCAACATACTAGAAACAGAATTGCATTGGGTTGGAAGAAGTACCAGGGGAATGGGTACTTATTGTCAGAGTTGTTTGACCGGTGGATCGAAATTTATCCAACCCTTGAGAATAAAGTGGCTATTATTATCAAGGAGTAAAGAAAATTGTCCCTAGATTCGGCATCCCTATTCGGCTTGATTTAAATAATGGTCCACAACATACTGAATAAATTTATGAAAATTATGTAAACAGCTGGGAATTCCGCAGCAATTGAATTGTGACCACCGACCACAACCTGTGGATAGAAAAGGGGTAAGACAGACCCGAAACTCAAATTAGTTAAATTAAAGGCTGAGACTGAATTTGGCTGGATTGAAGCATTCCCCGTGCTTATTTTAAATGTTGAGTTCTTTTCACTGTGTGACTGTAGAGATGATGGATCACATTCTAGCTTTGATCATAGTGTGGGAAGGATTGTATTATAGAGTAGGAGCAGTGTATAGAGAGAGGCCTTTCGTTGAAAGTGGATGGAAGGAATGCATGGGTACATCTCCAACACTGTAAGAGTATCAGTGAAAGTATGGACTGCTAACTTACTTTATCCTAGGTTTTTCTAGGAACTTCATACTCTACTATGGATCAAGCACAGATGAATTAGCAACATAGATGGAGGGAGTTCGCGCCCACGAAAACTCGGGAGGTGAAGGCTCATCTGACGTGAATCATGAAACCACGCCCACAAAAACTCGGGTAGCTTGATGAGATTCAGGGAAGATACATCAGCATCTTATTGTTAATATGTTTATTAGACTGGAACAGTCACCATTGTACTTTGGTTATCATTGGTGATAGGTTATCATATGATAAAAGGGGGGAATGTAAATCCTGGCCAAACTAGATCCAAAAAAGGGCAAAAATAAAATACAGAATCCATGCATTCACAAGGCCTGATGGTCAATTCTGCAGAAGAAGCCACGAGCTGCTGGCTGGTGCTGGGAAGTCTAGGTCCCAAATCAGCCCCTCAGATAAGGAAAGTCTAAGTATCTATATGTATAAAAATCTTGCGGAAGGAACTCCGAGCTATTGTAAATGCATGAGTTTGATTGGATTGCTGCTAGGGAGTTGTGGATAGTGTAAGTAATGTTGCAAGACAGTTACCCTGCTGTTTGTTGATTGCCCAAGGTGTTAAGCCCTGGCAGGATTGTTTTGAGTTCCAAGGTAAATGTTGCATTATTCAGTTAGTTAGCTTCCTTCCAGAAGCCTCTGCAAAAAACATTGTATGGAAGACTCTGTAATTGGTTTGGGGAACTATCAATAATATATTGATGTAGTTAATATGTTTGATTGGACTGTAAAGAGACCACCCCCATGTAGTTCGGCCCCTCAAGGTTCGTGGACCTATAAAACTAGCCCCATTTTAGATCGGTGTCGATCTTCTGGAGGGGCCTTGGGACCGTGTGACCTTTTGGAGTGTGTCTGCTTGCAGGAGGTTGAAGGGCTTGGCCAGGCAGATACAAGAATCAAACCCGCGGTGGTTTAGGTATTGTGTAGGGGAATTTGCTGATCATTCTAAAAATAAAGTTTAGTTGGTCCAGTGCTTGAGTCAGTGTTTTTTGCTGAACTAGACGGGGGGGGGGGGGGGAGGGGGAGGGGGAGGGGGGAGGAGGGGGTAAGCTTTAGAAGAGCATAATTACACTTAGGGGCCGAGAGAAAAGTGGAAAGATATGGTGGGGGAGGGGCAAAATTTAGGCAGCTGAACAAATGGTCACTACTGGAGATATAGAAACTGCAGATGCTGGAATAGTGAACAAAACACAAAATGCTGCAGTAACTCAGTGGATGGATCGGTGGAAGGGATGGATAGACAACAATGAGGCAGTCATTAGTTGTGGAGGAATGAAAATCAGGTTATGCAGGAAGCCAGTATTGGCGATCCTGATTGTTTGCAGAACTGGACGAGGTAACCAGGAGACAGAGTTAGAAGGTATGGACTTGCAAATCAGGATGAGAATTTTAAAGCAGTGATATTGCTGGGTTGGCTCAGTGGACACAGGAGTGTCAAGGGAGATAGATCAACATTGAGAACATAGAAGTAAGAGGCCATCGATCCTTCACCATTTCTGCTGCACCATTTGCCACAGTCATGGCTGACCTTTTGTCCTTTACCATATTCCCACTCTTGACCCAAAGTCTCTTCCGAAAGGCAGCTTTTTTTTTTGTAAAGAATTCTACTGAATTCTTCTGGTTCTATCGGTGAATGAATAAAAATGTGCAGTACCACATCATCAAAATTGACATTAAAAGTAGCATGAAATAAGTGTGAGTCTACCAATTTTGCAACTTCCACCTGTTTTAACTGACCATTTATTTTAATTGAAAGAATTAATGTTCTTTCTTTGATGAACATGATACTATTTTGTGATATTTACATTTTTATGAAGAACTTGCATCCCAGTACGGACCAACATTGACAGCTTTATAACAAAGATCCCTGCATAAATATTTGCATTGAACTGCAGCATATCACTGTGAACTGAACCATCTTTATTTGTGCTATGACATTGCTCTTGCCTTGAGCCTGGTTGAAGTTTTAATACAATAAGTTGCTAGGTTATTAAAAGCACTGTGCGTGGCTCTTAATGAATTGTTTCTAATTGTTTCCAGCAAACGAAACGTTGCTCTTCATTAAAAAATCCTTTTGGCTGCCATTAACTAATGAATCTCATAAACTCAGACCAAAGTATCTCGAGTTCTCTTCAAGTCTGGAACTGGAACTATATTCATTTTAATTTCAATAAGTTCCCATCCTATGTGTAAAACTCCCTCAGTCTACCATCAAATCGTCTTCTTTGCATTATTCATGCAGTCATAGCCTTCAGGCAACAGAAAAATTGAAAGGAAAGAAAAGAACATGTTAGGTAGATAATTAAGGTAATGTCCCCTGCAGCAGCAAAAATGCCAAGAAATGAGGGGCTTCCTCTCCTCAGCTCACAAACGACTGATTAGGACTCCACATTCGCACAGCAAAAAGAATATTTGACTATTTTTCAAAATGTCGCCTTGTCTGCCCATTGTTGGCCATTTCCTGAATGTTGAAAGACACAGTATCAACATCAATACTTCCAAATGAGGATTAGGAAGATAATTGTAGTTAAAAAATGAAGGATGACCTTTCCGTTGCACAATTGATCAGCTTCTAATGTTCAATATCACCCGTAAAATAGACTTCTTGCTCAGTTTAAATGAATTGCAGCTGCTGTCATTTCTATTCAGTCCAGTGGCAATGGATAATATTAAGGGAGATATAATGATGTCAACGTAATATCAGTTAGTCGTTTTACAAATGTAGACGGTACGCAGTTCCTAAACCTATTGTTACAGATGTGTAATTGAAGAAATACCATATACAAGATCAGTGTAGAAATTGTGCCCATGCTAATATATAACTGATGTCACAGCATAGACTGTCATTATGAGATTCATTAGTTACAGACCCATTGTCACTGGATAACCTATTATTACACAGAGCCTGTATCACTGTGTCACCTGCGACACTGTGTAACTTCACATTACAAACCCAGTATGACTGCAAAGTACGACATTGTAGAGCCTGCTTATGACAAACTGTGTCACCTTGTAAACTGTTATTAAAGACTCTGTTTTATTACATAATCTGTGTCACTGTGAAATCTGCCAATATAGAGACTACTTTATTACTAAACCCTGTGAAACTGTTCTACCTTGCATTACAGACCCTGCTTTATTACAGAACCAATACACTTTGTAACCTATCATTACAGTTAAGATGGCATTGGTCCATGTGCAGTTCATTATTACAGAACTACTGTTACTGTGTAACCTGTCAATAAGGAGAGTGTGTCCTTGCAGGATATGTATCATTCTTCAACAACACCATCAGATGCACAACCTCTACCATTTAGAAGATGTGGAGAAGAAGTGGAGAAACCAACATGTTTGCTTCCGAGTCATACGTGTCCTTGACAGGTTCATCATTGACATAGGTTCTAAATCGTGAACATACTCCCCAACAGCACTGTAGCAGCACCTGCACCTAAGGAACTGTATTGATTCAAAAAGGCAGCTCACCACCACCTTCTCAATGGTGATTAGAGATGGGCAAGCTCTGTGGCTGGGCACCTGCTGACTCTGGACCTTTTTCCTAGCAGGTCTGAAATAACTTCTTGATGGCATCACTACTCTTCTCTCCACTGCCCTCAGGTTAAGGCAACATTTTAATCACCGATCATGTCACCAAAACCCCATTTAGAGTGTTTATCAATGGCTCCACTGGTCTGAGGAAGTGTCCTTGCTGCATCTAGTGTAAAAAAACAATTGGCCAGATCTGGGCAGGATAGGAGCAGATAAAGCACAGTGCCCAACACTCACCTGCACCCTCCCCCACACCCACACATCTGATCTTCATTGGGACACATTAAAATTAAGCACACTGCGAGACTGTGGTTATTACTATTTTACATTACAAATGGGTTCTCAAGCAATCTCAAACAAATCTATGAAGTATAAATGCTTCAGACTTATTGTTGGGGAATAAAATCTAGACATAAGGAACTGCAGATGCCATTTCCCTCAATTTGAGAAACTACTTGGCTGTGCTCCTTCTTCCAGGGTATAGACAGTGACTGAAGAGCACAGCCCCAGCAGTGAGAACCGCACAGAGCTGGACAGGGAGGCAGGGCAACGACTCTGGGACTGCTTGGAGTCAGTAGGCTGAGTGATGTTCAAGGACCTGGTAATGGACAACAATTGTTATCGACTTCATAAGGAAATGTGTGACAATAGACAATAGGTGCCGGAGTAGGCCATTCGGCCCTTCGAGCTAGCACCACCATTCAATGTGATCATGGCTGATCATCCCCAATCAGTACCCCGTTCCTGACTTCTCCCCATATCCCCTGACTCTGCTATCTTTAAGAGCCCTATGTAGCTCTTGCTTGAAAGTATCCAGAGAACCGGACTCCACCGCCCTGAGGCAGAGAATTCCACAGACTCACAACTCTGTGAGAAAAAGTGCTTCCTCATCTTCATTCTAAATGACTTACACCTTATTCTTAAACCGTGGCCCCTGGTTCTGGACTCCCCCAACATGGGGAACATGTTTCCTGCCTCTAGCATGTCCGAACCCTTTATAATCTTATATGTTTCAATAAGATCCCCTCTCATCCTTCTAAACTCCAGAGTATACAAGTCCAGCCACTCCATTCTCTCAGCATATAACTGCCATACCGCCATCCAGAGAATTAACCTTGTAAACCTATGCTGCACTCTCTCAATAGCAAGAATGTCCTTCCTCAAATTAGGGGAACAAAACTGCACACAATACTCCAGCTCCAGGTGTGGAGGAGTGCACGAAAACCGTCCGAGAGTTTCCCCAACCAGAACCAGGAGGTCCGCAATCTTATGAGGACCAGATCCCGAGCTTTTATGTCTGACGATGCTGATTCATATAACAAGTCCAGAGACGGTCTTGATAAGGCCATCAAAAAGGCTAAAAGGGACTTTCACTTCAAAGTGGAGGATGAGATGGATATTTGCCAACTGTGGCAGGGCTTGTATGCCATCACTTCCTACAAACCAAAAACAGGGAGCAGCACAAGCGACAATCAGGCACCAGTCCCAGATGAGCTCAAAACGTTCTATGCACGCTTCGCTAGGTAGAACACTGATGTGCTTTCCTGGGCCCACATAGCCCCCAATAGCATTGCAATCCCATTCACCGAGGGGAAAATATCCTGCAGGAGGGTGAACCCTTGTAAAGGGTCTGGACCTGATGGTGTACCTGGTCGTGTTCTCAAAATCAACGCAGACAAACTGGCTGGAGTTTTTGCGGACATTTTCACTCTCATTACCGACTGGTTTAAAAATAATGCGTTAAAAAAAATCAGCGGCTGCTCCAGCACTTTCTGTCTTTTATTCAAGGGAAGGCCCATGTGTGTCTTTGCAAACTTATCGCAGTTTAGGTAAGCTAAAGTTAGACCTATATCATATGGGAGAATTGAATAGAAAAGGATTAAAATCTGTCAATCTAAAATATCTGCATCATGTAGCCAAGGACTGATGAGCGAATACAATCAGAAAGGAAAGCAAAACAAGAACAAACCAAACTGCAGCAGCGGTGGAGAGGCATGCAAAATGATAGACCACAATACAAGTTCTGTCAGAACAGATTTGAACAGTAGTTTGTTTTGTGATGTGGGCATTCAAAATACATTGAGCATTGCAGAACGAATTACAGAAATCAGCTGCATGACATTTTTAATGAGGATGAATCTGAAGTTAATTCCTCTGTTAAAAGCTTTCACTTTCTCCCAGCGTCATTCATATGGAAAACTGAGACCAAAAAATAATAATTATGAACCAGATTTTTCAGGCACAGGGTCACGTACAGTGTGCCCTTGTTCAACACATTTATGCCCGTATAGTTAACTTCATAGTTGTACAGGAACTCTTTGGGTACATCTGGTGTTGAAGAGAAAAGCATTGGCAACAGAACTTCTGTGAACAAGAGGGTCAAGAGTGCTTAATTGGCATAGGTACCAACCACAGTATAATGAAATTCTTACTTGCAGCAGCAAACTGGCCATGGCCATGCGTCAATTGTTGTCAGTGTACTGTGGGCTTTTGCCCCACTCCGAGAGCTGAGGAGCAGCTGGGTTCCAGTGCAGTATGAAGGGAAGGCTACACTGTCAGCAATCCCACCTTTTGCAGCAAGATCTCAAGGCATTATTCTGGAGAGACAGTGCAAAATTCTTCCTGCTAACCATACAAGTACTTATCACTTTAGCAAAATGATTAAAAAAACAAACAAATTATGTTCTTATTATCGAGGTACAAGAGACTGTGAAAGCGGAAATCTGGAGCAAAACGCGAGGAGAGCTGCTGGAGGAACTCTGTGGCATCTGTGGAGGGAAAATGTACAGTTAACAATTCGGGTCAAAAGGGTAGCGGGAATGCAGCAAGTAAAAAGAGGCAGGGGAAAGGAGCAGTGAGAACGAACTAGCGATAGGTGTGTGCTGGTGAGGAGGCGATGATTGTCAGGTAAGAGTTTAATGGGGAGGGAAAGGATGGAGATAGAGACAGAGACTGGGCGAATGTGGAGAACAAAAGGCTGGAGATTCTGGAATCTGGTGAGAAAAGAGTGGAAGCAAATAAGGAGGGATGGTGGCAGATGGGGACAACAGATGGGGCGGCGGGGTGAACAATGGGATAGGGAAGAGATCTAATAGCA
Source organism: Okamejei kenojei (assembly GCA_035221665.1). Lineage (NCBI taxonomy): Eukaryota > Metazoa > Chordata > Chondrichthyes > Rajiformes > Rajidae > Okamejei > Okamejei kenojei. Next base: position 17,249,840 of record CM069135.1, on the reverse strand, counting down.
AGAGAGTGTGTATGTGTGATGGGCAGATGGAATAGATGGGGGATGGTTAAATCCTGTTGTAACCTGAGATAATCTTCTTCTTTGTCCACCACACCACCAATTCTAGGTGTCCTAGTGCAAGATTACTAATCATCCCTGCTACGTACTCATTCCAATTGTTAACATACATGACAAGGAATGGAGGATCAGTATCAATCCGTGTTGTATACCACTGATCTCAGTCCGCCCATCTGAGAAACAACCTCCACTAATACCCTCTGACTCCTTCCAGAGCCACCACCCTCATTTGGGATTCCCTCGCATCCACGCAGTTTCATAGATCAAACATGCAACTCCAAGTAGAGCTGTTACCCGTGAATCAGATGTCAGGGGACAACACAGTGCATCATGGAATAAACCAAAGTTGCAATGAGCAGCAAGATGGGATGAATACCCTTAGAAGAAGCAAAAGTGACAAGTGCTCTATCTCTCGTGTAGATTTACAGATAAAATAGGTCACATTTTTCTGTTGTGTATACATTCAGTTCATGCGAGTTAACTTATCCATTAACATTTTAAGAGAACTTTATCAATCAGTAAAGATTGACGTGAAAAAGATACAAATATCACATCAGATTATTAAGCCTCTCCACACACTCTTTCATAGGCACTTGTGCCCTCTACAACAGCAGGAATGGGTAATAATAAATAATTTAACTGGTGCCTCATTGAAACCTAGGGTTTGTATGCGAGGATAATGCATTTGTTCATTAGTGGAACAAATAACCATTGCAAAAACCTCCTAGTTGCATCGGGCAATACTCATTTATCAGCTTCATCTTCAATACATTTGCCTAATGGATTTTGGCAGACCAGTACCTGATAGAGAGCCCACCCATCCCCGTCTGATTTTCTTCCAGCGCAGTCCCTGAGAATAGAGGATGATCGTCCCCTCTTCAGGTTTCTGCTGCGGTTAACGAGGCCAAATTGGGACGTAGATCCTTCCAGAGATAGGGCAGGAAATAGGTGGCATGGCAGGCAGTTGAAAAGTGTGTTAGGTACTGATAGAGTCCTGATTCATGGGCTTGAGGTTCCCAATAACAGGAGGGTGGCACAGCGGTAGAACCCGTTGCCTCACAGCAGCAAAGACCCAGACTACGAGTGTTTTTTGTGGCGTCCCTAGTGCGAAATTTGCATATGTTCCCTATGACCCCGTGCATTTTTTCTGGGTGCTCAGGTTTCTTCCCACATTCAAAGATGTGCAGGTTTGTAGGTCAATTGGCCTCTGTAAATGCTCCTAGTGTGCAGGATGCGAAAGTGGGGTGACATAGAACTAGTGTTTGCGTGATCGATGGTCAGCGTGAACTGAGCAGTCAGAGGGCCTGTTTCCTTGCTGTACCTCTAAACTCAACTATAAACTAAACTAGACTTCCTCTCCACTTTCAGCAGTCATGGGTTGGAATTCCCACAGGACCGTGGGGATGTTGTACTTTTTCCAGAAGACTTTGAGCGCATCCTCAAATCTTTTTCTCTGTGACCAGCCTGCTGTAGTAGACTGAGAATAATCAGGGCCTTAAATGGTGGCATGGTGGACATTGATGCTTGACTGGAGGAACAAGATACACCAACACCATCTTCACATATTTTATAATGTATAGCAGCAGGAGCAAAATAAGAAAGGTTGTTTGCCAGGCACAGCTCTAGATGTGAAATGTCGCCTGTGCTGTCTCAATGCCAAGTTGCTTTCTCACTCACTTTGGTTTATATTCTGCTGCAAGGGGAAAAAAAAAGCCAACCACTGTTGTTAGCAGCATTCTCAGTGCAAGCTGAGAGGAACATTAACGAGACCAATAAGTCCTGCACAAGATTCTGTGTTGTAATGGCAAACAGTCAATACATGTAGTGAGCAAACTGCCAAAGCTTGAGGAATGCAAGAAAAATGAACAGCTGTGCAGAAGTCAATGGTAAGGCACAAGTAGCCTGGACTTTACAAACTAGGGCTAATAGATTTTGCTGAATTTTACTCAGCGATTTAGAACTACAGGTGTTGATTTGGTTTAAGTTTTGCTCCTGAATCATGTATGCACCTTTTTTAGCATTGCTCATCTGGTTCAGTCATCTGGAACCCTAAGCTTCACATGTACACTACAGGTTTGCAAAGTCAGCTGTCAGTGATATCAGTTCTTGAAAGACACCACTATCAAATGGATGATGAGAATCCAGCTACAATCCTTCCTACACCCTGCGGTCTGCGGTGCTTCTGGCCGCGGCGCGGTGGGGTCTAAATCTTCAACTGCCGGCCTGCGGCCTACACCAACCTGAAGCCGCGGTCTCCGGTGGGGAAGAGCCGACTCTGGACTTACCTGGACTTTTACCTGTCTGTACATCTAGATGCCCGCAGCAACGGCTGCGGAGGGTTGAGGTCCCGACCACGGGGGAAAATGGAGGACGACTGGCCAGTTTTTGTGCCTTCCACCACAGTAATGAATGCTGTGGTGGATGTTTATGTTTAACCTTTTAGTGTGCTTTGGGTGTTCTTTATCATTGCATCGCTGCTGGCAAATTCATTTCACTTGCACTTTATGTGCAATGTGACAAATAAAACCGTATTGTAGACTTCCGGCAGCGCTATGGAGTAAGGTAGACTCGCGCCGTTGAACTTCGAAAAATCTCTAAACAAACCGGGGGAAAAATCGGGACTTACCTGCACAACAACGCTACCGGCAGCTTGCAAAAAGCTTGTGACATCATCAGGCGCGCGACGATACCGATGGTATGCAACATACACCACCCCCCCTTCCCCCCCCCCCCCCCCAAACCGAGAAAAACCAGTAGGTCGAGAGAAGTAGGCCCGACTGAAGCCTCGGGCTGTTTTAACACCATCCCAAGAAGAAATCTCAAGGAAGAAAAAGACAGATGTGGAAGAATTAAGAAGTTTTCTCGCTCTACAGATCTCAAACGTAATGGAAGAATTGAAAAAACTTTAAAATAACTTCACGGAGGAGTTGAAAACTTAAAAAAAAAGAAATTAAAGAAGAAATTAAAGCAGAAGTTATTGCTTCTGTACATGTAGTACTGGATTCCTGGAAGCTGACCATGGTAAGAAGAAATCTAAATCAAAGATTGAAGAGGTAAATGTTAAATTGAATTTAATGGAATCCAGATTTAATTCGAAGTTGGACCCCATCTCTCAGACACTAGATCAACAACATAAAACAGTAATTGAATTAGAGGAAATTGCTGAAACAAGCTCTGAAACTAGAAGCAAGCTTCTCTCCGAGAACAAGCGTTTATCAGACTTAATGCATGAAATAACTGAAAATTTTATTGACTTGGAGGGACGACAGAGACGCCAGAATCTAAGAATTATTGGCGTCCGGGAAGGCAGAGAGGGGGATCGTAACCCCCATGAATTTGCATGCAGATCTTTTGAAGAAAGTTTTAAATCTGGATGAAGCACCTTTACTTGCTCGGGCACACAGAGCATTGAGAGGCCGCCCAAGGGCAGACGCCCCCCCAAGACAACTGATAGTGAAGGTGCAATATGATCATGTTTTGGATGATATGATGAAGAAAATCATTCGCAGCAGAAATCTCGAATTTGAAGGAGACAAGATCAGTATATTTCGAGATTACCCGGTGGAGGTTGCCAAGAAAAGAACATTGTTTACAGAAACAAGAAGAATACTTAAGAATATAAAAAACCTGAGATATGCGCTGATGTACCCTGCAACATTGAGAATCACCTACGACAAGCAAGGATAATTCTTCACCAAGCATACAGAGGCCCTTAAATTTGCAAAGAAACATTTGAGAACATTGAGAATACTGAGAACATCGAGAGCGAGAGTGACAAAGAGGAATAACACTTAACACTTAATATACACCTGATGATACCGGATATTGTCACTTTACTGTGAATAAATAGAACTTTAAATTACTATACTCAAGGACTGTCTTGAATTTAGAATGAAATTTGAGTAGTTTATCTTGTTATTGTTATAAAATATATTATATTTTAGTACTAATTATTACTAATTACTACTAATCATAACTATTAATTATTATTAATTATAGTTAACTGAGTCAACTGGGTCCACGACTAATCGTGGACTAATATTTTTGTTACATGAGACTAATATTTTACTTACTTTGAGATTATTAATTATTACCCATATCATCCATCTGAGGTATGCTTTTACGAAATTGTATTCCCTTCCTTTTTACTGCCAGCAGCGCTAACAGGGGAATATTTTCTTATATTCCCCTTTCTAGCGAACGCCTATGGACTTTACCTGTTTAAACAGCGGGGAATATAGTCTTATAATCCCCTGGTCTCACATCCGGGAACTTGGCAACGTGCCGCTGCGTGACGTGCGTGACGGCAACGTGACGCTGACGGCAACGTGACGCTGCGAAAAAAATGGCAGCCGGTTGCGAGTGAAGAGTTCGCGATTTTTAAAAAGTTCGACCTCACATTGTCACATAAATGAATTACATAAATTACATAAATGAAACATAAATGTTACATTCTTTTTAGTACCCTTATTACAATGTTGGAATGGTTTTAGTACCCTTATTTACAATGTTGCAATGCATATTGCAAAATGTATAGATACATTCATATCATAGAGATGTTCAGATTTTCCTCTAGATGTCTGATAATGGGTAATAATAACAATATTGACTGTCCTCTTTCGGGAGATACGACATATATATTGCCCTCACTAGATCCATATTGCCCCTCGTCTTCGACTCGGGCAATATGAATCTACTTCAGGCAATATATGTCGTATCCCCCTCAAGGCCAGTCAATATTCTATTATTATTCCATTACTGGAATACAACCATTGTCTCTCCCCCCTCCCCCCCCCCCCCCCCCCCCCCCCCCCGAATAATGTTTTTTATAATTGAAATTGAAGCTTTTCCTTTAAAGTACGGAGCTAGTAATATTTTTTTTTTACCAAAAGCTACGGAAGTCCTTAGATGTCTAGCCACATTAGGGTGGCTATCACTAACTGCACTAATCATAGATGTAGTTTATTTCTTTCTTTTACACTTTACTAATATAATACTCTTTTACTTTTTCTATTTTATATTATATTATAATCATTGTAATCATTATTTTGAATGGAATTATAAGTATTACTTAAGGAGATTTGACCGAGAAGAAAACCTACAAGATCTAAAATTCATCTATCTGAGGTTCGGGTGTAAGGTATGGTTTAACATGCTGAATCACCTGCTCTATTATAGACCACCTTAATCATAAGATGCAAGACGTAAAAGTGAAAACGCGGGGGGAAGGAATAACATTCTGTAGCTGGAATGTTAAGGGAATTAATGAACCCATCAAGAGAGGCAAAGTATTAGCTCATTTAAAATCGCTTAAAACAGATATAATATTCCTCCAGGAGACTCACCTTAAAAAGGAAGCTCAACATAGACTGAAAACAAAATGGATTGCTCAAACGTATCATTCTTCATTCACACATAAATCTAGAGGGGTTGCAATATGAATCCGTAAAGGTATACCTTTCAAACATATATCAACTATAGAAGATATTGATGGTAGATATATTGTAGTAGTAGGCAAGTTATACTCAAAAAAAGTGACTCTCCTTAATGTATATGGACGAAATTTTGATAGCCCACTGCTCTTCAAGAGAATACTTAATACTATTCCGGAATGCACACAAAATAATTTAATAATTGGTGGAAACTTAAATTGTACACTTGATTCCTATTTAGACAGATCATCAACTCAAAGAAAATCAAAATCTCAGTCAAGTGAATTTTTAAAGTATATTAACACTACCAACATTAAGGATGTCTGGGGAATTGAAAATCCATCCGGATGAGAATATTCATTTTATTCACCTGTGCATAAAACATACTCAAGGATAGACTATTTTTATAGTAGATTCTAAACTTTAAACATTTACCTACAATTCGCAATATCATAACATCATAATTTTGGACCATGCTCCATTAACGTTTATGATTAAACTAAACAGAATGGACAAGAAACATACACAATGGAGACTTAATCCTCAAATTTTAAATGAAAAGGGATGTTGTGAATATCTAGTAAAACAGATTAATATGTTTTTCGAGGTCAATGACCAGCCTGAAATTTCTCCCTCCCTTCTCTGGGAAACAATTAAAGCATTTATACGAGGGGCATTAATCTCCTCCCAAGCATTTCTTAATAAAAAAGAATAGGGCTGAACAACAGACATTGGAAATGGAAATAAGGCAATTAGATATAGAAAATGCAGGAGCACCTTCATTAGCAAAACATAATAAAATTGCCGCACTGAAATATAAGTTAAATGAAATATATTCTGACCAAGTAATACAAGTATATCAACATCCAATTAATTAAATTTTGAATTCGGTGATAAACCTAAAAAACCATTAGCACATCAGCTTCGTAAATTGGATGGGGAAAAAACGATTTATAAGATTAGATCAGATAAGGGAGAAATATTAACACTTCCTAAAGATATTTTTTTTTTAGAATATATATTTTTATTAATTTAGACAGTGATTTAGCAAACATATGTTATGTAGCAATATTTCATGTTCAACAAGCATACATTATTAATATTATCAAGTGTATCATTTTGACTCTAATAGTTTTTTTTATAAAGAGAGGAGAACAGTAAGAAAAATAAAATAAAAATCAACATCGAAAAAGAAAATCATAAAGAAAGGAATAATGTACTATTAATACATCGTAGGAGATAAGATCAAGGAGTATAAGATATTAATGACAGATTTCTAAAGATATTAATGACAGATTTTCACAATACTATCAATATCTTTATTCAACTAAAGTGACAGAACAATCAACAGGAATGGAAGCATTTTTACAGAACTATAACCTTAAAGGTTTAGATTTGCAAGAGCAAGAACTATTAGGTGCTGAAATAACGATAAAAGATATTGAAGAGTCAATTAGATCTCTAAAAAATGGAATGACTGCAGGCCCTGACGACCTAAGCTCCGAATTTTATTTAAAAAAATTATGATCTGATTTCTCCACACTTACAAACATTGTATAAACATGTTTATACTCAACAGAAACTCCCGGAAACTTTAAACGAATCTACAATAATACTTATACCCAAAACTGATAAGGATCTGGAAGACCCGGCCTCATATAGAGCAATAGCTCTTTTAAATACTGATCAGAAAATATTAACTAAAATCCTATCTCATAGATTGAGTTTAGTGATTAACAAATTGATACACCCCGACCAAACAGGTTTTATCCCAAAACGTCACTCATTTTACAATCTGAGACGTTTATTTAATATTATATGCTCAAATAGAATTCCTAATGCAGATCTAGCAATTATTTCGCTAGATGCTGAAAAAGCCTTTGATCAGGTAGAATGGTCATTTTATTTTCGGTGATGGAAAAATTTCAATTGGGAGAGAAGTACTGTACGTGGGTTAAACTGTTATATTCCAACCCAACAGCTAGAATACTAACAAACCAAGTATTATCAACTAAATTTAATCTTTCTAGGAGTTGTAGACAAGGTTGCCCGCTATCTCCATTATTATTCGCTAGAGCAATGAACCACTCACAAAAAGTGTCAGAGCTCATCCAGAAATACATGGGTACAATACTAAAGATACAATGAATAAAATCTCTTTATATGCAGATGATGTATTAATATATATTACAAAGCCAGGAATTAGTATTCCAAATTTATTATACCTAATAACTCAATTTGGTCAGTTTTCAGGATATAGAATTAATTCGAATAAAAGCGAAGTCATGCCAATAGCTAAACTCAATTTACATACACAACAACAATCACATTTTAAAATAGTTGAGGAAAGATTTAAATATCTAGGTATTTATGTAACTAAGACGTATACTTCTTTATTTAAATCAAATTTCCCACCTTTACTGAATAAACTAAACAAGAATATTCAATATTGGAAAACACTCCCTATTTCAATGTTCGGTGGAATTAATGTGATAAAAATGATTTTTTTGCCGCAATTATTGTACTTATTTCAGTCAATCCCTATATATATTCCAAATTCTTTTTTTTAAAGTAGACTCTACTGTTACAAGTTTCATCTGGGATTATAAGAATCATAGAATAACTAAAAAAAACATTTATGTAAATCAAAGATTAATGGAGGTTTAGCTCTACCAAATTTTCTGTTTTATTTTTGGGCAGTCCATATTAAAACATGAATTTTTGGCTGGAAGAAATGGATCAACAACCAGACTGGTTAAGGATGGAAAAGGAGGACTGTTTACCTTTTGAAATCGGTTCGATTATGTTTGCACCGACAAAATTGCACAAAAAAATCTATAGGGAAAACCCAATAATACATAGTGGTACACAAATCTGGAAACAATTAAAAAAGGCTTTAAAATTGAATATACCACTCTGTCTTCCTATTGTAAACAATCCCTTATTCAAACCTTCCATGCTGGATAAAGGTTTTACACAATGGAAAAATTATGGAATTAAAAAGATGGAACATCTTTATAAGAAAGGCACTTTTATTTTATTTCAGGAATTACAACAGATTTATGGAATATACTCAAATAATTGTTTTCAATATCTACAACTCAGAGATTATGTTAAATCAAATACACAAGATTATAGGAATAGGGAACCAGAAATCCTTGATGAATGTTTGAATAAGCATCCTAATACAGAAAAACTAACAACTTATATTTATAATATTCTTTTAGACAGCGAGGTACCATCGACGGAATCACATAGACATGCACGGGAAAACGAATTAAGCCAACCCATAACGAAAGCTATATGGGACAAAAGTTTACAATATATACATCAATGCTCATTAAATGCCAGACATGCTTTAATACAATTTAAAGTATTACACAGATTACATTACTCAAAAGTTAAACTGAATAGAATCTTTCCACATGTCTCTCCTATCTGCGATAACTGTCAGCATCTAGAGGCTAACTTAACACATACTTTTGCAAATTGTATAAAAATTAAAAACCTGGATTGAGATTTTTAGAATAACTTCTGAAGTTATTAATACAAAACTGGATCCGAACTCAAAACTAATAATACTTGGAATATCAGAACAAAGTTTAACACTCACAACAAGCCAAAGAAATGTCCTAGATTACAGTATAATAATCGGGAAGAAATTAATATTAAAATTTTGGAAAGGCCCTATAACCCCCACAATTAAAATGTGGATTATGGAAATGTCGGAGACCCTACACCTGGAAAGAATCAGATTTGCCTTAATGGACAAACAAGAACTCTTTGTTAGAATATGGTCTTCTTTCATCGATTATTTAAAAGGGTAGATTGGTTCGGCAGGGGGACCTAACTGAAACCTGGACTCAGGAACAGATGAAAAGTTATACTCTATAATTCCTTGATCTTATCTCCAATGATGTATTAATGGTAAATTATTCCATTCCTTATGATTTTATTTTTTGATTTCTCTTTTTTTTCTTTTTTCTCTCTCTCTCTCTTTTTATTACTTTTAATCTATAAAAAAAACCTATTAGAGGCAGAATGATTCAATTGAAAATTTTAATAATGTATGAGTGATGTACTCGAAATACCTATACCATAATTTGTGTTTGCCAATTTATTGCTTACCTCTAATAAAAATATATTTAAAAAATAAAAAAAACGTATTGTATTGTATTGTACACAGAATAATATCAAGCTCAATGTAAGTGTGGTATTAACAGCACAAAGAACCCCCAGTTCCCTGGTCCATTCACTTTATGCTTTTTAAAGGGGTCTGCAAGGGATTTGATGAAGACATCACTAGATTGGGGTTAAAGAATCATACAACAATACAGGCCCTTTGACCCACTGAGGCTATACCAACCATCAAGCATCCTAATTACAAAAATGCTACACAAGTCAGTGTGAGATCTGGAAATAAGGAACTGCAGATATCGGTTTACAAAGAAAAGGCACAAAGTGCCAAAGTAATTCAGCGGGTCAGGCAGCATCTCCAGGAAACATGGATAAGTAATGTTTTAGGTCGGAATCCTTCATTAGACCCTTCTACTTAAGTCCTAGATTTTAAGTCCTAATTGGACTCTTTCCCATAAATCAAACACTTGAACACTAGAAGAAGGTACAGAGTGCTGGAGTAGCTCAGAGGGTCAGGAAAGCATCTCAGGGGCACTTGGATAGGTTAAAGAAGGGTTCTGACCCCAAACATCACCTGTCCATGTTCTCCAGAGATGTTGCATGACCCAGTTGAGTTGCCTCAGCGCTTTGCGTTTTTCTTCAGTGCAAGATCTGTCATGTGAATGACTTACAGCACACAAGATATATGTATCTGATGCTGAAGTGACGAAAAACCCTTTCAGTGGGAGAAATGAGAACTCAGATATTTGTCCTATGTTGTTCTTAACAGAGAGTGGGAAAGGGCTTAAAGATCAGTGATAAGAAGGAGGAGGAGTGCTCTGGACAGGAACACCTATCGTCCAACAATAATTCAGAAGTATATATTTAATGCTGTTGCTGGAGTAACAATGAGCCTGAAGCCTAAGGTTCTCTCAGGGATGATCACTGAGGCATGCTATCTGCCATTAGAACAGCTACAGCCACAGACTTGCGGCACCTAAGGTTGCAATAGCCCTCAGTCTCTTCATTTCTCGACAGCTGCAGCGGACGCAAGTCAACATTTCCCCATCTTTGCATTGCACTACTGAATCGAGGAAGTGAGGGAAGCCGTCTTTTCAAGGTGAGCTCCTTTCTTCAGCTGGGTTGCAAGGAACAGGAGGCAGTGCCAGCACATGCTGAAATATGTAGTTCCAACTGGGACAATGAAAGGCCTTTATAGATTCATAGAGTCGTTCAGCATGGAAACTGACCCTTCGGCCCACCTGTGTAGGAAAGAATTGCAGATGCTGGTTTAAATCTGATGAAGGGTCTCAACCCGAAACGTCACCTATTCCTTCTCTCCAGAGATGCTGCCTGTCCCACTGAGTTACTCCAGCATTTTGTGTCTACCTTCAGTCCACCTCCTCTATGCTGACCAAGATGCCTCATGTAAGCTAGTCCCATTTGCCTGTGTTTGGCTCTTTTCCCTCTAAGCATTTCCTACCAATGTACATATTCATGTGTCCTCTGAATTGGTGTTTGTGACTCCACTTAAAGCATCAGTAATCGAGCAGCGCACTGTTATTAGAGATACAAAGTCATTCAAGGCTCAATGGAGATCACTGTTGCATTCACACCCACACATCATATTCAAGTGGATCTGAAGCAGAGTTTAAAGCGTGAACTAGTTTGGAGGCATGTTTTAGAATGTTCCAGTGAGGGTCTCTCACCATATCATCACTTGTGGCATTGTTGCCATGAGGAGGATGCATGCAAATACTTGTTATTGATCTAAATGCTTGTCCATGGCTGTATCAAAGTAGGAAGAGATGACCAAAAGCCCTCCCTGGATATACAATAATATCATTTCCATTCAACCAAGAAGCTTGCCTCTCATTAATATGGCTCAGCCAATGTCATCCATACCTGCACACAAAACAAAACATTAGAACTTTTCAGCAGGAGCTGGAAAGTGATAAGTACTATCACATCACCAAAGCTCCTGCAAGAGAAAGTCTATTAATTTCTCACTGACATTCCATGTAACTACTATCAGCTAATCACATGCCATTGGCAACTTGGATAGAAGCTCATTTGGGCCTGATATATCTGAAGGTATTACTGGAGTGTTGTCAAGTTCAGAGCTGCTGGATGGTACCTCAGAGTTGAAATATTCTGCAATGTACTTGCTGGAGTTTAGAAGGATGCATGGAAAACCTCATTGAAATGTACCAAATAGTGAAATGCCAGTATAAAGTGAATGTGGAAAGGATGCTTCCACTAGTGGGAGAGTCCAGGACTAGAGGGTGCAGCGTCAGAATAAAAGGACGTTCCTTTAGCAAGGAGATGAGAAGGGATTTCATTGGTCAGAGGGTGGTGAATCAATGGAATTCATTGCCACAGATCGCTGTGGAGGCTGTCATTAGGTATTGTTGAAGTGGAGACTGACAGATTCGTGATTAGTAAAGGTGTCAGGGGTTATGGGAAGGCAGGAGAATGGGAAGGAGGGAACGATAGATCAGTCATGACTGAATGGCGGAGCGGACTCAATGTTTACAGCGATGTTAAACCAAAGCTCGGCCCTACCGATTCTTTGGCTAAAATAAATAATTCCGAAAAAAATTCAAGTAGTTGAATTTATTATACTGAATCCTTTGAATTCTTCAGCCAGGTTTCCCAAGCAATCAAGACCATATTGACTTCCCCAGTGACACTCCTGAGACTTCTGAAATTGTTTTTGAGATAATTCTTACTTGCCAGAAAACGGTTTCTATTTATTTTAAATCCCCAGCCCCAGTACATATAGCACCTCAATTGTGCTTCAAGCTCTGACACTTGTTATCACACCACTTTATGTAAAACATTCACACACTCAGCTTCATTAACAAACAGTTGGACATTGAAAAAAAATTAAGTGGTGTATTGGCTGCTTGTAAAGCGTTAATGGATTATTATTACGTGGACCATGATTGACTGAAAGGTTTTAGATCCAACTAATGATATCTCAGAAATTGCAGCCTAGAAATTGGATTGCATTCTGCATATTTATCAGACGAAGAAAAGTGCACAGAATACCAATGTGTTGCATCTCTATAGAGCCTTATGGTTATAAAGTGTCACAGGATGCTGTTGAAAAAGGAGAATTCAATAAAGGACAAGCATTTAGACCAACATCTTTGATCAAGTTCTCAATCAGTTCTCTTGTGTGCCTTGGTATTATACTTCATGGGATAATTCCCCTGTTAAGAACCATGGGGTGGTTTAATATGTTAAAGGTGCTATAAAAATGCAATTTATAATGTTTCGTTTCTCATTGTTGGAAGCTGAAATCACATCTCCTGCCAGAACAAGTCATTGCAAGGTCATCACAGTTCATCTGATTATTTGTCTTTGATCCTTATTCCAAAGGAGTATCTATCTTCCCCAGCCATACACATGGGATGGTGCACTGTTAGCAAAATATAAGAAGCTAAAAATACTGAAGGAGAACTCTAAGTTGCAATTGGTGTACCTGGCATAACTAAATTTAGACAAAAGTGCTGGAGAACCTCAGCGGGTGCAGCAGCATCTATGGAGTGAAGGAAATAGGCAACTTTTCGGGCCAAAATCCTTCTTCAGACTGATGTGGGGGGTGAGGGGGGAGGGGTGAGGGGTACTTTTGCATAACTGAGGCAATGCACAGCAGGTCAATTCAATTTATTTTTAACAAATCTGAATACTACTTCAATTTAACATGCACTGATATAAACATTTCTCATAATAAACATTGAAGATATGTCATGACTAGCTTCCAAATGTGATTTCCAGTGATAAGCTACTTTCTCAATATGTGAGCTATGATTGATATTATCAGTGACAGCACTTACAGTATTAATCATGGATTTATCCCCAAAGGCGGAAGAGATCCAATCCCACTAATTACCATCCCATCAGTCTACTTTCAATCATAGGTAAAATGATAGAAAGTGTCAAGAGGCAATTGCTCATCAATAAGTTGCTGCTTAATTCTTAATGTGAGTTCCTCAAGGACTATTTGGCTCCAGACCTCACAACTTGATCTAAACATGGAAGAATGAACTGAATTCTAAACCAGGGTTGAGACTCATTGTGTTTGATGTCAAGGCAGTATTTGGCTGAGTGTGGCATCAAAGACACCCAAGCAAATTAAAGTCAATACGCAACAATGAGAAAACACTCCAGTGGTTGGAGTCATATCATGAACAAAAGAAGATTGTTGTAGCTGATGATATTGAGCATCCCTGCCCCAGGACAGAGCTAATGTTCCTCTTTGGTTACTTCATCAATGACCACCACTTTGATTGTAATGTTCAAGTCCATTTGCAACTCTTCAGTTAACAAAACAGTCCATGCCTTAGTGTAGCAAGACCTGGGGAGACATCCAGTCATGGGCTGATAAATTAGCATGCAACATTTCTGGTCCACAGGAGTCAGGAAATGTCCATCTCAACCAAACATAATTTAATTTAGTTTAATGATGCAGTATTGAGACAGGCCCTTCGGCCCATCGACTCCACGCTGACCATTGATTACCCTTTTACACCACTTCTATGTTATTCCAGTTTTCATCCACTCCCTAAACATGAAGGCTTATTTACGGAGGCCCATTAACCTACCATCCTGCACATCTTTGGGATGTGGGAGAAAACCGGAACACCGGGAGGAAATCCATATGGTCACAAGGAGCACATGTAAAACCCACTCAAACAGCACTCAAGGTCAGGATCGAACCCGGGTCTTTGGCACAGTGAGGCACCAGCTCAACCATCTGTGCCATTGTGCTACCTTATCGAACTGTCTTCTCAATGCCTTGAGCTGTGTGGTACTCACAGGCATTCTCAAACACTATTCACCATTAGACTATTATTTCACTGCCAGCACCTGTGGCTGCAGTGAATAATATACTTTTGAAACTCACTTAGTTTTCTTCAACTGCACAGCCCAAAACCGTGATATCAACCACTGAAAATTATCATAGCTGTAAGCGTAAGTGGACATCAGCCAGCTCAGGTTCTGGCCCACACACCATCCTGATATGCAAATGTATCCATGGGTGATCACCATTGAGCTTTGAGTTTTGGAATTTCCTTCATTATTTAAAAAAAAAGTAAACTTCACTCACAAAGCCAACAGATATTGTCCATCCTTAAATATCCTTGACATGACTTTTGTGGATGGCTCTGGAGCCGCATATAAGCAGTAGATATCCTCTGGCATAATAAAATAATGAATTAAATGGATACTCCAGCAATCCAAGGTTAGTGATCATGATTACTCATCATTGGGCTTCCTTTAATCCAGATTATAAATTTGCATGCAAATTTCACAATTGCCTTCATGTGATAGGAAATTTGGTCTGAATTTTTTCTCTAGTCCCCAGATGACAAATCCTTCATTTAACCACTACACCATGACCCCAGCCTTTCTTAAAAATGACTCTTTGGCTGGCTCGAAGGGCCGAATGGCCTAAACCTGCACCTGTTGTCTAATGTCTATTGATCCTTCACCACACTTCCCTACAAACCTCATGATAATCTTCCTGCAAGCAATTAACGATTTAGCAATAAATGTAGCTTTGCTGGAAATACCCTGTGAATTATTTTTTTTTAAATGAGCTGACCATGGACTGACTGAAGAAGGAAATTGTTGGCAACCATGGGAGAAGAATGGCTTCAACTGAAATGATGAATAACTCTAAATGATCACTAGAAAGTAGCCGTCACGCTCATTTCAGACATGATTTTAAGATGGGATATTTTGAATTCTGATGAGAAGTCATCAACTTGAAACATTAACTCCGTTTATGACTCCACAGTTGCTGGCTGACCAGCAAAATAACTCCAAACATTTTCAGTTTCTGTTTCAGATTTTCAGCTTCTGCAGTCTTTTGCTCCTCACCTGTAACAGCGTGGTTCAATAAGCTGGCCACAGATGACAGATGCGGCTGATTGAATTTCTATAAATAAACATGTGTTACAGAGTATGCCATTGGACAAGTCACCTCAATATTCATATTCAGATGACACCTACTTGTGAACATTAATGTTCTGTGAGACCGAAGATGAAAGGTAATGTGGGAGTGTTTTTGATCTTTTCGGAATGCTGTGCTCCTTGGTTATGCAAAGATGATGAAGCTTGTTTACAAAATATGCTCGTATTAAATATATTTACATTGAATGGAAGTGTGACTGCAAGGCATTTTCTACTAAATTCAGTACAGCTGGCTAAAGCAATGTTGCCACAATCACATTTGTTTGTAAGTAATAATTTCTATCTGTTATTCCTGTCCTCAAAGTCAACCTAATGTAGTTAGCCTTAACGAGATGGTCTTTGTTGATTCCTGTCTGATAGTCATTCTGAATATCGTGTCCCCGTCATTCAAATGAAATGGAAACTCACTTTGCTCACTGAACATCTTTCTCTTTAACTTCCATCCTCGTGCACGGGTCTTCCTTTTGCAAGTAACTGAGGTATATTTGCATGCCTTAGCTGTAATATGTACCATCAACAAAATGTTTAGAATGGTGGATGAGGCACCAACATAAATGGAAGCTCATTCTATTTACAGAAGATTTTGTCCTGAGTCTTCTTTTGTAGTTTATATTCATTTCTTTGATGTGATGGTACTAGAAAAAAAAATGGTTGCATAGTTTCTGAAGAGTAATGAGCACCATGAGACAGGGTAGAGAGGTGAACTTTGAAATGGAATAAAACAACTAACAAGAGACAAGGAATATAGCAAGTAAGGTGAGGGGTGGAGGTGAATTAGAGATGGCAGCAATGGTTTATTGCAGCCTTTGGGAGACAAACTATAGTAAGTGCGGCCTCAGGGAGAAACCCACACAAGGAGATTGGCTAATTGGACATGTTTTGCACTATGACTCTATCTTTGGGGATTCAGCAGCATATTACGAGCCACCATACTCAAGGACAACTGTGAGACAACATTTGGAGAGAGTGCAGTGTTGCCCTGACAACCACCTCAAAGTGTGTTATTGTTGTTGTGAAATTCAAAAGTATTTTGAATCCAGTTTATGGGATAATGGAGTCCTGAAAGTCCTGAAATAGTCATCAAATCGCCACTCAAACAAATTTCTGTCTACTACGACAGCAATTTTCTAAGATTTGCTTCTTCTGGATTCTTGAATTTTTTGCTTGAGTCATTCTTTCCACAGTGGATTAGTAATGTCCAAGTCTGCCCACGAAACACGAGCAGTTAGAAAGCTGCACTCTTTCACAGCCATAAGCTGTGCCAAGTGTGTGCCAGGAGCTTAAAAATTATCACTTTACTCCAGTCTGACTCGCATATGAAAGGAAAGGCTTACTGTTACAAATCTCTGAGCCAGGCTGTTTGAAATTTGTCTGCTGTGAATGCACCTGCTATCTGCCACCCAGAAACATCTGCTTTACAACTGTACAGTCTCTTGGCATGTCCACAAGTAGTGTTAATTACAAGACACGGGTTGATAATTCCAAATTTTCTGTTTCCATGGTAAAATTATTAAGTTGCTGTAAGTTTGAAATTTGAACAGTGAATGCTGGAAATACTCAGCAGGTCAGGCAATGTTGGTGGAGAGAGAAATAGAATTGATGTTTCAGATCAGTGACACACACACAATTGGAAGTGAAAATGAAGAGGAGAAGATATATGTGCAGGAAGGAACTGCCTATGCTGGTTTAAACTGAAGACAGACACAAAAAGCTGGGGTAACTCAGTGGGTCAGACATGATCTCTGGAGAAAAAATGTGACATTTTGGGTCGAGACCCTTCTTGTTTGGTTGAGTGGAAGGCAGGAAAGGTTACACAGACACAGAGAAGGCGAAAGGCAGATGAGAATGGGATGTAAAGATTAGAAATATGGGTCAAGAGGAGAGGCAAATAGGAAAAGCAGAATTATTGCAAACAATTGCTATCTGAAAAAATGTGAGGAATTATGCTTTGGGCAATTGACTACTGAGTCGAAAAGGCTTCAGAATGACTAGTAAGCCTCAGGTGCTGTACAGTGAGCTTATGTTG
Source organism: Okamejei kenojei (assembly GCA_035221665.1). Lineage (NCBI taxonomy): Eukaryota > Metazoa > Chordata > Chondrichthyes > Rajiformes > Rajidae > Okamejei > Okamejei kenojei. Next base: position 17,232,221 of record CM069135.1, on the reverse strand, counting down.
TTAGAGATTACAGTGGAAATGGGGTGATGAAATCCCACAGATGGTTTGTGACTGGAAGGTCAGGATCGCACAGGCTGAATGAATGTGATGAGGAAAGTAGTCACCCAATTTGGTTTCCCCAAGATATGGGAAGCAGCAAAAAAGTGAGTATACATTACTATATAAAATGGAAATCAAATAAATGACTGATTCACCTGGAGAGAGGGCCTGAGACTACATGTGATTTTCAAATTATTAGGCAGAATGGAGCAGGACATGACAGGATTACTACGTGCTACTCAAATGTTCAACCATCTGATGTATAGTCGTGTAATGCAGCCTCACCAGACTGGCACCTCAGTGTTGCCTGTGCCTGGTGCTGCTCTTGGCACACACTCTTGAGATGCTACTGGCCACCTGGCTTGATAGTAACAGGAGATTGAGAGAGGTGGCAGATCATGAGGTCGCAGATTGTGGTGGTATAAATTTCTCCCTTTGTTGCTGGTCATTTGTAGATGCAATTGTGAGCTGCCATATCTTGAACAACTCTGCTGTTGTCACCACTGTCATGGACGGATGCATCTACTGCAGGTCGACTGGTGAGGACAAGGCCAATTCACATGTTGGTGCTCAATCTCAATTACCAGCAAAGTGATAGATGGTGCCATTGTCATTCCTCATTTTGTTCACTTGTTACCTGCCAGATCTGGAGTGCTACCAGTATCTTTTGGGACTCATTCAACTCTGTCTTGGACATTGATGTCCCCGACCCAGGATACATTCTGTACCCTTGTTTGTTCAACATGAAAAAGCATTGATTCATCAACTAAGGGAATACAAGGCAACTGAACCATCCTATCACCAACTAGAGTGCAGTCCTAACCTACCATGTACCTCATTAGTAACCTCCAAGCTATCTTTAATAGTAAGATTAAATGAGAACTTACCAGTTTGAAATTTGATCTTTATTCTATGAGGAGTTACGATGAGCAATTATGTGAAGAAGGCGCGTCAATCTTCAAAGCAGCGGTGTGAAATAACAGATAACAATAGTTAACTGAACATAGTAAGATTAGAGAAGAGTAGAACTAACATTGGCCTTTATGGCAAAGGGGTCCTGGAACTACCTCTCACTAGTCTAACAGAGGAATACAAGTGTTCTAAAGTAAGACTCCAGATGACACTGAGGGGCTCTAGAGACAAGACCATCAGTGCTGTTGCGCCGCCCCTAGTAACTGGCCAGAAGTGGACAACATCTGATGCAGTACAGCAAGCTTCATCAGCCCTGAGGCACAAAGACGTCGTGGGGCAAGTGCAGCAGGGAAGAGGAGGCTTTGGCCTTACAACAAGTAAACCAACTTGGCGAAAGGCCACAACATCAGAGCAGAGGACATTGGTGGTTGAGGAGGTGGGACGACAGGAGGAGGCCGCAAGAAGTGCAAACAGGGGCAATGGATGCAGTGGGATGGTGTGGAGCAGAGGAAGATCAGCTGGAAAGAAGTATGGGAAATGGAATCAAGCAAGATCAGCTTCATCATCAGAGCGACATATGACGTGCTTCCATCACCAAAGAACCTCCGTCAGTGGTACGGCGAGGATCCAACCTGTGCCCTCTGCCCAACTCCAGCGACCCTCAAACACATCATGGTAGGCTGCAAGACCAGCCTCATGCAAGGGAGATACACGTGGCGGCATAATCAGGTACTAAAAACCCTGGCAACAGCCCTTGAGAACAAGCAGTGTGCGACCAACTCCTTGCCTCCGAGAGCAAGCAACCCCCCCCCCCCCCCCCCACTTAAGGGTAACAACCTTTGTCCGAGAAGGACAGAAACCACCTAAACATCCTTCCACCAGATCAGAAGAAGGAAACCTATGCAGGGCCCGTGACTGGAGGATGCTGGCCGACAACTAATCTTTCCACCTGAAATTGCTTCAACCAACCTCAGGCCAGACTTGGTGTTCTGGTCCCCTTCACAGAAGACTGCTTACATCATAGAGCTCACAGTTCCATGGGAGAGCTCTGTTGAGGAGGCCTACGAGCGTAAGAAGCTGCACTACGCAGAGCTTGCAGCAGAGGCAACGCAGCGTGACTGGAACACCAAAGTCTATCCAGTTGAAGTGGGATGGAGAGGATTTGTTGCGTCATCTACCATCAGACTGCTGAAGGAGCTTGGAATCCACGGTCAGGCTCAGCGGAAGACCATAAGATCACTCTCAGACACGGCTGAAAGAAGCAGCCGTTGGATTTGGCTCAAGTAGAAAGACCATGCTGGGCCCCAAGTACATCATGGTGAATCTTTGACACGGGACACACGCTGAGGGCTGATCATCCTGCAGCGGGCCACCCTTGTGGAGGGTGTATAGTGTTACAAGGCCGAAACACCCAGTGATGCAATGGTACACTACTGATGATGTGTCCTGTACCCAACTGTCCTGAAGGTTACCAAGGCCAAGATATACATATACGTATCCCCCCCCCCCCCCCTGATGTTGAGCATCCACCACTCTCAACAATCAACGAATGTCATGAAATGCTCCCCACCTACTAGCACAAGGGAATTCTTAACATCTTGCCCTGTGTACTTGATTCTTCTCAGATGACCTTTATGATACGAGGGTTGTGAGCGGTGGGCTCATCGTAACTCCTCATAAAATAAAGATCAAACTTCAAACTGGTAAGTTCTCATTTAATCTTACTATGTTACTTCGGAGTCACGTGAGTGACTACGTGAAGATTTCAAAGCATTGTGATATCATGCCGGAAATGAGTCCATGGGTCACACACTGCATGAATTGACCATGGATGTGTGAAAAAGATTAATGCATTCAGACATGACTTAATTCGTTAAAATGCTGATGCTTTAATCATCAAAGGAAAATCTAAAATGGAGTTCGCAAATACCCCCGATCTGGCAATGAGTTATTATAAAATGTTTGGAAAGTATGTTCGTTTGACCATCCTGCAGCTCTTAGGTTGTGGTCCAACGGAACATACATTACCCTTGGAGCTGATGTAGTAGCAGCCCTGGTGGAGTGAGAGTTGAAAATATTAGTATCGACTCATGCATTAGCCAAAACCCCGTTTTACCCACCTGGAGATGGTGGAACTAATACCTTCTTATAAAGGTTTTTTGTAAGTAACAAACATTGCTAGTTTGGAGCCTTAAAGGGTCTAGGTGACCTAGACGTATTGTTGTAAATGTGTGACCACACATTACCGAAGGTCCATGGGGTATGCCATGAAAACTAGTTTGAGACCTAACGCCCCTGGTTTCTTCTGGTTAATTAAATCATAAACATAAAATACTATGTTATTAGCAGATGTAACCATCCTGTCCAGTCGCAATTTATGTAGAGAATGGATCCGTTGCACTGAGACCAGTGCCATGAGGATAACTTTATGAGAGCCAGCAAAAGATAAGGATGTAGCTGGAGCTCCCTGGTGAAGTAGTGTTAACATAACGTCAATGTCCCATACTTATGTGTACCTGGGCCTGGGAGAACTTGTGTTAATGATTCCTTTATTATTCTGGATATCAGAGGGTGAGACTTGACAGTGTGGGTCCCACTTGCTGCAGCAATATGATGAGAAGGCAAGTTGGCACAGTGAATGGCACTATAACTTAATTCTTGTCAAAGACCCATTTGTAAATGAACTCCAAGATGTCAGTTATCCATGATGTATTATATGTAACATGTGTATTTAAAAAAAAATGCTTCCCATCTCCTGAAGAGGAAATGTACTGCCTTTTTTGGTGCTATCCCTGCACTCTGCAGTGAGCACTTACATGGATTGGTCGGACAACCCGAGCCATAGGAATAGTCGTCTCAGAGTCTGCAAGTCAATGAATTGATTTATCATGCAGAGGCTGGTTTCCCGAGTCACAGGCTGAACTAGCAAAGTTTTATGTTTAGAATAATCATATAAGGTTCTATTATTATTCCGAACATTAGCGGGAACCATGGCTGCATATGCCAGTCAGGCAGTTCGAAAAACCTGAAGCGGGATCTTGCTGGATTTATTGCAAGACACGACTGGTAAGGCAGAATGGAGGAAAGACATGAAAGAACATTCCTCCCCAGTGTGGTGATAATGTAACTGGTATTTTGCAACTGGTGAATTAGCATGGATGTAAACATATCGATATTCGGTATTCCATTGAGCCATAATGACATTAAATACTTTGTGATTCAACATCCATTCTGTGTTGTCATTGATTTCACGTGATGATACAATAGCGCCAAATGAGGTTAGGTAAATATCACAGGATACTTTAACTTGATTGCACTCATGTGACTAACATATGCCACCACCATAGTGTATCAACTTGTAGTTGAGCATGCAGATTATGCATATTCGCACAATAACCTTTAACCTATAGAATGCACCTAGTGTTTATAGGTAGTTGATGTCAATAACTGAAAAATTGGTAACCCATGCAAAACGCATCCACCTCCGTAACTGAAGATGGCATTCGTAATTTCTCATTTTTGAGCACTAGCATCAGTTTGTAATTACTGAAGATTACTGACCAAAATTACTGGAGCAATGCTGAAAACTGCCACCATTGTGATTTTGGTAGCTTCAGCTGGCAATAATGACGTATATGGTACTTGAGAGGTTAGTTCTTTGCACATTGTAAGTTCTGATAATGCAAAAGCCCAAATTGCACAGCTGAAACACAGCTACTATATTGCCAATTACACTTGATGAATAGAAGGCTGCTTCATAACAACGAGGTTGTTACAGGCTTCTGTTAATTCCAATCTCTGCCCCAGGGCAGAGTCACTGTTAAGTTGATAATTAAAGGTAAATCCCAATAATCAATAGTTCTGATTGATATCAACTTAAATTTAACTAGATAGATGAGGAACCCCAATTTCTCAAATATAGTTTGCGGCTGCAACAGTTAATTTTAGTAAAATACGCATTTAAAACATCATCCGGAAAGGCGATAACAAATGTTCTTGAGCTCTGAGCAGCCCAAGCACCGGTTTTATTAATTTGGTAAATAACCTGGGAGCTGAAGTTAGCCCATTTTGCAACGCCGGTGATCCCTGTGAATGGGAACTGAATAGATATTTAAGATCGATGCTTGCCATAAAGATCATATGGAAATCAATTGTTAGACAGTAACTAATTTTCCTATTCTGAAAGTCTATACTGCACATACGAGTTAAATCTGGATGAAGTGACATCCTCCATCTTTCACCCGGTCCTGAAAGGCAATCCTGGCCATAATACTGGGCCTGCCTCAAAAGACAACTCTGGTCCCAATTCCAAGCCTGCTTGGAATCTTTGTATGTTGTGCAGTATACATTAATCACATGTTATCATCAGGTATATATCAGGGAAGGTGGCGCATCCTTGGATAACGAGGGAAATCAGGGATAGTATCAAAGAAAAAGATGAAGCGTACAAATTAGCCAGAAAAAGCAGCCTACCAGGGGACTGGGAGAAATTCAGAGACCAACAGAGGAGGACAAAGGGCTTAATTAGGAAAGGAAAAATGGAGTATGAAAGAAAATTGGCAGGAAACATAAAAACTGACTGCAAAAGTTTTTATCGATATGTGAAGCACAAAAGATTAGTTAAAACAAATGTAGGTCCCTTGCAGTCAGTGAATTGATCATGGGAAACAAGGACATGGCAGACCAATTGAATAACTACTTTGGTTCTGTTTTCACTAAGGAAGACATAAATAATTTGCCGGAAATAGCAGGGGATCGCGGGTCAAATGAGATGGAAGAAATGAGTGAAATCCAGGTTAGCCGGAAAGTGACTAAGTGGGAAATAGTAAATGAGATGAAAAATGAGTGAATCCAGGAAATTGAATGGATTAAAGGCCGATAAATCCCCGGGGCCAGATAGGCTGCATCCCAGGATACTTAAGGAAGTTGCCCCAGAAATAGCAGATGCCTTAGTGTTAATTTTTCAAAACTCTTTAGATTCTGGAGTAGTTCCTGAGGATTGGAGGGTAGCTAATGTAACCCCACTTTTTAAAAAGGGAGGGAGAGAGAAAATGGGGAATTACAGACCAGTTAGTCTAACATCAGTAGTGGGGAAACTGCTAGAGTCAATTATTAAAGATGGGATAGCAGCGCATTTGGAAAGTGGTGAAATTATTGGACAAAGTCAGCATGGATTTACGAAGGGTAAATCATGTCTGACGAATCCTATTGAATTTTTTGAGGATGTAACTACTAGAGTGGATAAGGGAGAAGCAGTGGATGTGTTGTATCTGGACTTTCAGAAGGCTTTCGACAAGGTCCCACAGAAGAGATTGTTTTACAAACTTAAAGCACACGGTGGTTCAGTATTGATGTGGATAGAGAACTGGCTGGCAGGCAGGAAGCAAAGAGTAGGAGTGAACGGGTCCTTTTCAGGATGGCAGACAGTGACTCATGGGGTGCCGCAAGGCCTAGTGCTGGGACCCCAGCTATTTACAATATACATTATTGATTTGGACGAGGGAATTAAATGCAAAATCTCGAAGTTTGCGGATGACACGAAGCTGGGGGGCAGTGTTAGCTGTGAGGAGGATACTAGGAGGCTGCAGGATGACTTGGATAGACTGGGTGAGTGGGCAAATGCATGGCAGATGCAGTATAATGTGGATAAATGTGAGGTTATCCACTTTGGTGGCAAAAACAGGAAGGTAGACTATTATTTGAATGATGACCGATTAGGAAAAGGGGAGATGCAGCGAGACCTGGGTGTCATGGTACACCAGTCATTGAAAGTAGGCCTGCAGGTGCAGCAGGCTGTGAAGAAAGCGAATGGTATGTTGGCATTCATAGCAAAAGGATTTGAGTACAAGAGCAGGGAGGTTCTACTGCAGTTGTACAGGCTCTTGGTGAGGCCACACCTGGAGTATTGTGTACAGTTTTGGTCTCCTAATCTGAGGAAAGACATTCTTGCCATAGAGGGAGTACAGAGAAGGTTCACCAGACTGATTCCTGGGATGGCACGACTTCCATATGAAGAAAGACTGGATAGACTCGGCTTGTACTCGCTGGAATTTAGAAGATTGAGGGGTGATCTCATAGAGACTTACAAAATTCTTAAGGGGTTGGACAGGCTAGATGCAGGAAGATTGTTCCCGATCTTGGGGAAGTCCAGGACAAGGGGTCACAGTTTAAGGATAAGGGGGAAGTCTTTTAGGACCGAGATGAGAAAATCGTTTTTCACACGGAGAGTGGTGAATCTGTGGAATTCTCTGCCACAGAAGGTAGTTGAGGCTAGTTCGTTGGCCATATTTAAGAGGAAGTTGGATGTGGCCCTTGTGGCTGAAGGGATCAGGGGGTATGGAGAGAAGGCAGGTACAGGATACTGAGTTGGATGATCAGCCATGATCATATTGAATGGCGGTGCAGGCTCGAAGGGCCGAATGGCCTGCTCCTGTACCTAATTTCTATGTTTCTATGTTTCTATCAGTTTTTTTAAACAGATCTGAATCTCATGTTATCATTGTCACTTGTACAAAAAAAAGTGTAAATATTACCAACTTGTAAATGGTCCATAACCCCATGTTTCGGAAGAACCAGACCCACCTACCTCCATGGCTACCGGTGGTCCTATGGTAAGCCCAAAGGCCCCTGATGTGGGTTCTTTTCCCATCCTTGATTGGAGAGTAGGACTGGTATCGTGCGTGGATTCCATATTTTCCCTGAGACCAGCTTGGACCTTGGTCTGAAAACCTCATCATACTGAGCCTGCCTCGAAAGACAACTCTGGCCATAATTCTGAGCCTGCCTCGGAAGACAACTCTGGCCATATTTCCGTGCCCAGCTTTCAAGCTGCCACCGGCTTCAGTGAACCGTTTACCCCTGATGGAGGCGTGGGGTGTGTTGTCGCCTACCGATGAAGCTTTTCTCGTCGTCAGTACCTTGATTAGTCCGACAGCTTTTTGCTTCCTCATCCTGTTCTTACCTGTTGGATAAGTCTTACCTGAAAAGAGGATTCGGCGGCTGGTTTCATTTCCTGGATTTCATGCCCCTCCAATGTCACCCTGAGAGCGCTGTTCACTGCCGGCACTTGTAGCGTGAGGGGAACTCTGGCCCCTTCTGGGTATTCTGCCAACGGCTGGAGACCAACTTTTCTGGCAGCAACACCTTCGTTTGCAAGTATCTCTTGAAGCCATATGCATGTGCTCCAGTATGTTCCACAGTTACACACTGACCACTCGCACTCCCCTCCACAGAGAAGGAGATTCGTATGCAGCGCTGACATGGCCCCTCCTACGGACCTATATCAGGATTTTTGCTCTGAGTCAGACAGGAACTGACCCCGAATGCTCCCCTCCTCAGAGAGGGAGACATTGTGCAGCCCTGAAACAGATGCCGCTGCCGCGGGTCCCCGAGGAGGCCCGCGCTGATAACTCCCTCCTTTGGAGTATCATTCTGGAGCAACCTCTCCATCAGGTGCTCCATGTGGGTTTAGACGTCCGCAGACGCTACCCATTGAAGGAGGAGAACCCTCCTGGCCTGACTCCCCAAGTCCACAGGCCTAACTGTCTTACTTTTTGGTTTTACCCCCTTTCTGGGGACCCACAGCGGTCTGGAAGCAGCTGACCACTATATGTTGGAGTGGTCCCTCCTGGCCTCACTGCCACAGGCCTACCTAACTTGCTGTTGGTTTTACCCCCTTCCTGGGGAACCACAGCGGTCTGGAAGCAGCTGACCCCTGTATGTCGGAGGGGCCTGGCCTGACTTCACAGACCTTACTGGCTTGTTGTTGGTTTAACCCCCTTCCTGGGAACCACAGCCGGCCCGGAAGACACTGACTGTGCTGTCAGTGACTTGGGTGGCGAACCCGACGGCCGCCGGCCACTCGCACGTCCACGGTCTCTGTAGCCGGTTCCCCGTGGTCCATAACCGGTTTCGCAGCCCGTCCGGACTTCACCATGAATTAGTCCAGCAGGAAAATCTCTGTAACAGAGAATTCCTGCTGAAAGAGAAAAACAAAACCTGGGAATAAGTTGAAAATTTACCTTCAGGTTTAAACTTACCGATGGAAGGAGCAAACGTGCCCGCCAATCAGCCTTTGCGCAATGCGCTAGACGTAATGACGCGCATGCGGGCTGACGGCTTTCTTCACGTAATCACTCACATGACTCCGAAGTAAAATCAGACTTTACCTTGCACTAAACATTATTCCCTTTAAACTGTATCTGTACACTGTGGACAACTTGATTGCAATCATGCAGTCTTTTCACTGACTGGATAGCACGCGACAATTTTTTTTAAAACTGTACCTCGGTACACTTGCCCACATTTGAGCTGATGTCGTGACACTTCATTTTTAAAAAATATTTCAAAATAGACTTTATTCGGGTAATAAATATATACAATACATGAACCGCGCAAAATAATCGCCGAACATTTCCATACAAACATTCAATACAGTTTACACACATTTCTCAAATTACACAAATTTATCCCCCACCCTTGCCACTCATGTGGCCCACTGGCGTGGAATCCCTTCCCTTATTTTGAGTGTCATCTCCACCACACCGTGCCCCCCCCCATGTCCAGCAGCGGAAGGGCCTTAGACTGTGGTCCTTCCCCGGTGAGCCTTGCCCGTTGGCTGCACCAAGCTTCAGTGCGTCCCTCAGCATGTACTCCTGCAGTCTGCAGCGGGCCAGTCGTCAACATTCCCAAACGAACATCTCGCTCCGCTAGGTGGTCAACAACGCTCGGGCAGAACAAAGAGCGTCTTGATGATCAGTCAGTCTCTGAATGTGTCGCTGGGAACAGTCCGTAAATCACAGTCCTCTGTGACAGAGCTGTTTGGAATAAACCATGACAGGGACTCTTGCAAACCTCTCCAGACTCTCTTTGTAAATCCACACTCTGCAAAGAGTTGGGCAACCATCTCCTCTCTATAGCAGCCGTCCCCAGGGCAGCATGCGCTGGTAGTGAGGTTCCAATGGTGCAGGAAGAATCTGACTGGGAGGGCTCCCCTCACCGCCAGCCAAGCCAGGTCTTGGTGCTTGTTGGTGAGTTCTGGCGATGAGGCATTTTGCCAGACAAGCTGTGCCGTCTGCTCTGGGAACCATGCCACAGGATCCATGGAGTCATTTCCCTGCAGTGCCTGCAGGATGTTCTGTGCTGACCACTGCCCGATGGACTTGTGGTCAGGGGCATTGGTTCGGAAGAACCATTCCACGAGCGACAGATGGTGCGGCAATGTCCAGCTGACTGGCCCATTGCATGGCATCTGCGCCAGGCCCATCCTTCGCAACACCGGGGACAGGTAGAACCCCAGCAGGTAGTGACACTTCGTGCCTTGGCTCTACACTCCGCCTGATGCAGCCACGAAGGTGGCTTTCAGGGTGAGGGTGACGTTGGGTACGCTTTTACCCCCGTTGTCTGCCCCCGTTGTGGCACCAGCTCCATCCTCGACCCCCAGATGAACTGGAAAACAGCCCGGGAGATCCCTGTGGCGTAGGAGGGAGGGACAGGCCACACTTGCACCGAGTACAGCATCCCTGAGAGCATTTCACACCTGATGACCACATTTTTCCCTGTTATAGTGAGGGAGTGGAGCGTTGCTTCCACAGCTCCAATTTCTTCCACACCTTGGCTATCCGCTCCAGCCAATTCTTGTCACATGCCTCAGCCCCCCCCCAAAACAGATCCCCAGCACCCTCAGGAAGTCAGGCTTGATGGTGAATGGGACAGAAGATTGGTCAGGACAGTTGCCAAAGAGCATGGTCTAGCTCTCGCTCACCCTGGCTCCCGTGGCCGACTCAAACTGATCCCAGACCCTAATCAATCTGCGGACCGACCCTGGATCCGAGGAGAAGACGGCAACATCATCCATGTACAGGGAGGTTTTGACCTGAGTGCCCCCATTGCCTGGCAATGTCACTCCTCTTATGCTCGCATCCTTCCTGATGGACCCATGACACTTCATGGACTCCCTGGACTCCTTCCTGTTTTTCATGTTGTCACCCCTTCAGTGGGTCTGCCCTACCAGTGGGGCAAGGTACACCAGGGATTGTGATGGAGGAGTTTGGCACATTGCCTACAAATAATGTTTCTTCAAGAATGACTTTAGTTTGACTCATTTGTGAGGTAGCTCTCCTAATTTAGAAACCAGATATTTGTGAAAGGGACTTTGCAAAGTCAATTTTGCCATGTCCAAATTTGGTGTTCCGCTCGATGCCAGGTGATGCATCTGGTTTAATTCTTTCTGTGCTTGAACATTGATTCAACTGTGTGGCTTGGATATATAAAAGGAGAGATAAAAGTCAAGCAGATAGACACAAAATGCTGGAATAACTCTGCGGGACAGGCAGCATCTCTGGATGGAAGGAAGGGGTGACATTTCGATCGCTGAGCCTGCACGTCGCTGAACACCTCCACTTAGTCCGCCTAAACCTACCTGATATCCCAGTTGCTAAGCACTCCTCCTCCCATTCCCATACTGACCTTTCTGTCCTGGGCCTCCTCCATTATTAGAGTGAGTCCCAGCACAAATTTGAGAAACAACACCTCATATTTCGCTTGGGCAGTTTACACCCCAGCGGTATGAATATTGATTTACCTAACTTTGTAACCCTTGCTTTCCCTCTCTCCCAGTTCTCTGGCCAGTCTGACTGGCCCCATAGAAGAAGGTTCCACGTCGCGGGGCTGGAAACTGGAAGTATTCTGAGCTAATTCTGCTACCACCATCATCTATTGCGACAAGTGATGGCTTCCACTGATTGTCGCCAGAGCCTTGCATCCTTTTAAGGATGGACAATGACAGCGAGGCCAACATTTGTAACAAGATGGACATGAAAAAAGAGAGACCAGTCTGACTGTCCTCTGTTACATTTTATCTCTGTTAGTTTTGTGGTTACCTACTCCTAGCTCACAATGATCTATTCTCCATTTTCCTTCAACTCCATCCCCTCCGACTCGTTTTAAAACCTTACACTTCCTTGTCTCTGTTACTCCCTCTCCCCTGACTCAGTCTGAAGAAGGGTCTCAACTTGAAACATCACCCATTCCTTCTATTCAGAGATGCTGCCCGTCCCACTGAGTTACTCCAGCATTTTGTGTCTATCTTCGGTTTAAACCAGTTCCTTGCTACACATATAAAAGTCAAGCGCATTGGCAGGTCAGGGGCCACATGCAGACCAGGCTGGATAAAAATGAGTTATTTCCTCCCTAAATAGCATCAGTGAAGTAAATGAGATTTTCACAATGAGCTGATGGTTTTCCAAGTCATTATTACATAGATTAGATTATTTTCTTTCATACCTTTCAGAATATTAATTGAGTTTAAATTCCACATTAGTTGTGATGGGATGTGAAGTCAGTCTTTGAAATTTAGTTCAGGCATATAGTTTACTGGGTCAGGAATTTAACTGCTGCGTCACCACAGATGAGTTTCATAATATTATTATATATACTGAAAAATGCAAGTTATAAGTTAAGTGCGGACTGGACCAAAGAATGCTCCACATATTCCATCAGGTTCTGAATCCATCCACCAAAGTCATGTGTCCTTCCACTAGTGGACATATTGCAATTGTCTCTTTCAGTGAATGTTGATTGTTGACAGAGACTGCACCTGAATTTTAACAGCATTTCAAACAAAGGTTTGCAATTCTCAATGGGAGTAAGTTCTGTGCTCAACCGCCACAATGTTGCCGAAGGCTCAACACAGAAAAAAACATCAATGACTATTTAATGTTTTGGGGCATCTTGCAGTCATGAAAGGCAAAGCAGGTTTGTTACGGACCTCAAAAATAAATATGTATACCCAATGTTCAGACTGTAGCTCTATTAGGTAATTAAGAAAGTATTGTTTGATCCCTTAATTGCTGTGTCATCTTATCCATTGAGCTGTTGCCCTACACTGACTACAATATCCTTGGATTGTATCAACAATCGTGTCAAGACTGCTGATATCTTCTGATAGTCTGCCAGATATGCAGTTGGTCTTCTCTCCCTGAGTTGAGGGAGAAAGGAGAAACAAAGAACAGCAGATGCTGGTTTATACCAAAGATAGACACAAAGGCCAGCCCTGCCTGTCCTGGTCTTTTCTCACCTCCAGCTCTTCATCCCCCCCCCCCCCCCCCCCCCCCCCCCCCCCTCAGCTCCCTACTACTTTCAGCAAGATGAAGGGTCCTGATCTGAAACATCATCTATCCTTTTTCTCCAGAGATGCTGCCTGACCCACTGAGTTACTACAGGACTTTGTGTCTATCAAGGGAGACTGGGCCATGGGAAGTAATTATCCAGCAATTTTGCAAGAGAAATGATGAATGATGGAATGGAATGGAATACTTTATTGTCACATGTGACAAGGCACAGCGACATTCTTTGCTTGCATACCCAAGTTATGCAGATAGCAGCCACCTACGCCGCTGACAAAGTTACAAAGTATGCTGACTCCTTTTGTTCTCTCTCCCCCCCCCCCCCCCCAGCGGTTCCCCAACGTCGGGCCCTCCATTGTTTGCCCCCTTCCCTCACAGTGGTTGGCCCACGCCGGGTCCTCCATCGTTTTTCCTCCCCTCCCCCCACGGCTCTCAACCACCACCGAATGTGGGTCGACCCACGAGGCTTTGCCGCTGCCGTGTGGCTTCACCACTGTCGAGGCTCCACTATCATCGCCGGGGCTTCACCGCCACCACCGCCCATTGTGTAGGAAGAAACTGCAGATGCTGCTGGGTCACACCGACGATAGACACAAAATTCTGCTTCCATTTCTTCTCTCCAGTTACCGCCTGTGTTGCTGAGTTACTCCAGCATCGATGAGGATGATTCACGTTTGATTGCAGCAAAGCCAGTAAAGGACTGCCTTAAGGGCCTGTCCCACTTGGCCGTCATTTGCGCGTCACGCAGATAGCGCGCGAAGATTTTGTACATCCCAAAAGCCTGGGGAACTGCGCGTGACCATGCGTGACTGCCTATGTCACCATGCACCACGTACATGTAATGCGCACCATGCACGCGTCGTGCATTGTGACGCGTAAATGATGTCACGTAAATGACGGCCAAGTGGGACAGGCCCTTAAGGTGCACAGTTATGAATCTTACAGCTAGGATAGCCCATTGGATGGATTATCAGTTGTTAATCAGTGAAATAGTACCACAACAAAATCCGTGTTGAGAAGACGGCAACAAGATTCCGTAACAAGAAACAAGACAGTAAGCATTCAAGTGTGATTAATTCCCCACAACTCCTAAGGTTGAATCCGGCATACAGCAATAATGCAGAAACATTAATTTTATTTAATTAGCTAATTGCTCACACTTAACAAAGATGGTATGTGTTTCTTGAACCCCATTCCATGATTCCCATCCCTAATCTACATCCTGCAGACATATCATGACTCTTTACAAGCTGTAACCATGGCATTGCCCTGGTGAATTAACAAATTCAGTGATTCAGAGGCATCAATTCCTAGCCTGTGCTACATTAGAAAATAATGGTCAAGATTGATAGTACGCCGTTATTCTCTGATCTCATAATCACAGCAAAAAAACACACTAAATAAAAATTGCAATAAAGAAAAGTGGATGAAATAATTTAGATTGACCAGAATGCACGTGCTTATAAGGTCATAAGTGATAGCAGAAGAATTAGGCCATTTGGCCCATCGTCCACCATTCAATCATGGCTGATCTATCTCTCCCTTCTAACCCCATTATCCTGCCTTCTCCCCATAACCTCTGACACCCCATAACCTCAGATTCATAAAATATGTTTTTAAGACCAATAATCAAAAAATAATCTTCATATCAGAATGGTGAGTGTACTGATACAATTTCAAAATGGGACAATGAAGGCAATATCACTGGAATTGCTTAATAAACAATTGCATGCCATGATCGATGTAAACATTGAATCTTTGGGAATGAGTTATGATGGGCCAAATGGCTTTTCTTATCTTTAAACATGCTGTGCTCCAGTTATGTTGTTCTGCCTCTTGTACCTCACAGTTGTATGGCCCTATGCAATTAAATTTACTGTTTAAACAATTATCAGCTCTAACTAGGTGGAGAGTTGCTGCTCCTTCTTACTCTCCAGTGACCCCTGGTGGGAAATGAATATATGCGTGTGGGCAGGTGAGACAGCATCATTTTGGTGTTAAAACGTAGAAACATAGAAAAATAGGTGCAATAGTAGGTTGTTCAGTCCTTCGAGCCTGCACCGCCATTCACTATGATCATGGCTGATCATCTAAAATCAGTACCCCTTTCCTGCTTTTTCCCCACATACCCTTGATTCCTTTAGCCCTAAGAGCTAAATCTAAAGGGCCTGTCCCACTAACACGACCTTACCACGACTGTCTTCGACCTTCAAGCTCGAGGGCACTCGCCTGAAAAACCTCGAGCTGGATCGACCGTCAGCGATGAAACAACGAGCTGGATCGACCGACTACACACACACACACACACACACAAAAACACATCGCAAAGGCGGGGGCCAGGGAAAGCGGGGGAGCGCTCTCCGAAATTCACACCCGCGATGAACAGGAAGGTAAAACACGACTACACACATAAGTCCTCTAGAGAGCACGGGGGGGGGGGGGGGGGGGGGGGGGGGGGGGGAGGGGGAGAGGGCGAGAGAGAAGGGGAGAGAGGGGGAGAGAAGGTCTGAAGAAGCGCTTCGACACGAAACGTTCCCTATTTCCTTCGCTCCATAGATGCTGCCTCACCCGCCGAGTTTCTCCAGCATTTCTGTCTACCTTCGATTTTCCAGCATCTGCAGTTCCTTCTTAAACATCTCTGGAGGGGAATGGGTGACGTTTTGGGTCGAGACCCTTCGTCAGAAGTGTTTATCTTCTACGTTGTAACTATTTAAATGGTAAAAATCTAAAAGTTCCTTTGAATCAAATTGTTCATGCTGATTGGTCATTTTATTTCATGCTGTTTAATAATAATCTTGTTTTATTTTTAATGCAGAAATGTTAGCTGCAGCATATGAAGAGTTAACAGATAATGTGGGATATCTTGGGATCTTTACAAAGTGCTCTTGAAAAGTACTTGATTGTTAACCTAAATGCTTATATGCTGCAATCCTAATTATCATTTTGCTTTTAGTATCATTGCCCTTGAAAATTGATCCATAGCATTGTTATTAATTACCAACAACAATAAATGACTATGAGCACCTCTTTCAAAATCCAACACTGAGCATATTCTGTAAGATTTAGGCAACCTGGAATGAAATCAATAATGTGGCAAAAGATCAGACATGGCAGAAAGGAATGACATACATTATAAACAAGTTGCTGGATTAGTATTGTCTCCATCTGCAAGTTTTGAAATGGCAGCCCACATCTTTCTCAATATTGCTATCATTGTGTGGGAGAAAATGTAAATGTCAAGTGCCTTACACCTTTCTGATTGAAGAATCGTCTATATTCCTTGAAGTATTTTTCATCAGAAGAAATCGATGAGAAACAAAAATAAAATATTGCACATGGAGGTAATCCAAAATGAATATAAAAAATGCATAAGTACTCTGCAGGTCAGGCAACATTGATGGAGAGTAAAGCAGTTATTGTTTTAGGTCAGAATTGAAAAGGATGCAAGTACAGAGCCAAAGGAAAGTAGGTAAGCTATATTCTGTTTCTTTTCTTCTCCTATTGCCATCTGTTTTCTGTCATTGATTTCACTCCTTTTGTTAATTAACCTCTCCTATCTTTCCCACCTACTTTTTCATGGACTTCCAGTTTCACTCTTTCATCCACTTCTCAGTTCCCCTGCCACTAACTATCCTTTAATCATGTTGGATTTCTAACTTCTTCCAGTACTGGTGAAATATCATTTATTTTTAAAACGTTGATTTCATCTCTCTCTTCAACTGATGCTGCCTGTTCTACATTTTCATTTTTTAAGTCTGAGTGCAGGTAGATGGGAATAGGGGAAAACAAATGGTCGGCACGGACTGGAAGGGCCGAGAGGGCCTGTTTCCGTGCTGTAATTGTTATATGGTTATATGGTTATAAGTAATGGGTCGGCTTATTGTCAGATGTTGTTGCAACTATTGTTGCATCAGGATATCCATATTTCTATACTTCATTATGGTACAGTAGGAGGCCATTTTACCCATTACTCTGTGAATGTGCACTGATCAATCTCATCTCCCCCCCCGGGGCTCATGTTGTCGACCTCCCCGTGGTGACCCCTGTCAACTGCCCTTAGTCAGGCGAATGACAACAAACAGAGACAGCAGCAGAAATGCAACCTCAGCTTGGCATCAACCCGGAGCATAAACTCTTTTTAGGGCAGGCACCTATGGATGTCCAATCGGATGACATCACCATGCTGCAGACCTCTGTTGCCTTAAACCAAAGATCTTCCCCCCCCCCCCAATTAACTTACTTTGTAACATTCTCCATATGCTCCCGTCAACTCCCCAGATTCTACCACTCATCGCCACTAGAGAACATTTTCAATGGCCAATTAACCTACACACCCACAGGTGTTTGGGAAATGGTAGGGAACTAGCACCCAGGGGTAGCACACATGGTCTCATTATACCACAGGCTAACATGCAAAAAATGTGAAATATAATTGTGTGGGTATTAAGAAGAGGAACACCCAATAGTCTGGAACATTTGCTAGTCCAACACTTTGTTCCCATGGGTGCCAGATTATCAAAACTTTAATGTTTTAGACTGGGGGACACTAAACCTATGCCCAGGATAATCAGTCCACCATTTCAATGGAAAGGAGTGTCTCTGAACAACATGCTAAATATAAGGCGATTTCCATAACATAAATTATGAGAGTTTTTTCATTGTTTTAATGCTTTAAAACTGTAATTTACATACTTTTAAATATTTTAATCATTTTTAATAGAATACCATTATTTTAATTTGCAACTTCATAGATTTTCTAAAATTCTGGGGAGACAGGGAGACAACAGCGTATTCAAACCCTTTTGCCGCCTGCTTCACAATTAAATGCTGCTCTGGTCTTCTGACAGCAGTAGGGTGAACATGGTCCTCATGCAATGCAGGGCCTTGTCTTTGGACTCAGCGTGGAATGAATAACTCTAAATGGACAAAAGTATATTGGTAATCTGCCCATGAAAGCATACATATAGAGAGTGGAGGATTGACACACTGGAGCACATGTTTTAAGAAAGTGGAGGTGTTAGATGTAGTGGAGTTTATGTAGATAAATCCCCAGGGCCAGATGTGATTTGTCCCAGAATTTTATGGAGAATCAAGAGAGAGTCAAGGGTGTTTTTTTGTCGTATGTTCTGAAATTGAGCAATTAAATTCTTACTTGCAGCAGTCGCATAACAGGTTTGCGAATGCAGTATTCAATAGGTAATATAATAAACAAACAGAAAAAAACTTCAATAAATAAAATAAAACAATATAGTGCAAAAACAAACAAAGCCCAAAGTCCCTAGGGGAAGCAAGGCAGTTTGTAGTTCAGAGCTTAATTGAAGTTCGTAGTGTTCAATAGCCTGATGGTTGTTAGGAAGTAGCCGTTCCTGAACCTGGATGTTACAGTTTTGACTCCTATACCTTCTTCCCAATAGCAGGAGTGAAAAGACAGTGTGGCCAGGATGCTTTGGGACTTGGTGATATTGGTCACCTTTTGAGACAACGCCTTTATGGTCAGTGGTAACCACTTTTTATAATCTCCTTCATTCTTGGAAGACTTCTTGGGTGACCCCCTCCCTCTGAGCCCACCCCCTGGCCTCCTCTCCCCTTCCCTCCCTCTCCAATCCTGTCTTCCAGTAAGGGACTGGGTGGGTAGGGTTGGGGGGGGGGGGGGGGGGGGGGGAGAAGGAAGAGGATCTATATTTAACACTTTTGTAACTTTGTCAGCTCTCTTTATGTGGCGACTCGTTGTGTACTTGTACTGTATGCAAAACAAAGAATCTCACTGCACCAAATACACATGACAATAAAGGATCAATCAAGCAAAAGAAGGATTGCTGGGATCGTAGCATCTTCATTAAAGTCAGTGAGGTGCCAGATGATTGGAGGCTCCTATATTAAAGAAGGGCAGCAGGAATAAGCCAAGCAACAGAGACACAGGGAACTGCAGATGCTGAAACCTGGAGCAAAACACAAAATGCTTAAGGAACTTAACAGGTCAGGCAGCATCAGTGGAGGGGAGATATAGATGACTTTTCCGGCCATTCTAAGCTAGTGACCCCTAGGTCAATGCTAGGGAAACTATTGGAGAAGCTTTGAAGGGAGAGGAAAGTCAAGGGTTATGGATAGCCAGCATGGCTTTCTGAGAAAGAAACCATGTTTAACTAATTTGATTGATTTTCTTGAGCAGTAACTAAAGGGACTGGTGAAAATGGAGTGGTAAAATGTTGTCTATGTGGACCTTAGTAAGGTAATTGAAAGATCTCACAGCTTGTCCACAAGATTAAGGCACCTGGGATCATATTTGAGCGGGCAAATTGGATCCAAAATTGTCTTGGTGATGGGAGGTAGAGGAAAGTAATGGAAGGATGTTTCCCTATTTAGAAGTCTGTGACTGGTGATGTACTACAAGGAACAATGCTAGGTCCTCTGCTGTTTCTAATTTACAAGACCAAGTGCAGATCCGTTGGGTCTTCTCCGTCAACACACCCGTTCCCTGCCCGTAGCGCCCACGGGAGGCGTGGTCCTCCAACCCAAGCTGTTCCTGAATGTAAGATTCCAGCACTTCACTGCCTCCCTCAGCAGTGCTCTTTAAAAAAAATTCCAATTGCACTTGTCTTGCGTGCTGCAATAGCAATTTGCCCTCCCCTGCAAGCCAAGTCATTGTGACGTCATCAGTTAAAGCTGGTTGTTTTAAATTCAAAGTTTTTTGATGTTTTTAAACTTCTTACTTACTTTTAATCAGTAATAAATAGAGAAATAAAGCATAAAATGTTCAGTGAAGGTGGTCTCGGCCTCGAGGGGAAAAAAGACTGAACTTAAAACGACCAGCTTCAACTGATGATGTCACAATGGCTCGGCTAGCAGGGGGAGGGCGAATTGCTATTGCAACACACATATACACACAAACACATATACACACGTACAAGATCAGACTTTTAGTAAGTATATATATTAACAACTTGTATGTAAAAGTAGGATATAAAATGAGTAAATCTATGGATGATACAAATCTAGCAGTGTTGGGGATAGTGAAGTAGGTTGTCTTTGACTGTAGTAGGTTTTGGATCTGAAGGAAGGTTGGGCAGATCTTTGATAGATGGAAATTAATTCAAATCGGTGTAAGGTGATGTATTTTAGGAAGTAAAATAGGAATAGGACATATACAGTAAATGTTAAGGCACAAAGGAATATTGATAAAAAGAGACCTTGGAGTCCATAGTTCCCTGAAAGTGACAACCCAGGTTGATAGGATGGTGAAACATAGAAAATAGGTGGAGTAGGCCATTCGGCCCTTTGAGCCTGCACCGCCATGCAATATGATCATGGCTGATCATCCAACTCAGTATCCTGACTGAGCCGACTTCTCTCCATACCACCTGATCCCTTTAGCCACAAGGGCCACATCTAATCCCTCTTAAATATAGCCAATGAACTGGCCTCAAGTATATTCTGTGGCAGAGAATTTCACAGATTCACCACTCTGTGTGAAAAATGATTTTCTCATCTCGGTCCTAAAAGACTTCCCCCTTATCCTTAAACTGTGACCCCTTGTTCTGGCCTTCCCCAACACCGGGAACAATTTTCCTGCATCTAGCCTGTCCAACCATGTTCATAAAAGTTTGGACATTATGTAACAAATTTACAAAATGATGGTTAGGCTGTACTTGGAGAACTGTGTGCAGTTCTGGTCACCACACTATGATGTGGTTTTGCAGGAGAGATGGCAGAAGAGATTCGCCGGGTTGTTGTTTGGATTGGAGGACTTTAGTTCTGGGAAGAGATTGGATAGTCCAAGTTTATTTTCCGTGGAATGAAGGAGACTTTGGGTTGACCTTACAGAAGTATACAAGATTATGAGAGGCACATATTGGAGAGATAATCTTTTTTTTTTTCTCATGGTCAGGGTATCAAATACAAGAGGGCGTAGGTTTTCAGTAAGAGGAAGGAATTTTAATGCGGTACGAATTTTACACAATGTGGTTGATTTCTGGAATTTGCAACCAGGGGAGATGGAAGAATTATTAGAATCACTGTGTTCAAGATACATTAAGCCAGGTACATAAAAATGCAATGAACACAAGGATACTGTCTTAATGTGGAATGTGGGATTAATAAAGATGGGCAAAAAAGGTCAGCATGCACATGGAGGGACAAAGGGTGTGTGTCTATGTCTTGCGACTCTACGAATTTATAATATTGACATTACATTCAGAGCATGTAATTGAAAATTTTAAACTGGTGGACATCAGTGCTTCACAGGAACTTTATTAACTGTGGGATATTCAGAGCATGGCATTGGCAATTCCAATTGGGATGTAGGTAATTTTTGTGTGCATCATTGCCCACCCCTTGGGATCCTTCATGTCATTGGTAATAACTTCTCGGCAATGATGGATTCCTGAATCTTTCTCTATTACCTTGATCTTGGCACATGGGAGTAATACTTTTGTCTTAACCTGTGCCCAGTATAAATAATGTTTGGGAAGAGAAATATCCATTGGGCCACTATGTCCCAATATAATGAGATTTTAATAGCACATTAATGAAGCAAAGTCCCTTCCACCCGTGTTTGAGTCAGGATCCACAGACTGTGAAGTAATAGACAAGAAGCCAATCTGCTCCAACATTGAGTCAGTGTCATCGTGAGATGGAACAGAGAGTAATAGAGATATTCAGTGGGCAAGTGGGAGGTGAAGGATGGAAATTAGAATGCCGGGTGTAATCATAGAGAAACAATTTGTGATCTGAAAACGATGACAGTTCTTTACAACTGTTTATGACCCAATTCTCAACATGACTTGCAACCTGGATAATCTTCTACTGTAAAACTATCAAAAGGAAGAAAAAATAATTGCAATGAAATCTTGGGCTGAGTTATTACTCTGCAGGTGACCTGTGTCTAGCTATTCCAGTGCTGCGCAGAAGAAAGATTGTATACAAAGTTATGCAGAAAAGTTACATGCTCAAAAAGCAATCACACTTTGTTTTGAAGAAGATTCTCGACCCGAAACGTCACCCATTCCTTCTCTCCAGAGATGCTGCCTGTCCCGCTGAGTTACTCCAGGATTTTGTTTCTACCTTCGATTTAAACCAGCATCTGCAGTTCTTTCCTACACACTTTGTTTCATGCTGGAGTACAAGAAATAAAAAGTCAAAGATAGACACAGAAAGCTGGAGTAACTGGAATGGTTGATGGAATTTAATGCAGAAAAGTGTGAGGTGCTACATTTAGGGACGTCAAACATGGGCAGGACCTACACAATAAACTGTTGGCCACTGGGTAGTGTTGTCGAGCAGAGGGAGTAGAGGTGCATGGTTCCTTGAAGGTCAAGTCGCAAGTATATAAGATGGTCAAAAAGGTTTTTGGCACTTTGGCCTTCATCAGTCAGAGTATTGAGTATAGAAGTTCAAAGGTTTCAAAGGTCTTTTGTTGTCACATGTACCAATTAATGTACAGTGATATTCGTATTACCATACAGCCATTCCAGAAAAAAGCAACAACACACACAACTACATAAAGGTTAACATAAACATCCACCACAGCGGATTCCACACTCCTCACTGTGATGGAAGGCAATAAAGTCTAATCTTCTTCTCTCATTTTTTGCCCGTGGTCGGGGCAGTTGAACCATCCGATGGGGCGATCGAAGCTCCTGCATCGGGGCAATCGGAGCTCCCGCGGCTTGGAGCTCCCGAAGTCGGCTCGAGCTGGAGATCTCGAGATCCACGATGTTAAAGTCCGCAGGCTCCCGTGGTTGATCCCTGGCAAAGGGATCACCAGCTCCATGATGGAAGTCCATAGGCTCCTGGGGTTGGAGTGCAGGTGGGTGAGGGGAGATCTTATAGAGGTGTACAAAATCATGAGAGGAATAGATTGGGTAGATGCACAGTCTTTTGCCCAGAGTATGGGAATCGAGGACCTGAGGACATGGGTTCAAGGTGAAGGAGAAAAGATTTAATAGGAATCCGAGGGATAACGTTTTCAAACAAAGGGTAGTGGGTGTATGGAACAAGCTGCCAGAGGAGCCAGTGTATGGAACAAGCTGCCAGTTGAGGCTGGGACTATCCCATTGTTTAAGAAATAGTTAGACAGGTACACGGATAGGACAGGTTTGGAGGGATATGGACCAAGCGCAGGCAAGTGGGACTAGTGTAACTGACACACTGTTGGCCGGTGTGGGCGGGTTGGGCCGAAGGGCCTGTTTCCACACTCTATCACTATGACTAACTCAGTGGGATAGGCAGTGTTGCTGGAGAGAAGGAATGGGTGACGTTTCGGGTCATAGAAACATAGAAAATAGGTGCAGGAGTAGGCCATTCGGCCCTTCAAACCTGCAGCACCATTGAATATGATCGTGGCTGATCATCCAACTCAGTATCCAGTACCTTATTTCTCTCCATACCCCCTGATCCCTTTAGCCACAAGGGCCACATCTAACTCCCTCTTAAATATAGCCAATGAACTGGCCTCAATTACCTTCTGTGGCAGAGCATTCCAGAGACTAACCACTCTCTGTGTGAAAAATGTTTTCCTCATCTCGGTCCTAAAGGAATTCCCCTTTATCCTTAGACTGTGACCCCTTGTTCTGGACCTCCAACATCGGGAACAATCTTAACAATCTTCCTGCATCTAGCCTGTCCAACCTCTTAAGAATTTTGTAAGTTTCTATAAGATCCCCCCTCAATCTTCGAGACCCTTCTTCAGACGTCTCCAGTCTGTTGAAGAGTCTCTACCCAAAACGTCACCCATTCCTCTCCAGAGATGGTCAGCAGAATAGAGATACTTCACACGAAACACCATCGGGAGAATGGATCTGTAAAAGTGGGGAACAGTGGAAAAGCATTCCTAATGGCGAAAGGTTAGACAAAAGGGAACATGTCCTTAGAGATGGCATTTTTAAGAGATGTCGTGACAGATAATGTAGAAGAAGCATCATGTTGAAGAGATAAATGGAAAATAAAATCTACAGTTCTGCAGGAAAGTGATCCTCAGGAAGACAAATCCCAGTGACGAGTGGCCCAGCAAAAGAAAGAATCTGGTGAAAAGAGATCAAGTGCAAGAGCAGTCCTATGGAATTCATATCTAGCAAGAAATCTTCTCTTAATGAATGGTTCTGAAACAATGAGACTATACACAACAACTAGGTCCCACTTAGGAAAGACCCTGGAGGAGAGACGCTCCATAGGAGACAAAACCAATAAGATGGAAGTAAGTCAAGATTGGAGAGCACTGCAGGAGAAAGGACTTGCAAGAGAGAAGACCTGTAGAAGAGAGATTCCATGGGAAAAAGGCCCTTTCGGCCCATCCGAATGAGAATGCTTCTCTAGGAGAAGATTCTGCAAGAGACAGACACACACACAAGGAACTGCAGATGTTGGTGTACAAAAAAAGGACACACGTGCTGGAGTAACTCAGCAGGTCAGGTCTCTGGAGAACATGGATACATGACGTTTCGCACCAGGACCCAAATTGCTGTGAAAGGATGCCGACCCGAAACATCACCTATCTATGTTCTCCGGAGATGTTGCCTGACCTACTGAGCTACTGTTTTGTAGAGAGAGATACCGTAGGAGGTAGTTTGTGCAGGAGAGAGACCACCTCGAAGAATGGTCATGAAGGAGCCTCTGCACAATCACAACGGAGACAAAGTGGGTTTGGGAGGATGTGGCCATAAAGCATTTTCTCTTCCTGGTCATAATTCTGTACAAGCTTAATTACTGCATACCTGTGGTTACATTTATTGAACACGAAGGCAGATTCAATCTACCTTTTTTTTTTACAATTGAACAGCTTAATTTACATGCTTAGAAACTCACTAGCATTTACAAGAACTTTTATCCAATTCATCAAGGCAGGCAAACTACATTCAGACAACAACCCATGAACTGACACATCTTAGAAGAGCTAGCAAACTGCCCTTGACTGCAGAAGCAGACTCCCTGTAACCCTCTTATCACATCACCTGAAAGCAAAGATATTTGGGATTGTGGGATCCGTTAAAAAAATTCCATAACCATTGTCGGGAGGAATCCATTAAAGAAGGAAATGCACTCGGATCTATTCCTCTTCTTTGCATTCCATTTCCCCCAACTGACAATTTCTTCTGATTTATTAGAGGCAGATTATTTAAACCTACACCACTTGCTTTCTCATGCCAGTTCCCCAGATCTACCAGCTCCCTGGGCTCGGTCTGTTGCTAGTCCCTCCAGCAGGCCAGTTCTACTGTTTGTGGCTTGGTCTCTAGCAGACACTGACATGATCAACAACAAATTGATAGCACCACAGACACAATGCCCCCAAAGCGTTTAGTGTTTCACATTATTCAAACATTTGCGAGTGGATATCACTGGGAGGCGAGTCTATAACCTTTATCCATTATCCATATTTTGCATTGAGGATGATGACCTAAAACATCATGATCATGGCTTGTGCTCTGTGACAACTCACATAGGTGTTATTAAGGCCTGGCTGGGGGAAGATAGCAATGATGACACAGAGTAGTCATCTTCCCATACTATTGCAGTCCTTGTGGTGAATGAGATTGCACATTTCCAAGAAAGGGATTATTCAGATTTTGCAATGGTTAAACCATAGGAAAATGACCAAATTCCCACGACAGAATCATTTGTCTTGGAAACCAACATTTTGCAGGCGTTAGAATACCCAAGAGATTGCTCATTATTGTAGGAAATGGGATGCAAGCAGAAGCCTCCATGCGGTGCATCCCGGGCAATGCTGACGACAGAAACTGTACCACAGTGACTGACTGAAGTAGCCAATTCTGCAACCACCGACCGTCAACCGTCACTGACCGGCCAGAAAGACGTGATATAGAAGATGGCCGGACACGAGGAAGAAGATTGTAGGTAATAGAGTCATTTTCATGTGATGCCGATGATGGTTTGATGAGTTGCTGACATCCATTTTGTAAATGGTGCACACAGCAATTAATGGGTCAATTGCAGCTAGCAATAAGGGGTGGCTAGAATCAACAGCCACAAGTCCTTCGTTATCCTGAAATGAACCCCAGCCTCATAATTTTTTTAGGCAAATACAACAGTGAATATCTGGCAGCTGTAGAAAACTCTTATCACAATCCTCACTCAATGAGCTGCACACTGCGGCAATGAGAGTAGATCACTGTTTCAAGAAATAATTGGAAGCTACGTTCAGGAGAACAACAACCTCCTCTTATGCAGAAAGAGCAAAGGTGTTTCTGCCCACACAAGGTGGTAGATCTATGGTCATGATCATCCAAAAGCACAGCCTCACGTACATTGCCTGACAGTCAGGTGTTGCTCCTGAAAGACTCTTGGACACTACTGGTTCATCACAGCAGAGCTCTTCTCATAGAAACATAGAAACATAGAAACATAGAAATTAGGTGCAGGAGTAGGCCATTCCCCTTCGAGCCTTCTCATGGCTGATCATCCAACTCAGTATCCCGGCCTTCTCTCCATACCCTTGATCCCCTTTGCCAATCTTCAACTACCCTCTGTGGCAGAGAGTTCCAGAGACTCACCACTCTCTGTGTGAAAAAAGTCTTTCTCATCTCGGTCTTAAAGGATTTCCCCCTTATCCTTATGCAAAAACCCTTAAGAAGTAAGTTTCTATAAGATCCCCTCAATCTCCTAAATTCCAGAGAGTATAAACCGAGTCTATCCATCTTTCTTCATATGAAAATATTTAGCCCAATAAATAGTAGAGGTCTCCTCAATCCGCCCAGCTGCAAAGCATAACCACAACAGGCTCTCTTCCATACCACAACAATTCTGCATGTAATGAAGAATGACCTAGTGCTGGCATGGCTTGGGAGAATCATCAACCTATTGTTCGGGCCTGGCTTCCTGAGGCTGCTTGTATGTTTCTCAACTTTGTGTGTCCCTACTTCATGAAGCCAAAACTAGATTCTTTGTACCACACAAGTGCAAGCAATTCAGTGTCCCAAGTTGCATAAAGTACGCATTAATGTACATATTCTCCAGAGATGATGCCTGACCCACTGGGTTACTCCAGCATCTTTTTTTTATTAATGTGCCTGTTGCCACCAGGTAATATGTAAAAACAGAGACCCACAACACCGCAAAACATGAATCGCACAGAAGAAATTCTACTTTTCTTAAATCATAAATTCATACTTCACAGAAGGAAGCTTTCGACCATTGTACCCGTGTCAATTCTTTGAAAGCACTTTTTAATCCTCTTCTTACCTATTGCCCTACAACGGTTTCTTTTTAAGTATTTCCAATTTCCTTTGTGAAAAATGATTGAATCTGCTTCCACTGCCCTTTCAGGCAGTGCATTTCAGACCAAGTGAAACAATCTCTTATCTCACGTGGCTTTTTGCCAATAGTCTTAAGCCTGTGTCCTCTGATTATTGACCCTACTGCCACAGGAAGAATTTGTCCATTAAAATGCCTCATAATTTCAAATAACCATAGTAAATCACCCTTTGCCCTTCTCTACTCAAAGGAGAACCATTCCTGTGTCTCTGTTCTCCCAACATAATTGAAGCCCCACATCCCTAATAACATTCAACAAAATCTTTACAAAACTTTATCTGTGGTTCTGACTCTCATTTGTGCCCAACTTTGAAGATATCACAAGCCTCATATTTACAGTATAATATATTTATGTCCTGTGACTTTTAAGGGCCTGTCCCACATGGACGACCTAAACCATGAGTTTAGAGACCCTAGACGAGTTGGAAAAAATGTCAAGGTCGTGTTGTCTCACCGAAGTAAAAGACCTCCTACGACCATGTCTACGACCTCCTCCGACTATGTCTATGACCTCAGTCTTCCACACGCAAGACCAACTACGACTAGCTATGAGTGGAAAATGATCACATGATAAAATGATGTCATGTTTGCATTTTTTTTCCTCAGGCCAGTTACCGACCTACGTCTACCTACATCACGACCTACCTATGAGTAAAAAGTATCACTTTCTTCCTTGCCAACCTTTTTTTTTTTAAACTTGTGGACATTTTTATCAAGCTGGAAAAATCGCTGCGACCTACCTGAGGCCACGAGTACGTGGAGACCATTCACGAGCACGAGGAAGAGTTAGGAAGACCCCCTACGACCTAGTCGTAACCATGCTGCGAGTATGAGTCAAGGGCAAACTTGGCAGAGGTCACCAATTAGGTTGTGAAAGTGGGGCAGGGGCTTTACTGATCAGTAGCCATACACTTCAAGGTCCTTCTGCTCACCTGCCTTGAAATGAAAGTTAACATTGGAATGCAATTAAAAGCTGAAGCTAAACACCTTAGTCATTTGAAAAAAATCTTTAAAATCATAGAATCTTTAAATGGTCTTGTGTGAGTGAGAACCTCCACATCTCCAAAATCAATAGTTCAGTGCCAGTGTGGCTATTCTACTCCATTAAAGGTAGTCCTATACCTTATTCACAAGGTACATCTTTCAGATCACAACAACTTACTGAGTGAAACAATCTGTAATCAGAGCCTGCTTACCATGTGGCTGAATACACTGCAGGATTGCAGCTCTTTGATTTTGGCGCAGGTTCATTCACAGGAAGGTAAACTGTTTTCTTTCATTTTTATAGGATAAAAAAATCATTTTCTGTTTTTGCAACTGTAATTCGGCTCAGTTGCAGTTACATCTCCTGTTTCATATTGATTACTCCCACAAAGAGTGTGACAGCACACTCTCGGCATGGTGGCACAGCAGTAAAGTTGCTGCCTTACAGCATTTATATTCTGGGATAAGTGACTGGATGAGCAAATGCAATGCTTCCTTGAGAACTGCACAGTAAAGAACAGGGAGGGATTGGTCCTCATAGGGTTAACTGAGCCAACCAGGACAGCACTGTGTCCATAACACTGCCGGGGGAAAAGAAACATACTATTTTAGCTATCTAAGTAGATATATTTTGTGCATTTGATAATTGTTGATTCTATCAAGGCTGCTGTTACAACTGAAGATATTCAGACAAGGGGGAAATATCCACTAACATATGAACTCAATGGTTGTGAAGTCTCCTTCATTTCCATTCAAAGCTGAGTGAGAAAATTTCACCTTCCCAAAAAGGTAGATCATAAGAGAAAGGGACACTTATTAATGATTCACAACAGCAGCCCGAGAGCTATCCAAATGAACTCATTGCAGCTCTTTGATTTTGGTGCAGGTTCATGCACAAGGTGGTAATCCATTATCTCTAATTTTTATAGGATAAGAAACATTTTTACGGGGCCAAAAAAAGGAGCCATCACATGGTGTTGTAAAAAGGAATGACTTGTACCTTCATTAAAATGGTGAGAATTTTAAATTCTACATCTCCCATTGCTCACTGTGACAGATAATTGGTGTCTCATTTCTCATAACATATGTACTTGAGAGGTATAATAAATATTATAGGGGAACATTTAATATTATTCTGAATGTGGCCTTCACATGGTGAATTTCAAATTACTAAGGAATGTTCAATAGAATAAGTGCAGCAAGGAAGGGACATCAGAAAATTAAACCTTTGTAATGTTACTGTATTTCACAACTACACATATCTGCCCAGCTGACCCGCTGTTCCACCAGCAGCTCAGAATTAATCGGGCAAATTCAATTGAGTTGAGTCTAATACACTTTCACTAATAAGAATCACACTTCGTACAGACACCCATCATCTTTCCGCCTGAAAAATAGACTCCAAGACTTACAGATGCAAAGGATTTTTCAGCAGAGCTCTTGGCAGCTTTTTGTTAAAGTTACTCTAGTTAAAAGATATTTTGCTGAGATGGGTGTAAACAATCACAACTACAAACATAGTGATTTAATGACTGAAACGTGTTACTTCTGAAGAGATTTTCTGTACCTCTGAAAGACAAGTGAAAATTTGCCAACGTTAAACAATGATCATCCTCAGCTTAATGTAAAGTCAGGAGCTTTTAAGTTATGTTTATGTAAATGACTGCTCCTCTTAATCAAGAAGATCACAGGGTTTCCCAGTCATCACTTTCTAGGCATGGAACACAACAAATCATCTCCCCAACATATCACCTGCCAGCTTTTCAGTGGAACCTGGTAATTTATACTTTCTGTAATTAAAACAAAACTTAAAAATGTTTCCAAAGGTTGCAGATGACTGCAAAATGCATCACTTATCAGATTCAACTGCCAACTATCGTTAGCTAATAGTGATGCCAATTCTTCATTGTCAGATGTGAAATCTCCTTCTAATGCAAGGGTTCCCAACCTGGGGTAAATATACCCCCAGGGGATATATTTTGCCTGCCCAGGGGGTAAATTCTTTGATTCGGAATTTGTACATATTTTTTCTCATTGACTGACTGTGTCTGGTTCTGGTATACCAGTATCTGTTCATTATAAGTTGTTCATAAATAAGTGAAATAACATTGTTATGTGTTAATACAGTTGCCAGGGGTAAATGGGATGAAAATGTTTGGAAATCCCTGTGCTAATGGGATGGCTACAATCATTGTTGTTAGTGCTGATCACATGGTTGCAATCTTATCACTTCCATGTGGCATCATTTCTTGAACATTTAAAAACTAAATTTAGACATTCTGAAAGAAAGCTAATTAAATTGAAAGGGCAAGGAATTGAAAAAAATGTATTACTGACCAAATAGATGTTATAATTAGTGTTGCAGGGAGTGGTTAATATGTAACGTTGTTACAAAACCTACCATCAGCAGCGCTGCAGATCTGCCAGTGCATGTGTGTGAGATTCCGGAGGCTTTGGGGGAGGAGGGGGGGGGGGAGTGCGGGATTAAAATGCAGGTTTGTATTGGTTGTTTGAGAGGGATAGCAGATGAAGAAAAATCGTTCTCACTTCCGTTCCCTTTTTTTTTTTAATTTGCTGGATGATTACATAGCTAGATTGAAGTTAAACATGACATCAGGACAAAACAAAAGGTATGTCATTTATTTAACATATTACCTTGCTTTTTGGTGTGGCTTCATTTTAATCTTATGATGCGAAAAATGTTATTTAAGCCCCCATACGAATCGACCATGTCTTGCCTGCCGATATGGGTTTAAAATTTATGGCAACGCAACATTCTAATCAATCACATTCCAGAAACATCCACTCTCAAGATAATCAAATTCTTTTTTTTTTTTGCACAATCATGTCATAATAACATCTAAATCATCTATATTTTGTGTTATTGTCTCCCCATGATCAATATTTTCATACTAAATATCCACAGTACAGTTTTAGTCAGATGTATTGTGCAAAAAATAATGATTTTGATTATCTTGAGAGAGGATGTTTTTGGATTAATTTATGGGAATTAAACATTTAATTCCTTCCATTTGGCATATCAATTCATGACAAAGTGAGATTTAAAAATCATGTTGTATTGTGAATTCTTGTGTGAATGGGATCAGTTTGTTATTTGTTATTTGGATACTTAGGCTATTTAAAAGTGTTAGCCTTTTCTTAAGAAATGGATCGATGTTTAGATCTAGTAATTGAATTTAGATTAATTTAATTCTTCTTCTTTCGTGTGGCGTGCACAACGTAAAGTTGTTGGAGAACTTGTTCTATTTGATCGTCCGTTTGTGCACGTCGAGTTGATTGCATTAGTCGAAACAGGGCGCATCACGTGAAGGTTGCAATCTTCCACCCCATTAATTTAATTGATTAGATGAATTTAATTGGTTTGATGAAACTGATGAATATGATTTTTTTGTTGGGTATTTACTATTTGTTTTAGCATTTAACTTTATAATTTCTACCATTTTTTCTAAAACTGCAAATAAAAACTTGGTTATGTTAATGCTGTTCAGTGTTTACTTTCCCCCTTTACATTTTAAACAGATGTCTCCGAAGAAGAAACGCAAAATTGTCAATCCAAATGCCCAGCAACAGAGACTGATTTAGACAGCATTCGCAAAGATTATCCGGATTTGGACTACTCCAAATATGATGATCTACAGGACATTCTTAATGGGAAAGTAGTGGGCAGAAAGGCATGTCATGCATGGCTTGAAGAGCAAAAACTTGTCGTTCACAATGCCAAAATCGAAAAGTTGAGGAAAAACAAGGTGTACAGAATTGTTTATTGGTTACAATCTGAGGAGTATGATGATGCTACGGATTATGATATGTCAATGTACCAGCTAGCAGCTGATCTTCTCCATAAAGACTTGGTCTTTTGCTAGAAATTGTAATTTCTTTACCTGTCTGTTATGGACTTACAGCATATAATACAATAATATTAAAGTTCTGATCTTGAGAATATCACATTTTTGAATTTTCTCGGTGTTTATTACTATTTCCGTCACAACGGTCAATTTTGTAATTAGCTACAATTAGGTAACTAACTATTATATGCTTTAATTTCAGGTCACCCAAGTAAGATGTGTCATATTTTTCTTTCAGAATGCTTCAATCTATAATAACTAAAAATGTCATTCAGTTTTATTAATTTTTAAGAAAGTTATAGGCTTTTGACTGTCCTCGATCACAGCTTTTGTGTTAAGTCAATGGAAAAGCAATTGGGGACCAGATGCTAATTTCCGAGTATGAAAATGACCATAACTATTTTAATACTGAAGATATGAAAGTGAATTAGGTAACAAATTAAAGTTCTTTTTATGCTTTATCTGATGGGATAAATTACAGGCTTGATTTTTTTTAAATCTCAAAATGTTGTAACATTCCTATAATATGGATTCCACTGTCAGTGGTATTTGTAATTGGTGTCAATACAGTCATCCCACATACATGATAACTCCAAGCACTGTGGCACCTTTCAAAGTCAAATAAAGGCCCTTCCTCCTCTCTCATGGGGGATAGAAAACATTTCACATATTAATCAAAGAGGTCCATGGTTGATAGCCCCAATACTCATCTTAAGATGAGGATCAACATTTTTTCTGTGCAATTGGATATTACTAAATTCAACAATTTCAGATAAGCTGACCTTCCATTTAGTATGAGAATTGGTTAATTCTGTTTGAAGATCCTATACATAATCTGACAAAGTAACTCTGTTTTTCTTCCCACAAATGTGCCTTGGCTTGCTGAGTATTTCCAGTATTTTCTGTTCTTGTTTTTAGATTGGCAAAACTGGCAATTTTGCCTTCAATTTTCACTTCCATGTAATGAGTGTTTAGCATTATTTTTATTTATGTAGAGTTCTAAAAACAGCAATGTCACAGCTCCACCACTGATTTTCATTTTTTCCCTCCCTGTGCCCATTCATCTCCTATTTACCACCCCGAAGAGATCAACTTTCATCAACAAACCATCAGCACTGTCTCTGAGCTGGCACCAGCACCATTGGCACAATTCCGATTCACTCAGTCATTTTCAAAGGCACAATAAAGTGCCTCAAATGGATGTGTTCTTCTTTCACACAAACATATCATCACCACTCAATACTTTTCTGAATTTAGATAATAGTTTGAAAAACCTGTGGATTCTTTTTCTTTTCCTTAACAATATCAGCTCAGCTGAAGATATTGACCTTGATTTTACTTCCCTTACATCAAAGGGAAGGAGAGGGATTGAAGGGGTTTTTGTATTGGAATCAGTTCAGTTTATTTTATTGTCATGTGCACTGAGGTACAATGAAAAGATTGTTGTTGCGTGCTAACCAGTCAGCGGAAAGACTATCCATGATCACAGTCAATCCATTTACAATATATTGATACATGAAAAGGGAATAACGTTTAGTACAAGATAAAGCCAGCAAAGTCTGGATTAGGACAGTCTGAGGGACATCAAAGAGGTAGATAGTAGTTCAGCACTGCTCTCTGGTTGTGGTAGGATGACAGCTGGGAAGAAACTGTCCCTGAATCTGGTGGCGTGTGTTTTCACACTTCAAGTAATTATCTCAAACCATGCGACTTCCATCTTTCCTTTGATATTTGAAATAATTGACACAATTCCCGGAAAAAAAGATTGTTATTCTCAGCCCATATTTTTCTAAGGCTTCCATTGAGCTCCTGCTGTGGTATTCATACTATTAGTATCACGCATCAATGTTTGAGGTTTATTATTATTGTCGTGTGTGCCGAGGTACAGTGAAAAGCCTTTGACTGCATGCTATCCAATTAAATCAGACAACACATGCCATACACAAGTACAAAAGGTAGAGTGAAGAGAAAAATACCAGTGCAGAATGTAGTTTCCTAACTAACGGTTCAGTCTTCAGCTCTTGGACCAGATAAAACCTATCTCCTGACGTTATATGACATATATGGCAGCCAAAGCTTAATCTAAACACTTCCTCAGCACAGATAGGAATTGCAGTCGAGATAAGAAAGTGAGATTCTATCACAAGTAGATAGGGTGGTCTAGAAGGCTTTCAGCACATTGGCCTTCATCAGTCAGAGTATTAAGTATAGAAGTTGGGGAGGCATGTTACAGTTGTACAAGACATTGGTAAGGACACATTTCGAGTGTTGTGTTCAGTTTTGGTCACCCTGCGATAAGAAAGAATTTGTTATGCTGGAAAGGGTACAGAAAAGATTTACGAGGATGTTGCCAGGACGAGGGCTGGAGCTATATAGAGAGAGCTTGAGCAGGCTAGGGTTTTATTTCTTGGAGCACAGGAGGATGAGGGATGATCTTATAGAGGTGTATAAGATCATGAGAACAATAGATAGGGTGAATGCGCAGTCTTTTACCCAGAATAGGGGAATTGAGAACCGGAGGACACAGGTTTAAGGTGAGGGGAGATAAATTTAATAGGATCCTGAGGGGCAAGTTTACAGCATTTGAAATTCCAATGTGCTTTATAGCTAGGGTCCAATTTTCAGGTTTTCCCCGACTTCTTGTCGAAATGCTCATCATAGGAAGTAGCTTCCTTATATTTTGTATAGCATTGCACCAAGCAAATCATTTCTGGGAAATCTTAACTAAAATCTCCATAAAGCTATTACTCAACAAACAACAGCCGACTCAAACAGAGTAAAAACAATCTCAATTGAATATACTGAGAGGGAAATGTTTTTCCTTGGATTGGTAGCAGTAATGTATGTGCATTGCATTCCTCCTCAAAACAGAGCCTAATATATCATGGCAAGCAGAACTGATCTGAGGACATATTTCTGGAGAAACCCATCTTAATCATTGTTGAGAGCCCAGAGTCTCCAATAGCAGTTCCTGGCTCAAACGTTCCCCTGGCTATTAATTGTACTATAAAGATATAAAGAAACCTGCAGTGCAAGTATAAAGTAATTGATTGTTTATGTTCGGTATTGCTTTGGGATAAGTTGGGTCCAAAAAGGCAATCAAAAGAGTTAGCGAAAAGCAAAAGAAAGAATTTTCGTAATCATAATACAAATGCTAGTTTTTATAAATTAATTGACTTGTACTTGAAATTATTCACAGGCCTGGAGGGAGAGAGAAGGATTCATTGTATAGATAATTCAAAGAGCCAGCACATGCACAGAGGGTCTAAATGGTCTCCTGTACTGTTTGACTCTACGAATGCATCTTTAAATGCCAGTCATGAGCAATTCATGAAGAATTACAATGGGATTAATGGAGAGAAAGGAGGAATGAAGAGAATTAATGAGATCTGAGCCAGCATTAATGAATATAAACAATGCAGAGATCTTATAGTATTACCACAGGAGCACTCATGCAGTGATGGTTCGCGTGACAAATATTCTGAAAAAGAGCACCTGATTAACATGATAATGTCAACAGATAGATAAAAAACCACCAGAATGGGGATCTCCAACATTGCTACTTCCATTTTAATCAGTGTTTATATTCAATACCGAATAGCAGTAAAACCTGGCCAGATAATTTTGTACATGCCAATAGAACCAGCTAGGGTTGAAGTTACTCTGTAAAATAGTCTGTTCAGCATCATTTGTATTATCAGGTTGGGCCTGTAACTGAAGTGACATTATTTGAGAGAATCAAGTTGAAAGGGAGCTTTTTAAAACTTGTCGGTATCAGGGCTGAACAACAGATGTGCCTATATATTGAAGGTAAACAAAAATGCTGGAGAAACTCAGCAGGTGAGGCAGCATCTATGGAGCGAAGGAAATGGGCAACGTTTCAGGTGCCTATATATTGAGATCAGCCATTCTACATATCATCAACTACAATTCACCAGGTCATGACTCAACAAACAGCCGACTCAAACAGAGTAAAAACAATCATCACTAGTTTAGTTTAATCAGTTTAGTTTAGTGTATTTATTGTCATGTGCAGAGATACTGCAAAATGCTTGTTTTGCAAGCTATCTAGTCAAATCATACCATGCATGAGCACAATAGTCACAAGCAGAGTCATTACACCCCAGCGTCAAGTCTCTGAAAAGTCTGATCTTGGCCCAAGAAGATTTGCCAGTTCTTATGACATACGGCAATAAAACACTCGACTCCTCTCTCGAATCGTGACTCTAGCCATCTCCACGAACACCACGGCCCGTGACCACCGTAAACTTGCCGGCCGTTGCCTCTTCTCAGGCTCAGACCGTCACCTTAGTCTTTATGACACTGCCATCTTACAGGTAAATGCAACTCATGCCTAATGTTCTGAGATGACTGGACAGCAGAGTGGCAGAGCTGGAAGTGCTGCTGCCTACTGACCCGGGTTCAATGCTGCTCTGCGGACCTCTGCCACCACCTATGTGGAGTTTGCATGATCTCCATCTGACCGTGCGCGATTCCCCTGTGTGCTCTAGTTTCATCCAGCATGCCAAAGATGTGAAGATCAGTATGTTAATGTGCTCCTGTCAATTGCCTTGAGTGGGTGAGTGGTCATATTTAGGGAGAGTCCATGGGGAAAGTGAGCAGAAGTGGGGCGGCATGGTGACACAGTGGTCGAGTTACTGCCTTACAGCGCCAGAGACACGGGTTCGACCCCGACTACAAGTGCTGTCTGAATGGAGTTTGTACGTTCTCCCCATGACCTGCATGGATTTTCTCTGAGATCTTCAGTTTCCTCAATCATTCCAAAGATGTACAGGTTTGTAGGTTAATTGGCTGGTATGAATGTAAATTGTCCCGCGTGTGTAGGATAGTGTTAATGTGCAGGGATTGCTGGTGGGTGCAGACTCGGAGGGCCCAAGGACCTGTTTCCGCGCTGTATCTCTAAATTAAAATGTCACAGGAGAAATTACCTATAGATTGCGAAAGTAAGCTCGCATAGAATCAATGGAACGCAGGGCTTCCTTTTGTGTCACATGAAAGTATGAAATAATATTACAAATTGGCAAAATAAAAGACCCTAAACTTCAAACCTATCTTTACCTGTCATGTCATTGACCTGTCTGCTGAGTATTTTCAACATTGGCTTAAAATGTTCTATTTTTATTACTCTTAATGCAAAATTAAGTCTGAGGGAAATGAAAAGCAACACTTTAAAATTAAACTCAGTTTCCCGCAGCTGAATTTACTTACAAACTTTTCATTTCAGGCCCGATTTACATAAGATAGACATAAAAAGCTGCAGTAAGTCATTGGGACAGCCAGCATCTCTGGAGAGAAGGCATGGGTGACATTTTGGGGCGAGACCCTTCTTCAGACTGACATAAATCCAGTCTGATTATGTATGACATTGACACAGTTCACTGGAACTCCAGTTTGATGTTTTTCCTCATCATGAGCTCTATTCACACTTTCAAGGATGAATGACTGTCAAATGCTCAGTCTAATTTTCTTATGCACCTCAATCGGCTGAGGAGGGGATTTCCTTCGAAAGCTATGGTTTAGGGCATTCTAATCCATCCCGGTAAGAATTTAACTTTTCTATGGATTCACTTTAAAGAAGGCACTTCAGCAATGGATTAAATTCAAAGAATGAGGAATCTGTTCCAGATATCTCCACAGAATGATTTCAATTCAATTGCAACTTCGACTGCAAATCCTATTAATTTACAGTACATTCTTTTTAGCAATACAATACTTAGTCAATAACTTGTTTAATAGAATTTGATTCATGTGTTTAATCCTAATTTGCCTAGTAGGAACACACGGCAGACAGCGAGGCTCACTACAAAATTCTTTGGAAATGGCAGGACAAGATGACAATGTGTAAAGTATCCTAGTCTTTATAAATCAAAGCAAAGGAACTTTACAACATATTAATCCCATTGAAACATATAAGATTGTTAAGGGCTTGGACACATTAGAGGCAGGAAACATGTTCCCGACGTTGGGGGAGTCCAGACCCAGGGGCCACAGTTTAAGAATAAGGAGCAAGCCATTTAGAACGGAGACGAGGAGACACTTTTTCCTCACAGAGAGTGGTGAGTGTGGAATTCTCTGCTTCAGAGGGCGGTGGAGGCAGGTTCTCTGGATGCTTTCATGAGAGAGCTAGATAGGGCTCTTAAAAATAGCAGAGTCAAGGGATATGGGGAGAAGGCAGGAACGGGGGGGTACTTGATTGGGAATGATCAGCCATGATCACATTGAATGGTGGTGCTGGCTCGAAGGGCCAATGTCCTACTCCTGCACCTATTGTCTATTGCAGTATTGGATCTATTGAATGATTATTATTATAATGAGGGAGAAATTTATATTTGTCCTGCCTTTCAGTTCAAATTATTTTATTGAAGTACTTATCAATGGTGCACGCTGCAGCAACTTGCCAAAGCCTCTGTAGCATTACCTCCCATACCTGCAACCTCCAACACCGGGGAGGACAAGGGCAGCAGAGGCACTGAAAGAAGCCCAAGTATCAGAGTGGGATGTGAAAGAAGGAACTGAAGATGCTGGTTTAAACCGAAAATAGACACAAAAAAGCTGGAGTAACTCAGCGGATCAGATTGTATGTGCAGGAAAACACTGCAGATGCTGGTTTAAATGATCAGTCTGAAGAAGGGTCTCGACCCGAAACCTCACCCATTTCTTCTCTCCTGAGATGCTGTCTGTCCCACTGAGTTACTTTAACATTTTGTGTCTACCTTGGTTTTGACAGTATCTCTGGAGAAAAGGAATATATTACGTTTCGGGCCGAGACCTGAAGATGTCCGAGTCTGAGGAAGAGTCTCAACCCGAAACATCACCTATTCCTTTTCGCCAGAGATGTTACCTGACCCGCTGAGTTACTCCAGCTTTTTGCATCTCTCTGAGGTGGGAGATGGGATGCCAATCAAGTCCGTTACTTTGCTTCAAATGACATTCAACCTTCCGAGGGTTAATGGTGCAAGTGGAAAGTATTTGGTCCCATTCTTGACTTGGGGCTATGAGATGGTCAAATGACTTTGGGGAATAAGGTGGAGAGTCACTCTGCAGAGTATCCAACCCCTGGCCTTTCTATTTATCTGGATAATCATGATAATAATCTGATCATTAATGACCCTCTCAGAGGTGTTTATGGTGAGGGCCGAGCTAATGTAATGGCAAAGAGAAAATGTTAGATTCGCTGTTGTGAAATAGTCGTGTGGCATGAACATTATGAATGTTATGTGGCATGAACTACTATCTACCTTTTTGACGTCACTTGAACTATCCTTGACCGAACTTTGCTGTTTTTACTTTGTACTAAACGTAATTCCTTTATCATGTATCTATATGTTGTAAATGGATTGATTGTAATCATGTATTGTCTTTCTGCTGACTGGTTAGCACCCAATTAAAAGCTATTCACTGTTCCTCGGCACACGTGACAATAAACTAAACTGAATAGTGTAGGAAGGAACTGCAGATGCTAGTTTAAACTGAAGATAGACACAAAATGCTGAGTAACACAGCGGGACAGGCAGCATCTCCGGAGAAACGGAATGGGTGATGTTTTGTGTCGAGACCGTTCTTCTCGACCCGAAATGTCACACATTCCTTCTCTCCAGAGATGCTGCCTGTCCCGCTGAGTTACTCAACATTTTGTGTCTATGAACTGAATAGTCATGTGGCATGAACTTATCAGCCAATGCCTAGAGGTTGTCCAGAACTTGCTGCATGCAGGCCTTTGCTGCCTCACGTACTGAAGATTTGTAAATAGAATTTAACATTATGCACTTATCGGTAAACATACCCACTTCCGACCGATGAAGGAAAATCATTGATGGAGCAAGTGCAGATGACATGGCCAAGGACACTGCCGTGAGGAACTGCTGTGTGACTGAGTGATTGGCCTCCAACTACCACACAATTTTCCTTTGTGTGACCTAAGACTCTGGGCAGTGGAGAATTTATCATTACAAAAGGCAAAAACCTGTTTTTTTCCAATAAATAATTATTTGAATGATGTGCGGTGTCATTGCTTTGAATTATTTTCAGGTTAAAGGGTATTGCAGGCAATACCTTTTTCTTGCCCGTCCTCATTGTCCCAGAGATGAGGTACATTCTCCATTAGAACTGCTGCAGGCCTTGTGGTTCTACACAGTGTCCAGATTTGCATGTGTGTATCATTGATACTCTTTAGAACAATTAATTAGGCTTTGGATTTTTTTTTTCCACCTCACTGAGGAGTTAACTGAAAAGTCCATTACATGTGTTTTATTTTACAGTCTCTCTTCTTTCTCTTTCACATACAAGCACGCACACACACACACTGGGGATAATTTTCCCTGTTCTTCACAATAGAATACTCCAATCTTTTACATCCATCCAACAGGGCAGGTAAGGCCTCAGTTTGGCCACTCATCTAAAAGCAGCGCTGACAGCATGGGCACCTCCTCAGTAGACTGCCAGCCGAGGTCTTTCTGCACCATTCTCTGAAAAGGATCTACAATTGTTTATATCAATTGTTACAATTTATGTACAATTGTTTATACCCTGTTTAAATCAACGGGTCGATGGTTGAAAGGGTCAAGAGCTTCAAATTCCTGGGCGTGCACATCTCTGAAGATCTCTCCTGGTCCGAGAACACTGATGCAATTATTAAGAAAGCTCATCAGCGCCTCTACTTCCTGAGAAGATTACAGAGAGTCGGTTTGTCAAGGAGGACTCACTCTAACTTATACAGGTGCACAGTCGAGAGCTTGCTGACCGGTTGCATCGTGGCTTGGTTCGGTAACTTGAGCGCCCTGGAGAGGAAAAGACTACAAAAAGTAGTAAACACTGCCCAGTCCATCATTGGCTCTGACCTCCCTTCTATCGAGGGGATCTATCGCAGTCGCTGCCTCAAAAAGGCTGGCAATATCATCAAGGACCCACACCATCCTGGCCATCATGCTACTTGGTAGAAGGTACAGGATGAAGACTGCAACGACCAGGTTCAGAATAGCACTGTCAGGCTATTAAACTTGGCTCGGACATCAGCATTAATACCCCTTTATCTTGTTATTTGCACTTTATCAATTATTTATTCAGGACACAAACTGTTTTGATGAACATCCAGATTATTTTATCTTGGTGGTAGCCTGTGCAGCAATTTATTTGTCTGCTTGGTGCAAAGTGACCAGTTGCTAGAGACAGCAAAGTTTGTGCTGCAACACTGCGACACTTTGGGAGTGTTAAGTACGC
The DNA here is from genome assembly GCA_035221665.1 of Okamejei kenojei. Lineage (NCBI taxonomy): Eukaryota > Metazoa > Chordata > Chondrichthyes > Rajiformes > Rajidae > Okamejei > Okamejei kenojei. The sequence continues at coordinate 17,190,793 of CM069135.1, read as the reverse complement.
AATTAACCATTTGTGGTAGTGCAGATGGTAGAGCTGCTATTATTATTATTTACACATATCATTGTGGAGGGCACACTTAAACAGGCAATAGGGTATTTACTGCTCAAATCATTATAGTAGTTTTCAAGTGCAGTTTTATAGTGTGACTGGGTTGAAAAGACTACCAAATCAATGAAAACATACTTGAATAAAGGTTTGTTTTTCTGGGTTTGCCATCATAAATAGAAATAATATATTGGAAAAATGATGCTAATATTGCAGATGTTTCATTTGTCATGTATAGCGGATGATATGATCAGATTATAATCAACCAAAGCCTTGCAAAATTCAATGATTTCACCAAGGGACAGCTGCAGTATTGCAACTTTGAAGAATACATCATACTCATTCAAATGCAATACCCATGCAAACTTGAATGAATATTACAAATTAGGTAGGGTTTTAATACCCTAATCATGTCATCCGTTTTGCAGGACAATCAAAACATCTGCAATAGTAGCAACTGGTTTCTTCAATGCAGCACTGAACTTAGAATAGCACGCAAAGGTCAGTCGAAAACCTGACCCTATCGTGCTACAAAATAATGCATGTGATCCACTGATGTTAAATAACTTCAAACAATGGGAGGAACGTCCTCCTTATAAAGTTGTTCACTTGCAAAGATTCTCTACTTCACAGAAGCTACTGGCAATGTATAGTCAGATCCATATACGTAACTTTCAGCTGAAAATGTATTCATAACTTGTGCTTCATATTTTAAGAAGGTTATATTTTTTAAAAAAAATAGATTCTATGTTTACTTATATCTGTTTAGATATTAATAATCTGCATTTGGCATTTAGAATTGCTGTTCACTATTATAGTGTGTTAGCTATGAAAAATTGCTATGCTTATATTATCACATTCGGATCATTAGAGTGCTTTAACAATCATGCTGTCTCATACTTTTTATCAGCCCAACTACCATCACAGTAGGTACCTCAGGTAATTTCCTTTGAAGCATGTACTGTGATCATTTGCTACTGGCAGGTTGTTATGCCAGCTCTTTTTGTGGCTATTGGCGTCAAATGGCAGTGATCCAAATTCCTATGCATGGTCGTGACATCAGTAAAAACTGCACATTACACCAATATACACAATTTACACTGGATGATGAGACAATGATGCCAGAAGCACACAAACATTGACCACACAGATTCTTATAGGTGTAAAAAAAAAACAAATACGACTAGATTAATAATAACAACATGGCAGAAAAAGAGAGAATTACTGGAAATGTGGCTCAATCTGTTGTTATTTGAAAAATGCAGGGATGTCAATTGTTCAACGCAAATGTTTCAACTGCTGATAGGTTTATGGGCAGACCGGACATTACTTTACATAATTTCTGTATGGTTTAAGATCACTTGCATATTTAGCTCAACTATTTAGCTTGATAACAAACACTCATTACTTAGTGCTTAATACACACAGTATTTAGTTTGTTGAAATAGATCATTTGAAGAAAGTTAATGAAATAAAAACCAAGCAATTTAATGTTGGCTGTGGGTGACTATCCAATGCGAAAGACACAATTTACTGCTCCTCTGTAACTTAATAAAACATTGTAAAATCCCAACCACCGTATTGAGAGAGATTGCACGTAAAGAGCTAATAAATAAATTCACCTTGATGGTCATTTGAGACATTGGATTCAAGAGTTGTCAATTGTGTTAAATGCAATGGTGTAAAATGCATGATTAGAAATTACGAGGAATAAAATAGCATGAGATTTATGATTAGTTTTACTTAATCAGATGGTATCGTTGACAGCACGGCAGGTAGTGCAGTTGCCTCGTGGCTTCAGTGATCTGGGTTCAATCCTGACCTCCAGGGTAGTCTTTGTTGAGTTTGTGCAGACTCCCTGTAACCATGTGGGCTTCTCTATGTTGTTAGGTTAATAGGTTACTGTAAATTATTAATTCTGTAGGTGGCAAGATGGATGGAAGTAATGTACATGTGAGAAACAGTGGTATACCAGAAAATAAGGGTATTGTGGATTGGGTTGCAATGGCAGAATACATTCCGTATAAATAAAAAATAAGTTAAAATGTAAATAGAACAGCCAACATCAGGTAATATGATGACACATGCGAACTGCTGGGCCAATAATGTAAAAATATAATTTCAAGAATGTGTCATGACTCATGTACACACCTATTTTAGATCTGAAAATGAGGCCTAAAAAGGTACCTTGGTGGCAATACAAGGCATCCTACTGGCGTTTAGGCAGCACAGAGCCTCTTGTAGAGCCACTGCCTCGATGTCAGAGACTTGGGATCAATCCTGACCTTGGGTGGTGCTTGTGTGGATTTTGCAAGTTTTCCTGTGACTGTGTGGGTCACCTCCAGGTGCTCCAGTCCCCCCCCCCCCCACACACACACACACATCCCAAAGACATGTTGTGGTAGGTTAATTAGCTGCTGCAAATTGCTCCTTGTGTGTAGGTAAGCTGTAGAATCTGGGGAAAGCTGAGGACAGAGTGGGGAGAATAATTTTGGATTAGATTAATGTGATTAATGCAAGTGGGTTGTAAATGGCCAGCATGGACTCGGTGAGCCAAAGGGCCTGTTTTCATGCTGGATCTTTCAATGACAATCTGAAAAGAGCTGCATAATTGCAATTTTTTCTTTCCATTATACCTCTCCAACTTCTGCTAATTAAAGTTATATTAAAAGAGCACAATATATCCACATTGAAATGATTCAAAGGTCATTCACAATTGTCAAGCTGAATGGATAGACCAATGAGAGACTCAATGGCAGAAAGAGAAGTTTCTACTACATACTTTTTTAAATTCCTGCATCATAATTTACAAAAGTACAGAATACATATTGGAACAACAAGTGACTATAGTTACATACCATGAAGCCACATCCTCCCCAAGTCCCACTTCCATCCCTGACACAGGCAGACCACCTGAAGAAGCCACATTACAATGCCTGGCTACCCGAACACACCAGCACTCTGAACTGAGCTGAGGCCACAGGCAAATGAGCCACCACTGGATCCAATTAGTGATTAATTAGGGACCAACTCATCTGCACCTGGTCATTAATTAGGGACCAACTCACCTGCACCTTATAAACCCCCCAAAGGTCCATCCAGAGAGGAGGAAGTGTCGTTATTAATTGTGCCTCCTTTGTGGTGACAATGGACCACAATTCTGTGTGAACCTAGACATTCTTGACGTGGTTAGTATGGATGTCAGGAATTATGGGATGAAGGCAGGAGAATGAGGTTGAGAGGGAAAGGATAGATCAGCCATGATTGAATGGTGGATAGTTGATGGGCTAAATGGCCATATTCTGCTCTTAGAACTTTTGAACTTAGGAAATTATGAACTATTGTCCTTCTTGTCACTATTGTCAGTCTTTAGTAACCAACCATATTGTGCGAGTTCACCCTACTACGAGAGCCAGTGTAGTCATTGTCAACCCAACATCTTGACTGATGCCACAATAAATATAAAATGTTACTGCTCATTTTTATTAGGAGTGAATAAACAGGTAAAACTTGAAAATATATATCTTTACTACTCATTATTGAAATCAGCAATCCTTATACTGAATTAATTCTCCATGAGAAGTTAGAAAATACAAAGAAATGACCAGTCTTAAAACTGTACAAAACCTGTTCATATGGAGTGTTCTTTACATTTGTTTAGTAACTCTCAATAGCTCTTAACCTAAGGAAGCTCGTTTATGACATCCTAGAATCTCCGTGCATACAGAATGATTCTCCATCACATGGTGCTTGATCATGACTTGGCTTGTACTCGCTGGAATTTAGAAGATTGAGGGGGGATCTCATAGAGACTTACAAAATTCTTAAGGGGTTGGACAGGCTAGATGCAGGAAGATTGTTCCCGATGTTGGGGAAGTCCAGGACAAGGGGTCACAGTTTAAGGATAAGGGGGAAGTCTTTTAGGACCGAGATGAGAAAATCGTTTTTCACACAGAGAGTGGTGAATCTGTGGAATTCTCTGCCACAGAAGGTAGTTGAGGCCAGTTCGTTGGCCATATTTAAGAGGGAGTTGGATGTGGCCCTTGTGGCTGAAGGGATCAGGGGGTATGGAGAGAAGGCAGGTACAGGATACTGAGTTGGGTGATCAGCCATGATCATATTGAATGGCGGTGCAGGCTCGAAGGGCCGAATGGCCTGCTCCTGCAACTAATTTCTATGTTTCTATGCTCCTTATTGGAGCTATCAAACTGGCTGTTTCTCCCTCATGTCCCTTCACATTAATGCTTTACAACTATTGAAAACTAATGCTTAATCTGTTTGATTCACCTTTAAATCAGAAAATAGGAACAAAGATCAGTTTGAGCAGGTACTTCCATTCATTTAGATTGCAGCCAATGTCTATCTTAACTTGCAATAGAGAATCTAGAACAGTACAGTACAAGAATGGGCCCTTTGGCCCACAACATCTGTGCCAAACATAATGCCAAGACCAACTCTTATTTGACTGTATATAACCCATATCCTCCATTCAGTGCCTATCAATATGCTGATCCAAAGGTCTCTTCAAATGCCACAATCTTATCTGCCTCAACCAGCTGCAGGTTCCAGGCACTCATTAACCTCTGCATAAAAACCTTTCCTTTAAGTATTGCTCCACTCGCCCTAAACCTATTCCCTCTAGTATTTGATTATTCCTTCCTGGGAAAAAGTTCCGACTGTCTATTCTATTTATTCCTCTCATAATTGTTTATAATTCTATCAGGTCTCCCCGCAATCCCCGATGTTCCAGATTAAAACAAATTCCACCTGTCTAACTTCTCCCTGTAGCTAATACCAGGCATCATTCTGGTAAACCTCCTCTGCACCCTTTCCAAAGCCTCCACGTCCTTCCTGGTGAACAGAACTGCAAACAATACTCCAAACGTGGTCTAACAAAAGTCCTCTTAAAAAAAGACACAAAATGTTAAAGTAACTCAGTGGGTCAGGCAGCAACTCTCAGAATTCTGGGTTGGGACCTTTCTTCAGGGTGACTGTGTTCTGGTGAGGGAGGGGGAGAGGGGAGAAAGCTGGAAGAGATGAGGGGCGGGACACACCCTGGCAAGTAATAGGGGGATGTGGATATGGGGGGATTCGATAGGCAGATTCTTGGACAAAGGTCAGAGATGAAAAGACAGAAGGATTGAAAGGTTGTGAATTATGAAGCCAGTGGAAGTAATGCAGGTGTAAGGGCAGGGGAAGTGAAAAATGGGTCTAGGTGGAGCACAGGGAGGAGAGAAACATAGAAAATAGGTGCAGGTGTAGGCCATCCGGCCCTTCAAGCCAGCACCGCCATTCAATGTGAGCATAAAATCAGTACCCCATTCCTGCTTTTTCCCCATATCCCTTGATTCCATTAGCACTATCAGCTAAATCTAACTCTCTCTTGAAAACATCCAGTGAGTTGGCCTCCACTGCCTTCTATGTCAGAGAATTCCAGATTCACAACCCTCTGGGTGAAAAAGTTTTCCTCATCTCAGTCCTAAATGGCTTACATCTTATTCATACACTGTGACCCCTTGTTCTGGACTCCCCCAACATGGGGATTTATTTCCTCTGAGTAAAGAAGTTCCCCCTCACGTAACCCCTAAACTCCCTTAGGGAATATCCACGTCAACTCTATGTCAATCAAGTCCCCCTTACCTTCTGCGCTCCAAAGATGGGGAACATTATTCCTGCATCTAGCCTGTCCAATCCCTCAAGAATTGTATATGTTTCTATAAGATCCCTCTCATCCTTCTCAATTCCAGTGAATACAAGTCCAGTCGATCTATTCATTCCTCATGTGTCAGTTCAGCCACCCCGAGATTAACCTGGTGAACCCTCGCTGCACTCCCACAATAGCAAGACTATCCTTCCTGAAATTAGGAGCCTAAAACTGCACATCCAGGTGTGGTCTGCACTAGGACCTCCTTGCTCCTAAACTCAAATCCTCTCGCAAAGAAGGCCAACATGCCATTAGCTGTCTTCACTGCCTGCTGTAACTGCATGCTTACTTTCAGTGACTGATGTACAAGGACACCCAGGTCTCATTGGACCTCCCCTTTTTTCTAATCTGACACCATTCAGATAATAATCTGCCTTCCTGTTCTTGCCACCAAAGTAGATAACCTCACATTTATCCACATTATACAGCATTTGGCATGCCCACTCACCCAACCTAAGTCACCCTGCAGCCTCATAGCATCCTCCTTGCAGCTCACTCTGCCACCCAGCTTTGTGTCATCCGTAAACCTGGAGATGTTATATTTAATTCCCTCGTCTAAATCATTAATATACATTGTAAATAACTGGGTTCCCAGCACCGAGCCTTGCGGCATCCCACTTGTCACTGCCTGCCTTTCTGAAAAGGATGCATTCAATTCCTACTCTTTGCTTCTGTCTGCCAACCAGTTCTCTATGCATGTCAATACCTAACCCCAATAACTAATTTTGCACACAAATCATTTGTGTGGGACCTTGTCAAAGGCTATTTGAAAGTCCAGATACATCACATCCACTGGCTCTCCCTTATCCATTCCAGAGAGGAGGGAAAAAAGGGGGGAAGCGTTTGCTTAGTTACCTAAAATTGGAGAATTCAATATTCACACCATTGGGTTGTAAGCTACCCAAAGTCTGCTTCTCCAGTTTGCATGTTGCCTCATTCTGGCAGGTTAAAGGAGGTGTACGTGAACCTCTGTCTCGCCTGTAAGGATTCCTGTAGTCACTGAATGCAGATGAGGGAGGAAGTATAGGGAACGGGTGTTGCATCTCCAGTAGTTGCAGGGGAAAGTACCTGAGGAGGTGATGGTTTGGGTGGGGGGGGGGAGGGATGAGTGAACAAAAGAGTTGTGGGGGGAGCAGTCTTTGTGGAAGGTGGAAATGTGTGAGGATTGGAAGATGTGACTGGTGGAGGGATCACTTTGGAGGTGACAGAAATCTCAGAGATTGATGTGAAGATTGGTGGGGTGAAAGGTGAAACCAGTGCAACACTACCCTCATTCCTTCTTGGAAGAGCGGGAATGAAAACAGAACAATGGGACAGGTGAGATTCAGGTGGGGGATCCATCTATGACAGCAGGGAATAAACCATGTATACTAAAGGAATATGACTTTTCAGCTGTCCTAGGATGGAAAGCTTCACCTTAGGAGCAAATCTGGTGGAAATTGAAAGTAGGAGATAGCATCTTTGCAAGAAGCAGAGTGGGAGGAGTAGTCAAGATAACTGTGGGAGTCAGTAGGTTTGTAGTAGACATCAGTAGTCCCTGTGATGGAGATAGACAGATCAATAAAGGGGAGATAGGTGTCAGAGATAGTAAAAGTAATTTGAGGGTAGGGTGGAAGCTGATGGAAAATTAATGAAATCAATGACTTCTGCACAGATACAGCAGTAACCCAGAACCAGTTGTTGATGTAGCGGAGAAAGAGTTGGGGAATGTGCCAGTGTATGTTTGGAACACGATAGAAACAAAATGCTGGAGTAACTCAGCGGGTCAAGTAGCATCTCTCGATAGAAGGAATGGGTGGCGTTTTGGGTTGAGACCCTTCTTCAGACTGAGGCTCAGTTCCTTCCTGCACATTATGTTTGGAACAAGGACTGTTTGATGTAACCAACAAAAAGGCAGGCAAAGCTGGGGCCCATGTGAGTGCCTTAGGCTGCACCTTTAAAGTGAGGAGAGTCAAAGAGAAGTCATTAAGGGTGAGGACATGTTCTGCAGGTGGATGAGAGTGTTAGTGCAGGGGAAATGATTTGGGCTCTGTTCAGGGAAGAAGCGGAGGGCTGAAATATTCCTTGGGGGGGATGGAGATGTAAGGGACTGGACATCCATGGAACGATGAGGCAATGGAGGACAAGAAATTGAAAGTAATTGAAGAATTAAAGGGAGCTAGAAATACTGGAAGAAGTTCCAAAGTCCTATAAAGCTTCATCTTGACTTTCTTATTCATAGACACTAAAACTTTGATTATATATCTCTCAATACCCCTGACTAACAAAAATATCTGTCTGCCAGCTTTGAAATTTTCTATTCACCCCCCCCCATCCTCCGCCCACTCTTCTAGGTCAGCAGTTTATAGGGGAGCGAGCGGTAGATTGGCTGCACAATGTGAAGGGTGTTTCTTGTCATTACTCTGTAAACCTAAGCTTCCATTTTAAGATGTTTTGGACTTAGGAAAGAACTTCTGTCTACTCTACTGTCTAGGGTGGTACAGCGACTCAACAATTGAGCTGCTCCCTCACAGCGCCAGAGACCCAGGTTTGATCCTGACCTTGGATGTTGTCTGTGTGGAGTTCGAACCCTTGGGTTTTCTCCGGGAGCTCCGGTTTCCTCCCACACTCCAGACATGCAGGTTTGTATGTTAGTTGGCTTCTGTAAATTGTGCCTAGAGTGTAGGACATAGAACTAGTGCACAGGTGATCGATGGTCATCATGGACTTTGTGGGCTAAAGGGCCTATTTCCATGTTGTCTCTCTAAAACAAAAAAAAAAGATTAACTCCTATAATCATCATAAATGTTGTCATTAGGTATTGCCCATTTAAAAAAATATAAAATAACAGGAGTGATCTGCACAATCAAGCTTTACAATTTAATCCTTCTAGTCCTGGTATCATCCTGATACATCCCCCTTCAAGCCTAAATCTCCTTCTATGAAGAGTTGATTCTATTTTCCTGTCCTCCTTGACTCTCTGCTTGAACAGCTTAATTTTGGAAACAAACAATAACATACTGCAGTTGATATTAAACACAAATTTACTTACTCTATTGATCTAATAGCTTCATCTGAGGCATTGCCTGCTCAAAGACACATATCGGCTTGATGTGCAGTCATGGACAGCAAGGAAATGAGTTCCAGATGACTAAACCATCACTGCTGCACTGAAACCGACAATCATCCATATCTATAAAAAAATGTTTATTTGTCTGATAATAATGGCACTAAATGACATAGCATAATAAAAATCGACTTGTAATCTCTCTCTCGTTAAAAAGAATGTTCCCAGTGATGAGAAACATGACGCTACTGATGAGAGGTGGTGAATTATATCTGTTGCATGTGGTATTAGCATTTGCAAACTCACATCTGGAGCTTTGCATGTTTGTCACCTGGATAATGCAGAAATAAAGGCAGCAATTTTGTTTGGTGTTTGTTGAAATATTTTCCTCTTGTGATGATCAGTGGTTGTCAGTTTGAATTTTTAACTATTCGAATTTAAATTCAACGTGGTATCGCAAATGTGTGATCAAATGCTTACGAATAAACATATGCATGAGCCATTTAGGAGGATGATTGAAGGCTGATTTATCAGCCATAGGCTGAGTCATGCTCAGATCCCAATGGAGAACATGATCCTTTTAAGAAGCTCCCTTTAAAAAATAATAGCTTCAGAGACACACATAACCATAGCCTTTCACTAGCAACAAAATGTTCACGGCAAATAGAGGACAGAGGAAGCTCGGTGAGCAGAGGGAATGGGGAGCAGAGAGGGGAGAAATATTAGGATTTTGAATAGTTTGAGTACCGTTGCTCAGAAAGGAAAGGAGCCTCCAGGGCACTAGAACTCAGTAACATCATTTACACTAACACTTGCATGAATCCATATATGTGCACACCTTCATTAATGGACATTTTCAAAAATAGATCATGTTTTCCTTAAATTACGCTATAAATCATTTTGTAACTCAGTGGTTCAAAATGATATTTCACCTCCACACAAGGCATTTGGTCCTGATTAGAACCATTTATTATTTAACAGGCTCTGCTCAGCAGAAACCATGCATTGGGATTACTGTGTTAGCAATGCAGTTGAGTGAATTGCGTGCAACATCAGGGCAGATTACAATCAAAATACCTTTTGCTGAATGTTCCAGGGTTGGACATAACATGCACAATTAACAAATGTGCATCGTGTTCAACGCTTACCAAATAAGTGTACCAATCAATATTTACAAGGAAGGCCAGTAAGTTGAATAAAAACTATTTGTGTGTTTCAGACGTTGTTCTGCATAGCCTTTGTACGTATGTTTTAGCCCCCGACTCGAGACAGTAGTGCATGATCTAAGCAAGCACTCCAGAACTGTACTGGACTGCTGCAATGTCAAATGTGGTTTTGCTCTAATGACATGTTAAACTACATCCTTGCCTGCCTTCTAATGTAAGAGCAATAGATATTTATTTAATCAATACTTATTCCTTCATCAACATCACTAAAATAAATTATCTCGTCAATGTCACATTGCTATGCAGAAACTGGCTGAAGAATTTCATACTACAGTAACAACATGTAAAATGTAATTCATTGATTGTAAGATGTATTATGTATATATTGAGCATGTAGAATGCTGTATATAAATAATGAAAGTGTAAATGATTGAGTATGGAGGAAAGCCATTCAGACTGTTGTGTCTCTTTGACAACAGTCTAATTATTCTCATTCCCCTGCTCTTTCCCCGGCTCTTTATCCTTTTCAAATATTTCAGCATTCCCTAAGGTGGATGATTGTTGAATCTACTACATCTTCATGCACCTTATTCCCTAATACAAGAATGCTCAGCAGAAAACAACTCTCCTCATGTTCTCTTCATTTCTGCTGCCATTTTAATTAATCTACATCCTCTGCTCACCACTCTCTCGCTCTCTGTAACTTGTCACTCAATCAAAATCTTCAATTATTTTTGAACATCTTTATTAAATCTCCCCTTAACATTTTCCAATTTAATGAAAATAACCCCAGATTTTTTAGTCCTTTAGCCCAATTGAAGCCTTTCATCCCTGGTGCCAGTCTCATAGATTTCTGCTGCACCCTTTCTAACACCTTGACGGTCCTCCATAAACATGATGTTGTAATACTTCAGATGTATCTTAAACCTAAAGGTTGTTACATAAAAATTCAGCATAATTCAAGGCTTTTGTGCCTCAAAGTCAAGAAACCTAAATGGAGACAGACAAAACTGCAGACAATGCAATATTGACCAAAAAATGAAGTGTTCGAGGAACTCAGCGGGTCAGACATCGTTTGTGGAGTGACTGGACAGATTACTTTTTGCAGATTGAACAGTCAATCTGAAGAAAGATCCTGAACTGAAATGTTGCCTGTCCATTTCCCTTTGCAAATACTGCCTGGCCCATTGAGCTCCCTCAGGAATTAGTTTTTAACTCAAGAAACCCAGATGTGTTTTGAACAACATTTTTCAACTCGTTTATCAGCCTCAAAGATTTTTGCCAAATGCCACCCTGCTCCCTTTGTTTCTAAATCCCCTTTATACCAGAGTACAATGCAAAAGTTAGTGCAAGTGTGGTAGTAACTCAGTCATCGTACTTCATCGGAGACCCTCTGATGACTATCTTTGATCAGAATTTACTGGACTTTATCTTGCACTAAACGTTATTCACATTATCCCTTTATCAAGTATATGTAACCAATGGATGGCTCGGTTGTAATCATGTATTTTCTGTCCGCTGACCAGTTAGCATGTACCAAATGTTTTTCACTGTACCTCGGTACACGTAACAATAAACTAAACTCATAAACTCACGTCAGATCTCAGCTACTCCAGTTTCAGACTGCAATGCTCCCAGTTCACAACGTTGCAAGCTGAGACATATGGATCAGATGGGACTCAATGGAAAGAATGTTCTGCTTTACAGGTAACAGAAGTGGATGTAATGCACTGCCAATTAAACATGATTTTTAAAATAGCTGCATAACAGTTTACATGAACACTGTATTGTAATACCGAACATTGCAGTTTTTGCAACAAGAAGTGGTTTGTCAGCTGCCGAGAAAGTGTTAAATGATGGTTATTAGGGGTACAAGCTGATAGCTTGCTTTTCTTCTCATTTCTTTTAACTAAATTATGCTCTACAATGGCCTCATTCCAAATCAACATTGATAAAATAAATTGTGGGCATCCGGTATTTTGTTTCAGTGAAAATCACTGAATAATTCAAACCCCTTTTTCATTAAAAATGAGGAGAATGTGTGATCATATATTTTCTGACAATGACAGATTTGATACTAAGGAGAGGTGGGGAATGAGACCCGACCTATAGGCTTTTGCTTGGGTTGTTACTGCAGCATTTGTGTCACTCCCATCATGGCAATCACAAGAGACCATCAAAGTTAGAACACAACCTGAAACTTGAAATTGGCTCAGTCAGCTTGAGCTTGGTTTGAATCAAGGGGAATGGAGTTTATATTTTTCATACTGTCTCTTTTCATCTGATCTTCGTTCCAACATTCTCTGAGCATTTAGGAACACAATGATTAAACCTGTCTGCTATAAGTATCCTTCGTTAGTATGTTGGTAATTTAATTTAGTTTAGTGCAGTTCAGTTTAGTTTCTTGTCACAAGTACCGAGGTACAGTGAAAAGTTTATCGTTGAATGCTAACCGTCATAATATACCTTGAAAAAGACAGCAAAATATCAATGCTAGGGTGAGACTGTTCAAATTCAAAACTGAATGAAGATGGGCCATACACCTTGATACAAATCTGGCAGGAGAGGGCAGTGGATGATGGCTTAAAGTATTGGAGAAAGAATTAGAATGCTTCTGAAACTCCAGTTTGAGTCAAAAAGCACTCAATAAAGAACAGCATTTAACTGGTTAATCAAGCAATTTCACTCTCCTGAAATATTAAATAGATGGCGCTAAGGGATGGCTGTTATAGGACCTGAGACTATTAGATTGGATGGACCAAGAGGTGGCAAATCCAAAGGTTGAGTTCAGATGAAGAAGTGATCTAATGAAAGGAGGAAGAACATCTTTACTCGGGTAGGAGTTGAAACAAATTGAAACAAATGTTGAGATGCCTTCATTGGGAGGTGAGTGAGCAGTTGAATGGAAAATGAGAGAGATTATGCAGCTTGGCTGAGATGAAAATTGAAATGACCGCAGATGATGGCAAACTGCACCAAAAGCAGAAATTGCTGGAAACACTCAGCAGGTCAGGCAGCATCAGTGGAATGTGAAACAGGGTTAATGCTTCAAGTCCAAGAGCCTGTGGAAGGTCTTCAACCTGAAACATTGACTTTGTTTTTCTTTCTACATACTCTCTGTAGTTGCTGAATGTTCCCACAGTTTTCTGTTTTGAATGTGATGAAGAATCAAGGAACTGCGAAGGTTGGTTTATAGATATGGATACAAAGTGCTGGAGTGGGTCAGTGGGTCACGCATCCGGGGTTGGGCCGACCCTAAACGTCACCCATCCATGTTCTCCAAAGCTGCTGCCTGCCGCACTTTGTGCCCTTTGGCATGTGATGAAGTTGGATGGGAAGAGTAAACTGGGAGTCAAAAGCCAAGGGGGCTTTCTCATAATAGTTAGCACTGGCAATCCTTAATGTTAAAAAAAAGCTTTTCACTGTACCTCAGAACATGTGATAACAATAAACGGAACTAAATATCCAGATGGAAGGTTAGATAGAGCTCTAGTGGAATCAAGGGATATGGGGAGAAGGCAGGCACGGGTTATTGATTGGGGACGATCAGCCATGATCACAATGAAGGGGTGAAGGCCCTTCAGTGCTGGCTCGAAGGCCCGATTAGCCTCCTCTTGCACCTATTATCTATGTTTCGATGAAAATAGCAATCTCGACGATTAAATGGTGCTTTATTTGCCACCTATGCAACTGCACCCGTGAAATTATTTTCGCGTATATTACACATGCAGGCGCTGCCCATTAAAACCATTGCAATAAATAGTCTGAAGACGGGGTTTCGGCCCGAAACGTTGCCTATTTCCTTCGCTGCATAGATGCTGCTGCACCCGCTGAGTTTCTCCAGCATTTTTGTCTACCTGCAATAAATAAGTGCCCTTGTCCACGAGAAACACATAGGCCGTTACCTGCAACAGGGAAGGCCCACGAAGTGGAGATGTGAGGGGGGGAAACACGCGAAAGGAACTGAGGGGGAAGTGTTATCAGATCCATGGTGAGGAGATGTCGGTTAACCTCAGGGGGGAGCACTGGGGATCAGGGGTGAGTGGCGCTGGGCAGAGCCAGTCAACCGCGTTCCCGTGTCGCCCAATAGTGGCAGCGGGACGACATTTGACCGAAAAAAAAATCCAACTTGAGTCGCCTTGAAAGCGCGCCCCCAAGAAGCAACAGCTCCACACACACACACGCATATGTGTACGCCTTTCCAGCAATGGTCTATTTGGAGATGCTTTTTCGAAGTGTGTCCTCTTTTCAATAATTTAAGAATTCAGATGGAACCGATGCCACATGACCAGAATGAAAGCAGGAGCGCGGGCAAGGTGGGGAGGGGGAGGGCGGGGAGAAGCGGGAGATGCCGTGTGCGCGCCGGCCCTGAACTTGGTTCGGATCCAGGGGGAGGGCCGGGGATCAGGGCGGCAGAGCACAGTTGACCTGCCCGGGATTACCGTCAAGGCCAGCGCCCTGTTTGATGTCTGGGGACCCGAATCCGAGGGTTTCCGCCGCCGCCGCCGCTTAATTTTGCCTGGAGATCAGGACGCGCAGCCCTGGTGACTCAAGAGCGGCAAAGTACTTCCCGCCGTGCCCACGCTGAGAGCAGCCCACAGCAGACAGCCCTCTCCCCCCCTCCCCACCCCTACAATCCAAACTACACCGTGAGATTGCGCTCTCCAACCCAATGCTCCGAGAGCCGACCTGTGTTCGCTGCACCGACCGAGTGCCAGGCACCTGCCACCCATTATGTATATTTACACCCGGCCGGCCAGTTCACCGGCTTTGCAGTGTATGAATACCGGGGGTCTGAGTCTCCGCGCTACACGCGTCCCCCCCACCCCCGCGCCCTCAGCATTAACACGGGTCGGCTGGCCCAAAAAATGTTTCTGTGTTCTCCTGCGGTAAAATATCTGTGTCACCGACCGTGTTCCAGAAAATAACCAGCGTGCCATCCGCACTTGGAGCCAGGGCACGGCGTGCGCCTCCTAACCTGTGTGTCGTTAATGCTCCCCCGTTACAGTGACTGGTCGCTGAGTGGCTTTGATGCCAAACCCTGCCCGCGGCTCGTGTGGGCGACAACCCCATCTGCTATTTCTCTGCATGCTGGAGGTTGCCGATCTCAGTGGAATGAGCATCTGCAGGCAGCACCTCTCCCCCCCCCAAAACTGTATCATAAACATTTCTCTAGTTAATTCCGACCCCACCAATTTCCCACCACGGGCGCACCTCGGCAACTTCCGTGCCGCCGATGCACGGTTAAACTTCATTCAGCCAAGCCGAGTTCGCGGCCAATCCGCTCTGATCAAACCACCGAAGAAACGGCTCCACTTCCCCGCTCTCTCTCTCTCTCTCTCTGTGTCTCTCACTGTCTTTTTCTCTCGCTCCTTAACCCCAGCAAGTGTGAAGACCCCGCTCTCGCTGTCAGACGCAACATTTCACCTTCTGAATCGTGCCCACCCTCAGGCTGGCCCCCGGCTCCTTGAAAGTTATGGGTAACCACCTCCCTGCCGACCACCGCCTGCCCAGGTTGCCGAGAAAGCGGGCAGTGGAGAGAGCTGTCACTGCGCCAACCCGGCGGAGCAGCGCGAACACAAACCCAACCGATATGGACTTGGGCTCAACAAATACAATATAAAGCGAGGGAGGCGGAGGAGGGGGGGGGGAGGCTTTGATCTCTGCCACCCCCCCCCCTCCCCCCCCCCCCCTTCCTCACTTCCCCGCTCCCTGCCCTTCCCCCGGGGCCAGGTCCTGCCACAGTCTGCGGGGCTCCGGAGCCGCTGTAGATGCCATGGGAAGACGCGCTCTGCACGCCTTAATACGGCTCTGGTCCGACCGAGTGTGACGTGCGATCGCAGCCGCATGCCGAAGTCAGCTCTCCTCCCTCTCTCTCCCTCTCTCTCTCTCTGCCTCTCTGTGTACTGTACCAGCCTCCACCACTCTTAACATATTTCCACCCGCCACTCCTCCACGCCCCCTCCCCCCCCCCCCCCCCCCCCCCCTTCTCTTCACCAGCCAAGGATTTTTTTCCTCCATGTCATCTCGGGAGAGTCCGCCAGTGATCTGAATCTATTTCCGCAGCGAGCGAGGATCTCAGCCGCTTTCTCTCTTTTCCTCTTTAAAAATATATATATATATATATTATTTCGTAATCTTTTATTATCCTTCAACATAATCCGTTTCTCCACAAAAAAAAAAAAACCAGACCTCCTACTCCATCGGACTGGGTTTTGACGGTTCCACTTACGGGAGAGCAAGGAGAGGAAAAAAAATCCCCAGTACAAATGCATGCTGGAGTTTCGTGGATTTCAGAAGAACCGGTTCCAATTGTTGATTGTTTTTTTTAGGGGTAAAATGGAAAGCATTAAATTCGAGGAATGGAAATTTCCCCTCTCCACACTGGGCATATGTGCTAGCATTGTGAAGAAGTAGGCACAGTTTTCGGATTGGAAGGTAAGAGGCAGCGGCTTGTTCATTCTCGCTCACCATGGATTGTATGCGTGTAAATACAATATATATATATATATATATTTATACCCGAGATGAGCTTCAGTGGGTGATAGCCACCGTTCTCATAACCTCGCCAACCAACCTTGCTAATCCCCCGATAACTGTCCCTTTCGCTTATTTTCATTTTTAGTAAACGCCCGGAGACCAAGGATCTTGGCAGTTTTAAACGATTAAGTTGTCTTGAGCCGGATCGCGCGTGGGAAATGTTAGATGAGAAACGTGCTTGTGGGGGAAGTTGAGATGGAAGTGAGCCAGTACGAGAGTCTCAGCATCCAGAATAACTTGTGCAGACAGCGGGGCTCTGGCGCCGACTATGTACAACACGGATAGACACCGTCGCTGCTATTAAATATATAAACTTGTGGGGACCGCTTTCGCTGGACAACTGTGCTTTAAAAAAAAAATCTGCTTCAAATAAATATCCGAAGACAGGAAACTCTCTTGAGCCTTAAGTTGGCCGCCACTGGACACTGCGGGCACGTTTACCCAACGCATTACAGGGCAAACTTTTTTAATATATATATATATATGTAGATAAAAATAACTGATTTTAGTGGGGTAGCGAGACTTCTGGAAAGATGCAAAGAGAATCGGGATGGTGGTCGGTGTGGGGCCCGCTGGGCTCGGCTACATAATGCAGGGTGGAGGTGAGCTTGCGAAATTGCTGTCACATCCTCTGTTTGGACCGGCGGTGACTCAGGGGGAGCGTGTGCGCCGACATCACTTCTACTTAGAATTTGGGCTCTACACAACGAACCGTTTAACAGGGTCTCCGATCGCAAGGAGCCGGGGACGCGTTACTTTCGCTTTCTTAATGCAAGCCTATTATTATTATTATTATTATTCATTATTTTTAATTACAAAGTCCTATTCTAATCAGATGCGTTCGAACTTTTGTCAGCCAAAAACGCAGAGTTAAAACTAACAAGAACAGGCAAGCCGGATCGAGGGGATTTGCGGCAATATTTGCGGCTTGTAAAATCCCGAGCAGTGTTATAATTGAATTCCTAACTGCAAGCTTTCAAACTCCAGCACGGTCCTTGCACCTAGCCCCATCCACTTGCTCAAGTTAAGGCTGCATTCACAGCTTTGGGATGCGGTCGATGTTAACAGGTTTACTAAGAATCAATGCAGGAGCTCTAACCTAGGCGAATAGCTAGGAATATCTTGGCAACATTATGACCATCTTGGAGAATTTCTCAGAGTCATTGAAATACATTGCGACTCCCACTCCAAGCCAAACCAAACGGGTTTATTTTTGTTGCAGTTGACCAATTCAACCCGGGAACAAGAACTCTGTTCAATCGCCAGTTCGGGTAGAATGCGCAGGGCCTCCTAATTCAGCTAATATTTCCAGAAGATGCGCATTGCTTGCACATTGTGGTCCCACCAGATGACGTGAATCGCAATGTAAAGAATTATCACTAAAATATTATAAAGTTCATTCTGACGCACTGCAAAGCACCTTGCAGAGCGAAATGACGCGGGGTTAACTTTAAAGGAAGGATTATACACACATCAATATGGACAGTGGCAAACGTAAACCGCGTGAAACTTGACTCCATGTTTTCGTGCTAAGCATCACATTTAGAACGCCGATTTAGACGCATTTAGAGCGCCGACTAATTCCTCTAACTTTTAGGTATCTAACCTGGTTTAGACAAGCTCTGAGAGATAGGTTTGATCAGCGCTTGGGATGCGACAACCCAGCACCCTTAACTCGGGAATAGCCGACACGATATTACCATATCTATATTAATATTATGGATGTGCTGGGAACACTTTACACTCTGGACACGGGGAAATCACCAATGCACGGTAGCTTTACACAACCTATTGATAAGTCAATTACTGGTACTTGAGAAAGGATTATTAAAATAATTATAAAATGCAGAAATCAAGAGCAGAATCTACTTCAAACAGCGCAACCTTGCAATTGGAAGATCCTAGCCTCCGCGTTGCCAATCTTTTTGGGTCTGGCATGTGTTTATTTCTAAGAAAAGCAGAGCGCCGTTGCCTCCTGCTGCTATTTTTTGTACAACGTTTTACAAATTCGGGCAGTATATAAAAGTCCCACTACGGAGAGGGGTCCGCACCTGCCGAACTGCCCAACGTAATTCCCTTTAAGTTGCCGAATGAAAAGTTTTCACATTTAATGGAACCGTCGTTTCGATCTCCGTGTCGGGAGGACTCGGAGCCGGGGTCTGGCTGTGTGCGGATGCAACGAATGCGTGTAGATTGCATCCGGTGTTCGCCGTCCTTAAAATGAATGTTAATCGCCTACTCAGCGGCGCGACTTAAATCTAGCCTGCGCGATGGTTAAGTGGGAAAGAAACACTTCATTAAATGTGGTTTATTGATCGGCGTGGGATGATTATAGTATGCCGCGCATTATTTTATAGCGATGTGTGTTTAACGTTCTAACTTATCCCACTTTCATTAATTTGGTAGACGACAGATTTGATGACGGAGCGGCGTTGTTAACTCTAGGTATCTGAAGGGGACTGGTTCCTTCTCGTGGCGTGTAATTACTGACTTCAGCTCCCCTCGCTTAACGCACTGGGATAACATCCGCGTGGCGGCGGTGTTTTCTCAGCCATCAAACAAATACAACAACCCTCAGTGTAGCATCCAAGTCATCGTGTCAATGGGAGCCCAACTTTTTAATGGGGAATTGATCACGCGGGATCGTTGATCACCGCCCGTCAGCGACGAGAGCCAGCGCTGGCCTTCCTGAGCTGTTACTTGCATTCTAATCTCCTTCCCTTCCCCAGGCCAAATGACATAGGATGAGGGCCTTTGGTGAACTGATGACTTATGTGTTTGCAACCCATCTCCTGGTTATGGTTGGATTTAACGTTGCCGAGGACCTGTGCTCCGCCTTCGTGAAAGGAGTCATTTACGGATCATATTCGCTCAACGAATTGTTTCCTCAAAACTCCACCAACTGCACCTGGACTTTGGAAAACCCAGATCCGACCAAATACACCATCTACCTGAAATTTTCTAAGCGGGACCACGGCTGCTCCAGCTTCTCCCTATGGGCTTATCAGTTCGACCACTACTCCCCTGAGAAGATCCGGGACCTACTGAGGAACGCCAAGTCCGTCGTTCACCTGTGCCAGGCCAGGAGTATGCTTGTGTTTTTAGAGTTTGACAAGAACTTCGTCCAGTTGCGCCGCATGGTTCAGCCCGAGGTGACGGCGGGACAAGCCCGAGGCAAGGGGCAGAGCGAACGGCCAGCGTTCGAGTTTCTGGTCTTGAACAAGGTGAGCCCAAGCCAGTTCGGCTGCCAGGTACTCTGCGGCTGGTTGCAGAGTTGCCTGAGAGCCGAGGGCCAGGAGAGAGGGCAAGGAGACGGAGGAGGAGGGCGAGAAGGAGACGACAAGAGGGAGCCGGAGGCGGGCTCATGCGGAGTGATGGACGCCAAGTGCAATTGTCAGCAAGATGTGATGACGGGAGTGGACGGGCTCGATATGGTATTACCACTCAATGCGGATACCGAGGGCTGCCTCTCCGCCCGCCTCCACGCCTCTCACACGTGTAACCTGACCGATGGGAAGCGAACGCCCAGAAAAGGTAGGTGTCCTCATTTGATCCAATGGCATTGAAACTATATTTTTTTGCCCTCACAACACCGGTGTTTAATAAAACGCAACCAAATAATGTGTACTCTAATTGTTGTAAATGTTGTACATAATTATTTGGGTTGTGGATACGTTGAAGAATACGACTTGTTACGTTTAACAGATTTCGAATCTTTCTTTCCCAAGCGATGAAGCTGAGAAAAGTTAAATATGGGTTTTTAGATTTCTAACATGAAATAGGCAAGTTTGCTTCCTTAAACTTATGTATACTTTTTTTTTGATGAAGAGGGTGTGTTTTATTCCCTGGGCCTTTTCACGTTCATTTTTTTTTCTCGTGGAATGTGCGAGTTCATTTATTTTACATAGCAGAACAAAGCCAGAGTCCCAGCAGATTGTGGGTTTCTGAGTATGTGTGAAAGAAAACACAAAAAGAAAATAAAACCATGGTGCCCATATTTTTTAAACGTGACATGGAGGAGGAGCACAGGGACAGATGATGCACACAACCAGTGGGGTGGAAATAATTGAATCTGTGAATATGCCTATTAATGAGAGCGAACAAGAAAATGTAATGTCCTCTCGTATTATCTCACTTTATGTCACAAATGCTGTTGCCTGGTGTCTTTATGGAGGGAATTGCCGAGTTATAAAACGCTGTTGTCTGTGCAATAGATAAACCGATGCCTATGGAAGTTATATGAATAATAATTTGTCTCAACGCTGCCTCCTTCTTCGCTCGAATGAGCTTCCAGTGTAACTCATACCAATGGGGGCGGGGGGTGGTTCATTGCCTGGAATGTCCAAAATCAGTGTTAATCTAGGAACACGGTTGTTAACTCACTGCATCCAGACTAGCAGAGGCTGGCTTGATAGCTCGGTGAAGAAGTTGTAACATCACTGAGGTCTAGGTAAGCACACAGCAACATTAATTAACCTAACAAACAAAAATCTTCCACATTGTACGTTTCTTCTGGGAATTTCTCAATGCAAGAAAAAGGCTGTCAGTTCGGAATAACCCACTCTCTTGCTATTGGTAAACAGTCACCGCTCAATTAAATTATTCATAACGGTGTCGAGAAGGAACATATTCCCATGTTTGCTGTCTGTTCCTTGGTATGCTGTTAGTTTATCTTATCACAAAAGACCCCCCCCCCCCCTCCCCCTGATCATTCCTATTGGAAAATTTAGAGCATTTGTCTGGCTCTATTAATTATTTAACAATCAGGACAGCTGCGAAGGTGAGAAAAACCTGCAGGGGGAGGGGGGTTGAGAATCCTTATTTTACCAACATCATATAACCACACGCCAAACTCCGGAGCTGTGAGCTGTGAAAGATCAATGAGTTGCGTAGGCATGACTGCAATCGCTGGGGATCAACCTGTTGTACGCTTAATGCAATGGTCGGAACCGGTGGAAGGGCTTTAGAGTCGCCGCTCTGGGCTTGCTGAGTGCCAGTTTATGCAGCTGCCATTCCCCACAGGATGATCAATTTCACCCAAAAATCAGTGGTGGGGCGCGGGGGGGGGGGGGGGGGGGGGGGTGAAGTTTTAATGATGTACCCTGTTGCCCCGTTTGCGTACCAAAAATAAGCATGAAAGCTGCACGACCCCTTGTATTTCTACAAGTTAATTGCAATGGATGTTATGGTGCATAGAAAGATGTTGCCAGAACTCAAGGACCTGAGCTATATGGAGAGGTTGGGCAGGCCACGACTTTAGTCCTTCAATTTGGGTGGGGTGAATTTGTGGAGGTGCATAACAACCGCGAGGGGAATATGTAGGGTAAACGCGCCGTCTTTTTTCGCAGCGAAGGGAAATCATGATATCGGGGCATAGGTTTACAACGATAGGAACTCGAGGGGCAACTTTTTTTTCACATTGGGTGGGCATATGGAACAAGCTGTCAGAGGAAGTAAATGAGGCAGGTGGAAGAACGGCATTTAAAATACATTTGGAGAAGTTTAGATGCACCTTGGTCGGCATGGGTGAGTTGGGCCGAACGACCTGTTTCCATGGTGGAGGATTCTCAGAGTGGGGTACAACCCACGAGAGGCCAGACCTCAGCTTGGTTGAGTCGCTATAATTCACCGTTACCGTATTCCTGTTAATACCTTGCTATAGAGAACAGCAGTTGCAGTACAGATTTTTGGTGTTCACGTCCTGGCAACCCAATCTTGTGAAGCTTAGCAGTTACGAAACCTTCTGTCCATCCCAACCCACCTGACCGAAAACGAAAAGGCTCTTTCGCATAAAAGTAATCGCAGGAGGAACTCGGCGATCCAGGCAGCATATGTGGAGGGAATGGACGCATGGCGTTTCGGGTCAGGTCCCTTCTTCAGACCGATCAGTCTTCCTCAGTCTGAAGAAGGGTCCCGACTCGACATGCCGTCCATTCCCTCCACAGATGCTGCCTGGCCTGCTGAATTCCTCCAGCACTTTGTTTTTTTTTTTCTCTCTCTCTCCAGTTTCCAGCATCTGCAGTTTCTTGATGCTCTTTCGCGTTGATGTTTTTTGCGTCTGCTCGCTTGATTTGTTCGCCACGCCACAAGCGGAGCATCCCACCGAGCGCAGGCAGGGAATTAACCAGAGAGCTACCTAGTGTCCGTGTCAGGTAGAAACCCCCCCCCCCCCCCCCCCCCACCCGCGGGGCAACAGGGCAAATAAGTCACCGGGCAAGGAGCAGGGAATTGGGCGTTCAAAGGGCTGGCAGAGGGACAATGGCCCGAACGGTCACCCTCAGTTGCTTGAGATTCTGATCCTGCGAAACCGCGCGTCGCCGCAGTTAAACGAGGGACGCGGCCGAGTGACTGGCACTGAGATACAGCGTTTTAAAGCGGTCACCGCCACTGGTTTCCGCGGCGTTGCCCGGCCCTGGATTGGACGGAGGGGCCTTCCCATTAATCCCGAAGGGTAGTGGGAGGGAACGTCATGTTTAAATTATAATGGTTTATTCTTACTTGTCCACTGTATATCGTGTTGTTGCTTGCGAGCAAAGCACCGAGGCAAATTCCTTGGATGTGTACATACTGGGCTAATAACACGTATTCAATTCAATTCGTGTTGCAATGGTGGGGAAACTGAGCGATTTGTTATCCCATCGAACAGTAATAAAGGGTTTCAAAGTAATTTCAAATAAGGAGGCGCCGCGGGACAGAGAGATGCGGGTGTCGATATCCAGGGCCTCGGGTTGGGGGGAAGAGCACGAGTGTGTGCATTAAGTGTGCAGGTGTTGCAGCGGTCTGGCAGAAGTCTTACCCCGAGTCCAGTGTAGCCAAGCCTGGCTGCTGCCGTCCCACGCACCATTCGCGTGACATGTGCGCCCTCTGCAGCAAGCGCACAGAAGCGGCCTCCTCCTCCTCCTCCTCCTCCTCCTCCTCTTCCTCCTCCTCCTCCTCCTCTCCTCCCCGCGGACCCCGGCGGCACCGGCCGCAGCTCCGCTGGAGACTCACCCGCCCAGCCGGCCGGGGACCGCTGCACTGGGTGCAGACACGGCCCCCCAAAACATCCTCACAGCGCACCTCGTTTCGAGCGGAAAAAAAAAACAAACAAAACCCCCCATCCTTCACCCCAGGCAGAATCAGGACCACATTCCAGACGTCAAATCCCATGCAACCAACAGCTAAAGTGCAGCGATAGATGAAGCGAAATCAACGCGCTCAGAGAAATAAAAATATCAACAGACCCGTTGGCTTTTTATGCTGCTGTTACAATCTTGACATTTACAGACTGACACCAATTTACAAGCTTCGCAATTGTGATGAAATATGATACTAAAACCCAACCAAATGATCTGGATGTTCGGAGGGCTCTTTTCCTTGATGCTTCGGTGTAACAGTTCACAGCAGATATGTATGTTATGATGTCGGCAAGGGAGGAATTGAATACGTTTAATATCGATACACAGTCGCCCCTGGATTCAGACAATGAACCGTGTACACCTTACATTGTGCCCAGCGATTTGAAACTGCGTGTTCTAGCTGCGAGCTTCACTCTCAAGGTCGTGCGTGTACAAAAAAACACAGACAGCTCTTCCAAGGACCTCCATCTGTGTGTGGTGTGTGTGGCTGCGTGTGTTCAACTGATGACACTCCCCACCCCCCCCCCCCCCCCCCCAAACTGTAAATAGTTAACGTGTTAATAATCCTTGCTGCAACACCTAGCAATCTGTATTGAAATGACCCTGTTTAGTCTACGTGTGTGAGTGAGATGACCGTTCCTGTTAACCAATGCTCTAGTGGTGACACTGACACAGCAGCTCGATGGAACGACTATTTTGATACATAGATGGAATTTCAACATATTACCCCGAGGCTGGAGTATATTTGAAGGTGGATGCAATTAAACCAAGGGGAACAACGTCCCAAATAATTTGCTGTCTGCGCTAAGAAAAACTTTTGGCTCATTCGTTTCACATACATCAGATTCAAATACTAATCTTGCATTACGAATGGTGAGCAGAAATGAATCATATCTAATGCAGTGTATAATCCACTGCAGCTATATTATTTAATCTCATTTACTCCAGGCTTGGTACAGCAGATGAATGCGGTTGATCAGAAATGTGTCCCAACTGCACGCTGAAGCAAGGCAGAATAGTCGGGTTAATATTTCCCTCCAGCTAACATAGAAACAAAGAAAAATAGGCGCAGGAGTAGACCATTTGGCCCTTTGAGCCAGCACATTGCATATGGTTGATCATCTAAAATCAGTACCCTGTTTCTGCTTTTCCCCCATATTCCTTAATGCCTTAATTCCTTTAGCCCTAAGAGCTCTCTCTTTAACTCTCTCTTGAAAAAATCCAGTGAATTGGCCTCCACTGCCTTCCACAGATTCACAACTATCTGGGTGAAGAAGTGTTTTCCTTATCTCAGTCCTAAATAGCCTACCACTTATTCCTTAACTGTGACCCCTGGTTCTGGACTTCCCCAACATCGGGAACATATTTCCTGCATCTAGCCTGTCCAATCCTTTAACAATTTTACATGCTTCTATAAGATCCCCTCTCATCCTTCTAAATTCCAGTGAATACAAGCCCAGTCGATCCATTGTTTCATCATATGTATGTCCTGCCATCCCGGGAATTAACCTGGTGAACCTACGCTGCATTCCCTCAATAGCAATAATGTCCTTCCTCAAATTAGTAGACCAAAATTGCACACAATACTGCAGGTGTTGTCTCATCAGGGCCCTGTACAATTTCAGTGGGACCCCCTTGCTCCTAAACTCAAATCCCCTCACAATGAAGGTCAACATGCCATTAGCTTTCTTCACTGCTTGCTGTACTTGCATGTTTTCTTTCAGTGACTGATGTACAAGCACACCCCAGTCTTGTTGCACCTCCCCTTTTCCTAATCTAACATAATTCAGATAATAATCTAACACGTGTTTATGACAGCAATCTAACAAGACCTTTGCTCAAACCCACATGAGCGCCATCCCGTTTTTAAAGTCAAACGACGCATTATGGCGTTTCTCCCAAAGTACAGTTAAGACAAAAAATTCTGTTGTAGGCATTACCCAATAAAAAACAAAACCATGAATCAGAGTTAATCGGATTCCTAAAGCTAGAATTATCCTCTTTTAGGTGCCTGAAATGGTCAGTACCTCAAAAAGCAATTTTCTGCAAAACAGCTGATGTCTCCCTGGCTTATCATAGAGAGGTTTACATTGCATTTTGAGGAGATATACATTTTAGAAGAGATTTTTGTGGATTCGAACATACTGGTCTTCTATATTTCTCAGAAACAGGGTAGGAAATTCAAGCAAAGAATGCTGAAAAATCTCAGCAGGTCAGGCAGCATCTGTGGAAATAAATAAACTAGGGTCACAGACCCCGAAACATGAACCGTTTCTCTTTCCAGAGATACTGCCTGACCGACTGACAATTCCCAGTATTTTCTCTTTTTATTTCAGATCTCCAGCATCTGCATTTTGTTTCGTTTTTGTAGGATATTCAAACCTGTTCTTGTGGTGGATCTATACATAAACAATCCTTTCATGTGTTCCAAGTACTTGCCCATTGCAACATCCCACTCAGTCTTGAAAAGTTCATTCAATTAAGTATCTAACACCATGACCTCATACATGTTTTGGCCAAAAAAGGCCAAAATGGTGCCAAAATGAGTTCTGACTATGAGCATGTCCAACAACATCAATCCTTGCATTTCAAACCATTTCAGCAAAAACAAATACCCATGTACAATAAGCACTCTGATTATCATTTCTGCTTAGATTTTTGTCTTTTGTGCAGTTGGATATTTAAATATCTCCACAGCTGCTAGTCTTCCACCATAATGAAAATAACCAGTTTGTCTTTCTTGGAGCCAAGGAAGATGACCTCACGCTCCTTGTTAAACACCACCTGGTAGAATGTTTTTCCCATTCAATCTGTATCGCTTTGTAGCTTCTTATTGCACCTATCAAACTTACTCACCCTCTGTACTTAATGTTGTCTGAAAACGGATATATATATATATAACTATTCAAATATGTTATGCCCAGCACAGATGTCTGAGAATGACACTTTTTAATATACTGTCATAAAGAATAATTTTATCACTTTTCTCTCTGATTTCCGAATCAAGTACTAATTTATGACAGAATAATACCTTCAATTATTAGGCTTACGGATTTTTTTAATAATCTCTTATGCAAATCAAATGCATTTTTAGTATTTACTGGACCAAATGGGAGCCTTTGGGTCACTGCCACACGGGAGGTCTGGTCCCCCATCGCAACTCGATTGCCCAACCCAATATTCCACCACTCACCCATTCCCCCAACGCAATCCATTCCCCCAATGCAATATTCCACCAATCACGCATAAACCCCAGCTGTGCAGGGGCGGCTCATTTCCCCTTATCCCCAGCACTCCCTCCCCCTTCTCTTCATCCTCACTCTTTTTAAACTTTAAAACATGCAAGCACTTGCTGCCAGGATATTAAAAAAAAATCCAATTACACTACCCCTGCCTCCCACAGCACTCCCTCCCCCCTCCTGTTCAGCCTCCCTCTGCCAGGACTCACTGTTCTGTGATTGCAACATTGTTGCAAATGAGATCCCATTGTGACGTCATAGCTGTAACTGCGACTGCAACTGCCACTGTAGTGTTCAAGTCATTCTTTCTCAAACTGTATTTTGTAAACTTAAAAATGTGATCTTGTAAAATATAGCATCAATCTGAACAAAACTTGTTGAAAACACACAACATGACAATTGTAAGGTGGTGCAAAAATTGTAGCACTATCGTGTACCGTTTTGGCATAATTTCAGGATCTCACACTCACTCACTCACTCACTCACTCACTCACTCACTCACTCACTCACTCACTCACTCACTCACTCACTCACAGACATCCAAACAAACCAGGTGAGAGTTTTAGTAATATACTAGACCAAATGCAGACCCGTTGGGTCTGCTCCCCCAACACACCCATTCCCTACCCGTAGCCCCCATAGGAGGCATGGTCCTCCAACTCAAGCCAGACCCGAATGTAAGTGCTGATCACTGCTAGCCGATCCATTGTGACATCATCAGTTGAAGCTGGTTGTTTTAAATTCAAAGTCTTTTGATTTAAAAAAACTTGAATCAGTAATAAGTCGAGAAATAAAGCATAAAACGTTCAGTGAAGGTGATCTCTGCCTAGAGGGGAAAAATGTCAATCAGAATATGTAAAAATGTAATCGTTACTGTGTAGTATGTTTGCGAAGATGTAAAGACAACCACATATACACACACATTTACACACACCTAAACACATATACACACGTACAAGATTAGACTTTTAATAAGTAATATGATATGAAGATATAGATGTAAGCAGTATCTACAGCGACAGCCTTCCTGTGATAATCATTTAAAATCCAGCAATGATCTTCCTATCAGATCTGTGCTGCTTCTTTTGGGTCAACTGATACAAATTGGATTATTTATTCACTTTGTCTCTGATAAATTTGATTAACTTTTAATAACTGATCTTAAATCGGTTGAACAACATGTACATTATATCGATTTTATCCCATTATATGTATTCGACTGGCACCTGCAATGGATCTATTTTTTATTCATACAGGATTGAAACTGTCTGGTCCTCGAGATTTTGGAACACTAAACATGATAGGCATTGATGGTATTGGTTTATTATTATCATGTGTACTGAGATGCAGTGAAAAACATTGGGTCATGCTTTCAGGCTTTTGTACCACCTGCCTGAGAGAGGGTAGAAACTGGTGTTTGATGTTGGCTGCTTTCCCAACACAGCAAGGTGCAGATGGTTGATGGTGGGGTAAGGGAGGTGGGGGGGGGGGGGGGGGGGGGGGGGGGGGGGGGGTCTGATCTGAGTGTTGGATTGGACCATCCACAGTTCTGCAATTTCATGCAGTCTTGGGCAGAGCAGATGCCAATCCAAGCTATGATGCATCTTGATAGGATGCCTTCAAGGGTACATCTGCAGATGGAGGTAAGAGTTATCGCAGATATGCTGAACTTCCTTAGTCTTCTGAGGAAGTAGAGACATCGGCAGGCGTTCTCGGCAGTAGCTTCAATGTGGTTGTTTCCAGGACAAATTGTTAATGGTATTTACGCCTAGAAACCCAAAGCTCTCGACCTTCTACAATTCGGCACCATTGCTGCTGACTGATGCACGTATACGACCTGGCGTCCTGAAGTCAATAACTTGCTCTTTCACCTTTGCTGACATTATATTACTGGGCTCATCTTCTTCTACTCTGTCCCAACATTGTTCCGAAATCCAGCACAATGCAACGGTGTCCTGCAAATTTGTAGATGAACTTGGAGGATTATTTTCTCCCTAATCATGGTTAAAATATTGTGAATTCACTTGTTTTTTCCTCTTGACTTTTAGGTTCTTTCGTATGCCTTGCGTTTTGTTCTGCACCACTTCCATGAAAATGTGTGGACCTTTCAATTCCTCGCTTGGCAATTACTGGTCCATCTGCATTAGTGTTCAATCGCCTTGAATTTCCACTCTGTATCTTAGTATGTATTTATAAATTTCTGGTGTTATTTAGAGATCACCTGCAGAATTTTTCACATTCTTATTTTGCAGTGTGAATTATTTTTATGCTTTTGGTTTTTTTTTTGCTTCTCATCACTATGCAATCCAGTGGGATTTATTTTCTTTTGTGTATCAGTTTTCTTTTTGCCTGATGCCATCTTAACAATGGCTGCGAGGGCACTGCCTCTCAGGAGCAAATAATTATTTTGTTTCATGCCAAAGAGCTCTTGGAAAACTTATCAACCTCTGTTTATGCATTTGGCAGCCCACTGTGGTCAATCAATTTCTCATTCCTTTTGATGCTTGTCTTAATGTAAACTAAAAATCATGGTTTGAGACTCCCCGTTCTCTCAAACAACATACCATCCCAAACCACCAGATTGCTAATTAATTCTGGCTCCATACTCATTACTAAATCAAGTATGGTTTGTTCATTTGTTTGTTTATTTGTTCTGGAAATTGTCCTAAAAACATCCTAGAAATTCATTGCCTTCGCTGCCAGGGCCCCATTATTTATCGTAGCCAATGTGAAAATTATAACCTTTGATTATAATTATATTATTTTTATCACACGCTGGCCTGATTTCCATATTTATTATCTCCCATTTATACTACTACAAACAGGAGAACCGTAGTTTATCAAAGCAGAGACTTGCATTCTTCGATGAGAACCTTGATATTGCCACTGTTAGTTCATTTTTACGGATATCCCTACTTTCTACAGCTACATTTTTGTCTTTTTTCAAATCTTTGACACCCCTCCTTTTCAATTATTTTGACCGTTCCAAAGATTCCATTGCCTGGAATACTTATTTATTCATTAAACCTGATATCATTAATTTTCTGTCTGCTAGTTTCTTGATATAGTGCTTCTGATACAGTGAATGTTTTATGTGGAAAACATGATTTCAATACAAAGTGGTCGCACAGTCATAACGATTTATCATTTAGCAGTTATATAAATGTGAATATTATTGATTTTAGACAAGGTCAATTCCTTTTCTGAGTAGCTATGTTTTCCAACAAAGAGCTTCCCTTAAAGAATGTGTTGCAATCAGAACCCCCTTGAGAAATCTAAGTTACGCCACTGCTAAAATTGATCATATTTTACTACCTCTTTATGGATTGTGTTTTGAATCTTTCTTGTTGAACAAAAAGAGCTGATGATGTTAATGAGGTTACTGCTTAAAAGCATTGCTCAGTCCACAAAAGTAACTCGATCAATGTAACTCAATTAATGATAGCACATCTAGTGGTATTTTATTCTCTGCCAACTTCAGCCATTTCTTGAGTTGCCTTAACTCCCCAGGCTGAAAGGGAGTAAGTAGCCATAGTTCCTCCTTCTGGGTGCTACCCACCAAATCTTGTGGCAAAGTAGCGTTCAAGGCAGCCAAGGTATTCTTGACAAGTAAAACAAATAAATAACTTGCATTTATGCTGGCATCCAATGTTTCACTTCACCTCAGAGCATTTTGGACATTTTGTTGTCTTGAAGCTATGTGGTCATCATGCTGGTCACTAGCTGATATTCTGTTACATAGAAACATAGAAATTAGGTGCAGGAGTAGGCCATTCAGCCCTTCGAGCCTGCACCGCCATTCAATATGATCATGGCTGATCATCCAACTCAGTATCCCGTACCTGCCTTCTCTCCATACCCTCTGATCCCCTTAGCCACAAGGGCCACATCCAACTCACTCTTAAATATAGCCAATGAACTGGCCTCAACTACCCTCTGTGGCAGAGAGTTCCAGAGATTCACCACTCTCTGTGTGAAAAAAGTCTTTCTCATCTCGGTCTTAAAGGATTTCCCCCTTATCCTTAAGCTGTGACCCCTTGTCCTGGACTTCCCCAACATCGGGAACAATCTTCCTGCATCTAGCCTGTCCAACCCCTTAAGAATTTTGTAAGTTTCTATAAGATCCCCTCTCAATCTCCTAAATTCCAGAGAGTATAAACCGAGTCTATCCAGTCTTTCTTCATAAGACAGTCCAGACATCCCAGGAATCAGTCTGGTGAACCTTCTCTGCACTCCCTCTATGGCAATAATGTCCTTCCTCAGATTTGGAGACCAAAACTGTACGCAATACTCCAGGTGTAGTCTCACCAAGACCCTGTACAACTGAAGTAGAACCTCCCTGCTCCTGTACTCAAATCCTTTTGCTATGAAAGCTAACATACCATTCGCTTTTTTCACTGCCTGCTGCACCTGCATGCCTACTTTCAATGACTGGTGTACCATGACACCCAGGTCTCGCTGCATCTCCCCTTTTCCTAATCGGCCACCATTTAAATAATAGTCTGCTTTCCTGTTTTTGCCACCAAAGTGGATATTCTGTTACTAAGAGCCAATGTATTCATTTCAATTGGAAGTGCAGCCAGCATACAAAATGTGCCATGTGACTTGACATTCTAAATATAGGACGTGATTGGTTAGACTTAAATTATTTCTTGTATTAGAGAGTTACAGCCTGGAAACAAGCCCTTCGTCCCACCGTGTTTGCACTGACTAGCAATCACCAGTACGCTAGTTCTATCCTACGCACTAGAGACAATTCACAGAAGCCAATTAACCTACAAGCTTGCACGTCTTTGGAATGTGGGCGGAAAAGTAGAGTAGCTATGGAAACTATGAGATTCAAAGAGGAGGAAGTACTGACACTTTTGAAAAATATAAAAGTGGATAAGTCTCCAGGTCCTGACAGGATATTCCCTAGGACATTGAGGGAAGTTAGTGTAGAAATAGCAGGAGCTATGACAGAAATATTTCAAATGTCATTAGAAACGGGAATAGTGCCAGAGGATTGGCGTACTGCGCATGTTGTTCCATTGTTTAAAAAGGGTTCAAAGAATAAACCTAGCAATTATAGACCTATTAGTTTGACGTCAGTGGTGGGCAAATTAATGGAAAGGATACTTAGAGATAATATATATAAGCATCTGGATAAACAGGGTCTGATCAGGAACAGTCAACATGGATTTGTGCCTGGAAGGTCATGTTTGACAAGTAAGTAAGTATGCAGATGATACAAAGATAGGTGGTGTTGTGGATAATGAAGTAGATTTTCAAAGTCTACAGAGAGATTTGGGCCATTTGGAAAAGTGGGCTGAAAGATGGCAGATGGAGTTTAATGCTGTTAAGTGTGAAGTGCTACATCTTGGCAGGACAAATCAAAATAGGACGTACATGGTAAATGGTAGGGAATTGAGGAATGCTGTGGAACAGAGGGATCTAGGAATAACTGTGCATAGTTCCCTGAAGGAGGAATCGCATGTAGATAGGGTGGTAAAGAAAGCCTTTGGTGTGCTGGCCTTTATAAATCAGAGCATTGAATATAGAAGTAATGTTAAAATTGTACAAGGCATTGGTAAGACCAATTCTGGAGTATGGTGTACAATTTTGGTCGCCTAATTATAGGAAGGATGTCAACAAAATAGAGAGAGTACGGAGGAGATTTACTAGAATGTTGCCAGGGTTCCAGCAACTATGTTACAGAGAAAGGTTGAACAAGTTAGGTCTTTATTCTTTGGAGCGCAGAAGGTTAAGGGGGGACTTGATTGAGATCTTTAAAATGATGAAAGGGATAGACAGAGTTGACGTGGATACGTTTTTCCCATTGAGGGTAGGGAAGATTCAAACAAGAGGGCATGACATGAGAATTAAGGGACAGAAGTTTCGGGGTAACGTGAGGGGGAACTTCTTTACTCAGAGGGTGGTGGCTGTGTGGAATGAGCTTCCAGCAGAAGTGGTGGAGGCAGGATCGATTTTAACATTTAAAAGTAAAGTGGATAGGTATATGGAGGTGAAGGGAATGGAGGGGTATGGTCTGAGTGCAGGTAGATGGGACTAGGGGAAAACAAATGGTCGGCACGGACTGGAAGGGCCGAGAGGGCCTGTTTCCGTGCTGTAATTGTTATATGGTTATATGGTTAAATCAGAGCACCGGAGAAAAACCCACGCGGTCACAGGGAAAACATACAAACTCCATAATGAAAGTACCTGTGATCAGGTCAAACCCGTAACTCTGGCTAAGATAGCAACTCTACTGCTGCTCCACTGTGCCACCCTCAATCTGTTTTAGTTCTTTGCTGTATGAAATTGCTACCATTATATGTTTACCCATCTGAAGCACAAATCAGAAAGAAATAAAAAATATTTTAAATGTTCCTTTTGAAACCACAGTGCATTGCAAGAATGTTGCAGCTAATGAACTAGTTACTAAAGTGTAGACCCTGTTGTAATGACAGACACTGAGGAGACAATAACTTTTCAGAGACAGATTGTGCTAATGATCTGAAGATCTGAACCACTTTAGCGATGTCAATTTAGTTTAGTTTGGTTTAGTGATACAGCTGGGAATTAACACTATCCTACACACACTAGGGACAATTTACATTTATACTAAGCCAATTAACCTACAAAACTGTACATCTTTGGAGTGTGGGAGGAACGAAAATCTCGGAGAAAACCAATGCGGTCACGGGGAGAATGTACAAACTCCGTGCAGACAGCACCCGTAGTCGGGATCGAACCAGGGTCTACAGAGCTGTAAGCGCTGTAAGGCAGCAACTCTAATGATGCGCCTCCTTGCCGCCCTTGATTACAAGTTTCAGCCAAAATACAAAGGCAGATTTTCATGTTATTTATTTTGATCTTTGGTGTCCATCTGAAGTTGGCAGATAAGAATTTGATTAAACTTAAAGTAGTACCCCCAGGGTGACACAGTGACACAGTTGCTGCCCTACAGTACCAGGGACTCGGGTTTGATCCTGACTACTGGTGCTGTCAGTATGGAGTTTGTCCCCTTGATCTGCGTGGGTTTCCTCCAGGTGCTTTTGTTTCCTCCTAAACTCCAAAGATGTACAGGTTTGTAGCTTAATTGGGTTTGGTAAAATTATAAATTATCCCTAGTGCGTGTAAGGGATAGTATTAGTGTGCGGGGAACACTGCTTGGCATGGACTCGGTAGGCCGAAGGAACCATTTCCATCTCTAAACTAAACTAAATTAACCTGGCATTCCCTCACTAACTATTAACTTTTAGGACTGTGACTTAAACCCACGCACGGCCTCCTGACATTCCCACTGAACAATAGCTGACTGGTTGCTGACTATTGGTGAGTTAACGGGGCTTATAAAACAAATCAAGATTTCTTGCATATCTTTCCTATCTAGAACTACATACAATTATGAGTGGCATAGAAGGGAAGTGAGTCAGAATATTTTTCCCAGGGTGGAAATGGCAAGGACTAGAGAGTGCTGGTTTCTGGACTGCGCTTCCAATGGTGGGGGTGGAGACAGATGGCTTTTAGATTAGTTTAAGTTTGCATCATGATCGCTATAGACATTATGGGCCGATGGCCCTGATCTTGCAGTGTACTGTTCTATGTATAGGAAGGAGCTGCAGATGCTGGTTTTCACTGAAGAGAGACACAAAATGGTGGAATAACTCAACGGGACAGGCAGCATCTCCGGATAGAAGGCATGGGTGACGTTTTGGGTCGAGACCTTTTTTCAGACTGAGCTTCAGGGGAGAAGGAGTTACGGAGATAAGGAAGTGTAAGAGTTCAAAAGATATGCAGATCAAGGAAAATGTAGAATAGACCATTGTAGAAGAGACTATATTCTCTGTAGGCACATAAGACAGGATCAGGAAAAAGAGTACCCATTACCATGACTGTCTTTTTGATAGCTTAATTTTGTTATGGTTTTATTTGAAAGGTTTGAAAGCTCCAGGGAATTGTGGAGACCAAGAGTCAAAGAGTCAAAAATAGTCAAAATAGTTTATTGTCATGTGTCCCTGACAGGACAATGAAATTCTTTCTTTGCTTAGCACAACAGAACATAGTAGGCATTGACTACCAAACCGATCGGTGTGTCCATATATCATTATATACGTAAATATACACATGAATAAATAAATTGATAAATTGCAAATAACAGATCAAGGGGAATAAAACTATGATTTACAATGGCATCTTATGGTTTCAACAAGAAAGACAGCAACTGAGATACGCTTGACCAACAGTAGGTTGGTGGAAAGCACGCCTGGCATAATTTAATTGATCAGTGAAGAGGTTGGCTCATGGCCTCCAAGCCTTCAACATCCAACTAACCATATGATGCAATATTTGAGTTGAGTTCTGGATATACAACTCAATATTTGAGTTGTATATCCAGAATGTTATTTGAGTTGTATATCCAGAATGTTATTTAGCATCGAAGCAGGCCCTTTAGCCCACAGAGCCTGCGCCAACTGGCGATAGCACCATACACTGGCACTCTCCAACACACACTAGGGACAATTTACAATCAGCAGAAACCAATTATCCTACAAACCTGTACGTCTTTGAAGTGTGGGAGGAAACCGGAGAACATGGGGAAATCCCATACGGTCACAGGGAGAACATAGAAACTCCATACAGGCAGCACCCATAGTCAGGATCGATCCCGGGTTTCTGGCGCTGTAAGGCTGCAACTCTACTGCTGCGCCACTGTGCTGACCTGTCTTCCTTTCTCTATTTGTTTTTTTTGGCAATTGCTTTCTCCTGTAACTTACTAACAGGTGAATATCCCATTGAGTGAATATCTGCAGGAGTAGCATTGGCTGACAAAATGCAGAGAGATTCTGGGCCAAGTCTGAACATTAGGCTCCACCACTTCCTCCTCATGCATCCAGCCAAACAGAAGACATTTCCCCACACTTGCAGCAAGCCACACATAGATTAGACAACTCCAATTTGCAATTTGTTATAAAGAAATAGGATTATATAATGCAGAAGAGCCATTCCTACTTGTGCTAGTTTTATGAAAGACCTAGCCAACTAGTTGCACTAACTTGCACATTCCCTGAATTCATATAGTTTTTTTCCCCACTACCCTGCCATGCAGTGCCTTCCAGATGGATAATATAAATTAATTCCACCTCACCTGAACCAATTAATTTAAATCTATGACCTCCAGTTACTGATTCTTCTCCCAATGGAAACAGGGCTTCCCTATCCAATTTATGAAAACTTTTTTACCATGTTCTATTATTTGCTCAATGTGGTGGAATGAATGTATTTACAAGGAGCTGACGAATCAAAAATATACCACAGTGGTTAACTTCGGAACTCATCTCCAACAAATTCTTCTGAGTCCACAATCACCATGATCCGTTTATTCATAGAGGTATAAAGCAAGGAAACAGGCCTTTTGGCCCAAATTATCCACACCAGCCAAAGTGTCTTCCTGAGCTTGTCCCAGGTGCCTGCATTTGACCCATATCCCTCTTAACAATTCCTATCCATGTACCTGTCCAAATTTCTTTAAAACATTGTAATTGTACCTGCCACTATAACTGCAATATGATGTCCCAATTCTTATACTCAATGCTCAGACTTGCCAAACGCTTTCTTCATCAACTTGTCTACCTGTGTTGCCATTTTCAGGGAACTACGTACTTGTACCCCCAGGATTCTTTGTCCTATAGCACTCTCCAGGGCCTTGTCACTCGCCGTATACATCCTGGCCTAGTTTTAACGTAACAAATGCATCACATCACACTTGTCCGAGTTAAATTTTATCTTTGACCTATTTTCGAAGTTTATCTAGATCTTGTTGTAGCCTTAGACAACTTTCTTCACAATACACCCCACAACCAATTTTGGTGTCATTTGCAAACTTATTAATCATACTAGCACCATTCTTATCTAAATCTTTAATATATCTGACAAATAACTTGACCCAGCACCCATCTTGGCAGCATACCATAGGTAAAGAGCCTCCTTCTGAACAACAACCCCCCATTACCGCACTCTGTCTCCTTTCCCCAAGCCAATTTGATGTCCAATTCGCTCGCTCACCCTTCATCCCATATGAACTAACCTTCCAGACCAACACCTTGGGTACATTTTCAAAAGCCTTGCTAGTCTATTTAGGCATCCACCTTGCTCTCATCAATCCTTTTCATCACCTCTTCAAAAAACTCTTATCAGACCTGTGAGACTTGATCTCCCATGCGCAAAGCAATGCTGACTATCCCTAATCAGTCTTTGCTTTTCCAAATGCAAATAGATCCTGTCTATGTCTCTCAGAATCCTCTCTAGTAACTTTCCCACCGCTGATGTCAGGCTCACTGGCCTGCAGTCCCCAGGCTCGTCCTTGCAGCCCTTCTTAAAGGCACAACATCATCCCCGCTCCAGTCTTCTGATACCTCACCCATGGCTACGGAAGATACAAAAATCACTGCCAGGAGCCTCTGCAACTTCTTTGTTTGTTTCCCACTAGATGCTAAAATACGCTTGGTCAGACCCCAGGGATTTATCCACCTTTATGCACCTCAACACCGTCAGCATTTCCTCTTTCATAATGGGTGACATGTTCTAGGACATCACTGTCCTCGTTCCCAAATTGCTCAGCTTCCATGACTTTCTCCACGATAAATATAGTTGAGAAGTATTATTTTAAGAACTCGTCTATCTCCCGTGACTCCTCACTAATCCTTAAGAGAACCTATTCTCAATCCAGTTATTCTTTTGTCCTCAATGTACCTATAGTCTCTCTTAGGATTCTCTTTCACCCCCCACATGCTGTCTTTTTGCCCTCCTAATTCCCTTATACTTCTCATGGGATTTGTTTAATTATAAAGACATAAAGATTTTGCATTATTTCACTCTCCATGTGCTGCCTCTTAGACATCCTCATGTGGAGATGTTGAATAAGGGTATACGGCCAAAAAAGAAAAATATACGAAAAGCTATATTTGGCTATGCGTGTTCTTTGGTTATGTGGTGTAAATGAATTGGGTCAGAAAGTAGATAAGCATGCTTAAACAGTACCCAGAAATTACTCTCACAAATATGAACCAATGACATCGCTGGTGAAACTCCCGCATCACAGTTCTAGTGACCCAGATCAATCCTGACTGGTACTTTCTTCACAGAGTCTGAACATTCATCCCGTGGCCACATGGCCTTCCTTCAGGTGCTCCGGTGCCACTGTAAACTGGTTCTCATGTACAGGTGAATAGTGGCTTAGAGTAAAAACAATTACAGAGCAACACTGAACCAATGTGTAGATTGAAGTAATGTATCAGCATCACCATTTTAGTTCTTGTGAAGCTCAGTAATGTTCCCCTGCACCACCTCATGTTTGGTTGGAGACAGTGATGATTATTTGCTCTGCCACCATATATGCTGTTCTGGTTATTTTCTTTATTGTCCTTTAAGTGTTCACAAGCACAACGACCATTAATAATAAAAGAAGCATCATTTAAAAATTATAAAAATATTTGAAATAAATAAATGCAGGATGACCAAAATAACCTGCATTTAAAAAAAAAGATGCAACTTAATGAACTTGGAATTAATAGAAATATGGATCGGTTTTCAGTGCAAGCTCTTGTTCCAGATAGAATTCAGTATCATGGCGTAGATGGACAATGGTCAGCTGAACTTGCTGAAATCTGTGTTGTAGCTTCTGTTGCTTAATGTGCAAACATATTTGCCAATGTGTTCATGGAAATGTGGCACAAATTGCAATGAAACAAAGCACCAGTTAATGATTGAGGAATAAATATTGGTCAGATAACTGCAAATCATTCCATTGCATGTGATTTTGTTTTACATCTCTTGAGTGCAACCTTGTTTTAACATTTTATCCAAAAATCAGCATTAAAACTTCTCTGCGCAGTGAATCCCAGAACTCACTCTAACATTAGAGGAAGACAATGAGCAAGAGTGAAAATATCGCCACTCAAAGGGGCTCATCCTCCAATTCCTGTGTCATATTTTTAATATTTTGATATGTATGCTTTACAAATTTGTAGGTATTAGCAGGGTTGCTAACCTCCTTATTTTGCATGGGTTACTTGATAAAGAGAACACCCATAGCAAATTGCTGTAATTATGGATTAAATCTATTGCACAGAAGTTTAATCTGCCGTGCATTATCTCACATAATTCGTACTCACAATTCAGTAAATGCTTTGAATGAAATAATATTATTGTACCTGAGACACTACTTGGCAATGGCTCTTGTACCCTGTTTACATGAATTAAAGTTGTACAGAACAGTCTAAGTCCATGGAAGGATCCCATTCACTGACCCACTGAGTTCCTCCAGCAATTTGGTTTTATTATAGAGCTCTGCTTTTCCAGTCCAAGTCTTTCAACATCAACTATAAAACTCATTTAACAATGCAAAATCCCACCAAGCATTTCAGTAGAATATTTTAAACCAAAATAGATCACGGCCCACAGACCTTATCAGGAGACAGCAGAATGGTTGTGACGTGGGCTCAGAGAGATTATTTTAGAGATACAGCGTGGAAACAGGCCATTTGGCCCACCAAGTCTGCACCAACCAGCGATCCCCTAACACTATCCTGCACACACTATGGACAATTTACAATTCTACCAAGCCAATTAACCTACAAACATGTAAGTCTTTGGAGTGTGTGAGGAAACCGGAGCATCCAGAGGAAACCCACAAATGGTCATGGGGAGAATGTACAAACTCCGTACAGAGTTAAACCAAAGAACACAGAACAGTACAGCACATTAACACGCCCTTTGGTTACAATATCTGTGCCGAACAAGATGTCAAGACCAACTCTGATCTATCTGCATATAACCAATATCCCTCCATTTCTTATATATCAATATGCCTATCCAAAAGTCACTTAAATGCCACAATTGTATCTGCCTCAATCACTGACCCTAGCAGGGCGTTCCAGGCACTCATCACCCTCCATGTAAAAAAGTTGCCCTACACAGCTCCTTTAAATTTTGCCCCTTAAACCTATGCCCTCTAGTATTTGATATTTCCATCCCAGGAAAAAAGGTTCTGTCTGTCTACCTTATCTATGTCACTCATAATTTTATATAATTCTATCAGGCCTTCCCGCAACCTCTGGCATTCCTTTGAAAACAGTCCAGGTCTATCCAACCTCTCCCTGTAGCTAATCCCCCCATATCCAGGTTTCCTTCTGATAAACCTTCTCTGCACCCTTTCCAAAGTTTCCACATCCTTCCTGTAAGGTAGCAACCAGAACCGTACACAATACTCCAAATAAGACCAAACCAAAGTCCTATAAAGTTACATGACTTCCTGACTTTTATACTCAAAGCCCTGACCTATGAAAGCAGACGTATCATATGCTTTCTTTAAAGCTCTATCTACTTGTTTTGCCAGTTTCAGGGAATTATGGACACGGACCCCAAGATGCCTCTGGATAACAATGCTGTTAAGGGCCATGCCATTAATTGTCTATTTTCCCCTTTACATTTGACCTCCCAAAGTGCAATAACTCACACTTACTTGGATTAAACTCCATCTGCCATTTCTGCCCATTTCTGTAGCTGATCTATATCCTACTGTTTCCCTTGACAGCCTTAGTCAAAGTCTATGACCACAACAATCTTGGTGTCATCACAAACTTACTAACCAACGTTTCTATGTCCAATTCATTTATATATAACACAAACAGCGGAGGTCCCAGCACGGATCCCTGTGGAAGTCAACTGGCCACAGACCTCCATCCTGAATATTGGACTTCCACCACAACCCTCTGTCTTCTGGCAGTCAGCCAATTCTAAATCCTTACGACCAAGTCACTGTTAATCCCGTGTATCATAATCTTCCGGATCAGCCTATGATGAGGAATTTTATCAAAAATCCACTTTGGTAACATTTTGAAGTTTTTTTTTCTTCAACATTTCCATTAAAGTCTTGCTAGGTTATAAGCAAGTGCCAGAAACCAATCGAACCTGGTAGTGTGTTAAGAATTGTTTTTAAATCTTTCCCATTAAAAGATAAATTTTTCATACTTTTAAAAACAATTCAATACAAATTGGAAATGTATCACAAAAGACTAAGTGTACAATCAATTCACTATGTGTAGGTAAACTGACTTTAAATTACTGACCGGTTAATTTTTAAAACAACAGAAAACCATTTGCTACTTACATTTGAGTAGAATAGAAATATGCCTGCTAATATTTTTTTGAAACCAAAAGAATTGCCCACATTTTGGCTTCTTCTAAAGCACGGAAACCAGTGGAATTAACTAACATTTTCGATGATGATCAATGCATCGAGAGAGCATGCCCAATTTAGGCATCAGCCCAGTTGCTAACTCAATCTTTTTTTAAAGTAGCTGAAAGGTCACTGAATATATAATTCCAATTTATACTCAAAATACTGTCATATTTTGTATGTGTTGCTACATCAATTTCAGGCGCATAGAACCTGACAGCAGACGATATAAACTACCCACATATTTTTGGGGTGGGGATGAATCTTAATAGACACATGCAGTCATAAAGGGAATGTATAAACTCTACAGATAACCTCAGAGGTTAGGATTGAATCCAAATCCCTGAAGCTGTGTGACAACAGCATTAAATGCTGTGCCACCATGATGTAGGATGACATATGAAACCAGAGCGTATTTTTTACCACATAATTGAGTCTGAAGCCAAGCGATGGTAGGAATCTGTTTTCTCTTTTATGTGAATATGATATGGGGTTGCCTTAATCTATATTACTAAAAAGTCTGATCTTGACCACTTCCTGTTGTCTGTATATTGATTTTAGAAAAACTGCTGCCACTTACGGCTGTGATTTTTGGCCATCTTACACAGAGTTCCCCTCTGCTGCGCAGGACAAGATAATTTTTCCCATCAATGAAAAATCAAAGAGTTATTAGTGTTTAAAAAATGTTGAGATTCTCTCTCCTGAAGACCACACCTCTTCCGGAGGGACTATAAAACCCGGAAGTGTTGAGTGCCTCAGTCAGTCTCTGCAAGATGGGGGAGCGAGAGGGTGGTCACGTCTCTCAGTCTGAGCTGTGAATAACACTGAACACATGTTTACTAAACTGTGAGTGGTTTTACTGACCTGTCAGTGCCCTTAATGTGGTTTGAAAATATA
The DNA here is from genome assembly GCA_035221665.1 of Okamejei kenojei. NCBI lineage: Eukaryota > Metazoa > Chordata > Chondrichthyes > Rajiformes > Rajidae > Okamejei > Okamejei kenojei. The sequence continues at coordinate 17,148,817 of CM069135.1, read as the reverse complement.
GTTTGGAAATTCTAAAGCTGTGTTGCCTTTGGTTTGAAAATGCTAAAGCTGTGTTGCCTTTGTTTTGGAAATGCTAAAGCTGTGTAGCCTTTGGTTTGGAAATGCTAAAGCTGTGTTGCCTTTGGTATGGAAATGCTAAAGCTGTGTTGCTTTTGGTTTGGAAATGCTAAAGCTGTGTTGTCTTTGGTTTAGAAATGCTAAAGCTGTGTTGCCTAATTAAAGTTGCCTTGCCTAATTAAAGTTGCCTTGCCTAATTAAAGTTGCCTTGTCTTCTATATAATTAAAAGTCTAATCTTGACGCTACCACGTATGGCTGTGATTTTCGGCCATCTTACTCAGCTCCCCTCCGCTCATCACGTGCCAAGGATTTTTACTATTTATGAAAAATAAAAGAGTTATTAGTGTTTAAAAAATGTTGAGATTCTCTCTCCTGTCAATCATGCCATGAAGGCCACGCCCCTTCTGGTGGGGGGAGGGGCTATAAAACCCAGAAGTGTGGGCGTGGCTCAGTCTCTGCAAGATGGAGGAGGCAGAGGTCATGACTCACTGTTGTTAGTGGCTTTGCACCCTGCTTGAAGTGGGATGAAACTGCACTTGAATTTGGTGGCTTTGCACCCTGCTTGAAGTGGTAAGAAAATGCACGTGAATTTGGTGACCTTGCACCCTGCTTGAAATGGAATTTCAAGGAATAGCTGTGAGTCAACTGCCAGCCCACCAGCCGTGAGTGAGTGAGCTGCCAGCACAACAGACTTGAGTAACTGAGCCGCCAGCCCAAGAATCCATTCGGCCCACAATGTTCATAATAGCCCTCTGCAAACCAGTCCATTCAGCCCACAACACCCATACTAGCGCTCCAGAAAAGCCCCCCCCCCCCCCCCTCCCCCACTGGCCACCAATATTGGAATTGGTGGAGAGGTGGAATATTACGTTTGGGGACCAGCCCTCCCGTGTGATGCTGGGACCCATCTTAGTCTAGGGTGTATTAGTTTTAAATTCAAACTTATAGACAATACATTTACATGATATTGCTCTGCCCACTGTTGTGGTACAAACTTCATTTTGTCCATCATTTGCATCCATCTTAAATTAGTGAAGATCTCTGGTTAAAAAAATGACCAAGGAATTCTGGGTAGTTGTCCATTTCTACCACCATTTTGAAAATAAATAGACAAAAGATTGTCCAGTGAGGAGGTGTCTGTTAAACAAATTTTCAGTTTGAGATCCTATGAGAGTGAATGAAATCATATGTAGCCCAAATACTCGAAATTATTCTTTGTATATCCTATAACCTGGAGAAGAAAGGATGGGTGACATTTTTCAGTCTGAAACCTGACCTGAAACGTAACCCATCCTTTTTTATCTCCAGAGATGCTGCCTGACCTGTTGAGTTACTCCATCACTTTGTGCCTATCTTTGGTATAAACCAGCATCTGCAGTTCTTTGTTTCTACCCAATATATCCCATAACCTGTCGGGTTACCCAGTGGAGAACAGGAGTAACTCAACGGGCCAAGCAGCATCTCTGGAGATAAAAGGATGGGTTACATTTCAGATCAGGATGTTTCTTTAGACTAAATGTGGAGCGAGTGGATGTGAAAATGGTATAACACCGAACTAGTATGACGGGTAATGATTGATGGTTGGTGTGGGCTGAATAGCCTATTTCCATGCTTTATCTCTAAAGTAAACTCTTACTTCTGAATTAGATCACATTGTCAGTTCATGTTCTACTCAAGATGCTGACACCCTTCTTCAGACCTGATTTACTGCTGAACAGTTTTGAACATCATCTTCCGAATGAGACAATCCATTGTCCTTCTTATGTGGATGATAATTTTGAAGTAGAGCAGGGGAGTTAATCCTGTTATCATGTCTAATAATGCTTCTTCAATCAACATTGCTAAAAAGTGTTTCATCCGTTCATTTCTTTTAGTGCTTTTAGTGGGAGTGGGTCAAATATATGTGATTAAGCAATTAAAAAAAATCTCAGTGGTATCTGGGACACAATGCAGCCTGCTTAATCCCCCACTGAAACATTCATTTTCTGTCCACTTTCCCATTCCCACCACTATACCTCCACACCTCCCCCCTCTCCCCCCCCCCCCCCCCCCCCCCCCAAATTGATGTACACCAACTTACCAAGGCCTCCTGAACAGTATCTCCAAGGTAACAGGTTGCAAGCAACTATCACCTGCAAAGTGACACTGTCCTGAATTTGAAATATTCTGATTTTTCATCATCGCTGCTTTCCTTTATACTGGAGCTCCCAACCTGAAGCACAAGGGCATACCCTCACCACAAAGGCAGCAGATGTTCAAGGGAATTGCTCAACACCTATATTCTCAAGACTAGTTAAGAAGGGCATAAATGTATTATTACCCATATCACACATCTGAGGTATGCTTTTACAAAATTGTATTCCCTTCATTTTTACTGCCAGCAGGGGTAACAGGGGAATATTTTCTTGTATTCCCCTTTCTTGCGAACGCCTATGGACTTTACCTGTTAAAACAGCGGGGAATATAGTCTTATATTCCCCTGGTCTCACATCCGGGAACTTGGCAACGTGACGCTGCGTGGGAAATTTAGAATATTCAAACGGCAGACAGTAAGACTGCCGCGTCCATTTTGGTCTTCGACTCGGGCAATATGAATCTACTTCAGGCAATATATGTCGTATCCCCCTCAAGGCCAGTCAATATTGGGGGGAAGAGACTGGAATAGATTTATAGATTTGTATGTTTGTTTCAGTTACAATCTGTTTTTGGTGGTTTTTACCCAGTTTGGCCACACTTTGAGATTGCCTTGGCATGTTCTACTTGATAGGTTTGTTTGTTCATATTTATTTTCTAATGATGGAGAAATAAGAACATGCACCCATTGTGTCAGTGCTGGCTCTCAGAGCCCTCCCAACTTATTTTTGTGCAATCTATTCTCTCACATATGCCCACTCACATAGCCCCTAATTTCCCTAGAGTGCAATCCCAGTTTGTTCAGTTTCACCTTGTAATTTAATGTTTGGCATCTTGCTAAATCTAGCCCAAGCATCCTTTGAAAGGTGCAATAATCCAGATGAGATCCATCTAGGGTTTTGCTTTTCAAGTAATCAAAGCATCCATCTCTTGGGTCCTTTTACTAACAACAATGAAATCCATTTCATGCAATTTTTGCCTTTTACCAAACCTACTAAATCTTTTTGGTAACATATTATGCTTCAATTTGCAATGCTGCTAATGCTGACTGCCTTCATGCACCACTCCTTATTCAACCTTTGTTGTTAAAGGGGCTGTCCCACTTGGGCAACATAATTGGCGCGTTTAGAAGAGTTTGAAAAAATAACATGTTGAAGACCTCCTTCGACTATGTAGAAGACCTCCTTCGACTATTTTGAAGACTAGCTTCGACTAGCTACGACTAACCGGGAAAATTGGACACCGAGTAATGCAGAGTGAAGACGACCTCCTTCGATCTCCTTCGACCTCCCTTCGACTATGATGATGACTATCTACGACTACCCTCGACTTCCTTTGACTCCCCTCGATTACCTACGACTAACATGCCGACCTACTACGACTAAACCTACAAGTAAAAAAAGTATCATTTTTTTCCATGGTGACCTTTTTTCACTCGTGGGCATTTTTCAACATGCTGGGACCTATCTGAAGCCTCGAGTACGTGGAGACCACTCTTGAGCATGAAGGAGAGTTACGAAGACCTCCTACGATCTCGTGTCAACGAAGCTGCGAGTATGAGTCGAGGGCAAACTCGCCAGAACTCGCGGATCAGGTCGCCCAAGTGGGACAGGCCCTTAACTGTGAGAAATTTTGAGGCTGTCTGGAATATTGAAATACTTTCCAATTTTGCTGCTTACTCCAAGTTTTAATGTTCTTTTTTCTTAAGCCACTGCATTTGTAATCCCTATTAGTTCTCTTAAGTCCTGCGCTTTGACCGTAAGCCATAAATGAATAAAATAATAATTAATTGTCAAACTATTCTCTCGGTCTGCAGTCCTTCCAGTGTGTTTTCTGCTGCAAAGCATCATGACCCTCACATTGGAAGTTCAGATTTTGCCAACTTTCAAGGACTGGAAATGCATGGAATTGATACAGATAGACAGGAGGTGCTTATTCTGAACACAATTTCGGTAAATCTGAGAACCTTTTGACTATAATTGTTTTATGGGAGACCTTGAAGTGGCATGGTCTGTGTTTATTTACCTAATCTAACTGTCCTTGAAGAGGTAGTGATGAGTCTTCCCAATGAACTGCAAATTCAAATTGGTGAAGGGAGTCTTTCAGTTCTATTGACTATGGAGTCCAAGATTTTGACCCACTGTCAAACAAGCTATGAAATATGGTCATGGAGGATCTAGAAATTATGATGATCTTATGCATTTTTTTGTTCTCATTTTTCTAGATGATAGAGGATGTGAACTTGGGGGGTTATGGTTGAGGAAGATTTGATAGATTTGACGTTATGCATCCTCTGGAGACCCACAGTAGTCACAATGTACCTTTGGTAGACAGAGTGGAGGCCTAGCATGTCAAGTAGACTGCTTTGTCCCAGATGACATTGAAATTCCTGTGTATTGTTGGAACTGGACTCATCCAGGGAAGTGCAGGGGATTCACTCAACAGGTGACTTTGAGGACTTGGGAGGCGAGGCACTTGTTGAAAATGCATTGTGTGAAGCAATATATTTTAAACATGAGAATGGGTAAACAACTCATTTGAGGCTGCAAGATTATGAAAAGATGGCAGTTTTAAATGGAGTTATGGAATGCTGGAAAATGTAGGCTAGAAAAGTAATTTATAAAAACAGCCCGATTGGATCAATTCCAATTTATTTTCTATCTTATATCATTTTTAGGGCTCAATGTATTTTCTTTTATGACAGAATAATACAATATAGTTCGTTTTTGAGTTTTTTAAAGGATTGAATTGATAGCTGTGATCTCATGACTTCTCTCTAGAGAGAAGCTATTGGATAGACTTCATTATGGGAACCACTGAACCATGCCAAGGCTTCTTCCTGAAGTAACAGAGTCACCTTTATCCATTGCAGATGACTTCCACTTGTATCAGTTGCAGTACCTTCAGGATCCGACATAAGCTTTTTAATATTTTATCAATTTAGACAATCATTAAATAACATCAATATTAAGTGATTTAGATTTGTAAGATGTGTAGTCAAGAACAGCAGATGCTGGTTTAAATCGAAGGTAGACACAAAATGCTGGAGTAACTCAGTGGGACCGGCAGTATCTCTGGAGAGAAGGAATGGTTGACGTTTCAGGTCTAGACTCTTCTTCAGACTGCTGAGTATCTTCAGACTGAAGAAGGGTCTCAACCCAAAACGTCACCCATTCCTTCTCTGGAGAGATGCTACTGGTCCCGCTGAGTTACGCCAGCATTTTGTGTCTGCCTTAGATTTTTAAGATGCTCAGAGTTATAGTTTTGATTGATTTTTTAAAAACTTTGTTGTAAGGTGTACCCTATAATTGACACAGACACAGGAAACAGCTTTTTTTCAATCATTTATCATGTTGTATTTGAGAACTTTTTAATTTAACCCTTTTCTATCAACAAACACGAGACATCACCCTACAGCTTTACAAGATCTTTTGCCTCCTTTTCAGTTCTGATGAAATATCTTTAACCTGAAACATTAACTCTGTTTACCCACAGAGGTGGCCTGAACTGTTATTTCTAGCGTTTTCTGTTTTTGTTTCAGATTTCCAGCAGCTGCAGTTCTTTTTGATTTTCAACATTAATGTCTCCACTAGTCTCCACTCATGTAAATGTCAGTATGAGCCTTCCAAGCAATTTAATCACAAATATTTTTACAACTTGAATTAAAATCAAGGCAACAAACTCAGTGGTTGTTCCAGATATTGTAAAACACCAGAAAAACGCAAAATGCTGGAGTTACTGGGCAAGTCAGGCAGCATCGCTGGAAGGGAAATGGATAAATGACTTTTTGGGTTGGGACACTTCATCAGTCTGAGAGTAGTAGGGAGGGAAAGCTGGAAAGGAGGTGGGTTATGGACAAAGCCTGGCAAGTGATAGGCACATACAGGTGAGGGGGGTTTTAACACCATCAGTTTAAAGTACATTGCGGAGTTTAGTGCGCAAAGACACAAGTAAAATATTATTGAAATGCGAACGATGTACCAATTCAGCATAAAATGGTAGGGAGATTGCTTCCTGCTGCCCTATAATGGTACATCTTTCCAATTTTGATCAATTATTTTGTCTAACCAGGTGCTGATGTAGCTGTCAGCAGTGTTGCTATATCACTGACACATCATTATTATCTCTGAGCTCGAGTGTACTGGCAGTGCTTGGTTGAGCTAGGAAGATTAGCATATGAAGAAGTATGATTGGATGTGGGCCATGACTGCTCCCATCAAGAGATCTAAGTTATCTGCGGGTTCCTTCTTAGAATTGATCATTGTTGTCATAGGTGACCCAGATCATAACTATCTTTTGTGTGTACCAGCAGTCAGTTATTGGGCATTTTATAACCTCAGCTGCCACCACAAAATTGCCTGACAATAGGCTCAGATATTTCCCACTGTTTTCTTCTGTCTGAAACGTTGGTGACAATCCCGCTATCACAGATGCCTTCCTCACTACAATGGGCATCAGTTCCCCTCAACACACTCCATAACCATATGCTTTTTCCTTTGCACACAACATTCTGACCCTGTATATTGTTTCTCATGCCTGCATTACAATGCCGTATGTTTTGTGGTCCTAACTGATAATAGTAGCCTCCCTGTCAGCCTAATTCAGAATTAATGACTTCTGGCCCTCTATATTGTGAAACAGGATAGCGAAGCCTCCCTGAGCATAAAACTGGAATAGCATAGCTTCTCTGCCTCCTAAATTGGAATAACAGGCTCCCTGAACACCAAACTGGGATACATGGATCCCAGTAAAACAGGATTACAGAGGTTCAACATTCTTACTGATCTGAGGTGATAGATGCTGAAAAGAGACAGTCAAGAGGTGTAAAGTTTGATGGCCAGAAAGTCTGTACTATTTGAATAGGGCCTAAAACCAGCATTTACTGATTTAAAGCATAAATCCCCATTATTCTGATTTGGAGGCTTAAAGGGAACCATAGGGCAGAAAGCCCATATATACAGTATTGGAAACACCACAGGTGTTGTGGCATCTTTGGAAAGAGAAACATTTATAATGAAGATAGACACAAAAAGCTGGAGTAACTCAGCGGGACAGGCAGCATCTCTGGAGAGGGTGACATTTCGGATTGAGACCCTTCTTCAGACTGGTAAGGGAAGAGAGATATAGAGAATGATGTAGAGACATAAAGAACAATGAATGAAAGATATTCAAAAACTTAACAATGATGAAGGAAACAGGCCATTATTAGCGTTCCTTGGATGAAAACGAGAAGCAATAGAGAGAGAGGGAATGCTGATGCTACCTGAAGTTAGAGAAATCAATATTCATACCACTGGACTGTAAGCTGCCCAAGCGAAATATGAAAAGCTGTTCCTCCAATTTGTATTTAATTTCACTCTGACAATGGAGGAGACCTAGGACAGAAAGGTCTGTGTAGCGATGGGAAAGAGCAAAGGAAAGCAAATGTCAAAAACATTTATTGTGTCAGGTTCACTTCAGATTACCAGCAACAACAGCAGGTTTGATTTTCAAGCCCATGTTATTGTGATTTAGTGTTGCAAACCTGGGTTGTCCTGATATAGAGGCAGAAATCTGGCATTATCCTGATTTAGATACAGAAAGTATGACTTTGCAATTTATGGACAGAAATCTTTTGTTATCTTGATGGCTCCCGTTTAGAAATATCTCAGAAGCTGCTGAAGCAGCCCACAATCAACCTATATGCCTCTACAGCCCTTTGTGTTCAAGATGAGAAATTTGTTAGTTCCAAGTATAGTATACATTTTGCAATTGAGATGTGTAAAACCCCTTTCTTCCTTGCTTTTACTGATATTGTTCTTGCGGATGGCATGCACAGCCTAAAGTTGTACGTCAATGTGTTCTATTTGATCTTTTGTTTGTGCACGTCGGGGTAATTGCATTAGGGGAAACAGGGTGGACCACGTGAAGGTTGCAATCCCCCACCCCGTTCACATTACTGACCGTTGCCCTTTGGGATCCCGTCTGTAATTGACTTCTCGACTTCAGACGCTTAGAATTTCTCTTCAGAGATACAGCGTGGAAACTGACCCTTCGGCCCACTGAGTCTGCGCCGACCGGCGATCCCCGCACATTAACACACTATTGTCAATACCTTTTCTTCCACTCTGACCATCAATATTGGTGCTTCAGTCCCCTGCTCCGTAGAGCAGGTGACTGAGCACACTGAGTGCCAACTCAGTCTTTAAGTTTGCCGATGCTGCCGCTGTTGTTGGTCGGATCAACAATGATGAGACAGAGCACAGGGAGGACGGGTTAATGTAGCCCTTAATATCAGCAGGATGAAAGAGTTGGTTGTTGACTTAAGAAAGTTTAGTGATACAGTATGGAAATAGGCCCTTCGTCCCATCAAATCCACACTGACCATCGATCATCCGTTCACACTAGTTCTATGCTATCCCACTGTCGGATCCACTCCCTACACATTAGGGGCAATTTGCAGAGGCCCCATTAATCCATAGCCTGCATGTCTCTGAGACATGGGAGGGAACTGGGGCACTGAGTGGAAACCCCTTGCGGTCACAGGGAGAACGTGGAAACACCGCAGAGGCAGCATCGGAGGTCAGGATCGAACCCAGATCTGTGGTGCTGTGAGGCTGCAACTCTACCGGCTATTCCACTGTGCCACCGCAAAGTGGGGAAGGGGGAGAGGGCATTTGTGAACACCATGTTGCCCTCATCAATGAATCTGCATGATGGTTGACAGCTTCAAGCTGCTAGGCATCCCTGTCTCCAGTTACCTAACCTTGTCCTTTCACATTGATGCAGTGATCAAGAAAACACGTCATCGTATATCCACTATCTTGGGTTTGGCATTTAGAGTCATGGGGCTGTACAGCTCGGAAACAGGCCCATTGATCCACCTTGGCCATGCCAAGCAAGTTGGCATATTGGGCTAGTCCCATTTGTCTGCATTTGGCCCATATCCCTCTAAACCCTCCCAATATATCTCTTCAAATGCCTTGTAAAATTCGTAATTAGGTCCATTTCCATAGCTTCATCAGGCAGCTAATTCCAGACACGGACTACCCTCCGAGAGAAACAGTTTCCCTTGAGGTCCCTCTTAAATCTCTCCCCTCTCAACTTGAGCCTATACCTATAGTTTTTTTAATCTTCTGCCCTATCCCTAAGAATCCCCTCCAACAACTTATCCACTGGCCTGAAGTTCACTGGCTTCTCCTTGCTGCCCTTCTTAAATAACGATATAAGATTAGCCGCCATTCAGTTTTCTGGACCTTCATCTCTGGCTACAGGTAATGCAAATATCATTTCTACAGTTGTGTGATTGATAATATTCTGACAGAATACATCACAGTCTGGTATGAAAATGACACTGCTCTAGACCACCTGAACCTGCAGAGAGAGTGGTGAACACAGCCCAGCCCATCACAGGCTCATCACTTTCTTCCATCCAGTCCATCTTCACAGTGTGTTGTGTGAGGAAGTATCATCAAGGATGCCTGTTACCTTGGCCTTTCCCTAATCCCTCTTCTACCTCCAGGCTTATGAACAGCTCTTTTCCCATTGGTATTGGACTCCTGAAACAATCGCCTCTTTCCCGCCTTCTTCTCGATGGTGCTACCACGTACTCTTCCTCTTCACTAGACTCATGTGGTCATTCCATTATTGTACATTCGTTTTTCTTTGCGCTACTTAAGACTGCACTGCATTCTTGCATCATTCAGCTCTTCTGTTTTATTTATCATTGTACGATTATCATATATACTGTTTATTAGCTTCATGCAGACAAGGAATTGCATTGCACTCTGGTTTATATGCCAATAAACTAATCTGAATCTGATTCCCTCCACTAATTGAATGTAGCAGCAGATTGATAAGGGCTGGATGTGAGGTGTGACTTGTAGAGTTGTGGTTGATGACAATAGACAATAGGTGCAGGAGTAGGCCATTCGGTCCTTCAATCCAGCACCACCATCCAATGTGATCAATGTGATCATTGGAAGATAGTGGGACAAAATTAAAACCGTTGTTAAAAAGATAAGGCAAGATGCTCATGCTTTCCCTTCCCCCGAACCACTGACCTAAACTGTGCTTCATTGAGGAATAGAGAAAGCAGTGCTTAGCATTTCATTGGGAGGAGATAGACGTAACATAGCAGAGGCATTTAATACTTCCTTGCGTGTAGGAAGGAACTGCAGATGCTACTTTGAACATAAGATAGACACAAAATGCTGGAGTAACTCAGCGGGACAGGCAGCATCACTGGAGAGAAACAATGGGTGACGGTTCGGGTTGAGACCCTTCCGCAGATAAGCGTCTCGACCCGAAATGTCACCCATTCTTTCTCTCCAGAGATGCTGATTGTCCCTCTGAGTTACTGCACCATTTTGTGTCCATCAACACTTCCTCACATCCAATTTCAAACTGGCATTGCTGATAACCTGTTAGATGAATCCTAAATCAAAGCTTCGTGGATAAGCAATGTACAGTATGTGACACACACACATTTGTAAAACATGATAGATTTAAGGATTTATTTGTGTAAATAATTATTTTCTTTCCACAAACAATCCTGCATAATGTTACAAAAAATATTACTTCCAGCGCAGATACAGGCCATTTAGCCCACCTGTCTTCGCTGGTGATTGTGCGTTTCCTATCCCTTTTCATCTCATCTCATCAGCATGTCCATCTATCACTTTATCACCATGTGCACAGCAGGTTCTACACAAGGTAGAGGACAATTCGGGTAACAAAATAAATTCTTTAAATTAGTCAATAAGATTGATAATTTAAAGAGAAAAGCCAATCTCCAATCTTTGTTTAGAAAATAATTCTAGGGTGCAATTGTTCATTCAGCCACTCGCAGCGGATCTATTTAAATCCAAATGAAAATCAATTACTTTTGACTCAAATTCTCTTGGGAGCAAAAGTGATTTGATGAAGGTCTTGGGTACAGTACAATGGGAGCATCCAGGTTTTGGGTTAAAGTGGTCATGGGGCGGCTCGGTGGTTCAGCGGTAGAGTTACTGTCTTACAGCGCCAGAGATCCGGGTTTGATCCCGAGTACGGGTGCTGTCTTTACGGAATTTGTACATTCTCCCCGTGACCGCATTGGTTTTTTACCAGGATGCGCCGGTTTCTTCCCATACTCCAAAGATGTAGTGGTTTGTAGGTTAATTGGCTTCGGTAAGAATTGTAAAATATCCCTCGTGTGTAGGATAGTGTATGGGGATCGCTGGTCGCTGCCGGCAAGGTGGGCCGAAGGGCCTGATTCCGTGCTGTATCTCAAAACTAAACTAAATGAACTTGTTTGGTGCAATACAATGAGAGCATTGTTTTGGGGATAAATTGCCTGTAGCTAAGAAACACATTATAGATCCTGCTCTTGTGATCAGATGTTCATTTGAACCAGTTTTGCACTGCACTATTCATAGTGTAATGGATCTTTATAGTGAGCACTTTGCTGAAAATCAGGTTGGTACTGGATCCCAAGAGAAGGTTTTTGTAGAATGCCTGTGAGATGGCTTTTTCGAGCAGCTTGTGGTCAAACCCACATGGGGAAAAGGCTTAGGCCCAAAAACCTATGGTTTTAATCAATGATTTGGATGAGAATGTCAAGGCACGCTTAGTGGGTTAGCAGATGACTCTATAGTGGGTGATATCATAGATAGCGAAGATGGTTATCAAAAATAGTGATCAGCGGGATCTTGATCAGCTGGGTAAGTGGGCTGAGGAATGGTTAATGGAGTTTTGTGAAGATATGTACGAGGGTGTTACATTTTGGTAAAGCCCCTGTCCCACGTAGGAGACCTAAACAGCAACCTCTGGTGACCTTGCCCGCCACCTACGGTTTCCATGAGGTCACCGGAGGTTTTGGTCACTCTCCCTAATGGTAGAAAGTGGTTTCCATGTGGTTGAGGCTTCATCTAGGTTGCTGCTATTTTTTCATCATGTTTAAAACCGGCCTCTACTAAAAATAGGTTGCCGTTTTAAAAATCGATCATTTTTTTAGTCAAAGGTTTTCAACATATGCGTGGGAGGTGGTAGGAGGTTGCAGGTCACCTCAAGCTTGATTTTTTTTTTGGGTGGCGGGCAAGGCCACCAGAGGTTGCTGTTTAGGTCTTCTAAGTGGGACAGGGGCTTAAGAAGCCAGGGCAGGACCTTCACAGTGAATGGCAGGGCTCTGGGGAATGTTGCAGAGCAGAGGTATCTAGTGCAGCTGCATAGTTCCTTGAAAGTACATTCCAGGCAATTAGGATGGTCAAGAAGGCATTTAGTACATTGACCTTCATCAGTCAGGGTATTGAGAATAGAAGTTGGGATATTATGTCACAGTTGCGCAACACATTAGTGAGGTTGTATTTGGAATGTTGTGTTCAGTTTTAGTGCCCTGTTAAAGGAAGGATGTTGTTAGGCTGGAAGGAATGCAAAGAGGATTTACAAGGATGTTGCCATGACTTTAGGGCCTGAGCTATAGTGAGCGGTTGGACAGGCTATGACTTTATTGCTTTGAGTGCAGAAGGCCGAGGGGTGATCTTATCGAGACGTATAAAGTCATAAGGGTGAAAGATTGGGTGAACAGACAGAATCCTTTTACCCAGAGTAGAGGAATAAAGAACCAGAGGGCATAGATTTGGGTGAGAGGGGAATGAATGAATAGGAATCGGAGGGGCGATTTTTTTCCATGCAAAGCTTTGTGGGTATATTGAACAAGTTACCGGGGGAGGAGGTTGAGGCAGGTGCAATAACAACATTTAAAAGACATTTGGACAGGTACATGGTTAGGAGAGGTTTGGACGGTTTGCTTCAAACGCAGGTCCATGGGACTAGCATTGATGGGGCATCTTGGTCGGCATGGACAAATTGGTATAAAGGGCCTGTTTCTGTGCTGTATGACTATGACTCTAAGCCTCTTACATTTGTGAACTCGCCAAAGCCTTCAATGAATATTTCCTCACTCTTGTTCTCCCTCTCCCCCCCACCCTCTTAATCTGTCTTGATAATTGCTTCCTCTACCTGCATGTTTAATTTTACATTCAAAAGCCGTACACTGAAATGTTTTTGTAAGATCCATCCAGTTTTGAAATCTGTTTTCATCCTTAGAGTATTACACTGTTACCCTGCTCAATGGGATGCTAGTGAGGTGAAAATTAAAAGCAGTGGGGAACCCTTACACCCAGCAGGGTGTTATGATCAAGAATGCAGGGACTAGAAAAGGACTGAAGCCAGATTCAACAATCATTTTCCAAGGAGATTGGGGGGAAAAAAAAAATCCAGATCATAGATGTACTATACACCATGGGAGAGGACCGAACTGATTAAAAAAAAACCCCAGAGGGCAAAATGGGATGAATGTTCTTCCCTTGCTCTGTTTCACTCGTCTATTAAAATGTCAAAGCCTGTCGTTTAGCATCAGATATTTTGTCTGGTGGAGGCAAAACCCTCATATTGTGCCATTCTTGCAATTTTGCCTCTCATGCTGCACTAGCGCACACAATCTCAGTAAGTAATCTTGAACCAATCATGCTGTCTTTAGCTGGAACATAGAGTTCAGCTGTAATTTAGTCTATGTGAAAAGCAAGTTCTTATTCTATATTATTGATTTTCTGCCATTTGCATCCGTTTTCTCAAATGCGTTTAACTGTGACTGTGCCTGCGGCCACACAGCTGTTATTTGATTTGCGTTTCATAAGTGATAGGAGCAGAATTAGGCCATTCGGCCCATCAAGTTACTCTACCATTCAATTATGGCTGATCTGTCTCTCCCTCTCAACCCCATTCTCCTGCCTTCGCCCCTTAACCCCCGACACCCGTACGAATCAAGAATCTATCAATCTCTGCCTTAAAAATATCCATTGACTGGGCCTCTGAAGCCTTCGGTTATTGTTATATCCAATAACATGGTTCACAGTGGAACGCTGCTGGACTAATATGACCATAAACTGTTTGGGAATATTAGCCTTAGACAAACATGCAAATCTGGGAAAGTAACATCAGCCAATATTTTGTGACTATGATTGAAGAGTCAATTTCACTCGAATCAGGACAATATTTCATCAATGGATATCTGATACTAAATTTTATAAATTCAAAATTATGTACTTTACTCTAAAATCTTTTGATTTTTTTTTGTGTGGATAATCACTAATGATCTTGCTCCATGAAGTCCAAAGTTTTATTGAACTATTTAATTTGCCATCCCTGGCCTGCTGTGACGTCTTTGTTGTGACCCCCTAGCACCGATACAATTAGACCTAATGTAAGCACATCTTCCATCTGGGAATGTTGCAGCCTGCAAAACTCAGCATCAAATTCTCCAACTTCAGATACTATGCTCTTTCTGTTTGTGTCAGGACTGGCCACTTGCACTTGCCATTCTTCCTCTTTTTGTGTCATTTCATTTGTATATTCTGACCTGCTCAGCACGTCCCAGTTTGCCAAACTGCCCAACATCATACAAACTTGTCCGAAGAAGGGTCTTGACCTGAAACATCACCTATTCCTTTTTTTCCTTGTCTGACTCGCTGAGTTACTCCAGCCTTTTGTGTCAATCTTCACTCAAATGTTACAGGCTCTGTGTCACTTGGCTAGTTTGGAATAGCACCTCATATTCCACTATGGTGGGTTACAACCCAATGGCATGAAAATTTAATTTTCCAATTTTAGGCACCAAACCATCACCCCAACCCTCTTTTCCTCCCCTCTCTTCCCTGTGCCCCATCCCGCAGTGCACCCATTTCCCCCATTATCCTGCCTCCCTTTCGCCTTTTCCTGCCCCTTCCACCTATATCCGTTATACTCCTTACAATCCTCCCCTTATCTTGTAGCCTGTTGTCTCCTTTAAATCTCATGCTTTTCTGTACCCATCTGCTAATCAACCCCCCTCCCCAAGGGTCCCAAACCTTGCCTTACAATACTATGTTGTGCTGCAGCAAGCAAGAATGTCTTTGTTCCATCAGGGACACATGACAAACTCTCTTGACTTGACCCAAATGTCACCTAGCCATGTCCTAGGTGACGTTTAACATCGCGGAGATGCGATCCTTTTTCGAGGATCGCTGTGGAAGTGCTCCGACCGCGGGGTTTGTGGACTTTAACACTATGAAACCGCATTCTCCGGTAAGAAAAGGCCGACTTGGGAGCTCCATGCCGCGGAGTGTTTCCGTTCCGTCCTGACGATGGAGTATCCACCATCCCGACGAGAGGGCGTGAACAGCAGACTGTCGGCAGAGGCAGCGCGTGAGTGTTCAAGGTACCGACCTCCACGGGTGAACAAAGGAGGAAGATGACTGAACTTTATTGCCTTCCATCACCGTGAAGGAATGTTGATTCCACTGTGGTGGATGTTTATGTTAAAACTATTGTGTATTGCGTTCTTTTTTTACTTGTATGGCTGTATGGTAACTCAAATATAACTGCACCTTAATTGGTGCATGTGACAATAAATGTGAACTTGAATGCTCTGACCAGAGTATTGGTTTAGAAATGCAGTGTGGAAACAGACTCTTCAGCTCACTGAGTCTACTCTGGCCTTCAATCGCCCATTCACACTAGTTCTATGTTATTTCACTCGTGCACCCACATTCAGGGCAATTTATAGAGGCCAATTGATGTCCAAACCCTTATGTCTTCAAGATGTGGGGAGCAAACTGGAGCACCCGGATGAAACCCACCTGGTCAGAGGAAGAACGTGCAAACTACACACCAACAGCACTCGAGGTCAGGGTAAAACCCGGGTCTCTGGCATTGTGAGGCAGCCACCTTACCAGGTTTACTATGCCAAATGCTGCAGAAAGACCTTTAGTGCATTAGCATCATTGAGTGTGATGCTTAAGCAGTAGGAGACGGTCTGATAGAAATAGCATCATTCCTCTTGGCTTCCATACTCTCAAGAGATCAGATCGGGAACTGCCTTCCATTTTACGTTGCCATTTCAGCAAAATGGCACAACTGAATCTGGTATATTGATAAAATGTTGGAGGGAAAAAGAAGGATAGCAATTTCAGATTAATAGAGTTGAAAGCAAGAGACATAATAGATGGATGTTTGCAATGCCAATGGCACAATGGACAAAAAAATAAGGAGCTTCCATCTTTCTTGCACCTCTCATCGCCTCAGGATGATCCCAAATTGATCTATGACCAATAAAAGAGTTTTGATTTAGAATCACTGTCGGAATGAAGAAAATGAAACAGCAAACCTGCCACAGCAAACGCCCTCCCGTCAAAATTACAAGATAGTGATGAACGGGGAATTTGTTTTCCTGATTTTTTTTTCAGGATAAATAGAGTCCAGCACACAGAATAACTATCTTGCTCTTTGATATAAGGAGTTATTTTACTTTGAGGTAAGAGAGCATTTTTGAGTCACCATCTGATGTCTTGTCCCAAAGGCAACATCTTGAGCCAAGCAGATCATCCTCACTGCAGTATCAGCATGGCGTTTTATGTTCTCATCTCTGGAGTGTGACTTAAGGCTGCATTTTGTAATTCAGAAGTGAGAATACCCCCTCCCACTGAGACGTAGTGAACCTGGGCTGTCTTTCCTCACATTCTACATTGTACCATCACCATAAGACAGCACCTCATGTACCAATTTTCTCATTCAACACTGGTGCAGAAAGACATTTAGTGCATCTAGAATTAAGATAGGAATAATAAAATGACTGACCTGTTATTGTGGTATGAAGGTGGATACAAATGTATGAACTTATAAATTAGGTGCAGCACAAGGCCACTTTCTTTCCACCCTTCCCACCACCATCTCAAGATTGCTGTCATTTAGTAGAATCATGATCATTTTGATTCATTCCATTATTGGCATTCCTGATCTTATCCTGGTTCCCATGCCTGTACAATATGCTGCAAGATAACCTTCAGTTTGCAAGTAATTGCAGTCTAGTCTCCATTCCAAATCTTGTTCAGAAAGACTATTTTCACTTTGATCTGCTATTTCAACTGCTGGAATAAAGGTATAAGCATTATCTGTCCTAGGTGCAAAAACAATTTTGTTGCATATTAAGGTACATTTGCAAGGCTGCTTTGACCAGTTTACAAATCCATAAGGGTGGGTGTTCCCATCCTGGCTCAATGATTGCTCACTTGTATTAAGCCCCTGTCCCACTGTACGAGGTAATTCACAAGTTCTCCCAAGTTTTCCCCTGATTCAAACTCGGAGAATGTCCATCGCAGGTCCGTAGGAGTTTGTGGCTGTCTCGTAATGCTAACGGTAGGTACTCGGGACGTCCGGTAACTCGTGACGTTTTTTCAACCCTGCAAAAAAATGTCCACGAGTAAAAATAATGATGAAAAAAAATTTTACTTTTTATACCTACCGTTAGCATTACGACCCGCTACGGACATTCTCCGAGTTTGAATCAGGGGAAAAGTCGGGAGAACTCTTGAATTACCTCGTACAGTGATCCACATGCCATCTGGCTTGTACCATATTATTCTATGATTGGTATCTCCCTCCTGCTTGGCAAAACAATGCTGCACAGGAGAAAGGTGGATCATTCTATTACCTGGAGGCATCGGAAGAGAATTTCCCAGATATTGTAATCAACACATTTCTCCGAGTATTCTCTTGCTGACTCGGTACAGTGTGTAAACGTTGACCCCTGTGTGCTTGGAGAGGCACAGTGGCGCAGCAGTACAGTTGTTGCCTTGCAGCGCCAAGCACCTGGGTTTGATCCTGATTAAGGGTATTGTTGGATGGAGTTTGTATTTCCTCCCCGTGACCTGCGTGGGTTTCCTCCGGGTGCTCCAGTTTCCTCCCATACTCCAAAGACATACAGATTTGTCTGTTAATTGGCTTGATAGAATTGTAAATTGGCCGTAGTGTGTATCGGATAGTGCTAGTGTGCAGGGATCACTGGTCGACGTGGACTCGATGTTTCCCTGCTGTATCTCTAAACTAAAATTAAACTTAATTTGCAGGCTGCAGCATCATTTTATTAAAATATGATGGCCAATCTGTCACTTGCTTGCCTCACTTTGGATTTTTACTCACTCAACCAAGTGTTCCACACCACAGAATGTTTATAGATAAGAGGCATTATAAAGATAGCTGGATAGTTTCAAAGCTCAAATTTCTTCACCTGCTTTTGTTAAATGACTTTCCCTCTCATAGCTCATAGGTTGAAAAGTGGGATGTACACTGATAATTGCACTGTTTGATTCTTTAGACCTGTTTAGAGTAACAGCGACGAAACAGGCCCTTCGGCCCACCGAGTCCGTGCTGACCAGTGATCACCCTCGTATACTAGCATTATCCTACACACACAAGGGACAATGTTTAATATTTACCGAAGTCAATTAACCTACTAACCTGTGATCCCACTGTTATTTCCGCACCAAATTAAGTAGTTCATGCCTGCATGCAGCAAGACCTAGATAACGATCAGGCATGGGCTGAAAAGTTGGCAAGTGACATTTACACGTCACAAGTAGCAGTCAATGGCCATCTTTATCAATAGAGAACCTAACTACCCACCTTTGACATTCAATGGGATTGCCATCGACTCCCCACAAATAACATTCTGGGGATCATCACTCTCCAGGAATTCAACTAAGCCACCACACGAAGATCGTGGCTCTGAAATCGGGTCTGAGGCTGGGCATCTGCAGCAAGTGACTTTGCTGTACCCACAAGAGACAAATCTGGAACATGATGGAATACTCTCCACTTGCCTGGGTGAGTGCAGCTTCAACAGGCAGAGAAGGTTTACGAGGATGTTGTCAGGGCTCGAGGGACTGAGCAATAGAGAAAGGTTGAGCAGGTTGGGACTTTATTCCCTGCAGCACAAGAGGGTGAGGGACGATCCTATAGAGGTGTGTAAAATCATGAGGGGAATAAATAGATCGAATGTGCAGTCTATGGATCACGTGCAGGCAGAGGAGATTAGTTTAACTTGGCATTAGGTTTTGTTCAGCTAATATGGGCTAACGAACCTATTCCTGTGCTGTACTGTTATAGACAATAGACAATAGGTGCAGGAGCAGCCCATTCGGCCCTTCGAGCCAGCACCGCCATTCATGTTTTATGTTCTATCATGAGCACCTCATTAACCACACTATACATGCGTTCCCTCTACCATCAGGAAAGAGTACCATGTATAAAGTACCATAATACGATGTATAAAGTGCAGACCATGTACCATGGGCTGCAGTTACTTGTGCAGTCTGCTCTTACAGCACTTCTGAGGCACATGACCACAACCACCAAGAAGATAAGGGTTGCTAGATGGGAACACCAACAACAGTAGGTTCTCTTCAAAGTCCCATGCAAACTGACGGACATTTATCACGGGTCCTTCATTGCCTTGGGCCCAATTCTTGTAATTCCCTGCCCAATAGAATTATGGGGTCTTTTCACTAGGAGTGTTGCGGAAGAATTCTCATCAGTGCCTTCTCAATGGGAAATCAGGGACAGGCAACAGAGTGAATGCCATGGTTGTGCAGGCTGCACAATTGCATTTGGCATCGCTTGGTAGCAAAAAGTGAACACCATGGTTGATCTGCCGGGAGGGGTGTAAATGGAGGGAGGGAAATAAAAAAAAGGAGAGGACTGTGGAGAGGATGTTTCCACTCGCTGGTGGACGCTGGAGTTTAGAAGAATGAGCGGGCGCCTCATTGAAACTTACCGAATAGTGAAAGCCTTAGATAGAGTGAATGTGGAGAAGATGTTTCCACTAGTGGGAGAGTCTAGGACTAGAGGTCATAGCCTCAGAATTAATGGACGTTCCTTTAGGAAGGAGATTAAAAGGAATTTCTTTAGTCAGAGGGTGGTAAATCTGTGGAATTCTTTGCCCCAGAAGGCTGTGAAGACCAAGTCAGTGGATACTTTTAAAGCTTGTATAGGTAGATTCTTGGTTAGTACTGGTGTCAGGGGTTACATAGAAACATAGAAATTAGGTGCAGGAGCAGGCCATTTGGCCCTTCGAGCCTGCACCGCCATTCAATATGATCATGGCTGATCATCCAACGCAGTATCCTGTACCTGCCTTCTCTCCATACCCCCTGATCCCTTCAGCCACAAGGGCCACATCCAACTCCCTCTTAAATATGGCCAACAAACTGGCCTCAACTACCTTCTGTGGCAGAAGGGTTGTGGGGAGAAGGCAGGAGAATGGGGTTAGGAGGGAGAGATAGATCAGCCATAATTGAATGGTGAAGTAGACTTGATGGGCTGAATGGCCTAATTCCGCTCCTATTACTTATGACCTTAAAATATGCTGGAATTATGAGAGTTCAGCAGTTACAGGAAATCTGTACTAAAAGGAGAATGCTCAAAGTACACAGCGGGTCAAATGGCATCTATGAAGAGAAAGAGAATACACAGTTAATGCCATGGGTGGATGATTTTACATAGAACATATAACACATACTATGTATGCATAACGCATGGTAACATGACCTTTTGTCCCACCACATCTGCACTCACCAAGATGATATCTAACTTATCCCATCTGCCTGCACATGGGTTGTATCCCTTTGCACACTGCCTGCTCATGTATCTATTTAAATGTCTCTCAAACATGAGGAGTGTATCTGCTTCAACCATTTCTCTTAGCAGAGCATTCCAGGAATCTACCATTATACGTGTGCAAAAATAAAATCTCACAAATCTCCTTTGAACATTACCCATCTCACCTTAAATCTATGCTTTCTCATATCTGACATTTCCACCCTGCGAATGCAGACTCTAACTAGAATCCCATGGAGGGTATAATCGTAACAATTGATTAATAAATTACTTAGGCAGAGAGTCCTACAGCACAGAAACAGGCCCTTCAGCCCATCTTGCCCATGCTGACCAAGGTACCACATTTACACTAGTCCCACCTGCCTGTGTTTGGCCCATAACTATCCAAACCTTTCCTATCCATGTGCCTGTCCAATTATATGTTGTTACAGTTTCTGCCTCAACTACCTCCTCCGACAGCTCACTCCATAGTCCCACCACCCTCTCAGATATGAATTCATATTCCCTTTATATAAGGAACAGTTCATTGAAACATTCTCCTCTGTGCCTCAACCTAAATATCCTTTAACATTTTTTTGTTTGCCGCTGTAGTGAAAAATTATCACATTAATTCACCAGGCCATACCTATAATACCACTTCATCAAAATATCCCTGGTGCAAGACATGTTATTACAGTTTCAGTGGAACTGTTATCGAATGCAGTTAATATGCTTTACACATAATTCCTATCTGATGAAACTGAATCCAAGATAATTAAATTCATCACATCTAAACAAGATTTTGTTCCATTATCAAGCTGGAGTAGATTGAGAAGCCCAGGTACATCATTATTAAACGTTGATCTTTATGAAGTGTCAACAGTTTTGCTGTGGATCAGAATGGTGAGGGTTCAAAAAACTTAAATACTTTTTTGGTGCTGAAAATGTAGAATAAAAACAGAAAAAGCTAAAGATATGTCAGGGAGTATATGTGGAGAGAGAAACAGAGTTAATGATTCAGATCACTGATCTTTGGCTGATGGGAAGACTTCAACTTGAAACATGTAATCTGTTTCTCGCTCCACAGATGCTCCAATTAATATTTACAGCATTTACTTGTTTTTAATTTAAGTGCAGACAGAGTGTATTGGTGTAAATGGGCAAAAAAATTCAGCCTGGGCAAAGTGGCAGAAGTGCCCATTTCTATGCCAAGTAACTCTGTGAGTCAAAGAGTCATATCACATCGAAACAGGCTGTTCAGCCCACCACATCCATGCTGACCAGTGTCACTCATTTGTGTTAATACCATCTTACAGTACTTGACCAACAGCCTTCTATGCTAAGGCAATCTAAGTGCTCATCCAGATACGTTTTAAATGCTGTCAACTCACTGTGCTTTCACCACTCTCTCCAGCAGTGCGTACCAGCCACTCACTATTTGCACACCAGCTACTCACTACTCCAAAATAAATCCTTCTCAAATCCCCTTTAAATGTCTGACTCCTTATCTTAAATCTACGTCCTCTAATTTTATTCACATGACTTCATGACTAAGTGAGGGGTCAAATTTTGTGTGCACATTTAATAGAAACAGTTCATTACAGGACAGAGAGAGTGCTGCACTGTCAAAGGACCTTCAGGACATTTTAAACGCTCCATTGCAGTTAATGTTGAAATGTAGGAAGCATGGCAGCCACACTTCCACCGAGGGTAATGCGAGTGGGACTGATGTTTCAGCTATTGGCTGTGTGAGATAGATATAGATACACACACACACACATATATATATACATATACACACACATACATATATACATACATACACATATGTATACATACATATACATATACATATACACACACACACACATATATGTGGGATATATATCAAACCATTTGGTGTAATGGCATTGCTCATCACTAAAGTAGTGCTGTGGGTTATTTACTTCCATCTGAGCGGGTACTTCATCTGTAAGAAAGCTTCTCCGGCTCTACAGCTCCCATGTGGTTCCATGTTGTACTATGAGCTGAACCACTTGTGCTTCAGTCTTTGATGTAAACTCCAACACAGATCAGAAGGAAGAGCTCTACTCATTGAATCATGGTTGATTCGTAAGCTGCACCACAACAACAATCTGCACGTACAAGTAATGAGCAAAAGAATGTCCCAAGGCACTTGCAAGAAACAAAACAAAACAAAATTGATGGATTTTCTTATGGATCTATACGAAGACACTTTGTGGAAATGGCCAGATATCTGACCATTCAAAGTACACAGATTGATGAGAGATTTTGAGAGGCGCTGGTGAGAAAGCTCACCAGCGCCTCTACTTCCTGAGAAGATTACGGAGAGTCGGTTTGTCAAGGAGGACTCCTCTCTAACTTCCACAGGTGCACAGTAGAGAGCTTGCTGACCGGTTGCATCATGGCTTGGTTCGGCAACTTGAACGCCCTGGAGAGGGAAAGACTACTAAAAGTAGTAAGCACTGCCTAGTCTATCATCGGCTCTGACCTTCCTTCGATCGAGGGGATTTACTGCCTCAAAAAAGCTGGCAGTATCATCAAAGACCCACACCATCCTGGCCACACACTCATCTCCCTGCTACCTTCAGGTAGAAGGTACAGGAGCCTGAAGACTGCTACAACCAGGTTCAGGAATCGCTACTTCCCCACAGCCATCAGGCTATTAAACTTGGCTCGGACAAAACTCTGATAACTAATAACCCATTATCTGTTATTTGCACTTTATTAGTTTATTTATACATGTGTGTATATATTTATATATGGTATATGAACACACTGATCTGTTTTGTAGTAAATGCATTCTATGTTCTGTGTGCTGATGGAAAGCAAGAATTTCATTGTCCTATCAGGGACACATGATAATAAACTCACTTGAGCTTGAGGTTATGGCTTTGCCAATTGAAGGCTTGGCCACGAATAGTGGAGCACTTAAATTCCAGAATGGGGAAGCAGCTAGAATGGGAAAAGGCAGATATTTTACGGCGAGGGGGTGAGACAAGAGTATTGACTGAAGGAGGAACAGGGCATGGAAGGATTAGAAAATAAGGACGAGAGTCAAGATTGTACTTAACTGGGAGACAGTACGAATCAACAAACTCCAGAGTGATAGTTGAATGGGACTTGGTGCTCGTTTGAAAAGGGGGAGCAGAAATTTGGATGACATCACGTTTACAAATTCTGTAGCAAAGCAGCATGTCCACGAGTGGATGAAAATAAGTCTGAGTCATTGAGAGTCATAGAGATGAGAAGTAATGAAGATCAGGATGAAAGTTTCCGCAGCAGATGATGAGCTGAACCAGGAGTGTAACTTGGCAACGCTTGGGAGGTGGAAGTTGGCAAACACAGTAACAGCAGTGGTAGGTGGTGTGAAGCTCGGAGTGTAGCCATCTTCCCAATGCTTTGTTGAAATAAATCTCTGCACTTCCCATACTGGATGTTGGACAAAAACCTTGAAATGGAAAGGTTAAAATGGGGTTTGAATGATATGGAACAGGATGTCTTCAGCAAGCACGTGGAAAATTAATAAGGAAAATTAATAAAAATTAATAAAAAATCTGAAGAAGGGTTTCGGCCCGAAACGTTGCCTATTTCCTTCGCTCCGTCGGTGCTGCCACACCGGCTGATTTTCTCCAGCATTTTTGTCTACGAGGAAATTTAAGATTTGTTTTTGAACAACATTACTGAGGCACAAAGAAGAGGAATAGACATTGAATGGAAGTTGTTTTAAATATGAGCACCATGCCATCATGTGGCAGAGGAGTTCAATCCTCGGTTCCCGATGTTGGGGGAGTGCAGAACCAGGGGTCACAGTTTAAGAATAAGGGTAGGCCATTTAGGACTGAGATGAGGAAAAAAACGTTTTTACCCAGAGAATCTGTGGAATTCTCTGCCACAGAAGGCAGTGGAGATAAATTCACCAGATCTTTTCAAGAGAGAGTTAGATATAGGGCTAAAGGAATCAAGGGATATGGGGAAAAAGCAGAAACGGGTTACTGATTTAAAATCAGTATTTAAATTGCTGATCATCTAAAATCAGTTTTACTGATTTTAGATGATCAGCAATGATCATATTGAATGACAGTGCTGGCTCAAAGGGCCGAATGGACTATTCCTGCACCTATTTTTCTATGTTTCTACTCCAAGTGTAGTGATTAACATCTACCCCTCAGCCATTAACTTGAAAGATATCTGGTCCTCGATATTTTGCAGTTCGTGCAGTTTATGCTTTGTACAGCCAACATTTTTATTAAAATGGCTGCAAAACACTTTGAGATATTCCAAGATCAAGGAAGATGGTATACAAATGCAAGTCTTCCCTATTGTCCAAACAAGTTGCTCTAATCTGTACCAAGCATTAGTTAAATATTGCAGCATTTTACTCACCTTGGAATGTCGGAATGTGTAACATATAATGCTATTTTGCAGGGTTTTAGATATTCAAAGCATGACAGAGACTAAATGATCAACGATCTTAAATTGTGTTGGAATATTATACTCATATGATGATATTGTTTTGACGTACTGCAAGGTCAGAACTATAAGAGTCATTGTCAATGAATCCGCCATGAATCAGAATAGAGATTCCATTCTTTCTCGAGGTGGAGATGCGTATAAAGAGGAACCTGAGATAAAGCCAAACAGCTATGTCAACGAAAACCCAAATTGGAAATTAATCTGGGAGTTTACTAAGAAAGATGGAATTGCATGCACTTAAATAAACTCAGAAACGTTCTAGTTGGGAGCAGGAGTAGGTCACTCAGCCCTCGTGACTGCTCTACCATTTATTAAGGCTTTAGACGTTAGAGATACAGCAGGGAAACAGGGCCTTCGGCCCACCGAGTCATGCTAACCAGCCATCACCCCATATAGACTGTCACTATCCTACACACTAGGGATATTTTATAATTTACAGAAGCCAATTAACCTACAGACCTATATGTCTTGGGAGTGTGGGAGAAAACTAGAGCAACCTGGAGAAACCCATGTGGTTACAGGGCGAATGTATAAACTCTGTACAGACAACTGCTTCAGGTCAAATCTGGGTCTCTGACACTGTAAGGCACCAACTCTACCGATGCACCACCCTGTAAATTCCTGGCTAATTTGATTGTAATCTCAGTACTACATTCCCATTCGAAGTGACAACTTTTCATGCCTTCGCTAATTAGGAATCTATTTACCACTGCTTTAAACATATTCAATCACTCTGCTTCCATAGCCTATTGGGAAAGAAAGTTCACCTCATCGCTGTCTGATTTGGTTGAACCCTTTTTCTAAACTGTGACCTCCAGTTCTAGTTTATTCACACATAGTTAAACATTCTCTCTACGTTCATCTGTCAAGACTCTTTGAACCCCTGTCTCACGGTGTGAGTTGGCCCACGAGTGACCTCAAGTTTTCACTCGTGGTGATCACATACAATCGACGTTGTGGGAACGTCGGAACTCGCGCGAGCAACTTTTCGACTCGTGGCGCTAACGGCAGGTACCTGTGAAACTTGTTAACTCGTGAAAAAAAATCAAACATGTTTGATTTTTTTCCACGAGCCAAATTTACTGTTCAAGTTAAAAATGGATACATTTAAACTCGTTGTAATAATGTAGTAGCCCGTGCGTTTACCTTAGTGACTCGTGAGTCTACCGTGGGAACTCTTTAATCTGATTCACTCGAGTAAAGACTGAACCAAAGATAGACACAAAATGCTGGAGTAACTCAGCGGACCAGGCAGCATCTCTGGAGAGAAGGAATGGAGTCGAGACCCTCCCTCAGACTTACCCGAAACGCCACCCATTCCTTCTCTCCAGAGATGCAGCCTGTCCCGCCGAGTTACTCCAGCATCTTGTGTCTATCTATACTTTAGTTTCGGATATGATCAAGTGTAAGAAACGCAAACCAGACTACATTCACCTCAGAGAATCCTACTGTTCCAGGATAAAAATCCACACTCCCTAGTTACATCCAATATTAAATTGCATGAATATCATGCATTAGTATGCATCTATGAGCTCAACATTTAAAGGTCTGCCCTTTAAATGCAAAGTATGCCAAACATAGAGATTGTGTTAAACCACTGTACAATATTTTAAAATGTTTCTAATCCTGTATCTATTTACTTGGGTGACAAAATAAACGCATCAAAACCTAAAAGCGAGAAAGAGAAAATAAATGTCCGATATTTGCTTAAAATCATCTCCTAGATTTTAGAAATGATGCCAAAGCCCGGCTTTACCATTCAAAACTGCAGCATTTCAAATTATCTAATTTATAAAAATACATATATAATCAATGATTCATAATGGAATGACTCCGCTCTTCAGTGGAAACAATTAATTTCCTCTGGGGTTTTTTTAACAGACATATTCTCTTTTTAAACCAGAATTAGTTTAGTTCTTTTTGTTTGGATTCCTCTCCCGCCACTTTATTTCTCAATATCATCATCACTCCTCCGTCGAGAAAATCTCCACTGAACGCACTGGTTCTGACAGAAGAATTAAAGAACATATATAGTGGATAAGTCAGCATCTTTTTGATCTTGGGTTAGGTGGGGCGGTTTAGTCCATCAAGTCCGAACACACAGATCTGCTTCAGCTGATGTGAAGAAGGAAGGGTCTCGACCCGAAACGTCACCCATTCCTTCTCTCCAGAGATGCTGCCTGTCCCATTGAGTTACTCCAGCATTTCGTGTCTATCTCAGCAGGGCACAGTCCCACGGTTAACACCACACTCCAGACCTATCCAACCCCTTATTTGTGAAAGTTCCACACATATTTATCGATACTTTTTCCGGCAGTGTGCCCAGGCTACGAACACCACACTGAGCCCAAACTAAAACAATCCCAGTACTTATTGGTGTGCATGGTTTGACCGAGGACACGTGCAATTTGGCCGAGGCACTTCACTGTCCGCAGGAAGGAACTGCAGATGCTGGTTTACACCGACGATAGACACAAACATGCTGGAGTAACTCAGCGGGACAGGCAGCGCCTCTGGAGAGAAGGAATGGGTGATGTTTCGGGTCGGGACCCTTCTTCAGCTCATTCTTCCCTCGTCGATGTGAACTTGTGGGGGTGCGAGGAATCGGGCGTCACTGGGTAAGGGGAAGAGAGGTTTTGCTGCTGAATTATGCGTAACAGAAGCATGAAGTGGGGTTAAGGTCCGTTTAAACTATCTCCCCCCCCCCCCCCCCCCCCCCCCCGTGTTGGGAGAGAAAGGGGAGAGAGTTGTGCAAACAAACCACGGGAGACTGCATCTTTGGAGGGAAATCATAAAATGTACACGGATGTTTCGGGCCGGGACCCTAAAGGTTGACTACCCATTTCCCAGATGCTGCCTGGCCATTGGCTTCTACCTGCAGTTTGCTTTTGTCCCAGACTTCCAGCATCTGCAATCTCCTTGGCCTCCAAAGGGAAAAGTTGCTCGTGAAGCAAAGGTCGATATTGACCCATGCTTACTGCGAAATCAAAGCTGCAGTGCTTACGTATTTAGTTAAACCTGCACCTTAAACAGCTTCAAACTCTTCTTCCGTGGTTGGTGCCGATGGAATTGAAACGATTTTCCAAAGCACTCGGTTTGTGCTTCAGATTTAGTCATAACTTCCTCAATTGTATGAACAAAATGATCATTGCCCTCAACCTGCTCTTTCATCTCGACCAGTTCGCTCTTCACCTCTTCTGACCTCCCGCCGAGTCCAGGCCCACTCCTCTACCCCTTCCTCTCATTCCTTCTCCTCAACCGCCAACGCCGTTCCCAGCCCCCCTTTCACTCCTCCCCACCCATAGTCCTTGCCTTCTCCCAATTCCACCATCCCTCCTCCCCCCCCCCAACCTGTCCTATTACCCTCCTCCCCATGACCCCTCGCCCTCCCTTCCACCCCATTCCCTCAACTACCTCTCCTAGACATTCCCTCATTCCTTCCCCGCCCAACCCACTTCAGTCAGTTTTCTCAGCGCTCCCAAACCCCATCTCCCCCACCCCCCCACCCCACCTCAGCATCTCAATCCACTTCCCTTCTCACCTCCAAGGTCCTCTAAAACCTATTTTCTCTGTTGAAATTTAAAGTCAAATCGGGTGCAAGCAAATATATTGCCAAACTTCTCGCCTGAACTGCTGAAGATTACCGAGTGCTTTAAATGCGAATCCCGGACTGCGGCAACAACACACGCTCTGAGCGGGAGAGGAACTTGGTAACTCAAGAGTAAACGGGACAGGAACTTGGTAACTCTGGAGACGAAGTTATGACTAAATCGCAGAAATTACAAGTAAACGGTAAACTTACCATATCCGTGGGAACTCGGTTCAAACACTTGAACATCAACTTGGAATCTCGTACACAACCATGAGTCTGTCACTCGGGGTCACTCGTGGGTCAACTCGCACCGTGAGACAGGGCCATTAGGATCTTAAATGTTTCACTCAGGACTGCGCTCTCTCTTTTGAATTCACTTCCAACTTTTACTGACCATCCAGTTGTTAGTCCAGTAAACCTTTGAAACTGTTTCCAATGCACTACCATTCTTTCTTAAATAAGGAGACCAAGACGAAACACAGTGCTCCAAATGTGATCTCGCTAATAAAGTTTACATAATTGAAGTTTAACCATTTAGATATATATTGAATTCTTCTTGCAGTAAATAAAATAATTGGTTTTCCTAACGTTTGCAGTACCAAGAGACTAGATTTTAGAGTCACAGAACCATGGAGCTATACAGCACGGAATCAGACCCTTTGGCTAATCTTCACCCTGCCGACCTAGAGGGCATACTCAGCTAGGCTTATTGGCCTGGATTTGACCCATAACCCTCTAAAGTTCCTATCTGTCCAAATCTCTTTTAAAAGTCGTAATTGTATCTGCTTGAATAACTCTTTCTGGCAACTCATTCCACATCGGGATTATCTCTGAGTGAAAATGTTGCCCTGATATCCTTCTTAAATCTCTTCCATTTAGCCCATCGTACTCCTCTTTTTAGTGAGCCCTGGAATCTCTCACCATTTAGATAGCATTATTTTTATTTTTCCTACCAAAATTGTAAATTTCTCATTTTCCCACCTTATGCACCAATTGCCAATTTTTTGCCCAATTACTTATCTTATCAACATTCCTTTGTGGCCACCTTATTTTCTCTTTCCAACTTTGCATCCATCTTTGTGCCATGAGCAGGTTAAGCTTCAGTGCTTGTAATCAAGTCATCTATATAAATTGTGAAATGTTGAGCCATTATTGAATATGTTTGCTGATCAGGGAAAAACACACATACTAATTCTGTTTCATGTTAGCTAGATAATCTTTCATCCAACATCCTAGGCCTTTACAATGCGGCATTGGTATTGCCTTATTCATTGTCAATGCACCAAAAAACTGTGAAAAACTTTGTCCTGCATGCGATCCAGATAGATCATAACCTACATTAGTACATCAGGTAGTGCACAAGAGAAAATAGAATGCAAAACAAGTTTTACAGTTACTGAGAAAGTACAGCTAAAATAAAAGTGCAAGGGACACAACAAGGTAGATTGGAAGATTGCGGATTCATCCTATATAATGTACTACCTCCCACACCATAAGCTTTTCTTTTCCATGAGAATCTTTGACGCATTACCTTATCAAATGGGTTGTTCATGTAATCCAGTGGTTTGTCATAATTGACATACTTTATGAAGTGATGTTGTGGGAGGACAGTTATAGCCTTAAAAGATAGAATCACAGGACAAGATAATTGCACTTTGGAGTAGATCATAAAGGTCTTTATTCAAATTTGATCTGTTCTTCATGTTAAATTGGAAAATACGTGAAGCCCTTCCCATAACACATGAAAGTCTAGTTTAGGTGAAGCAAGGCTAGGATCTGGTGAGCCACCACATATGGAGAGAAAAGTCAAAGATTTTGGAATTAAAATTAGGTTGCAAGCAATGGGCAGGTGTTGAACTCCCCGAAGTTTGTGGAGCACAGCAAGTAAAGGGAGGCAGGAGTTAGAGTCTGAACCTATGTTAGTTACCAGACAGAAAATGAGTGAACCAATGGAGTGTCTTCTCAACTGTTGAATTGTCCACTTCCATGTATTGACCATCTGATCATTGACTGTGCCAATTTCCTCATATTGCCGGAACCGAGGAATCTCCCAGCCGAGGTGTTGCTGGACAATCCCTGCCAGTCAGCAAACAAGCTCCACTAACAATGACTTATGGCGTACTTCTGGCTAATCTACAGGGTATCTGACTCCCTGGGATGATGGAGTGATATGGGAATATGGGGGGGGGGGCGGTCAGAAATTTCATAAATATTTTGCAACTGCGCGAATGAAGCTAGATTCACTGATGGTAAAAATCAAGTGGAGATGGTTAGATCCTAGTTCCTGGAGATGACCACTGGCTCACTTTTGTGTGGCACAAGTCTTGCCACATTAGCCAAAGTCTGAAGGTTGTTAAGATCTGAGGAAGGTTGCAAATGTATCTTCTCTTCACACGCATGACTGCAATTCATGATATTTATGGATTCTCACTCTCATTAGCAGTTTAATTGCCCAGAATTTCAAATTGGGTACTGCAAAGTTTTGATCTGATTTGTAAATTTTTGTCTAAACCTTGTGTAGGAAGGAACGGCAGATGCGGGTTTAAACCAAAGATAGACACAAAAAGCTGGAGTAACTCAGCGGGCCAAACAGCATCGCTGGAGAAAAGGAATAGGTGACATTTCGGGTCGAGACCCTTCTTCACCCGAAACAACACCTATTCCTTTTCTCCAGAGATGCTGTCTGACCAACTGAGTTACTCCAGCTTTTTGTATCAAATAAACCATGCTCTTTAAAATGTTTACAATTTGTGTTGTTCAGTATTGAAAATTAGTTTGCTTCACCCTGCTATTTTACAACTCTCATTGAACTAGAGTAAGTCACTCCATTTCTACAGACTTCGTTAAGTGGCATGCCAATTGGTTGGAGATTGTGTTAGCAGCCTTCTGCTGCTTTTTCCCCAACAGATGGCTGATTTTTTTTAGCTGCTAGCTCTGTTCTAAGTCTATCCTACTCAGCATGATGGTACTTCCACTCTGCATTCATCTAAATAGGATAGACAGAGCAGAGTTGATAGAGCAGGAAGGTTTGCAGCTGCTATTGGGGAAGGTTGTAGCTGAGTTGATTGGGAAAGGGTAGATGTTCAGGTAGGAAGATACAGTCACCAAGAGAAGAAGAAGTTAGGAAGTTCAGCAGGCAGAGCAGGGAAGGGAGAAATGGGATGGTAAATGCACATGAGGGGAATGCAAAGCTGAATCGCATCTATATTAATCCAAGCAATCTGATTAGTAAACTAGATTAATTCAAAGCACTATTGAACATGTGACTGTAATATTGTTGCCCAGCGCTCGGATATGGTTGAACGCTGCAGAAGGACTGGGAGTTGGTATCACACTGTATACAACTGTTGAGGCGAGACTGAGGGGGGCGTAAAGGAGTTGGCATTGTGCAGTTGGTCAAGGAATAAATTACTTTAGGAATATGGGAGTTTATCTGAGAAGACTCCACAAATGAAAAGAGATTAGGAACAAAAAGTGTATATAATACCGAACCACCAAATAATCAACAGGAAATAAGGGTGCAGATATGTAGGCAAATAGCAGAGAGCTGTGATAAAAATAACATTATAATACCAGAGGATTTCAATGTATTTAATTTTATGTGGGATTGTCATAGTGTTAAAAGCTCAGAGGGGGTGGAATTTTTGAGGGGTGATCTGGAGGGCGTTTGCAGACTGTTTGTAGAGAGACCAGTGAGTGAAGGAGTGTGACTGAGCCTTGTCTCAGTTTAGTTCATTGTCAGGAAAGAACTGCAGATGCTGGGTGGCATCTTCAGTTCTTTCCAACACATGTTGTCTACTCCATTGCAAAATCTCCCAAAGGTATGTCTACTTTGAAGAAGTTCTCCCTTCTCCCAGCTAACAATGATCCATTCTACATTTTCTCTGATCCCCATTCCCATTGTCCTATTTTCACACCTTACACTTCCTTATATATGTATTTCCCTCTCCCCTGACATCAGTCTGAAAAAGGGTCTCGACGCAAAACGTCACCCATTCCTTCTCTCCAGAGATGTTGCCTGTCCCGCTGAGTACTCCAGCATTTAGTGTCTACCTTTAGTTTATTGTCACGTGTACCAAGGATGAGTGAAAGGTTTTTGTTGCGTGCTAACCATCAGGCCAAGGAACACTAAGGAACAGTGACCTTGACATGCAAGCCCAAAGATAGTTGAATGTGTGATGTTGGCAGAACAGATAAATTATATGATTAAGAAGGCAAATGGGATACTGGGTGTCTTCTTCTTCTTGCATGTGGCGTGCACAGCCTAAAGTTGTAGGACAACTTGTTCTATTTGATCTCATTTGATTGTGCACGCCAGGTTGATTGCATTCGTCGATACAGGGCGGCCCACGTGAATGTTGCAATCTCCCACTCACTGGGTGTCATTAGGTGGGACAGAGAATACAGGAATATACTCCCAACCGTATAAAACATTGGTAATTCCTCTGCTGCGGTTTTGGCTCCCATGCTTATATATAGGATTCATGCATTAGCACTGGAGAGGGTGCAGAGAAGATTGAGGATGTTTAAGTAATGAGGAGAGACTGGAGAGGCGGGGCTAGGGACCTTCGAGAAGCAGGTATAGGAATTTGAAAACTGTAATGACCAGGTTCAGGAGTGGCTTCATCCCAACAACCATTAGGCTATTTTACTTCGGAGTCATGTGAGTGACTACGTGAAGAACCCCGACTGCCCGCAGAGCGCGTCATTACGACGCACGCATTGTGAAGCACCGGGTCTGGCAGGCACGTCGCTCCTGCCAGAGGTATGTTTAAACTCCAGGTAAGTTGTATTTCTTATCTTTTTTTTGATGTTCTGCAGGAACCTTTTCGTCCACAGAGGTTCCTGCCGGGTGCTTCGCGGGTGCCAACGACGAACCAGCTGCGGGCTGTGGGGGACCCCGGTCCTACCGCAGAAGCGGGTAGCTGCAGAAATGTCGGGCTCGCGGGGTTCAGTCACTACCGTCAGTGACTTCTGAACGCTGGGTTCCCGGGGAGGGGAAACCCAGCAGCAATGCGGTGTCCAGACCACAGTGGTTATAGGATGGGGGGGGGGGGGGGGGAACCGACCAATATGGTCAGGTCTGATGCCGGTAGGGTTCCCCTCCGGGTATGAAAAACATTTTAGGTTCAACAGGATGGAGCCCTTGTGGAAAGGAGGCTCCATCTTGATACACCCCAACTACATGTGTTGTGACAGTGCCGGGCATAAGGGTGAGCCCGAGCCAGCAGTGCCTATTCCACAGGGCTGCTTTATGAGATACCCAGAGATGGCAGTGCCAGCCTATGGGAGAGGCCACATCAGCAGCACCATGTACCAAGGCTGCTTTATATTGCGGCCGAGGCTTTGGTCGCACCGGCATATGGGAGAGCCACGCTAGCAGCGCCTTGTAGCAGGGCAGCTTAATGTAGGCAGCAACAACTGTAGAAGGGCTGCATAAGGTTTCCCTCGTGGGAGAGGTGAGCTTCCCGGGGCAGTTTGTTCTTACACTGAAGTTCTACAGCAAGGGATAAGATTTACACTTGGTTGAACAAATCAAATGATCAAGACATGCTTCATCAATTTAGCATTCTAAGCAAGCTTCAATTGGGCCAGAATTGTGTTTAGGTAAGTACTTTGACCAGGGTTGCTTTCAAGATAGGTGCAAAAATATGGGCAGACTTGTCTTTTGTGACAGGTCAGAATTATGGCTAGAATTGTTTTAGACAAATTAAAATTAGCAGAGAGGTTCATTGTTATGGTCAGGTTGGCTTACAAGACAGGCTCAGGAATCGGGCCAGAGTTGCCATTCAAGGCAGACGCGGAGGATGACAGCCCTGCCTGTACATTATGAAAGATGGCCGATTAACAACTGGAGTCATAGGGGTGCCCATTTACAGTATCATTGGAGAAATTTGGTGGAGGCATTGCTGTGATGAGGCAATATAATAGTAAGATTAAACGAGAACTTACCTGTTCGAAGTTTGATCTTTATTTTATGAGGAGTTACGATGAGGGATTACGTGAAGAAGCCCCGCCAGGCGCATGCGCGTCATACTTCAAAGCAGCAGCGTGAAAAACACAGAAAACAATAGCCGAAGTAAGATAGTAAGGCTTACAGAAGACTAGAACTACCAGATGATCATTTAGATTATGAGGGTCGGGAGCGGAGGGCACGTAATCCATGATCATAACTCCTCAAAAAATAAAGATCAAACTTTGAACAGGTAAGTTCTCGTTTAATCTTACTATTTTATTTCAGAGTCATGTGAGTGACTATGTGAAGATTTCAAAGCTCTGTGATTTTCATGCCGTAGATTCACTTCATACGACACACTGCTTCAGTTGACACAGTAGTGAATAAATAATATATTGAACATTGCTTCAAATTATTCAATAACTGTTAATAATATAATAATAAGGAAAGTAATAACCCCTCTATCCCAGGGGAAAATTACAACAATGATATGAAACAATGATATGAAACAAAGCAAACAAATTGAACAGAACACAACATAGCATGTGCAAACACTGGCGCTGTGACAACAGGTTTATCATAAATCTAGAAAGTTACTTCTTTAGACCATCCTGCGGCCTCTAGAATTTGGTCGAGCGGCATGTCCTGCGCCTTCGCCATGGACATTGATGCCGCCCTTGTGGAGTTGAGATTTAACACATGAGTGTGAACTCCAGCTAAATACAGAACCTGTTTTAACCATCAAGAATAGTTTGTACTGTCACTTATTTATTTATTTATTTATTTTTATTTTGTGGGTAATGAGCATTGGTATCTCACAATCTTGGAGACTCTTAGTTACTTTAATATATGGAGTCAGATGCTTAACCACACACAATGTTTGGTCGACAGGGTATGCTTTAAAGATTACCTTGGTTCCAGCCTTCACTGGCTTGCTTTGCTTGCTTGGATCATAGACATAAAAAGTAATTTTATCTACAGACAACTGCATACAATCTAAGCACAACATTTGTAATGTTTGTACTCATTGTGCTGATCATATGACATGAGCATAACCACTTTAAATATTAAGTTCTGAAAAGACAGTGACGTAATTGGAGCCCACTGCCGAAGCAATGTGAGAATTATACTGACATCCCAGATTTCTGTATATCTGGGTTTGGTAGGATTTTATTAAAATTCCTCTCATAAATCAGGATATTAACGGATGAACCCGATAGATTGTCGTTATGAATTTTGTCCTAAATAGGAGGACAAAGTACTCCGAGCACTATCAATGGCGCTATATCTCAGGTGCAACATAGTAAGGAACTCCAATACATCTGATATGTTTGCAGTATGATAAAATATATCTGACTGTATACAAAAGATTTCCCATTTCTTTATATAAGACAATATTATTTCTTAGCGCTATCTCTCCAAGCTGCAGTTATAACATCCATTGTCCTATCTGACAGTCCATCAGAACCTGCAGATCAACAATTAATATGATCATGTAATGGATAACTTCTCCTGCACTGGATGTACCAACAATTACTGCAGCTGGGGATTGTCATGAATGGCAGAGTCATCATTCTGAGCACCAATGGGAACAATGGCTGTGTAGACCAGTTTGGAACCACCAAACGCCTGCGGCGGAGTCTTGCTCTATTTTGGTGAGACATTGCCTAATCAGGCAAAATGGGGAAAACATAGAAGATTATACTTCCCCAATGTAGCGAAAATGCATCCACCGCTACTGCTCCTGGGTCTGGCTCCTATGACATATTTTAGGCAACTGGAGGTTTAATCTGGACGCAAACAGATCAATATTTGGTACCCATACCGACTGGCAATCTTTTTGAACTTTTGGATTTAACATCCATTCTGTATTGTTATTGAACTTTCGTGATCTGTTGTCTGCCACAATAATGTCTCTCCCACAGCTGTGGTATTGTCTACTTGTAATTGAACATGTAAGTCATTCATTGTAGAACAATAAGCTATCAATGCATAAAACGCCCCCAATAACTCAAAATAATTGATAACATGTGTTAGGAGAATTAATCGTCTTGGACAGTCCATCACCACCTCAACTGGTGGCGCTGTCCTTACCTCCCCATCCAAGAGCACTCCCATCAGTTTGTAATACCACTGAAGGTTGCTGAACCAAAATATATTCTAGTAGCTTGTGCAACATTGAGAATCCACCATTGCAATTCAGCTAAAACTTTAGTTGGTAACTGCATGGACCTATCAAATGACATGCACGCTTTCTATTTTATTTTTATTTATTTATTTATTTATTTTTAAAATTAATTTAATTTATTTTTTACTTTATATTTTTAGTGCTTGTCCTCTGGTTCTTAGCAGACTTTGATAATGCAGAGGTCCAAACTCGACAGCAGGAATGCTGCTACCATTTTACCAATACCCATAGCTACATCTAGGATGGAGGGATAAAGTCTCTCAGTGAGACAAGTACAGATATTTGTAATATCCCCAACCTTATCTGTTAGCAAGTTACTGACATATTAACTGAATTAATGACAAACCCCAAATAATCAATTGTTTGGGATGGCTGTAACTTAGATGTTGTTGGATGGACAGAATCCTAGCCTTTCAATAGGCTTATGGTTGCTGAAACTAGTTCTTCAGTTGTCTCCTGAGTGGCATTTACAATTAACATGTCCTCCAGATAAGCCATTACAATG
The DNA here is from genome assembly GCA_035221665.1 of Okamejei kenojei. Classification (NCBI taxonomy): domain Eukaryota; kingdom Metazoa; phylum Chordata; class Chondrichthyes; order Rajiformes; family Rajidae; genus Okamejei; species Okamejei kenojei. The sequence goes on along the minus strand of CM069135.1, from coordinate 17,111,459 downwards.
TGATTCTGAGCCCTCAGTAACACCAGAGCTGGTTTCAATAATTATGTGAACAGCCTGAGAGCTGAAGTTAGCCCATTAGGTAATTCTTTAAATTGCCTCAGCTGACCCATCGAATTAACTTAAAGTACCTGCGATAATGATGCATTGGTACTGAATAATAAGGTATTTTTTTAATTTATTTTTTGCGTCTATAGTACCCATATAGCAGCCTTGTGATAACAACTGTGTTACGGTGTTGAAGGTGTACTTTATTAAATGCCTATACTGAACATATGAATAAAGTTTGTGAGGTCCAGAATGATTCTGCAACCCCCATCTTCTTCTGTCTGGGATATATTTTCTACCTGACGAGTTTCTGGTGCAACAAACACCAAACCGATCAATATTATGTAGCATCATTCATTATAAAACAATTGTAATCTTACACCCAACCAGAGATTGTACCCCAGAAGTTCTATGTGTGATAGAATAAAGTTACTGTACCTCCACAATTGAACTAGAATTGTTTTGGCAGATTTTCACCAATAATTAATCTGGTTATTGTTTGCCCTACATTTTTGGGTATAATGTTGGCCAATGGCAATTTTCATCATACAATTAGGTTCGAATAGGCACTGCAGAGTAACGCAAGCCTGTCTTATAAGTTTTTGGACATTTATCGACCCTTGTATGTCTTCCCCAAATGCAGTGATGCCAACTGATATCAGCTAGAGGACATGCTGGAAACATTTTTCCTGCCCTCGCATTGTAGCACTCATGGGTGCCCAAATTACTGAGTTTACTGTAGCACCCTGAGCGAGGCACAATAGACAGGTGTTAATATATTTACTGTTTCAGTCATAAAAGTTTTGTGGAGCAGGTGAGAAACCAAATAATGTTGGCAGCCAGGTCTCATCCATAGCCTCACCAGTCCATACTGATATAGCAAACTTGATGCTACATCGGGAACACCCGGAGCATGGCTCTTGTGCTCTGGTGTATACACATAAGTAGGGACACCAGCTTCAGGGTCAGTCTCCTCCTGCCCTGGTACTCCCAAGTCTTGCTCTAGGAGACCTCATCCAGACCTAAACAAGGCACTGGAGAGTCAGATTCCCATTTTTAAAAAAAAACAATTTTAACAGGCACCATACTCAGTGTATGGAACTCCTTCGGAGGCTGCCTGGGAATCTCTGGGTCTTTGGACCCTTGACTGATTAATGTTTAGAGCATTTTAGTCTTGCTCTAGGGAGACCTCATCCAGACCTAAGAAGGCACTGGAGAGTCAGATTCCAATTTTTTTTTTTTTTTTTTTTTTTAATTAATTTTTTTACAGGCACCATACATAGAGTATGGAACTACTTTGGAGGCTGCCTGGGAATCTTTGGGTCTTTGGACTGAGTGAAGTGTGGAGCATTTTCTCCATTTCTAGTCTCCCTCACATTCTTGTCCTCTTGGAGGAGAGTAACTTTATTTACATTTCCTTGTGTATTTGTGCATAATCATATATGTTAATGTTTAGAATTATAGATTCTGACAGGCACATTCTACTTGCAGAATATTTACATTACTCTCAGCATTACACAGTTCACCCAATATAAGGGTTGACATGGCTGTATTGGGTATAATACTTTGTACCCATCTCTCTGCCTGCTTGCCCCAGAATCAAACCTTTGTATTTAACCTGCTTGTTCTCTCAGAGCAGGGATAAAAGTTTAATAATGCACATATCATACACATCAAACTAAGGAACTGCATCTGGTAACACATACTCAGAGCAGACCTTGTATGCTTACCTATAGTTGTGGCCTCAGCCCGAACGACTCTAGGGCAGCTGGAGGGTATTAACTACGGAATAACGGCCACCGGTATCGAAACCGGCACCGCACTTATCTATTTAGCCGATCGCTGCGATGGGACCGCAATGCTGTGTGGCCCATGTTTGCTCCTCCCGCTGAACAGGCTCCTGCTGACTCACAAGCCAGCCTTATGGAGCTTAAGTCTCGCTGGAAGGTTTTAAAACTTACCTGCGAGGTTTTCTACTTACCACTGGTGGAGCTGCGCTCTTCAGCTCCGTTCAATGCGACCTGCGTCGACATAATGACGCGCATGCGCCTGGTGGGGCTTCTTCAAGTAGTCACTCACATGACTCCGAAGTAAAATAGTATAATCAGTCTCAGGCCATGTTTGAGAAATTGGGCTCCTCTATTCAATTAAAATTAAGTTGTTATCAAATAGACTTGTGGGAGGTGTTGCAGAGCAGCATACCCCAAGATATGAAAGCTGACGGGGCAGTATTAGTCTGATGCCGGGTCCATGGCAGTGTCGGCCAATTTGAGAGGCCGTGCCAGCAGCGCCTTGTAGTAGGGCTGTTTAATGGCTTCCTCACGAAGGAGGAGAGCATACCGAGTCTGATGGTATAGCCATGAACATAACCAAAGGGATGACGGTCACGTGTCAGAGATCATTACTGAGAGCAAGATTTGCCATCACAACACATATGCAGTGAACACCGCTATCAGGGGGACATTAGACCCAGCCGCCAAATCTGTTCGCAGGTAAAGACCTATTCAGCAGGCAAATCCTGCAGGATGAAGGTAAGCGGTTCACTGAAGCTGGTGGCAGCATGAAAGCTGACCAGAGGTTAAATGCATTCTATTCAGGTCATTACGATTTACATTGAGTTATCAATTTGCTTATGACGCCGTCCTAGGCAACAGATTGGAGTCAATAGAAGCCTGTTACAGCTTTGTTGTTATAAAACAGCAGTCTCGTCATTAAGACTAATTGGCAATATAATGGATGTGGTTCAGCTGTGCAAGTAGGAGAATTGAAATCATCCCAAATGGAGAACTCTAAAGTACCATGTAGGTCATGGTCGACACACTTTGCTATTATCAGCTGAAGCTGCCAAAGTCACAATGATGGATAGACATTGTTCAGCATTGTTCCAGTAGGTTAATCAGTAATCTCATTATATTGCAAAATTATGCTAATGGTCTAAGAATGGGAAATTGCGAATATCATCTCTGGTTTGGAGCTGGAGGAGATTTGCATAAGTTACCAATTCTTCTTTTAAAGGTGTCAAATATCTATAGATCCTACGCATTTTGTGGGTTAAGAGTAGTTGAGTGGATATGCATATCTGCATGCTTAACTTCATGTTGACACGTTATGATGTTGGCATATGTTAGTACATGTGTGTGCAATCAAGTAAAGAATCCTGTTATGGTTACATAATCTCATTGGCCACTGGAGTAACATCAGGTATAGGTCAATGACAACACAGAATGAGTGTTGAATCACGCCATATTTTTGAAATTCTAGTTCAATGGAACACCGAATATACATACGTTTGTTTCATGTTTATTCACAGGTTGTACAATATGTAGCATAATAGTAGCAAAGATACATTCTCGCTACAAGGAAGGTCTTTTGTGTCTTCCTCCATTTGCTTCATTAATCGGGGTTTCAAATGAAGTCATTAAGAGCTATTTAGGTTCCTATTGCGTGATTGGCCTGTGCAAATTTGATTCCCGGTTGTCGGGAATAATAATATAACCTTATATGGTTATTTTGTACGTAACTTGCTGGTTTAGTCTGTGGTTTGAGAAATCAGCCGTTGCATGTTAAAATCAAATTATGTTCTGCAGATTCCATAGACTGCTCTATGGCTTGGGTTGTTACATCAGTCCTTGTGTATGTTCAGTGTGCTGCGATAGCACCAAAAAAGCAGGACTTTCTTTTCCAGGAGATGGAAAGCGTTTGTTGAATGTTCATGTTGCATCGAAGACAGTACAAATTACTGATGTTTGGAGTTCGTTTTTAAATGCTCTTTGTCAATAATTAAGTTGTACGGCCATTAACTGTGCCAACGTGCCTTCTCATTGTATTGGCTGCTGCAAACAAGACCCGCTCTGTCGGGTTCACCCTGGATATCAAGTTGGTAAGCATATCTTTAACACAATGTTTCCTAGGATAAGTACAATGCAGTATGGGATGTCAACGTTGTGTGAACAATATTTCACCAGGGTGGTCCAGCTACATCCTTAGTTTCACAGGATTTCATCGGTGGTTATCCTCCTAGCGCTGGTTAGCGCAGCAGGTTTAGTCGCTACATAGTTGCGACGGAACAAGATGATTACATTTGTAAACAATTATATATAATATTTATGCTTATAATTCACTTAAGCAGAGCAGAAGGGTGTCAGATCTCACAATAGTTCAAGGCATACCCAGGGACCTGTGGTAAAGTGAGGACACACATGTATAACAAATACGTTAAGGTCACTGAGAGTCTTAGAGGCCCCAAACTAGCTATGTTGTTAGTCACAAAAACTTATAAGAACGTATCTGTTCAGGTCACTTCCAGAGGATAAAATCGACTTTGATTATGTGGGAGTAGATACTGAGTCTAGTCATCACTCCATCAGGGCTGCTATACATCAGCAGCAAGGGTCTTACGTGCCATTGGACCACGTCCTAACGTTTGCAGCATGGTCAAGTGAATGAATTTCAAACATTGTGGGAGATTTCAATTTTCCAAAAATAGACTGGGAAACACATTCTGTAAACGGGCTGGATGGTTTGGAGTTTGTAAAATGTGTGCAGGATAGTTTTTTGCAGCAGTACATAGAGGTATCGACCAGAGAAGGGGCAGTGCTGGACCTCCTTTTAGGAAATGAGGCAGGTCAGGTGACGGAGGTATGCATTGGTGAGCACTTCGGGACCAGTGATCACAATACCATTAGTTTCAATATAATTATGGAGAGAGTCAGAACTGGACCTAGGGTGGAGATTTTTGATTGGAGAAAGGCTAACTTTGAGGGAATGCGTAAGGATTTTAAAGGAGTGAATTGGGACACTTTGTTTCATGGGAAGGATGTAGAAGAGAAATGGAGGACATTTAAGGGGGAAATTGTAAGAGTACAGAATCTTTATGTCCCTGTTAGGTTGAAAGGAAATAGTAAAAATTGGAAAGAGCCATGGTTTTCAAGGGAAATTGGACACTTGTTTCAAAAAAAGAGAGATATCTGCAATAATTATAGGAGGCATGGAGTAAATGAGGTGCTAGAGGAGTATAAAGAATGTAAAAAGAATCTCAAGAAAGAAATTAGGAAGGCTAAAAGAAGATATGAGGTTGCTTTGGCAAGAAAGGTGAAAGTAAACCCCAAGGGTTTCTACAGCCATATTAATAGCAAAAGGATAACAAGGGATAAAATTGGACCATTAGAGAACCAGAATGGACAGCTATCTGCAGAGCCAAAAGAGATGGGGGAGATATTGAACAATTTCTTTTCTTCGTTATTCACCAAGGAGAAGGATATTGAACTCGGTGAGTTAAGGGGAAAAAGTAGAGTAGCTATGGAAACTATGAGATTCAAAGAGGAGGAAGTACTGACACTTTTGAAAAATGTAAAAGTGGATAAGTCTCCAGGTCCTGACAGGATATTCCCTAGGACATTGAGGGAAGTTAGTGTAGAAATAGCAGGAGCTATGACAGATATATTTCAAATGTCATTAGAAACGGGAATAGTGCCGGAGGATTGGCGTACTGCACATGTTGTTCCATTGTTTAAAAAGGGTTCAAAGAATAAACCTAGTAATTATAGACCTATTAGTTTGACGTCAGTGGTGGGCAAATTAATGGAAAGGATACTTAGAGATAATATATATAAGCATCTGGATAAACAGGGTCTGATCAGGAACAGTCAACATGGATTTGTGCCTGGAAGGTCATGTTTGACAAACCTTCTTGAATTTTTTGAAGCGGTAACTAGGGAAATTGATGAGGGTAAAGCAGTGGATGTTGTCTATATGGATTTCAGTAAGGCCTTTGACAAGGTTCCCCATGGAAGGTTGGTTAAGAAGGTTCAATCTTTGGGTGTTAATGGCGGAGTAGCAAGATGGATTCAACAGTGGCTGAATGGGAGATGTCAGAGAGTGATGGTGGATGGCTGTTTGTCAGGTTGGAAGCCGGTGACCCCTGGGGTGCCTCAGGGATCTGTGTTGGGTTCACTGTTGTTTGTCATGTACATCAATGATCTGGATGATGGGGTGGAAAATTGGATAAGTAAGTATGCAGATGATACTAAGATAGGTGGTGTTGTGGATAATGAAGTAGATTTTCAAAGTCTACAGAGAGATTTGGGCCATTTGGAAAAGTGGGCTGAAAGATGGCAGATGGAATTTAATGCTGTTAAGTGTGAAGTGCTACATCTTGGCAGGACAAATCAAAATAGGACGTACATGGTAAATGGTAGGGAATTGAGGAATGCTGTGGAACAGAGGGATCTAGGAATAACTGTGCATAGTTCCCTGAAGGTGGAATCGCAAGTAGATAGGGTGGTAAAGAAAGCCTTTGGTGTGCTGGCCTTTATAAATCAGAGCATTGAATATAGGAGTAGGGAAGTAATGTTAAAATTGTACAAGGCATTGGTAAGACCAATTCTGGAGTATGGTGTACAATTTTGGTCGCCTAGTTATAGGAAGGATGTCAACAAAATAGAGAGAGTACAGAGGAGATTTACTAGAATGTTGCCAGGGTTCCAGCAACTATGTTACAGAGAAAGGTTGAACAAGTTAGGTCTTTATTCTTTGGAGCGCAGAAGGTTAAGGGGGGACTTGATTGAGGTCTTTAAAATGATGAAAGGGATAGACAGAGTTAACGTGGATATGTTTTTCCCATTGAGGGTAGGGAAGATTCAAACAAGAGGGCATGACATGAGAATTAAGGGACAGAAGTTTCGGGGTAACGTGAGGGGGAACTTCTTTACTCAGAGGGTGGTGGCTGTGTGGAATGAGCTTCCAGCAGAAGTGGTGGAGGCAGGATCGATTTTAAAATTTAAGAGTAAAGTGGATAGGTATATGGACGTGAAGGGAATGGAGGGGTATGGTCTGAGTGCAGGTAGATGGGACTAGGGGAAAACAAACGGTCGGCACGGACTGGAAGGGCTGAGAGGGCCTGTTTCCATGCTGTAATTGTTATATGGTTATATGGTTATATGTTATATGGTTATTTATAATAGTAAGATTAAACAAGAACTTACCAGTTCGAAGTTTGATCGTTATTTTATGAGGAGTTACGATGAGGGATTACGTGAAGAACCCGCCTCACGCTGGCAACGGCATACTTCAAAGCAGCGGCATGAAAAACACAGAACACCAAAAGCCGGAGTAACATAGTAAGGCTCATAAAAGACTTAGAACTACCATTTGATCATTTATTTTATGAGGGTGGGAGCGGAGGGCACGTAATCCCTCATCGTAACTCCTCATAAAATAACGATCAAACTTCGAACTGGTAAGTTCTTGTTTAATCTTACTATTTTACTTCGGAGTCACGTGAGTGACTACGTGAAGATTTTAAAGCTTTCTGTGTTTTTGATGTTGTAGAATCAATCCGTACGACAGTCCGGCTAAGTAAACACATACATGAGAAACCAGACTAATGTTAGATCATTTCACAATTAACTTTTTAATGGTTTAAAGACCATATAATAACCCTCCTTATATCTGAGGGAAAATGATTACAAGTGATAAAAGATAGAAGTGACTACACCATTGATTATAGCAATTAATAGTAAACAAAGCAGGTGATTATAGTGCTCCCAACACCGCGTGTCCAAAGCTTGTCATAGTGTGAACAGGTTTATTGTAGAACTTTGAAAAAGTTTCTTCTTTACTCCACCCTGCGACTTTTAAAATATGCTCGAGAGGTACGTCCCGCCCCTTCGCCGCGGACGTAGCTGCCGCCCTGGTGGAGTGAGATTTGAACACATCAGTGTCTACTCCCGCTAAAACCAACACCTGTTTCAACCATTTTTGAGATAGTTTGAACTGACGCTTTTGTGTGTGGTTTTTTGTGCGTAACCATTAACGCTTTTTCATTTCCTCTAAGGGTGTCAGTAACTTTAATATATTCGTTCAAATGTTTAACCACACACAAAGTAGGATCAATATGATAAGCTTGAAAGGTTACCTTTGTTCCAGATCTCCCTGGTCTGCTTTGTTTGATCAACTCGTAAACATAGAACACAACATTATCTGTAGTCACATGCATACAGTCTAAACACAACATTTGTAAAGTTTGCACTCTTTGAGCTGAGACCAGTGACATTAACATGACTAATTTCAATGTCAATATTTCCAATGTCAACCCTTCAATTGGAGTCCATTGTCTAAGTAGCGTAAGTACAATGCTCACATCCCAAATCTCTGTGTATCTTGGTTTGGGTGGATTAATATTAAAGATTCCTTTCATGAATCTAGATATTAATGGATGCGACCCAATTGATCTCTGATCAGTCATAAGCCCTAAATAGGACGACAAGGCACTGCGTGCAGTGTTAATGGCACTGTAACTTAAATGTTGCTGAAAATGCAAATTGGCAAGGAATTCCAAAACATTTGCAATATTTACAGTATCATAAGAAATATTTGACTGTGTGCAAAAGTCTTCCCATTTCTTAATATGTGTCATATATTGCTTTTGTGTGCTATCGCGCCATGATGCAACCATAACTTCCATAGTTTGGTTCGACAATCCCAGCTCCTGTAGTGGTCTGGTCAAAACCAGCAGATTAACAAATTCATATATGCATACAATGGGTAAATCTCTTTAGTTACCGGATTAGTCAAGATATCACTACAGTTAGGAATCGACATATATGGTTCTTTAATCATATTCAGCATTACTGGGAACCAAGGTTGAGTTGGCCAATTTGGAACTACCAACAATCCAGAATCAGAATCTTGTTCTATCTTCTTCAGGCATCTCTGAATCAAAGCAAATGGTGGAAAAGCATAAAAGAAACATCTTTCCCCAGTGTAATGAAAAAGCATCTACTGCTACTACATCTGGATCGTGTTCCCAAGACACATAAGTAGGCAACTGATGATTAAGCCTAGATGCAAACAAATCTATTTCTGGCAACCCAAATTGGTTTACAATATTCTTAAATATTGCTGGCTTAAGCATCCATTCCGTATTATCTTTAAAAATCCTGGACCTTTCATCTGCTACCACATTGTCCTTACCCGGAATGTAGCTTGCTGAAATCCATATTTGGCGACCAATACACCATTGCCATATCTCATTGGCCAGACAATCACATGATACTGACCTAACTCCCCCCATGTGATTAATGTATGCAACAGCCGTTTTATTGTCTAACTGTATTAACACATGTAGACCTTGTTTAGCACAACAATATGCTTTAAGTCCATAAAAAGCACCCAATAACTCCAAATAGTTAATACCATAAACTTGAAGAAACGCTTCTTCTTGAGCTTTCCATCTACCTCCACAACTGGAGGACGAATCTGTAGCCCCCCATCCGAGAGCACTAGCATCCGTTTGTAAAACCATTTCAGGTTGTTTAATCATGATATTCTTAGCAGCTTGTGGGACATTTTCAACCCACCATTGTAATTCCAACACGGCTTCTTTTGTTAATTGCATAGGCCTGTCAAAGTGACCTGCCTTCTCTTTAAGAGCCCTTATTTTGTCCCTTTGAAGATTTTGATAATGTAATGGACCAAATTCCACTGCCGGAAATGCTGCTACCAGTTTCCCAATGGTTTTCGCCACTTCTCGGATGGAGGGATAAGGTTTGTGAATGAGGTAATTACAAGTCATCAAGATGTCATTGGCCTTCTCTGTTGGCAAAGTAACTAACATAGTCACTGAGTTAATTACAAACCCCAAAAAGTTAATTGATTGTGCTGGCTGCAGCTGGGACTTAATTGGATGAATCAAAAACCCTAGCTTTTCAAACAAAGCTTTAGTAACTGAAACTGAGTGCTCAGCTGACTCTTGAGTATCACTAATGATCAGAATATCATCCAGATAAGCCATAACAATGTGTTTTGTGCTCTTAATTGGGCTAAAACTGGTTTCAACAGTTTTGTAAAGAGTCTAGGAGCCGAACTCAATCCATTTCGTAAAGCTTTAAACTGCCATAATTGTCCCAGCCAATCAAATTTTAAATACCTCCTGAAGCATTGATGAATTGCTACAGAATAATAGGCATCCTTCAAATCAATCTTAGCCATATAACACCCTGCTGAGATAAGATATTTTGCAGTACTGAATGTCTCCATCTTAAAATGTTTGTATTCTACAAACTTATTCAGATCTGTAAGGTCCAGAATAATTCTGCAACCACCATCTTTTTTATCTCTTCGAAATATATTAGAGACAAATTGATGCTTATGTTCATAAGTCTTTTCAATTACGCCTTTTCCAGATAATTTGTCAATTTCCACATTAATCTCCATTCTTTCCTCTGCAGAAAACACATAAGCATAAGCAGGTCTATTCTGTACAGGAGGATTAACCCCTTCTTTAAAAATAATAATGGCTCCCGAAACTGCTTGTAATACATATCGATCAGAAGTAATGTTAAGCCAGGCATTATAAAATTTTTGCAATCTCCCTCCAACTGGAGAGTCATCCACAGTTTCTTTAAGTATATAAGTCTTTAATACCTCTCCGTATGAGCGTGGTGGTCTCCTTCTTCCCGAATACAGGGAAGCACTTGCCTGCACAGCACGATAGTATTTTCGTGACAAACTTCTGCTTCTATAACGGAAATCGAAACCCCTTCGGGTCGAAAAACCCCTTCTTTGTCCAAAAACAAAAGGTTTAACATTGCTAAAATATTTAGCTTCTTCATCCAACTCTTTCAGCTGTTTCGGCAGATTTTTCTCCAAACAAATACCCAGGAGCTTGAACTCCACTTTCTTGACACAGGCTTGCAAATCTAGGGTGAAATATGGGCCGAATCGCCATTTTCCTCATGCAATTAATTTCATAGAATGAATTACATAATAAGCCCAAAGTATCCTTTTGAATCTTTTCCATTTCCAGATTCTCCATTTGCCTGCCATAGGCCGTAATGGCAGCAGAAATTAATTTGAGCACCTTTTGAAACTTCACTTCTAGGGCTCTCATACTTGGAGTCATAGACGTCCATATCATCGGATTCACCGTAGGTACTTCCAATGAGGCACAATTTCTTGGAGCTTTATATAATTCTGATGTTTCATTCATCACAGAATTGTGAAGTTGGTGAGATACCATATAATTTATGTTTGCAGCTAGGATTTCTTCCATAGCCTCACCACTTCCTTCAGGTATAGCAAAATCTTGTGCTATCCCAGGCACATTAGGCCTTTTCTTTTTACTTTGTGGTGTGCTTTCAAAAGCCATATAGCCACCAGCAGGGTCTGCCTTCTGCAGCCCTAAATCAATTGGGATATCATCCCATGAGACTTCTTCCAGCCCAAATCCTGGGTCCGGAGTATCATATTCCCAACTTGGCCCACAGCCATATTCATCATATTCAAACCCCTCAGGGATTTTTTGGGATTCATCTGGGTACTCTGACCCTTGTCTCATTATTGTTTGGAGAACTTTCTCCATATGCTCCATTTTTAGCCACATAGTTTTATTGTCTGGAGGTCTTTCAATATCAGAGTCATCAGAAACCACGGGCCTCTCAGATTTCTTTTTGCATTTTTTTAGGAACATTTTCCTCCGTGGTTATTATTTCTGGAGAATCTGGAAACTCACTATCGGGTAAATCGGCGGCCAACGGTATCGGAACCGGGTCCGCACTAACTTCGCGTCCCGTATTTTTACTTTCACCCCGGGAACATCTTTTTGCCCGCGAAAACTTCTTTTCCCGATTTCTCCATTTTTCTTTAATAATCAGTGCTCAATCAGCACGTTAACGTGGCTCTAAATTTTACTTTTGGTTTCGTTTGCTGGAGCCACCCAGCGTAACCTAAAAAACGCCCCGGTCTAACTGCACTTACCTGCGGGCCGTTCCGACCGCTGCCGAGGAGCTGCTCCTTACTGCAGCTCCTCCTCGCGCCGTCAGCGTTGACGTCATGCCGTTGCCAGCGTGAGGCGGGTTCTTCACGTAGTCACTCACGTGACTCCGAAGTAAAATAACCCATTACTAGACCAAGGGTATTTGTCAACTCTATTCATTGATTATAGGTTCCATCTGAGTGAAAGGTGGGACTATTATTATTACCTCATTAATAACATCAGCATGTTTAAATCTATGTCATGACTGTATGTATTATGAACATTTTCCTTCATTTGTCGATGAAGCAATTGTGGCTGTGTATACTCGTTTCTCACGGCATGCAATCACAGAGCTTTGAAATCTTCACGTAGTCACTCACGTGACTCCGAAGTAAAATAGTAAGATTAAATGAGAACTTACCAGTTTGAAGTTTAATCTTTATTTTATGAGGAGTTACGATGAGGGATTACGTGCCCTCTGCTCCCAACCCTCATAAATGTCATCTGGTAGTTCTAGTTCTCTGGTTCTTACTATTATACATCAGTCACTATTATCTGTGATTTCACACCGGTGCCGAATATTGACGCGCTCTGCGGGCAGTTGGGGTTCTTCGCGTAATCCCTCATCGTAACTCCTCATAAAATAAAGATCAAACTTCAAACTGGTAAGTTCTCATTTAATCTTACTATTAAGCCCTACAAACTCCAAATAAACTCCAAACTAAAAATTGCCTTGATTGCACTCGGGACTTGGGGGCATTGTATTTGTATTTTGTCTTTTTGGGATGACAAAGTGGTGCAGCGTAACGATGCTATCTTACAGCACTAGAGACCTGGGTTCGAACCTGACAACAGGTACTGTCTGTATGGAGTTTGTATGTTCTCTCCAGGTGCTCTGACTTTCTCCCATACTCCAAAGATGTACAGGTTTGTGGATTAATTGGCTTCGGTAAACATTTTAATTGGCCCTGCCTAGTGTGTGGGATAGAACTGGTGTACGGGGTGATCACTGGTCAGTGTGGACTCGGTAGGCCGAAGGGCCTGTTTCAATTCTGTATCTCTAAAGTTTAAATTAATTATGGTGTCAAACACAACAAAATACTGGAAGAAATCAACAGGTCAGGCAACATGGGTGAAGGAAATGGACAGACAATGTTTCATATTGGGTTCCTCTTCAGACCCTCGAGCAAAAAAAAATGCTGGAGGAGCTCAGTGGGTCAGTCGTGAGCAAAAAGCAAAGTTCTGAAGATATCCATTTCCTTGTGCCTCCAATAATCTGGTGAATGTCTCTGCAGCCTTTCCAGTGCAATTGTGTCCTTCCCATGATGTGGTCTAAACAATGTTTTATAAAGTTGTGCCATGATCTCCTTTCTTTTATGTTCTGGGCCATGGCTAATGAAGGTGAGCGTTCTGCTGCTCTTCCTCACCACCTTCTCTACTTGTGCTGCCATCTTCATGGATCCTTGGACTTATGGACTTCTGTTCTTCAGAACTCTGTCCCTTCAGGCAAAGATACAGATTTGAGAGAACCCTGAAAAAAATTACAGACACCTCCAATCCCTGTCCTTTCACGCAGCCTGATTTTAATTGCTGCGCTATTGGCAACTTTGCTTCCAGCTGCTCTCTGATGTCCCCTCTCTAAATCTCTCGCGCCCACTCTCACCAGTGCTTGGTCTCTCTCTCCCCCTCTCTGTTACATTAACACTGCAATAATCTTGCAGATTATCACAGTTGACTGTATTATATTTGTCATTATGCCCTGGTGTCTGCATCTTGCCGCTGGATGTAACTATCATCTCCTTGTCACTATAGATTGCTGCCAATATCGGTCGCTGTGCGTGCGGAAGGAATGCTTTTGCCCCACGTTTAAAAGGTGGCTCATCAGTACAATGGCAGCTGCAGGATCGTAGTTACATTCCTCTGTGGCAATGTCAACAGCTTTTCGTAACTCGTATCCAGTCTTTAATGGCAGAGGGCAGAATGTGGGCACTGCTTCTTAATGAGAAATGGACAACTGCGGAGAGGCCTCCTTCTGGGTGCTCCCTTGTGGCATGGTGCCTATTGGAGGGAACATTGGCAGAGCCTGGTTATCTCCACCATCTGTTCATTGTGGACTAGAATGTAAAGCGATGAGCAATTCCACAGGCTGTAAAGAAAAAAAAATCCAAGTATTAAGTGTTAATGTCAAAGCAGAATTCTATTTACTTCGAGTGGCACAAATAAATTACCTGGCTACCAGTTAGTATTCAATTGCAAGCTTGTTCAAGTTATTAAGTATAAAACTACCATAGCCTCGTAAATTCAAGATATTTTTTACATCATTGGGCCCATTGTGAGAAGCCTCATTTTAAATTACCAAAAATAACCTACAGAACCTTTTGCTAGCTATACCGGGATTGAATCAGTATATATTTAACAGCTTACATTACAGGGCAGATTGGAAGTGCTTATATGTTATGACAAATCCATTTTCTGCCATATTAACAGAATTGCATTGTTAACATTTTAAAGATTGGTGATTTTTTTTTAACACAAAAGGATTTTTTTTTAATATATTGTTTTCTAAAGCGCTAGCTCCTGGAGGACTTTTCCTTCAGCTGTATGATTATTAGTTTGAATGAACGTGTGCAATAAAAGCAATTCTTAAAACATACACAATTTAGGATGCAGTTTTCTCCTGTTCACCCAATCCCAACCACTATAGAAACACGAGCTAACCTTCTTCAGAGACGGGGTGACCACAGACACATTTCCAAGCAGAAATTGTCTTACATTTGGAAAACATCTTTCATAACCTCTGGCAGCCCAGGGTGTCTTATAACCCATGAAGTATGTTTTTGAAGTCTAGTCCTTTTTACAATGCAGAAATTAGGCTATTAATTTGCACACAACGAGATCCAGAAAATAGTGCCATGGCAACAGCCTTATCTCTGTCTCTGTGATGAAAGCAATGGAATAAATATTGGTCTTTGCCATTGAGGGATGAGATTGTAAGTCACAATGGTGGGGAAACTGGGTTGACAGTCTGACCCAAAACGTCACCTATTCGTTTCTCCAGAGATGCGGTGTGACCCACTGACTTACTCTAGCTGTTTGTGTCTTGTCTTCCACAAGGAGTATGTTGCTGCGAAGGGAGATTGTTAGAGCTCTGACAGTGGAAGTGGGAGGGATGTTGGGCCATGTACTGGCAATAAATGAACTGTGAGAATCAAAAAAACTCCAGGTCCCACGGCATGACTGGGGATGGGATGAGGGGAAACCGCATACGGACTTCTAAGTAAGCCTGAAATAACCTTATCTCCTGAGAATGTGATAACATTATTGAATGAAAGAACAGTAACTGTAGATAGTGGTGTCACAAAGCAGTCCGACATGTTACATCACACGGTCTTGAACGTATTTGGTGCTAAGAACTGTGACAGAATGCTGTCGGGGTCGGAGGGTAAGTGGTGAGGAAGACTCTGGATTTGTCTGTTTGACTGGAGTGCATATGGCTGTGTGTACATATAGGTGTGTAAATGATTGATGAGAAACACCAGGCGTGGATTTTGGCCTTTACATGGCACACTGTTCATCAATGTACTGGCGGGTGGAACAGATAAAGCAACTTCAGTAATTGCGTTTTGAGGCAGATAACTTCAATAGGTAAGAAGTAGGATACATTTTCTCTCTGTATCAAATTGGCAATGATATTTAAAGAGAGGAAAACAGAAGAGAAGGTTCTGCTCAAAGATCCTATAGGATCTTTGGTTCTGCTGTATCAGGCTGGTCGCTGACAAGGAGAGACACTGCAAAAAAGTCTCAGAGCCTCTGTGAATTATAGCAATCCTCCAGGTAATGAAATGGTGGACAGTTTTTTTCTGGACCATCAGGTGTGTTTGGGGAGACGTGTAGTTCACTGAGGGACTTGTTTTTCCACGACAATATGCAAGTGAAAATAAAAATGGTGGATTGTGTCGTGTCTGTGAAATGAAACAGTCTTTCTCTTGGCAAGGTGCGTTAAATCCTCTCAGAGCTGTTCAAAGCCAGAGCTGATAAGTGAATAGCTAACAGCATTGTTCTGCTTAAGCCGGCATCAGCTACAGGAGGCAGAAAAATCAGTAACAGCCTTTTTCCCCAGTGTTGGGAAATCAAGAACTAGACAGCATAGGTTTAAGGTGAGAGGGGAAAGATTTAACAAAGGCAGCTTTTTCACACAGATTGTGGAGCGTATATGGAACAAAGCTGCCAGAGGAAGTAGTTGAGACAGGTAACATTACAACATTTAAAAGGCATTTAGATAGATGCATTCATGGGAAAGGTTTTAGAGGGCTATGGGCCAAACATGAGCATATGTGACTGGTGTACATGGGCATCTTGGTCGGTCAGGACTAGTTGGATCAAAGGACCAATTTCCATGCTGTGTGATTATGAATACCTTGTGGGAAACAGCATGAATAACTGAAGAAAAACCATGGAGCTTATGGGAAGGAATGTAACAAATGCCAGACATTCTAGTGAGAGGAGATAGGATCAGTAACAGGGAATATCGTGAAAAGACAAGGCCAGTTCACTATGTCACATAAGCTGATGTGAGGGTAAGTGTGAAGTTAAATTATAAGGTTGAATCCTGCCAGAGACTAAATAGAATAGGTTGCCCAACACTCACCACACGTCTTCACTACAATGGAAATAGCAGGAAGGAAGAGAGTTACTGTGCAAAATGACCAAAACGTGAAAAATAATTTAAAACAATTTTTCTAGGAAGCTTCAAGAAACAAAACAAATTCCAATAATGTTATCGATAAGTTCATAAGTGATGGGCCATTTGGTCTCTTCTGCCATTCAATCATGACTGATCTATCTCTCCCTCCTAACACGATTCCCCTGCCTTCTTCCCATAACCCCCGATGTTGTACTATTGGGCAAATGCAACCTGACAACAAGGAACCTACAAATGGAATGAAGTATAAAGCATGAGGATAATTGTGCTCTAATCCTTAGTAGCTATGCGACTCTATACGTGCAACTGATAAGAGTACAGAGGGAACAGCTACTCGTTAACAGCCCAACAATGTCTGTGCTGGCTGGGAATGACAACAGAGGTGAAAGACATTGTATAAAAATGTGTGGGTATTGGGATATCTTTCTGACAATGAAATATACCAGAGTTGTTATTTTGGAAAAGACACATTGATATGTTGTTAGAGTAGAAGGGGGCAGGAAATCTTTTGATGACTGTTCAGCAGTTTATATTAAGAAGTTAACTTGCATAAGCATTATCCATATACTGCACATTTATTTGAGCTTATTGATAAATTCTTGAACAAATGTTGGATGAATGCAAGAGGCAGATGGCATCTTGTGGTAATGTAATAATTGTGAGAGTCAGACACATCCTGGATTGATTCCCCAGCATGGAGGACATCCATGCGCAAGACTTGTAAGTGGGTCAGATTTAATCTTCCAATGCAAGTCACCGGGAACTCCACAGAATGTAATATCATTTATCGTATGGACTGTTGCTGGAGGCAGTGAAGATAGCAAATGTGCACTCGATAATGGAACAGAATAAAATAAAGACAAATATTTTTTACAGGGTCAATTTGGCACGGTGGCACCATGGTTGAGTTGCTGCCTTACAGCGCTTGCAGCACCAGATACTCGGGTTTGATCCCCACTGCGGGTGCTGTCTGTACAGAGTTTGTACGTTCCCCCCATGACTTGTGCAGGTTTTCTCGGAGTTCTTCGGTTTCCTCCCACGCGCCAAAGACGTACAGGTCTGTTGGTAAATTGGCTTGGTACATGTAAAAATTGTCCCTAGTGTGCGTAGGATAGTGTTAATATGTGGTGATAGCTGGTCGGCGCGGACCCTGTGGGCCAAAGAGCCTGTATCCGCGCTGTATTTCTAAACTAAACTAAACCATAAATTGAAATGAAACGGAGAGCTGGTCAGTTAATTTTTTTTTGTTTTGAGAATTCACCCACACAATAATAAAGCTTTTGGACACAAAAAGACCCAGAGAAAATTGTGGCAAAGAAGCCTATGGGGCAGTTGTCATGGGTGTAAAAAAGCCAGTTTTATTAATCGGCCCAATGGAGGTTTGAGGTGGAGAAAATATTGATTCAGACTGATCAGGCCCTCAAGTCTCAGAAGCAGAAATTATATAGGAGAATGCAATATGATACAGAAACATAATCTCAGTTTCTTCCTCCAGAGATGTTGGCTGACCTATTGAGTATACATCATGTTTTAACAACTGGCGCATTTTGATTTTGTGATAAGGAGCTGTGTGTTTGGAAAATCCACATATGACTGCCTATGACTTGAAGGTCAGACTGGTTCACTTATTTAAAAATATCTGGAAATCCTATTTTAGGCAAAGCAACACGTTATATATAATGAGATGGTGCCCTACACACTGAGTTACTTCAGTATTTTGTCTCCATCTTTGGCGTAAACCAGCATCTGCATTTCTATTTTATTGTGTGTGAATATCCCTTATTACGCAGTAGATAATTGTGTAAATGGTGTACATTTGTACATGGTGCAGTGCTGGTGAAAGTATTCACGCTGTTGCAGAGCTGCATTTTTATTCACATTGATGCCGTTCTGCTTGGTAAGCTGCTCTGGAAGGTTAGATCGCATGGGATTGAGGGTGACCTATGCTGACTATAGAATTGATTTCATGGAAGGAAACAGAAGGTGATGGCGGAAGGTTGCTTTTGGACTGGAGGCCTGTGACTAGCGTGTGCCTCGGGGATCGGTGCTGGGCCACTGCTGTTAGTGTTTTACTGCATATCAATGATTTTGATGAGACTGTAGAAGGTCATGAAGCTGCATTTGGTGCACTGTGCTCAGTTATGGTCACCCTTTTATAGGTAGAATGTTGTGAAGCTGGGATGGGTGCAGAGAAATTGCATGAGAACGTTTCCAGGACTTGGGGTTCTGAACTACAGGGAGAGATTGGGCAGACAAGGACATTATTCCTTGGAGTGCAGGAGAATGAAGGATGATCTTTTACATCTGTATAAGATTATGAGGGGAATAGATAAGTAAATGCACAAAGTCTTTTACCTGGAGTGGGGGAGTCAACAACCAGGGGGCATAGGTTTAAGAGAGGGGAAAGATTGAATAGTTGTCCCTCAGGAATAATTCATACAGAGGGCAGTGAGCTGCTGGAGGAGGGTGATATTTTAACAAGATTTAAAAGGCATCTGGACAGGTACATGGATAGGTATGGTTTAGGGGAATAGGGTTCAAATGGCTGCCTCGCCAACAGTCTGTCTGTCCTTTCCTTCTTTGTGTTTTAATAGTATGTTTTAAATGTATGTTTTTAGTGTTCTTTAGCTTGTTTTATGTGGGGGGTGGGGGTTGGGGGGAACTTTTTCTAATCTGTTACCTCGACGAAGATGCACATTTGTTCGTATATCGTATCTCCATCCACACTGCGGCCTAACGTTGAGGAGTTGGCGGCCTTTGCTGGAGACCAATTTCGAGAACTCGCGATCCCTTTGCCAGGGGTCGAGCTCGGAGCGTGGGTGCTTGCGGACTTAACTTCACGGAGCCCGCGGTCTCCGGTCAGAGACCGACTTCAGGAACTCCAAGTCGCGGGAGTTTCGACCGCCCTGACATGGGAGTTTCGATCGCCCCGACGCAGGGGCTTCGACAGCCGGCTGCTGGAGCTTTGATCCCCCCAACTGCGGATGGTTCGACTGCCCCGACCGCGGGAGAATAAAGAGGAAAAAGATTGGACTTTTTTACCTTCCATCACAGTGAGGAATGTGGGGAATCCGCTGTGGTGGATGTTTATGTTAACTTTTATGTAGTTGTGTGTCTTGTTGCTTTTTTTTCCGTATGACTGTATGGTTATTCGCATATCACTGTATCTTAATTGGTACATGTGACAATAAAAGCCCTTTGAAACCTTTGAATTCAGCAGGTATGATTAGTGTAGATAGGGCATCTTGGTCGGCATGGGAATATTGGGCTGGAAGATGTGGTTCCATGCTGTATGACTCTATCATTCTATAGTGCATTGCTGGAATAGATTCTCATTCCAAATGACTGTGAACTGAAATAGAATTAATATAATATTCATACTTAAATATTCATGCAGGCGTGGTGCTGGGTAATATTCACACTTGTAAATTGCTCTGGTAAATATTTGCATTGGACTATTTAGTACAATCTGCATTGCTATGGTTCTAGTTTTCAGCAGCATTATTCATACAGCATTAGAGTAATACGAGTGATATGGCTCTGGCCTTTTCATTTATGCATGTTTTGGGTCGTTGACTTGGCTTGCATTTATTGCTTATTCGTAACTGCTCTTGAGGTGGTGATGAGCATTCTTCCCGAATTGCTGCAATCCTTCTTGTGAAGATGTTCCCACCGTTCTGATGCGGAGGAAGGCTCAAGGATGTGGACCCAATGACAATGAACTAACAGCAGTGTTTTTCCCCTGTATTCCCTCTCACCTGCGCCCCCACCCTAAACGTCCTACTAGTTCCACTGTTCGCATCCCTGTACCCCTTTGTTAACACCTCTTCCCCAGCCAGCAATGGGCCATTATGGTCTCCACCCTTCCCTGGTCCTCTATTACCAGCCCGCATGTGTTTTCAGCTTTTCCTACCTCCAGTTCCACCCCCCCCACTTTCAGACTGAAGAAGGGCTCGAACCTGAAGTGTCACCCATCCTTTTTGTCTGGAGATGCTGCCCTACCCATTGTGTTACTCCAGCACTTTGTTTCTATCTCCTATTTCCAAGTCAGTATAGTGTGAGATTTGGAGGGGAATTATTGGTGTTCCCATGTGCCTGAAGCCTTTGTCTTGCTCGACGATAGAAGTCTTTGTTTTAGGAGGTGGTGTTGAGTTAGCGCAGGTGAGCAACACTACATTATATTGTATCAGTCTAGCTGTTTACATAATGTGATAATATAAATGGTCCCACAATATTCATTGGTACACTACAAATGTAAATATTCATATTATTACAACGTAGTATAAATATTCACATTGATGCAGCATGTGTTAATATTCACACTGATGCACCAATGCATAATATCACATTTACATTAACCTCCCATAACTATATGTTCATGTTTTTTTTGTTTAGCTCTCCGGGAAGCAAGTACAAAATGTTTAATTGTTCAATTTCATGTGTAGGGCATAAATCACCCGACTGGCACATTTCACACAATTACAAAAGTAACCACATTTTAAAGATACTTAATTGGCAAAGCATTTGGGAGGTACTGAGGTTGAGCCTTATAAAAGGAAATGGTTGTCTCTTCAAATATTTTTAAAGGAAAGGAACAGCCAAGCTATGGGGAAAGAGCAGATGAATTTGGGACTAATTGGATAGCTCTTTCAATATTACTGGCACCATTACAATGCTATAAGATTCTCTGAAGTGCCATGCTTCCTTCCATTAACACTGTCACTCATGACCATAAATAAATCCTATCGTAAAACAATGTACCCCTCTTTTTGTGGTGAGGAATGCATGAGAAGATTGCTTGGATTACTACAGAATATCAACATAAGGAGCAATGAGATAATTGTTGCAATAATCATATTCAAAATATTGAACGAGTGAGAGAGTATAAATGAACTGTAACACTCTTCGGAAGTGAAAAGGCAATGGAGGGAGCGAATAATGTATTTTAAGTTATAAATGTCTCTATTGAGTATCCTTATGGGATTGGGTTGGACTGCAGATGAGAGATTTGATTAATAATTCCAGTAAAATCTATAATCCAGCGTGACAATGAGGTGATTTCAACAAGCAGAAGCAACGGCAAATAAGCAAGGTACATTTAATATCCAGAAAGACGAGGAGAGAAGCAGGAAGTTAAGGTAAGAGGGTGAGATGAAATGGGGCACGAGAATGCTCTTATGAAGTGATATAAAATTGTCTAAGTGGGCTAAATGGCCTGTTTCCATGATGTAAACGCTATGTAATTTACCAGTGTTGAAAAGATGCTGAGGAAATTACAAACATGATGTCCTAATTTTATGAGATCTGGTCATGGTCCATCTGCAAAGTGCGACATCTCTCATGTTTAAATCTACCTGGGGTACAAACACTTCTGTTGGCAGGCGGATAACGATTCGCCTCGGTAAGTTGTTTTTAGTTTTCGCAAGTAAACTAGTCTGAGCAATTAATATCATGTTCATTTTATACATTGACTTGAAAAAGAATGGAAACAAATTGAAGGATTTATTTGAGTTGCAATATTGTGAAAATCAGGGATTTCTCAACGGGCGAGGCCTGTACTGCAAAGGGTGGATTGTTTGACATGCTCGCCATTCCAGGTTGTCGGATCTCTGACCTTTTTCTTGGCAATTCTCCAAGCACACCATCTGCCTATTTGATTCTACATCTCAGACTCACTGCATCTACAACAGAGTCACAAGTCAATTCAAATTACTTCTCTGGATTTGGGAAATGAGTTGCAATGCTTCAACTAATGTACATTGTAGAATGTAAGATATAATGTCTAGGAAGGAACTGCAGTTGCTGGTTTCAACCGAAGATAGACACAAAAAGCTGGAGTAACTCAGCGGGACAGGGAGCATCTCTGGAGAGAAGGAATGGATGACGTTTTGGATCGAGACCCTTCTTCAGGCTGAAAGACACGGGAAAGGGAAACGAGAGATATAGATGACGATGTAGAGAGATATAGAACAATGAATGAAAGATAAGCTCGTTTTCACCCAACAAAGAGCTAACAATGGCCTGTTTCCTTTGTTACCTTTTTTGCATATCTTTCATTCATTGTTCCACATCATTCTACATCATCGTCTATATGTATTGTTTCCTTTTCCCATGACTTTCAGTCTGAAGAAGGGTCTCGACCCGAAAATGTCACCGATTCCTTCTCTCCAGAGGCTGCCTGTCCCTGTCCTGTTGAGTTACTCCAGCTTTTTATGTCTATCTTCAGCCATGACTTAATGGCAGGATTAAATGTTCTTAGGAAGTATAATGCTGTGCAAGGACTGATTCATTCCAGGACGGGATATACCAAGAGTTGTTTGCAAATTGCTGTAATAAATGAAATTGAACATTGTTTCTCTGTAATTGTATGCCGTGTTTCCATGTTATTTATAATTTCTTCAAGTTCATCCCACCTTCGGGAAGTGCTTAAATACTTCACCCCCAATTCAACACACATGTATTTTAGAATCAATGAAATCCTATTGATGTGTTGTCATTTTGTAATGCAGGAAGCACAGGAGGTCAAATAAAATAATGCAATTGATCGCTAACTCATCTATTTTAGGTTTTGCTTAACCTGGATTATTAACCTGGATAACGCAACAATTTATTTGCACTTCTTTAAATAATTCATGCCTTTCATGCTCACCAAAGGAGCAAATGAAACCACCTTTGAAGGTGAATTTGAGAGCGTGTAACTTCCGTGGGGAAGCATTACCCATTACTTCATTGAACTATCAGTCCAGATTAGCAATTCAATTGTGGAGGAAGGAACTGCACATGCTGGTTTAAGGCGAAGATAGATAAAACTGGAGTACGTCAGTGGGACAGACGGCATCTTTGGAGAGACGAAATGGGTGACGTTTCAAAGCTACACCATCCTAGGTCTGAAGCAACATTGCAAGCTGAGTTTACACCATCTTCTTAATAAGCTTTCGTGCTGCAGAGGTGTCAATCTTCATTAATGCCAGAACTAGGTTGAATGTGGCTGCCAAGTTGCCAGATAACACAATTGTTACAAATCTCTTTCAAACAAAGTCTCTTTTTTTTGTTCATTTTCATTTTCATTTTCCTTAACAGTGGTTGGACTAGAAAAGGCTGTGGAGAACGCCCCATGTCATTAGCAAGGAAAAATTGAATATTACACTAAAATTGTTGTCCATAGTATTAAATCTCCCGTGCCAGTAAATATTTAACTCTTCATCTGTTTTTACAGGGCCCTTTCATGATTTATACAAACTGTTGTTCTAGTTAATCACCTCTTTGCAGCTCCATAATCTTGCGTTCCATGCCAGCTTGTCCTATGAACCATCTGTTCACTGTTCCACTTGCCTTTGCCTTGAAGGGATTCACATATTTATGCGATCGGTCCTCTGAACAACAGTAAACTATGTAAAGTGTGAGTCTGACACCAGTCCTCTCTGTTTGAAAACATTCATAAGAGGAAAGGATTGCATTGGGCAAGCGCCAGGAATGAGGATCAGCATTCAGAAGAGATTAATAATTGACTGTGGTGTTTTGACTCTGAAGGCTGCTATCCTCAGTGAGTATTATCCTTACGGTCAGATTTAGAATTCGCATGGATTGTAAAGCTTGTTTTTGAAAAAAATGTTAATTATTCAAGTCACAATCAAATTCCCTCACAATTCCCGTATGTATATTTTGAAAGTTTCACATCTCAGAATCCATCTCTTAACTAGAAATAGGATGCTTCCGATTGTCATAAAAGGTGGTTTCTAGGTAGTTTTATCACGCTGTTTAGGAAAGGAATTCAGACATCCTGTGTCTCCCTTGGCCTCCCTCCAACATGGTTGACTATTAGCTGTCTTATGAATTGGCCTAATAAATCATTCAACCAGTTCAATGAGGGAAGGGCAATAAATCCCAGCCTTGTAAATGACTCCCATTGTCTCTCGGATGATTTATACATTACACGCCAGGGCTGTTGAAGACCTCCTTTGCCAACCATGCGTTTGCTTTACTATTCCTTCATCTGCACTTTCCTCCAGAATTGCAGTCGAGACTGGATTGTGCACCACTCAGGCTTGTGGATCGTAAAGGATTCAGTCTCTTCGTGCATCAAAGCTGAGGTGACTCGACAACAAACCTCTTGGCTTTGGTCTTCCCAGTCTCGATGAAAGTAAAATAAACTATTCGGGAAGGTATTATGCAACGGAAACAAATGTTCATATGCAGTAAAAGTTGAGAATTTAGGGCTCTGAGTGATAGCTCCATGTCTTCGCATGACTGCACCAAGCAATTGTTATTTCAGCACAGAGTGGTAACACAGGCATAATTTTCCATCAGTTAGTTTGAACAGATGAAAGATTGTGGTGGGCCATGGATCCTTGACCCAAGTTCCTAATATAGAATCCGGCAGAATAAAGCGCTGTGCTAAGAGCAAATTATCATTAGGAGTGTGTGTGCGCACATGTGTGTGCACATGTGTGTTGTGTGCAAGTGTGTGTGTGTGTATGCCTGTGTATGTGATTCACATATTAGCATGTAATACATGGCGTATATATCAAATATTTGTCAGAGTTACACTGGTGAAGCATACTTAGTTTAGTTTAGAGATATACTGTGGGAACAGACCGTTCGACCCACCGAGCTCCCGCTGACCAGCGATCCCTGCACATTAACAATACCCTACACACACTAGGGATAATTTTTCATGTATACCAACCCAATTAACCTACAAACCTGTATGTCTTTGGTGTGTGGGAGGAAACCGAAGATCTTGGAGTAAACCCACGCATGTCACGAGGAGAACATACAAACTCCGTACAGACCCCACCGGTAGTCAGGATCGAACCCGGGTGTCTGGCACTGTAAGTCAGCAACTCTACCGTTGCACCACCATGCCAGCCCTGTCCAAGGTTTTGTGTACTTGAAAGAGTGACAAAAATAGATTAAGCTTTGGGCAAATGGCCTAATTGGGATCAGGGAAACGAATGGACCAAGTAAAACAAATCTAAAATAATCCTCTGTCTAAATTCACATGAAGTAGAGACTGAAAATGTTCATCTTGATTGCCCTGCCTTGTTATTTTGAATTGCCTCTCTCTGATGTTAGTAATAGGGATTATTAACAAAGTCCTCTGAGAGTTCATGTTTCATGTGCATATGGAGTGCGAGAGATTGTAGCCCTTGCTTGGCTATTTGATGGAGCTGCTGCTCAAGGTTTGAAGTGTAGCTGGGACATGTTGGGCAAGTTGGGCTGACGGGCCTGTTTCCACATTGTATCACTCTAAGACTCGATGACCAAGCCCCCAATCTCGTGATCTATGAGCTCCCAGTGCGGAGGCAGGGGAACGATGGGCAATTAATTGGGTTACATGCTCTTCCATCTGTTTCTGGGTCTGGCTGTGGTGGCCATTCACAGGACTAGGCAGCGTGCCACCAAGGGTTCCGTCTAAGCCGACTGCCTGCCCGCCCGCCCCGCTTCTTAGGATACATCTGTGCCCTGATTTTTGTGCAAAGGAAGCAATAAATGTCCACTGACTCTTTTGCGGCCTTATAAGCTGGGTGAGTTTCACAGGGCTGGAGTATATCCCAGACAAGGCTGATCATGTTTCAGGTTGAAGTTGAGATTGCAGGTATATTTCTGTAGAATTAACTGAGGATTATATAATAAATCTCTCTTTGTAAAAGGGAAATAAAAAGGCCTCTGAAGAGAGACTTCATTAATGGTTGTGCGGCTCGGGTTGGTGAGCAGAAAAGGTCCGACACGATAAGGATCATAGAAACATAGAAAATAGATGCAGGAGTAGGCCATTCGGCCCTTCGAGCCTGCACCGCCATTCAATATGATCATGGCTGACCATCCAACTCAGTATCCCTTACCTGCCTTCTCTCCATACCCCCTGATCCCTTTAGCCACAAGGGCCACATCTAACTCCCTCTTAAATATAGCCAATGAACTGGCCTCAACTACCTTCTGTGGCAGAGAATTCCAGAGATTCACCACTCTCTGTGTGAAAAATGTTTTTCTCATCTTGGTCCTATAAGATTTCCCCCTTATCCTTAAACTGACCCCTTGTCCTGGACTTCCCCAACATTGGGAATTATTTGTTTCATTCAGATTTCATAACACAAAAAATACTAATTGCATGTTAGAGACATTCAGTGTAATTTCAACATCAAATAAATGGCAGAGTGAACTACCAACTGTAAATTTGTAATCACCATGACCCAGCTGGTCCAGTCTTCTACCTGTGAATCCACTGTTGCTTTTTTTGCATCTAAATCTACCTTCTCGCATTACCTTGGGTGAAACTGTGCTGTTAATGAAGGATTGAGGCAGTGATTATGTGAATTCTTGGTGCCATATGGACTGTGATTATGGCAGTGGACCTCGCCAAGAAAGGATTATAGTGTACAGAACATGGGCCAGCTTCAAGGAATCAGTAGCCCAAAAGGCTTTGCCTCCTCGGAAAGAATACATGCAGAAATCCTTCATTCCATAGTAATTGTGTGGGTTTTGTTTGTGTAGGTAGATCTGGGCTGAGGTGAATGGCAATCATTTCTTGGCAATCATCTGCCTAGTCCCTTGGGGCTAAGTAGGCTCTTGGATCAGCATTGGAAGGGGATACCAGGCAAGGAATGGGTTAGAAACATAAACATAGAAACATAAAAATTAGGTGCAGGAGCAGGCCATTCGGCCCTTCAAGCCTGCACCGCCATTCAATATGATCATGGCTGATCATCCAACCCAGTATCCTGTACCAGCCTTCTCTCCATACCCCCTGATCCCTTTAGCCACAAGGGCCACATCCAACTCCCTCTTAAATATGGCCAACAAACTGGCCTCGACCTCGTTCTGTGGCAGAGAATTCCACGGGTTCACCACTCTCTGTGTGAAAAACAATTTTCTCATCTCGGTCCTAAAAGATTTCCCCCTTATCCTTAAACTGTGACCCCTTGTCCTGGGCTTCCCCAACATCGGGAACAATCTTCCTGCATCTAGCCTGTCCAACCCCTTAAGAATTTTGTAAGTCTCTATGAGATTCCCCCCTCAATCTTCTAAATTCCAGCGAGTACAAGCCGAGTCTATCCAGTCTTTCTTCATATGGAAGTCGTGCCATCCCAGGAATCAGTCTGGTGAACCTTCTCTGTACTCCCTCTATGGCAAGAATGTCTTTCAGATGCCTTTTCTTAGAGATTTTTTAGAGATGCCTTCCGAATGTGGGGCACTCCTCCTGTTATTTTTATTTGGTAAAAATGAATTCTTAAATGAACTGATTCTGGAGGCTGCAGAGAGGGACTGCAGAACACTGCTGGCTGCTGGACAAGGATGATCACTGTAGAGCTAATGTACGGGCGATTGCTGGTCAGCATGGACTCGGTGGGCCGAAGGGCTTGTTTCAGCCCTGTATCTCTAAGGTCTAAAGTCCAAAGTAAACACTAACATCCTTGCCAGTAACTCAATTCTCAATGGGGTCCTTCAATGGCAGTAACCTCCTTGTTTGCATATTTAAGGAAATATTGCCCCTTTCACCTGGCCATATGTATCACCAAGAATTGATCAATTTTGACACAATTAACAGTGGGATATTCTTATTGATTGGCGACAACCATCCCATTACTGTACAGCTGTTTTATGCACAATGAAATATGTAAAGCCCCTGTCCCACGTAGCCAACTACAGGTATCTCGGCTGTTTTCACATGGTCGCGGGGTGACGCCTGTATGGTCGCGAGTAGTCTCCTCAAGTTGCTGATAGAGTTGTAACGCTTTTTCTAGTCGCCGCTGGATTTTGAAATGTTCAAAACCTTTCGGCGACTGTGGGCTTGACGTAGCTTGTCTTCTCCTGCCTTAGGTGCTGTCGTAGGTTGTTGCCAGGTGACGTTGGTTGTCGCCGGGTGCTGACCGGTGAATTCCATTTGCGATTACCTACGTCAACTGGCGACAGGTACCGTGACTAAATTGTCTTCAGTTGTCGCCGCCAGGGTCGTAGATTGTCGTAGCTTGTCACGGGTGGACGTAGGTTGACTTTGGTTGTCGTAGGTTGTTGCCTGTGTGGTTCTAGGTTGGCGTAGATGTGGTCGTAGGTGGTCATCCTAATGGGTTGTCGGTAGCTTGCCGTAGCTTGACGTAGACATTGTCGTGGGGGGGTCCAGTCACAGCTTTTTCGGTGACCTGCTACGACTGTGTCAGTCGCCGGCAGTCTCCGAAAAAATTGCCTAAGTGGGACAGGCCCTTAAGGCATGGTAATTCTGATCCTGCGTCCACCATAGTACCCTGCATATATTCTGCCATGCTATTATCTAAACATGCCAGCAACCCAGTTGGTATCCCTTGTGAACACTTTCTCTTGAAGCACAGAATGGTCCCTTTCCTAGACAAACTAAATGATTCAACATGGCATGAACAAACTAAAAGGAAATAAAACACAGCCCAATGGTTCTGCCTGTCAGCCATGCCAGAACACGGACTGGAATTTTAAGCCCTGGAGCAGCTGAATGGGGCTGCTTGTTCTACATTGAATTCAGCTCAGATTTGTTATATAAGCTCAGCTGAAAACTGGCTCTGCTTCAGTATTCAAATCAGGGTTGGTGAAGGCACAGAGCAACACACACAGACTCAGTGCACCACAGCTTGAATGGAACCATTAATGCAGTGAAGTGGCCGAGAGGTCCAGACGAGTGCACAAAGGATCTAGTTCTGAATGAAAATCACTGCAGCTCTCAGAATGATTTATTATTACCATGCATCACTCCATTGACCAAGTTTTCTATTCTTAAACCATTTTCAGTGTGGCACTGAACATTCTGTGCTCAATTTTCCTTCCCATTCCCTCCTGAAGGAGCTGACCCCTCATCTGATGCTTCCAAATGGCCATTCTGTAGGGCACCATGAGGATGCTCATCACTCTTGTCAACAGATGTTCCTCTCTCTCCTCACTGCCCTCATGACCTAAACCCCCACCACCCCCTTCTCCATAGCTCAATAACCAGGCAAAATTGCAATGAAGGGAGAATTTTCTGGATGGCAATCAGCAATGATCTTTCGGTCCCTGCAATTTTCCCGGCTCAACTGTGTCAGATTTTCTTTTCTTACCGAATCAACTCTCACTACTCCATCGGGCAGTGCTTTCCAGATAACAACAGTGTTTCGGAAAAATCATCTTCCCCTCTGATGATTTGCCAGTTATTGCAACTGCTTTTTATCCTGCCAGAGAGAAAGGTTTCTCTTTCTTTATTCTGTTAAAACCATTGATAGTTCTGAACAGTGCTATGAAATCAATTCCTAACTGAAAGTGAACAATTTTCTAGTCTGTTCACATAATTGAAATCCCTCATCCCAGGTATAAGCCAGGTATACCTACATTGACCTTCCATGAGGAGCTTAGAACAGAACAAAGATGACTCTATCTGAGGGCTAAGCAATGATTCATACATGTTTTGAATAAGATCTTTGCACTTGTAACACGTATTTTACAGAGGACACTTCAATGAGAAAGTAAGAAGTGAAGATTTTGAGTTGTTTAAGTTTGAATTTGCAATTGGTTAGAAGCTAGGATTTGTAGATGGAAAGTAGTGGATACTTGGCAGTGACTACAAAGCAGCAATCCAAGAGACTTGGATTGATTTTTCAAGCACAATAGTGAGATTATCCATCGCACTTCAAACCTAATTACAGATGTGGAGTTGTATGAATGTTATGAACAGAGGGAACATGTTTTTTATATGTATGTAGGGTGGGTCGGGAGGGGGGTTTTGGGGGGGGGGGGAGATTGGGGATGTTACTATAATTAGTTAGAATATTTAAAGGAAAAAAGGTTCTGCTTGAATGTATGAATCATAGCTTAGGCCTGAGATAGTAATCTTTGCTAAGTTTGTACGTGACATTACAAAATCTACATTAGCTGAGTCGAAGGTAGAATATCGGGGATAGACACAAAATACTGCTGTAACTCAGCGGGACTGGCAGCATCTCTGCTGAAAAGGAATGGGAGAGGTTTTGGGTTGAGACCTTTCTTCAGATTGGGTAATAGGTATGGAAAGTGGTTAAGGGTCAAAGAGGTTTTGGGAATGGATGTGTAGAAGCAGCAGTGTTTTACTGCTGTTACTGCAGTGCGCACTATTCCTTCGTATTTGAAGTCTCTCCACTAGAAAATAACGAATTTGGGAAAAGGCGGCAATTAATCTACAATGTTAGCTGCAATCTGGGAGGCAGGGCACTAGAGTTAGGTGGTGCTGAAACATTCGCCTCCAAAGGAACCCATTCCATTCTTGGCACTTTAACCCAATGAGAAGAATGCAAATCCAGATCATTTTGTGGACTGGCTAACGGTTCTTTTGACAAAGGACTGATGAACCATCCAGCACAAATTGGGGGCAGTCTTCCCTCGTATCTTCAGCAAATGGTGCCTCATTGCAAATTCCATTATTTTCTTGTCAAATTTCCATCCCTAACACCTGCAATCCTTGTGCATGATAGATACATTGGATTGAGTTGCTTAAAAGTATCTCCTAAAGCTAGGTTCCTCAGAGTGTTATATCAAGGGGAAATGTTAGCACCTTCTGAAGTGTTGCTTTGGTTCAGATCACATGTTAAAATGTTATACATCAACCAACCTAAAGGCCAAATATCGCAGCTGCTGGAAATTGGAAATAAAAATGAAATGTTCTAAATACTCAGCTGATCTGGCAACATGTGAGGAAACTGAAGTTTCTCTCTCCACATATGTTGCCTGACTTGCCTGACTATTATCTGTATTTTCTGTTCTTGCCCTGCCTTTGTGCGATTCCAGAGGTGGTTGGATGGAATAAGAGGAAGGCAGCCAAAGTCAAGGAGACTGTGGCATAGTTGTTATGTTACTGGATTAAAAATCTGGAGAGATTTCGTATCCTGACACAGCAGCTGGACAATTTCTATTCAGTTTATTAAATAACATCACAATTAAAAGCTAGGATCAGTAACCCTGAGAGTGGTATTAACAGACTGACAAGCAAATCCATTTGCGTATCTAATATCCTGACCTTTAGACCTTATTTTAGACTTTAGAAATACAGCGCAGGAACAGGCTCTTCGCCCCACTGACCAGAGATCACCCCAAACACTAGTGTTATCCTACACACTGAAGACAATTTAATTTTTTTTTTTACCAAAGCCAATTAACGTACAAACCAGTACATCTTTACAGTGTAGGAGGAAAGTGGAGTCCTTGGAGTAAACCCACGCGGTCACTGGGAGAAACGTACAAACTCCGTACAGACAGCACCTGTAGTCAGGATAAACCCGGGGTCTCTGGCGCTGTAAGGCAGCAACTCTATTGCTGTGCCATATAGCCAGCCCTAAGTAACCTAAGTTAGTCAGTCCCACTGCAGCTTTTGGCCCCTATTGACCATCATGAGAGAGTTAACAAGCCATCCGGTTGCATCAAATTTTAGTTTAGTTTAGTTTAGATACAGCGCTTTGGCCCACCAAATCCGCACCAACCACTGATCCCCGCACACTAACACTATCGTACACGCACTAGAGGGACAATTTACATTTATACCAAGCCAGTTAACCTATGCCTTTTGGAGCGTGGGAGGAAGCCAAAGATGTGTTAGAAATCCCACACGGTCACTGGAGAAAACGTACAAACTCTGTATAGACAGCACCCATGTTTGGGATCGAACCCAGGTCTCTGGCGCTGCAAGTGCTGTAAGGGGGCAACTCTACTGCTCCGCCACCGTGCCATCCGGGCATGAAACGCCATGGACCAACAGCCTGAACTTGGACACTGGATTCAAACACAGTAAAGGCACTCCCAGCCCATGCAATTCTCGATACAACACAAGAGATGAATCTCTTTGACCTTGTACTTACCAATCTATCGATGGCAGGTGCATTTATACAAGATAAGAAGGGTAGAATTGACGATGTGATGGTTTATGACATTGAAGTCAATGTCATAGCTTCATACTGAGGATCCTATCTATAATGTGCTAAGAGGGATAGACGTAGCAAGGGTCTGGCGGCTCAAAGCTGGACATCTATGAGGTGATGTAGACCACAAGAAGCAGCAGAAATGTACAGCAGCAGAACCTATAACCTTACGGCCTGCCATATCCCTCCCTCTTTCATTGCAATCAAGTTCGGGATAATCCCTCATTAAATTATGTGAAAGGGAGTGGCACCAAGTATATCTAGAAATAAAGACACAAGTCAAGAGTGTATTACTTGTTGAAGCACAACAGATTATGTAAACATAGTACATTGTAAAGAATATGATAAATGAGAAAAAAAAGTTCAGTGTGTGTGTATATATATATATATATATACAGAGAGTCTATTGTAGTTCAGAGCTTATTTGAGGTTGTAGTGTGTATCATGAGCAAACATAAACAGTGCTGCAGGAATTCAGCATGCCAGGCAACATCTGTGGAGGGAGACGGACAAACAACATTTTGGGTTGGGATCTTCATCAGTCTTATGCTTTTAGCTTTATATCTAAAAATTACATCCCAACTGACTTAATATGACAGGGCTACATGCCAAACAATGGAAGTGACATATCACATATCCATGTTCTCCAGGGATGCTGCCTGGCTCGCTGAGTTTCTCCAGCACTTTGTGTCTTGGAGAATCTGAATTCCACATTTTGCAACAATGTATCCCTCTTGGGATCACACCATCCCTAGCTAACAATTGGCTTATCAGGGAACCTCCCTGCCTAGGTTATCTGTTGCCACCACAATCAGTATGAAGAAGGGTCCCGACCCTTCCTAACATATCCATTTTCTCCAGAGATGCTGCCTGACCCACTGTTACCCCAGTATTTTGTGCGATATCTGAATTCCTTGTTTCTACGGTGGAAGCAGCATGCTGTGCAGTGATCCACAATGAACAGATCAAATCACAGTCCTGCCACATTTACAGTACTCATGAAAGATGTTGGACAGCTAAACGGCTAACAGAACGTCTAAATAACACCCCCATTTGTAAACTATTGCAGAGGCCAGCTCCTGAATGCAAAAACACAAAACAGACCTAAAATGTTTGCAATCAAGTTCAGCCAGCAATGCCACCTTGGCTTTGTCTTGCAGTTGTAGTCGTCACAACTACCAGTCAATATGAGTCATTCCAGTTGATTCTGGGCAATGGCTGATCACTTCACACATAGAACAGAACAGTACAGTACAGCACAGCACAATGTCTGCGCCGGACACGATGCCAAGACTTATTCTTACCTGCCTGCACTTAATCTATATCCATCCATTTCTTGCATATTAATGGGCCTATCCAAAAGCTCTTAAATGTCACTGTCATATCTGCCTCTGCTACCACTCCCTGTAGCGTTCCAGGCACTCACCACCCTCAGTGTAAAACACTTGCCCCGCTCCTTAAATCTTTGCTCCTCTCACCTTAAAGCTATGCTCTCTAGTATTTGATATTTCCCCCTTGGGGGGGAAGTTCTGAAGTTCTATCCTATCTATGGCTCTCAGAATGCTCTACACTTCTGTCAGATCTCTCCTCAACCTCCGGCATTCCAGAGAAAAAAATCCAAGTCTGTCCAACCACTCGTTGTAGGTAATGCCCCTTAATCCAGGCACCATAATGGTAAACCTTCTCTGCACTCTTTGCAAAGCCTATTGGTTTATGTCAGATGGTAAGAAGTTGTTTTTGTTAGTGGGTTGACAACCATTTTACTGGTGGAAACAATTTCAAAGCACCAATCACTTTTATATAACCTGCCGTTTTGCCTGTGATGTTCCCTTCCTGCTGGGCCGAGCTTCCCTTTCCTCTGTGACATATCAGAATAGATCAATTAAACTGTATTCATTATAATTCTCCTGTGCAGACTCAACCCAAAAAACAATTCCCCGAACTTAATTGTGCCTTTGACCAGCTGCCAAAACTATGGCAATGGAATAATTGACTCTTGGATTTAACAATAACTGATTATCATACTTACAATTAAATTAATCACACAGCATACATTTATTATAAATACATGATCTGGCATCTCCCTCCAGGCCTATTTTTCTTGGAAACAAACAAAATAAAGCTGGAAGCATTTGGATCTATTGGTACTCAATTATTGGAGCTGGCAGTCAAATGCATTGTTAGTTATGTGTGTGTAAAATGTCTTTGTACTTAAACGGCACTCATCAGGATCTTTGGACATCCTACACTGCTTTTGCAGCCAAAGCAACATATTTGAACTCTTTAATATAAAAAAAGAGCAGCTAAATTGTAAACGGCAAGATTTCAGGGGAAGAAATTATCATGGCCAGGTTATATTTTATGAATTTGTTTTCAGATATATTTTGCTCAGCATACTGGGAGAACTGTTCTATGCATCTATATATTTTGATTTTACAACTAGATACAAATGGATTAAGTAATTGGGTGAAAACCTGGTTGATGGAGTTTAATCTAGGGAAGTATGAGGTCATGCACTTCTGTGAGAGGAATCAAAGAACAGATTATTATCTAAATGGAGATAAATTGCAAATGCCTGAGGATCAGAGGGATGTAAGTGTTCTAATGCATGGATCACAAAGAATTAGCGGGCAGGTTCAACAAACAGTTAAGAATGCCACGTTGGCCTTTATTGCAAAGGGATTGGTGTTTAGGAACAGAGACGTTGGAGGTTGAGAATGGGGATGTTTGTTTTTCAGTTGTGGAGATGTTGGTGAGGCCACGCCTGGAATACTGTGCAGACATTTAGTCCCCTGACCTAAAAACTGATACAGTAGCGTTGGGTGCAGTGCAAAGGCGATTTACTGGGTTAATTCCAAAAATGAGAGAGTTGTCCTACCAAGAAAAATGAGACATCTTGGATCTGCTCTCCTTAAAATCTAAAAGAATAAGACAACCTTGTTCAAACATTCAAGATCTGGTCTAGATAGTGAGATGTTTTCACCTGCCAGACGGTCATGATCAAGGGGACATGGCTGTAAAACAAGGGATGTTTAAAACTGAGGTGGGTAAGAAATTCTTCTTTCAAGCAGTAGTGAATCTTTGGAACTCTCTGTCGCAAGGTCAGATAATTGGATATATTTAAGGTGGCGACAGATACATATTTGATAGATCAATGAATTAAGGGTTTTGCCACTGAAGAGTATATGGGGTGAGCATACATTATCCACGATCACACTTAATGGTGGTGCAGGTCTAAGGGACCTACTTCTACTGCTACTCCTATTGTTTGGCATTTCATTTCTCCAAGATAATGGGATTTTATAGAATATTTAAGAGGGTAGTCAAAATGTCAGCTTACAGCTCATCTGGGATGGCCACACACCTTCAGTACCATAGTGGAGTGTTATTCCAGGCTTTTGGGCTCAAGTCTCTGGAGATGGGTCCTGAACCTACAACCTATTGTCTCATAAAACTAGAATGTTTCTGGATGAATTGAGGCTGACGCCTAAATCACTATTACATTGATCACTATTTTGGGGTACAGAGTGGCATGAGCAGTGATTCTGAAATTTAGGAGAAAGTGTCCACATTAGGAAGGGCCAGAGCTACTCCCCACGTGTGCCGTGAACAGCCCTCATCCATCAGTTCTTGGCCTACCCTCCTAGTCCTCCTCTCCTCTACCACCATTATTGTCAGATTTAGGCAGATCCATTCTTCATTCATTTGTATCTTTAGAAATGCACCTGCTTTTAGGAAACTACCAATTGTCACAGTTAAGAAACAGTTCTGAACTGCATTGACAATTTGGAAAAAAAACCTCAAACTGTACCACCATACCCCTTCGCTTTCCTGCATTAACTTTGATTTGAAGGTATAACCAGGATGAAAATAAGCCGTCCCTCAAGGCATTAACAAATGATACTGCAGGTTACCTCTACTCATCTTCTCCTTGCTCCACTTCCAACGTGATGGCTTTCCATTGGGCTTACCACAGTCTCTGAGTTGGTTTCTCTCTGTGCGAATGCTTAGGGCAAATATAGTTTTGTTTAACTTCTTAATTTCCTGGCTATCTGGATCTTATTAGCAAGGATTACATTTATTGCCATTCAGATGGTACTGGAGAGCCGTCTGATGAAGGTGCACCAGTTGTGAGTTACAAGATTTGAACCCAGCCATACTGAAGAACCATCAATATATTTTCAGGCTAAGATGCTACTTGGAGAGGAGTCTGCGGGTGGTGTTGTTCCAGTGTGATGCTTCCTTTATCACTTTCAAAGACAGAGTTACGGGGTTGAGGGGTACTGTTGGAGTAGGCATGGAAAGTTAATTGCAGAACACCTATGCACCTGTGTTTTGGGTGACGGATGGCATGACAATGAAATAGTCCGCTTTAGCTGGATGTAGCTTGGCATCTTGAGAGTTCTTGGTGTTGCATTCATTGAATGCCTGACACCTGAGAAATGTCTTATTATTTTCACTGAAATGATTTTCTGGTTGAAGAATTTTCTCCAAAATTTCCATTTGGATTTTTCAGCGACTGGCTTATCTGTGCGAGTACAAGTTGTTTGATTTCCCATAAGTGGAAATGGCCTCTACATCTTTGTAGACACAAGGACTGCAGATGCTGGAACATTGTGCAAAACACAAAATGTTGGAGTAACTCAACGGGTTCGGCAGCATCTGTTGAGGACATGGAAAGACGACGTTTCCAGGTTGGGACCCTTCTTCAAACTCACTCTAACCATAATGTTATACATCATAATGTTAAACATCTAAGGCACCCCACATCCATTTCAAAAAGCCCTTCCTCGATTTGTCCATTCTCGCTGGTTTGTCAACTATCGAGTACTTTCACTTGCTAAATAATCTATTTAATACTATTGTTGCTCCTTCCTACTTTCCTTTCACGGAATCATTGCTGAAGGAATATGTTGGAATAATTTACACGAGACGCGAATGATGGTTAACTTTACCTTTATTCGCAAGCAGTTAGCAATAACTTGACAGACGTGGGAAATAATCAATCAAGAGACTGCTGTACATACTCAAAGCACGCAGTGTTTTTATATCATTTTTTTTAACAGGGACATATGTGGAGTGGGTCACATACAGTTGTTCACACCGTTGGGGTATTGTGATCCAGTATTAGTTAAGAGATACAGCGAGGAAATGGGCCCTTCAGCCCACCGAGTCTGCATCGTACCAGCGATCCCCGCACATTTACACTATCCTACACACACTAGGGACAATTTACACTTATATCAAGCCAATTAACCTACAAACCTGTACGTATTTGGAGTGTTGAAGGAAACCGAAGTCCTCGGAGAAAACCCACGCGGTCACGGGGAGAACGTACAAACTCTGCACAGACAGCACCCGTAGTTGGGATCGAACCCAGGTCTCTGGTGCCGCAAGCACTACAAGGCAGCAACTCTACCGCTGCGCCACCGTGCTGCGCTTTCTGCCCTTACTTCTAGTGACGCAGCCTTATCACTAACAAAACAAGGCATGCGGTGCTCACGTTGTTGACTTCGTGCATTAGCGTGGCCAGACATGCCTGGCCGAGCGCGGAGGAAAAACTTTGCTGAGTTAGAGTTCAGTTCCCACAGTATGAAGTGCCGCCCATGGTTATGACAAGATGGAAGAACGGTTCAGTCCCCACAATTTCCCATTTCGTCCTCACAGGACAACATGAAAGAGTTTAGTCAGTATCGTCATACAGGATGATGTTCATGAGTTGCAAAAAGGCGTGATCAGCATCCTGTCGAAGCATGACAGGATGCGATGCAGCTATGGGATGGGAGCAGTGTTTTGATAGTGAGCAGAGAGCCTGCGTGAGGCAGAGGAACAGCAGGAACAGTACATACATGGCGACAACAACAAAATAATAATAGCAGGCTTTAAAATGGTTTTAACGAGTCCTCCAGCCCAGCCCACGATGTTTGTGAGCCACTACCACCAGTCAAAGGGCTCCTCTTCGGAGATCTTGTGCAAGGTACAGATATGCTCCTGAATAATCCTCACAGCAGTCTCAATTCATCAATTTTGGTTAGAGAAGATGCAGCAGGATTTGTTGAGGACTGCACAAACTTCCCCCCCTGTGCCACCAGGAGAAGGTTTGTAGCTGTTTGATTTTTAATAAATATTTTGGACAGAGACTGGACTTCAGATTGAAGGGCATCTTTGGAGGACATGGACAGGTGAGGTTTTTGTTTGGCACCCTTAGTCAGCACAGACAGTTTTTCTTTGAAACACCCTTCAGGAATGAAGATCCCTCTAGTTTGGAAGCACAGTCAATTTGAACATGTAATTGCCTCTTTTAGTTGGTATTGGTTAACTCATGAGAGATCGTGGTTAAACCAGTCAGCAGGGCACACTATCATAACTGCCAACAGCCCCATCCAAGGCCAGTAAGGTAGCACTTATTACTCAAATGGAAAGAGGAAGCAGAAAAGAAACAAGGGGAGATTTTGAACTCCATTTCCTTCGCAAAATCATGTAAATGCCTTTATCGATTCAGTGTGTTACTGACACACATAAATAAAATCAGGTCTGCAATAATTTTCCTTTCTCTTGGCTCATTGCCAACTGGTATATAGAGTCGAGGAAATATATTTAAGGGCCTACAGTTTTCATCTTGCACATTCAGCTGTAATCCTTCACGACATTCAGCATTTCAGTAGATGTGTCTTGCTCACAACTAGGTGACTAATGGCTAAATTCTGACATCCTGAACAGTGTAATAAGCATTACACAAAAGAAAACACTATTTTTCTCCAGATGCCTAATGATCTTAATAATTTATGCTCTGCCTGATAACAAGGAAACTAGATTTTCTGTATCTTTAATATTGATGAATTTCTTCACCAAGCCAACCAGAAAATTGGCCTTGTTCATCATTCTAGTTAGCAGGTAGTCATGAAGTATGGCAGAGCAAACCTATGCTAGAGTGATTTTGTTATGCTATTTCTACATTTCAAAACATATTCATACAGAAACCAAATATATATGTCATCACATTCATTACATCACTTTATTTTGTTTGCTTGATGTTAGTGTATACAACCCTTGAACAACAGTTCCTGGGTTCAAACATAATGTCCAATGTGCGCAATGGTGGGAGGGCTTTACACTGTGGCCCCTTCCCTTAAAATACTTGCAGTGGCGCAGAGGTAGTGATGCTGCCTTACAGCGCCAGATGCTGATTACAGACACCGCTATGGGTGGTGCCGGTACAGATAACCTACAAACCTGGGATTTCTCTGAGATCTTCGGTTTCGTCCCGAATATAGGTAAAAAAAGGGATGAGGTCCTACAAGGTGAATTTAGGGAGCTAGGAGATAAACTTAAAAGCAGGACCTCAAAGGTAGTAATCTCCGGATTACTACCAGTACCACGGGCCAGTCAGAGTAGAAATAGGAGGATAATGCAAATGAATACGTGGCTTGAAAAGTGGTGCAAGGGGGAGGGATTCAAATTTTTAGGGCACTGGGACCAGTTTCTGGGGGAGGTGGGACCGGTACAAACAGGACGGTTTTGCACCTGGATTGGAATGGAAACCAATGTTCTTGGGGGAGTGTTTGCTATGCTGTCGGGAGGATTTAAACTAATGTGGCAGGGGGATGGTACAAGAGCAGAGAGGCAGGAGGGTGTAAAATGAGGGTAGAAGCATTAGGTAGCAAGGTGAAAAGTAAAAGTGGCAGGCAGACAAAACCAGGGCAAAAATCAAAAAGGGCCACTTTTCCAGCAAAATTGTATTAGGGGTAAGTGCGTTGTAAAGACAAGCCTGAAGGCTTTGTGGCTCAATGCAAGGAGTATTCGTAATAAGGTGGACGAGTTGAACGTGCAGATAGATATTAATGATTATGATATAGTTGGGATCACGGAGACATGGCTCCAGGGTGACGTAGGCTGGGAGCTGAACATCCAGGGATATTCAATATTCAGGAGGGATAGAGAGAAAGGAAAAGGAGGTGGGGTAGCGTTGCTGGTTAGAGAGGAGTTAAAGCAATGGAAAGGAAGGACATTAGCTTGGAGGATGTGGAATCGGTATGGGTAGAGCTACAAAACACTAAGGGGCAGAAAACGCTGGTGGGTGTTGTGTACAGGCCACCTAACAGTAGCAGAGAAGTTGGGATGGTATCAAACGGGAAATTAGAAATGCGTGCGACAAAGGCAAAACAGTTATAATGGTGACTTCAATCTACATATAGATTGGGTTAATCAAATTGGCAGGGGTGCTGAGGAAGAGGATTTTTTGGAATGTATGCGGTCGGGATAGTTTATCTAAATCAACATGTAGAGGAACCAACGAGAGAGCAGGCTATTTTAGGACTGGGTTTTGAGTAATGAGGAAGGGGTAATTAGCCGTCTTGTTGTACGTGCCCCCCCGCCTTGGCAAGAGTGACCATAATATGGTTGAGTTCTTCATTAGGATGGAGAGTGACATTGTTAATTCAGAAACAATGGTTCTGAACTTAAAGAAAGGTAACTTTGAGGGTATGAGACGTGAATTGGCCAAGATTGACTGGCAATTAATTCTAAAAGGGTTGACGGTGGATATACAATGGAAGACATTTAAAAGACTGCATGGATGAACTACAAAATATTTGTTCATCCCAGTTTGGCAAAAGAATAAATCGGGGAAGGTAGTGCATCCGTGGATAACAAGGGAAATCAGGATAGTATCAAAGCAAAGGATGATGCGTACAAAGTAGCCAGAAAAAAGCAGCATACCAGAGGACTGGGAGAAATTCAGAGACCAGCAGAGAGGACAAAGGGCTTAATTAGGAAAGGAAAAAATAGATTATGAAAGAAAACTGGCAGGAACATAAAAACTGACTGCAAAAGTTTTTATAGATATGTGAAGAGAAAGAGGTTAGTTAAAACAAATGTAGGTCCCTTGCAGTCAGAAACAGGTGAGTGGATCATGGGAACAAGGATATGGCGGACCAATTGAATAACTAAGGAAGACATAAATAATCTGCCTGAAATAGCAGGGGACTGTGGTCAAAGGAGGAATTGAGTGAAATCCAGGTCAGTCGGGAAGTGGTGTTGGGTAAATTGAATAGATTAAAGGCCGATAAAATCCCCAGGGCCAGATAGGCTGCATCCCAGAAGTACTTAAGGAAGTAGCTCAGGAAATAGTGGATAGAAACATAGAAACATAGAAATTAGGTGCAGGAGTAGGCCATTCAGCCCAGCCTTCGAGCCTGCACCGCCATTCAATATGATCATGGCTGATCATCCAACTCAGTATCCCGTACCTGCCTTCTCTCCATACCCTCTGATCCCCTTAGCCACAAGGGCCACATCCAACTCACTCTTTAAATATAGCCAATGAACTGGCCTCAACTACCCTCTGTGGCAGAGAGTTTTCCAGAGACTCACCACTCTCTGTGTGAAGAAAGTCTTTCTCATCTCGGTCTTAAAGGATTTCCCCCTTATCCTTAAGCTGTGACCCCTTGTCCTGGACTTCCCCAACATCGGGAACAATCTTCCTGCATCTAGCCTGTCCAACCCCTTAAGAATTTTGTAAGTTTCTATAAGATCCCCTCTTAATCTCCTAAATTCCCAGAGAGTATAAACCGAGTCCTAATCCAGTCTTTCTTCATAAGACAGTCCTGCATTAGTGATAATCTTTCAAAACTCTTTAGATTCTGGAGTAGTTCCTGAGGATTGTCGGGTAGCAAATGTAACCCCTCTTTTTAAGAAGGGAGGGAGAGAGAAAACGGGGAATTACAGACCAGTTAGTCTAACATCGGTAGTGGGAAACTGCTAGAGTCAGTTATTAAAGATGGGATAGCAGCACATTTGGAAAGTGGTGAAATCATTGGACAAAGTTCAGCATGGATTTACAAAAGGTAAATCATGTCTGACGAATCTTGTGGAATTTTTCGAGGATGTAACTAGTAGCGTGGATAAGGGAGACCAGTGGATGTGGTATATCTGGACTCCAGAAGGCGTTCGACAAGGTCCCACATAAGAGATTAGTATACAAACTTAAAGCATACGGTATTAGGGGTTCAGTATTGATGTGGATAGAGAACTGGCTGGCAAACAGGAAGCAAAGAGTAGGAGTAAACGGGTTCCTTTTCACAATGGCAGGCAGTAACTAGTGGGGTACCGCAGGGCTCCAGTGCTGGGACCCCAGCTGTTTACAATATATATTAATGATCTGGATGAGGGAATTGAAGGCAATATCTCCAAGTTTGCGGATGACACTAAGCTGGGGGGCAGTGTTCGCTGTGAGGAGGATGCTAGG
This sequence comes from Okamejei kenojei, assembly GCA_035221665.1. Lineage (NCBI taxonomy): Eukaryota > Metazoa > Chordata > Chondrichthyes > Rajiformes > Rajidae > Okamejei > Okamejei kenojei. The sequence goes on along the minus strand of CM069135.1, from coordinate 17,068,830 downwards.
AGACTGCAAGGTGACTTGGATAGGCTGGGTGAGTGGGCAAATGTTTGGCAGATGCAGTATAATGTGGATAAATGTGAGGTTATCCACTTTGGGTGGCAAAAAACAGGAAAGCAGACTATTATTTAAATGGTGGCCGATTAGGAAAGGGGAGATGCAGCGAGACCCTGGGTGTCATGGTACACCAGTCATTGAAAGTAGGCATGCAGGTGCAGCAGGCAGTGAAAAAAGCGAATGGTATGTTAGCTTTCATAGCAAAAGGATTTGAGTACAGGAGCAGGAGGTTCTACTTCAGTTGTACAGGGTCTTGGTGAGACCACACCTGGAGTATTGCGTACAGTTTTGGTCTCCGAACCTGAGGAAGGACATTATTGCCATAGAGGGAGTGCAGAGAAGGTTCACCAGACTGATTCCTGGGATGTCAGGACTGTCTTATGAAGAAAGACTGGATAGACTCGGTTTATACTCTCTGGAATTTAGGAGATTGAGAGGGGATCTTATAGAAACTTACAAAATTCTTAAGGGGTTGGACAGGCTAGATGCAGGAAGATTGTTCCCGATGTTGGGGAAGTCCAGGACAAGGGGTCACAGCTTAAGGATAAGGGGGAAATCCTTTAAGACCGAGATGAGAAAGACTTTTTCACACAGAGAGTGGTGAGTCTCTGGAACTCTCTGCCACAGAGGGTAGTTGAGGCCAGTTCATTGGCTATATTTAAGAGTGAGTTGGATGTGGCCCTTGTGGCTAAGGGATCAGAGGGTATGGAGAGAAGGCAGGTACGGGATACTGAGTTGGATGATCAGCCATGATCATATTGAAAATGGCGGTGCAGGCTCGAAGGGCTGAAATGGCCTACTCCTGCACCTAATTTCTATGTTTCTATGTCCCACGCTCCAAAGACGTACAGGACTGACTTTGGTGCCTTCCCTCACAAAGGGAAACTTTGATTCTGCTGTGTGGGGATGTTTTATGTTGGAGTCTATCGTGTGTTGTGTTCTTTTTATTTGTATGGCTGTATGATAACCATACATTTCACTGTACCAACTGGTACATGTGATAAATAAATGTATCTTGTATCTTGCATATAGGTTAATCGGCTTGGTATAAATGTAAATTGTCCCTAGTGTGTGTAGATAGTGTTAATATGCGGGGATCGTTGATCGGTGGGCGGAAGGGCCTGTTTCCGCTCTGTTTCCGTGCTGTATCTCTCTGAATGAAACTGGTGAGTTTTAGCGAGATATGTGAGTTTTTGGTAAACCAGCTTTTCAACATCAGATTTTTTCATTTCTTTATCTCATTACAAACTTTCCATTTAATAACTTTTACTTCCCTGTAGCTTGAAACATTCCCAATCACTATCTCCCTCTGAAAAATGTTGAGCTATCTTCTTTCTGAGACCAGAACCATGCCCATGCCAAAATTCCCATTCTAATCTTCACGTCCTTCCTTGAAATCACTTCTCCAATTTCTGCAAACTTGAATTCCATACCCTGGAAAAAAGGTATAGAAGTGTGAAAAACGTACACCTCCGGATTCAGGAAAGTTTCTTCCCAGCTGAACTACTATCTATCTCCAATGAGGTAGATAGTAGTTCAGGACTGCTCTCTAGTTGTGGTAGGATCATTCAACTGAACCATCCTACCACAACTAGAGAGCAGTCCTGAACTACTATCTACCTCATTGGAGAACCTTTGATCAAAGAACCGGACTATCTTTGATTGGACTTTACTGGCTTTATCTTGCACTAAACTTTTTTCAAGTTATTCTCTTTACCGTGTTTCTGTACATTGTGGATGGCTCGATTATAATCATGTAATGTCTTTCCACTGACTGGTTAGCATGCAACAAAACTTTTCACTGTACCTCAATAAATGTGACAATAAACAAAACTAAACTAAAATGCAGGTGCCATGTAGATCACTGGTCCTCAATACACTCACTGGGGTAAAACCCTGTATACCCCCTCAACCCGTTATGTTTCTACCTTCCTGAATACCTTTAGGTTGCACCTTGATATCTACCTGTTTGACCAAACGTTTAAATCAACAGCCTTTATTTTTTCTTTATGTGCTGGTGTCATATTTTTATTAATTGTAAATGTGAAGTCCCATGTCCTAATAAAGATTGGATTTAAAGACAGTTTATTATTAACTCCAAACAACGTTACTTCAAATTATTTGCCTTTGAACTGCATCTGCACACTGTGCTTTCATGATCATATCTTCACGCACACTTTCATTATCCATATCATGATTTGTCAAATCACCTGCATCGAAGCATCAACAGTTTTATTGTCCGTCATAAATCCAGAGCACCACATATGTTGTAAATTAGATCAGTTTCAGCAGCGATCGCAGTGGGAAACTACCTCCTATATTTCCAGACTGTGGAATTCATCTGTTAATCTTTATCCTGGGCCCTCTGGTCTTTAGCCATCTGTCTTGTCTGCATGCCCACGTTGCCCTCAATTTCATGGGTCGTTACCTTTGCCGTGAGTTTCATCACGTGGCATCTGATCAATTGCTTTTTGAAAATCCATACAAACCACATTCATCTTTATTTCTGATCTCCTCTAGGCATCATTGACCCCTTAGAAATCCACATTGATGGACTTTGATGCTTACTTTTTCTCCTAGTATTTCCCTCGCCACCTTTTGCTATTCCGGGTTCTGCAGATGCAGGTTGTGAATGGGAGGGTGCCAGGGAGCTGGAGTTGGGTTGGGGATTGTGGAAGAGGCCAGCATTTTGCTGATCTCTCACTGCAGTCTCTATTGAAACTTCACTCATCTCTGACAGGACATTGCAATCAGTACTGCCATGGTTATTCCATCATTACAGTCTGTTAATAATTCAGGAGGGCATATAATTGCCAGCCTTATGACTGCCTAACAAATATTAAGACTGTTGACAATCTGAAACCCATCTTTTTATCACTCTCAAAAAAAGGTGATTTAAATTCAATCTCATTAACCATTTTTTCCATCACCATTCCTAGTATCCCATTGTGCACTGCAACTTCACTTCATTTGATTTTACTTCTGAGAATTAGCGTTTACTACAAGAAAGGTGCTGTATAACTCAGCGGGTCAGGGAGTATCTCAGGAGGACATGGAGAGGTGATGTTTTGGGTCAAGACCCTTCTGATTGATTTTAGTAGAGGTGCGGTTGGGGGAGAAAACTGGAAGAAAGAAAGTCTGGCAAATGATAGGTGGATGCAGGTTGAGGGGAGGGGTGGGGATTGATATGCAGATGGTCAGAGATTAAAATATAAAAGATATGAGATAAGGATAAAAAAAGGCATGAAATGTGAAGCCAGAAGGAATATACATGGGGGAAGCGGAAAGGGAGAAATGGAACCGCATCCAGTTGGGCCACAGGAAAGAGAGGGGGAAAAGGAGGGGGGAGTGAAGGGGAAGAGGGTGTTTGTAGATTAGTTACCTAAAATTGGAACATTCAATGTTCATACTCTTGAGTGGTGAGCTACCTCAGCAAAATATGAGGAGTTGCTCTTAAAGTTTGCATGCGGCCTCACTCTGGCAATGGAGGAGGCCCAGGACAGAAAGATCAAGATGGCAATGGGAAGAGGAGTTAAAATGCTTAGTAAACGTGAGATCCAGCAAGCCTTGGTGGTCAGAATGCAATGTTCGTCAAATTCCTTCCTCTGGCTTCACATTTCATGCCAAGTGGTATCAGATGAAAGTCGAATTTTCACTTTCCCCAATATTGATTCCCATTGGCATTCTGGAGAATTTATAGCCCATTAAATATATGGGTCTTTTGTTCAAACATTAAAGTACTTGTTATCATTTATATGTAAGATGGTGTAAAACTTGATAAAAGATCGATATTACATGAACATTTAATAAACATGAATGATAAATGTGCTGTAGTATACAACAGTAAAATGTTGGCGTTCTAATATAATTGGGTAAACTGATGCGGTCGGAGATGTTTTACTAAAGAAAACATTTTATAAAAGGCCATTTAAAAAGGAAGATCACCCTGTTGCCATTAAATGAAATAATTTAGGTATGAAATGAAATATGCTTTTATCATTTACATGTGTTTCTGGTGGTGAGAGGTGAAGATTCAAGATACCCTTTTAATTTCCTCAAATATTTTGTTTTAATAAATCAAATTGTACTCGGGATAGTCATGGTAATTATAATTTCTCAGTGACCACTTACACTGGCAACTTTAATAAGTCGGCAAATAAATTTTTAATCTGGAAAGCAAGAATAATAGTAGTTCAGCAGATAATTACCAAAGTAATGTAATTCATATGTTCTGCTGAAATTCTGATTGTGACCATCAACCCTGAGCGATGTGTTGATTATATCAATGCTCAGGAATAGTATAAAAGACTCAGATGGTGGATACATTATAAATGAACCTTCAGTTTATGGACTAATATAGTTCTATGACATTTTCAATATTGATGTTACCTATGGGGGGGAAATGGACAGAGAACATTTTGGATCGGAACCATCAACTGCATTTCCCACCATAGACGCCCCCCGACCCACTGACTTTATCCAGCACTTGGTATTTTTACTCGGGATTCAAGCATCTGCAGTCAGTCCCTTGTGAATCCAATGTTGATGTCAACAGCTGTCTATCCCACCCTCAGCTCCACACTTTATTTATGAGGAGTGACATTCTCAAGAAATGAGAGGCCACACATTTCTAATCTTAAGTTACCCCAACAAAATATAGTGAACACTTTGGCTGTTGGAACAACTTAGAGGACGCGAGCAAAAATATCTCGGAATCTCTCTTATTTTGTGCAACTTCATGGGCATTGCTGGAGAGATCTGTAACCAACTTGAAATAATGGCAAGCAATAGAAAATCTGGTGAAGTCCAGTGGGAGGTGCATCAAAATGAAGCTGGAGCAATGTCTTCAGTAACGTTGGATAACAGTAAGACCAATTGAGTTTTAATGAAGATTTTTTTTTTTTTGCAGACATTTTTTGATGCCTGTCAATCCATAAGTTACTAAGGCTGTAATTTTGACTCTTGATCAGTGAGTGGCTATGTGATTTAAGAGTGAAGCAGGAGTGTTTTAATTCCTGAGGCTCATTTAAATTCCCATTGCCAACCAACTGCACAGAAAAGGAAAGGGGTTCACTGTCTTGTAAATTTCTGCTTTCTTCACCAGCTATATCTCAGGTATTTGTTCTTTTTGTTTTAAATCCACTTGCATACTTCAAGTTACTCACTGAACAGTTTATAAATATTAAAAAAAGGGGGGGGGGGGGGGGAAAGTCATGCAGTTTGGAGATAAGTTTTCTGGTCATCATCATTCAACAACCTGGATTGAAATCTCCACGGATAAGCATTTTGAACAGTTCCATTCACCACATCGCCCCCCCCCCCCCCCCCCCCTCTTTAAAAGATTGACATTGCTACTTCCCTGTTATTACCTCCCAGTTTACAAACTTTTTTCTTTTCAACCTAATGTTCCCGGAAGATGAATCTATCCAAGTGCATGGGTTCAGATCAAAATCTGACTGTAAAAGCATCTCCTTCCACGACAAACCTGTATGTCTTTGGAGTGTGGGAGAAAACCCATGCAGTTCACGGGGAGAATGTACAAACTCCGTACGAACAGCACCCGTAGTCAGGATCAAACCTGGGTCCCTGGCATTGTAAGGCAGCAACTCTGCCACCGAGCCATCCTTGTAATGTGAATTGTATACATCGCCTGCAACTCAGAGGATGAACTACCTAAGTGTTTAGATTAAGGCACAGAGATACCATAATAAGTATCTTGATTTTAGCTAATGGCTTAACTGTCCTACCTCTGCTTTGGCAAAGTAATTACTGTAATAAATAGTCTGCGTTGCACTTAGTTAGTTCATGCTGTGACCCGCATAGATGAGTGTTTATTAATTATTTAATGAACCAATGAAACATAGACAGTGTAATTATTAAGTAGATTTAATCTCCCATGCATGTTATTTTCAATTTCAATGGGTGTCCAGAGCCTGCTTGATTTGCAAAACCGAGGCTTATAGAATAAAAGTGTCAAGAATTTGTTTAAGAGCAAGTCAGACTCGCATGAAATATCAATTTTGAGATTGGATGAGAGTGGACAATGGTGAATTATGTGGCTCAAACTGGGACCATGATTTGATTATAGATTTTACTTCGGATCACGTGAGTGACTACTGAAGAACCCGCACCCCACGCTGGCAACGGCATGACGTCGACGCTGACGGCAGAAGGTGGAGCTGCAGTAAGGAGCACTCCTCGCAGCGTGTCGTAACGGCCCGCAGGTAAGTGAAGTTACATCGGCGCGGGTTTTAGGTTTACGCTGGATGTTTCAACAGCGAAACCAAAAGTAAAATTTAGACGCTAACGTGCTGATGAGCACAAGATAAAAATTTTAACAAAAAGGAGAAATCGGGAAGGAAGGCTTCGCGGGTGAAAAAGAGCCTCCCGGGGTGAGAGTAAAGATACGGGAAGCGAAGCTAGAGTGGACCCGGTTCCGATACCGTTGGCCACTGAATTTACCCGATATAGAATTTCCAGATTCTCCAGAGAAATTATAACCACGGAGGAAAGTGTTCCTAAGAAATGCAAAAAGAAAACTGTGAGGCCCGTGGATTTCTGATGATCTGATTTTGAAAGACCTCCAGTTAATAAAACTATGTGGCTAAAAATGGAGCATATGGAGAAAGTTCTCCAAACTATTATGAGACAAGGGTCACAGTACCCTCATGAATCCCAGAAAATCCCTGAGGGGTTTTCAATATGATAATAAATGGCTGTGGGCCAAGTTTGGAATATGATACTCCAGACCCACGATTTTGGGCTGGAAGAAGTCTCAATGGGATAATATCCCGATGGAATTAGGGCTGCAGAAGGCAGACCCTGCTGAATTTGAAATGGTTTTTGAAAGCACGCCACAAAGTAAAAAGAAAAGGCTTGATCTGCCTGGGATAGCACAAAGTTTTGCTATACCTGAAGGAAGTGGTGAGGATATGGAAGAAAGCCTGGCTGCCAATATAAATTATATGGTATCTCACCCTCACCAGCTTCATAGTACTGTGATGAATGAATTATCAGAATTATATAAAGCACCAGGCAATTGTGCCTCATTGGAAGTGCCTACGGTGAATCCGATGGTATGGGCATCTATGACTCCAAGTATGAGAGCCCAAGAAATGAAATTTCAAAAGGTGCTAAAATTATTTTCAGCTGCCATCACGGCGTTTGGCAGGCAAATGGAGAAAACTGGAAATGGACAAGATACAAAGAGATACTTTGGGTTTAATGTCAATTCGATTTTATGAGATCAATTGCATGAGGAAAATGGCGATTCCGGCCCATATTTCACCCTAGATTTGCAAGCCTGTGTCAAGAAAGTGGAGTTCAAGCTCCTGGATATTTGTTTGGAGAAAATCTGCCGAAACAACGAAGCAGTTGGATGAAGAAGCTAAATATTTTAGCACTATTAAGCCTTTTGTCTTTGGACAAAGGAAAGGGTTTTCGGCCCGAAGGAGTTTTTGATTTTCGTTATAGAGGCAGAAATTTTGTCACGAAGGTATTATCGTGCTACACAGGCCGCTGCTTCCCTGCATTCGGGAAAGAGGAGACCATCACGCTCCTATGGAGAGGTATTAAAAAGACTTCTATCCTTAAAGAAACTGTGGGATGAATCTCCAGTTGGAGGGAGATTGCAAAAATTTTATAATGCCTGGCTTAATATTACTTCTGATCGGTTTATACTACAAGCAGTTTCAGGAGCTATTATTATCTTTAAAGAAGGGGTCAATCCTCCTGTACAGAATAAACCGCTTATGCTTATGTGTTTTTCTCCAGAAAAAGAATGGAGATTGATGTGGAAATTGGCAAATTATCCGAAAAAGGAGTAATTGAAAAAACTTATGAACATAAGCATCAATTTGTCTCTAATATATTTCGCAGAGATAAGAAAGATGGTGGTTGTAGAATTATTCTAGACCTTACAGATCTAAATAAGTTTGTAAATACAAACGTTTTAAGATGGAGACATTTAAAACTGCAAAATATTTGATTTCAGCAGGTTCTTATATGGCTAAGATTGATTAAAAGACGCCTATTATTCTGTACCAATTCATCATCTTTTTCGAAGATACTTAAAGTTTTATTGGCAGGGGCAATTATGGCAGTTCACTAGCTTTACCAAATGGATTAAGTCAGCTCCTAGACTCTTTACAAAACTGTTGAAACCAGTTTTAGGCTCAATTAAGAGCACAGAAACACATTGTAATGGCTTATCTGGATGACATTCTGATTGTTAATGATAGTCAAGAGTCAGCTGAGCACTCAATTTCAGTTACTAAAGCTTTGTTTAAAGAGCTTGGATTCTTAATTCATCCAATTAAATCCCAATCCCCAAGCTGCAGCCGCCAGTTCAATCAATTGATTTTCTGGGGGTTTGTAATTAACTCAGTAACTATGTTAGTTACGTTGCCAGCAAAGAAGACAAATGATATTTTGCAAATGTGTAATTATCTCATTCACAAACCTGATCCCTCCATCCGAGAAGTGGCAAAAGTCCATTGGTACATTAGTGGCAGCTTTTCCGGCAGTGGAGTTTGGGCCATTACATTATCAAAATCTTCAAAGGGACCAAAGTAAGGGCTCTTAAAGATAAGGCAGGTCCACTTGACAGACCTATGCAATTAACAAAAGGAAGCACTATTGGAAATTGCAATGTGGGTTGAAAAATGTCCCACAAGCTGCTAAAAAGATCATGATTAAACAGCCTGAAATGGTTTTTGCAAACAGATGCTAGTGCTCTTGGATGGGGGCCACAGATTTATCTACCAGTTGTGGAGGTAGATGGAAAACTGAAGAGCAAGTGTTGCTGCCAACAGTATGGTATTAACTATTTGGAGTTATTGGGGCCTTTTATGGGCTTAAAGCATATTGTTCTGCTAAACAATGTCTGCATGTAATTAATACAATTAAGACAATAAAACGGCTGTGGTTTACATTAATCACATGGGGAGTTAGATCAGTACATGTATTTGTCTGGTCAATGAATATGGCAATGGTGTATTGATCGGCAGATATGGATTTCAGCAAGCTATATTCCAGGTAAAGACAATGTGGTAGCAGATGGAAGGTCCAGGATTTTTAAAGATAATACGGAATGGATGCTTAAGCCCAGCAATATTTGAAAATATTGTTAAACAATTTGCTTGCCAGAAATTGATTTGTTTGCATCCAGGCTTAAATCATCAATTGCCTCATTCTTGTCTTGGGAACATGATCCGGACGCAGTTGCCAGTAGATGCATTTTCATTACACTGGGAAAAATGTTCTTTTAAATGCTTTTTTTTTTTTTTCCACCATTTGCTCTGATTCAGAGATGTTTGAAGAAAAATAGAGCAAGATTCAGCTTCCGGATTGTTGGTAGTGCCAAATTGGCCAACTCAACCTTGGTTCCCAGTTGTATGCTAAATATGATTAAAAGAACCATATATGCAGATTCCTAACTGTAGTGATATCTTGACTAATCCAGTAACAAATCAAGGTTACCCATTATATGCATATATGAATTTGTTAATCTGCAGGTTTTGACCAGACCACTACAGGAACTGGGATTGTCGGACCAAACTTTGACAGTTATTGGTGCATCATGGCGACATAGTACACAGAAACAATATATTGACACATATTAAGAAATGGGAAGAATTTTGCACACAGTCAAATATTTCTGATGAATCTGTGAATATTACTCATGTTTTGGAATTCCTTGCCAATTTGCACTTTGGGCAACATTTAAGTTACAGTGCCATTAACACTGCACGTTGTGCCTTGTCGTCCTATTTAGGACTTATGATTGGTGAGAAGACAATTGGGTCGCATCCATTAATATCACGATTCATGAAAGGAATTTTTCACATGAATCCGCCAAAAACCTAGATATACAGAGATTTGGGATGTGAGCATAGTTCTTGCTCTACTTAAGAGAATGGACGCCAATTGAAGGTTTGACATTGGATCGGTTAACATTGAAATTGGTCATGTTAATGGCACTGGTTTCAGCCCAAAGAGTGCAAACTTTACAAATGTTGCGTTTAGACTGTATGCATGTGACTACAGATAAACGTTGTATTCTATGTTTACGATCTGATCAAACAAAGTAGACCAGGCAGATCTGGAACAAGGTAACTTTTTCAAGCTTTTCATGTTGAGCCTGCTTTGTGTGTGGTTAGACATTTGAACCAATAATATTAAAATTACGGACACTTTTCGAGGAAACGAAAAGACATTGCTGCTTACGCACAAAAGCCACACACAAAAGCTTCATTCAAACTATCTCAAAATGGTTGAAACAGGTGTTGGTTTTAGCGGGAGTAGACACTGATGTCTTCAAATCTCACTCCACCAGGCGGCAGCTTACGTCGCGGCGAAGGGCGGGACGTACCTCTCGAGCATATTTTAAAAATCGCAGGGTGGAGTAAAGAAGAAACTTTTTCAAAGTTCTACAACAAACCTGTTCACAACTATGACAAGCTTTGGACACGCGGTGTTGGGAGCACTATAATCACCTGCTTTGTTTGCTATTAATTGCTATAATCAGTTGTGTAGTCACTGATATCTTTTGTCACTTGTAATCAATTTTCCTCAAATATAAGGAGGGTATTATATGGTCTTTCAACCATTAAAAAAATTTTAATTGTGAAAAAGATCTAACTTTTGTCTGCTTTCCCATGTATGTGTTTACTTAGCCGGAATGTCGTACGGATTAATTCTACGACATAAAAAAACACAGAAAGCTTTAAAAACTCTTCACGTAGTCACTCACGTGACTCCGAAGTAAAATAGTAAGATTAAACGAGAACTCACCTGTTCGAAGTTTGATCGTTATTTTACGAGGAGTTTACGATGAGGGATTACGTGCCCTCCCGCTCCCACCCTCGTAAAATAAATGATCAAATGGTGGTTCTAAGTCTTTTTATGAGCCTTACTATGTTACTCCGGCTTTGGTGTTCTGTGTTTTTCATTGCCGTTGCTTTGAAGTATGCCGTTGCCAGCGTGGGGCGGGTTCTTCACGTAATCCCTCATCGTAACTCCTCGTAAAATAACGATCAAAACTTCGAACAGGTGAGTTCTCGTTTAATCTTACTATTTTAGTTTAGTTTAGAGATACAGAATGGAAATTGGCCTTTTGGCCCACCAAGTCCACGCTGACCAGCGATCCCCATACCCTAACACTACCTCATACACAAGGGACAATTTACAATTGTTACCAAAGCCAATTACCCTACAAACCTGTACGTCTTTGGAGTGTGGGAGGAAACCAGAGCATCCGGAGAAAACCCACGCAGTTCACAGGGAAAATGTACAAACTCCTTACAGACAGCACCCGTAGTCAGGATCAAACCTGGGTTTCTGGCGCTGTAAGGCAGCAACTATACCACCCTTGTAAAGTGAATTGGATTGGATGTGAGTGCATGGGGTAGATTATTTTAATTTAAAGGTGATATAAAGATTGGCAATGTATTAACAACCATACTGTGATCCACCAGTTAGAGAGCCTCTGACCAGACACATAAGATATCTGTATGTTTCGTGGAGACCATCTCTGAGCACTGCTGAACTACCTACAGTAAGAAAAGCTTTTATTGCACACATTGTATTAAAGTAGGGCGTGCAAGTGATGTTGGTTCAAGTTCAGGGTTGAGTCCAAAGGGGGAGGGTTATAAGAACATGGAACATTTGGTGGAGGGGGAGGCTGGGTGGCTCACATATGTGAAGGGAGGGATGATTGGGGAAATTTCAGTGGCTGGTGATTAATAGTGATAGTGGACTATGCTTTCCCAGTCAGGGGTTCCGATGGAGCAAGTTGGCGAGAAGGGGCGTATGACAATGAAGGAGGTAAGAGTTATATTAGTTGATCGGTGGCTTCATTTGGTGGTTAGGTAATATTTGGTCAGTAATTGGTGACAACAGGGCAGACATGTCAGGAATTCAATCCTTTTGCAGTGAGGGAAGGAGGAGTCGAGTCAGCCAGGAGCCACATGCCTGAGGATTGGTGTGGATCAGTACCATTGTAGGAGGTCAGGGCTTGAGATAACAAGAACATAATGTTAGGAGACCTAACTTGAAGACGTTCCTGATGCTGGCTGGAGCTTGTTGAAGGAAGGCCCACACAAATTGCACGTTTGCATTATGATCCTAGCATTGTGAAAACAAATGGCTGGATTGTAATGACCCATGGACTATTTAATTTCTCATGACAACACTCTAATGAAACATTGGGCACAATATATGCATCCATTGTGGTAAACAGCTCGTCCGCATAAGCACATTTCACGGTTAGACATGCATACTGAATTTTCAGGAGTGCAGCGATTCGACCCGGAAAGCTATATGATCTTATTATGCTCAACAAATGTCAACTTTAGTGAGCGTGGGTCTGAAAAGGGAGCTCAATTGAATAGATTGTACAGATAAATAAAGTCAGCCACATTCTCATCTCAAATTAGATTTTCAGGGCCAAAGAATAAATGCTGCAGAAATTGTTACAATACATAATTAAAAACCCATTCACATTTCATTAAAAAAGTAAAATTTTTAGCACACTTTAACAATTGAAGAATGCATACAAATGATGGAGCACTGGTATGACAATATTGAATGCTCCAATTTTTAGTAACCTCCAACAACTGCAACCCCCCCTCTCCCCCCCCCCCCTCTTTTCCTATCCCCACACCGCTGCAACTCGCCTGAATGCACTATTTCTCCCCTCCGTCTCCCCCTCCTGCTATATTCTTTGCCCTGGCTTCACAATCTGCAACTCTTTAATCCTTCTATCTCCCACCTTCTGTTTTAATCTCTGGCCTTTGCCCAACCGTCAGCCAAACCCCCTTCCCCAGTCTCCACCTGTTACCTGCCAGGCTTTTTCCTGCCTCTCCTCTCTCCCAGCTTTCTCCCCACACCCCACAATCAGTCTGAGGTAGGGACCTGACACAAAACTTCACCTATCCATGTTCTCCAGGGATGCTCCAGGATAACTCCACGGAGTTATCTCCAACACTTTGTTTCCTTTTGAGTGAACTAGGATTGGCAGTTCCTTGATTCTACGAAATATCACAACTTCTGGGTTTACAGTGTGGGATACATGCTAATATTAGGTTGCCGTCACAAACAGAAGGAATTACATCATGCTGAATGCTTGCAATCATGGTCATATTGAGGTTGTTTTTTTTCTCTGTTGGAATTTCCTGTCATGTTCCTGGTGGACTTATTCTACTCTTCCCCCTCTAAGTTTCTACAAGACTCTTCCCACCTACCAATTTAAGTCACTCTTCACAGGTATATATCTTTGCTTGTCTACAACAACTTCCCTAATTAGTGGCTTTTTTTCCTAGGAACCCAAAAAGTACTTCAGCCATGGCAATGATTCACTTGCACTTCTCTAAAGCTAACGTAGTGCGTTTGGTGTCCAGAATGTGATCTCCTGTAAGTAGGAGAAACTAAATATAGGTTATACTTAGGATATGAATGCTTGATCTATGAACGTCCACACATACGAATTAGGTCCCATAATGTTTAATTTAGAGATACAACATGGAAACAGACCCTTCGGCTCACCGAGTCCGTGCCCATTCACACTAGTTCTATGTTATCCCATTCCCTACACATTAGGGCCAATTTACAGAGGCTAATTAACGTACAAACTTACACATCTTTGGGATGTGGGAGGAAACTAGACCATTTGAGGAAACGCACCATGCAAAATCCATACAGACAGCACACCAAGTCAGGATCAAACCAGGATCTCTGGCATTGTGAGGCAGCACCTCTGCCATATGCGTCACTGTGCTTCCCAATGTATTATAAAATACGATGGTCCAATGTACATATAATTCCCCAGTTACAAAACGCCGGACTTATGGACACCCATGCATATGAACAAGCATGTCGGAGACTGGCGGGATGTAGAAGGATGGATTTGCTGTGTGCTGCGGGGCTACAGGCATCTTCTGTCAGATGGGTATTGGGCACTTCTGGTCACTTTCCTTCATCCCCACCTGAGATGCAACATTCAGTGGCTGGGTCAAGCTGAACAGAGCTGGGAGCACTGAACAGACACACTCACACACTCACTGAGTCAGTGAGGTGAGCTGGCAGCCGCTCTTCGCATGTCTGCTTGCTCACTCATCATGCTGTTTCTGTGATCCTCTCCCACACACTGTCTTTCTTCACCTCAGACTTACAAACGGCTTGCGTTCTGAAATATTCTCAGGAACTGAATCCTATGGTAACCTGGGAACATTGTTTACATATCGTACATACATTTGTTTCTCAGAAAGGCAGAACCAGTTTCCTCGGTCTCACTGCTTGCAATAATTGTTCTACCTTATCAGTCTTAGGTGCGTTTGATGCTGTTTATTCCAATGTTTTGGAGGTATGATTACTATATTGAGTGATTTTGTTTATTCTGCACTTGCGGACAAAATCAACTGACGGGCGTCTGGAGAAATGGCGGCCATTTGTAACTGGGATGATGCCTGTTTCGAATAAGTAACTGCATTCATAACATCTACAATCAGTCTGCGGGAGAGATTCAGAGCTTCCTTGTGCACGCTACTTTAATTCTCCATCTCATTCTGACCTCTGTCTGTGCTTCCTGCACCATTAAAATAATCCCAATGTAAACTCGAGAAGCAACACTTCATCTTCGCTGGGCATGTTGCAACCTTCTAGACAAACATATTAAATATTACCATCTCAGTTAACTCGCTTTTTATCTCTGTATCAGAACTGGCCATCTCTATGCTGTTTATCATCCACCTGGGATTTTACATCGGAGTCACGTGAGTGACTACGTGAAGACCCCGCCAGCACGCATGCGCGACATATCGTCTACCGCATTGCGCAACGACAGGCTGGGGAGGCGCTGCTCCACCAGCGGTAAGTTTCAAATCTGAAGGTAGTTTTTCAACTTAATTGCAGGTCTGTTTTCATAGAATCATAGAAAATTGGTGCAGGAGTAGGCCATTCGGCCCTTCGAGCCTGCACCGCCATTCAATATGATCATGGCTGATCATCCAACTCAGTATCCTGTACCTGCCTTCTCTCCATACCCCCTGATCTCTTTAGCCACAAGGGCCACATCTAACTCCCTCTTAAATATAGCCAATGAACTGGCCTCAACTACCTTCTGTGGCAGAGAATTCCACAGACTCACCACTCTCTGTGCGAAAAATGATCTTCTCATCTCGGTCCTAAAAGACTTCCCCCTTATCCTTAAACTATGACCCCTTGTTCTGGAGTTCCCCAACATCGGGAACAATCTTCCTGCATCTAGCCTGTCCAACCCCTTAAGAATTTTGTAAGTCTCTCTAAGATCCCCCCTCAATCTCCTAAATTCCAGCGAATGTACAAGCCAAGTCTATCCAGTCTTTCTTCATATGGAAGTCCTGCCATCCCAGGAATCAGTCTGGTGAACCTTCTCTGTACTCCCTCTATGGCAAGAATTTTGTTTGGCAGAGTTTTCTCCTTGCAGGAAACTCTTACAGACTTCGCGGGGAATCCCGACCGCGGGGACCACGTAGAAGGCAAACCGCGGGGTGAACCCGACCGCAGGGACTGCGTGGAAAACACAAGCTGCGGGATGAACCTGGCTCGGGGAAACCCGGCCGCGGGACCGTGTGGAAGACATGGCTGCGGACCGCAGAAGTGCGGATAGCCGGCGGCACTTTTTCAGACTCCGGCAGCCCAGAGAGGTTCAACGGAGTCTGAAAGGCCTGGGCAGGCCAGGAGGGTTCCCCTCCGACATGGGTACGTCCTCGGATGTTTTTTACCCATGTGGAGCATGGATAGCGTCAGTAGAGCGCTCATCCCACTAATGCTCCATCCTGATATGGTCCATGGAGTGGCATATCAGCAGAAGTATACCGCCGCAGATAAGCCCGGAGACTTGGCAGGGTCCGGGCTGGAAGATTCACCGTGTGCGGATAACGACAGCGGGTCGTTTATCTCGCATGGAGCGGAAGACTTGGAATTATGTCCAGGGAACATACTGGAGTACAAGCGTGAGGTTCCAGAAATTTCTGGCATGGCATCAAGACCTTCGCTAACAAAGAAACCTGGAGGCCAGAGTTCCCTCGTGAAGGAGCAGCCACCTCACGCCACATCATTAACAAGAACAGGTGCCGGCAGTGAGATACCATGCACTTGCTGGGCATATCCTACAGCCCTGCATTTTGCACATTCCCACATTTCTTTATCTGTATTCCCTATTCTATAACCGCCCTCATCTCAGAAATTTGGATATGAATGCATTCTCACTCTATAAACTGCCTGCCCTAATCGATTGACTGGTACAACCTCTGCAACTTATCTGCCCAGCAATCTTGACCTCACCCTGTCAGAGATAGTTACCTTGTCCTGCTCTTCGCCTCAGCTTCGAGTCAAGACTTTTTTATTGTCATATGTCCCAGACAGAACAATGAAATTCTTGTTTTACATCCAACGTTTTCTCTCCCAGTATTAAATCTGTTCCTCTTTCCACAGATGTTGAAGTATTGAACATTTCCAGCATTTTCTGTTTTAAAATTTTGCCTCTATTTTGAACATTGTAACATCCCTATATTATTTCAGGGTTACTTTAATTAAATGAAGTAAAACATTTCCAGCATTTTCTGTTTTAAAATTTTGCCTCTATTTTGAACATTGTAACATCCCTATATTATTTCAGGGTTACTTTAATTAAATGAAGTAAAATGCTGCCCTGGTTTCCTTGATTCACAGAAGCACAATGCACTCGCACATTACAGTCAGTAATTATTGGTATATTTCAGGCAGATACAATTTATTACCTGAAATTCTCTGTTCATATGAATATGTTTTCATGTATCGTTATTCTTTCAAAAAGAATGATGTTCTTTTCTGTTCTCTTCATTCTTATTGGCAGTTTTTAGCAATTTTTTTTATTTTTTTCTCAATTCAATCCTGCTAGTTCCTCTTTTTCAATGAAATGTAGATGGGGAGGAACTGCCTCCGCTAGCAGGAGAGTCAATAAATCAAGGAGACAAAGTAAGTGAACGAAACAAAAATGTTGAATGATTTTATTTATTGTTGGATAGATTTTGCTGTTATAATTTGGGTGGTGAAAGCAGATTCAGAATTGAGCTGAAGGAATATCGATAAGGAATGATTTGGAGGGCTGATGGTAAAAGCAGTTAATCGGATCAATGGATGTGACAAAGGTGCAATGGCAGAATTGCTGCCTTACAGCTCCAGTGACCTGGGTTTGATCCTGACTACGGGTGCTGTCTATACGGATTTTGTACGTTCTCCCTGTGACCGCGTGAGCTTTCTCTGGGTGCTCCAGTTTCCTCCCACACTAAAAAGACGTACAGGTTTGTAAGTTAATTGGCTTTTGTAAAAATGGGATCATTGTTCCTGGTGTGCAGGATCTTAGGCCCCCTTCAGTCATGGCTGACCATGGGTGTCTCCAGGGTGCTATTCCCTATATGGAGGACGCCTGTGCGTGACTTTGTTTAACGTGGGGAGACTGGTGCACAGACAGCCACCCCGCGGTCCTTGACAGATCTGGGTCAGTATCCAGTGGCATGGAGTCCAAGACGACTGGACACCCTCTTCTGCTGCAGCCTTCATCCGCTTTCCCAGCCGTTGTGATGCTCCACTAAGGTCAGCCATCGTCCTCCGCCTGTTTCACCGTTGAGGTCTTGGTTGGATTGCTCTTTGTCGGAGACCTCCCCCTTGACGTTACCACCATGGGTGGCCCTACCCTGAGCATAGCTCCAGACGGCATCGCTCTCAGGTCCACACTAGCTTCTCCACCAAGACAAGGCGACAATCCACGGAGAAAGTACAGGATAGTGTTAGTGTATGGGGTGATCGCTGGACCAAAGGGTCAATGACCACATGGATTTTCCCCCGGGTGCTCTGGTTTCCTCCCACTCTCCAAAGACATGCAAGTTTGTAGGTTAATTTGCTTCTGGAAAAACTGTAAATTATCCCGGGTGTGACAGATAGTGCGGGATTGCTGATCGACGCGGACTCGGTCGGCCAAAGTGCTTGTTTCCGCACTGTATCTCTAAACCTAAAACTCCAACTAGTTAAAAGCTGTTGAACTTTTAATTAGATACTAGACCAAGTGGGACCCGTTGTGTCCCTGTCATACAGGAGGCCTGATCCCCCAGCGCAACCCATTCCTCCAACGCAATATTCCACCACTCACCCATTCCCCCAACACAATATTCCACTACTGTAGATTAACCTCTAGTGATCCATGCCATTTATAATCTCCACTACACATATTATGCATGCCACCCATTACATGGTATTACGGTACTACACATTATGCATGCCACCCATTACATGGTATTACGGTACTACACTAATGCTGACAGCCAGCTAGCAGGACGTATGCTGAGCATCGTGAGCACGGCTGTGCAACTTAAATGCTCTGTATTTCTGAATGGAATAAAGACCTATGTTTTACCATGTATGTTGCAGTGGATCATTTACAAACAACTACTCACCCTTAGCCTCCAACTGCACTGGGGCGGCTCATTTCCCCTTGTATCCCAGCACTCCCTCCCCCTCCTGTTCAGCCTCCCTGTTTTTAAACTTTAAAAACTTGCTGGCATGACTCGGTGTTCTGTGGTTGCAACATTGTTGTGGCAGGGCCAGCAAGGATTTGGATCCCATTGTGACGTCATTGCTGTAACTGCCAGTGCAGATGGAAGAAAATGTTCCACGTTTTGTCAGATATTTGAACATTTTCATTAATAACGCGAGAAATAAAGCATGCATTTTTCAGGTAAGGCAATTTTAGACTCCAGGGGAAAAAATCTCCACCGGAATATGTAAAAAATGTACTGTTAGCGTGTCATTTTTTCGAAAAGGTGATTATACACAAACACACACACAAATAAATATACAAGATTAGACTTTTAATAGTTATATAGATGGGGTCAACATAGGCAGGTGGAACTAGTGTAGCTGGGACATGTTGGCCGGTGTGGGCAAGTTGGGCCAAGGGGCCTGTTTCCACGTTCTATGACTATGCCTCTAAAGGCTATTTAGAGTTTGTTGGGGGAGGCAGAGGAACAACTCCAGGACTGCTTTGAGTCTGGAGACTGGGCAATGTTCATGGACTCAGCAACGGTCCTGAATGAATATGCCACAGTCGTCACAGCCTTCATAAGGAAATGTGTGGAGGACTGCGTTCCAACAAAAACTTTCCGAGTGTTTCCTAACCAGAAGCCTTGGATGAACCATGAGATGCACATTCTTCTGAAGAGAAGATCCTGGGCATTCAGGTCTGACGATGCAGAGGTCTATAAGAAGTCCAGCTACGACCTTCGTAAGGCCATCAAAAAGGCCAAAAAGGACTTCTGCTCTAAACTGGATAATAAGACGGATGTTCGGCAACAATGGCAGTGCTTGAATGCCATCACCTCCTACAAGGCGAAATCAGGAGGCAGTTCAAACGACAGCGAAGCATCACTCCCTGATGAGCTCAATGCGTTCTACGCATGGTTCGATAGGGAGAACACTGATGTGCCTTCCCGAGCCCCCATTCACCCTGACGGTGTTACAGTCACAGTTTGCAGACATTTTCAATCTCTCACTTCTGAGGTCTGAGATTCCCACCTGCTTTAAGAGGGCATCAATAATACCGTGCTCAGCCCCTGCTTTACTCACTCTATACCCATGACTGCGTAGCCGGACATAATGCAAACTCCATCATCAAGTTCGCTGACGACACCACTGTGGTTGGACGAATCACAGATGGGGATGAGTCAGGGTATAGAAGTGAGATCGACCGACTGACCAAATGGTGCCAGCACAACAACCTGGCTCTCAACATCAGTAAGACCAAGGAACTGATTGTGGACTTTGGTAGGGAAAGGATGAGGACCCATAATCCTGTTTATATCAACAGGACAATGGTGGAAATGGTCAATAACTTCAAATTCCTGGGCGTGCATATGTCAGAAGATTTTTCCTGGACCCAGCACACCGATGCAATTGTAAAGAAGGCACATCTCCTGCCCCCCCCTCCCGTGTGATACCCCGCTCTGCCTCAAAAAGGCAGCCAAAATCATCAAGGATCCACACCATCCTGGCCACACACTCATTTCACCATTGCCATCAGGAAGCCGGAGGCTATTAAACACAACAACGAATAAACTCTGAATTGCAAAAGACTATTATTATTTGTTATTTACACTATATTTGTTATTTAGTGAACTTTTTTTTCCCGTTATGTACTATGTTTACATATTCACATATTCTGTTGTGCTGCAGCAAGTAAGAATTTCATTGTCCTGTCCGGGACATATGACAACAAAACACTCTTGACTCTTGAATTTCCTGTGTACCAGAATTATAGAGCAATGCTTGCTTGACACAGGCATACCTGTTCCAATCTGCATTACCCTGCTTGCTTCACATCTTTGCTTCTTAAGTTAGATTTCCGTAGCATGCTGCAAACCAGTGCACGCTACTGCAAGGCAGTCTGGGCACTCTGGGAGATGGGTGCTATTCTGGTAGGCTGGGCAGTGGGTTCTACACTGGCATTGCTTTGGCAGTGGCTGCTACACTGGTACAGTATGGAAGTGACTGCTACACTGGCACAGTATGGGCAGTGGGTTCTTCACCAACACATGAGGTGAAATGCTACTCTGTGAGCACAAAAAAGTTCACCAACGTATGTTTTAAACTTATTGAGGTGGTTACTGCCTGATTACAGCTGACAAACAGTTCCATGATGTCAAATGGAGGTGAATCCTTTCCGCTGGTTCTCCCATTCTGCAGCTCATCAGAAATATTAATTTACAGCTATAATTTGGACAGAGCCAAAGAAACCCCAGTGGAGGGGATGAGGTCTCTGAGGAGATTCATTCCACACTCTTCACTGCCCATTATTTAAGCACTGCATAAATCATGCTTTGTTATTTTATCAGTGTTCATTTACTAATGGTAAAACATAACCACTTGGCAAACGTACAGCAGAATTAGGGGCTGACTGGGAACTAATACAAGGCTGTCATGTTGGCCAAATATTTTTCAGAATAGCAACTAATCAATCGACCAACCTAACCACTTGGTTCATTAAAAATCTATAATTATATACGTTGACAACATATACCGTTGTCACATTACAGCAAAATGTCGTCAAAATGAATGTCGTCAGAATGAAAATACAACTGATCAAAGTGGTAGTGAATTAATCATCGATAATTGTACCTATGGTAACCATGTAGCAGAATTAAGAGCTGACAGGGAACTAATACGAGGTTATCATGTTGGCCAAATAGGTTTCAGAGTGGCAACTAATCAATGCCAGTTAAATATTATTTTCTCTCTCTGTCTCTCTGTCTCTCTGTCTCTCTGTCTCTCTGTCTCTCTGTCTCTCTGTCTCTCTGTCTCTCTGTCTCTCTGTCTCTCTCTCTCTCTGTCTCTCTCTCTGTCTCTCTCTCTGTCTCTCTCTCTGTCTCTCTCTCTGTCTCTCTCTCTGTCTCTCTGTCTCTCTGTCTCTCTGTCTCTCTGTCTCTCTGTCTCTCTGTCTCTCTCTGATTGGTGGTATAATATAAAAGTTAGCGAAGTTTAAAAATCGTAAAAAACGCGCCTGCTCAGATGCATCTCCTCTCCTACCAGTCAACGCCGCATGGTTTTGTCTTTTCTCCTGTCACTCCCCGGGACTGTCCGCCGCTTCCTGTGCCATCGCGTCTTTACTGGAGCTGAGGATGGCCGGAGGAGGTCTCCAACCGGACACAATTTTCAGAGGGACCGGAAGCAGCCTGGCCCGACGTGGAGTCGGAGATGTCGCCGACATCGGCAAATGGAAATCGGAGACTCTGATCCCGGCGGAGGAGAATGACCAGTGGCCGCTGTGAGTCCCCATCACACCACCAGCTCCAGTCCCTTTCCCTCTGGTCCCCCTTGCTGGCTCCTTCCCCCCTCTCCCCCATGGCTTTTCCCCCGTCTTTTCTTCGAGCTCTCTCCCCCCACAACCCCCCTCCGCCCACACACCCTCCCCCCACAACCCCCCTCCCCCCACAACCCCCCCCCCGCCCACATGCCCCCTCCCCCACAACCCCCCACCGCTCACAACCCCCCCCCCCCCCCCCCCCCCCCCCACACCCCAATTGTGCATTTCCAGTTTGTGATCTTGTGCACTTCCAGTTTGCGGGGCATCAGGAAGCATGGCGGAAAACTGAGTTTTAGGCCGACATCATCATTCTCTCCAGGATTCCAAAGAACTTTGCTGCACTTTCCTTTTGCATCATTGGTAAATGTGCAGTGTAACTGAGGCGTGAAGTCACTGAACTGAGATGGCTGTGGAGGCAGGGGAATAAGTCAGAATAATTTCACGGGCATTGGCATGATGCAAAGTTTAAAAGTCCCCAGGCTGACAGTAATTTGAAATCTTTTTGAACTGGCTGTTTTTGATAGTTGGACCTGCAATTGTTGCCTTGTTGATCCCTTGCAATGCAACACATTGCTGGAACTGTGGAAGCACAACGAGACCAACTGGAAGAGGTCACTTCCATTCCACTCTCAACTCCTGACAAAGGAACAAAACTAAAAATAACGTGTAACTCAAATGCAACTAAATCTGCTTTAGATCATCAGGAATGTTAACTGAGCTCAACTGGATAGATTGGAGCAAAACAGTAGGATGCAAATAAGCTAATTTTCAACAAGATTTTTTCAATTATTGCGCAGCACAGGAAACAAAAGAGATTTAATGATTAGATATGTAAATTGCAATCAAGCTACTATTGATGCAAAATGAGCAGAAATGTATTGGGAAACTAAAACAATAGATAAATGATAAACACGCCTCGATAAATATTTAACTACAACCAACATAGTAATTAGAACCCGTTCTAAGCATTTTAAGCTCCAGCTGAAAGAAGCAGTACTCACCTGGTTCCATTCCCATCCATCCCATCACACCAAGTCATCAACTTTAGTTAGTTTAGAGAAACAGTTTGGAAACAGCCCTTTCGGCCCACCGAGTCAGGGCCAACCAGTGATCTCCCTGTACACTGGCACTATCCTACACTCCAGGGACAATTTGCAATTTTTACCAAAGCCATTTAACCTGACAAACCTGTACATCTTTGGGGTGTGGGAGGAAACCGGAGCACCCGGAGAAAATCCCACGCGGTAACGGGGAGAATGTACACACTCCGTGCAGATACAACCAGCAGTCACCAGCGAACCCGGGTCTCTGGCGTTGAAAGACAGCAACTCTACCACCATGCCACGATGCCGACTTATGCTGGCTTTCTTGCACCAACGCAACCTCATTAGTATCCCAAAGCTTCCCATTTCTCACCCATGTAACACAGGAATGTATCACTGCTTGTCTGAAATTTCCTTCCCGACGTATATTGAAGGGTTCAGTCCTTGCCACAGACTTCATTCCAAAAACACCAGCTCCGTGCTTTTTCCTAATAACAAATAAGCTGTGAACTGCATAGACTATTATTGTTATTCATGTACCTGTGGCAACAACCCAAATGAAGTGTTTGAGATGGGGGGAAGTTTTGTAAGTGTGCTCATGTGTATTACACAACTTTTCTCTTCATTTTTGAAGAAATAGTCATGTAATGCACGTACGGTTTGGATAGAGCTTGAAACATATTCTTTACAATAATAAAAGATAGTCCACTTCAACAGCCTGTTTGCTCATAACAGAAGACCAATGTCTCTGTCTCAATTGCAGCTCAACAGAAACAAAGTATATCTTAGTTTAGTTTAGTGTGGAGATACAGCGTAGAAACAGGCCTCTCTGCCCACCAAGTCCGTGTGATTACCCGTACACTAGTCTATCCAGCACCCTAGGGAGAATTCACAGAAGCCCATTAACCTACAAACTTGCACGCCGTTGGAATGTGGGAGGAAACTGGAACTCCCAGAGAAAACCCACGCTGTCGCAGGAAAAAGGTACAATGTCTGTACAGACAGCACCCGCAGTCAGGATCGAACCCAGGTCTCTGACGCTACTAGGCAGCAACGCTACCCCTGCACCACTGTGCCATGCTATTGTGTTTTATTTTGCAGAGAGCAGAAAACAAAATAGGGAGTTCAGGGGAAGTGGCTGGGGTGGGGTACAGACAACATTGTCAATATAACTCTCAAAAGAGAACAGCAGTTGGAGACCGAGAAGAATAAACTATTTGAAAGTGGAAGGCACACCCTCATTGCTGGAGAGAGGAAAACTACAGGTGATTTTTAAAAAAAAACAACATTCAGAGAAAGATTTACTAAAAAACTGCAGCACTTTGTTTTTTTTGGAGAGGTGAGTTCTGTTGCAGAGAATTTAGATAAAGTCCACACTGCGGCCGTTTAATGAAGTCAATGATGTGTAGACAAAACTAAACGATTTTACATGCCTGAAGTTTTATGAGCAATATTTAAGTACAACACTAATCCTTCTCGGGGTTTGCATGGAGTTTGAAGCATTTTTTTTACACAGTGGAAAAGATTTGGTAACCTCAATAGCATATTTGCTAATCTAACCATTATGAGTAGAGCCAGGATTTTGCCATAAATGCCATAGGTGCCGTGTCATGCCTTTTTTTGATGATTTCACCAGGATAATGTCTTTTTCATGATCGAGTGCCTAAATCAGCCTTTTTTTGCAAGTTTTTGCTAAAAGATCCTGCTATTTTATCTAGTTGTACCATTATTACAATGACGTTTTCTAAGTTAACATTATATTATTAACGTGTTAACACAGTATAACTTACAAAAAAACTTCCACCACCGGGGCGAAACCGGGGGACCCACTGTCAGTCATTATTTCATTCGTGCCGTTGCCCGCTGGCTCAGTCCTCTCAAGGATCTATTTAACAAATAACTGCAGATGCTGGAAAATCGAAGGTAGACAAAAAATGCTGGAGAAACTCAGCAGGTGAGGCAGCATCTATGGAGAGTAGGAATAGGCGATGTTTCGGGTCGAAATCCTACTTCAGATTGATGCGTGGGGGGGGGGGGGGGGGGGGGGGGGGGGGAAGAAAGGAAGAGGCGGAAACAGTAGGACTAGAAGGAGAGCTGGGGAGGGGGAGGACGGAAAAGGCAAGGACTATCTAAAATTAGAGAAGTCAATGTTGATACCACTGGGGTGTAGACTACCCAAGCGAAATACCCAAGCTTGTCTTCTCACTACAGTTACTGCTGGCTTCAGTTGCAAATCTGAATTTTCGAATGATCTGTGTAAGGCATTCATTGATGCTGGAATTCCACTGTGAAAATTGTAGTAACAAATCTCTCAGAGGTTTTTTAGAGAAATACACAGAGGAACATATACCAAGTGAGTCATCATTACGGAAAAATTATGTTGACTGCAACTGCAACATTGTGCAGAAAATTAGAGATGTAGTTCCATGTGACAAAATATGGATCTCAACAAATATGTTGTCAATGTGGTCATCGGTACACTGGAGGCAGGTCAACCATCAAAGGAGTATTTCTTGACATCCGAAGTATTGGAGAAGTCAAACAGCTCAGTTGTTTACATCTTCACTTGCTATACTTTGGCCAGAAGGTATAAAACACGAGAATGTTCTTCTGTTTGTGACTTAAAGTTTTATTCCCCAAAATGTTGCATTTGACATGCTTAGCTCAAGGAATTCATAGAATTGCCAGGTACATACGTAGCTTGTTTCCAAATGTCGTTTGCCTAATTTATTTTTTTTTATTTTTTTTTTCTTTTTATTAGAAGTAATGTACAGTACAGTAGTATAAGCCAAAAATAACATAATACATTTCATGTACCACTTCTTGTTTTAAACTTTAATAATAGGAACGTAACAGAAGGGAGAAAAAGAGAAATAGAGAAAGTTAGATAAGATAGCAAGTACGTAAGAAAGTGAAAAGAAAGAGCCTGCAAAGACGTAGAACGCGAGGAATAATAATTTAAAAAAAAATTAAATTAAAAAAGGAGAATATAAGAAAATAAGATAAGATAAAAGGGATGCACCTACTTCATATCTTTACACACCCCTCACCGGGTCCTGAAAATGTTTATTTCCAAAGTTATGTTGCACCCTATGCTTGTAATAAGTCGATAAATGGAGACCAAATCTTTAAGAAGCCTAATTTCCAATGTCAAGAAAATCTTCCTCAAAGTACCGTTACGTGTGCAGTTGTTTAAGGAAATGGCACCCAAGATTCCGCTACCACCTCAGCCCGTTTTGACTAGGTGGGGTACATGGTTCTCTGCTGTACTCTACTATGCTGCAAATTTTGAATAGATAAAATAAATTGTCAACTGTTTTGAAGAAGAAGAATCTGCTGCAGTCAGGATCGTCAGTGACATCATGCAGAAAAATTCCCTCCACCGCGATCTTGTGTTTATCGCTTCCAATTTTGCAAACTTCCCACAAGCTATCACTTCCCTTGAGAAACGTGGCGAACATTAGTGAATAACTTGCAGGTTTTCAACAAAGTAACTGACGATATTTGTAAAGTTCCTGGCAATGTAGGTGAAGACATGCAAGGAAAAAGGTGAGAGAGTGATTTTAGCTAACACAGATCTTGAAGAAATACAAAACATGGCTAAAGTTCTCAAAGGTAGTTGTAATGCGTAAGATATCAACTTGAATATAGAGTCTGTAGCTTGTTTTGTGTATGCACCAGTGACCTCAGCTGAGGTAGAAATAAGTTTTTCATAACTGAAGCATATTCTGTCTGACAGACGGCATAGTTTAACACCAGATAATTTAAAAAAAATGCTAGTAATTATGTACAACCAGGCAACTATGGTAATTTTATGTAGTAATACCTTTATATTATTATTTTAAACCATATTTTGGTGGTGGAAATACATGCCTTTTTATACCTTTTTTGTCAGTAAATGCCTTCTTCGTGCCTTTTTTGTAATTTTATTATGCCTTTTTGCCAGCCTATTTCAGTGTTATTTACTGCCTAAACATCCTGGCTCTAACCATGAGGCATCTGATGTCTCGGCTTCCACTGCAGCTTGACCTAAACCATTCAACATCCAAGTGCAGTGGGGACAGCGCAGACTACCTTTGCGTATGACGGACTGCTGCTATCATGGTACTATAGAACAGTCTTTGCAGTTGTTCAGCAATCTGTCCAACCAATGCCTAGAATTACTGAGGCGTTACATTAGGTGGCTGGCATTGATTCAGGTGAACACTAATCTGCCATTCAACAAAGCCGTAGCAATGTTCGATGTCGAAACAGGCTCTTTGGCCAACCACATCTATGCCAACCATCATGTTTATCTATGTTAATCCCACTCGCATGCAGTAATTCTATAATCTCTCAATGCCCTGTTCATTCAAAACATTTGTCCAAATGCCTCTGACATGCCATTACTGTTCCTTCTAGCACCACTTCCTCAGGCATTTCATTCCAAACGTCAACTACTCTTAGTGTTAAATATTGACCCCTTAGATTCAACAAACTTCCTCTTTCTTGCCTTAAATGTATGCCCTCTTAGATTTAGAATCCTCTAACCTAGGGAAAACAATGTGACTGTCCATCTTATCTCTGTAAATGGGCACCCCTAAGTCTTCTTCATTCCTGGGAAAACAGACCCCGTCTATCCAATGTCTTATGAAAACTCAAGCCCTCTGGTCTGGGCAACATCTTTGTAAACCTTTTCTGTGCATTACCACCTTGCTTAATCCCATCTATCATGTAGTGTGGTGATCAGAAGTGCGCACAATATTCCAAGTATGGCCTAACCAATGTTATGTACAACAGTAGACATAAAATGCTGGAATAACTGAGTGGGTCAGGCAGCATCTTTGGAGAGGAATGGGTGATGTTTCGGGTCAGGGAGGATCAACGGCGCTGTAGAAATGGGTGCAGATGTGGTGTGATGTCACTATTTAGAACATACTGCACACCCCTCTACAACCTGTGGTCGAACCACTAAAGGTGGCATATAACATGCCTTGAGAACACTGCTAAGGCAACCAAAATGGTGTAGTGCCATGATATGTTTGTGGCTGCAGGAGTCAGAAGCTATCCTAAACACCCCACATGTATAAATTCATTTGCAGGATAAATGACTCTAAAAATGTGCTTATTGTGGCCTTGACAAACATAAGGAGCACTACACGCTACGAATCCCAGTTGTGGAGGACACTGGTATCGTTGTACTCGTTGTAACGACATTGATCATTTTTACTCTGGATTTTTAACTAAGTATTGTGGGTTTTTTTAAATATATAATGATTTTATATATATTTATGATATTTGAGATGCAATGCATTTTTAATGTAATGTTGCCCCTTGTCTGGACTTTGAGTCCGTAATAAAGTTATTATTATTACTATTACTCATCATCAGCTTCTCTTATATACCTCAAATTTCTCACAATTCTGCTAACCCTTGCTGTCTCGCTGCCTCCCCCCACCCCCGATCAGTCTGAAGAAGGGTTTCGGCCCAAAACGTTGCCTATCTCCTTCACTCCATAGATGCTGCTGCACCCGCTGAGTTTCTCCAGCATTTTTGTGTACCGTCAGCTTCTCGAAACAGCCCTAGTGTGGACTTTATCTAAATCTTCTGCAACAGAACTCACCACTCCAAAAAAAGTCATGACCGTCCTTATGTACAACAGTAATGGATGCTGATCAGTCTTTGCCTTTCTAAATGTAAATAACTTGCAGTGCTAGTGGGACACTAGATGAATCAAGCCAAGTAGTAGACAAGCACTAAAGGAATGCCTTGTGCTGATCATAGCAATTGTATGGTTTGATTTCTAAATTTGGTCTGGACTGCTGACTTACACTTGCTTATATCCTTCAATGAAGTAGATGTTGTGCTGGTTAGTAATGGAAGGAGGATAAAGTATGAAGCAACCAGGGAATAAAAGATGGGATTTTGTTTACAGATGTTACACTTCTGAACACTGGGACCTTATCGGAATCTTTCCGATGGATTACAAAAAGTTATTTCCAAAGATTCAGTCATCTGCACATTCACGAGAAAGAGCTACCAGAACAACTTGTGCTCTGTCCCAATTGGCAGACACAGTTCTCAGTTTAAAATGGTTTGTTCAGGGTCGGCTCCCTCAAAGCAGTTATAACAATAAAACTACTTTTCAATCAATTTAACAGAAAGCAAGCCTTATATTTATATAGCACTTTATATAACCTCAGATGTCCCCGTGCATTTTATCACGAATGCCACATTTGGAACTGTTACAGCTATTTTACCAAGGGAAAGTACCAGATGAATTGTGCACAGCAGATTCCAAATGCAGAGCAGTAGTAAGCCCCAGTTTTCCCTTTCAGTCAAAGGACAGCAACTGCAATACTTCCTTGGCAATATCAGGTTAGATTGAGTTTCCGCTATAAAAGTAAGCCATGACCAGTGTCAGGTGGTGAACCGATGTCACTCATCATAAAACTGATGAAGGAAACCTTGCATTGATATTAAAGCGTTTAACATCTCTCAATGTCCCAAAGGTCTTTATGGTCACTCAGATGTATCTAATGTGTTATCAAATGTCGAGTGACATGAAACATGCCATGTAACATGACCCATTCAAAATGCTTTGCCTTTGAGTCCATTTTTGTTTGATGCAATCCTGTTAACTACCTTAGGATGTTTTTTTCTTCCTTACACACACAGTGTAAATGGAAGTTGTTGTTTTTAAGAGAGTTGGTCCTTTTGATTATTACGCACCTTTCAACAGCCCAAGGGGCTTCACAATCACTCAAATACTGTGGTGGCATTGACGTTGCTGCTTTTTCTTGCATCACTTCCTTCTCAATTTTATTCCATCCCTTATCTATACAACCTCTGTGTTGGCATTTTTCTCTTCTTTGACAATGCTGGTTCAGACTGGATTGCAGCGGAAAATTAAGATGAGGTTACAGATGGGTTTGCCATAAGCATCCAATCTTCCCTCCCTAGATATGAATGGTGGTGCAGGCTGAAAGGTACGGTGGGGTGTGGTAAGAGAAAATTTGTTGGGCAAAGTATTGGAAAATTAGAAATTTAACATCTTTGTTCAAAGAGAGTTTAAGGACATGCCCAATAACGCTGTACGATATACACTTCAGTAGTGGGAAAGATTTAGAAACAAAAATCAAACAACAATATTAGTAAGTACAGACGCTCCCCGACTTACACAAGGGTTATGTACCGTGAATTCTTGCGTAGGTCGGATGTTACATAAATCAGAAATGGAAGTGCTACGGCGCACATGTAAATTTACTATTCAATGTGCAGACACCACATGCGAGAACAACGCAGAAATCACATGGGAGCTCCAGCACGGAGACCATATGGGATCTCCGACGCGGGGACCACGAGGGAGATCGGACACAGGGACCAAGGGGGAGCTCTAATGTAGAGACCATGGAGGAGCTCTGACGTAGAGACCACATGGGCGTCAGTGTGCTTAAAGAATTGCTTAGGTAAGTGTGAGTTTATATAACTCGCCTGTACATAAGTCAGGGAGTGCCTGTACTTGGGAAGGATTGAGTTAATAAAGGAGAGCCAGCACAGATTTATTCAAACTAGTGTTGGGATATCCCGGGAATTTTTTGAAGTAACACTATGGAAGGTTGGTACAGAATTTGTTAGATAATGCCTACATGGATTTTTAGAAGGCATTTGACAATCCCCTCATCAAAATAACTTATTAAATCGAGGCAAATAGAATGTAAGTTTAAAGGACAGCATAATTAGAAATTGACTTAAGAACAGAAAACAAAGAATTGTGGTAAATAAAGATATCCCTCAATGCAAATATCAAAACCATGATTTATTTTTGGTAAATAAATGATTTGAATATGGCTGTGCAGTGTAACATAACACAACTTACAGATTATAGGAATCTTGGAGGCTTAGAGCAATATACTTCATGAGGGCACTGACAGGATGAACAAATGAGCAGATAAATGTCAGGTTAAATTTAATATTGATTGTGAAGTGATATATGTTTTAAGGGAGACGATGCAGGGTAAATTGCAGCTTTTAAGTTGTGTGCAGGAACAGAGGGATATGGTGCACATGTTTTAAGTCCCTTAAATTGATGAATCAAAGTTCAGAGAACACACATTTGATGTGAACAAATATATGAGGCAAAATTAGTGTTGAAAGTACAGAATATAATACTGATTTCCATGATATAAAAAAATATATATAAACACAAGAAGGTGCAGAAAAGACTCAAGGGCCATACCACAACATAGTTTATAACTATTAAGAAAGAGTTTGCTCGAAGGGACTCTTACATCCTGAATGTAGAAGGATCAGAAGTGACCTGATAATGCTTTAAAGGTCATTAAGATTCTAAAGTGGCTCGATAGAATGGAGATAGAAATAATAATTTTGAAACTAAAAAAAAAAAGAATGCCTTTTTATTGTCACTATACACATGTACAATGAGATTAAAAGCTGCTCCTACTCAGTGTAAAAAACAGTGTAAAAACAAAAGGGGGAGGGGGAATAAGGTGCACAGTTTCTGCAACGCTATGTACATATCTATAAAAGACAATGGATAAATAGAGTTACAGTTACAGTACAAATTACAGTAGGTGGATAGATGAAGGTCCGGGGGTTAGGCTGTGAAGTCAGTGCATGTGTGAGTTCAGGGAGATAATGGATTTTGGAAAGAAACTGTTCTGGAGTCTATTTGTCCTTGTGCTGATGCACCTATAGCGCCTCCCTGAGGGCAGCAGGTTGAACAGGCCAAATGCAGGATGGGAGCTGTCCTTGATAATGTTCTTCGCCCTGCTGAGGCAGCGGGAGGTGTAAATGTCCATCAGAGAGGGGAGAGGGCAGCCGATGATCTTCTGTGCTGCCCTAACTACTCTCTGAAGCCTCTCCCTGTCTACCATGGTGCAGCTGCCGTACCATGCTGTAATGCAGTCTGTCAACAGGCTCTCAATGGACGAGCGGTAGAAGGTCAGCAGCAGGTTGGAGTCCAGGTTGTGCTTCCTGAGGACCCTCAGGAAGTGCAGCCGCTGCTGAGCCTTCTTGATGACCGCTGTGATGTTATCTGTCCAGGAGATGTCAGCGGAGATGAGGATGCCGAGAAACCGGAAGGTGTAGACCCTCTCCACACACTCGCCATTGATGTATAAGGGAGCTAAGTCGGTGCTGTGCCTCCTAAAGTCAACAATGAGCTCTTTGGTTTTCTTGGTGTTCAGAACCAGGTTGTTTTCTGAGCACCAGGTTGTCAATTTCAGGACTTCCTCTCTGTAGGCTGCCTCGTCTCCCCTTGAGATGAGTCCGACTACTGTAGTGTCGTCAGCAAACTTGACGATGCGGTTGTTGTTGTGGACCGGACTACAGTCGTGGGTGTAGAGACAGTATAGGAGGGGGCTTAGCACACAGCCCTGTGGGGAGCCGGTACTCAACATGCGAGTGGAGGAGAGGTGGGAGTCTCACCGTCTGGGGCCGGTTGGTGAGGAAGTCCTTTATCCAGGCACATGTGAGAGTGGGGAGGCCGAGAGTGACCAGTTTGTCGATGAGAATGTCCGGGATGATAGTTTTGAAAGCTGAGCTGTAATCCACAAAGAGCATCCGGACGTAGCTCTGCCCCAGCTCCAGGTGGCTCAGCACAGAGTGGAGAGCTACGGTGATGGCGTCTTCTGTGGACCTGTTTGGGCGATAGGCGAACTGGTGGGGGTCGAAGTCTGGAGGGGGATAGTCCTTGATGTGCTGAAGGACCAATCTCTCGAAGCACTTCGTGATTACCGGAGTGAGGGCCACAGGACGATAATCGTTTAGGCTGGTGATGGGGGACTTCTTCGGCACTGGGACGATTGTGGCTGATTTTAGGCAGGACGGGATAACTGCCTGGTCCAGGGAGAGATTGAAGATTCTGGTGAAGATGACGGTGAGCTGGTGGGCACACGCTTTGAGCACCTTACCAGGTACTCCAACTGGGCCGGCAGCCTTCTTGGGGTTCTCTGCCGGAGCACCCGTCTGACATTGTGCTCCCTTACAGTGAATGGAGTCGTGCAGGAGCCAGGTAAGGGTGGGAGCAGGGCTGTAGCAGATGAGTGCTGCTGTTGTGATGTTTCAAAGCGGGAAAATAAGCAATGTAGCTTCTCTGCCAGCAGCGCACTCAGGTCTTCCGTCGTTGTGGCACAGCCTCTGTAGTTTGTGATTCCTTGTATGCCCCGCCATACCTCCCGTATGTTATTGCTGGACAGGTGGGACTCTACGCTCCTCTTATGAATCCACCTTAGCTTTTTTAATTCCCCTTTCCAGATCGGCTCGAGCAGCCCTGTACAGAGCTCTGTCACCTGACCTGAAGACATCATCGAGGGCTCTAAGAAGTGTGGCGGACCTGGCTGGACATCCAGGGTTTCTGGTTTGGGAAAACCCGAATGTTTTTGTCCACAGTCACGTTTCCGATGCAGAACTTGATGTAGTCCAGTACAGTTTCTGTGAATGTTTTTCCAGATCCTGGTGTTCGAATACGTCCCAGTTGGTCTGCGTGAAGCAGTCCTGTAGTTTGGAGAGTGCATTTTCAGGCCAGGTTGTAACAGTCTTTATGGTGGGCCTGACACTTCATCTGAGGGGGGTGTAGGCTGGGGAGAGCAGGAGGGAGAGATGATCTGACTGGCCAAGTTGGGGGCGGGGAATGGCTCTATACGCGTGCTTGATATTGGAATAGACATGATCCAGCGTGTTCTCCCCTCTAGTAGGACACTTGACATGTTGATAAAATTTCGGCAGTACAGTCTACAAACTAGAGGTGATATTGACAGTCACTCATGAACCCAAAAGAAATTTGTGAGAGACTTATTTTATCTATAGAGGGATGGGGATATAGACATCAGTACTACAGCAAGTGGTTGAAGTAAATTGCAAGATTCATTCAAGAGAACGCCAAATGAGCACACAGTGAAGAAAAAATACAAAGGTTAATACAAAATAAAAAAAATGCAAAGGTTAATACAAAAAAATACAAGGTTAAAAGCAGAAACATGTGAGGAGGAGCTTGGGGGAAGAAATATCACCATGTATTGGGTTGGAGCAAATGTTGTAAAATTCCATTCAATCTGAAAGATTTATTGAATGACTTCCAGCAACATAATCACAGATACATTTTAACACACCCAGCCCCTGTAGGATCTGTGCCACCTGAGGGTTATGATGTCAGGAGTTGACACCAGTTTGTCGATACGTTCGTGCTCTCCTGCCTCTAATAGTAGCCCTGAGGGGGCAGAAGCAATTGTAATCATTGTATGCCTTAGAATGAGTGAAGGCGTGTTGAGAAAGGCCACACCACTGTGTAATTTAATCAATAATTTACGCCCTTGCTATGTATGTGTCATTTTAATCAAGGAACAACTGAGGCCTCATTCATGTTTGCTAAGATTTAAAATCAAGGCTTACTATGATTCAGTGAGGGGAGGGCTGCCTCTCCATGAACGAACACAATTCTTAAAAGTAAATGCAGCTACGTATTAACTGCAGTTAGATTACATAAGATTTTTATTTAAGGTGTAATGATTAAGGGTCAGAGAATTGGCCATTGATTCTCATGTAGCTGATGAGATAAATTGTGAAAACTGCAAGTCAGATTGAATGAGGGCAGCCTCTCAAAGGCAGACATTGGCAGAATGATTCCCCAAGGAACAATCTATTTTAGCCATGTCCTATAAAACTTATACAGTTATCATATTATACTGATGAACTAGAAGCTAGGAGTTCCAATCATTCTCTGCCAAGTTATTCAGAGTTTAAGTAAAATGCTGATAGAACAAGGAATGATAAAATTTGAGCTCAAGTCTGTTATTTGTGTGAGGATGTATATCACCCCGTATTATTTCCCTTCTTTAATTGGGTATTTGAAATTTTACTTAAAAATTAAAAATCGTTTTTTCGATTGGGAGTTTGAAACAAAAAAAAAGGAAGAATCAGAAAGTTTAGAATGAGGCTACTCAGGGGTAATTTTGTGAAGTTGCACTAAAGTTCCCTGGCTGCTGAGATTCTAGAAAATTCAGTGTTAAAGAAGGAACTGCAGATGCTGGAGAATCGAGGGAACACAAAAGGCTGGAGAAACTCAACGGGTGCAGCAGCATCTAAGGAGCGAAGGAGATAGGCGACGTTTCGGGTCGAGACCCTTCTTCAGAAATTCATGTGTGATTGACATCATTTTATTAGATAAGAGTATTGCAGATTATGAAACCATTCCATAATGAAATGGAGAAAAAGTCTTGAGAGGCTAAATGGGCCATTCTTGCTCTGAATTTCATAGAAACCAATATCATAACATTGGGTTGAATCTTGAGAGACAGTGAAGGTAAAAAAATGGATTATTTGATTTTTGTTTTCCCCTTAAAAATACATAGTTTTCAACAAGCAGCAAGAGCATTAAAAAACCCCAAGGCTTCTCTGGTGAATATTCTCAGCCATGCATGGAGATATTAAAACAAAATAAAAGTAGTAGATTTTAAAGATCAAGTAAAAGGAGGTAGAAGTTGGGAGTTAAAGGAGAAACATCAATCTAGAGCCTGAGACACACACAGCTTCATAAACAATTTCGCAGAACTTCATTGAATTGAATTAAAACACCAATAGATGATCTCATTGCAAAATCGCAATGACATGATTAGCAGTAAACCAATTACCTAAACTTGTAATTAAGTTAAAACTAGATGCAAAGGCTAAATTGGCTTTATAGATCATAAGTTATTATTATCTGCTGCTAAATAAATAATTCATTAGCAATGTGAAATCATGCAGAATTAGATGAGACTGAAGCACTGCACTTACTAGAAAACATAAAAGAGGAGCTATTAGTGAACAATGTTATACCTTACTAAAGGACAACCAGACAGAGTAATTAGAGAGTACTACAAGGCCCATACCCTCACTCTGTGTTTGAGGTATTCCACAGAGTGTGACTGAGTCATATTTACAAAGATCATGCTGAGATTCATTTGCTCCTCTGCCTTGCCAACTTTCAGGCTGTGGGCTTGGCTATGGATCTTACCTTGATGCCCCCGAGAACATACTTTTTAATTTCAATATATATGAATTCTTCCCTGATCCTTGCCTACTGGGATTGCAATAAATCAGCTCGGTAACATTCTCCTGCTGAGGAAAATTCATGATCTTGAAGCATTAGGTTTGCATTCCTTACCCTATCCATTACTGCTAACATAGCACTGCCTATTTCAATTCATTCTATCACCAAACGATGAAATTAACCTCTGCCACCTCGAGATTATTATTGAAGGTTCCTGCTAGCCACCTACCTTTCCTCCTCTTTCAACCTACAAATTACCAAAAGATCTACTGCAAATTCCCTATCCAACAGTACGTTCCAAATCTGTTATCTCCAAATTGGGTGATCCATGTTGCAACCTACTGATGTGAACATTATCTTTAAAGTCTCTCTCTTAAGGACACAAGCAGTCTTTCCAGGTACGGCAGAGGTTCACTTGCACCTCCTCCAACCTCATCTATTGCATCCGCTGCTCTAGGTGTCAGCTGCTCTACATCAGTGAGACCAAGCGTAGGCTTGGCGATCGCTTCACCCAACACCTCCACTCGGTTCACAATAACCAACCTGACCTCCCAGTAGCTCAGCACTTCAACTCCCCCTCCCATTCCGAATATGACCTTTCTGTATGGGCCTCCTCCATGGCCAGAGTGAGGCCCACCATAAATTGGAGGAGCAGCACCCCACATTTCGCTTGGGCAGTTTACACCCCAATGGTATGAACATTGACTTCTCCAATTTCAGGTCGTCCCTGCTTTCTCCTCTCCTTCCCAGCTCTCCCTCAGCCCACTGTCTCCTTTCTTCTTCTTGCCCCACCCCCCTCCACCCACCCTCACATCAGTCTGAAGAAGGGTCTTGACCCAAAACGTCGCCTATTTCCTTCACTCCATAGATGCTGCCTCACCCGCTGAGTTTATCCAGCATTTTTGCCTACCTTCTCTTTGATTAGGAACCCCCTTGGGGTTGCTCCTTGTCACAACTGCAACACCCAGTCCTTTTCTCCACTGGTCAGTTTGGCCACCTCCATAGGTTCCACTCCCATCAAGTTGACAACCATCTTGGATATACTCCTTGATACTTGCTCTTTCACGTTTGTTTGTTCGCAGCTCTGTCGGGAAGGGATACGAATGTAACAGAGCAATTAACTTTCAGAAATCACTGCAGGTTTGGAGAATGAATAATAACAATGTTGTTTTAACAGTAAACAGAGTTACAATTAAACATATAATAAGCAACGGCACAGTTATGAATATCAATTATATAAATGTATGGCATAAATGGAGAACTGGTGCAGAAAAGTGATGCTGAAGACCACAACTAATGCAATGGAAAATAAAAATGTAATTGGTAAAGTGTGGCTGAAGCAGCAGACTAAATAAAAGCAAGGGCAAATTACGAAGTATCTTCATGTGCTGACTGCAAGTGAATTTATAATTAATTTATTGTCATCTCCTGCAGATTAATGCAAGGTTTTGCATCTAGGGAAGTCAAACCAGGGTAAGTCCTTAACAGTGAATGGCTGGGCCCTAGGGAGTTTTGTGGAGTAGAGGATTCAAGGAATGCAGGTACATCGTTCCCTGCAACGGCATAGGACAACCCCCCCCCCCCCCCCCCCCCCCATCCAAGTTCTCCGATTATAACCATATAAACCATATAACCATATAACAATTACAGCACGGAAACAGGCCCTCTCGGCCCTTCCAGTCCGTGCCGACCATTTGTTTTCCCCTAGTTCCATTTACCTGCACTCAGACCATACCCCTCCATTCCCTTCCCGTCCATATACCTATCCACTTTACTTTTAAATGTTAAAATCGATCCTGCCTCCACCACTTCTGCTGGAAGCTCATTCCACACAGCCACCACCATCTGAGTAAAGAAGTTCCCCCTCACGTTACCCCTAAACTTCTGTCCCTTCATTCTCATGTCAGCAATTAGTTTCTGCAGCAATTAGTTTAATTGCTTTCCTGAATAAATATTACCAATTGTATGCATATTTGTCACCTTCCTCACAGCTAACAATGTACCATTCTACATTTCCTTGACCATCGTCCCCTTTGATCTGTATTTTCACACCTTACCCTCCCATATCTCCATGTCTCCCACTCCCCTCATCCTCAATCCAAAAAAGGGTCTCAACTCAAAACATCACCCATTCCTTCTCTCCAGAGATGCTGCCTGTCCGGTCGAGTTACTGCAGTATTTTGTGTCTATCTTTGGTGTAAACTATCATCTGCAGTTCCTTCCTACGCATAGAAGTTGGGATTTTATGTTACAGTTGTACAAGGCCACAATTAGAAACATACAAACATAGAATTTAGGTGCAGGAGTAGGCCATTCGGCCCTTCGAGCCTGCGCCGCCATTCAATATGATCATGGCTGATCATCCAACTCAGTATCGCGTACCTGCCTTCTCTCCATACCCCCGATCCCTCGAGCCACAAGGCCACATCTAACTCTCTCTTAAATATAGCCAATGAACTGGCTTCAACTACCTTCTGTGGCATAGAATTCCAGAGACTCACCAATCTCTGTGTGAAAAATTGTTTTTCTCATCTCGGTCCTAAAAGATTTCCTCCTTATCCTTAAACTGTGACCCCTTGTTCTGGACTTCCCCAACATCGGGAACAATCTTCCTGCATCTAGCCTGTCCAACTCCTTAAGAATTTTGTACGTCTCTATAACATCCCCCCTCAATCTTCTAAATTCTAGCGAGTACAAGCCGAGTCTATCCAGTCTTTCTTCATATGAAAGTCCTGACATCCCAGGAATCAGTCTGGTGAACCTTCTCTTTACTCCCTCTGTGGCAAGAATGTCTTTCCTCAGATTTGGAGACCAAAACTGTACGCAACACTCCAGGTGTGGCCTCACCAAGACCCTGTACAACTGCAGTAGAACCTCCCTGCTCCTATACTCAAATCCTTTTGCTATGAATGCTAACATACCATTCACTTTCTTCACTACCTGCTGCACCTGCATGCCTACTTTCAATGGCTGGTGTACCATGACACCCAGGTCTTGTTGCATCTCCCCTTTTCCTAATCGGCCACCATTCAGATAAAAGTCTACTTTCTTGTTTTTACCACCACAGTGGATAACCTCACATTTATCCACATTATACTGCATCTGCCATGCAGTTGCCCACTCACCTAGCCTATCCAAGTCACCTAGCATCCTCCTCACAGCTAACACTGCCCCCCAGCTTCATGTAATCTCCAAACTTGGAGATGTTGCATTCAATTCCCTCGTCCAAATCATTAATATATATTGTAAATAGCTGGGGTCCCAGCACTGAGCCTTGTGGTACCCCACTAGTCACTGCCTGCCATTCTGAAAAGGACCCGTTTACTCCTACACTTTGCTTCCTGTCTGCCAGCCAGTCCTCTATCCACATCAATACTGAACCCCCAATACCGTGTGCTTTAAGTTTGTATACTAATCTCTTATGTGGGACCTTGTCGAAAGCCTTCTGAAAATCCAGATATTACACACCCACTGGTTCTCCCTTATCCACTCTACTATTTACATCCTCAAAAAATTAAATAAGATTCGTCAGACATGATTTACCTTTCGCAAATCCATGCTGACTTTGTCCAATGATTTCACCACTTTCCAAATGTGCTGCTATCCCATCTTTAATAACTGACTATCAGTTTCCCCACTACCGATGTTAGACTAACTGGTCTGTAATTCCCCATTTTCTCTCTCCCTCCCTTTTTAAAAAGTGGGGTTACATTAGCTACTCTCCAATCCTCAGGAACTACTCCAGAATCT
The DNA here is from genome assembly GCA_035221665.1 of Okamejei kenojei. Taxonomy (NCBI): domain Eukaryota; kingdom Metazoa; phylum Chordata; class Chondrichthyes; order Rajiformes; family Rajidae; genus Okamejei; species Okamejei kenojei. Next base: position 17,029,085 of record CM069135.1, on the reverse strand, counting down.
AAAGAGTTTTGAAAAATCATCACTAATGCATACACTATTTCTGGGGCTACTTCCTTAAAAACTCTGGGATGCAGCCTATCTGGCCCTGGGAATTTAACGGCCTTTAATCCATTCAATTTACCTAACACCACTTCCCGGCTAACCTGGATTTCACTCAGTTCCTCCATCTCATTTGACCCCCGGTCCCCTGCTATTTCCGGCAGATTATTTATGTCTTCTTTAGTGAAGACAGAACCAAAGTAGTTATTAAATTGGTCTCCCATGTCTTTGTTCCCCATGATCAATTCACCTGTTTCTGACTGCAAGGGACCTACATTTCTTTTAACTAATTTCTTTCTCTTCACATATCTATAAAATCTGTTGTAGTCAGTTTTTATGTTCCCTGCCTGTTTTCTTTCATAATCTATTTTCCCTTTCCTAATTAAGCCCTTTGTCCTCCTCTGCTGGACTCTGAATTTCTCCCAGTCCTCTGGTAGGCTGCTTTTTCTGCCTAATTTGTATGCTTCATCTTTTGTTTTGATACTATCCCTGATTTCCCTTGTTATCCACGGATTCACTACCTTCCCTGATTTATTCTTTTGCCAAACTGGGATGAACAATTGTTGTAGTTCATCCATGCAGTTTTTAAATGCCTTCCATTACACATCCACCGTCAACCCTTTAAGAATCAATTGCAAGTCTATCTTGGCCAATTCACGTCTCATACCCTCAAAGTTACCTTTCTTTAAGTTCAGAACCCTTGTTTCTGAATTAATTATGTCACTCTCCATCCTAATGAAGAACTCAACCATATTATGGTCTCTCTTGCCCAAGGGGCCACGCACAACAAGACTGCTAACTAACCCTTCCTCATTACTCAATACCCAGTCTAGAATAGCCTGCTCTCTCGTTGATATTATGTTCAGTTTTGGTCATGCCCTGGTATACAAAGGATTTTGTTAAGCTGGAAAGATTGCAGGGAAGATTTATGAGGATGTTGGTAGACAAAAATGTTGGAGAAACTTAGCGGGTGCGGCAGCATCTATGGAGCGAAGGGAATAGGAAAAGTTTTGGGCATCTGGAGCAGCGAATGCAATAGATGAGGTTGGAGGAGGTGCAGGTGAACCTCTGTCACACCTGGAATGACTGCTTGGGTCCTTGAATGGAGTCAAGAGGGGAGGTAAAGCGACACACGTAGCATCTCTTGCGATTGCAAGAGAAAGTGCCCGGGGAGGGGGTGGTGCGGGTGGGAAGGGAAGAATTGACCAGGGAGTTGTGGAGGGAGCGGTCTTTGTGCAAATCAGATGGGGGGGGGGGAGATGGCGAGTGGTGGAGTCATGTTTGAGGTGGCGCAAATGACGGAGGACTATTTGTTGTATGTGACCGCTAGTGGGGTGGAAGGTGAGGACTAGGGGGACTCTGCCCTTGTTCCGAGTGGGAGGATGGGGAGAGAGAGCAGTGTTGCGGGGTATTGAAGAGACCCTGGTGAGAGCCTCATCTATGGTAGGGGAGGGGAACTCCCATTCCATGAAGAATGAGGACATTTCCAATGCCCTTGTGTGGAACACCTCATCCTGGGAGCAGATGCGGCGTAGACGGAGAAATTGGGAGTAGGGGATGAGGATGTTGCTAGTTCCTGAGTGCCTGAGCAAAAAGGAAATGTTGAACAGGCTTGGACTTTATTCCTTAGAGCACAGGAGTCTGAGGGGTGATCTTATAGAGGTGTATAAGATCATGAAGGGAATAGATAGGGTGAAGGCACGTGGCTTTTTTAGCCAGAGTAGGGGAACTCAGAGTAGCCTGAGTGCAGGTAGATGGGACTAGGGGAAAACAAATGGTCGGCACGGACTGGAAGGGCCGAGAGGGCCTGTTTCCGTGCTGTAATTGTTATATGGTTATATGGTTATATGGAATTAAGAACCAGAGGACATAGGTTTAAGGTGAGAGGGTAAGATTTAATGGGAACCTAAGGACCAACTTTTTCCACACAGAATGGTGGGAATATAGAATGAGCCTCCAGATGAGGTAGTTGAGGCAGGCACTTTAACAACATTTATAATATATATTCGACCAGGTACATGGATAATAAGGGTTAAGAGGAATATTGGCTAAACATTGGCAGGTGTGACTAGTGTATCTTGATCAGCATGGACCTGTTTCCGTGCTGTATGACTCTATCTCCTCACGTCTTCCAAGCAAACTTTTTCAGTTATCTGTTAAACAACATCCATTTACATGAGCCCCAACCAAAATTTTAATTTGTTTAGGTGTAAATAATCATTAATCATATGGTTTCTTGTTTTTGCTTGAAGATAGATTACATTTCACTTGCGTTTTGAATATTTGCAATTTGATTTCACATAATTTTGCATTATTTGGAAGAAGTGGAATTAAAGAATAAATTGACTTGCTTTGCATTTTATATAACTGAGGATTTTCAATGAAGTATTGTATTTTGTGCTGTAGTCACTATTATGATGAAGGAAATATAATATTCAATTTACATAGAAAAATGCAACAAATGCGTGTGAGATAAATGACCATGTAATCTGGTTTTGTAATTTTGGAGGAGAAACAGCAGCTAAGACACTGCAGAAACCTTCATAAAATAACGATATATTTTATGACTGCAGAAGAAAGTAGACGAGGCCAGCATTTAAATGTATCATCCAAAAGGTAGTCTAACTCACTGAGGTGTTGACGAATTACAGAACAGTATGATACAATCCATCATGGCTCTTCAACTGGAACTATCTGCTTTATTCATATTTGTTCATATTTATTCATATTTTGTTGATCCGGTTCTTTAGATTTAAACAATACGGCTGAGTTGCAGATTAATTTAGATCCATATCTAAGCACGTCACCTTGGCTGTGCATGTATCTGTCAGCAGTTTGAAGAATGGGCCTTTTAGGCGACTGCAGGAGACTATGCAGTCGCCACATAGTTGCCACATTTTCACGGGGAGTTGCCGGGGAGTCACCTTCATGGTCGTGAGGAGTTCCCGCATTCTTGGAACTAGTCGCGGCCTCGTTTTGGTCTAGAATGAAGCCGCCATGGAGAGTAGCGAGAATTCTCGAGCCGTAGGTGGGTCGCCAGGAGGTCCTAATGGCTTGCCAAGAGGTTGAAGGATCTTGGAGGTTGTAGCCGGAACATTTCATTGGCTCATTGGGGGAAAAGAAAAAGGTAAGCAGTAGTTTTCAGAACCAAGGATAAACGACCAGTAATGTTAAATGTCTGCCGAGCTTCACAGCCGTGTATCACTGTCTTCTTAAAAGTTAACTCCACTCCTTCTCCCCCCTTTTCCCCCATCTCCTCCCCCCCCCCTTTAAAGGAATTATCGTAACTGTGCTTTAGCCGTCTTTTTACATCGCTGGCCTTTCTGTTCATCATGGTGTGTGTCTGTTTCACCTTGGCTTTTCACCGCGTGAATTTTTTAGACAGCGCTCCCTCCCCCCCCCCCCCCCCCCCCCCCCTTGTCCTGTCCCCCGCCTGCATAACGGGCTGGTGAAGGAAGCGATGAGTTTGTGTGTGTGTGTTCCACTCTGACAGTTGCCGTTCCAGTTGCCGGTTTTTCAGGCAACTTGACAGTCGCCGGCAGTCCGCTGAAAAATCGCCTAAATGGGACTGGCCCAGAAGGGTCCTGACCCAGAACATCACCAATCCATGTTCTCCAAAGGTGCTGCCTGACCCAGCGTTACTCTGGCACTTAGTGCCTTTTTGGTTAAATGTCAGCAAATGATGATTCATGATGATTCAAGCAAGCACATTTAAATGCACAAAATCTAACGTACTCTGTTTTAGATATTTGCTTTCCCTGCAACAAAGACCTGAGAAAATTAGTCCTCTGATAATTAACCCATCGATGAAAAATCTGTCTTCCCTATTCTGTTCCTCCAGCCCGTCTAATTAGAGGATAGGTAGACATTGGGGACTTTCTGAGCCAAGCAGAGTTTATCCAACTGCTGACACCACTTACAATTTTGCCACTATCAAAACTTTTCAGAAAAAAAGGAGTGAACACTCACAGATGCTTTAATTAAATGTGTTTTACATTCACAACAACACATTTTCCTGTCTTCATGAAGTTTTTCCAAGGACACTCCAATTTTGAAAGTGTTAACATTGGCATTTAGTAATATCGTAAAGTGAATTAACATGAATTTAAAGCATTAGCACAAATAACTGCATTGCACTTTATCAGAAACCATGTCAAATAAATGAACCGTTGCCACTGTCTTTTTCACAGAAAGCACTTCGAACCCATCTTTTGCTATTCACATCAATATATATTTTAACTTTCCCTCATGGCTATCTCGACCCTTGTCAAAAACATAATTAAAATAGTAAAAATCAGCAGGTTTCACTGGAAAATGAACCCTGAGGAAACTAAATCATTTAGAAGTGCATGATTTTTCAGGCATATTTTACTTCTACTTATTATCATAAAACATTAGCGAATTAAAATTGCATCATTATGTAGCTTTCATAGGTACAGTAATTGCTGAATTAAGAGAACTTTCACATCTCTAATCTGTTCCCATCTTGTAAAATGAACCGATTTCCTGCGCATGCAGCAGTGATGTTGAAAATGTAAATGAGGCGCTGAGAAGTGTGATTGTTATAAACTTTGCAAATGTTATACTGTATCTCAGACATTGTCACTACATCTTTTAAACTTAAATGAGGCACAACTAAGGGTGTAATGTTGAAGCACCCTTAATCTCATCTGTTCTCTGATTCCCACTCCCAGCTCATCAAGCTGCTTTTTTTTTAACTGTACAGCTATGTGACTGAGGGAATGAGCAGAAAGGTGCATATGATATGAAGTGGTCTCCCATGCAGATGATCCTTTTTTTTTGTGGATAAAACATATTGTTAAGTTAAACTTCAAAGTACTTCCCACCCCATACCTCCTATTTTTGAAGGTACTCTGCAATTTCCATCTTCCGATCACTGAACCAGTAGTCAATAAAAACCGAAGATAGACACAAAATGCTGGAGTAATTCAGCGGGACTGGCAGCATCTCTGGAGAGAAGGAATGGGTGACGTTTCGGTTCGAGACCCTTCTTCAGTCCTGTTCCGCTGAGTTACTCCAACATTTTGTGTCTATCTTCGGTTTAAACCAGCATCTGCAGTTCCTTCCTACACATCAATGAAACAGGTTTTGCATACTTTATAATCAAGACAGTGTAAGGTATGCTCAAGACCCTTACAACTGAGGCAGAGGGAAGACTAGAAGGTTGCTCTTAAAATTACATTTTCTTGCCGTTCTGCAATGGGGAAGTCCTTGTAGATTGGACTTCTTTGCTGGCATCCAGTGTTCTTCCAGGAGAGGGATAATCCTGATATGTATCTCCTGTTGGACTTGCTCCTCCATCTCTGACCTTTGGCATATGGGGGGGGGAGGGGGTGGTTGGAGAGAAATCAACCACTTTGTATCCTCATTGCAGATTACCGACTCTATGCCTTTAGCTGGATGTTGAAGCCATGGTTAGCATAGTGCCGAGAGGGCAGATACACTTCACATGTGGCCCCTCAGCTCAGCATGACCCAACTCTGCCCTTGAATGCCACACATGCATTTCTTCCATATTTCTCATGTAGGAGGCTACTCAGTCCATCAAGGTTATTCATGCTCTCATCAGTCCCATTCCCCCACCTATGTTTTCTTACATGCCACTGATCTTCCTACCTCCCAACTATGTCAGCCAGTTTACAGTAGCCCATTCACCTACCAACATGTTTTTGGAGAGTGGGAGGAAATTGGAGCAGCATGCAGGGAAGCCAACATGGTGAGCAGGAGAACATGCAGACTCCACACAGTGGTCTGGATTGAAGTCAGGTCACTGTGTAATTATGCTCCTAATCTCACCCTGTTAGTCTGGTTCAGTAAAACACTGAGTCAAGCACTGGATCAACTAAATGTCTTTATTCTCAATCACAAACACACTTCCTATGCAATACCTAACCAAACCCACGGGTCCGATCCTTGTCTCTACTCATCCAAGCCATTCAGCCTCATGTGAATAGACACCTCCAGATGGTCAACACAGTCCCAAATGCTACCCCAAAAGATCGACACCGATAAGAGGGGATGCCCTCTTATATACAGTATCGGACCCATGGCACGAAATACATGGGGGGGGGGGGGTTGTCTACAAACCAATCATAAATAAAGATAATACAATACATTAATTGACAGTTCCCTAACCCAATCACAAAATACCCCACTACATCGTTTCTACATAAAGTTTCTAATGGAAGACAGTTCCCCTAAGTAAAGAAACATTTATCCAAGTACACAAACAATTCAAGCAAGGCTCCATGCCTTGACCAATCGCAAGATAAGTGCAAAGATCCTGCAATATAGTTAGCAGTGGTATTATAACATACCTATCGCCAACCAATCCTATTGATGCATTTGCAGCAAGGCTCAGCTCTTTCTGCAAAACCCACATACATATTAACAAAAGAGGGGACATCTGGACAACACCCTGTGCTTAGCTTCCTCCCAGGACCCAGACATTCTGGAGCCATGAACCTCATGGCTTTGCACCCTTTGCAGTAAGATGACAAGCAGGTTCTGCAAAGGCAGAAATCCTCCATTTTGTCACATACTAAATTGGCCAATATTATCAACTGTGGCAAGAGCTCTACTGGGCATTGCACTATCCCTGGCATCAGAACGGCAGACAGCAATTTCCTGGCCCCTCCCAGCCTATCAGCCAGTGATAGGGTTCAGAGTGGCATCCCAGGGAGGGAGTCTGGTCACATACTCCCGTGGGTACTGCAGTTTGAAGCTACTTTTACTTTGATTTACATGCTAAAATGCACCCAGTCTGTGATGACAATGAGGTGTAAAATGTCCCAGCCCCACTTTTAAAGTGAAAAGACCTTCTGCATTTGGACCAATATTCTTTCCTCAGCTACGCTGGATTAATGTGGTATTAGACTCATTTTGTGTTTATTCAGTCCGCCTGCTGTGCTTGCCTGCATTGATTAACGTTCAGAAATAATTACTTGGCTGCGATGGGCTTCGGGATGTGATGTCGTGTACATGCAAATTCTTTTTTTTCCTTTCATCCATTGTTAATAAATTCCTGTGTCGATTTTAAAAGGAAGGGTGTTAATCCACTTACAGCAAACTAGTTAACAGAGGTTTTAAAAATATGAAATCAGGCTGAGAAATGTCACAAGCACAGAGTGCTTGCCTTCTCCTGTTACTGCCAGTAATTTTCAGGCTCCAGTGTTGGATGCTGAACATACTGTGCTTTCTTTTCATCTTTAAGTTATAAAAAGCTGTATCACATTTTCTATTAATACTTCTCTCCCAAATGTTCAATAACTTTGGGAACTTTGCTGTATGGCAAACTGACTGGTGCTTTCTTATCCCATCCCCCACCCCACCATTGCAAAATGACTGCACTTCAAGTTGGAGAGTTATTGAAGAATGTAAATCACTTCTTAATGATTAGAGGTCTCAAATGTGTTGCTTACTGATAATTTAGTCAAATGTGCTGGTCTAAGTTATTGAAAAGCAGCAAAAAAAATTGCAAATGCTGGAAATCAAATAAAAACAGAGCATACTGGAAATGCTCTACGGATCAGGCAGCATCCGTGAAGAGAGAAATAGATTATCTTCCATCAGAGTTAGCTTCCGGTATTTATTGGCTATTTGTTCTTAATTTAAAGTGTTGGTGAGAACTCTGTGATGTCAAAATTTGTTGTAGGTTGTAATGTTAACTAGGCAGAATATCATTGACTGCCTGTGTACAAATTGCGGGGAAAATAGTTCCATTGAAGCTAAGCATTGGATAAGAAGTATAACAGTAAAATGGGACATTATCGTTTGATTTGAAAATGTCTAACCAAGGAAATGTCTAACCCTGTAATTTGAATGGAAGATTGCATGTATTACAATTAACATAATGAGAATCCAATCTGAATAGGTTTGCAATGTATCCAAATCATGTTCATATTATGATAGTCACATAATTTGTGCAAATAGTGTTTTCCAATGTAATCCAGCTGAGATGTATATAGAAACATAGAAAATAGATGCAGGAGGAAGCCATTCAGCCCTTCGAGCCAGCACCGCCATTCATTGTGATCATGGCTGATCGTCCCCTATCAATAACCCGTGCCTGCCTTCTCCCCATATCCCTTGACTCCACTATCCCCTAGAGCTCTATCTAACTCTCTCTTAAATCCATCCAGTGACTTGGTCTTCACTGCCCTCTGTGGCAGGGAATTCCATAAATTCACAACTCTCTGGGTGAAAACGTTTTTTCTCACCTCAGTCTTAAATGACCTACCATTTATTCTAAGACTGTGGCCCCTGGTTCTGGACTCACCCAACATTGGGAACATTTTTCCTGCATCTAGCTTGTCCAGTCTTTTTATAATTTATATGTTTCTATAAGATCCCCCTCATCCTCCTAAACTCCAGTGAATACAAGCCTAGTCTTTACAATCTTTCCTCATATGACAGTCCCGCCATCCCAGGGATCAATCTCGTGAACCTATGCTGCACTGCCTCAATCACAAGGATGTCCTTCCTCAAATTAGGAGACCTATACTGAAATCCTCTTGTTATGAAGGCCAACATTCCATTAACTTTCTTCACTGCCTGCTGTACCTGTAAGCCAACTTTCAGTGACCGGTGTGCAAGGATGCCCAGGTTTCGCTACACCTCCCGCTTACCTAACCCAACCCTCTTGAGATAATAATCTGCCCCCTTGTTTTTGCCACCAAAGTGGATAACCTCACATTTATCTATATTATACTGCATCTGCCACACATCTGCCCATTCACTCAACCTCTCCAGGTCACCCTGCAACCACCTAACATCCTCTTCACAGTTAACATTGCCACCCAGCTTTGTTTCATCCGCAAACTAGCTAGTGCTGCTCCTAATTCCCTCTTCCAAATCATTAATATATATGGTAAACAGTTGTGGCCCCAACACCGAGACTTGCGGCACTCCACTCGCCACTGCCTGCCATTCTGAAAAGGACCCGTTCACTCCTACTCTTTGCTTCCGGTCTGCTAACCAATTTTCTATCCATGTCAACACCCTACCCCAATACCATGTGCTCTAATTTTAGTCACCAATCTCCTGTGCGGGACCTTATCAAAGGCTTTCTGAAGATACTGGCTCCTCTTCATCCATTTTACTTGTCACATCGTAAAAAAAATCCGGAAGATTAGTTAAGCATGATTTCCATTTCATAAATCCATGTTGACTTGGACTAATCCTTTTACTGCTATCCAAATGCTCCATTATTACCTCTTTAATAATTGACTCCAGCATCTTTCCCACCATATGGTATGGGATTGTAAAATACATTTCTTTTTTGAGGCCCTTTGATGAGGATTCATTTAGTTGTAGATTGCTTGGCTTCCCCTCTCTGATGGGAAGGGCAACCAGGAATTAACTTGAACCGCCAGGACTGACGGAGATTACAAAATATGATGACCACTGCCCAGTCCATCACGGATACTGACCTCCCAACCAGAGAAGGGATTTATATGAGGCACTGCCTCAAAAGGTCAGCCAGCATCATCATGGACTCACACTACCCTGGCCATGCTCTCGTTTCACTTCTGCCATCAGGAAGAAGGTATAGGAGTCTGAAAACGGTGATGTCTAGTTTCAGGAGCAGCTTCATCCCTACACCCATTAGGCTATTGAACACTACCAAGTCCAACTAAACTACAAACTAGTTGCACTAGAGACTTTGGACTTTGTTTTGTTTTGCACTATATTGAATGTTTTGTTTATTTAATGTTTTGTTCATCTTTTGTTATGTTATCTATTAAGTACTGTGTTCACAAACCAGTTGTACTGCTGCAAGTAATGGGCCTGTCCCACTTAGGCGATTTTTCAGCAGACTGCCGGTGACTGTNAAGTTGCGGGGACTGACCTAAAAATTCGGCAACTGAATAGAACACACACTCGCAAACTCATCGCTTCCTTCACCAGTCCGTTATGCAAAAAAAGGGCAACAGGGCAAACAGGGCAAAAAAGGGCAAAAAAAGGCAAAAAAATTCACACGGTGCAAAGCCAAGGTGAAACAGACACACACCGCGACTGAAGAAGGGTCTCGACCCGAAACGTCGCCTATCTCCTTCGCTCCTTAAACCCTGACTCACTGTGCGAGTTGGCCCACGAGTGACCCGAGTTTTCACTCGTGGTGATCACGTAGCGGGAACGTCGGAACTCGCGCGTTCAACTTGTCCACTCGTGGCGCTAACGGCAGGAACTCGGGAAACTTGTTAACTCGTGAAAAAAATCAAACATGTTTGATTTTTCCACGAGTCAAATTAACTGTTCAAGTTAAAAAATGGAAACATTTAAACTCGTTGCAGTAACGTAATGGCCCGTGCGTTTACCATAGTGTCTCGTGAGTCTATCGTGGGAACTTTTTTATAATCTGAAAGGACTGAACCAAAGTAGTATAATATGTATACATATTATATATATTATATATATTTCAATTCCAACCCCGAAGCAATTGAGAGGCGATTTCTTGGGGCCGTGTAATTTAACGTGTGTCTTTGCTTTTAAAAAGTGAAGCTGTTTAATTGTTTACGCTGCGCTGTGTTTCGTGTTGGGGAGAGTGCTGCTGTACAATGCTTTCGATTTTATACTGCCCTCCCCCTTCCACAGAAAAATGCCTAAATTTTTCTTTGTGCCCGCTCTCCTGGGGAGCAATCCAAACCAGGGGAACAATGAACCCTTCAGAGGCTTCGCGTTCCTTGCTCCTATATATGGACCTCGCTCGCTCGCAACCTGTATGAGCGCTCGATCAACAGACATCGGCCAACACGGAGGCCTGATTACTGAAAACAAAGTCAACTTGTACCAGACCTCATCATCTTCCTTCCGACAACCCGTAACCACGGCACCACACTTTCAACAGAAAACTTAATATTTAAAGAATATATTATGGGACATTGGATTGTCTGAAGAAGGGTCCCGAGCAGAAACGCCACATATGTGTGTGTGTGTGTGTGTGGTGTGTGTGTGTCTGTGTGTGTGTGTGTGTGTGTCTGTGTGTGTGTCTGTGTGTGTGTGTGTGTTTGTGTGTGTGTCTGTGTGTGTGTGTGTGTTTGTGTGTGTTTGTGTGTGTGTATCTGTGTGTATCTGTGTGTGTGTCTGCTGTCGGGTCCCGGCGGCCGCTCAGTCACCCGAGCTGCTTCCTTCCTCTGAAGTGGTGGCCAGCTGCTGTCTGTGTGTATCTCTCTCTCTATGGGTGTATGTGTGTGTGTGTGTCTCTCTCTCTCCCTCTCTGTCTATCTGTTTGTATCTGTGTGTGTGTCTGCTGTCGGGTCCCGGCGGCCGCTCAAAGTCACCCGAGCTGCTTCCTTCCTCTGAAGTGGCGGCCAGTCCTGCTGTCTGTGTGTATCTGTGTGTGTGTGTGTGTGTGTGTGTGTGTGTGTGTCTCTCTCTCTCCCTCTCTGTCTATCTGTGTGTGTGTCTGCTGTCGGGTCCCGGTGGCCGCTCAAAGTCACCCGAGCTGCTTCCTTCCTCTGAAGTGGTGGCCAGCTGCTGTCTGTGTGTGTGTGTGTGTGTGTGTGTGTGTGTGTGTGTGTGTGTGTGTGTGTGGTGTTGTGTGTGTGTGTGTGTGGTGTGTGTGTGTGTGTGTGTGTGTGTGTGTGTGTGTGTGTGTGTGTGTGTGTGTGTGTGTGTGTGTGTCTCTCTCTCTCTCCCTCTCTGTCTATCTGTTTGTATCTGTGTGTGTGTCTGCTGTCGGGTCCCGGCGGCCGCTCAATGTCACACCCGAGCTGCTTCCTTTTTTAAAATTATTTAAAATAGAGATCATGCCAAAAAAGTATTTAAAAACATAAAACAACAAGAAATGCTTGGTTATTGGAGGATGCGCATTTTCCTTGTAGGTCATATCAATAGATGCCGCCGCGCTGAAATAACTCAAAACTACAGGATGGAGATGTCTTTTAACATTGTTGCTTTATTAAAACATACTTCATTCACGGGCTCAAGAGTAACGGGAGAGGAACTTGGTAACTCGGAGAGGAACTTGGAACATCGCAGCAATGACATACTCGGTGGATCCCACAGCCACGAGTACGGCACTAGACAGTGAGACAGGGCCATCTGCACTGTTGCCTTTTGTGTACCTCCTTGGGCGCTGTAAAAAGACGCTAAAGCTCAGTGCAACGTAAAAAAGCTACTGAAGCCCAGAATACACGGCTGTGAAGGCTCGGCGGACATAAACATATACCGGTCGTTTTTGAAAGCCTGCAAAAAGAGCCAATGAAATGTCACGGGGGTCGTACCGGGCTACAACCTACGACAACCTACGAACCTCCTGGACCTCCTGGCAACCCACTAGGACCTCCTGGCGACCCACCTACGGCACGAGAATTCTCGCTACTCTCCATGGTGGCTTTGTTCTAGTCGACGCTAATTTTGATTGAAAAATGTTGAAAAATTCACGGTGACCATAATGAGGCCGCGACTAGTTCCCAGAATGCGGGAACTCCTCACAATCATGAAGGCGACTCCCCGGCAACCATCCGTGAACATGTGGCGACTGCAGAGTCTCCTGCAGTCGCCTAAAGAGTCGTCTAAGTGGGACAGGCCCATAAGAATTTTATCGTACCGTTTTGGTACATATGACAATTTAACACTAGACTCTTGAGAAGGAGATAAAAAATAAAATCAAGAACAGACCAGGTTTTGAAACCAGACTTTGTACATTTGGTTCCAATGACTTCAGTGGGAGTGAAGGTGCAGAGTTAGATACAAATGGCACTGGAAACACTTGCATGTGTTTCAAACGAAGCACCAAATATGAATCTTTTTCTCACTCATCCCCCAGCCAGGGTATCTCACACACTTCAGTCTGAAGAAGGGTCTCGACCCGAAATGTTTACCCTTTCCTTCTCTCCAGAGATGTTGCCTGTCCCGCTGAGTTACTCCAGAATTTTGTGTGTACCTTTGTTTTAAACCAGCATCTGCTGTTCTTTCCTACATATCTCACACATATAATACTATGTATCCACAGCACCTTGTTTTTAGAAAACATCGAGGCAAGTAATAAAGATGCTTCCAGATTATATTTCAAATGGCCTCAGAGATTCCAGATGTCACCAAAGATTATTGCTCATCACATTTATCCAGCTATTGCAAAAATGGAGCAAGAAAAGGAACATTTTAGATGAGAGAAAAGAACCATGGAGTTCATAATGATTGATTCATGATGACCGTGTTCTTTTGTTGGGCTGGAGAACACCATTTCCATGCTACAATACACCCAATTAAGTTAGTATGAGATTAGTGTAAATGTGTTAACTTGGACATCAACCACCCATTTAAGGGCCGTCCCACTTACTCGACTTTTTCGCCCACTGTGCCGGCACCCGTCATAGGTCGCCAAAAAATGTCAACATGAAAGACGCTACTACTATTTGGGTGACTAGGAGACTACTCACGACCATACAGGTGACACCCTGGCGACATGTCGCGGGGTGAAGCCTGTATGGTCGTGAGTAGTCGCCCAAAGAGATGTACCTTGTTCTGGTTGCCGCTGGATTTTCAACATGTTGAAAATTTTCGGCGACCTGCAACGACCTATGACGGGTGCCGGAAGTTGCCGAAAAAGTCGCGTAAGTGGGACAGGTCCTTTACACTAACCTCATACTAATTTAATCTAACCTTAGTCTCTCCATGTGGTTATCAATTTCCCCCAGATTCTACAAGTTAACTGCACATAAAGGGGAATTTATGGAGGCCAATTAACCGAATAACCTGCTTGCTTTTGGGGGAAAGTAGAACACGTGGAGGATACCCACGGGATTACAGGGAGATCATGCAAACTGCACACAGTCTGCACCTGAGGTCAGGATTGAACCCAGGTTTCTGGCAATGTAAGGCAGCAGCTCTACAAGCTGTGCCATTCTGCTGCCTTTTGGGTAAGTGCAGCCATTGACGGGTCAGAGGTTATGGGGAGAAGGCAGGAGAATGGGGTTAGGAGAGAGAGATAGATCAGCCATGAATAAATGGCGGAGTGGACTCGATGGGCCGAATAGCCTAATTCTATTCCTATCACTTATGACTATTTTTAAAAAATAGTTTGAAGAGAATGTGGAATGTGGGACTAGGGTCAGTGGAAAGAGAGCATGGGAACTGGGACCTTGATGGGCAAAAAGGGAGCTGAGGTTGTAGCAGATGAGAGGGAACCAGGGCTCAACAAGTTAGATGGAAGCACAAAATCCATGGGCCCAAAAAATCAGAGGAAAGTCTTTTACCCACTGTAGACAATAGACAATAGGTGCAAGGGTAGGCCATTTGGCCCTTCGAGCCAGCACCGCCATTCAATGTGATCATGGCTGATCATCCCCAATCAGTACCCCGTTCCTGCCTTCCCCCCCTTATTCCCTGACTCTGCTATTTTTAAGAGCCCTTTCTAGCTCTCTCTTGAAAGCATCCAGAGAACCAGCCTCCACTGCCCTCTGAGCCAGAGAATTCCACAGACTCGCCACTCTCTGTGAGAAAAAAAGTGTTTCCTCGTCTCCGTTCTACTCCGCTTTCTACTTATTCTTAAACTGTGGCCCCTGGTTCAACATCGGGAACATGTTTCCTGCCTCTAACGTGTCCAAGCCCTTAACAATCTTATATGTTTCAAAGTAGGGGAATTAAGAAGCAGATGACATAGGTTTAAGGTGAGAGGGGAAAGATTTAATGTGAGCCTGAGGGGTAACTTTTTCACTCAAAGGGTGGTGGGTATATGGAGCGAACCGTCACTGGAAGTAGCTGAGGCAGGTACTATGACAGCATTTAAAAGACAGTTGGGTACATACATGAATAGGAGAGAGATATGGGCCATATCCGGGCAAATGGGACTAGCTTAGATAGGCATCTTGGCTGACATAACTTTTGTTTGATCACTTGGCTCATCTGCATCACTGCAGTGAAAGTGTGATCCTATCCCATGCCATTAGTAGATAGATGTGAACAATTATTAATGCTTGAAAGCTAGTTGTACACAGCAGAAGCACAACCTGCAATTTAAATTTTCATTTGGAATTTCTTTCACATTGTAGTGAGGGGAAATAAATTGATCGGTGTACACAATTACTCGGATAATAAGCTTTATACAGGGTCTTTATGAATCTCAAAACACACCACAGTACATTATATGCAGTTTTGGTATTTTTTTATATGTAGTATTACTGCATTATAGCAGCAATAAAGAAAACTGTATGGTCTGGGACCAGAGGCCATAACCTCAGAATAAAAGATTGCACCTTTAGAAAGGAGATGAGGAGGAATTTATTTTGTCAGAGGGTGGTGAATCTGTGGAATTCTTTGCCACATAAGGCTGTGGAGGCCGTCAATGGATATTTTTAAGGTGGAGATTGACAAATTCTTGATTGGAAATGGTGTCAGGGCTTATGGGGAGAAGGCAGGAGAATGGGGTTAGGAAGAAAGATCAATCAGCCATGATTGAATGGCGGAGTAGACTTGATGGGCCAAATGGCCTAATTCTGCTCTTCAAATTTATGAACTTATTAGTGATTTTGGTGTAAGGATGAACAATTCTCAGGATGGGAGGGTGAAGGTTTGGGGAGATGCTGGTGTCTGCAGCTCACAAGGAGAGGATGACCTCTTCTCTTGAAGAGGTAGAGAAACATTCCTCTTTCCTCTGGAGAGGAGAAATGCCCCCCCCCCCCCCCCCCCCCCCCCCCCCCCCCCCCCCCCCCCCCCCCCCCCCCCAGAACACCAGGAAGGAGCACCCTGTTCTTCCCCAATATAATGTCCTGAGGTTCTTTGTTAATATCCAAAAAACATGAAAGGGTGGTGAAGCATTGGCTCATTGCCTCATCTAAAGAACAACATATCTGAGAATACAAAACACTCTCAGAACTTATGGGAATAGTAAATCACATTTTATGTCTCTGCATTGAAAAAAAAACTTGAATCTTCTGACCACAAGGTGGACGTAGCCTGGACTTTCTAATTCACAGTTGCTGGATGAGGTGGTTGAGGCAGGAGCCATCACAACATTTAAGGAACATTTATACAAGTACGTGGATAGGAGAGGTGATGAAAGAATGGATTGACTGGGCTTATATTCACTGGAATTTAGAAGGATGAGAGGATATCTTATAGAAACATGTACAATTCTTATGGGATTGGACAGACTAGATGCAGGAAAAATGTATCCAATGTTGCGAGAGTCCAGACACAGGGGTCACAGTTTAAGAATAAGGGGTAGGCCATTTAGGACCGAGATGAGGGAAAACCTTTTCACCCAGAGAGTTGTGAATCTGTGGAATTCTCTGCCACAGAAGACAGTGGAGGCCAATTCACTGGATGATTTCAAGAGACTTAGATTTAGCTCTTAGGGCTAACAGAATCAAGGGATACGGGGAGAAAGTAGGAACGGGAGTACTGAGTTTGGATAATCAGCCATGATCATGTTGAATGGCGGTGCTGGCTCGAAGGGTCAAATGGCCTACTCCTGCACCTATTTTCTATGTTTTTATGTTTTGAGGGCCATGGGCCAAGAGCAGGCAGGCGGGATAGATGGGACATGTTGGTCGCTGTGGGCAAGTTGGGCTGAAGAGCCTGTTTCCATGCTGAATGAGTTTGAATCTATGACTCGATCACATTAAACTTCAACTGTTGAAACTAGGAACTGCAGATGCTGGTTTACAAAAGTAGACACTGAGTACTGGGGTAGCTCAATGGGTCAAGCAGCATCTCAGGGGAACATAGATAGGTGATGTTTCAGGTTAGAATCCTTATTTAGCCTATCCATGCTCTGCTGCGATGCTTTCCTGACCCTTTGAGCTACTCCAGCACTCTGTGTCTTCTTTTGGGATCTTAAAATCTATAAATGCACTGCACGGTGCAAAATAAAATGCAACCCTGATGTGTGCACCTAACTGCACTTGGGAAGAAAACAACAAGCAGTTTGCTTAATGCCAGTCGCGGAATTAAGTTAAGGATGAAATGAAGATTTTGCGGATTTGATTAGGTTTGGCACTTAATGCATGCTGTCATTTTGGAGCAGCAGTCAAAAACATGGTAAATTAGATGCTGTATTATATTGCTACAGCATTAAAGAATATATTAGAGAAAACAATAGTTGCACAGTATTCCAAGCCGACTAAGAGGAAATAATCAAGCCCTGGAGGTGAACCCATGAATCAAAAACTTGCTTCCCTGAGTCACAGGATTGAATTATATGGAAAGGTTTTTAAACCGTAGGTTTTATCTACCGCAGATTCTGGTATTATGTAATGAGAACAGATTAATTGAAAATCCAAGAGCTAAGGCGCCTTTCAGGACAGCAAACATAATAAAATTGAATTTTGTAGAAAGATTGAAGATGATTAAATCTGAAACCAGAGGCGTTATCAAATAATGCAAACTGTGAGGTTATTAAGGTAGGTTGGGCACCTACATTCAAAGATATGACAGCAGACAAGCAATAGCTAACATTTAAAGAACTGGTCTCAGTTTATAAATCATAAATAATCCTTTAAGCTACAAAAACGCGATAGGAAAAGTAGTCCATCCATGGCCATCAAATTAAAAAGGCATTAAATCAAAGGAAATGCCAGAAAATGACACCTGAGAATTCTACAAAGGAGCATCAGCACATTGACCAGAAAAGGGGAAGTAGAATGAGTATAGTTTACTAAGGAATATAAAAACAGACCGTGGATACTTCTATAAAAATGTAATAAAGACGATAGCAGGTCAATGTGGATTCCACACAGAATGGGATAGGAATCATTATACCAGTGAATATAGAAGAGACAGAGAAATTAAACAAAAGCATTGCGTTAGTCTTCATGGAAGACACAAACACATCCTGGGAACAGCGGGGAACCACATATTGATGTTGAGGTTGAAGAAAGTACAAAAATAAAATATATTATTCTAGTAATTAAAGGGACTGAAAGATGATAAATCCACAGATTTGTGATGTCGATCCTAGTATTTTGAAGGAAAGATAATTAATACAGCAGTTGTTATCTTATAAAATTCTACAGGTTTTTGACTAGTTCCCACAGATTGTAAAGTACCAAGGGGAAAGAAAGAAAGCTGGGAACAATAATCTAATTAGACCTTTAGTTGCAGGGAAATTGTTGGGAAGTATTATTAAGATAGTGTCAACAAGGCCCTATGAAAATAATAATAGGATTCGATGGATAAACATTTATGAAAAAGATAACCTGTTTGACAACTGATTTTCTTGAGGTTTTAACTAGCAGAATAGATAAGTGAAAATCAGGTGACGTGCATGATGTCTTTGATAAGGTTACACTCCATAAATTAGTCAACAAAATTATGGAACATGGGATCAGTGCACAATGGTTGAAGGATTGGTTCATGGGCAGAAAACAGCACGAATAAATGGGTCATTTCTGTGTTGGGTCAGTCAAGTCAAGTCAGGTTTATTCGTCACATACACATACGAGGTGTGCAGTGAAATGAAAAGAGGCAATGTCTGTGGATTGTGCAAAAAAACGACAAAGCAGAATGGAACAGAATCTGGGCATGGGCATGGTGGCTGGGCATGTGGGAGGAGGGCACAAAGACCAGTACTGGGGACCCACCTATTCTCAATCTATGTACCGGTAAGTGATTTGGATGAGCAATCAAGTATGAAACAAACCTGGTGGCGATGTAGACTGTGAAGAGGATGGATGGATGGATGGGCTTCACAGATGGGCTTCACAGATTATGAATACCTTAAATGAATGGGAAAGGATACAGGACTTGGAATATAATATAGAAAAGTATATGGGCATCTGCATTGCCACACACCAAAACAGTCAGATGGTGTTTTTTTTTAAATAACTTGCACAAAAAGAATTAATATCTAGCTATAACTGGGTTTTTGTGGTTAAGGAAGAATATTCTTGTGCAAGAGCAAGTGCAGTTGAAGGTTCACCAGGCTTCTTCTTATTGCGTATGGCGTGCACATCCTAAATTTGTAGGGCAACTTGTTCTATTTGATCTTATTTGATTGTGCACACCAGGTTAGAAACATAGAAACATAGAATTAGGTGCAGGAGTAGGCCATTCAGCCCTTCGAGCCTGCACCGCCATTCAATATGATCATGGCTGATCATCCTACTCAGTATCCCGTACCTGCCTTCTCTCCATACCCTCTGATCCCCTTAGCCACAAGTGCCACATCCAACTCACTCTTAAATATAGCCAATGAACTGGCCTCAACTACCCTCTGTGGCAGAGAGTTCCAGAGACTCACCACTCTCTGTGTGAAGAAAGTCTTTCTCATCTCGGTCTTAAAGGATTTCCCCCTTATCCTTAAGCTGTGACCCCTTGTCCTGGACTTCCCCAACATCGGGAACAATCTTCCTGCATCTAGCCTGTCCAACCCTTAAGAATTTTTGTAAGTTTCTATAAGATCCCCTCTTAATCTCCTAAATTCCAGAGAGTATAAACCGAGTCTATCCAGTCTTTCTTCATAAGACAGTCCTGACATCCCAGGAATCAGTCTGGTGAACCTTCTCTGCACTCCCTCTATGGCAATAATGTCCTTCCTCAGATTTGGAGACCAAAACTGCACGCAATACTCCAGGTGTGGTCTCACCAAGACCCTGTACAACTGAAGTAGAACCTCCCTGCTCCTGTACTCAAATCCTTTTGCTATGAAAGCTAACATACCATTCGCTTTTTTCACTGCCTGCTGCACCTGCATGCCTACTTTCAATGACTGGTGTACCATGACACCCAGGTCTCGCTGCATCTCCCCTTTTCCAATCGGCCACCATTTAAATAATAGTCCGCTTTCCTGTTTTTGCCACCAAAGTGGATAACCTCACATTTATCCACATTTACTGCATCTGCCAAACATTTGCCCACTCACCCAGCCTATCCAAGTCACCCTGCAGTCTCCTAGCATCCTCCTCACAGCGAACATTGCCCCCCAGCTTAGTGTCATCCGCAAACTTGGAGATATTGCCTTCAATTCCCATCCAGATCATTAATATATATTGTAAATAGCTGGGGTCCCAGCACTGAGCCCTGCGGTACCCCACTAGTTACTGCCTGCCATTGTGAAAAGGACCGTTTACTCCTACTCTTTGCTTCCTGTTTGCCAGCCAGTTCTCTATCCACATCAATACTGAACCCCTAATACCGTATGCTTTAAGTTTGTATACTAATCTCTTATGTGGGACCTTGTCGAAAGCCTTCTGGAAGTCCAGATATACCACATCCACTGGTTCTCCTTATCCACGCTACTAGTTACATCCTCGAAAAATTCCACAAGATTCGTCAGACATGATTTACCTTTTGTAAATCCATGCTGACTTTGTCCAATGATTTCACCACTTTCAAATGTGCTGCTATCCCATCTTTAATAACTGACTCTAGCAGTTTCCCACTACCGATGTTAGACTAACTGGTCTGTAATTCCCCGTTTTCTCTCTCCCTCCCTTCTTAAAAAGAGGGGTTACATTTGCTACCCGCCAATCCTCAGGAACTACTCCAGAATCTAAAGAGTTTTGAAAGATTATCACTAATGCATCCACTATTTCCTGAGCTACTTCCTTAAGTACTCTGGGATGCAGCCTATCTGGCCCTGGGGATTTATCGGCCTTTAATTATTCAATTTACCCAACACCACTTCCCGACTGACTGGATTTCACTCAATTCCTCCTTTGACCCACAGTCCCCTGCTATTTCAGGCAGATTATTTATGTCTTCCTTAGTGAAGACGGAACCAAAGTAGTTATTCAATTGGTCGCCATATCCTTGTTCCCCATGATCAACTCACCTGTTTCTGACTGCAAGGGACCTACATTTGTTTTAACTAACCTCTTTCTCTTCACATATCTATAAAAACTTTTGCAGTCAGTTTTTATGTTCCCTGCCTGTTTTCTTTCATAATCTATTTTTCCTTTCCTAATTAAGCCCTTTGTCCTCCTCTGCTGGTCTCTGAATTTCTCCCAGTCCTCTGGTATGCTTCTTTTTCTGGCTACTTTGTACGCATCATCCTTTGCTTTGATACTATCCCTGATTTCCCTTGTTATCCACGGATGCACTACCTTCCCCGATTTATTCTTTTGCCAAACTGGGATGAACAATTTTTGTAGTTCATCCATGCAGTCTTTAAATGTCTTCCATTGTATATCCACCGTCAACCCTTTTAGAATTAATTGCCAGTCAATCTTGGCCAATTCACGTCTCATACCCTCAAAGTTACCTTTCTTTAAGTTCAGAACCATTGTTTCTGAATTAACAATGTCACTCTCCATCCTAATGAAGAACTCAACCATATTATGGTCACTCTTGCCCAAGGGGGCACGTACAACAAGACGGCTAATTACCCCTTCCTCATTACTCAAAACCCAGTCTAAAAATAGCCTGCTCTCTCGTTGGTTCCTCTACATGTTGATTTAGATAACTATCTAAAGTTGATAGGTTGCTTGCATTTGTCGAAACAGGGAGGACCACGGGAAGGTTGCAATCTCCCACCCCGTTCACCAGGCTGATTGCTGGGGTGGAGTCATTGAGCAATGAGGAAAACGTAGGCATACTAGGCCCGCTGAGTTTAGAAGACTGAGAGGTGTCCTCATGGAAACATCAACATTTGGACAGGGTAGATGAAGAAATTATATTTCCCCTTGTTGGAATGTTTAAAACCAGAGTCAGAAAGAGGTCAACAATTCAGATTATAAAATTGTTCTTCAGCCAGATGCTCATGAACCATCAGAACTCTCTGCTCAAGAGGGTCATGGAGGCTTGGTCATCGAGTAAACTCAAAACTGAGATGACTGGATTTTTTTTTGTTATTAAAGGGAAATATGAGGTTTGTGCAATAAATTGACTTTAAAATAAAAGATCAGCCATTGCTTCTTGAGTGGTGGAGTAGTTACAAGGGGCCAAATGGTCTGCTCCTGCTCTGTTCCTTACGTTGTATGATCTACATTGAAAAGAGACATCTTGGGTGGCGTTAAGTGAGGTATAAATAAAAAGTATCAAATTCAGCAAAGGGAAATATAGAACATTGATTCACAAAACCAATACAATGCCTAGAAATACATTATATTTGCTGCATAAAAGCATAACATTTACACAACAGGTCATCCCAACATTTTATGCTGTGCATGGATACACCCAAGTGAATCTCATCTCGCAACCTATTCATGCTCTCCCTCGTGGTCACATCTATCATTTCCTTGAAAATATTTATGCAGCTCACTTTCAGCCAAATTGTGCTCGCAAGCCACTCTATAATGACAGATATTTCTCTCAAATCTCCTTTTGGCGTTATCTACTCAGTGATATTGGATGGCACTCCGCCTTCTTCACAACACTTCATCATTTTAAGACTTTGAAAGCGTCACCACAATTCCAGATTTGGATTCCAGCCTGTTCAATATTTTCAGAAAGCCAAAGCCTTTTTTTTTTAAATGTTCCTTCCAGAACCTCTGAATTTGTTTGGGATATTAGTACCCAAAGGATCACAACACTCCCAAGTTTGAGTGCAAATATTATGACATAAAAATGTTTATTGCAACTAATTTTAATTATGCTCCTCTAATAATGATCTGTTGTGTTCAGTTTGCATTTTTAATATCTTTCTGAACTAACATTGCCACCTTTCGTGATGTGGTCCAACCGTTGAGTGTCACAGACACAAGCAATTTGTTGATACCATCTAATTCATACGGTCACTCACCCACTGTTTTGTCTCAGATTTTCGTGCATTAAAGTCTGTTGTATATTCTGAACGTATGATGAAGCCACACCACATAGTTGATACTGTGCCACCTACTTTGCCACTGGTGATTTTTGTACGATAAATGTGGCAGGAAACTGCCATACTGGTGGGCATTTGTTTTTCATCATAGAACTAAGGATTTGTACAGCATGGAAACATGTTATTCAGCGCGACTCATCCATGCTGACCAGTGGGCACCCTTTCACATTAATCCCACCTCCCAGCACTTGCTCTGTAGCCTTTTGTATCTAAGCAGAGACACATCTTAAACGGTGTCATTAACCCAGCCGCCACATTCTCTCAGTCCTCTCAGTTATCTATCTCTGAAATGGGAAAATGTTCCCTGCAGTCTGCCCTATCTCTTCCCTCATAATTTTATATACCTCAAATCATGTCCCTTCTTAACTCTTCTGTCCCAGGAACAACAAACCTAGCTTCTCCTGTCTCATAACCAAACTGCTCCATCATAAGCTACTTCCAGGTGAATCTGCTCTGCACCTTCTCCAGTTCACCCTTTCTGTAGCATGGTGACTAGAACCAAATGCAGTACTCCAGCTGAGATCTGACCAAAGTGTTATAAACTTCTGTATTTAATGCCCTGTCTAATGAAGGCCAGTATCCCATTACGCCTTCTTATCTCTGTTATTTGGCTGTATTGCCACATTCAAGAATCTGCGGTTGAGTACTTCAATGTCCTAATGTTCCTCAGTGCTCCCTAAGGCCTAGAATTTATGGTGTATGTCCTAGTATTTGTTTGGATTAAACCATGTCAAATTTCTGTTCATTTCACCAATACATTGAAATATTTATGCAGCCTAAGATTCTTGATTAGTACAGGTGTCAGCGGTTATGGGGAGAAGGCAGGAGAACGGGGTGAAGACAGAGAGATAGATCAGCCTCCTGCTGATGGTAGCAGTGAGATGTGGGTATGGCCTGGTTAGTGAGGATCATTGCTGATGGATGCCGCCTCTTTCAGGCAATGCCTCAAGTAGGTGCTTTCGAACAAGGGTTCCCAGTGCCGATCCTTATGAGACACCACTAGTCACAGGTATCCAAATCCAGTAACAACCAGCACCTACCATCACCCTCTTTTTGACAGCAAAGCTTTCCTTACATTGGGTCTTGCTCAACCCAATCTGTAGAGTACCTGAAATCATGTCTACAAGCTTATGTAAAATGAGACACGGAGATGAACTACAGTGGAGTTCTCCAAGTACTGAGCAGGCAAAGAAAAAACATCAGTCACTGTCAACTATTTCTTCTAGCACAGAACAGCAGTGCATGTCATCTCGTCACAGGCACTGCAAATATTTTCACAGTTGTGGAACCCATTTGCTGCTGATGAATATTTGATTACCCATCTAGTTAAAAATATCAATCCTGGACCTTTTCCACCAGTACCATGAGTGTGCACATAACAGTTCACTTACTAGAGCTTTGAATACAGAGCTTCCTGGATTAGGACCGTCTGATGATCAGAATTCCAGGTAACTCTGGGGGAAAAAGATGGGAGACTCAGACAGGCGGAATAAAATATCTTGCCTTACCATCTCTAGCCTAACATCAACTGGAATCAAGGAAGCCGATGGCAATTACGACAATTCGCAACTATAGATCTGTCTTTGACTCTTACCTAGCTCTAGCCAACAATCAGCCTATTGGGGAACATCCTTGCCTAAGGCCATCAGTTGCCGGCCCTAACTTGTCATGGTTTTATTGTCGCTTCCAGTTACCCTTCATAGAATCAATCTGAAGGAGGATCCCGACTATCCATTTTCTCCAGAGATGCTGCTTGACCTGCTGAATTACTCCAGCATGTTGTGTCTAAGCTGATGACAATGTAGCTCACAGCCTGATACAGAGCACTGTTAGGAAAGCTGGTTTTGAGTCTCCAAGGTAAACAAAAGAAGGATAGGAGTGAAACACTGGAAACATCCTCCATCACATCGTTAATGTGTCTATTACATTCCAATCAAACCAAGTGGCCCTGTATACCCCAGAGCAAAATAAATATTGCAGTGACTTGACAAACAAATCCCCACAACCCTTTTAATCATCCAATGGTCAAGGCCAGGGTCCTAGAGCTTTGCCCAGGAGTCAGGGTCAGGGTCTCAGAGCCTGACCTCTGTCCAGGAGTTAAGGGCAGGGTCTCAGAGCCCAGCCCAGAGGTCAAGTACAGGGTCCCCTGAACCAGAGCGCTGTCCAGGAGTCAAAGCCAGAGTCCTGGAGCCCAATATTGTTGTTACAGATTAGATGAGCAGCCAGACAATGTTAAAACCACCAGATTAAACTCCAATTTATTGAGCATCCCAGCTAGGGTTGCCAACTTTCTCACTCTCAAATAAGGGACAATAGGTCAAAATAATGGACAAATTCCCGACGGCAATTCATTGACCAACTCGGCCATGGCTGGGTGAATGATGAGTTGGCCCGGGTGCTGGACTGCACACAAAGCCCAGCCGGCGGGCCAGCTGATGAGTTTTGGCCCGCATGACGTCACGCGCAAAGTCCGGCACCCCAATTCAACTCATGAACCGATGATCGACCATGAGAAGGAGGGGTGGTGGTGTCGGCAGTAAGCGAAGACCCGAAGGTCGGACAGCTGGCCGGATGCGGCGCTCCGACCCGACAGTCCCCTCAACCCGAGTAGTAGCAGTCAAATGCGGGACAAGGGGGGTCCTGTATGGGTCAAACCAATTTAGCCCAAAATACGGGATGTCCTGGCTAATACAGTTGGCAACCCTAACTTCCAGCATCTGTTTCAGCATATTTTGCTTTATCACTGAAATGGCACATTTTTCTTCGCATGTTCTTGAAATAAATATATTTTGTTGGAAGTAGGGACTTGATTTAGCATCCAATGTATTTTCAGTTCTGCGATTGCTATCTTTGAACAATGGCTTTGGAACGTTACCAGATAGTGAACTGTCTCTGTGTGTACGGGGATCAAGCAGCATTGGGACATGTCCTTTGACATGTGTGGCAGTTTCTGTAGGTTGGTCCAGAAGCAGACGCTGCACAATTGTTTTCTGACATCCATGGGCTGTCGGATCAGTAATCCTAGTGGAAATTTATACACAACATTTCCAACTTCTCAATGCACTGTAAAACTGCTTTAAGAAATTTAGAATTGATGTTAGTATTTTATATTAGAAAA
The DNA here is from genome assembly GCA_035221665.1 of Okamejei kenojei. Classification (NCBI taxonomy): domain Eukaryota; kingdom Metazoa; phylum Chordata; class Chondrichthyes; order Rajiformes; family Rajidae; genus Okamejei; species Okamejei kenojei. The sequence continues at coordinate 17,003,200 of CM069135.1, read as the reverse complement.
ATTTCAAATTAATTGCACGTAGCAAGTTCACTCAAAAGAAATGTAATAATTGTGAGATACATGACAATAACACGATCAGTATTGTTAACTGAGGGAAAATATTGACCAGGACATTAGGGATAACTCCAGTACTCTTCGCAATGGTGCCATGTGATCTTTTACATCTACATGAGGGAGCAGACAACACCTCATGTCAGCATCTCATCCAAAGGACTGAAGAGTGTCGCACTTACCTGGTATTAAAGAGTTGGCCTAAATCTTTGGATTGCTGAAAGTCCTGCCATATGAGCTTCAGCCAATGCCAGTGCAAGGCAGAATCAAACTTCAGACACCTTGAGAGTGCCCAAGTTGCATAATCCCATTGTCTTCAGCATTTTGTCACTTGGTCCTGTCAATGAGGGACCACCTTTCCCAACACTACAGCAAAGTGCATTCACAACTGTTTAGTTTAGTTTATTGTCACATTTTGTTGCGAGCTAACCAGTCAGCGGAAAGACAATACATGCTTACAAATGAGTACAGATACACGATAAAGGGAATAACGTGAATAACGTTTAGTGCACGGTAAGGTCCGATCAAAGATAGTCTGAGGGCCTCCAATGAAGTAGATATTAGCTTCGGACTGCTCTCTAATTGTTGATAGGATGGTACCTGATAACAGCTAGGAAGAAACTGTCCCTGTATGTGAAGGTGTGCGTTTTCACACTTGTATACTTCTATTTCTCGAGGAACATTTTCAAAATTGGAGCAAGATTTAATTTCATTCATGGAATTTAATTATTTCCTTCCTATTGAATTAGTTAATGGAACCTTTATGACTGATCATCAGTGAGGAGTTTTATGAACATTGCTGATGGCTTTTTTATAATTGTTCACCAGATCTAATACTCTTTAGTGCCACACAAATTTGTGACCCCATTTAATTTGTTAGCTCCTAGACATCACTTGGGTAAGAACAGTCTCTGCATGCTTGTGCCATGTTTATGTATGGCCTTTAACCCACATGCTGGTATCATGTTCAAAGGCTGTAACTATAAATTGTTTCACTTCTGGATCTCTTAATTCATTTTACTCCTGTTCACATCAAAATAAATATGTGCATAATAAAATCATCCTCTTCTCTTCTTCTTTCGTGTGGCGTGCACAGCCTAAAGTTGTTGGACAACTTGTTCTATTTGATCTTCCGTTTGTGCACGTCGAGTTGATTGCATTAGTCGAAACAGGGCAGACCACGTGAAGGTTGCAATCTCCCACCCCATCCTCTTCTCTGATCTGACATCAGTGCTTTTGCATGACTGTAAACACTAGCCATGTACCACAGGATTAACCACATTAATCGCAATGGAAATATGGTCCAACACCAAACGATTCTGGTTGAAACTTAATTTAACAACTACCTGTATTAAAATGAAAAACAGAAAGTTAGCAATGCAATTAGCTGCATAAACAAAAAAAAAACAGAATGTAGATTAGCCCTTAGAATAGTTTAGAGTTTAAATTTTCACCCATTTAGTTAGCTATTTACAACAGGCCAGTAAAGAAAACAGTGGCGCAGCAGTAAAGTTGCTGCCTTACAGCACCAGAGACTTGGGATTGATCATGACTACAGTTGCTGTCTGTGTGGAGTTTGTACATTTTCCCTGTGATCACGTGAGATTTCTCCGGATGTTCTAGTTTCCTCTAACATTCCAAACACGTGCTGGTTTGTAGATTAATTGGCTTCTGTAAATTGTCCCGAGTGTGGGATGGAACTAGTTCAGGGATGATCATTGGTCGGTGCGGAGGCAGTGGGCCGAAGGGTCTGTTCCCACGCTGTATCTCGAAACTAAACTAAAACAAAAAAAGATATGGTGCAAGGACTGATTTGTATCAGATAAATATCTCATATTGCTTGAGCCCTTTCGGAGTCCGAGATCCTTGGTCAATTGATTGTGTGCTGGACCACATTCCCCTCAGTCACCAGTGGGGGCCAGCAGAGCACACCTCAGACATGGAGGAATGATGTGAGCCTGTTTGTGTCAGGACCCTTCAGTGAAGGACAGGTAAAGCTGCACCTAGAAGAGACATACTTACTAAAACAAAACCGGAAAATGCTGGAGATACACAGTAGATCCAGCAGCATCTGTGAAGGCAAAATAAACAGTCAATATCTCAGATTAATGGGGCAGAACTGTGGCACAGCTGGTGGAGGTGCTGCCTTGCAACTCCAGATACCCAGGTTTGATCCTGACCTTGGGGGCTGTCTGTGTGGAGTTTGCACGTTCTCCCTATGACTCTGATTTTCCTCTGGGTGTTCTGGAGATTTCCTACCACATCCTACGAACTTGCAGGTTTGTGAATGTTTAGCTGCTGTCAATTGCCCCTTGTGGGGAAGTGAGTTGAGTCAAGAGTGTTTTATTGTCATATGTTCCAGATGGGACAATGAAATTCATACTTGCTGCAGCACAACAGAATATGCAAACATAGTATGATATGACAAACGAGAGAGAGCAAAGAAAAGCTCAGTGTGTATATATACACATACTCAGAACATACCCATATATATAAATATATAAGGTAGACAAAAGTGCTGGAGAAACTCAGTGGGTGCGGCAGCATCTATGGCGCGAAGGAAATAGGCAAAGTTTCGGGCCGAAAACCCTTATTCAGACAGCATCTGTAGTTCCTTCTTGGAACTTGGAACTTGGAAAACTTTATTGTCATTCAGACCTTGCGGTCTGAACGAAATTTTGTTGCCTGCAGTCATACATATAGTAAATAACAAAACACACAATAAACACATATTTAACATCCACCACAGCGAGTTCACCAGACACCTCCTCACTGTGGTGGAAGGCAAAAATCTTGTCTTTGTCTCTTCCCTTCTTCCTCTTCCTCTTCCTCTGCGCTGAGGCGACCCGGGCCTCCATTGTTGTGACCGCACCGGGTGATGTAAATAAGTCCCACGGGTGAACCGCGCTCGGCGAGCGGGCCGGTTCAACTCCACGGCCCGGGGCAGTCGAAGCTGCCGAAGCTGCCGCCCTCCAGTCCAGCGGACGCAGCTGTTGCCTTTTGAATTACAGATGATAGTCATGGAGACATACAGCTTAGAAACAGGCCCTTCAGCCCAACTTGCCAACACCGACCAACATGCCCATCTACCTGCCTGCATTTGGCCCATATCACGCAAAATCTGTCCTATCCATTTAAATGTTTTGTAAACATTGCAAAAGTACATGTGATGATGTCAGAAGGAGATGTAAATTGAAAACAAAGGACAGAGGAGTTAAAAAAAACTTAACAGAGGAATTTAAAATATGAGTTCAAGAATTCCTCACCTTTTTAGTTTTATTGAATCCTCATATATTTTATTAGAGTTTTGTATATTTATTTAAACCTTAAATAAGGTTGTAATGTTAAATTATTTCTACATTCTGCATTTGAGAACGTTTTTTTCATAACATTTATACGTATTTAAGTAAACCAGTGATCTTGTGGAAACAAGGAATTGCAGATGCTGGTTCACAAACGAACAGAAAAGGTGCTGGAGTAACTCAGAGGGTCAGACAGCATCTCAGGAGAAAATGGAGAGGTGATGTTTCGGGTCAGGATCTTTCTTCAGACTGATTGTAGGGGGTTGAAGAAAGCTGGAAGAGAGGAAGGGCAGGACAATGTTACAGGACAGAACTATGTTACAGAGAAAGGTTGAACAAGTTAGGTATTTATTCTTTGGAGCGCAGAAGGTTAAGGGGGGACTTGATTGAGGTCTTTAAAATGATGAAAGGGATAGACAGAGTTGACGTGGATAAGCTTTTCCCATTGAGGGTAGGGAAGATTCAAACAAGAGGGCATGACATGAGAATTAAGGGACAGAAGTTTAGGGGTAACGTGAGGGGGAACTTCTTTACTCAGAGGGTGGTGGCTGTGTGGAATGAGCTTCCAGCAGAAGTGATGGAGGCAGGATCGATTTTAACATTTAAAAGTAAAGTGGATAGGTATATGGACGTGAAGGGAATGGTGGGGTATGGTCTGAGAGCAGGTAGCTGGGACTAGGGGAAAACAAATGGTCGGCACGGACTGGAAGGGCCGAGAGAGCCTGTTTCCGTGCTGTAATTGTTATATGGTTATATGGTTATAGCCTGGCAGGTAATAGGTTGATACAGGCGAGGAGGGTTTTAATGATAGTTAGATGGTTGGACAAAGACCAGAGATGCAAAGGCAGAAAGTGTGAGGGTAGACGAGTTGTGAATTGTGAAGCTAGAGGAAGGAATGTAGGTGGAAGGGTAGGAGAGGGGAGAAATCAGTGTGAGTCCAGGTGGGGCAGTGGTGAGAGGGAGGGGATGAATTGGGATGTGGTGGGTGGTGTATATGAGGGAAGAAGAGGGAGGGGGAGGCTGACCTACTAAATTACTCCAGCGCTCTGTATCTTTTTTTAACCTGCTAATCTGGCTGACTCTTGTAGATCCCATTGAAAATGGGAAGCTCCATCTTTACAGTAGCACTCTGTGCCATAAACATATAGCATGCAAATTACGTAGGCTTGCGTGTTTAATTTGAAATATGGGTCAGTCAGCCACTTATCACATGACACCCATGGCCCATCTACTTCCCCTTGTTCATCTCAGAGCCAGATGAATCTGTAATTACTTGGAAGTGCATGGAGGTGCTGGAGCTGAACTGAAAACAAAGCATAAGAAATCTGATACCAGGGTGCAAATGTGCAACTGGTTGTACACCTCAAATGGTGGTCTTACCTTTGTACTGTATACTACTTCAATTATTGTCTGGTTTCATTTCATTTCTGTGTAATTGCTCTTCAACTCTCTGTGGCTAAAGCTGCTAATTCATTGTCACAGGTCTATTGGGAACAGCATGATATTCCAGCAAAAAAAGCTGTATTTTAACTCTCACCTCTCCGCCTGTTCCATAATAGGTTAGCTGGGCTTTGCAAATTGCCTCTAGTGTGAAGATGAGGGGTAGAATCAGGGGAGTGGTTCGGGTCAATTCTTCAGTTTGAAGGTGGTAGTGTGGGAGAAAGCTAGAAGAGAGGAGGAACAGGATAAAGCCTGGTGAGTGATAGGTGGATACAGATGAGGGGAGTTTTAGATACAGATAGTTGGACAAAGGACAGAGATAAAAAAAAGACAAACAGTGTAAGGATAGAAGAAGTGCAAACTGTAAAGCCAGAGGAAGGAATATAGTGGAAGGGGAAGGGTAGAAATGGATGCAAGCCCAGATGGGGAAAGGAAGAAGGGGAGGGGGGTGTTGGGTGGGGAGGAAGGAAGGTTTGTTTGTAGGTCAAAGGAGATCCCCGCACAACTTTGTCCAGAACTTTGTTTCTTTTTTTGCATTCAAAGAAGACTTGGAAGATTGATTATAATCTATATCTGAGAAAACAATAAGGGGAAACTTAGATAATCATTGTTTGATAAGTCACAGCCAACATCGTTTATGAAGGGAAAGTAGAATTTGCCAATTTAACAGTTAAGGACATAACTAGTAGATGGTGGATAAGGTTTCTTTCATGTTCAGAAGCATTTTGTCAGGGAAATCACAAAAGGATGCTGCTTCTGATAGGAGATTTTTAGGTTGGGGGCATTGTGTTTTCATAGATGGAAGATTGGCCAGTCCCACTTTCCCGACCTAATTCACAACCTTTTTTACTCATGGACATTTTTCATCATGCTAGAAAAAACGCCCTGACCTATTTGATGCCATGAGTACCTACGACTAGCATCACAGCCTGCTACGACCTACCTACGACCTCGTGAAGACCATGCTGCGAGCATGAGTCAAGGGCAAACTCGGCAGAGGTCCTGAATTAGGTCGTGAAAGTGGGACAGGCCCTTAAAGGAGACAATATAGATAATTGGGATAAACTGAGCACTTTTAAGATGACAGACTGTTATTCGTGTAGACCTAGGGACCAGTCTGGTATTCTCAGTCATTTGTCATTTATATGAAATTATAAAGATTCTAAGTTTCCTGATGACATATGGTGATCATGAAAATATGCGATGTGGAGTCTAAAAAAAATGCAGAATCAGGTTAAAGCAGGTGGATATGGTCAGGACAGGTGGAACATAATGTGGTGAAATGGCAAGCAATTCATTTTGTGCAGAGGTACATGAACACAAAATGCATTTGAAGTGGTTAAAACCATGGTTATATGAGCAGGATTTTCATGTGCTAGTTCAGGAGATGAAGAAAGTGAATATACAGGTTAGGCAAGCCATAAGGAAAGCAAATAATAATTGGGCTTTATTGCAAGGGGATTTGAGTTTGAAAGTAAGGAAATCTTGCTGAGTCTTCACCTGGACAAATGTTGGCAATTTGTGTCTCTATAAGGAAATATATTGAATTGCTCTATCAAGGCAAACTGAATGGACTCTTTTCACGGAGGTTAAAAAAGATTGTGATTACTTTTGGACATATAAGTACCTTTGGACATATATATATAAAAGTATATATATATACTTTTGGACATATATTTGGACATATACTGAGAAGAATTCACACGGTAGATGTCAAGAGGCTGCTCTGTCAGGCTGCAGAGTTAAGAACTTGGTGGCTAGGCTCTCAGGATAAACATCCAACGTTTTTGGACTGTGATGAGGCATTTCATTGCTTGCATGATTGCAGATCTTCAGAATTCTCCACATCAAGGGGCTGAGTTGCTATGATTCAGGCTGAGATTAATAGATATTTGCACCAACTGTCACGTGAACCAGATAGGGAGAAGGCAGGAGAATGGGGTTGATAGGGAAAAATACATCAGCCTTGATTGAATGGCGGAGCAGACTCAATGGGCCGAACGGCCTAATACTGCTCCTATGACCTTATGAACTGTATCAGAGTGTTTGGAATCTAACAGCATAGTGGATTTGAGACATTGGATCAGCCATTTAAAAAAATTGAATAATTAAGTAAAATTGAAGGTTTCTATGGCCGTTTACTGCTGATATTATTGATCCATGGTGATTTGTCTATTTAACTTGGTTGACATTTTAGCTGAATGTAACAGCCCAAATAACTGTCCCAGCCTGATATTCTTGCAACAGCAAGGCAATATTTCCAGTGAATGCTGTGTGAAGGACATGGAGAAACCACGTTTTCCAGCCTCTCTGTGTCCTCCACACTTCCAGTTTAAAAACAGCAATTTAAATAATGTTTCTACCCCTTTAACAGAGGCTTCTGACATGCACGAAGAACAGTGTTTCCACCTCACCACGCCTATATTTGAAGGTAAATCGGACTGGATCTTTTAAGGTATAACAACAACAGGATAAAGAACAATTCCGGTAGACTTGAACCTGTGAATTTTCCAATCAAAATCCAGCCTTCAGCATTTACAGCAAAATGTGACCCAATATCCAAATATTTCATCAAACATTTATATTTCAGTGCACCCTAGCCTACATAGACATAGCCTGGATTTTCCTGTTTCTGCTTGACACCATGACACTGAGGCAACCCATGGGTAATGGCTATGGTCGTAAGGAATAGGAGGAGAATTCGGCCATTCGGCCCATCAAGTCTACTCCGCCATTCAATCATGGCTGATCGATCTCTCCCTCCTATGAGTGAGTTAGATATAGCTCTTAGGGTTAACCGAATCAAGGGATATGGGGAGAAAGCAGGAACGGGGTACTGATTTTGGATGATCAGCCATGATCATATTGAATGGCGGTGCTTGCTCAAAGGGCCGAATGGCCTACTCCTGCACCTATTTTCTATGTTTCTATAACCCCATTCTCCTGCCTTCTCCCCATAACCTCTGACACTCAACCTAAGACTCACATTGTGGTCCAAGGTATAACAGGGGAAGTATTGGAAAGCAATATTCAGGCCCTTTATTGCCACCACCATTTACAGGAGGTGGGTGGTGAAAGGATGGCCAACAGTGAGCCCCGTGCAAACAGGGAGGTGACCATTTGCAAAGGCGCACAAAGCAATTGTGATTCCCTCGGCCTAATTTTATCTTGCACCTTGCATCCATTAGTTGCATAATCCATAAAACACTGATCAAAAACATGTATTTATTTCTGACAGGAAAGTGGAGGAAAGTCCTAGTGTAGTTGTCACCTTCTCAAACAGCTTGGTTTTTCAGAATATCAATGTGTCCAACAGCTTTGGGAATTGTCAATGGGATATTGGATAATTGCCCATGCAAAGTATGTGTAGACAGCTCTGTGGACAACCCATTGCAAACAAATAGTAGAGCTACGTTAGACATTCAAAGAATGAGTAGATCTAACCAGTTTGGAACAAAATTATTGGTGGTGGTAGTTATACTTATCCAAAGTTTAGATATGTCCTCTGTGCTTATTTCAGTTCCACTGTAGCTCATATACTGTTATCAGATTATTGCAAAGATAGACAATAATCTGATAACAGTATAATAATAGACAAAAAGCTGGAGTAACTCAGCGGGTCAGACAGCATCTCTGGAGAAAAGGAATAGGTGACGCTTCGGGTCGGGACCCTTCTTCATTCAGACTATTGGTTCAGGAGGTGAACACAGCACTATGCCTTGGCTCAGCTGACGTTCCATATCCTGCTCTCTGCTAGCATGGCAGTGTTTCATTCCATATAAAGGACATGTCTTCATCAATAGATGTACTTCCAAGATGAGGAACACCAATGCTTTATTGGAGGTTACATTTTAGTAACTGTTTTCAGGAACGGTTCCATGATTGAGAGAGGCAAAGGGAGAGTACAGGTCTTCCCTGGGTTCCCTGGGTGGATGTGTTATATCTGGACTTTCAGAAGGTTTTCGACAAGGTCCCACATAAGAGATTAGTATACAAACTTAAAGCACACGGTATTGGGGGGTTCAGTATTGATGTGGATAGAGAACTGGCTGGCAAACAGGAAGCAAAGAGTAGGAGTAAACGGGTCCTTTTCAGAATGGCAGGCAGTGACTAGTGGGGTACCCCAGCTATTTACAATATATATTAAGGATCTGGGTGATGGAATTGAATGCAACATCTCCAAGTTTGCGGATGACACAAAGCTGGAGGGCAGTGTTATCTGTGAGGAGGATGCTCAGAGGCTGCAAGGTGACTTGCATAGGTTGGGTGAGTGGGCAAATGCATGGCAGATGCAGTATAATGTGGATAAATGTGAGGTTATCCACTTTAGTGGCAAAAACAGGAAAGTAGACTATAATCTGAATGGTGGCCGATTAGGAAAAGGGGAGGTGCAACGAGACATGGGTGTCATGGTACACCAGTCATTGAAAGTAGGCATGCAGGTGCAGCAGGCAGTGAAGAAAGCGAATGGTATGTTAGCATTCATAGCAAAAGGATTTGAGTATAAGAGCAGGGAGGTTCTACTGCAGTTGTACAGGGTCTTGGTGAGGCCACGCCTGGAGCAATGCGTACAGTTTTAGACTCCTAATCTGAGGAAAGACATTCTTGCCATAGAGGGAGTACAGAGAAGGTTCACCAGACTGATTCCTGGGATGGCAGGACTTTCATATGAAGAAAGACTGGATAGACTCGGCTTGTACACGCTAGAATTTAGAAGATTGAGGGGGGATCTTATTGCGATTTACAAAATTCTTAAGGGGTTGGACAGGCTAGATGCAGGAAGATTGTTCCCGATGTTGGGGAAGTCCAGAACAAGGGGTCAGTTTAAGGATAAGGGGGACTTAGGACTGAAATGCGAAAATCATTTTTCACACAGAGAGTGGTGAATCTGTTGAATTCTCTGCCACAGAAGGTAGTTGAGGCCAGTTCATTTGCTATAATTAAGAGGGAGTTAGATGTGGTCCTTGTGGCTAAAGGGATCAGGGGGTATCGAGAGAAGGCAGGTACAGGGTACTGAGTTGGATGATCAGCCATGATCATATTGAATGGCGCTGCAGGCTCGAAGGGCCGAATGGCCTACTCCTGCATCTATTTTCTATGTTTCTATGTTGGCCTTTCTAACAAGAGGATTCGAATATAGGAGCAAAGAGGTCCTTCTGCAGTTGTAGAGGGCCCTGGTGAGACCACACCTGGAGTATTGTGTGCAGGTTTGGTCTCCTAATTTGAGGAAGGACATTCTTGCTACAGTGTAGGTTTACAAGGTTAATTCCTTGGTTGGCGGGACTGTCATATGCTGATAGAATGAGTCTGTGGAATTCTCAGAGGGCAGTGGAGGCAGGTTCTCTGGACACTTTCAAGAGAGAGAGCTAGATACGGCTCTTAAAGATAGCGGAGTCAGGGAATATGGGGAGAAGGCAGGAACGGGGTACTGATTGGGGATGATCAGCCATCATCACATTGAATCGCGGTGCTGGCTCGAAGGGCCAAATGGCCTACTCCTGAACCTATTGTATTTTGTCTATTGTCTATTGAATCTTTGATGGAGCGTAAAAATTAATGTACCCATGGTATTCAGTTGAAATAAGGTTTTATCTTTTTAACTTGAAAAATAGAATCCTGAATTCTTAATAACTACATAGCCTGACATGATGACATGTTCGCTTTGTTTCCTTTTTGGTCTCTGCCATCAATTTCCTTTTCAACATTCGTGTTTGTTCCTTGGTGTCCCACTTCATTCTCCTCCAGCAATATGTAAACAAATAATAATAATCTGTCCCACTTCATTCTCCTCCAGCAGTATGTAAACAAATAATAATAATCTGTGAACAAATTAATATCGCTAATAAGAAAAATACATCACCTATCTTTTCCGTGCCCCTGATGTCATTAAGTATTCATGTACAAATGTACGGTCTAACCTTGAAGGGCTGCTCCATGGGAAAGGTATTCGCTATTCATTTAATATGTTCGAGTAATTTATGCTGCCTTTTTCTCTACATGGCTGTATTTTATTTGAGCTACTTCATTTCATTACGTTCTTATGACTCACTGGGTAATGGGCTATTGATTTTAGAGTATGAGTGCAGCCATATACAACACTGTATCTATAGAGTTTGTGTAATTATACGAGTGAAAATTAAAAATGAAATGTGACTTTAAACCAAAGAAACAATGGGTATTCAGCTGTGAATTTGCATCATTTACCAAATTTCACAAGGGCAGACCAAATTGTTCTGTTCTCCTTTTTGGACAATGGCATGTAACAGCAATGCAGCATGAGTAGGATTTCCAAAGGTTATTGTTAAGTGCAGTTTGGTCAAAGTTCAGTGGATGCCTGGAGACCGACCAAAGAGAACCCATTGCAGCCAGTCTTTTGGAATTAAGGCCCCCGTTGATAAATTTGCTTGGTCATATTGCACAAACAAGGAACTGCAGATGCTGATAGACCAAGGAAAGGCACACATTGCTGGAGTAACTCAGCAGGTCAGGCAGCATCCCTGGAGAATGTTGATAGGTGATGTTTCAGGTCGAGACCCTTCTTCAGACCCTTGAGTCTGAAGAAGGGATGCAAGCAGAAGCCTCCACATGGCACATCCCGGGCAATGCTGACGACAGGAACTGTACCACAGTGACTGACTGAAGTAGACAATTCTGCAACCACCGACCGTCAACCGTCACTGACCGACCGGAAAGACGTGATATAGAAGATGGCCGACACGAGGAAGAAGAAGTCTGAAGAAGGATCCTGACCCGATTCGTACCTATCCCTATTCTCTAGAGATGCTGCTTCACCCACTGAGCTACTGCAGCACTTAGCATATTTCTTTGGTCAGATTCTACATTTTGCACCTCACGTCTCCTACTAAAGCCTGAAACCACTCTCCATTGTCATATGAAGACCATTCCTATGAAAATGGCTCTTTCCCAATTTCCCACCACAATGTGCTTCTCCACTATTAAGCTCTTCTTCTTGCGAATGAAACATAAACCAAAGGAATAGGTAAATCTCAAGCCGGGTGTTGAGATCTCTTCAAAGAAGATCTGTATCAATTTCGCATCCCACCTCCCTAACCCAACGTGCCTTTTGAAGGGATTGATCCTTCAATACACTGTGATTTGGTTGTAGCCATCTCACTCAGGGGTAAAAGGCAGCATTTAAGGAGGGAATGGGTAGGTGATGCATTGTATCGGGACACTTCTTCAGACCTTAAGTACACATGAGCAATATTGCCCTTTGCAATGAAAATGTAATTGAGAAATATACTTGATTTAGCATACTATTCATTTTACTCAGATACTGCTGTACATTAAACTTTCAAGTGATTGCAGCAACCTATCAAGCCAACATCACCATCCCTGGTCTTGGGCACAGTCAAATAAAATAGACTCCCCTATGAATAGTGTGGATTTTCCCTTATCCACACTGTTTTCAGAACGATAGGTAATGATAAGTGTGAGTCATCCTCAGGCACTTTATTGAGATCACACATGGGTCATCATGACTCTCTCTAATCTCAGCAATCTACTTGGAGCATCAAGTGGTTTCAAACCTGATGCTGCTACAAATGATGGCTGAGGTGGCTGTGCTTGTGTACCCAGTATGAAACCTCCCCTCATTTATTTTTAAGAGCTGGTTGCTCTTTCATTTCCGGTAATACATTTGGAAGCTTGCAAAGACTGTGGCTTTTCGCTCAAAGGGTGGGGTGTATGGAACAAGCTGCCAGAAGAGGTAGTTTAGGTAGGGACTATCCCAACGTTTAAGAAGCAGTTAGACAGGTATATGTATAGGACAGGTTTGGAGGGATACAGACTAAACACAGGCAGGTGGGACTAGTCTAGCTGGGACATAGAAACATAGAAACATATAAATTAGGTGCAGGAGTAGGCCATTCAGCCCTTTGAGCCTGCACCGCCATTCAATATGATCATGGCCGATCATCCAACTCAGTATCCTGTACCTGCCTTCTCTCCATACCCCCTGATCCCTTTAGCCACAAGGGCCACATATAACTCCCTCTTAAATATAGCCAACGAACTGGCCTCAACTACCTTCTGTGGCAGAGAGTTCCACAGATTCAACATTCTCTGTGTGAAAAATGTTTTCCTCATCTCGGTCCTAAAGGAATTCCCCCTTATCCTTAGACTGTGACCCCTTGTTCTGGACCTCCCCAACATCGGGAACAATCTTCCTGCATCTAGCCTATCCAACCCCTTAAGAATTTTGTAAATTTCTATAAGATCCCCCCAAATTCAAGCGAGTACAAGCCAAGTCTATCCAGTCTTTCCTCATATGGAAGTCCTGACATCCCAGGAATCAGTCTGGTGAACCTTCTCTGAACCCCCTCTATGGCAAGAATGTATTTTCTCAGATTTGGAGACCAAAACTGTACGCAATACTCCAGGTGTGGTCTCATCAAAACCCTGTACAACTGCAGTAGAACCTCCCTGCTCCTATACTCAAATCCTTTTGCTATGAATGCTAACATACCATTTGCTTTCTGCACTGCCTGCTGCACCTGCATGCCTACTTTCAATGATTGGTGTACCATGACACCCAGGTGTTGTTGCATCCCCCCTTTTCCTAATTTGCCACCATTAAGATAATAGCCTACCCTCCTGTTTTTGCCATCAAAGTGGATAACCTCACATTTATCCACATTATGCTGCATCTGCCATGCATTTGCCCACTCACCCAGCCTATCCAAGTCACCTTGCAGCCTCCTAGCATCCTCCTCACACTTAACACTACCCCCCAGCTTAGTGTAATCCGCAAACTTGGAGATGTTGCATTCAATTCCCTCGTCTAAATCATTAATATTTATTGTAAATAGCTGGGGTCCCAGCACTAAGCCTAGCGGCACCCCACTAGTCACCGTCTGCCATTCTGAAAAGGACCCGTTTACTCCTACCGTTTGCTTCCTGTCTGCCAGCCAGTTTTCTATCAATACTGAACCTCCAATACTGTGTGCTTTAGTTTGTATACTAATCTCTTATGTGGGGGTGTTAAAGAAGGAACTGCAGATGCTGGAAAATCGAGGGTACACAAAAGGCTGGAGAAACTCAGCGGGTGCAGCAGCATCTAAGGAGCGAAGGAGATAGGCGACGTTTCGGGTTGAGACTATTCTTCAGACCTTGTCGAAAGCCTTCTCAAAGTCTAGATATAACACATCCACTGGTTCTCCCTTATCCACTCTGCTAGTTACATCCTCGAAAAATTCTATAAGATTCGTCAGACATGATTTACCTTTCATAAATCCATGCTGACTTTGTCCAATGATTTCACCACTTTCCAAATGTGCTGCTATCCCATCTTTAATAACTGACTCTAGCATTTCCCCCACTACCGATGTTAGACTAACTGGTCTGTAATTCCCTGTTTTCTCTTTCCATCCCTTTTTAAAAAGTGGGGTTACATTAGCTACCCTCCAATCCTCAGGAACACGCCATTTGCTTTCTTCACTGGCTGCTGTACTTTCATTGACTGATGACACGGACCCCCAGATCCCGTTGTACTTCCACTTTTCCCAACTTGACAATATTTAGATAGTAATCTGTATTTGCTACCAAAGTGGATAACCTCACATTTATCCACATTAAACTGCACAATAAACTGCAAGTGCCCTGCATCTGCCCCCTCACCCAACCTGTCCAAGTCACTCTGCATTCTCATAGCATCCTCCTCACAGTTCACACTGCCACCCAGCTTTGTGTCATCTGCAAATTTGCTAATGTTACTTTGAATCTCTACATCTAAATCATTGATGTATAATGTAAATAGCTGCGGTCCCAGCACTGAGCCTTGCGGTACCCCACTAGTCACTGCCTGCCATTCTGAAAGGGACCCGTTAATCCTACACTTTGTTTCCTGTCTACCAACCAATTTTCTATCCATGTCAACTTGTCTTTCACTCAAAAGGTATTGAAACATCCACAAAACAGATGCAGATACTTGCTTTGGCATAGGAAACAGGTGAAAATTAAAGCAAGGAAACCAGGTCTTTATAGAGTGCAATAAGTGATAGTAATTTCCGCATTTGGTACAGAAGATTATACTATGCACAGTTTACTTTATGTTTGAATTAAGCAAAAGAAAATGCAGGAGAAACACAAATCTGGATGATCTTTTTGACAAGTGTTGCCATGCCAACCTCTCCAATTTTCTCCGTTCTCGCAAGATGCAACTTGCAGTATATTACATGAAATTAAGCCGTTATGACAATGTTGGATTATTTTTTTAAAGCATAGCCTCAAATCCAACATTGTGATGCATTTGGTAACATGTATTATTCAGCGGTTTCATCAAATGAAGAAAGAAGGCAATTATAACTCTGATTAGACTGGGCCAATTTCAGGATTATCTAGTAAAGGGCTCCAACGATTAATAGAGATTTTTATTATTAATAGGAAGACTTTCATAGACATTTAAAATACTGATTAAAATGATCAGATTGTCAAAGATTCAATCTTGCTGCATGATCATGCACTGCTGCACTTAATGATGCAAATTTGAAAACTTACACAATCACTTGCCGTTCACTAATTAGGTAATACTTTGTAAAACAGCGCATTACATTCGCTTGGAAAAAACCCTTGTGATTGCTATTTGGAGCACCTGCATGGCTGATGCCTTGTCGCAGGAGCATCACATTTGCCTCTGAAACATGGCCAGCCTGAAGGCCCACTCCACAGTCAACCCTAAAAATTAGGAGTACAAAGCCCTTCAGTAGGATTACATTTAATAAGGTTATGGCTGCTCTCACTGTAACATCGACGCCACATCTACTCACGGTGACATTTCCTCCCTCTCTCCCTCCCTCCCTCCCTCCCGCACCCTAACCCCAATGGGAAATTAACTTTGATGATCAGCCCTACTCATAACGGATGATGGATCAGGCATGGAAGGTTGAATGGCTGTTCTTGCTCTCGACTTCTATGACTTCTATGTTTCTAAGCTTCATCCATCAAACTGCATGGAATACAACTTGTTCTTTGCAATCTGTATATTATTCAATATTATTTCAATTGATTCAAAGCACTTTGGCATGTTCCCTTGTCTTAAACGACACTATTTATTTGCTATGCATTGCATGGAATATTTCTTAGAGTATTTCAAATGTACTTCTTCCTCTGACAATTGCATGGTCAATTTATATGTAAAGAGAACAAATAAATAAACCTGTCTGGAACTATGAAGCTAAAGAGAGAATTAAATCACCAGTAAAATTCTCAAAGAGGTATGGATGAACTTGTTCAAAATACCATCTTTTGGCCTCTCCCTCACATTGGACAAGAAATATAGGTTACCTGCCTGCAGATTTATACACCAAACTCCCTAATTTTCATGGCTACCACAGCACACCACATACAATTGGCAGACAGCGTCAGAGAAAGGAGAAAGCAAAGAGTCCAGTGCTTGCACAGTGCAATTATGAAGAAAGCTAATCATGTTCCCTCTTAAGACATTTGATCAATGATCTGCAGCTACTTGAAATAAACTGACCAATTCAAAGTTTGATCAAAATTACCATGGTGTTTATCTAACAGATATATTAAGATTATAGAACATAGAACAATACAGCATAGGAACAAGCCCTTCGGCCCACAGCAAGTGTTGAACTTGATGACAAGTTAATCTTCTGTACATGATCCATATCCGTCCATACTCTATGTATCCATGTACCTATCTAAAAGTCTCTTAAACATCACTTTTCTATCTGCTTCAACTATCATACCAGGCACCCACCATTCTCTATATAAAAAGCTTGTCCTGCACATTTCCTTTCAACTTTTCCTTTCTGATCTCAAATCTACCCTGTCTATGCCTCTTATAATTTTATAAACTGCTATTAGGTCTCCCCTCAGCCTCTGGTGCTTCGAATAAAACAATCTAATGACTGGAGTCCTTGATTATGTTGGTTGCTTTCCCTTCCTGAGGCAACATGGTGTAGATAGAGTTAATGGCTGGGGAGTGGGAGGCTGGTTTGTGTGATTGACTGGGCTACATCCACAACTCTGCAATTTCATGTGGTCTCGGGCAGAGAAGGTTTTGATGCATTCAGATGTGATACTTTCCACAGTGCTTTGTAGAAATTGGTTAGTCGTTGGAGGCTTTGGTGTTCTTTTTTAGCCATGGGTTCAATGTGGCTGGTCCTCGAGTCCTTATTCATCCATGATCAAAGGAGTAAAAGTATCGACAATGACACCTGACCTTGTAATTTGCCCATTTTAGCCACTCTGGTAAACCTGCTGCTCTTCCTGCTCCAAAACCACTCGGTGCCTCAGCTGCAGTGTTTCTGACTTGCCCATAAAAACTGAGATGCATAATTTTGAATATATACTGTACTGCTGGGAGCTTACCAGACAGAGTCTGACTTTGACTTTGAATTCCAAACCATCTCAAAAATCTGCCAATAGAGGTAGACTGAGAATAGGCACCATTGATCTTCAAGCCTCTTAGTTTGAGCTCGTGCTTGTCTAATTACTACGTTATTGCATCAGCCTCAGCTGCCAGTACAAATCCTGCCCCGGCACATAAACCCATGTACAGATATGAAAGAAATAAAAAGTAAATTTGAAAACACAATTTGCTGCCAAATGGGCAAGTGAAGATCATCAGATTGCCTTAAATTAGTCTATTTGTATGGAACATCTTCCATGGGATTAATAAATGTAGCACAAAACTGTTCACATAGAAGATGGATTTTGTGTAATTTGTGCTTTTCCATATTCATCAGCTACATAAACTAACATTAAAGGGTAACTGCACCCGTCTGAATAGATACATAATATTAAATGCTATAAAAATGATATCCGTGTTCTTCTGTGCAAATCAATTAAAATATATTCTAGGGAAAATCCAATGATTTACTTCCATTTACGACCATAAACCTGTCAAACTCTGTCTTTTTAAATAAACTAAGCCAAGATTTTTTGTAATGTGTTTCACTCAACATGAGAACAAAATGTAAAGCTCCCATTGGAAAAGACAGTGACAGAAATAAACACAGCTAGACTACTTGCTACAGCCTACGTTTTGCAGGTTTTAAATTTTAATATAATTTGTTTCACGCGGATTTAAAAATAAAATAATAATGCACATTTATATTGTGCCATTTATATCCTTGGAACATCACACTCGACTTTGGATCTAATCACATTTTTAGAATGTCATGTCAAATTTACACACTGGATGATCTCATGACTCTGCATGAATCTCTTTCCACAGTGTTGACAAAGAAGTAAACACGACCAGGATTAGGGATAACTTCCATGCTTCTCAAAATAATGGTGATTTTCTTCCCCCCCCCCCCCCCAGCAAACTGGGTGAATAGGAAGGAGCTGGGGCTAACCTCTCAGCCAAAGGACAAGAGTTGTGAGAGAATGGCTGCACATCTTGAATTACTTGCCAAAAGTCTGGCAAGTGGGAATTAAGGACCGAAACCTTCAGGCTTGGTAATAAGCCCTGGAGACACACGAAACAACAGATGCTGGAATCTTGAGCAAGCCACCAAATAATGGAGGACTTCGTATTTGGTAAACACCAAGTACCAGAGGAGCTCAGTACTTGATAAACACCAAGTACTGGATGAACACAATAAAACATCAAGTACTGGAGGAGCTCAGTACTTGATTCTGTTAAAGTTCACTTTAAAGAAATTCATGTCAGAGTGGGAGGAGCCCAATACAATAACTATACATAGTACTGGAGATAGGTTCTACCACATGGCCTATATAATAGAAGAAAATAAAATCCCATTTCATGTTCAATGATCCTATTAATAATCTATATAATTATGGTAACATTCTCAATTACTTGTAGAAACTGCATATAAACCAAATATACCATGCACCAGGTCTCCCAGACCCCTGCAATCGCTCACAATTTAAATAATATGGCTTGTTTACATTCTTCTGTCAAAATGGACACATTGTTCCCACTTTATTATTCGCCGTAATTCAGATCTTTGCCCGATACTTAACCAATCTGCCAGCCTCAAAAACTGTCCCGACCTGAAACGTTCCCTATCCATGTTCTCCAGGGATGCTGCCTGATCTACGGAGTTCCTCCAGCACTTTGTGCCTTTTTCATGCATGTCTTAATAGCCTCTTTGTGCCACTTCACTACTTTGCTACTTATCTTCAAGTTTAGCCATTGATATAGAATATAAACCATTGATGATTCTGTGGCTCACTATTCATTACAAGTAGTCAAACAAAGAATTACCCTTTATGCCAGGTCTGTTTCCTATTACTAGCCAATCTTCCAGCTTCATTAATGTGTTACCTCCTACATCATGAGCTTTTATTTTCAACAATAGTCTTGATGCAGCACTTTAACATATGGTCTGAGGATATCTCCCAAAGCTAAACCCACCACTTCCCTTTATCCACAACACAGTTTGTTTCCCCAGAGAACTGCAGCAAATTGGCCAAAGCGATTGTTCTTTCACAAAACAAGTTCACTTTGCCTGCTTACCTTTAATTTTTCTGATTTCCCAGAAGTAACATATTTAACAATAGCGTCCAAAATAGGGGAAGGAGGGGATGGGGAATGAAACATAGACATAGAAATTAGGTGCATGAGTAGGCCATTCAGCCCTTCGAGCCTGCACCGCCATTCAATATGATCATGGCTGATCATCCAACTCAGTATCCCGTACCTGCCTTCTCTCCATACCCTCTGATCCCCTTAGCCACAAGGGCCACATCCAACTCACTCTTAAATATAGCCAATGAACTGGCCTCAACTACCCTCTGTGGCAGAGAGTTCCAGAGACTCACCACTCTCTGTGTGAAAAAAGTCTTTCTCATCTCGGTCTTAAAGGATTTCCCCCTTATCCTTAAGCTGTGACCCCTTGTCCTGGACTTCCCCAACATCGGGAACAATCTTCCTGCATCTAGCCTGTCCAACCCCTTAAGAATTTTGTAAGTTTCTATAAGATCCCCTCTCAATCTCCTAAATTCCAGAGAGTATAAACCCAGTCTATCCAGTCTTTCTTCATAAGACAGTCCTGACATCCCAGGAATCAGTCTGGAATGAAGGGGGAGGTTAGGGAAGAAAGAGAAAGGGTGGGGGCTGTAATTAACAAAAATTGAATAATTTAATGTTCATGCCATTGGGTTGTGGCTTCCATAACTCTGTTTTGTTGCTCTTTGGGCATAACCACTGAATGATCCCATTTCATGCAGTACTGATTGTTGTACAGATCATAATGTCTGTGCTGGGAAAGGTTTATGTTCAAGAAGGATAGCAAGTCAATGCGTATAGCCAGACATTAAAAAAACAGCTTTTTTCCCCATGAGCAGCAGCTCTACTCAATAACCAAAACTCTGTAGCCTCCTTTTGCTCTGGTATTTAATTTCATTCACATGTTTCAACTATAATATTTTATTATTAATGTTTAATGTTTTATGTGTTATTTTTAATTGTTACTGT
This sequence comes from Okamejei kenojei, assembly GCA_035221665.1. Taxonomy (NCBI): domain Eukaryota; kingdom Metazoa; phylum Chordata; class Chondrichthyes; order Rajiformes; family Rajidae; genus Okamejei; species Okamejei kenojei. The sequence continues at coordinate 16,982,971 of CM069135.1, read as the reverse complement.
ATGTCGTGTTGTTGCTTGCGAGTGGAGCACCAAGGCAAATTCCTTGTATGTGTACATACTTTGCCATTAAACTTAAACTTAAAACATAAACTTATTGGAGAAAGTGGGAAAGTGATGGACCATGTACCAGAGGACTCAAATCCCTACACTCCCTCACAATTTAGATTATATTTTCCCTGTAAAAAAATACAACAATCGATTTTTTTCTATATTATTATACTACATTTGTCTGATCTTTGCCTGAGATTGGATCAGTTATGATCTAGTGGAATGACAGAGCAGTCTGGGGTAGCGAACTAGCCTACACTGCTTTTATAGTCTTATGTTTTCATGCAAACATGTGTCTGCATCAGTCCAGTTCATATAACCTGTATCCTGTTGTTTCACTTTCACTGTTGCCATCACAGTTGTAGTAAAATCATTTGGACAGGTACATGGATAGGATAGGTTTAAAGGGTCATGGGGCAGGCGAGACTAGTGTAGATGACACATGTTGGTCGGTGTGGGGTAGTTGGGCCGAAGGGCTTGTTTCCACACTGTATGATTCTGACTAACTTATGAATGGGGTTTAATTTTGGAGCTCCCAGTATCACTACAATTAGATCGTGCACTCATATAGCATTAACAATTTCCGGAGTGCGTAACTCTGAAATTTTTCAAAACCATTTCCATCAACGTGGTTACTTCGCCAGCATGGCCAATTATAAAATCTTACTAATTAAATGATTTAGAACAAATTTGTCTGTTAAACAGCACATAAACTCATCCACCAGCAATCAATTCAGAATGACCTCAAATTTACGATGTCATGACAATTTTGTTTCATAAATTATTCATTCACTGATAGCATGACCTGTCCTTTGGTTTCTGGTCCAGAATTAGTAATTTCCTCTGATTCCTTAAGTGCCTGGTTAAAGCAATCTATCAACAATGTATTTGTTTTCAGCATCTGTATGTCACTTCCAGTGGCAGTATTTGTTATCCATATCTAATTGACCTTGAACTGAGACGTTTGTGTCAACTATATTGGGTCAGTGATGGGTGGGAGAGCAGATTTCTTTCTCTGAATGCATTTATATCACAATTCATGAAAATCTATTATTTTCATTATTGACACTAAATTTGCATTTATTTTTAGCATTTGAATTTTGAATGTTGGGATCTGAATTCATTTCTCTGGATGTCTTGTCCAGAAGTCTAGCTGGTAAACCAAAAACTTAATGATTACGCCACAGCAGCTCAGCACACAAAGAATATTTGGTCTGGCAACAGGAGCTCTGCTTAAGTGACATACAAATCCAAGCCTCTTCATTAGTCAAATCAGTTTTCAATGTGCTTCAAGTCTTCATTTTTTATCAGGTTTACCATTTTACTCTCAATCTCAGTGTTAGTATTTGCCTTGAAATATATGTTCACCCATTTGACTCCAAGAAATGACATCCTCCTGTGTTTTAATAAACTTTTGCTCGAATGCGTCTGTGCTGCCATCCTGCTTCATTCCTGCTTTCGTAGTTGCAAGGCCTAACTTAATGATATCAAACCTTTAATTATTTGGTGTATGAGTCTAAAATCAAGTCTGGTCACTTCCAGTCTGGATTCACTGTGACTGACCCAGCCATTATGAATGCACAACTAAATCGAAGCAATGACTGCTTTGAGCCACTTAAAGCCATTATGTGGTCTTCATGCTGTATCGTGCAGAGTGATAGGCAGAAAACGTGGAGAACTCTAAATAAATCCGGCTCATTCTATGATCATTTACTGGGGATATATGCATGATGCGTACACGATCAAACACATCACATGTACATGTTTATGTTCAAAACCAAGGCAAATTCTTGCTATCTCCAGAACAGAACCTATCTCGCAATCTTCTCTCAGAGACAAGGATGCTGAACCCTAGCTTGGAATTGAATTGCCATTCCTTTGAAGAGGAAAATCTTGTCAGAATCCAGCAAAATACAGACCAAATTAAAATTTGAAGAAACTGCAGACGCTGCAAATTTATGCTTAAGTTAAGATTAAATATATTCCCACATAACTTTACTAGAAATATTTTGCAATTTGTGACAAAGAACCAGTGATTACAATAAAGATTTTGGCAAAGTTGAAAGAACAAAGAAGATTACAAAAACATGGTGAACACTGCCCCATCCAACACAGGTACTGACGTCCCCACCAGTGAAGTGATCTACTGGAGTTACTGCCTCAAAAATGCAGCCAGCTTCATCATGGGTGCACACCACTGTGGCCATGCTCTCATTTCAATCCTGCCATCGAGAAGAAGGTACAGGAGCCTGAAATCCAGATTCATGAGCAGCTTCTTCCCAACACCCTTCAGGCTATTAATCACTATGAACTCCAACTAAACTCCGAACTACGAATTGCCTTTTATTGCACTAGGGACTTGAGGCATTGTTTTTGCGTTGACACTTGTTGTAACTTTGATTGGTTATTCATTGAACATATATGTGCTGTTTATGAGGATGTCTACTGAGTTCCATGTTTACATACCTGTTGTGCTGCTGCAAGTAAGAATTTAATTGTTGCATCTTGGGACGTACGACAATATATGACATCCTGACACTTGGCTCTTTACTCTCTTGTAACATTCAACTTAAAAGGAATTGAAATTGCATCCATCGCAACATTGGGTGGCGGAGTTTTATTAACTGTTTTAAACACTAAATGCACATTGTGATAACGTGCAGAGCAAAACTGCAAGATCTGGGGGTGTAGTAGTTGCTACAGAAATCCCTAGAACTGAAGCTGTTGGTGGTGCTGTCGAACAAATCTGGTGCTGTATTTTGATACATTGCCTTCAGCAGCCCCACTATAAACATGTGTCTTGATCTGCATCGTGAACTGAACTTCTGAAATTCAGAGTTTACTAAATACAACTAAGAACATGTTCTGAGCTGAAACCTACCACAAAATGGTGGAGATGGATAGCCAAATATATTTAACATTGGTAAAGTCATTTTGCAGAGAGGAAAATCTTGTCAGAATCCAGCAAAATACAGACCAAATTAAAATGTGAAGAAACGGCAGACGCTGCAAATTTGCAACAAAAACAGAAGACGTTGGAAACTTTCAGCAGGTCAAAGAGCATCTGCGGAAAGAGAAAAAACTTTAATATTTCAGGACAAAGACCCATTTCTCAGAACTGGGAAAGGGAGGTTAAAGTGATCAACGTCAAACATTATTTCGGCTTTTCTTTCCACTCTTTTATTGTTGAAAGCACTTCATAACCTTATTTCAAAAACTGTACTTTGATCATTTTATTCACTTTGAAATCCAAAAAGGCCATGTAGTTAAGATAGGATAGATTTTAATGTAGATTGCAGAACCTTAATGTGCATCATTTGCGATAACGGGAGTAATTCCATCAACCAACACTTGAAGGAAGTCTCGCACTACATTATTTAGTAATGACGATCACATCTATTGTTTTGCACTGAACTTTAGGCATTGCTGAAGTGTGAAAGTTTTTGTGTCATTGTGGAGAAATGTCTGCCTTTATGAAACTTGAAATAGTGAGGGTTTATAAAAAGTCTACGTCTTCACTAGAAAAATAGATGCATTAATCGGACAGGCTGATTGCCTTTCATGAGAAACCCATTGAAACAAATTTGCTTGGATGGTTGCGGCAGAATACTTAAAATACGTAGAGACCTGTCTTTCATGAATTAATGTTATTCCCTCAAGTGGCCAGGTAGGAAGCGCAATGGGGACTGGAGAAGAAAAAATGCAATTAAGTTGGCATTAATGGCCACCATCCTATTATCTTGAAAGTTTGAAGGCTGTGAACTCCTAAAAGCATAAAGATCTTCAGACTCCTTTGTGTAAGATTCCAGGTCTAACTGTCAGTTTTTATTGCTAGCTTGGAAGCAATGGATTCTATCATTACTGAGAAGTTTGTATTGCCTATCATATCTGATCTCAAAGATGCATTTTGAAACTATATCCTCATCAAAAAATCTGAAATGAATTGTTGAGTAATTATTGAAATTAGCTGTTACATTTGCAAAAAGCAATTTCCTGAAAGAATCATTGAGCATCAACTTTGTTTCGTAAAGCAAATTTAGGCTTTAAATATCTTACTTAAATTTATGTACAATTTATGTTTTATCGTAATTACAATCATTTTTTAAACAAGCAGCAATTTAGCCTGTACAAAGATGTCCTCTGGCAATATCTTTCATTTCACAGATTACAAAGATACTTGAAATGCTCTAGTGAATACCTAATGCTGAGATAAAAATGGAAGATGCTGGAAACACCTCACAGATCAGGCAGCGTCTGTGGAGAGAGCTACAGGGTTAATGTTTCAGGTCAATGACACTACATTAGACCTCCGATGCTGCCTGACCTGCTGAGTATTTCCAGCATTGTCTGTTTTTGTTTCAGATTTCAAACATATGCATTTTTATTTCATTTACTTCGACTCAACCACATTAACCAAACTAGTTCAGGTTAACACAATCAACTGGTTACCTTGCCCTCACTGTCAACTGAAGGGAGAGGAACCTGTTGCACTGTTTCATATCTACCCACGATATGCGGCCAATTTTGAAATCGAGCCCAACAATGTCTCAATGTTACAATTCACATCACAAAATGGCCTAAATATTCTTAATTCTGTAACCTCCGATTTACATGACACCAGATGTCCATTATTTCTGGTTTCTTGACCTTCCTCCAGTTTATTGTGTCCACCAGGTAACCTGGCTTCCATTCCCAAAACGTGAAACTCTTAACGTAATTCACCAATCCTTTATGACGATCGTTAAAATGTACGTTTTTGACCAACGTTTTTGTGAGCATCCCAATGTGCACATAGTATGTGCCAGGTGGATGATCCATCTAGGCCTCCTCCCAGAGGTACCCAGCATAATCGATGTCTGCCTCCATCCTACTTGATTCACTCCTGTGATACGAAGAACCAGATAAAGTCATTAGATGCATCAAAGGCGAGAGGCCATGACAACATTCTGGTAATAATCCTGATGGGTTGTGCTCCAGAACTTGCTGCATCTTTAGCCAAGTTGTTCTAGTAGCAGTGATGCACCATAGCAACTCACTGAAAGTCCTTTGACAGAACATTCCTAAATCACGGCCTCTACCAGCTAGAAAGACAAGAACAACAAAAGCATGGAAACATCAACACCTGGAAATTGCCCTCCTAGCCGCACACCTTATAAATATGGACTTGGAAATATATTGGCGTTCCTTCACCAGTGGGTCAGCATCCTGCCACTCTCTCCCCAAGAGCAATGTGGGTAAGCCCACGCCTCAAAGATTGTAGCGGTTCAAGAAGGTAGTTTACCATAACCTTTGTGGCCAACTAACGATGGCTCAGCCCATGAAACCTGCATCACTTGAATGCATCAGAAGCCCAAGATGGTGACAGCCTAGAGTTGCATGAACATTTAACTGGAGGATGAGACTCCAAGAGCAACTCCATCCATAATGGTGGCATGGTTGAGCATACGAGTTGACCTAAGGGCATTGTGGCATCTCTATTTTCGGTGGATTCTGCAATAGAAACTGCGTTCACTGCCATCAGTCACTGCAACATCTAAATGCTTTCATAGGACTGATTCTCCTTCTGCACTGAGAGGATGGGTTCCAGGCTCCATACAAAGTTAAATGCAATGTGGGAACCAAGCACCCCAGGGCTGCCTGATGTTTCAAGCACCAATTACCTTGAAGTCTATATCTTGCCATCTGAAGACTGCCTCACAGTCCACATCAGTATCAATAGACAATAGGTGCAGGAGTAGGCCATTCGGCCCTTCGAGCTAGCACCGCCATTCAATGTGATCATGGCTGATCATCCCCAATCAGTACCCCGTTCCTGCCTTCTCCCCATATCCCCTGACTGCTACCTTAAGAGCCCTATCTAGCTCTCTCTTGAAAGTATCCAAAGAACCGGCCTCCACTGCCCTCTGAGGCAGAGAATTCCACAGACTCACAACCCTCTGTGTGAAAAGATATATGTATCCTTTGAGGGTTGGCATATTGGCTACCATTAACGGTGCATATATGTATGTATGTATATGTATATGTATATATGTATGTGCATATATATAAGATCTGTCAACCTTCAAAGATGCCAATCCATGCCTATTGACACATCATTACCAAATCTTTTATCTAAGCTCTCCTGGATTCCATATGAAATGCATATACCTGAGATGCAGTTGGATGGTGGTCCATTAGTGTCACTGAGTGTCTCCTCCTTAACTTCCTGTGCTCTGGAGGTGGCAAATGGTTTGGTAATTGTGCTTGACTATTTGATAAGAGAAAGAATAGCCAGACAAGGAAATGAGTGAGATACAAATCTTATGAATTGACATTGCAGAATAGGGCAGAAGTGGGAAGTGAGAAGAAGGATTTATTTTACCAGAAATATCTAGTTTCCAAGGTGCTTAAATTTATTACAAATTTGCCAAAACAGCACAAGGCTCAGATCTGGGGATAATTACAAAGTTAAGAATCCTATCGCTATTGTTCATGGAAATTTAATGCCTGAAGCACTCAAATTCACACACCAACAGGGAAGTTAATTCAAGGTCACTTTTCTAATGGAAGAGTAGAATCCCCCTATACAATTAAATTATATTAAGTACAATTTTAACCCAGGATAGTAAAATGAGAAACCATCCTGAACATATTAATTCAAATATCAAACTGAAAGCATTCTGACATTCAAGGAACCAGTTACAAATATGGTTCAACTGTACAAAAGCCCTCTAATGTATAAAACCAAATAAGGAAAAGCAATATTTGCTGCAGATTTATATATTGGAAGGTTCTCCATTATAGCTGTCACTTTGATTCATCAATGCACTTAGAGTGATTATGCAGGACAATGCTTTCCCCCTTGTGTTACGAATGAAAGGAAAATGGCACCCAAGTGCACATTAAGTGAAATGCAATAATTCATGCACATCTAACACATGCATCTCTGGTGTGTTGCATTGTTAATACTTATTAATTATGCTGCAGAGCATGTGAGTTATTAAACCTATTGTAATGAACCTATTGTTATGCTACAGAGCATGTGAGTTATTAAACCTAATGTGCTGCTGCATCTCATTGCTCCATTGAATTTAAAGGATCATAACATGCATTGAGTGCATAATGGCCTCCAACCCAAAACCACTCCAATACACATGAGTATTTGGTTGTCTGGCAGAGCTATAATAATTGTGGAGCAGAGATGTTTGAGAGGTGATTTTATTAAAGGTACACAACATCATTGCAAATTCAAACTAGGTCAACTCCTTCCTCGCATATCAACCCTATGTTCTCACTTTTGATACCCCTACCACCATTCACAATTGTATATGCAGTACCCCTATCAAATCACCGCATCATCAGGTTGATGGGCTGAACGTTCACTTTCTGTGCAGGAACAATTCAGATTCCATGACCATGAAATGAACTGCTGGAAGAACTCAGTGCGTCAGGCATCATCTGTGGAGGCACAGCGATGATTGACATTGTGGGCCGAGACTCTGAATCACAATCTGAAATGGCAACTGTCCCTTTGCCATCGCATGTGCTGTCTGACCTGCTGGGTTCATCCAGCAGCTTTCTTTTCTGTTGCTCCAGATTCCAGCATCTACAGTATTTGCTGTATCTTGTGTCTCAGATTCTATGAGCATTGTTTGCTATGCAGGTTGTCAAACCATTGAAACAGATGGAATAGATCAAGACCAATGCAACAATTGGCTAATAGGTCCCGTATCTCGCGCTGTATTTTTATTTTTCAATTTTTATTTAATTTCTTGTTGAAAGCTACTCCCAGAGATGTTTTCACCACCTTTTCACGGAGTCTGTTCCAAATTGTTACAACATATTGCATCATTACAAGCTAATTTCTCCTCAGGATATTTCAACAGTTATCTTTAATTTAGCACGTCTGGTTGCTGGGACATCAAGGGATACAAGTTGAGAACAAAAGAGGTGTTGAGCTGCAAAAATCAACTGTGCACTTACTGATGAGGCCGCAAGGGATCGGATAGTTTAGCTCTGCTGAAATTACTTATTTGGAATATAGAACATAAAAGAGTACAGCACAGGAACTGGCCCTTCAGCCCACAATGTCTGTGCTGAACATGATGCCACGTTAATCTCCTCTGCCTGGATGTGATTCATATCCCTCCAAACCCTGCATATCCATGTGTTTATCGAAAAACGTTTTAAACACCACTATCATAGCTGATTCCAACACTTCTCGGGTTCAGGGGTATAGTGGTTAAATTACTGGATTAGCAGTCAGACCTCTGAAGCATTGATCAAGAGACTTGAGCTCAAGATCCACCATGGCACCTGAGGAGGTTAAATTTAAAGGTGGCATGGTGGCATAGTGGTAGAGCTATTGGCTTGCAGCATCAGAGACCCGGGTTCGATCCTGACTACGGGTGGTTGTCTGTACGGGGTTCATACATTCTCCCTATGACCTGCATGGGTTTTCTCCGAGGTCTTTGGTTTCCTCCCACACTCTAAAGATGTACACATACAGTATGTAGGTTAATGGGCTTGATATGAATGTGAATGGTCCCTAGTGTGTTACTAGGATAGTGTTTGTGTGCGCGGGTTGCTGGTCAGTGCAGACTCTCAACTAAACTAAAAAACTTCCTGTAATCCGATGACCAAAACTGCACAGATTACTCTGAATGTGGCCTAAGCAAAGATTTGTAAATCTGCTTCATGTCTTCCTGACTATTACACTCAATGCCTCTACTGATGAAGGCAAGCAAATCACACACCTTTGTTACCATATTCTTTGCCATCCTCCTGTCAGTGGAAATAATTTCTCACTGTTTATCCTGGCAAAAACCTTTTCATAACTTTGAACATATTCTTGATATGTTTCGTTTCTATTCCAAGAAGAATTCCTCATCCCTCATAGAAACCTAACCATTTTCCTCTAACTTTATATCATCCTTGACGAGAAGAGTAATTGTAGGACGCACAGCATATGGGTCTCTCAAGCTGGTCACCTGGATACAGTTGGTTGTCACATATAACTCAGTGCACATGAAAGGTTGCAGCATAAAAACGAGCTGTCCTTCCTCCGAATCAACTGACATAATTCAACTTCCAGCTCATTTCCCACGTCCTTTAAAACTCCTCCTCTTCAACCAACAACTCGGTTTCTTTCTGCAAGATTTGATGGTGTCTTATTCAATAGCTCTATTCTCAGGTCAGAGTTCAGCTTTATTTTTCCCTCGATGATTGACAGGTTGACTACCAACATATCAAAAGTGGTGGGTTGGTAAATAATATCTATACATCTGACTCTCACAGTCACCTGACAACCAATTTAGTGCCATATTTCTTCGGAGCATTTTCTTCCAAAGCCAAAAGCAATCTCCATATGACAGATCTAACAGACAAGAAAGAGTTCACGTCAAGGGATGTCGATATCAACCTTGTCGAGCCGGTTTCCATATTAGGCAATTTTACTTTGGAGTCACGTGAGTGACTACGTGAAGAAGCCGCACCAGGCGCATGCGCGTCATTACGTCCCACTGGAGGGCACAGCTCCACCAGCGGGTAAGTAGGAACTTCTAAGGTAAGTATTTTAAAAACTTGAATTTTAAGTATTTCCACTCCGTAAAGCTGGCTCGAGCAGTCAGTAGGAGTGGGGAGTTGGAGCTGTCACTTCTGAAGATCCGTTTTAGCGTGGGTCCAGGGATTCACCAATTTGATCGGGTCGGGAGATAAGCGCGGCAACGCCGGTTCCGATGCCGGGTGCCGTTTTACCGGCAGCAGTTAAAATAGCGCACTAATTTTCCCCACTAGCTCCATTGACAAAAGGCAGGCCAACTGGAATTTGCTTCAGAATGAGCCTGGTCCATCTGTTTATTTCCAAGGGTGCTAGCAGACTGAGGCTGCTCCTAGCCATGAAAAGGCAAATATAAAGTCACAGACCTGGGTTCTCTGACAACAATGGTGACTCTTCCCCTGATCATACAAGACTGGGGGGGAGGTTGGGAACATGCAGCTGGTGCTCCAACCTTCATTACATAAGGGTCCAAGGAATGTCCAAGAGGGCCAAACCAAGACCAACAAATGGAGGGTCCATATATTGGGGTTCCTTCCAGTGCCTTGTTTAGGACTGGAGGATGCCTCCCTACTTTATGATTTGGGAGAAGCGGGCAGATTACAGCTGACCCTGATGCTGGTGTCCCTGCTTATGTGCAAACACCAGCGCGCACAAGAGCCATGCTCCGGGTGTCTCGGAAATGGCACTGAGTTGCTATTCCGGAGGGGACTGGTGAGTCAATGGAACAATCCCTTGCCAGCGGTATCAATTATGTAGTACCTCACCAGCTCCAGCAAGATATGATGCAAGTGACTGCAAACAAATATGAGACACCTGTTTAATGTGCATTACTGAAAGTGCCTATGGTGACCCAGGTTCTGGGCACCGATGAGTCCTTCTTTGATGGGACAGCGGTGTTAACACGTCCTCCAACTGGTGGCTGCAGCAATTACTGCATTTGGCACTATGATCCAAGGGACAATCATTCCTCAAACAGATATGTTGGGTATTTCATGCAATGCATTTTTCAGGAAATTACATCAGGGAATATCGCCATCAGGCCAACACTAAACCAAACATTTGCTGCTCTATGTAGGGCGATTAATGTACAAACGCCTGAAATATTGTTTGGAACGGACCTTGTCATGAAAATTCGTGAAATTCATGATGAGGCCAAAGCAATTGGCTTAATGTAGTCAAGCATTTTGAGGCCACCTATTCGCAACCCTGGGTTAATACTGAAGGTCAGATCCAGGTGCTGGGCTCAGCAGGGGCAGGCCAGTGGGGCAACGAGGGTACCCACCGAGACAGACCGGCTACAACCCCAATATGAGCAGACAACAGCTTTACAGGTCAACTGTAGAGGTACAGGGACTTTTCTTAACGATAAAGTTCTGGTGGCCAATCTCCTATTGGATGTTGATTACAAATGTTTTCTAATGAATGGTGCTGTATAATGAATGTATGATATGTTTATACTAAATACTATCTCACGTCTCCCATTGAGTTTATCTCAGGGATAGATCCACCTCAACAGCACAAGCCTAATAAAATGTGGGTGCTTTCTGCTCAAGAGCCTGAACAGATAGATAATGGTGATTGATAACGCCATTAATCATCCTCCACAATTGTGTCTTAATATTTCCCCAGATCTCAAAAAGATGGGTGTTGTAGAATAATTCTCGTCCTCAATCACTTAAATTCGTTACTGCTAAACACCTGCTATCACAGGGCTGTTATGTGGCAACTATTGGTTTGCAAGATGTGTACTATTCATTGGTTTGCAAGATGTGTATTATTGTACACCACTACAATTCATGCTCATTATTGCAGGTACTTGAAATTTAATTGGATGGCACAGCTGTGGCAATACAAAGCATTGACTCCTGGATAAAGTTCAGCACCCAGACTATTTGTTAATTTGTTAAAACCTGTGCTGGTGCTATTCAGCCCATCATCACATTGTAATTGGTTATTTAGCTGATATCTTAATTATCAGCAACACTAATGAGTCAGCTGAAGAATCGGTGCTTGAGTCATTAGGGGTTGCTCCATCCAACTAAGTCCAAGTTACAGCCAACCCAAAATATTGAGTATTTGGGGTTTCTTATTAATTCCGTTGCTATCACAGTAACATTACCAACAGCCAAGGTTGTTGATGATGATGATGTCTGTACTTGCCTCCCACAAAACTTTATCCCTCCATCCGAGAAGACGCTACGGTCATTAGTAAATGGGGAGCAGGTTCCTGCAGTACATTCGGGCCTTTGCATTATCAACATTTGCAGAGAGCATGAGAACTAGCACTAAAATCGAATGCAGGCCATTTTCATCGGCTTATCCAGTTACCAACCACAGATCTCGCAGAATTGCAGTGGTGCATTGTTAATGTCAATCTAGCTACCAAAAACATTTGGGTACTAGACTCTTCACTAATCTTCCAGACTGATGTCAGCGCTCTCAGATGGGGGGCTACGGACACCGAGTCTAGCTGTGGGGGTAGCTGGCATGAACACGAAGGCTTGATTCGCCACACACACGGGATAAATTATTTCGCATTATTGGGGACATTTTATGGGTAAAGGCATATTGCTCCTCAATGAAGGATTTACACATTCAACTCCAGATTGATAACATCACAGCAGTGGCATATATTAATCATATGGGAGGAGCACGGTCATTATCATGTGTTAACTGGGTACCGTCATGTGGCATTGGTGTATGTCAAGGCATATCTGCGTTTCAGCCATTTAGTCACCACCTATAGCTAATGTGGTGGCCGACCATAGGTCGCGTACGTTTCATGCCAATATAGAGTGGATGTTGAATTCTAAACTTTGTCACACAATTGTCACTCGATTTGGGTTGCCAGCCATTGATCTGTTCCATCCAGATTACATCACCAGTTGCCTAAATATGTTTCATGGGAGCCAGATCCAGGTGCAGTTGCCGTGGATGCAGTCTCGTTACATTGGGGGCATTAAAACTTTATGCAATTCCTCCATTTTTTCATCTTGAACTATCTAACCACAATAGAGCGAGACTCCGCCACAGGTGTTTTGGTGGTCACAGATTGGCCAACTTAGGTTCCCCTTAGTGTTTTCAATGATGGTTCAGTCATTCATGATGTTCCCAGCTGCAGTAATTTGTTGGTGCATCCGGTTACATGAGAAACTCACCCTTTACATGACCGTATTAATTGTTGGTCTGCAGGTTCTGACCAGACATTTCCAAGGACTTGGATTGTCGAACAGGGCCATGGTGGTTCTCACTGCAGGCTGGCGAAATAGCACTCAAAAAACAATATATGGTTCACATAAAGAAATGGCAACTGTTTCTGTGTACAATCCTATATGTCTTATCATAATGCAAGCATATGTGATGTGTTGGAGTTCCTTGCTAAGTTGCATTTTGATGAGCGCCTGCGTTATAATGACATTACCAGCGCTCGGAGTGTGTTGTCCTCTTATTGTGGGCAGTCTTCAGAACAACATCCTATCTGGTCTCATCCGTTAGTATCCCGATTTATGAGGATTTTTTAATAAAAACCCTCCGAAACCTCGCTATACAGAAATCTGGGACATCACTCCTGTTCTCACAATGCTTCGGCAATGGGCTCCAATTACTTCATTATTTACGCAGAGATTAACACTTGCTGTGGTTATGCTAATAGCGCTGGTTTCAGCACAACGTGTACAAACATTACAATTCTTACGAATACCTCGTATGCATTTGTCTGTCAATGACATTAACTTCTATGTTTATAATTTAATCAAACAAAGCAGGCCCGGTCTGGCTGGAATCAAGGTGACGTTTAAAGCCTATCTTGTTGACCAAATGTTATATGTAGTTACGCCATATAACTTAAGCCAATATATTACGGTAACAAGGAGTCTCAGAGGTTCTGAGACAGGACTGCCCATTAGTCACAAAAAGACATATAAAAGAGTGTCAGCACAAACTATTTCTACATGGTTGAAACAGGTTCTCAATTATGCTGGAGTCGACATTCCTGTCTTTAACTCTCACTCCACCAGGGCGGCATCGATCTCCGCGGCGAAGGCTCAGGACGTGCCGCTAGACCAAATCTTCGAGGCCACAGGATGGTCTCAAGGAGCAACATTATCTAAATTTTCTGACAAACCTGCACAGACCGTGCTACGGTTTGGGCATGCTGTTTTGGGTCACATTTAATTCATTTGCTTTGCTGTCTATCATTGTTTGTAATTTTGCCTGAGACAGAGGGGTTATCCCTGTATTTATTATTGTTAACAATAGTTCTTGAATAATTCGAAGCAATTTTCAATATATTATTTATTCCCTACTGTGTCAACCGAAGCAGATTGTCGTATGGTGTGCATCTACGGCATGAAAATACAGAGCTTTGAAATCTTCACGTAGTCACTCACGTGACTCCGAAGTAAAATAGTAAGATTAAACAAGAACTTACCAGTTTGAAGTTTGATCCTTATTTTATGAGGAGTGACGTTGAGGGATTACGTGCCCTCCGCTCCCACCCTCATAATCTAAGAGATCATCTGGTAGTTCTAGTCTTCTACGAGCCTTACTATGTTACTTCGGCTATTTGTTTTCTGTGTTTTCACGCCGTTGCTTTGAAGTATGTCGCGCATGCGCCTGGCGGGGCTTCTGCACGTAATCCCTCAATGTCACTCCTCATAAAATAAGGATCAAACTTCGAACTGGTAAGTTCTCATTTAATCTTACTATTAATCATGACAATTTTCAATTATTTTTCTGTTATATCCTAAAAAAAAATAACATCTGAAACAAAAACAAATGCACCAGAAATACAAAGCAGCTTACAAGGAGCTTTCAGGCTTATTTTCAAACCTTTGAATTTCTGGAGCTGCTTTGGTGTAGAAACTATTTCCAGCATCAGAATGTCTGTAACTAAAGGACACAAATTAAGGTAATTGTCAAAAAGAAGCATAGAGGATGTAACATAGTTTGATTGGTGCAAATATTGCCAAAGCAGATGCAATAGGTTTTCTATAGTCAAAGATAATATCCATTTCCCCCCCCCCACCGCCAAAAAAATGTGAAGACATTTTATTTGCTTCCCCCCCCACCCCCAAAATGGTTTATGACTAAGTCTGCTGATATTGACCTGCAATTGTGTCGGGGAACGTGATGTAATGTCTGTCTCCATTTTCTGAGCCAAATATGATACAGGGGACATGTGCAATAACTTCATTATAGTGTCTCTGGCAAGTTATGGGGCAAGCTAAATAAGATTGCATAAATGCAACAATTTATTGTAAATAGCATTTACTCGAGAAAAAAAATACATATAAAGTTAGGCCCAAAATAAGTCAATGCTGATGGTGATGCTTTGGGCAAGCTTTCTCCCATCCATCTTCATCTCATCCATCTTTCCGTCAAATCCATCTATATTATTTATCTCGCTTGTATTGTGCGACTGAGTTTCCACATTTTCTCCACTCGTTTGTTGAAGACAGAGTTTGCTCTTTCATGATAAATTAAGTGATCAAGGGAGAAATACTACACGATTATATCAATTTTATTTTTTAATAAATATAACTGCACAAAATGGACAAACATGAAGAATAAGAATTCTTGATACAATCTTTTAAAAAAACCACAAGGGAAAGGCTGATGATAAACACTTGGCTGCTACTTTGATGCTAATCTCCTGCTTTAGAACTGTTCAAATGTCAGGAGATGTTTTATATCACTAGCAAATACAATGGAAGTCTGCAACAATGTTATCGTTGGTAGAATATTTTATCAGAGAGGTCTTCTTAAAACAAAATGTGATCAGGCAGCGGCTTTGACCACATAGCAACAATGCCATCCAATCTAATTTTAGAATGCCAAAGCACATTGTCTGGATTGCTTTCAAGATACTTTAAATACAGTAGCATTTGGAAAGAATAATTCTGAATGAATTAGTTTAAGTACACAAACTGAATTACCAGACCATGAGCATATATGGAGAAAATTACAAGGATGGCAGAATTCCAAAAAAAAGTGGAACAATAATTGAATTCCCTTTTTTTTATCACTAGGCTGTAAAAATATGATTAATTTGAACAGTCTACCTTGCATATCAGATTTTAGTACATAGATTTACGTTGAATTTGTAATAATACCGATACGAAATTGCGAAAACACTATCCATTAATCTGTGTTTAGCAGAGACTCCTGATGCAATATTGTGCTCCATTTAGCAAAATCACACCAACCAGTGAGCAAGTCTAAACATTTCAGTTCGAAGATAAGAATTGCTGAGTCATTTTTTAAATTAATGCATTCACATAACAAATACAGTATTGCATTTGCTAGTTTATCATTTTTTTTATAAATCCATCCAAAGCAAGGGTGTTTTCATCATAAATTATTGAAAAATCAGTGCTGGACACATTTACTGAATGCGAAACCTGTTCTTCACTGGGACACTCACTGACCATGTGTTTATAGCTCAGGACAAAGGACAAAGGACATTTATTGTCACATACACCAATTGGTGTAGTGAAATTTGTCTTGCCATGCAGCACACAGATAACATAAGACATAACATTAAAGAATTTAACAATAAACATAAAAAACATCCCCCCACAATGGTTCCCATTATGAGGGAAGGCACAAAGTCCAGTCCACATCCCCTTGTTCACCTATAGTCGGGCCTATTGAGGCCTCCACAGTCGCCACTATGGGGGCCGATGTTACAGGCCCTTCTTCGCCGGGTGATGGTGCTCCGGCATCGGGAGAACCCTCTCAGCGGCTCGGGGTGCCTGTAACGGCCGCTTCGTTGCTTGAGACCGCAGCGTCCGACGCCAACAGGCCGCACTGAATGGAGCTCCACAACTGGCGATCTCGCTGAGAGATCCCAGGTCCCCGACGTTAAAGTTGAAATTCAGCGCCGGCCTCCCCACAGTCCCGCAGCTCCGCGATGTTCACCTGCAGTCTTCAGCTCATCAGAGCTCCAGCGCGGCGACCCAGGCAAGGCATCGCCCACTCCGCTCCGCGATGGCGCTCCAACGCTGCGCCGCTGCCGAAGCCGTGGTTCTGGGCGGTCCCCCCTGGAAACGCCGCTCCAGGCCCGCTGGTAGGCCATGAGGACGGGTCGACGGTGCAGCCCGGAGAAAAGCCGCCTCTCCGACCAGGTAGGGACCCTAGAAAGCAGTTTCCCCCTTTAAGGAGTTAACAAGTCCCATTGCGCTTAGACCTGTCAGATGTCACTCACGGAAATGATTCTTACATTCCTTCAATTATTCCGTCATAATTGGTATCATGACCATTTGTCAATGGTTTTTGCATCGACTCAAATGTCCGTTACAACGTTTTTCAAATATGATGTTATTTTGCTTTTTCTTTTCTTGTCAAAAGAGTGACAGGATTCAAAATATTATTTTAGATACCTACAAATTAGAGACTATGTAAAAGCAAACACACAGGAAATTAGAAATAGAAAGACAGAAATTTTAGATGAATGTCTAAATAAACATCCGAACACAGAAAAATTGATATCATATATTTATAATATTCTATTGGAAAATGATGTCCAATTGACAGAAATATATAGACAAACATGGGAAAACGAATTAGGTCAAATTATTAGACCAGAAGTATGGGATGAAAGTTTACAACATATACACCACTGTTCGTTAAATGCTAGACACTCTCTTATACAATTTAAAATATTACATAGACTACATTACTCAAAATCCAAACTACATAACATTTTTTCAAAAGTATCTGCCATATGTGATAAATGTCAGCACTTAGCAGCTAACTTGACACACTCATTTACAAATTGTGTAAAAATTACAAAATTTTGGATAGAAATATTTAGGATAATTTTGAATGTTGTTAATATGAATCTGACTCCTGACTCAAAGTTAATAATACTGGGAATACTGGAAACAGATCAATTAATAACAACGAATCAAATAATTTTTATTGATTATAGTTTAATAATTGGGAAAACACTCATATTAAAATTCTGGAAAGGTCCTACATGCCCCACAATCAAAATGTGGATTACAGGAATGTCGGAGACCCTCCATCTGGAAAGATTGAGGCTTGTCCTAATGGACAGGTTGGATCTTTTCAGAGGAATATGGTCTCCATACATTGAATATCTAAAGGGTCAAAATGGCTCGGTGCGAGAGCCCGACTGAAACCTGAATAATGGAATAGATGAAGAAATACGTATAACAAATCATGGATATATCTCCAACGATGGATAACTTTTTAATACTCCATTCACTTCTTTATTTTTGATTTCTTATCTCTATATTATTTTTCTCTATCTTTTCTTACTTAAAAAAAATGTATAGAAATATAAATAAGTCTTAAATGTTAATATTAATAATATTACGAATGTATGTAAGAAGTATTTTCTATTAATATGCATTTACAATTAATAAAAATATTCATCAAACAAAATAGTGACAGGTGTCTTTCAAAATGGCAGCCAAGTGTTTATCATCAGCCTTTCCCTTGTGTTTTTTTTTTAAGATTGTATCAGAATTCTTCTTCTTCGTGTTTGTCCATTTTGTACAGTTATATTTATTAAAAATAAAATTGATATAATCGTGTAATATTTCTCCCTTGATCACAATGAATCATTCAACCCAATGTGTTCATGGTTATTCTGATGCTTCCATATGAGTCACTGCCAACCCTATTGCAATATCCTCCCTGTGATACTATCTTTTGATAATTCACAAGATAGACACAAAAAGCTGGAGTAACTCAGCGGGACAGACAGCATCTCTGGAGAGAAGGAAAGGGTGACATTTCGGGTCGAGTCCCTTCTTCAGACTGGTTTGGGATAAGGGAAACGAGATATATATACAGTGATGTGGAGAGATAAAGAACAATGAATGAAAGATATGCAAAAAAGTAATGATAATAATGCAAACAGGCCACTGTTAGTGAAATATGAGATGCTGTTCCTCCAATTTGCTTTTAGCCTCACTCTGACAATGGAGGAGACCAAGGCTAGAAAGGTCTGTGTAGGAATGGGAAGGAGAATTAAAGTGTCCAGCAACCGGGAGATCAGGTAGGTTCAGACGGGCAGAGTGAAGGTGTTCTGCGAAACGATTGCCCAGTCTGCAATTGGTCTCACCAATGTATAAGAGTCCACAACTTCAATAACGGATACAGTGAATGAGGTTGGAGGAGGAGAAAGTGAACCACTGCTTATCCTGAAAGGACTGTTTGGGTCCCTGGACAGAGTCGAGGGAGGAGGAATAGGGACAGGTGTTGCACCTTCTGCAGTTGCAGAGTAAGGTACCTGGGGAGGAGGTGGTTTGGGTGAGAAGGGATGAGTTAATCAGGGAGTTGCAGAGGGAACGGTCTCTGCGGAAGGCGGAAAGGGGTGGAGATGGGAAAATGTGGCTAGCGGTGGGATCCCGTCGGAAGTGGCGGAAATTTCTGAGGTTTATGTGTTGTAGGCAACGGCTGATGGGGTGGAAGGTAAGGACTAGGGGTACTCTGTGTCTCTTGCGACTAGGGAGAGGAGGAGCAAGTGCGGAGCAGCGGGATACCAAGGAGACACTAGTGAGGGCCTCATCTATGATGGGAGAGGGGAGCCCCCGTTCCCTAAAGAATGAGGGCATCTCGGATGTTCTAGTGTGGAGCACCTCATCTTGGTTGCAGATGCGGCATAGCTGGAGGAATTGGGAGTAGGGGATAGAGTCCTTGCAGGAGGTAGGGTGGGAAGAAGTGTAGTCTAGATAGTTGTGGGAGTCAGTGGGTTTGTAATAGACGTCAGTCATTAGTCTATTTCCTGTGATGGAGACTGTGAAATCAAAAAAGGGAAGAGAGGTGTCGGGGATGGTCCAAGTAAATTTGAGCGCAGGATGAAAAATGGTGGTGAAGTTGATGAAGTCCATGAGTTCTGCATGGGTGCAGGAGGTAGTGCTGATGCAGTCATCAGTGTAACGGAGATAGAGTTTGGAGACCGGGCCAGTGTACGCCTGGAGCAGGCATTGTTCAACATAACATACAAAGAGGCAGGTATAGCTGCGGCCCATGCGGGTGCCCATAGTTACGCCTTGGACTCGGAGGCAGTGGGAGGAGTCAAAGGAGAAGTGGTTAAGGGTGAGGACCAGCTCCGCTAGGTGGAGTAGAGTGTTAGTAGAGGAAAATTGGATGATTCTGCGGTCGAGGAAGAAACGGAGTTCTTTAAAGCCTTCCTGGGGGTGATGGAGGTGTAGAGTGACTGAACGTCCATTGTGAAGATGAGGGAGTGGGGACTCGGAAAGCTGAAGTCATTAAAGAGACGAAGGGCATGTGAGGTATCTTGGACATCGGTCGGGAGAGATTAGGATGGAGTTGAGGTACGTGGAAATCATTTCCATGGGACAGGAGCAGGCAGAAACAATGGGTCTGCCAGGGCAGTTGCGTTTGTGGATTTTGGGGAGAGCGTAAAAATGGGCTGTGCGGGACTGGGAAACAAGAAGTTTGGAGGCTGTGGAAGGCAGACAGCCAGAAGTGATGACATCAATAATGATGTTTGAGATGAAGGTCTGGTGCTCATCTGTTGTCCAAGGATAAGTAGGAGGAGGTGTCTGAGAGTTGTCGCCTGGCCTCTGCCCAGTCGAGGTCAGCGCACCAGACAAGGATGTAGATAGGGTGGTAAAGAAAGCCTTTGGTGTGCTGGCCTTTATAAATCAGAGCATTGAATATAGGAGTAGGGAAGTAATGTTAAAATTGTACAAGGCATTGGTAAGATCAATTCTGGAGTATGGTGTACAATTTTGGTCGCCTAGTTATAGGAAGGATGTCAACAAAATAGAGAGAGTACAGAGGAGATTTACTAGAATGTTGCCAGGGTTCCAGCAACTATGTTACAGAGAAAGGTTGAACAAGTTAGGTCTTTATTCTTTGGAGCGCAGAAGGTTAAGGGGGGACTTGATTGAGGTCTTTAAAATGATGAAAGGGATAGACAGAGTTGACGTGGATACGTTTTTCCCATTGAGGGTAGGGAAGATTCAAACAAGAGGGCATGACATGAGAATTAAGGGACAGAGGTTTCGGGGTAACGTGAGGGGGAACTTCTTTACTCAGAGGGTGGTGGCTGTGTGGAATCAGCTTCCAGCAGAAGTGGTGGAGGCAGGATCGATTTTAACATTTAAGAGTAAAGTGGATAGGTATATGGACGTGAAGGGAATGGAGGGGTATGGTCTGAGTGCAGGTAGATGGGACTAGGGGAAAACAAATGGTCGGCACGGACTGGAAGGGCCGAGAGGGCCTGTTTCCGTGCTGTAATTGTTATATGGTTATATGGTTATACTACCACGGTACCTCCCTTGTCGGCGGGTTTGATTATAATGTCAGGGTTGCTGCAGAGTGTGCGGAGGGCTGTACATTCAGAGAGGGTGAGGTTAGAGTAGGTAAGGGGAGTGGAAAAGTTGAGACAGTTGATGTCACAATGGCAGTTAGAAATAAAGAGGTCTAGAGAGGGTAGAAGGCCGTTCTGGGGAGTCCAAGAGGAGGGGGACCGGTGGAGATGGTGGTGAGGACTCCTTCCCATAGAAAAAGGCACGGAGGCAATGGAAGAAAAGCTCTACGTCGTGGCGGACCCTGAACCCGTTCAGGTGGGGGCGGAGGGGCACGAAGGTTGAGGACAGCCCGTTCCATATCCGAAAGGGGGAGGTCAGGGGGGATGGTGAAGACACGACAAGCGTGTGGATTGTGGTCAGAGGAGGGCCGGGGAGTGGACAGAGGCTGAGGCGAGGTCTGTTGGGGGGATGGTGGGTGTTCAGAGAGGATGGGGTCGTGAGGACTATTGTGTGGGTGTAACTCCATCATTCCCATACTGCTTACTTTCTGGGGAAATAATTCCCTTATTGAATTGAATTCCCTTACATCAGAGACTTTAATCTTTGGACTTCTGTGCTAGTTTTCTCTCCCTTTACCCACATCAAACCATTTTAATCATTAAGTTGTGTAGGAAGGATCTGCAGATGCCAGTTTAAACCGAATACAGACCCAAATTGCTGGAGTAACTCATCGGGACAGGCAGCATCTCTGAAGAGAAGGAATGGGTGACTTTTTGGGTCGAGACCCTTCTTCAGACTGAAAGTCACAGGAAATGGAAACGAGAGATATAGACGGTGGTGTAGAGTGATAGAGAACAAATGAATGAAAGAAATGCATATCAGCATTTTGTGTTAATCATTAAGCATTTTAATCAAAACATTTTAATGATAAAGACTGTGATCAGGCCTTCCCTCTGTTTTCTAGAGTCTGTGTTAGTTAAGTATGAAGCAAGAAATTGCAAACAAATTAGTTCAAAACAGCAGCATCAATACAGCAGCAGTAAAAAGCGAGTTCGGTATTCCGATTGTGCATGCCCAGGTCATAGGTCATTTGCAATAAGCTGCTGAGTGTATACAGACCTGTGTTTCATCCGTAGTCAGGATCGAACCCGGGTCACCAGCGCTGCAAGCGGAGTTGCATTGCTACTGGACCGTCCCCATCCCCGTCCCCTCCCTGAGTGTCACATCCCTGTCCGGGGATGGCCGGAGATGTCTCGGTGACCCTGGACTAACGGCACCCCCTCCCTTTCTGAATCCAACCTTTCTGTCCTGGGCGTCCTCCATTTGAGTCCCACTGCAAATTCGAGGAGCAGCACCTCATATTTAGCTTGGGTAGTTTACACCCCAGCAGTATAGACATTGACCTCTCCAATTTCAGGTTGTCCTTGCTTTCTCCCTCCTTCCCCTCCCCTTCCCAGCTCTCCCACAGCCTACTGCCTCCGCCTCTTCCTTTCTTTTTCACGCCCCCACCCCCCACATCAGTCTGAGGAAGGGTTTTGATCCGAAACACCGCCTATTCCTTCACTCCATAGATGCTGCCTCACCCGCTGAGTTTCTCCAGCATTTCTGACAAATCCCATGATTTATTGTGGTTTTTGGAATACCGAACTCACTTATTGGATATGAAAATTAATTAGGGCCATATCACCATCGTGCAATTAACGTACAAAATAGCTCAGTTAGTTTTCTGGAAAGACATCAAAATGAGGATAATGCTAAAACACCAATAATTTTGAGAGGAAAAATAATTAAATAACTTTTTATTGGGTTTATTACTTAAACAACAATAATGTTTAACCTGCAGACATTTCTACAAATTCAACATCTTGTCCTAATAATGGTTGCATTGAATGGATAGCAAAACAGGAAGAAGGGAGCAATTGTTCAGTTCAGTTCAGGTTCAGTTCAGTTTAGTTTATTGTCATGTGTACCGTGGTACAGTGAAAGGTTTTTATTTCAAAAGGTATCAATTGGGAGATTGTTCTTTGTCTTTCTGCTCAAGCTTTTCCAGAAAGTTAATGGCGCAGGTTTGGAATAGAGAGGACCGAAACCTAGCAATTCATCAGCACCTTTACAAGAGCAGCACCTTGATCCTACTGAACCTTCCTTACCATTGCTCCATGAGCCTTGTTAATGAATTTCTGGGCACACGTACTACTTTTTCAGGATTTTCACAATTATCTGGTACAGTCCAAACAGAAAGGCCTTTCCATCATCAACCCGTTGAGGAGATTGTGGAGAATATAGCTGGGGATGACAAAAGGGTTATGGATCGAAAGGTGGTGACATATAGGGCATGTTTGAGATGCTGGTGGCTGGTAAAATAGGAGGTTGGTTGTTGATTATTATCAGGAGGGGCAGTAGCAAGGGAAGCAAAGAGAGGAAATCAGTGAATAACTTAAAAAAAGTTAACAAAGTCAGGTTTCCAGCTTGGAGCTGTGGTCTGCTGAGAGACAACATCTTCTATTTGCAAAGCTGTACTAATGATCTTCTGGAGCTGAATGGATCAATAATAGATGCACCTTAGATCTACATGTCCTAATATCTCCAAGAATGTTCCAAGCAATCATTGCAACAGGAAGTTCATTGCAACAGGAAGTAAGTTCATTGCACGCATGTCCAATCAGAAAAACAGCTGATGGGAAGATGGTAGTTGAACCTTTGGAGTGGTGCATTTTAATCAAACGTTAATTGGGTGAGGTTCCACTCAGGAAACTGACTTTCATACAAGTAACACTGAGGATTACAAAGGGAATTAGTGAGGAGTGAGATAGCATTGCAAGTTGGCTGGAGACACATGCCTAAAATGGCCTCCTTCTATGTCATGAGGACATATGTATAACTCGATCGCTCAGAAATTCTCACACACACCTGGTTCAAATTTGTTAATTCACAGCAAATTCTCTCACATTCTCTCACATCATGTATTTAAATTTCATGTTGCTTGAAATGATCTCTGATTGTGGTCTGCAATTTACCAATTAAAAATACCGTAAAGTGAATCAATCCACTTATGCAAACAAACTTGCTTAGATTTCTTCTAAACACAAGAGAGGTATAGGTTCCAAATTAAAAGGTGAAATCTGAAATAATTAAGTAGCTCTAAACATTAACTTAAAGATCGTTCAGCTGAAGGTTTACTTTCCTGATTAACACAATCTTGAAAATGAGGCTTGGTTATGGAATTTAAAACATCATAGTTCACAATAACATAAACATACCCGTATCATCATTTATAACATCTACAGGGCATGCCCTACTTGGCTGCCATTTGCGCGTCACGCAGATGGCGTGCAAAGATTTTGTACATCACAAAATCCTCCGACGCCGCATGCGTCACTGCCTATGTCATCACGCACCATGCGTGTCACGATGCGCGCGTCGTGCGTCGTGACACGTAAATGATGTTGCGTAAATTACGAGTAAATGACGGCCAAGTGGGACAGGTCCTTACATAAACATGCATATTAATTTCAAAATAATAATGCCATAAAATTGTAACATAGAAACATAGAAAATAGGTGCAGGAGTTGGCCATTCGGCCCTTCGAGCCTGCACCGCCATTCAATATGATCATGGTTGATCATCCAACTCAGTATCTCGTATCTGCCTTCTCTCCATACTCTAGCCGCAAGGGCCACATCTAACTCCCTCTCAAATACAGCCAATTAACTGGCCTCAACTACCTTCTGTGGCAGAGAATTCCAGAGATTCACCACTCTCTGTGTGAAAAATATTGTTCTCGTCTCAGTCCTAAAAAATTTTCCCCTTATCCTTAAACTGTGACCCCTTGTTCTGAACTTCCCGAACATCGGGAACAATCTTCCTGCATCTAGCCTGTCCAACCCCTTAAGAATTTTCTAAATTTCTATAAGATCCCCCGTCAATCTTCTAAATTCTAGCAAATACTAGCCGGGTCTATCCAGTCTTTCTTCATATGAAAGTCCTGGCATCCCAGGAATCAGTCTGGTGAACCTTCTCTGTACTCCCTCTATGGCAAGAATGTCTTTCCTCAGATTTGGAGACCAAAACTGTGCGCAATACTCCAGGTGTGGTCCAAGACCCTGTGCAACTGCAGTAGAACCTCCCTGCTCCTATACTCAAATCCTTTTGCTATGAATGCTAACATACCATTCGCTTTCTTCACTGCCTGCTGCACCTGTATGCCTACTTTCAATGACAGGTGTACCATGACACCCAGGTCTCGTTGCATCTCCCATTTTCCTAATCGGCTACCATTCAGATAATAGTCTACTTTCCTGTTTTTGCCACCACAGTGGATAACCTCACATTTATCCACATTATAATGCCTCTGCCATGCATTTGCCCACTCACCCAGCCTATCCAAGTCACCTTGCAGCCTCCTTGCATCCTCCTCACAGCTAACACTGCCCCCCGCTCCGTGTCATCTGCAAACTTGGAGATGTTGCATTCAATTCACTCGTCCAAATCATCAATATATATTGTAAATAGCTGGGGTCCCAGCACTGAGCCTTACGGTACCCCACTAGTCATTGCCTGCCATTCTGAAAAGGACTCGATTACTCCTACGTTCTGTACCTTCATTAATACTTTTACTTTAAGGCCTCGGGCTCATTGAAAACCTTTTTTTTTCCCCCAAAGTTGTTATTGTAGTAAAAGGATTCACAATTGCATACAATAATTTAGTTTTCAGGGCAAGGAAGTATTTATAATTGTAAATGTTTTAAATAAACTGAATTCTAATATTTAATATTTTCATGGCAAAACCACATTATCTATCTGTGCTGCCACCTTCAGGGATGCTTGAAGGTACATCAAGGTCCTTCTACTCCATAATACTGCCACTGGTCCAACCATTCATTGGATCTGATCTGTTCCGGTCTTATTAGTGCATTAAAAACATATTAGTCCACACTTTTCGTGATTAAAATTCATCTAGTTTTGCTCTGTCTATTTTATCAAATTGTCTGTCTCATACTAGAGCCTAGGATTAGCTGCTCACTATCGACAACATCACCATTTTTATATCAGCTATAAAATAACTAATCATACCACCTACATTTACATCGCTATTCCTAATAGACATGGGAAGCAGTAAGGGTTCCAGCAATGATCCCTGGGGCACACTACTGATCACAGGCTTCCATTTTCAAAAACATTCCATCTTCAACCTGCTCTCCTTCCTATTACCAAGACAATTTTGGATTTGATTTGCCGGGATCACCTGAGCTTTGACCTTTTGGTCGAGCCTTTGGTCACAGCCTTACTGAAGTCCACATTGACTATATCAACCACACTGCCCTCATCGATAAACTTTATTAACTCTGAAAAATCCAGTCAGATTGGTCAGAGAGGATATTCCCTTAATGAACACATGTTGACAACATGAGAGAGAGAGAAAAAGAGAGAGAGAGAGAGAGAGAGAGAGAGAGAGAGAGAGAGAGAGAGAGAGAGAGAGAGCCTCATCTGAGAAAGTAACGTGATAAATAAGAGTTGACCATGTGACTCCTTGAGACATCTCCACTGCTTGACAAGAGCATACCTGAACTGATCTGCAGATCTAATTTCCTATTTATCCATTGAATGTCTTGTTGTCTATTAATGTCAACTTTAAATCCACTCAATAATCGAACATTCATTGTCCCATTGTTATAGAGAATTCCAGAGATGTCCTGTGGCAAAAGTAATTTCTTCGTCTGTTATCTCGACTCCCCAACCTGAAGGCATGGTATCTTGACAAATATCCTTGCAGTCCCTCTCTGAATCTTATATATCTCATTCTTCTGAATCCCTTTTCTGCCTGATTTTGCTCCCTGTAAGAAAGCCATCTTTTCTCAGGAATTAATCTATGCTTTACCAGTTCCAAGGAAGACATTAGGACAGAAAAGTAAAACTATAAGCCTATATAATTTCAGCAAAACCTCTCTGGTTTTCTGCTCCATTCCCCTTGCAATAAAGACCAGCATATAATTTGTCTTTCTAATTATTTGCTGTACTTGAATGCTACATTCTGCTTTTCATGGAACAACAGATCCAGATCCCTCATTATGTCAGCATTTCTTAGTTTTGTACTTTAAAACAATTATCTATCTCTCTACTCTTCTTGCATGTGCACTGACTTGCATCGTAATCCATTCTATCTTTTTTCCAACTTAATTAACAGGCTCTTGCACCACACCCCACTTTCCCTCCTCACTTTGTATCATTAGCAAGCCAGGATATTTTATACTTGCAAGTAAAAAAAAAATATTTGCTTAGACTGACAGTGATGTAATTATACAGTGCCCTTTGCTGCCTCTGGATGTCTGATAAAGGCTTGACAGCAGTGAAAAGCTTATAAAACTGCTGTCATTGTTAAGGGACTGTCCCACTTGGGCGACCTAATTGGCGAGTTTAGAAGAATTTAGGAGAGTTTGGAAAAATGTCCATGCTATGAGTCGAGAGTAAACTCCCCAGGACATGCGGATTAGGTCGCCCAAGTGGGACAGCCCCTTAATAATCCTTCATAAACTGCAAGCAATATCCACACAGCAAGGATCCGCACACAGCAATGAGATCATCAGATTATGTGCGGTATTGGTTGGGAGAATAAATATTGTCCTGAATCCCAGCTGGAGCTTCCCAGACACAATATTATTTTACATCCACACATTGCAGACTGTTTAACATCTCATCTGAAAGGCCATACAGATGTCTGTGGAGTTGTAGTGTCTCCCTGCAGTGCGTGAATTTTAGTTTTCATTTAACTGATCAATTAACACCGTCTCTGGAGACCTCTTAATAACATTATTCCAGATTATTTTACTTTCACACATCAATGTGCAATCGCCTGTTGGAGCCGAGAAACTTCTGTCATGCTTTTCACTCTTCCAGAAATAATCTTTAGTAGACGTTTTTTGCTCAGAGTGTGGTGGCTGCTGGAACGCACTGCCGGGGGTGATGGTGGAGGCGGGTACGACCGTGACATTTAAGTGGCTTTTAGAAAGATATGGATATGCAAGGAACGGAAGGATAAGGATCACATGCATGCAGAGATTAGTTTAATTTGACATCATGTCCGGTGCAAATATTGTGGGCCCTAGGGTCTGTTCCTGTGCTATAATGATCAATGTTCTGCGTTCTTGTGTATAATGCTATCACTGTTTTATAAAGTCCCATAGCAATCACAATGTTATAGACAATAGACAATAGGTGCAGGAGTAGGCCATTTGGCCCTTCGAGCCAGCAACGCCATTCAGTGTGATCATGGCTGATCATCCCCAATCAGTACTCCCTTCCTGCCTTCTCCCCATATCCCCTGACCGCTATTTTTAAGAGCCCTATCTAGCTCTCTCTTGAAAGCATCCAGAGAATCTGCCTCCAACGCCCTCTGAGGCAGAGAATTCCACAGCCTCACCACTCTCTGTGAGAAAAAGTGTTTCCCCGTCTCCGTTCTAAATGGCTTTCTCATTCTTAAACAGTGGCCCCTCGTTCTGGACTCCTCCCACATCGGGAACATGTTTCCTTCCTCTAGTGTGTCAAAGCCCTTAACAATCGTATATGTTTCAATGAAATTCCCTCTCATCCTTCTAAACTCCAGAGTGTACAAGCCCAGCTGCTCCATTCCCTCAGCATATGACAGTCCCGCCATCCCGGGAATTAACATTGTAAATCTACGCTGCGCTCCCTCAATAGCAAAAATATCCTTCCTCGAATTAGGGGACCAAAACTGCACACAATACTCCAGGAGTGGTCTCACTAGGGCTCTGTACAACTGCAGAAGGACCTCTTTGCTCCTATGTTTGATTCCTCTTGTTATAAAGGCCAACATGGATACCTTTCCAATTTCGTCACCCACACTCTTGGCGCTCTGCTCCTCCACACACTCGCATGTTCACCTAGTTTTCTTCCCCCTTTGTTTATCCCTCCCTCCTCTGGTTGCATCCGCTCTTCATCCTCTCCCCATCTAGCTGCACCATTCACCTACCAGCCCCTATCCAACCCTTCCCTCATACTGCTCTACATTGACAATATTTCCATTTCCTTTTCAGTTTCCTTCTCAACCCAAAATGTCGACTTGCATCTTTTGCTTCCACAGATGCTGCATAATCTACTGAGTTCTTGGATTATACTTTTTTTGGGTGTTCCAGATGCCAACATCTGCAGTCTCTTTGTCTTCACTATACTTCCTGCCAACTGCAGCCAGTGGATGCTTCAATGATGGCTGGTACAATGATGGAAGAGTGTCCTTGGGGTCTAAGAGAGGGATTGGTGGAGAATAGCTAAACCACTTCCCCACTTCTCCACAAGTGCAATGATCAGCAACAAACTAATTTTTGTTAGTTTAGCGGAAACAGCCTGGAGTGTCCCTAAAGCTAGGAATCTGTGACTTGTCATGACTTTGACTTGCCTAAGTATCTTAAGATCTAAGTATCTTAGGCATCTGCAAACACTCTATCTGAAGGTGCTGGAGATCAAAGATCTCAGTGAGGACTTAATGAATTGTACCCTTTTCTCAGTGATGTGTAGATTTGTGTGTGTGTTCCTAGATGATTAAGGTATTGGGTCAGGAATGTCGATGCCTCCTCTCTTGTGCTGTCCATGACGTGGTTATCTCTATGCTAGCCAGCAATGTCATTGAGGATGCAAGGAAGGATTAGTCTTTATGTGAGCAGTGTGCAGATTAAGCAGTGAGGCTGCACTGTGCTGCAGAGCGTCTTGGCAAAAAATATAATCTGGGTATTTGTCCTTTCCATAGGAGATGAAGTCTGTAAAAAGCTGGTGGTTTTGCCAGTGTATAAGTACTGTCATTTTTCAGAGCAGTGAGGCTGAACATTAATATTCTGGACATCATTTGCAGGGAGTTTTGCACTTGAGCTCTGTTTCTTGCACTGCAAAAGTCCAACTGGAAAGCTTTGGAGTCAGGTTCCCCACTGGATGGGAATTATTTTCTGCTACTCAGGGTTACATCTAATTTTAACTGCATATTTTGTTGTGCGAAGGAATCTACAAGTTAGCACTGGAAACACCATTGAAGCACTGCCAATATGTGCAGACAATGCTGGGGTGGATTCTTTGTATAATTGTGCAAAAGGAAGGAATTATAATTCAGCAGCGTGTTCTATTTCTCTTTCCCTATTTTAATTTCCAGTGACCCTTCATCACCAAGTAGTTGTGGCAGTGACTTTAGCTGACGAAGCCAAGATGATCAGTTGCATTGCTTGCTTACTTATTGTGACACAGAAGAAAGTCATTCAGCCCATCATGTCCATGCACGTTTTCTCTGTTTAAACAAAAAAGGACAGAGAGTGCTAGAGTAACTCAACAGGTCAGACAGCACCTCTGGAGAAAATCAATAGTTGATGTTTCGGGTCGGGACCCTGCTTCAGACTCAAATGGTTCCTTATTTCCACTGTGAATGCTCGGATATCCTCTGGTTTCCTCCCACCTCCCAAGGTTGTTCTGGTCGGTTGTTTGGCCACTGTACCTTACACCTTAGTGGAGGTAAGTTGGAAAATAATTAAAAGTGTGTTGACGGTCTTATGGGAGAGAATATGTTGCAGGACTGCAGGGAAATAAATATAAAGGGATAGAGGGATGGGTTAGATTTAGGGTTAGGGCCTCACCTGGAAGGACTGCTGGGATCCCCGAATGGAGGCCAGGAAAGAGGTACAGGAACATGCAATGTAAAATCTCCTGCAGTTGTTGGGGATATTTCTGGGAGGGGATATTTTGTGTGAAAAGGGTTGATTGAACCAGGGTTCTTTCCAACTGCACAGAACCATCTGCTGATCAAAACCATCCCTGATCTGTATCCACCTATTACCTCCCATGCTTTATTCCGCCCCTCCCCTCTCCTGCTTTCTTCCCACCCCACCCCCCACAATCAGCCTGATGAAGGATCCGACCCAAATCATCCCTTCTCCATGTTCTCCAGAAATGCTGCCTGAACTGTTGAGTTACTCCAGCACTTTTTGTAAAGCAGCATCTGTAGTTTCTTGTTTCTAAGGAAAATAATCAACTTAATTTACCATACTACGAAGGAAAAAATTAACTATTTTATTATTTCTAGCTATAGATGTGCAGAAGCCTTCTGCATGTAAAAAAGGTTAACAGTTTAAACTCTCAAACTTAAACCAAATCCAATCTACAAATAGTAGAATATATTGCATAGTCTCACTCTACAGACTGTATTCTTCAATTCTTCTGCTGTCACAGAAGGCTGTGGAGGCAAAGTCAGTGGATATATTTAAGGCTGAGATAGATAGACTATTGATTAGTACGGGTATCAGAGGTTATGGGGAGAAGGCAGGAGAATGGGGTTAGGAGGGAGAGATAGATCAGCCATGATTGAATGTCAGGGTAGACTTGATGGGCCAAATGACCTAATTCTATTCCTATCTCTTATAATCTTATGATCTTATACACGCTTGACTTTTCATTCTTGAATCCTGATTCTCTTTAAAATGTGTTTTAGTGCATCACTCAATATAAATAGTCAACTCACTGATCATTGCATCCTTCCTCTGCTCCTTTTGCAATGACTCAACGTTTAGCTCTCCCTGAGCAATGCCAGAGGAAAACTTAATTTTACTTCTATTGATATTCATTCTAATAGATTTCTTCAAAGTCATGTGGATCCGTTTTGTTCACTTAAGTAAATGCCGACTGCAGAGATTTTTGATACCTCTGTTTCTACTTCATTTGCATTTTTTAGAATTTTTTGCTTAAATATGCTAATACCTTCAGCTGGGAAAAGAAGCACTCAGTACTTGGACACAGCCAATGTGAGGAGATTGAATTAACAACAGTAGAATTGTTAATGATGATCATAACATCACCAGATGATTCTAAAACCTCACTATGTTTTTTTCACCAGTGCGGTGGAAAGGTCTTAAAAGTCTTCTGAAGAGGTCCAGCAAGTTTCTTAGTTGACAGACAGGGATGTGCAACAAAAACTGGCAAAATCATGAAAAATGAATAAATACATCAAACCCTGCAATTTACTCAACAAATTCTGCTCTATACAGGAACTACCTTGGCAGATGACCGTCCAATGGATTGATCTAAAGACTAATGCAATCCAGATACATCTGCAGAGCTACTACCAATCTTATCCCGACCTCGATCCAGAGAAGCTGCCTGTCCCGCTGAGTTACTCCAGCATTTTGTGTCTTATCCCTGCAACAGTGGCCCTCTGGTTTTCCCCACCAGAGGAATATCATATTTTTATTCTCACGTAGACCTGTGAACACTAATTACGAAGGGGATTGGAGTAAAACTCTATCAAGAGCATTTTTTCTCTGAAATTACTAGTTATCCAGAATTATTATTGATATGACAAGCTGTTTGGGTAACACCATCTGTTTAAATACACATTTTTGGAAAATAAATGTAATTTGCTTTGAATTGTAAGCACTGGTGAAATGTTTGAAGAGCTAATTTGGCAGAGCATCTAAGATCAACTGTATAATAAACTTACATTAATGTTTGCTGAATCAAAGTGATTAATGTAAGGTTAGGAACATTATAGATTAATAGTTTTATATAAATTCACAGGATGATATTTGAATTTTGGATTTCTAGCTTACTGGTGCAGTAACGTAACCAGTATTCCACCATTTTGTTACCCCGGTCATTCCTTGTTACAAAATACAGAAGCTTGATTGTACACACCACCAGACTCAGAAATTGCTTCTTCCCTTCTGTTATCAGGGTTCTGAACAGCCCTTCCATAAACTATGAAACTGTCCAATTCTCCTCAATCTCATTGTGGATGTTGGAATTGGAGCTTGTGTGCTACGATGCTGAGTACTATATTTTGCAGTCTCGGTCATTCCCTTTGCTCTGCCTGTTGTTCCTGAGTTTGGCATGATTGGATCTATGTATTGCATGATCTGACTTGATTGGACGGCACACCAAACAGATTTTCACTGCACCTTGGTACACGTGACAATAATAAGCCAAAACGTTAACCCTTGTCCTTGCTGTCATCAACACATTGAACAACTTGGGGCAAGGAAGAGATATTCCACACAATGCAGGAAGATTTGTTTTTTGCTCCTCTTTTGGTCTTGTAAAAACAGGAGTCGATCTCTTCTTCCCATGAGTTTCACAAAATAGCAGCATTTCCAGTGTTAAAACAACTGGAGAAAGTTAGGGCAGACATTAATCAGGTCATTTTACGGAGGACATTTGTATTCCTCCACACCATTCAATCTCTGTGGCTGGGAATTCTCTTTCTCAACAGCCGCTCCAACATTTCTCAGATGGTACAATGTCCCTTTAAATGGGCAGAGCAGTTTAAACCTGATCCTTTCCCACTTAGTACTGACAGGAATCCATGTCAGCTGCACAGCCTTGTAAAGTTACCAGGAGAATGCAAAACAAGGAAATTGAATATGTATAACCAGGATGGGCCAGAATTTGCTGAAGCAGCTCTTCAGCATCAACAGAAAAGAGACAGATGACCAGATCATATCACAGAACCAATTCCCAAAGATCATCTGTCTTAAAACATTGAATGCAAAATATATATTGGCAAGGAGAACTTTCCCTGTTTAATTTTGTGGGATCATTTACCTTTACTTCAGAGGGGAAAGGGGGTTTTAGTTTAACATCTCATCCCAGAGACTGAAACCGCAATGTTGTTTAAACAATGGCCTGATTCATTTCTCATCGTTACTTTTTTGCATATCTTTCATTAATTTGTTTTATATCTCACTACATCACCGTCTATATCTCTCATTTTCCTTTCCCCTGACTCTAGTCTGAAGAAGGGTCTCGACCCGAAACGTCACCCATCCTTAGAAACATAGAAACATAGAAAATAGGTGCAGGAGGAGGCCATTCGGCCCTTCGAGCCACACCGCCTTCTCTCCAGAGATGCTTCCTGTCCCACTGAGTTACTCCAGCATCTTGTGTCTATGTTGTTTTAGTATTTACAGTCAAGCCAGAACAGGGATCCAGCAATGAAGATTTAGTTTATTTTTTTCATTCCATCTCATTCCTCCTCCTCTTCTCTGCTAGTATTGTGTTCCCAAATAGGATTTAAGAGCCTTGTGCCTTGCATGCCTCAAGCAACCATTATAGGTGTGAGCCCTAGTGTTAATGCATAGAATGGCAGTGCATCAGGAAATGAAGAGAAATTCCCCTGCCTTCTTTGAGTCATTCTGTGCTCCAATTGAACATTTCACTGATAGGTTAATAAACTCTAACATTTATCCCAGTAGTAAATGGCTCGTTGACTGTTTCAGAAACATTAAACACTCATTATTGGAAATGCTTTTCAGTGAGCTGTTAGTTTCTGTTGCCATTAACCGCTTCACATTCTCAGAAATCACTTTTCTCAATGGCTTGCATTTGTATGTTTTCATTATTGATTCCTTAATCTAGCAAAACAGAGGCATTTCTACTTATATTCCTCAGGAAACTAATAATTGTAGCCCTGTAAAGTGGAATGTAAATTGTACAGAATAATTTTACTGCTTGGAGTGATGGATGGGTATTCTGAAGTGCTGATAGCCCTAAAGGGAATATCTGTAAAGTAATTTCACCCTAATATAGGCATTTCTTTTCTTCCACCCATTGCCCTCCTCAACCTTCTATACTACTTGGACCAACTTGCTTATTTTTCATTCTCAGCTCTGACGAAGGGTCTTTAGCCTGAAACATTAACTGTTTATCTGTTCACAAATGGCACCTGGTCTACTGATATTTTTTCAGCATTTTTTGTTTTTATTTCATACTGTATGTCCCAGAATCTGTAACTTCCAATTTTAATTCCATGTTTCCCACTGCTGAGGAAAGCCTGGCAAGGATTCCCCTCGTGGAACCCACTAACAATTTCAAGTCCCTGTCCCACTGTACGAGGTAATTCAAGAGTTCTCCCAAGTTTTCCCCTGATCCGAACTCGAAGAATGTCTGTAGCGGGGTCCGTAGGAGTGGGTGTCTCGTAGCGGCCCGTAATGCAAATGGGACATTGGTAAACTTGTGATGTTTTTTCATCCCTGCAAAAAATGCCCAAGAGTAAAAAAATACTTGTGATGAAAAATGTTTTACTTTTTACTCGCACGAGCCGCTACGAGTCATCCACAAACTCCTACGGACCCGCTACGGACATTCTCCGAGTTCGAATCAGGGGAATACTCGGGAGAACTCTTAAAGTACCTCGTACAGTGGAACAGGGGCTTCAGATGTGGGAACCATAATGATGAATTATCCTCAAAAATGTCTAAAAATGTATCATTTATCATGAACGCTTACAATCAGCGACCTGAAGGAAGCAATTTGGTCCATTGCACCCATGTCAGCTCAGTGAAACAATATTCTTGACTTTTTCTCCTCTTAAACTTTTCTCCTCTGTTTACCAGCTCCTCTGCTACTTGAAATAGTTTTTCTAAATGTACTCGCACCAAAACCTTGATTGACTTTGAATAGTCAAATCTCACCTTCAATTTCTAATTTCCAGTGCTTAATTTTTCAACTGAAGCTGTCTTTTCCATTTACCTTTTCTTGTCCTTTTTAGCAAATATTTCATATTCTGCATCTCATCTACTTGTAATTTTACTTTGACACTGCTGTTTGTGGGTTGACTGGAGTGATTTCACAATTTTGGACGTGCTATATAAGTATATTGTTCAATATTCATATGTTCACTGTGTGCAACATTTAGTACCAAGGAAAACAATCTATATGTTCTGAGACAATGGTTCCTCTGTTTAATTTAGTTTATTGCCACGTGTACTGCGTGCTAACCAGGCAGTCAGAAAGACAAGGGTTACACAAAAAGCTGGAGAAACTCAGCGGGTGCAGCAGCATCTAAGGAGCGAAGGAGATAGGCGACGTTTCGGGTCGAGACCCTTCTTCAGACTGGTCAGGGATCAGGGAAACGAGAGATATAGACGGTGATGTGGAGAGATAAGGAACAATGAGTGAAAGATATGCAAAAAAGTATCGATGATAAAGGGAACAGGCCATTGTAAGCTGTTTGTGGTGTGAAAATGAGAAGCTGGTGCGACTGGGGTGGGGGAGGGAGATAGAGATAGAGGGAATGCCAGGGCCCGAGGGCTGAGGGAGAGGTGGGAAGGGGAGGAGACAGCAAGGGTTAACAGAATTGAGAACATTCAATGTTCAAGCCCAAAGGATGCAGACTCCCCAAGCAGAATATGAGGTGCTGTTCCTCCAGCTTGCGGTGTTGCTCACTCTGGCCGTGGAGGAGGCCCAGGACCGAGAGGTCGGATGCGGAATGGGAGGGGAAGTTGAAGTGCTGAGCCACCAGGAGGTCGGGTTGGTTATTGCGGACCGAGCGGAGGTGTTCGGCGAAGCGATCGCCAAGCCTCCGCTTGGTCTCACCGATATAGATCATCTGGCATCTGGAGCAGCGGATGCAGTAGATGAGGTTGGAGGAGGTGCAGGTGAACCTCTGTCGGACCTGGAAGGACTGCTTGGGTCCCTGAAAGGAGTGGAGGGGGAGGTGAAGGGACAAGTGTTGCATTTCTTGCGGTTGCAAGGGAAAGTGCCCGGGGAAGGGGTAGAGCGGGAGGGGAGGGAAGAATTGACAAGGGAGTTGCGGAGGGAGCGGTCTTTGCGGAAGGCAGACGGGGGGGAGATGGGAAGATGTGGCGGGTGGAGGGGACACGTTGGAGGTGGCAAAACTGGCGGAGGACTATATGTTGCATTCACAGTCAGAAAGACAATACATGGTGACAATCGAGCCATTCACAGTGTACAGACTCATGATAAGGGAATTACGTATAGTGCAAAATAAAGCCAGTAAAGTCTGATCAAAGTTAGTCTGAGGGTCCCTGAAGAGGTCGTTAGTAGTTCAAGACTGTGCTCAAGTTGCGATAGGGAGGTTCAGTTGCCTGGTAACAGCTGGGAAGAAATTGTCCTTGAATCTGGAGGTGTGCATTTTTACACTTCTATACATTTTGCCCGATGGGAGAGGGGTGTAGAGGGAGTGACCAGGCTGCAACCTGTCCCTGATCACGCTGCTGGCTTTGCCGAGGCAGCGTGAGGTAAAAATGGAGTCAATGGCAGGGAGGTTTTAAAATCCACGGCACTGTATGTTCCGATGGGTTCTCATTTCTGGTCTCGTGCCAGTGTAGAAGCTGTAGGACTAATTCCTATGTTGACAGCAATATTCTGTGCAAGTGCAGAGAATGTTTAATGAGTTGTCTAACGAGATCCTTAAGGTTGGAATGATGGCAGTAAAACTTGCGATAAGCATGAATGATCGTTGTAGCCAAAGTGCTGATGGATTTGATGCTGCGATAAGATGAAATATGTGTCTCGTGCCCTTTCCTGAGCTAGTGTCGAATGTGAAGACTGTGTGACTCATTCTTGATGTCAAGTACATCCATCAATCTCAAATTTACCCTGTGCATGATTCACATCCAGAATCCCCAGATTCATTGCCCTTTTACCCGAACAGCAATCAACTATCAAAGGGCTTAAATTGATTGTACAATGAGAAATTACATCTTTTGTTCAACTTGCCCCTTCCCAAAATGTAAATGACCTTTTTATTTCGTCATACTCCACTCAGTGTGTTGATTTGTGAATAGCGTGTAAAAGTAATGTTATCTAGATTGATATATGGCTAATCCCCAAATATTAATAAAGTTGACTAACGGCACACGGTGGCTGAAACAATCTGTCCTGATCATTATTGAATAAAAGGCCAGTAGATTCTCCTACAAATGCTTCTTCTGATCATGACTATGTCAGCCAGTCAGTCAGGCATCTGGGTTACATCTCAGCCACTTGAATTATTAGTAGAGGTTACCTGCATGAGGCCAATTATTATTACAACTGAATGCTGGAAGTATTGTGGGTCAGAACAGAATCTGTGGAGGCAAAAGGCATAAAGCAACATTTCAGTTGAGACCCCTCCTTGCAGTGCTGAGAGGAAAGAGCGAATATACAGCTATATAGGGGAGGTGGGATGGAGGCTGGCAAGTGATCGGTGAATTTAGATGGGGAGGGAATGATGGGCAGATGGAACCATGTGGGGGAGAGGAGACGTGGAAGGTGAAGAAAGGGAAATAAAAAATGGATTAGTGTGCTTGGGAGGAGAATACCAGGGGTATGGTTTACCTAAAATCTAGAAAATGTTCATACCATTGGGTTGCAGTCTACCCAAGTGGAATCTGAAATATTTTTATTCCAATTTTCATTTGGCCTCCGTGTAGCAATTGGGAAGGCAAAGCACAGACAGTTCAGTGTGAGAGTGAAAAGTTAAAATGATATGCAACTGGAAACATAAGATGCTCATTGCGGGCAGAGCACGGGTGCTCAGCAAATAGTCATCAAGTCTGCATTTGGTTTGACTAAGGTGGAGGAGGCCACATCTTGAGCACAAAATGCAGTCGATCGGGGGTTGGAAGAGGTAACAGGTGAACTTCTGCCTGACATGGAAGGGCTGGTTAGGTCCCTGATGGTGGGAGGAGGCAAAGTGTTGGGTGCTACACCTGCTGTGTTTGCAGGAGAAATGCCTGTGGACAGGGGATGCTTGAGGGATGAGCAGCACAAATAGAGTGGCTCCTTCAAAAAGCAGAAAGCGGGGAAGATGCGATGGTGGCCATGTCTTACAACCCAAAGTTTTTAATTTGAGCTAAGCCACACATTGCCACACATTGCCACTCACCTGTCCACCTAGTTTTCTTCTGCCCTTGTTCATTTTTCCATTTACTTCCCCCTTCACCTCACCTGAATCCCTCTGCGCACATCCTCTCCCCATCTGGTTCCACCTATCACTTGCCCATCTCCATCCCGCCCACTCATCTCACCCTCCACACCCCTTGTACTGCTATGTATTGAATAACGTTCCTCTTCCATCGCAGTCCTAATGCAGTATCACAACTCAAAAATATCAACTTATGCCTTTTGTCTCCACAAGTGCTGCTTAATCCATTGAAGATAGACACAAAATGCTGGAGTAACTCAGTGGGTCAGGCAGCATCAATGGAGAAAAGGAATTGGTGACATTTTGGGTCGAGACCCATTTTCAGTCTGAAGAAGAACTCTGAAGAAGGTTCTCAATCTGAAATGTCACTTATTCCTTTTCTCTTTTTCTCCAGAGATGCTGCCTGACCCGCTGAGTTACTCCAGCAGCATTTTGTGTAAGTATCTTTGGTGTAAACCAGCATCTGCAGTTCCATCCTACAAGCTGGATCCATTGAAATCTTCCAGAGTTCAGTTTTTTTCCCTGATTCTGGCCTCTGCTGTCTCTTGTGGATTTTTCTCTTGAGTTCCTCTCATGGCAGTGACTGTGAAACTGCCTTTTTATTTCACTTGATTGTGCAGTTACATTTGCTGCTTTTAAACCAGTTGAATAAACTGTAAAAATAAAATTTATTGAAACAAGCATTTTTAATATTTTCTTCCAAGAAAATTCTTCTGTTCTAGTGATTGCATATATTTCAATCACCAAAGAGACAACTACTTATTAATCCGAGCTGTGATCCAACAATTGCTCACATTTGCTTCTCAATTAAAACCCCTCATGAAGCTGACCGTGCACCCGTTCAGGTGAGGCATTGTTGATGGATCCTCTTGGGGAAAAGTCATTCAGGTGCGAGCGAATGCAAGGTGACGAAAAAAGTTTTCTTCGACTGCAAAGTAATTTTTCCAAGGTCTTGTGAAGGATGAGAAGTGTGCTGCCCTTGAAAGAAGACCAACAATCCATTGGGCGGGGGTAAAAGTGATACATTTGAGCCTCAATCCCGATGATTGAGTCCGGGGAAAGTGGAAGCACTGCACTCAGAGATGGCATTGACCAGATGTGATGCTAAATGAAACCCTACCTGCTCCCCCCTTGACTGTAAAAGATAGCCTGCAACACCTTAAAGAGAGCTA
Source organism: Okamejei kenojei (assembly GCA_035221665.1). NCBI lineage: Eukaryota > Metazoa > Chordata > Chondrichthyes > Rajiformes > Rajidae > Okamejei > Okamejei kenojei. The sequence continues at coordinate 16,943,266 of CM069135.1, read as the reverse complement.
TTCCTGGAAATTCAACCAGTAATTATTCCTAAATCAATATCACTGAAACAGTTCATCTGGTTGTAATGTTATTGTCTATTGGAACTTGTTTAATGCAGATTGACTGCGGCAGAGGCAACAGATATTCTATTTCACAAATATTGAAGCGGCTGTAAATGCAGGGGACACCCTGAGGTCATGAAAGGCACTATATAAATGCAAATAATAAGCTTTAAATGCTTTTCAGGAATAATTGAGGCTTTGAATTGAGGCAGTTAGTACGAGACAAAAGGCTCCCAAATTGTGTTCTCAAGTTTCTAAATGAGGTTTTTGGTTCTTGGTTCTTGGTTACTTGGTCCTCCAAAATATTCCAACTGGAATGTAAACTGGAGGTGGTGAAGGGAGGGGTTTAGCCAGAGAGGGTTATTGGGAAGAAAGTGCCACTTTAAATTTAGTTGCATCTGGTTGGGCAACCGTGGTTTGGTGGAGATTATTTAATAGTGCGTGGGAAGAACAAATTGCTGTACACATCTGTCTTTGTGGCTGGGACCACAAATTGGATCGAATGCCCTCGTCTGCTCCTAATTGGTTTGGGGTTGGTGTAGGTCTTGTGATCTATGTCTAGCTGACCTTTTAACATTTTGTAAAAACAGGTCAAACGGTGAGCTTCACATCTGTCTTGGAGAGGGTTCCACCCCAGAGAATTCAGAAGTTTGGTGACACTCGCTTCGCTCTCGTAGGTGTTAGTAACAAATCGAGCAGCCTTTCTTTGGACACGTTCGATGGATGAAATGTTTTTATCTGTGTATGGGTCCCAAGCTGCAACTGCGTAGTCCAGATGAGGTCTAACAAGGGAGAAATATAGCTTCTCCTTGACAGAAACTGAACAATGATGGAAGTTGCGCCTCAGGAAGTTTAGGACGCCTGTTGCTTTCACTGTTGCATGATGAGTCTGACCGTTCCAACGTAGATCATTCTGCAATTTGATGCCAAGATACTTGGTTTGTTTGGATTCTTCAAGGGTGACACCAAGTATGTTGTAAGATGTGACGCCTGGATTCCTCTTTCTGGTGACACGCATGGTTTCACATTTGGAAGGTTTGAACTGCATGCCCCATTGTCGTGACCACTTGACCATAGTATCGAGATCTTTTTGGAGAGCATCTTCATCATCAGCTGACTTAATTGGACGGTACAGCAAACAATCATCAGCGAATAGTCTGGTCGTACTTGCAACTTTTTCATGGATGTCATTGATGTAAAGCCAAAATAGGTGTGGGCCAGGTACTGTGCCCTGGGGTGTACCACTCAACACTGGAGCTCTTTCCGTTCACACACACGCGCTGAAGACGTTTTGTCAGGAAACTGGAAATCCATCGTTTCGTGTTGGAACGAATACCGTAGAAGTCAAGCTTCCGAAGCAGTCTCCGGTGCGGGATGACATCAAATGCTTTGGAAAAGTCCAGTACAACTAAATCCATGATGACGTTACTGTCAAGGTGCTTGGCCAGGTCATTTGTTGTCAGGATAAGCTGAGTCTCGCATGATCTATGCCTCCTAAACGCATGTTGGTTGTCGGCAAGAATCTTATGTTTGCTCACGTGACGCATCAGATTACTATCAATGATATGCTCCAGCAATTTACAGTTAGTGAAACAGGACAATAATTCGCTGGGTTGGTGGTTGAACCCTTCTTAAAGAGAGGAGTGATGTTGGCCTTCCTCCAATCCAGCGTACATTGCCCCCGAAGTCAAGCGATTGTTGAAAAATGAACTGTAAAACTGGAGCCAGTTCTTTGGCTGCGATCTTGTGGGCTAGGTTTTGTATCTGATCTGGTCCAATTGCTTTTGTGGTATTAATCTTGAGCAATAACTTCTTGACACCTTCAACCTCAATTTTGATAGCCGGCATATCAGCATATGGGCTGGGCGGAAGGACTGGAAATGATGAAGGCTCCACATCTTCCCGGGTGAAAACGTGTTGGAATTGGTTCGCAAGAGCTTCTGCTTTCGCCTGGTCCTCAGTGATCAGGCAGTTGTTCACTTTTAGCATCTGGACACCAGTGTTGTCTGTCTGTCTGGATTTCACAAATCTCCAAAAGGCCTTGGGTTGTTCTCCCCCAAGAATAGAGGAAACATGTTGTCTATGAGCACTCCTAATTGCACAATCGACTTGCTTTCGCACACTAGTAAAATTGTCCCAGTACAATTTTGTACCCCCTTTTTTGGCACGGATATAAAACTTCTCTTTCTTACTGCAGAGACGTTTCAGTTTTGCCGAAAACCAAGGAGGATGCATACGGCCCTTGATTAGTTTTTGAGGAACATGATTTGTGACAATATTATTTCAAGAGTTTTTCAGCCACACCCAGTTGTCTTCTACGGATCTTTTATCTGGTTGCAGGTTGAAGAGGTAAGTTTCTTCTCTCTAAATGTTAGTGTAAGAACCCCTGATAATATATCCAATTCAAGTTTCTATGGGCATATATCTACTGCAGCAAGATCCTAACTTATCTTAAGAAGCTCTGGTAAGGCAAACAAAAATATCCTGTATTCATTCAAAGAATGCATTGGAGAATACCTTTCCCAATGGACCTTCAAACACATTGTTGAAGGAAGAGGAGCTTTATGCTGTAGTTAACCTGACAGTATCCAGCTGTGTGTGTTATGGACCTGTCCCACTTAAGGGCCTGTCCTACTTACGCAAACCTTTACAGGTGACTGCCGGCACCCGTGATAGGCCGCCAAAATTTTCAACATGTTGAAAATTCAGTGGAGACCAGAAAGACACTACGTCTCTTTGGAGACCTCTCACGACCAAAGGAGACCTCTCACAACCATACAGGCTGTATGGTCGTGAGAGGTCTCCTACGGTCGTGAGAGGTCACCCGCGACATGTCGCCAGGGGTCGCCTGTATGGTCGTGAGAGGTCTCCTATGGTCGTGAGAGGTCTCCAAAGAGTTGTAGCGTCTTTCTGGTCTCCACTGAATTTTCAACATGTTGAAAATTTCGGCGACCTGTGACAGGCGCTGGCAGTCGCCTGTAAAGGTCGAGTAAGTGCGACAGGCCCTTGAAGCGACTTTTTAGGCGACTGCAGGAGACTGTGCAGTCGCCACATGGTCGCCACATGTTCGCGGGTAGTTGCTGGGGAGTTGCCTTCATGGTCGTGAGGAGTTCCGGCAATCTGGGAACTAGTCACGGCCTCATTATGGTCACCATGAATTTTTCAACATGTGAACAATCCATGTTGAAAAATAGCGGCGATTTGAATGAAGCCGCTAGGGAGAGTAGCGAGAGTTCTCGTGCCTAATGGGGAGGTGCTAGTGGGTTGCCAGGAGGTCGAAGGTTCTCGGAGGTTCTTGTAGATTGTAGCTGGTGCTGACAGGTGAATTTCATTAGCTCATTCGGAAAATAAAGGTAAACAGTAGTTTTCAGAATCAAGGGTAACTGACCGGTAATGTTAAAAGTCCGCCGAGCTTCACAGCCATGCATCTCTGGCTTCTTAAAAGTTGTCTCCACTCCTTCTCCCCCCTCTCCCCCCTCTTTTAAAGGACTTACCGTACACTGTGCTTTAGCCGTCTTTTTACAGCGCCAACCTTCCTGTTCATCGCAGTATGTGTCTGTTTCACCTTGGCTTTGCATCGTTTGAATTTTTTAGACGGCGCTCCCCCCACTTGCCCTGTCCCCTGCCTACATAACGGGCTGGTGAAGGAAACAATGCGTTTGTGTGTGTGTTCCACTCTGACAGTCGCCGTTCCAGTTGCCGCAGTCAACTTGACAGTTGCCGCAGTCCGCTGAAAAATCGTATGTTGGACAGGCCCATTAGAAATAACTCGCACTCACTCTTGCTGATATTATTTTTTGAACAATAGAAGAAGAAAAGATCAAATTAAAATTATTTTTAAAAATATCCTCATTGATTACTAAAAAAAGGTTTGGTATGTTTATGATTGTCTGACATATTCAGAAGTAGGGGTCTGGTGGCTGAAAGTGGGAGGAAGGGGAGCTGATGCTAAACTATATGGAGATGTGTGCAGGGAATAAATATTGAATAAAGACTGAAACTGAACAGCAGCTGTGAAGAATTAGCTTAGTAAATTATCACATAAGCTGATAATGAACAATGTGCAGCAAAAGAAAAATTAAAACTGAGGAAAAAAACCAGCAACCAATACTAAAGAAATAGCTTTTTTAGGACTGCAACTAGAAATCTCCATACAACCCATCAAAATACGTACCCGATTTTCTTGTGTTGTCTGTTTCCAATTGTAAAATGATCTGAAGTGCAAGGTTTTCAGCAGCTGAGCACTTTACGCCAGAGACCAGGGTTCAATCCTGACCTTGGGTGCTGTCTGTGTGGAGTTTGCTTGTAAATCTACCTGTGACCATGTAGATTTTCTCCGGTGCTCCAGTTTCCACCCACATTCCAACAACATGAGGCTTGGAGACTAATCCACCTCTGTAAATTGCCCCTGGTATGAAGAGAGTAAATATGAAAATGGGGCAACATAGAACTAGTGTAAACAGGTGATCGATGGTCGACGTTGGATACAGGTAGATGTTCTTGTTCTAATCCATGGATATGGATTAGATTATTCTTTTTGCAGCGCCATTCGCATGAATGAGAGAGTGCAGAATTCGAAGCAAAGCAGGCAGTATTCATGTATCCCTGCAGAACAACTAAGCATCTTCCTCTTCTGTGAAAGGCTACAATAAAGTGTGGCGAAGATTGTAGCTTCTCTCCGGCTAGGACACAAAACTAGAAACTGAGAACTGTCTCAATAGGTTTTGTGTGCCATGAGCAGGTAATTCGGAGCTGCAAAGAATGCAGTGTCTAGTGGAAATTTACAGGGCAGCACAGTGGCGCAGCTGGTGGACAAAGCGCAGAGACCAACAATTTTCATCTTGACCCCAGGTGCTGTCCTTGTGGAATTTGCACATTCCTCCCGTGAGTGGGTACATTTCTACCAGGTTCTCTGGTTTCCTACCATATCCCAAAGACATGCGGTTTGTAGGTTTAATTGCCCTCTGTAAAATGCCCCTGGTGTGAGAGTGAATGGATAAGGTAGTGTGATATATAGAATTCATGCAAACGGGAGATGGATGCTTGGCGTGGCCTATGTGGGCTCATAGACCTGTTTCCATGCTGTTTCAGTCTGAAGAAGGGCCTCAACACAAAACGTCACCCATTTCTTCTCTCCAGAAATGCTGCCCATCCCACTGAGTTACTCCAGCATTTTGTGTCTATCTTCAGTTTAAACCAGCCTCTGCAGTGCCTTCCCACACACTGTATCTTTTAATGATTCTTTCAAAATGATTCAATAATTCTTTCATTGATTTAAATATGCAAGAGTGGATCCAGCTGAAAGGGAGCCAAGTAAAGAAAATGCAGCAAGGAAAGGAAAATAAAGGGTTTGTGAAGATTCCATTATAAGTCCACATGGAATCCCAGCACATGTGGACTTGGCAATCAGCTTTGAATTACAATGAAAAGTCAACAAAACTCAAGAGGGAGAACAGATAGAACCACAGATGCTGGAAACCAAACCCAAAACAGAAATGCTGGAAAAACTCACCCAGTCAAACAGCAAGTGTGGGGTAAAAAACAGTCAATATTTCAGCTCGGCCTCACAACGGGGAGGAGAGGTGAAGTGTTAGAATTTAGAGATTTAAAAACAGAGATGGGATTAAGAGTGAGCCAGAAAATAAAAGACTGGTGATAAGTTAAGAGGGATCAGGTGACAAGGAGCATAAGTACTGATTGTTAGCAAGGCATTTTGAAGAAAGTGATGTGAAAGGAACACGAGCAAAGATACAGGAACTGATGAGAGAGAATTGTACCTAAGGTTGGAAATTAAATATTCATTCCAAAAGGTTGCAAGTGCCCAGGCGGAAAATAAGATCTTGATATTGGCATTAGTTTATTATTGCTCATAAGTGATAAGAGCAGAATTAGGCCATTCAGCCCATTCGGTCTATTCCCCCATTCAGTCATGGCTGATCTATCCTTCCCTCTCAACCCCATTCTTCTGCCTTCTCCCCATAACCCTTGACACTGGGAAGATGCAGAGTCATGTATGCTGTAATATAGTGAAAGGAGATAAATGCAGCAAGATTTTTATTCGCAGGATGGCAGATGCCTGAAATAGCAGCAAGGGTGGCAGATATGATAGGGTCATTTAATGGGGTTTTAGATAGGCACATGGATATGCAGGGAACAGAGGGATATGGATCATGCGCAGGAAAATAAGAGTAATTTATCTTGGCACCATGTTTGGCACATGCATTGTGGTACGAAGGGTTGATCCAGTGCTGTGCCTTTTCTATGTTCCATTTCTATTATTGCCACGTGTACTGAGTTACAGTTAAAACCTCTATCAGATTACCCCTCAGCCTCTATCGCTCTGAGAAAACCAGTTTCAACCTATCTAATCTCCACTCATTACTCAAGTCCTCCAGTCTTAGCAACATCCTTGTGAACCCTTTCTGCATCCTCTCTTGCATAATTACATCCTTCCTAGAGCACCACAACTGCACACAATACGCCAAGTGTGATCTCACCAATGTCTTATACAGCTGTAACATGATGTCCTGACTCGTATACGCAATGACACAACTTATGAAGATAAGAGTGGCATATGTCTTCTTCACCACCTTGTGTATCGCCTGAGTAACTTTCAGCGAACTACATACCTGCACCCGTGGGTTTCCCTGTTCCACAACACTCTGCAAGGCCCTACTAATCACTGTGCATGTCCTGACCTGGTTTAACTTCTGAAAATGCATCATTTCACACCTATCCAAGTTAAATGCTATCAGTCAATCCAAATTCCATTCCATACTCCACTTCTCCAGTTGACCTAGATCCTGTGGTAACTTTAGACAACTTTCCTCATTGTCCTCCACACCGCCAGTTTTGCTGTCATCCACAAACTTGCTAATCCTTCTGGTGAGCATTGTCCCCCAATGCTGCTTGGAAAGGATGTCCAAGATTTAAAAGAAGCAACGGTGAAGGAACAACAATGCATTTCCCAGCACGATGAACTGTGATTTCAGGTTGAGGTTCTCCTATACGTCCTCCTCTGCAATGGAGATCATGGGTTCAGGAATAGCTGATGCGAGGAACTGCGCTGCAGTTGCTTTCTGCTTTGTACACACGGCAGCATCAACCACCGCTCGGGTGATTGATGCAGGGAGTAAGTATTCAGGCTGTGGGTAGTGGTACCAGTCATTCAGACAGTTTGGGACTGGATCATGTTGAGCTTCTGGTACTGAAGTTGCACTCACTCTGCTTGTCTCTTTGCCATCCTATATGCCTTTACTTCTGGGATTGAACATTTTCCCCTTGATTTAACACGTTCTCAGAGCTGCAGCTGCTTCAAGCATCACTTCCACTGATGACGAGAGAGCAGCTCCAAAGACATTCTCTAATGATTGTCAACATGACGAGGGATGTTGGTTGTTAGACACATGCATAGTGCAGTCAACAAGGACGGCAATGCATTAGTACCAATGGTTCACTTGCTTCAGATCAACATCACTGTCTCCAGATCAGTTAACAAACTCAGAAAACATGCAGAAGAACAAGAATTGAGATTAGTATTGATGGCAGTACCACAGATAGCAGTATGTCCTATCTGTCTGATTTGTTGTGAGGCCACTGACAGTGATGTAAAGTATGGATCGCCAGTGCTTTATAACAAGAGGAATCGAATATAGGAGCAAAGAGTTCCTTCTGCAGTTGTACAGAGCCCTAGTGAGACCACACCTGGAGTATTGTGTGCAGTTTTGGTCCCCTCATTTGAGGAAGGACATTCTTGCTGTTGAGGGAGTGCAGCATAGGTTTACAAGGTTAATTCCCGGGATGGCGGGACTGTCATATGCTGAGAGAATGGAGCAGCTGTGCTTGTACACTCTGGAGTTTAGAAGGATGAGAGGATCTCATTGAAACATTAGATTGTTAAGGGCTTGGACTAGAGGCAGGAAACATGTTCCCGATGTTGGGGGAGCCCAGAACCAGGGGCCACAGTTTGAGAATAAGGAGTAGGCCATTTAGAACGGAGATGAAGAAACACTTTTTCTCACAGAGAGTGGTGAGTCTGTGGAATTCTCTGCCTCAAGAGAGAGCTAGGTAGGGCTCTTAAAGATAGCGGAGTCAGGGGACATGGGGAGAAGGCACTGATTGGGGATGATCAGCCATGATCACATTGAATGGTGGTGCTGGCTCGAAGGGCCAAATGGCCTACTCCTGCACCTATTGTCTATTGTCTATTGCAACATTTCCGGTCTCACCCTCTCCTTATTTCTATCACAACCAGTGAAGACACAACGGATGGGAGCAGTAGCGCAGGCTGGTAATTCATGTTCACCTGTGTTACATTGGGACACAGCCAAAATTAGCCATGAAAGTTGAACAAGAGAAAATGGAAGGATGCTTTGCACCTGCAGTATACCCTTGTCTGTTGTGATATCTGTAATAAACTGCAGCTTCCTGAATAGCCTCGTTCAATCCCCCAGCCTCCGCCACATTTAAAATTATTAAGAATGAAGAATGCAGATGCCACTTTGCATGCTATCTTGACTTGGGAATATTTTGTCACCATAGCTGGTTTAAAATCTTCATCTTTCTTGCCAATACACAAAAAAATCTCAAAGGGAAGTACTGAAGCTTTATCTTCAGCTATACTGGGGAGGGGGGAGGCACAGTGGCGTAGCTGGTAGTTCTGCTGCCTGACACTATCAAAATCCTGGGTTTGATCCTGACTACAGGTGCTGTCTGTGTGGAGTTTGCATGTTCTCCCTGTGACTGCATGGGTTTCCTCCAGGTGCTCCAGTTTCCTCCACATCCCAAAGATGTGAGGCTTGCAGGTTAATCCGTCTTAGTTTAGAGATACAACATGGAAACAGGCTCTTCGACTCACCGAGTCTGTGCCAACCAATGATTACCCATGCACTCGTTCTATGCTACATACTGGGGACAATTTACAGAAGCAAATTAGCCTACACATCCCTAGAACGCCCTTGGACTGCAGGGTGTGGGTGTGTAAGTGGAATCGTGTATAACAAGTGTAAATGGGTGTTCGATGACAGAATGGGCTTTGTGGGGCGTAGGGCTTTTTTTCCATGCTCTATCTTTCCATCAATTCAATCAATCAATCAATACTATCTTTCTCTCTTATATCAAGCTGTCAGAGGCGGCAGGGTTCAGTGTTGAAAGAATGACACAACATGACACTGTGCTGTTGTGGGACATATTCTCCTCTGTTAAGCATGCAAATTATTGCCAGATGTAAGCCAAGTTGCCCTAAAATGCCTGATGATCACAGGAGAAAACAATTGGTTCATGACAGCTTTTATGAATGTGTGTGATGGACTGAGGACCATTAAAATTGAGAAAGAAGTGATGGATTGTCCAGTGACAGTGGTGGCATCCGGCTGGCAAAGATGACACAAGTATAATGGAGAATATCCTTGTGCTGAATGCTGCTGTCATCAGCATAGATTTTTCCATTGTTATCTATGGCTGTAGTCATTATCCGAGAGAAATATTGCCAGCACTTAACCTGCTGAGTTACCTCTCACCAATCCTAACTAACAACATATTGTAGCACAGCAGTACATTCAAGGGGAAAACTCCTTGCACTAATTTCTTCCATCAGCATCTCCACATCTGACTGTGAAAACCTCAGGGCTCTGTCAGACAATTGCTTGTAACTGGTGACTGGGGGGGGGGGAAAGCCATAATTTCTAAATTTGCGGATGACATAAAACTTGGCAGTATTGTGGACAGCATGAATGATGATAAATTGCAACAGGATATTAACAAGTTGGCGGAACGGGCAGACGCATGGCAGATTGATTTTAATGTAGAGCAATATGAGATGACGTGTTTTGGTAGGAAGAATGAAGAGACACAATATAGAATCAAGGATATTGTTCTAAAATGGGTTCAGGAACAGAGGGACCGGGGAGTATGGGTGTGCAAGTCTTTGAAAGTGGTAGTGTAAGTTCAGACAGTGGTTAAGAGGAATGAAGGATTTTGGCTCTATCAATAAAGGCAAGGCATTTAATCTGAATTTTCATAATAACTGCTCCTGTCTCTTCTGGAATAGCATGTTCAGTTCTTGGCATCACATAAAAGAAAGAATTTTAAAGAGGATCCAGAAAAGATTTATAATATTGGTTTGTGAATGAGGGATTAGAGTTGCAGCGATAGATGAGAGAAGATGGAACTCTCTGGGGAGGTGATTGCACCAAGAAGTTGGGAACATTGTCACATCAGGACCTGAACCTTGGGAGGACATAGTGTTACAGAGACTTTGGAGGCATGAGGAGATTGGACATCATGGAGATAAAAGACAGAATGGAAATCTGATTAAAATAATAAAATGATCAGGACCTGGACAGAGTGGAAATGAGAAGATGTTCCAGTTGCAAAGGGAAGGAGAGGTTGCATAGCATTGATTGGACTCTGGAATGTGGATGTGGTGGAGGCAGGTTCCACTGCTGCCCTTTAGGATGAATATATGGTGAAGAAAAAATTGCAAGGTAACAGATAAAGGGCAGTAGTTTTGGACAGAACTAATGAGTTCCTCTGGGAAAGATCCAGCAAGGACAACTTAGCCAAAGGGCCTTCTCATACGCTGTATCGATTATGAGTTTCACTGCTGTAGCAGCAGCAGAAACATTGAATACTCTGGCTCTTTTAGGGTATACAGATTTTACACCATCCGATCTATGCCCATTAATTGATCATCTGCCTACAATGTTCTGCAGACAACTCATGCTAAGCTGGCTGATGGATGAGATGTTCCTCAGACCAATTCATTCAAATAAACCAAACCCAGCCTGTTCAATGCCAAGGGAATGAAAGGAGCGAGCGTTGGCTAGAAATTCCAGTCACATAGATGGTCATTGCAGTGAGATGCCAATAGCAACACTTGACATGGGCATTTCTGTAGAACTGTACATTTCCGTAACACATGACATTTTGTGTGCTCCTGACCAGATTTGCAGTGACGGGGCTCATGGGGAGAAGGAAAGAGTTGGCTTTCCAAGAAAGATTACTTGATGGAGATGTGTCAGGTTACTGGATCTGTGCTGTGAATCAGTGTTGCGGATCGGGGCAGGTTTCAACTAAGTGGCTGGGTTGGGGAGATGATTGCACCAAGAAGTTGGGAACATTGTCACATCAGGACCTTAGCCTTAGGAGGACATAGTGTTATAGAGACTTTGGAGGCATGAGGAGATTGGGCAACAGGGATTGGAGATTTGAGGCACTGCAGAGTAAGAGGTTTGAATTATTGGGACTATTAGGGATTGAAATGTTAAGGCCATGGAGGATTTGCACTTGGGGGCTTGGAAGTATGATGGATTGGAGCCTGCATCTCATTGGGTAAGGAGCGATATCAAGGGGAATCAGGTCAGCACAGTGTTGGGAGGGAGTACTCCAAAGAATCAAAAGAAAGTAAGGGACTTAAATTAATAGAGGTTCCAATCCATCACTGCACTAATAAAGCATGTGGTCCTGATTAGAAAACCATGTAACTTAGTCCACGTTCTCCTGCAGTGTTTAAAGAGCAATGTTAAATGGGAAAACGTGTACAGCTGAGGTGAATCTGGATCAGGAACACCAGGGTGACCTCTGGTAGGAAGTGCCTAGTTGAAATTTTAGAGTGATGTTAAACAAGCTGGTTGCTCTGACCTTTTACTTTGGTTTCAGTTGCATAGTCATGAAAGATAGCAGCACTATGCAAATACATTCTTACACTACCTTCTTCCCATATCACAGTTCACTTTTATAATCAGAGAAAAATATAAAGTATTAAGCAAGCAAATTCAAACCATTTCATCTATCTTTTCAGTCATGAAATATGAGTGTTCAATAAATAATGTCAGATGAGCATTAGAGACGGACAGAGCAAGAGGCATTGGGTGGAAAATGAGAAAATTACTTTGCCTCATATTCTAAAACACATAGATTTGACTTTTGTGTTTGTTGTTGGTGATTGGAATGCTACATATTGTCACAGCTGCATGAATAACAAGGAACGACAAAAAACTGGAAGCTGAAGGAAGCAGTCACACTTGCCCATGAACATATCACACAATACTAAAGTCCAGGAATATGGTGCTACTGTAGAAAAATGGAAAACCAATAAAATCAAATATGTGATCTGTTGCCCAGCGCTGTCGGGCGTGACGTGACCTGACCTTTTGCTGACTGCGATAAACATCAGCATAGCACTTGTCCTCTCTTCACACTGCTTAAAACAACAAAGGTGATGCATATCCCCCACAATTTGCATTTGCTGCTTTCTCTTTGACAATCTATCGCATTTTTCTGATTAAAATTCAATATAAATCACCCACAACAAGGTCTGAATAGGATGGATGTGGAGAGGATGTTTCCACTAGTGGGAGTCTGGGACCAGAGATCATAGCCTCAGAATAGGACGTACCTTTAGAAAGGAGATGAGGAGGAATTTCTTTAGGCAGAAGGTAGTGAATCAGTGGAATTCATTGCCACAGATGGCTGTGGCCGAGTCAGTGGGTATTTTTAAAGCGGAGGTTGACAGATTCTTGATTAGCAAGGGTGTCAGGGGTTTATACGGAAAAGGCAAGAGATTAGGGTTGAGAGGGAAAGTTAGATCAGCCATGATTGAATGGCAGAGTAGACTCGATAGGCCGAATGGCCTAATTCTGCACCTATAACTTATGAAAAGTAGGTTTTAGCAACAACAATCAGCAGAACAACTGCACCTTTTAAATGGGCAATCAACCACTTGCAGCTGTGAGGCAGTTATACTCAACTCACTTAATGAGTCAGGACAGTTTATTCTCAAGTGGTGTACGCGTACTCTGCCTTTATCACCTCTCTGTCATGGTGCTTTGACACTGGTTTAGTTTAGTTTGGAGATGCAGCACAGAAACAGGCCCTTTGGCCTACCGAGTCTGCACCAACCAGCGATCCCCGCACATTAACACTACTCTACACACACTAGGGACAATTTTACATTTATACCGAGCCAATTAGCCTACAAACCTGTCGTCCTTGGAGTGCAATTGACTGTGTTGCAATGGACTGCTGCACCATCAGGATCATCTGCAACTTTCTGCCATTTCTTGTTGTCTTGGGCAATGCAGTTACCAACCCACGATGTGATGCATCGAGACACGATGATTTCTAAGTTGCATTTCTAAGTTGCATTTGTAGAAATTGGCAGATATGCCAAACATCTTTATTCTTCTGAGGAAGCAAAGGCTTTGGTGTGCTTTCAAGGCGCCAATGCGTTATACTCAGCACCAGTATTATGAATTGATCAATAGGTATTATTTGGGGCATCAGAATGCCACTGTTCATCAAATAACGCCAGTTACATCCACTCCGAGGGTAGATGTTGACTAGTTGAGCATCTTATCTGAACAATAACACCTTGTTACTCCCTCGTCATTGCTCACTCTACAACCTATTGAGATGACAGAGTAGCTGGCAGGGTTTAGAACAAAGTGTTGACCTGAAACATAGCCCGGTCATAGCAGTAGTGATAAGACATGCTCCTAAATGACCTCAATAACTTTAATTGGGAACAATCAGAAGCATTCGAAAACCAGACGAAGAAAAACACTGCATTGCATCAGTGAGCAGCTCACGGGAAGCATCTGTTGAATTATTGAATACCTGACGGACGGTCAGATGAATATAATCAAAATACTAAGAAGAGTAATCCCTGTAGATGGCAGTGATGTGGCAGCAAGCAGCGAGGAAAACAAAGCACTGCCACAACCAGGGCAAAGGAGGCTGCTTCGCTGCTTTCCTCTGCAAGGGATTCCCAAAGCACAGTCGCATCTGCCCTTATCAATCAATTAAACACTGGGCTGGGAAAGTAGCTGTACCAGAGTTTGTTCACAGCAAATTGATTTGAAGCTTTAATTGTTGTTAGCAAAACATTGAATTTATCAGACTCTTCATTTAGATATGTTTTAGATATAAATGGCTTAAAACAATTTTTTTTTTAACATGTTGCGCAGAAAATTTTAAACCTCAGTGCACAGGAACTCCAACCTGTGATCTTGGCAAGAGTTCACAAGGAGTGATATCTACAAAATAAGTCTAAAGAAGGGTCTCCACCCGAAACATCGTCTGGTCATTCCCTTCACACACGCTGCCGGACCTGCTGACCACACACGCTGCCTGACCTCCAGCACTTTGTGCTTTGCTCAAGATTTCAGTATTTTTTGGGCTTCATAGATAAGAATCCAGTCATTGAAAACGGAGGTGCATGGTAATGTCTTCCCTGAAGCCTCTGTCTCACTTACGTGTCCTTGGCACGCTAATTACACGACCTCGTGGTCGCCTTGAGTTCCACGACGGTCCCTCGAAGATCACGCGCGACTTCATTCGACCGCACAGCCGTCTGGAGCGCGTGACGTCATTTGAAGATGGACACAAAATGCAGGAGTAACTCAGCGGGACCGGCAGCATCTCTGGAGAGAAGCAATGGATGATGTTTCGTGTCGAGACTCTTCTTCAATCTGAAAGAAGGGTCTTGACCCGAAACGTCACCCATTGCTTCCCTCCAGAGATGCTGCCGGTCCCGCTGAGAGCATAGAACAGGAATGGGCCCTTCAGCTCACAGTGTTTGTGCCGAAGTTAAACTGATCTTCCATGCCTGTACATGATCCACATTCCTCTATTCCCTGCACTTCCTTGTGCCTATATAAAAGACCGGTGGAGCAGGCCTGAAGGCCAGGTGCCCTACTCCTACTCTTAGTTATGTCTTTGTTTGTCGGGTGGAGTCAAGTTTTCTAGTCTTGGGCATTGATCTTATCTTTCTGACTATGCTTTAATGCAGGGGTGGGCAATCTACGGCCGCCGCCCCTTTTGCGGCCCGTAACCCGAAATCATCTGGCCTGCAGGCGGATTTTTTTCCCCGTAATCATCCAGCCCGTCGAGCAGCGACCGAGCTCTGGCCGTACCGCATCCTGCGCAAAGCTGCCGGCACGGCCGCGCACCTTCTGTGAACACGTTTAAGAAAGAATTGCAGATGCTGGAAAAATCGAAGGTGGACAAAAATGCTGGAGAAACTCAGCGGGTGAGACATGCAAGGATTGCACGAGGCTGCCTCAGCCGCTGAGTTTCTCCAGCATTTTTGTCTAGCTTCTGTGAACACGTGATTTGATGCCTGCCATCCGAGGCGGGATGGGGGCGGGATCCGTGTGTACACGTGATAGATGTGGCCCGCCATCCGCTCACAGACATGCGTCCCGGCCCCTATGCAGAACAAGGTTGCCGAACCCTGCTTTAATGGTTCGAGCATAAAGAACAACTCCATGAGGATTATATTTAACCAGGGACATCCAGAGAAAATGAACAGGGTTGTTGGAGAACTGACACCCAAGATCAAAATTGAGCCCAATGTTTAGTTTTGTTTAGAGATACAGCGTGGAAACAGGCCTTTCTGCCCACCGAGTCTATATCGACCAGCAGTCACTCGTACACTAGTTCTATCTGAAACATTAGGGACAATTCACAGAAGCCAATTAACCTACACTTATTTGGAATGTGGAGGAAACCAGAACATCCAGAGAAACCCCACGCAGTCACAGGGAAAACGTACCAACTTCATACAGACAACACCTGTAGTTAGGGTCGAACCCAGATCTCTGATCTGGATAGACAAAAGTGCTGGTACATCTCACAGCCCATGAACAAGAAAACAGATCAAACATGATTTGAAAAGCAGAATCCATTCAATCTTTGTGGTCTGATATAATATCATTGGCTGTAAACCTCATACTCCTGAGCCTCGCGCTCTAGAAATGAATAATTCTGGCAAGGACATGGGAAGATAAGTGAACATTTGAGTTTCCAAAGCAAATGTTTCGATGCACGGATCAATTAATGAAACCCGAGAGAAAGCAGTCTACCGTGTTGTCACAACATCAGCATACACTTGGGAAACAAGTCAGCTGTTAGCTATGGAAGACAATGGACATGATGGTTTGCAGCAAGCAGAATTAACAACCTAACCACTGCAAGCAATGCAATATTATCTCTCTCTTCCAGGAAATGTTGCAGTCGAGCACTGCCAACTTTGTTCGGTCATATTTACAATTGCACAACTGCAATTTGCCTTCTTTGATATTTCTAAATCAAAGCACTTCTCGTGTTTTATTTTCATTTTGGACAAAGGAAATGTGATGGAAGGATAACATAGAACAACTGAGTAATAGCAAGGAGAGCTTTAAAATCTTCCCTTAGGAAAGCTGCGCAGAGCTAATGAAGAAGGTATTAAACGGGGTCAGGCTTTGAGCTCACTGTTGTAATCTGGACACAATGACGTGAGACTGAGACTGCCAGCTGCTGTTTCACAGATTGCTGGCTAAAGTACAAAGTAACAATATCCAGTGGTTTGTGTCAGCATGTATAAGCAATTTTCATCAGGATTACATATAACTATTCCCCCAACTGATCCCTGGCTTAAATATTTGACAGCATTGTTTTATCATTATAGATTTGCGGAATGACATGTCACATATCACCAGTTCTGTTATCCATTGCCATCTCTAAGTAACAAGCAAATTTGTCCTCCAGTATATTTTGTTTATTTTTCATCTCCATCCACTCTGCAGATATGCCATTTCTTGCATGTTCTCCTTTGTATCATGCAAGAGTGTATTGGACGATCACAACGATCTGTTCAATGATATTTCTTCTGCAACCAAATATGATGCATAATTTAAATTTCATGTCACAATTCAATTTGTTTTTACTGCATCCTTTCTACAAAACCTGTGTTCTTCGGTGGTGCTGCAAATATTGATTGAATTTATTAAAATCTACAGGGCCTTCAGACCACCAAGTCCGCACGAACCATTGATCGCACGTTCACTCCAGTTTTGCACTATCCCACTTTAGCACCCGCCGTCTACACCCAAAGGCCAATTTACAGAGGCCAATTGCATGTCTTTAGGGTGTGGGAGGACACTGGAGCACTCAGATGAAACCCATGCAATGACAGGGAGACTGAGAAAACTCCACGCAGACAGCAGCCGAGGTCAGGATCAAACGTGGGTTTCAAGAGAGAGTTAGATTTAGCTCTTGGGGCTAAGGGAATCAAGGGATATGGGGAAAAAGCCGGAACAGGGTATTGATTTTTGATGGTCAGCCATGATCATATTGAATGGCGTCGCTGGCTCGAAGGGACAAATGGCCCACTTCTGCGCCTATTTTCTATGTTTCTATGATTCTCTGGTGCTGTGAGATCAAATTCTGTGGTTAGATATCCATTTTCCCCACATATTCACAGAGATTGCTCATCTTTACAGAACCCATCTGGTTATTTCTTGTTTCAGTGCAATGTAACTTTGTAAAGGATTTGTAAAGGCTTTGTGGTCAGCCACAACAGATTATTGTTCATGCAATGTAGGCAAAAATCTAATCCCATCTCTTTTACAACAAATTCAGCACTCCAGAACGTGCTGGGGTAGAGAACATGCAAACATATGAATAAAGAGCAGGAATAGACCATTTGGCTGCTCAATCCTATACCATAATTTAATGAAGTCTTGGCTAATCTCCATTTTTGTATTCCCATCTATCCTCACCATCCACCCCGTTGTTTATCAAACACCTACTTACCTCTATCTTAAAAAAAGAAGAGTTCTAAGGACTTACGAACCCTCTCAGAGAAAAAAAAACATATCTCTGCCTTAAATGTACGACCCCTGTTTTTAAAACAATGATCTCTAGTTTGAGATTCCCAAGGGAAAAAATCACTCCACGCCCATAATATCATAAACACAGCCAACAAAAAAAAATCCTCAACCTGCACTTCAAAAATATTCTTTATCGTTTATTTCTTGAAATACAAACATATAATTAGGACAACTGGCCCTCTGGTGATCCACAATCTATTTTCGTAATCACTGAGATTTAAGGAACTAAAACAAAATTAGATATAAAATGTGAAACAAAGCTAAAGAAGAAAAGAAGCATAAGGAAAATAAATAAGTCAAAAAGCTGGAAAAATAAAACCAGAAGAACTGCAAGTGCTGGAAATCTGGGATAAAGTAAAATGCTGCAAATACTCAGCAGGTCAGGCTGTATCTGTGGGAAACATAACAGAGCCAATGCTTCTGGTCAAAGGCTTTCCGTTAGAACTGGGAAGGAGGAAAATGAAGACTGTTAAGCAGCAGGGAGAATGCCTCTGATAGGGCAAAACAGGGGTGATGATTTATGTCTGTATCAGATGTCCATCTATGATATTGGCTCACCTTGTTGTTTTTTTCAATTTATTTCATAATGGACATACAATGCTAGACATTTCTTCCTGCTCTGCATTTTGCAACTTATAACCATATAACCATATAACCATATAACAATTACAGCACGGAGACAGGCCCTCTCGGCCCTTCCAGTCCGTGCCGACCATTTGTTTTCCCCTAGTCCCATCTACCTGCACTCAGACCATACCCCTCCATTCCCTTCACGTCCATCGACTTCTCCATTATTTAATCTGCATATTCTTATTGTCTGCATTTTCACACTCTAACTGCTCCCATTCTCAAATTGACCAAATAATGCTGTTTGCAGTTTATCTCTATGGTCACCCAGATTGATACTATCAGAGGCACCATTTCCCCACCCTCCATGCAGCTTAACAAGATTCTTCTATATCCTTTTCAAATCTAGTGACAAACCTTTGGCCTACATTAGTTTGAAACATTAGTTCTGTTTTTCTCACCATAGATGTGTTCTGGCCTGCTGAATATTTCCAGCATTTTCTGTTTTTATCCCAAAAAAAAAATGGTTTTGTAAAACACGCATCACATGGATAACTCTAAACTAATTATACAACCACAAGACACAAGATGCTGGTGTAAAGCAGTGGGTTAGGCAGCATCGCTGGGGAACATGGTCAGATGATATTTTGGGTCGGGACCTTCCTTCAGAAACATCAAAACTTCACCTATCCATGTTCTCCAGAGATGTTGCCTGGCCCACTTTGTGTCCTTTTTTTTTAAAACCAGCATCTGTGGGTCCTTGTTTCTGAACGACTGCAAGTTTATGTTCTATAATAAGGATCTTGGAATCCTCAAAATAACTTGCGTGATATCGTGCACTTTATTTGCTGTTATTGTTTCAGTGTCACTAATGCAGTATTGTTTGTTCAGAGTGATACATGATCTTGGTTTTCTGTTGGCATTGTCAGAAAACGTCATTTCCAACCTTTTTGACTGTTGGCCCCCAGGTATTTAAAACAGATGTCAGCCAAAAACAATGTATAAAAATGACAGACTGTAGCACCAGGTGGTTAAATATGTTTGACGTCTTAACTTATTGCAGCAGTGAAGTTGAATAGGATTGTGTGAGATCTTTATTTAATGGACAAGTGTTGGGCCAGCTTTAGGGGAGCTCTGCAGAAAGAAAGCAGCACTTTATTACAGAGATCATTAATAAGATGAATAAATATGGTATACATTATTTAATAATCACTATGGGTGCTCAAGGCTGTTTGCAGTGCTCCATATAAGTGTCCATTGGTGTTAATTTATTGACCAGGCAGTAGACTATAGACAATAGGTGCAGGAGTAGGCCATTCGGCCCTTCGAGCCAGCATCGCCATTCAATGTGATCATGGCTGATCATCCCCAATCAGTACCCCGTTCCTGCCTTCTCCCCATATCCCCTGGTTCCGCTATCTTTAAGAGCCCTATCTAGCTCTCTCTTGAAAGCATCCAGAGAACCTGCCTCCACCGCCCTCTGGGGCAGAGAATTCCACACACCAGGCAAGAGCGAATATGTGCATGTGCACATTTAACGTGAGTAAATCAGTTTCTCTTACGAGTTATCAGTGTTTGATATGTGCAGAAAATAATCAAAATACAGCAAATGCCAAAAATACGAAAGTGAAGTAGAAACTGCTGGATATATTCAGCCGATTATGCATCATCCATGGAGAGGAAGAATCCATCAGTTCCAGTCAATGACGTATGAGAAATTGAGAATTAAAGAAATGTTAAGATGCAGAAGTTTTAAAAGGATCTGCGGTAGGGCGTAATGCAGCAGAGATTATTTCAATAAAGTGACCTTTGTCATTTTCTCCTCCATTCTCATTATCCCTCATCTCTTCCTCCTTTCTTTACATCTTAAAATATATTTATTTCTATTTTGTTCAGCTTTAATAAAAGATCGTTGACTTGAAATGTTAACATTTTTTCTTCCCTTACCAATGATGCCTGAATTGCTGATCATGTCCAGCAATGTTTTTTGTTATATTTTTGATCAATGCATATCCGTAAATACCAAGATCGATACACCGATTGAGTAACGGGTCTGAAGGGCAATAAATTATTCCGTGACTTTTGAGCAGGTGAGTAACAGACAGTGTTGTGAACGTTATGGCCTTGTCACCATTTAGTGTGAACACATCCACCTTTTTAGAGCATGTACTAAACAGTGCCGTACAAATTCCACACCGCACTAACCCACGACAGATGTGCGAAGATTTTGATCAATGGCGCTAAATGGTATATTTATACATAATATGGTTTTATATATATATATATGGTTTATTTAGATATTATATTTACACATAAACATAAAAAGTCTTCTTCTTTTGTGTCCATCATCTATGTTTCAAATGTTCGGCCAGGCTCTTGCACAGAGGACAGCCTTTTTGTTTGCCACCACTAGATCTTCCAGGCAGGATTGCTCACCATGAAGTTAGCACCTTGGTAGGCGTGGCATGGATTGTACTGATGTTCCACATTCACATTCTGTGTCTGCCGCATCTGCATAGCCCCGTTTGTTCATATTGGACTTGCATCGGCCCATTCTGGTACAAAGCCTATTGAGGGACTTCCAGTCACACCTGTGACCAGGTGGTAGGTGTTCCTTGGTTGGGATTGGCATATCTGGGGGTGGTTTTCACTGCATTTCTTTTCCCACAAGGCTAATTGGTTGCTTGAGGAGACTGTGACAGTAGCTGGGATGTGTGGAGGAAGCTCTTCCTCGACCTCAGCCGCTTTGGGGCTGAGTGATGGGAGTGACAGGAATGGCGGGTGTCCCCAACTTGCCTACTACATTCAAAGTAGGAGCAGGAGCATGCTACACAGCTCCTCAAGCCACTCGCCATCGAATACGAGAATTTCATATCTACCTCAGTAACCTATCGCCCATTCGCTTCTTAAGTGGGCACAGCGTGGTAGTGCAGCGGTTAGTGCTGCTGTCTCGTAGCTCCAGAGACTCCGTTTCAATGCTGACCTCTGGGGCTTTCTTCATGAAGTATGAATCTTCTCTCTGTGACCATGTGGATGTTCTATGGGTGCTGTGGTTTCCTTCCATATTCCAAAGAGATCTTGATATGTTAGTTCACAGCAATAAATAGCCCTTACTGTTGGTTAGAGTCGCTGGGCATGTAGGAATAAGTTGCAGGAACATAGGGTAAAGGGGAAGGAAGTGGGATTGGTGGAATTGTTTGGCTGGAACCCCTCATGGGCCCTACTGAATAAAGAGCTTATTTTTCCACAGATGTAAGTGAATATAAAAATCTATCTACATATCTCTGCTCAAAGAATATAGTATTACTCTACTTCCACTGCCTCTTGAGGAAGAGAGTTCCAAAGATACATGATGCTCAGGGAAAAGATATTGCCTCATATCTATCTTAAATGGGTGATTTGTTCTATTTTAGCATCGATACCTAGTTCTGGACTCATCACATGGGAAAACATCCACATTCCCCAGGATCTTAAATATTTAATTCAAATTTCCTCCAAGCTCTGACCAAGCCTGTCCAATCGATCCTCATAAGATAACCGGGCAACTCCATGTATCACTCCACTTGATTTCTCAATTGAACTGCTTCCAATGCAATGATATGATTATTACAGTACACATCAGGTCTCACCAAGGCCATATGGAACTGAAGCATAAACTCCTTAGATTCCCTGAGCAATAAATAATTCCCCAGTAATAAATTATACATTCAGTTGGCTTTCCTAGCTAGCTGCAATATCGCCCTTTGTTAATCATACACTTGGACATCCAGGTACCTCTGTATCTTGGAGTTTGGCTATCTCTTGTCTTTTAAATAATATCTCTTTTTTTTCTTTTAATAATCAAAGAAGCTAATTCCATGTTTTGTTCCATTTGTCAGATATTTATTTGCACCCTTTCATTGACTCCTTCCATTCCCTTCACAACTTTGTGTTCTGCTGTACCTTTGCATCATCATCAAATTTACCATAGATCGTTGAATATGGAACAGTACAGCACAGCATCCGGCAATTTGGTGCACAATGTTTGTGGCAAACATGATGCCTAGTTAAACTGATCTCATCTGCCTGTACATGATCCATATCCCTCCATTCCTTGAACATCCATGCGCCTATATAAATGCCTCTTAAGTGCCACTATCATACCTTGCCCCAACACCACTTCAGGCCTCTATCACTCTCTGTGTAAATAAAATTGCCCTGCACATCTCCATTAAGCTTTGCCCCTCTCATCTTATAGCTATAGTGCAATCAGAATGTATTCACACCCCTTAACTTTTTCTACATTTTGTTACGTTACAGCCTTATTCTAAAATTGGTTACATTCATTTTTTTTAATCATCATCAGTCTACACACAATACCCCAGAATAAAAAAGCAAAAACAGGTGATTAGAATTTTTTTGCAAAGTAATTACAAATAAAATATGAAATATCATATTTACATAAGTATTCAGACCCTTTACTCAGTACTTTGTTGAGGCACCTTTGGCAGCAATTACAGCCTCAGGTTTTCTTGGGTATGATGTGACAAGCTTGGCACTCCTGCATTTGGGTAATTTCTCCCATTCTTCTCTGCAGATCCTCTCAAGTTCTGTCAGGTTGGATGGGCAGCGTCGATGCACGGCTATTTTCAGATCCCTCCAGAGATGTTCGATCAGGTTCAAGTCCAGGCTCTGGCTGGGTCACTCAAGGACATTCACAGACTTGTCACAAAGCCACTCCTGCATTGTCTTGGCTGTGTGCTTAGGGTCGTTGTCCTGTTGGAAGGTGAACCTCCGCCCCAGTCTGAGGTCCAGAATGCTCTGGAGCAGGTTTTGATCAAGGGTCTCTCTGTATTTTGCTCCATTCATCTTTCCCTCGATCTTGACTAGTATCCCAGTTCCTGCCACTGAAAATCATCCCCACAGCATGATGCTGCCACCACAATGCTTCACCGTAGGTATGGTATTGGCCAGGTGATGAGTGGTGCCTGGTTTCCCCCAGACGTGACATTGGCATTCAGGCCAAAGAGTTCAATCTTGGTTTCATCAGACCAGAGAATCCTGTTTCTCATGGACTGCGGCTCCTTTGGGTGGCTTCTGTCTGGCCACCTTAAAGGCCTTTGGCAAACTCCAAGTAACTTTGGGCTGTCATGTGATATTTCAGTTATTTCTTTCAAATTACTTTGCAAAAATTTATAAACGACTGTTTTCGCTTCTTCATTTGGGGTATGATAAAAAAATGTTTTTTAATCCCTGCCTCCATTTTAAAATAAGACTGTAACGTAACAAGATGTGGAAAAAGTGAAGGAGTCTGAATACTTTCTGAATGCATTGTATGCCCTCTATGTTGGACCCTTTGAAAAAAAAGTTCTGACTGTCTACCCTATCAATGCCATTCATAATTTAATATACTTCTGTTAAGTCACCCCTCAACCTCCAATGTTCCAGAGAAAACAATCCAAGTCTATCTAACCTCTCCCTGTACTGAAATCATCTAATCCAGTCAGCATTCTGGTAAACCTCATTTGTACCACCACCAAATCTCCACATATTTCCTGTAATGGGGTGACCAGCATGCAATAATCCAAATGCAGTCGAACCATAGTCCTATAGAGCTGAACGAGCTGCTTAACAATAATACCTTTGCTGCATTCACCCATTTATTTGTATTTATATATATTGAGACAAATGGAGATTCTAAAAAGGTGACCCATTTTCACCTGCTCACTCCATCCTGTTAGCCATTCAGTCTTGTATCCACACTAATATGTTACCTTCTACACCATGAGATTTTATTTTCCATAATAACCCTCAAAACATCTCACCAGTGTATGTGAATGATTCTCACCAAAATTAGCTGTTTCATTTAGAAGCTTTGTTCACTTGTGACAGAACAGTTGAACATGCTGGTCTAAAAGCAGTATAAATAGAATGAGTGATAAAATACAATTATACTACATACACCCAAATATCGTTCTCTTGCCTAACAGTACTCCGCACAAGGTAAACAAGTCTGGTTTAATTTACTTGTTCTAGCCTAATGTTTCATCATCCAAAATGTATTTGCTGAAAGCTCCTTCCATATGGCCTTGTCTCCTTAAATGAAGCATTTTATTGTTGGAAATTATCAGGAGAACACCACTCCCATGGTGAGAGAAACAGAGTTTAACGGAACACACTACTTAAGTTATAATCCACCTTCTGAGACTGGGAAAAGCCTTCTGGTTTCTATCTCCCCTTTGTACCTTAATCTGACTGTCAACTCCAGATTACCCCGCTTTGGATGATAATCCTTTCCTGACCAAACCTACCATCACACCTAAGGATCCATGTTTGTCCAATCATTTTTGTGAAATGTTGTGTTCCAACTGGCATTGATATTTCAACAATTTTGCCCATCCCCCTAAGAGAATACACAATAGACAATACACCATAGGTGCAGGAGTAGGCCATTCGGCCCTTCGAGCCAGCACCGCCATTCAATGTGATCATGGCTGATCATCCCCAATCAGTACCCCATTCCTGCCTTCTCCCCATATCCCCTGACTCCGCTATCTTTAAGAGCCCTATCTAGCTCTCTCTTGAAAGCATCCAGAGAACCGGCCTCCACCACCCTCTGTGGCAGAGAAATCCACAGACTCACAACTCTCTGTGATAAAGTGTAAAAGTGTTTGTGAAGGTAGTGCCACTGCCTATAAGTTGAAGAATCTTCCAGTCAGGGAGTTAGGTGGAGACTTTAAGCTTATGGAATGAGTTGCCTTGAATGCACAAACAGTAGCACATTTCAACATTACCTTGGATAGACACGAAATGCTGGCGGGTCAGGCAGAATCTCTGGAGAAAAGGAACAGGTGATGTTTCGGGTCGAGATCTTTTTTATGGGAAACTAGAGGTGTGAAGATATAGAAAGAACAAATAGGTGAAAGTTATGAAAAGAAAAAAATCAAAGACAGGAATGAAAATCAAGGAATGGTGGAGCCCACAATGGTCCATTGTTGGCTGTGGAAAAGGTGATAAACAATGAAACTAAGCAGGACAACAGTGAAACTAGTAGGATGACTAGGGTGAGAGAGGGACAGAGAGAGAGAGAGAGAGAGAGAGAGGGAGAGAGAGAGAGAAAGAGGGAATGCAGGGGTTACTCCTTGATCTTCACATGAAAGTAGATTTCCCTGTGTGCCTGTCGCCCTTGTCCTTTGTGCTCTTCTGAGGTCATGGGTTCAGGAGAAAGCAATCTTGGTAAATTGCCATGAGTGTATCTTGTAATAGGTGCACATTGGATCCATGGTATTCATATATTTACAGTCATGTATTCACTTGGGTTATTCATTTAAGCGCTGCATTTAAATTGTAGTAGTTACCTAGTAGACATGAGAGAGTTCAGCACTCAGAAGCATACTAACTGAAATAACATATAATTAAAGTAACTCTCCCAGAAAATCAACTTGACACCACAGAATCAACATTTGCAAAATAAATTCAATTTTGGTGTTTCGCTTAAAGAAAGCTAAAAATAGAATAGAGTCTAATGGAACACCTTTGAGGGAGCAGAATGATAGGTTAAGTTTTAAAAAGATAATTGAAAGAGGCGGAAGATAGACACAAGATGCTGGAGAACTGCACAGACTGAAGAAGGGTTTCGACCCGAAACGTCACCTATTCCTTTTCTCCAGAGGTGCTGTCTCGCCCGCTGAGTTACTCCAGCATTTATCTTCAGTTTAAACCGGCATCTGCAGTTCTTTCTTGCACATTGAAAGAGGTGGGACAGATGAAACTGGTGAGGTAGGGGGGAAGAAGTGTGGACTGTGACATGTCAGGGAGAGCTTGTTGATGGAAAGAGACAATGTTAAGGCTTGGAAAGCATGCAGGTACAGCAGGCAGTGAAGAAAGCGAATGGCATGTTGGCTTTTATAACAAGAAGAGTTGAGTATAGGAGCAAAGTGGTCCTTCTGCAGTTGTTCAGGGCCCTAGTGAGACAACACCTGGAGTATTGTGCGCAGTTTTGGTCTCCAACTTCTATGAAGGACATTCTTGCTATTGAGGGAGTGCAGTGTAGGTTCACGAGGTTAATTCCCGGGATTTTGTGACTGTCATATGTTGATAGAATGGAGCGGCTGAGCTTGTATACTCTGGAATTTAGAAGGATGAGAGGGAATGTTATTGAAACATGTAAGATTATTAAGGGTTTGGACACGCTTGAGGCAGGAAACATGTTCCCGATGTTGGGGGAACCAGGGGCCACAGTTTTAGAATAATGGGTAAGTCATTTAGAACGGAGATAAGGAAAAAACTTTTTCACACAGAGGGTTGTGAATCTCTACCGCAGAAAGCACTGGAGGCCAATTCTCAGTATGCTTTCAAGAGAGTTGGACAGATCTCTTAAAGATAGCTGAGTCAGGGGATATGGGGAAAAGGCCGGAATGGGGTACTGAGTGTGGATGAGCAGCCATGATCACAGTGAATGGTGGTGCTGGCTCGAAGGGCCGAATGGCCTACTCCTGCACCTATTGTCTATTGTCAACTGTGTTAAAGAAGGAACTGCAGATGCTGGAGAATCGAGGGTACACAAAAGGCTGGAGAAACTCAGCGGGTGCAGCAGCATCTAAGGAGCGAAGGAGATAGGCGACGTTTCGGGTCGAGACGTGAAGAAGGGTCTCGACCCGAAACGTCGCCTATCTCCTTCGCTCCTTAGATGCTGCTGCACCCGCTGAGTTTCTCCAGCCTTTTGTGTACCGTCTATTGTCAACTGTCTATTGAAACACAACAGCCAATGTATGACAAGGAATTCCATGCTCTGCAAAAATTGCAACAAACTACGAGCAAACCAGGGATGAATTTTTAAAAGATGTAGGTTTGTAGAACGCTGCCAATCTTTCTTCTATTATTTGTTGAAATCAATGGAAGTAAAACCAGGTGACTTGGAACACCAGAGCCGGAGCAGGAGAAGATCATTTGATCCCCCATGTTCACATCACCATTCCAGAAAATCATACCTGACCTTTTTACTCAGCACCACTTTCTTGCGCTAGTCCCACATACCCCGTTTCCATTAACACACAAAAATCTATCAAGCTCTGTTTTAACATGGGCTGTAAATGAGCCTCCTCCGTCCAGCTGGGTAGAGGATGACAAAGTATGGTATGATGAAGAAATTTCCACTCGTCTCAGTCCTGAATGGATGAGCCCTCACATTGAGACTGTGACCCATAGTTATGGAGTCCATGGGCAGGATAAATATTGTCCTTATATTTACCCTCTCCTGCCCTGTTATATGTTTTTGTGCAATTGTCTCAGCCTGCTGCAAGCAAGATTATTCATATACCTGTACCTCACCATACTTGTGCACATGGCAATAAACGTTGACTTTAGGTCACCTCAAATTCTTCTAAACTCTAGGCCTTGTCTCCTTAATCCCTTCTGGTGGGACAATCCCTCCATGCCAGGAATCAATCTGATGATTTTATGTTTATTTTCCTCAAGCTGGTGTGGTCATTTGTGTATTCATTCATTTTGTATCACCTCATCTTTATTCTTTTCATCGATACACTATATTCCATCTGATCAATGAGTGTAACGCACCTAAAGAGAGGAAGTTGATTCCTTGGTACACAAAAGGCTGGAGAAACTCAGCGGGTGCAGCAGCATCTAAGGAGCGAAGGAGATAGGCGACGTCGCCTATCTCCTTCGCTCCTTAGATGCTGCTGCACCCGCTGAGTTTCTCCAGCCTTTTGTGTACCCTCGATTCTCCAGCATCTGCAGTTCCTTCTTTAACAAGTTGATTCCTTGTCTCTTTTTTTTCAAATGTAACCTTGGTTCTGCTTTACTAAGCCTTATCTTTAATGTTTTGATGCAAAATATTCCTCTCATATTTTTAGAGAACACAACAGTAAATATTAAATTGATATATATTGAATATTATTAAATAAAATATTCAACCTTTCATCCTAGTTCCCATATAAACCTCATGCCTTTTGACCAATGCATTCCAGTTAAAATTAGAAAGTTATAGTGAAGAAATAAATAATATTCATCCTTGAATCACAGTATGTACAATGTGGAGCAGAAGTAAATGTACGATGTGCTCAATAAAATCTTACAACAACACCGTAGGGTACATAGTACCAGACATCTTAAATATATGAAACCCTACAAAACATAATCCTTCCAGCTTTGTTTTTTTTTTCCTATAGAGAAGATTACTTTCATTTTTATGATGCTCCTTTTAGATGAGTTTATTACTCTGGTGCAACTGGGTTTACGATTTTATTTTGACATCTTAATAGTCTTGCTGCTGGTGCAATTATGGTGGAATTAATTGTACGCATATAATTTAAAGCACTTTGAATCTGAGGAGAAGGTACACTGCTTCAAACCAAGTCAGTCCCTACGAGAGTGAAACTTTGTACAGAAGTGCACGAGACATACCAAAGGTTTAGGCCAACATTTCACAGGAATCTATTGCTCAAGGCAATGATGTGAACTAGGTGCAGAGGCTGTTGTTTAACATCTTACTGGAACAGAAATTCCCCACAGTTATAAATAAAAATGGTTTGCAATTTTAACACCTCACAGCATTTGCTGTTTTCCCTCAATCAAACTCTTTGGATGCAAATTGATTGTGGATCATAAAAGAATAATCACCTCAGGGAAAGGAAACAGTAAGTCACGAGGGATATTTTTATGTTTTCATTTTACCGTTGTGAGGTTCCGAATCTGTGGAAACTGCACAGAGGTCGCTGAAAGGAATGGATTATATGGAAATAGATCAGTTGTTCTGAAGGGACAAAGAATATGAATTTAGAAACTGCCGGCCTAAAAAAAAAGAATGCAGCAAATTTGGAAACTGGAGGCAGCTTGTTTTTATTCTGGCACTGCACAGTCGCTGGATGGACATGGAAATGCAGCAGTTAATTAACAGCGCTTACCTGAAGACCTTGCTTTACACTATTTGCCGTGGGGATTTGGAAGACCACGGAAAGGTGCCTTTTATCCTCTGTGCCCAGATGACTGAGAGCACATGAAATTTAATTACACTGCACAGTTCTGGAGTCACATGTAAAACCCTGACATGTACGGCACCAAATCAAAGAATACCCAATTAAAACAATCACTTGCAGTGGGGGCAGCAACAAGAGGTTGCAGCTGAATCAGGGAAGAAGTGAGGAGAATATTTAATCCAGTGAGTTGTTATGTACTGCAATGTGCTGCCTGGAAGGTTGGCGGATGGAAATTCAAAGTGAGCATCAGCAAGGCAATTGGAAAATTACTTGAAGGACAGACAATTTTAAGGTCAGTGAGAAAAGAGAGTTCCTTCGGGTGCCTGGCACAGGAATTAGCTGATCAACTAGCCTCTACTTCTGATGTAGGATTATAAATCATGTGTCCAGGAATTGGTCAGTCTTTGTTGCTAACATTTAATTATCCATTTCTCACCTTCTTGACATTATTGCATTGATAGAATGCAGGCAGTGATAGATACAAACTGCAGGAGTAACTCAGCAGGGCAGGCAGCCTCTCCGGAGAGAAGGAAAGGGTGACGTTTTGGGTCAAGACCTTTACTCAGTCTGTGCAAGTGCAAGTGAATCTAAATCCACCCTGCCCTCAAATTCATTTGGACTATCTCTGACACCTCTCTCCCCTTTCTCCATCTCCCCTTTCTCCAAGTCTCCACGGTGCAAGGTGATGAAATATCAGAACGTTCAAGGGGTCACAGTAAATGGTGGGATCCTCTGGGAGGGTTGATGAAATGATAGGCCGAAAGAAGGAGGGGAATTTTCCCAGACACAGAGTGGTTGAAATCCGGAGGTGCTTGTGGAGGCACATTTTCTCACAACATTTAAGAAACATCCAGATTTGAATCAATAATGCATGGAAGGACACGGACTTAATTCAGGTAAATTAGATTAGTGACATGAGAATTAAGGGACAGAGTTTAGGGGTAACGTGAGGGGGAACTTCTTTACTCAGAGGGAGGTGGCTGTGTGGAATCAGCTTCCAGCAGAAGTGGTGGAGGCAGGATCGATTTTAACATTTAAGAGTAAAGTGGATAGGTATATGGACGTGAAGGGAATGGAGGGGTATGGTCTGAGTGCAGGTAGATGGGACTAGGGGAAAACAAATGGTCGGCACGGACTGGAAGGGCCGAGAGGGCCTGTTTCCGTGCTGTAATTGTTATATGGTTATATAGTGTAGGAAGGTACAAAAGGCAGCAAGGACATGGTCAGTCGAAAGGCTTGTTTCTGTGCTCCACAACCTAAGCCTTGTGAAACTTCAGCACCAGCTTGCACCTGTTGGCCTGTTATCGCTTGTTACTGTGCTGTAAATTTAATGAAATTCTTTGTAAAGAAGAAAGCAAATTGGCACTGATCAGGGAATCTTCCTAAGCCTTTCACACCGAGGGACTAACACTCACTGGCAACGCTTGCTGACCATATGAGCAATTTTGTTTACCTGTTTGTTTGGTTGGATTAAAAGTTAAAAAGATTGCAGAGGTTTGGAGGCAATAGCTGTAACATTTGCTGGCACGCCATGATCCACCCCCCCACAGTGATTTCAGGAACAGGCTGTCGCTGACGTTTCTGAAGCTTTTCTTTGCCACAACAGTTTCCTATACAAGCAGAGATGCCATTTCAAACACCAAATTATTCACAAGTAATAAGAATAGAATACATTGCTCCCCGAGGAATTCTCTTTAATTTACTGAAGCATGTGACAATTGGGCAATGTACAACACGTTTACTCTGCATGAGACTGTTGTGGGTTTAAGGCCCACTCCAGAGACTTCTGTACATAATCTAGGCAGCTACTGTAATCCAATGTGGAGTATAAAACTTCATTATTTCTAATGCGGTTCTTCAGAAGAGATAGATGTGAAGGTCCATCTGCTTTGCACCCAACCTTTAAATCCAATCTGAATGTTGTGCAGATACAAGCAGGTTTGCTAAAGGAGTAGGCTCTTGACAGCATCATTCCAAATTAATGCAAGCACTGAACATAACAATAATACAGTAATCAATAATGTACTAAAGCCCACAGGTGATAAATCCCAGCCCCAGATTGCTTTCAGCCATTATTAAAAGAATTAAAAGAGTTGAAGTAAAATGTTGTGGTTTTCCAAACTACAATCCTCCCAAGTTCTTTCATTTCTGGAACAGTTCACTTAGATCAAAACATGTATACGACACTCCGTTATTTTATAACATGCAAGATAGTGAAACTGTTAAAGTTTGATTCACTTCAAACAGACAACCACACAATAAAGTTAGTAAAGCAGTAACAACTTTATTTTGCCCAGGCAGGTGTGGGAGGCAACTCTGAGTATGATAACACAGACACAGAGCTCCTCGTGTTCCACACAAAGATGTAATGTTCAATCAGATGTACTTATACCCCAACAGTCAGCAATTCAGCAATTCTTTATCTACAGAACATTCTCCTACAGAGTCCTGCCATGTCCATAGATAGTAATGTTAAAGCTCTGTAGTTTCTTCCGATTTCAGAAAAGCTATTGTCCATATATGGTTTCAAGGGGTCACAGTAAAAGGATCCCACCATTTACTGTGACCCCTTGCACCATATATGGTTCGTTATCTCTGCAGATTCAAGCAATCTTGCTTCTGACCTAGAACATTCAGCATCTGTACATTGCTATCTGGCTTACTATTCAGGCTAAAGGGCAAGGTAAGGTGCCCATTTTGTAAACTTCTAATCTACAAGCAGAGTCCATTTTGTAACCTACTAACTTCATAATTTAAGGACTAGTTAGTCCAACAGCACTTGTCAGGCATCTGCTGAAGTCAATAATAATGGATGGAGTCATATAAAACCTTGAAATGTCTCTGTTCACCAGAGATAGTCAGCATTGATTTACAAAGCATAAATTGTGGAGAAGGAACTTGATAGAATTTTTTGAAGAGATGACTGAAGTGGAGACATGGGGTTGTGAGGTAATATTAATTATGTGGACATCCAGTAGGCATTTGGTAAAATTACACCCAAAAGACTGTTAGCTAGAGTTGAATCTCATTGAATTGAAGGTACACTGGCCTAGCCAAGAAATTGAGACACATGAAAGACATTGTGAATAGGTACTCAAATTTGCTGGATGTGACAAATGGAGTGCTGCAAAAATCAACACTGATGCAGGAGTTAGTAGCATCCTTATAAACAACTGAGGATGCAATAAAAAACTATTTATTCATGATTGCAAATGATGAAAAGAAAGGTGGCTTTGTATGCTGCGTAGACAGAAGCATTAAAGTACAAAAAGAGATTAAAGGATGATGCTTGTGAGCAGAATAGTTTAATGCGTAAATGAGTTTATACAGAATATATTGTAGTCCAATAAGAGGTCATCCAGCTTAGATTCCATGAAATAGAACAGAGTTCTTTCTAAATGTTGAAAAACGGGAAGCAGTTTAGGATCCACAGTGTCTCAGAGGTATTGGCACATTAATTGGTAATACCTTGCAGACAGGTACAAACATATAATCACAAAAACCCCACTGAATTCTACACCTAGCCTGGAATGTAAGAGAACAAGGTAGGTTCCAATTCAATCACAGCTAGCGTACTAGGCCTCTCTGTGCTCTGTACCTTCAGAACATTACTTTCTTTGCATACAGCACACAGTTTACTTATCAGAATGTTACCAAGAACCTAATTGATAAGGTCCCACATAGGAGATTAGTGGGCAAAATTATGGCACATGGTATTGGGGGTAGGGTGCTGACATGGATAGAAACTTGGTTGGCAGACAGGGAACAAAGAGTAGGGATTCACGCGTCCCTTTCAGAATGGCTTAGGCAGCACACGTTGAGGCAGAAGCAAGATGAATGCTTCAGTTTTGTGAATTTTCTTCCAAATTGGAAATAGTTAAATGAAAATAAGGTGCAAATGAAGATAGGAAGCCTCGGTTTGAAAACATAAAGAATACAGAGATTCATAAACACAACACAGCAGGCAGGAGATATAAAGTGACAAAATGGCTGGTAATTCAGTGAAGAAGGTAGCTTTGGAGAATGATAGGCAGTGAAGTGACTAATGCAAATCTGAAATTAAAATTCCAGTCATAATGATTATCTGAAACTGATGAACTCATTGTTCAGACTAGAGCTGTAGTGTGTCTGGTTGAAAGATGGGAAACTGTTTCTCGAGCTTATATTAAGCTTTGGAGAAACAGTGGAACAGTTGTGCCAGTGTAGCCATTGATGTTGACGAAAAAGTTAGTTGAGTGTTAAGAGCTCAAGCTGGGCACAAGGCCAAGAGTTTAGACAGCTACGCAATGCTCCTGACACTCCGATACATAAATCAGAACCTCAAGGCACTGGAGAGGTATCACCAATGTTGCCTTCACAATTTCACTGGAAGGATAAGCAAACCACCATCATTCCTTTTCTCAGGTCAACATTCCCAGCATATGAGTTATCTATTTATCCTCAGACAGTTTAATTGGGATGGCCACATTGTTCTCATGGCCCAAAACTAGAATCCTGAAATAGGAATTCTATTCCAAATTCTACCAGAGGAAGATATGACCAGGTAAATGGAGGAAAATATTTAAGTATGCGCTCAAAGATTCCTTGAAGAAATGCAATTTTCCCACTAACTCCTGGGAATCCTCAGCTCTTAACTGCTCAAAGTGGACAAGGGGGATTTGGGATGCTATCTGTGCTTTGGGAGGACTGATAGGCCACAAATAAGAAGTGGGTGAGCTGCACCACTTCACAAGCTACCGATCCAACCAGTCCATATGGTGCCTCCTCTACTATCACTGGAAGCATACATGGGTCCGACGCTGGCTTCATTCACCATCTCAGAAGGTACAAACCTTAATCTCACAGGTCTGCCAAGGAGGGAAGAACGGTAGGCTGAGGAATTAGGTTGACTGGAAACTTACATCCACTCTTAAAGATTAAAGAGAAGTGTTCTTCAAAGTGTTCCACAGGAGACCATTTTCAGCAGAAATTGTAGTATACTAAATTGAAGAAACAAAGGTTAACTGATGTTGCATGTGGAAAGAGCATCTGGTGTCCTTAACTGGGGAGAGAGGAGATAAAAGTACAGGAGTTGGATCGCCTACAGTCACATGGGAAGGTGCCGTGACAAGGGGATTATCCATGAGTCGAGGAGAAACTGTGAACCCATGTGCCCCAGAGGGAATGGTCCCTTCCTCAGGAGGAGGGGGAAGCATCGAGTGGATGTCGGCATCACGTTGGAGATGTTGAATGTTGCGGAGGATACATTTTTGAAGAAGGTGGGATGGAAAGTGAGGACAAAGAGAATCCTCTGCTGGGAATGGGAATGGGAAGCAGGCATGAGGAAATGTTAGATTGGCCTGATTGATATAGACAGTGATAGATGGAAATGGACAGCTAGCCTCAATGTGGCCAGCTACAGCTTGCTGCATAAAACTGAAGTTGAAAGACTGGATTTTCACCCATATTGCAAATGTCAGCTACTTTGGAGCAATCCTTCAACATTTTTGACAGTGTGAACTTGCAGAACGATGCATTTTTAATAACTTCTGAATCAATTGTGAAAGAAGGATTTTGGAAATTGAGATAGCTTATTGAATTTTAAACTCAATCTCTGCTTCAGGGAGCAGTAGCTATCTGGGTCTGGAAAGACACTGAAGCTGAAATGCAAAGCAGCAGGAATCCAAATGTCTTCTGTAATTTTACTGACGCCCACCAGCGTCAACTATAAATAAATAAAAATAACCTTCTGTCCATCTAAATGTTTTCAGAGCTGCACAAATTCTAATTGTCTGAAATGACATACACAGGTAGACATATTGTCAATTTTCTTCAGTTTGCATCACATCTAACAAATTCATCAAATGATTCAGTCCGCTTGCTTTGTTTTTAAACAAAAATTGATGATATTATTGAAAGATAGATTTGAACAGTTGAATTAAGCTGCTGTTTGAGAACAAGCTGAATTGCTTCAATAAGACTGTATTCCCCAGATGTGTTAGACCCCCATGTAGCCCATCCCCGCACTGAATTTATCCAGCTGCATCTATTCCTTGTGTGAAGGTTTGACAGGATTACTCTCTAGATTTTCCTACATTTTCTCCATTCAATCGGATTGCCACAAACAAGGGATTTATCATTGTCACCAGAACATCTGATTATTCCTGCCTGTTACTTTGACTTAGTCACCTGTGAGGTTTTGATATGCAATAAAACGGGCCTACTGTTCATCCTATGTATCATCTTTGCAACTAACAAACCACTGAATATCAATATATCAGCCCACATTCATTTCAGAATGATTGAATGGTGTCCATTAAATCATGGTGTCCTTCGGGTTCCATCAACATGCACAGTATGTAATAGTCAGGAAAGCTTGTCTATGTGCAGCCTGATCCTGTCTCACATGATGAAATACCTGGTAAACCCAATGCTAGTTCTGTCACTATTGGCAACCATGCCCGAATTAACAAGCTGAAACATGCACAATACAACAAAAGAAGGCTGAAGAAAATTCACACACAGGTAGGAACTGCAGATGCTGGTTTATACTGAAGATAGACACAAAGTGTTGGAGTAACTCAGCAGGTCAGGCAGCATCTCTGGAGAAAAAGGGTGGGGAAGTTTCATCTGAATAAAATTTGTCTGGATTACAAATCACATAGCTTGAGCAAAAAGAAAATCAGGTTTATAATGAAGACTAGACCAAGTGCAGACCCGTTGGGTCTGTTCCCCGAACGCGCGTTTTGCAGGGGGGGGGGGGAGGGCTGCGGCGTCACATTCTCACACTTATCACCCCCCCAAACACACAGGCGGGGGGAGGGGGAGAGAGGGAGGGAGGGGGAGAGAGGGAGGGAGGGGGAGAGAGGGAGGAGGGGGAGATGGGGTGGGGATGAGGGGGGGGAGGGAAGGGGAGGAGGAAATTGGAGAGATTGGGGAGGGAGAGAGGGGGAGGGGGGGAGAGGGGGGAGGGGGGAGGAGGGGGAGGAGGAAGGGGAGGGAGAGGTGGAAGGGGAGAGAGGGGAAGAGTGTGGAGGGAGGGGTAGGGGAGAGAGAGGAGAAGAGTGTGGAGGGAGGGGGAGGTGGTATGGGGAGGGGGAAGAGTGCAGAGGGGGAGAACGGAGAGAGGGGAAGAGTGGGAAGGAGAGGGCCGGAAGGGGGGGAGGGAGGGAGGGGGAGAGAGAGGGGTGGGGGAGAGAGAGGTGGGGGAGGGGGGGGGGTGGGGGGTGAGAAGAAGTGGAAGACTGGGGAGGGGGGGAGGGGAATGTGTAGGGGGGAATGGTGGAAGTGGAGGGGGATGGGGGGGAGGAAGGGGGTGGGAGGAGAGGGGAGGGGAGAGGGAGGGGTGGGGGGGGGAGTGGGGAGGAGAGGGGTGGGGGATAGGGAGAGAGGAGAGGGTGGGGGACAGGACTTGTGGGAAGGGGAGAAGTGGAAGGTGGGAGAGGGAGAGGGGGGTAAGGGGATGGGAGGTGGGGTGGAGAGGGAGATGGGAGTGGGGGAGGGAGAGTGGGTGGTGAGGAGAGTAGGGGGGAGAGTTTGGAGGGGGGAGGGGGGGGAGGAGGAAGTGATGGGGAGGGGAGAGTGGGGAAGTGAATGGGGAGTCGGGAGAGGGAAGGGGGGGTGGAGAGTGGATGGGGTGGGTGTTAGGGGGGGAGGGAGGGTGGAGATGGGGGTGGGGCATGGGAGAGGGGGAGGAGAAGGGGGTGGTGAAGGTGAGATGATGAGGAATGGGGAGAGAGATGTGGGGGATGTCGACCTTCGCAGTCGGTTTCTTAGGGGTTGGAGGAGGGAGATTGTATTGTATTGTGCTGTCTCATTATCTTTATTATCATCTTTTTTCCTGAATTACTTCTGAGTTACACACCCAGAGGAAATGAAAAAAACATTGCTCAACCAGTGTCCATTCAGTGTGCGGTAAAAAAATAAATAGAAATAAAGAATAAAAATACATATATCATGAGTCCAATCGGCAGTGGCACGACAATGGCTCTGCTTCAGTGTGTCCAGGTTGGTGTTTGGTGCGCGATACTTTGGCAGGGGGCAAAGACCATTTATATCAGTCTTTATAGCCTGCGGGAAGAAGCTGAGGAGCATCCTGCTGGTTTTGCAGCTGATGCTCCTGTACCTCTTCCCAGATGGCAGGATGGAGAATATGTGATGCGATGGGTGGTAGGTGTCTTTGATGATGGAGATGGCTCTGCTAATACATCTCTTCCTGTATATGTCCAGCAGGAAAGGGGTGGAGCACCAATAATCCTGCTGGCGGTCTTCACAATCCTGTCCAGTTGGTGCCGTTCGTTACACCTTGCAGCTCCCGAACCAGGAAGTGATGCCGTAGGTTAATGTGCTCTCGAATGTCCCCCTATAAAAAGTTCGTAGGTGTGCAGTGGGGAGACCTGCTTTCCCTAGTCTACGGAGAGGGTGTAGTCGCTGCTGGGCTCTCTTGACCAGTGCTGTGGTGTTGGTCGTGGATGTCAGGTCATCTGACAGCTGGAGTCCTAGGAACTTCACACTGCTGACCCTTTCCACATCAGCTCCATCGATGTGCAGAGATGGGGTATATCAGCTTGCCTGAACCTACCTGATCTCCCGGTTGTTAAACACTTTCATTCTCCTTCCCATTCCTACACAGACCAGTCTATACTAGGTCTCTTCCATTGTCAGAGTGGAGACCTAAACGCAAATTGGAGGAACAGCATCTCATTTTTCGCTTGGGCAGCTTACAGCACAGTGGTGTGAATTTTGATTTCTTTCACTTCAGGTAGCCCAGGCATTCCCTCTCTCTCTATCCCTCCCCCACCCAAGTCACCCTGGGTTCTTGTTTTCACCCAACAAACAGCTAACAATGGCCCGTTTCCTTTATCATCGTTACTTTTTTGCATATCTTTCATTCTTTGTTCTTTATCTCTCCACATCACCGTCTACATCTCTCCTTTCCCTTATCGCTAACCAGTCTGAAGAAGGGTCTCGACCCGAAACGTCACCCATTCCTTCTCTCCAGAGATGCTGTCTGTCCCGCTGAATTACTCCAGCTTTTTGTATCTAACAAGGGTATGTTTTTTAGCCAGAGAACTTGTCTATTTTCTGCTCTCTTTAAATTCATAGGGATCACGGGAAGATTTATTTTACTGCTGTTTAAGGCATAAAAAAATGTGAAATGAAAGTGGGTTTAATTATTAATACAAATGATATCCAAAAGCCTGGAATATCAAGTTTGGCAATACCAAAGGCACAAAGGTATTGACGATCACAATTTTACTGGGCCCTGTTAAATATCTGAAACTTAAATTTGCAGAATGTGAAATTGTTAATCCTCTTTAACCAGCCTAGATCCTAAATGAAATAAGTTTGGGCCATTCTCAGCTTAGCCTCTGTTTGGTAGAATGACATACCATAAAAATGCCCACAAGTTGGCAAAAAACATGGCATTTTGCACCGGGCTAGTTGGAAGGGGGAAGCAAGAGAGGGTGGTGTCTCTAACAATGGAGTAAAGTCATGTCACATTTTTGAGCAAGGATCTAATTGCAGAGAAGGTTGCTGAGCTCAAGGTCCAGGAGTATGGAGATGAGTTTGGTTGGAATGATGATGTTGAACACAGGCAGTGTGATAGGGGTGGATGGGGCATTGACAATAT
This sequence comes from Okamejei kenojei, assembly GCA_035221665.1. Classification (NCBI taxonomy): domain Eukaryota; kingdom Metazoa; phylum Chordata; class Chondrichthyes; order Rajiformes; family Rajidae; genus Okamejei; species Okamejei kenojei. The sequence continues at coordinate 16,904,414 of CM069135.1, read as the reverse complement.
ATAGTCAATAAATAGAAGACTGCCGTAGGTGACCTTGTTATTCAAATGTTTTAGGGATAAGTGTAAGGCCAGGGAGATGGTATCAGCTGTGGACTTGTTGCTGTGATGTGCGAATTGCCAGGAGCAATTCACAAGGAATCATTAAGACATGCTCCTTATTGTTAGACTTAATAGTGACATACTGCATAGAAACCTGTCCTTAGGCCGATCTTGTCCTTACCAACCAAGATGCCCCATCCACGCATGTCACACCTGCCTGTATTTGGCCCATAGTCCCTCTAAATCTTTCCTTTCTATATACCTTTCTTTGGCACCAGGATGGTAGTGGTCTTCCAAAGCAAGTGGAAACCTAAGACTGGAGTAGCGAGAGGTCAAAGATGTCGGCCAAATGCTATTTGAGCATTTTTATTGAATGGCTTTGTATGCCTGTTAAAATCCAGCTCTGTTCATTATGGATGGAAAATGTAATCTGACATCTCTCTCAGCAAATGGATATTTTATGAACTATTGAAAACACACTAGTTCCTGTCACATTTCTGCCTATTAACGCCTAATTGAGTAATATTCCTAATCGGATAACTGTCCATAACTGATTTGTCATCCTGCATCCTCAGTTAGAAACAAAGCAAAACAAAGTGACTTTTTAGCCCCTGGAGCCCATTCTGCCATTCAATTAGAAATGGCCAATTTACATCTTAACTCTGACAACCTAACATGGAATTCGTTCTATATCCTTTAATTTCATTGCATAATGAAAAATTACCAAATCTGTTTTGAACTGCTTATTGAGCCATTTTTTGAAGAGAGAAAATTCCATAATTGTGTTTTCCTTTATGTGGAAACGGTGCTTCACTTTAGTACAAGTGAACTCTAATTTTACGAATAGATCTTTGTTTTGAATTCCTCTGACAGAGGATGTAGTTTTCCTATTGCATCATTAAACACATCATGGTTAGATCGCACCTTTCATTTTACGTATTCGATGGACTCCAAGCCGATTCTGTGCAAAATATCCTGATTGTTGTTTTCGTCAAATTATCTGAAGTCTTGTACATACAAATTAAATCTATTCAAATGAGCAACAATGGAGATAAACTATTTTAAAAAAAACATAGCTTGCCTTATTCCCTCCTTGTTATGTGCATTTCATTCTCTTTGACCATATGTCTCCCACCAAGATCTGTGCTTGTAACACGTGACAGGAATCCCTGATTTAGATGAGGCACCAATAGCAGAAGAATATTCTGCTGTTGTCAAGTTTATGCCAAGAATTTGTGATTTACTGTCATCCCACTCCACATTTTTAACAACACTTCCATCTCTTAAAAACTCATGGAACATTTAGATTATCGTGCTTAAAACTGTGTGGAAATGTTTATCTGCATTGGTATATTTTATCAAATAGTAAATAATACTAATGGAAAAAAGATAATCGTTTTAAACCCAAATCTTTTATAATTCCAGCACCTTCTTGAAAAAAAAAGAAGATTGCTGCCAGGTTTAAACGAAGCATAGCTTGCAGCACACTGCACAAAATGATCAGTTGTGCTGCAAAGTCTGGCAATGTTGCAAAGTATCATTGCCTTCAGAAATACCAAGATGCTCTGTTGTTGCATTTTGCTGTTGATTTTGCTCAGTCAGGGCCACAGGTTGGAATGCTCCATAGTCTCCTTCTCTGCTCCCATCACATCATAGTGCGAAGCCACAGTCAGCATTTCTGCCTGCCTCATCTTTTCTCGTTAACAAGTAGGCAAAATAATGCACAGCACAAAAAGACGTTGAGATAATTTATTTTTTCCTGCAGGATAAAAGACAGGTTTAAATGCAGCATAGATTACATGAAAGGGTGTGCTATGGCATTTTCATTCATTGGATACCCCGTTCTAGCTTCGGTTTATTCTGGTCACGTGTATTAAGGTACGGTGAAAACCTTTGTTTTGCATGCGATCCACTCAGATTAGATAATACGATACATTAATATAATCAAGTCAAACTCATGTACTATAGATAGAGCGAAGGGGAAGATAAAAAGTCTAGAATATCGTTCTCAGCATTTAGTACATCATTTCCAAAGACCGCTAATGACCGCAAAGGGATAGAGGTGAATCGGACAGTACCCCAGCTCATGGATGGACCATTAACTGAGAAAAAGAGGCTGTTCCCGAGACTGGTGATGCTTGCTTTCAGGCTTTTGTACCTTTTGCTTGACGGGATCCAGGGAACAGAAGGTATGACCGGAGTGGGACAAGTCTTTGATTATGTTGGCTGCTTTTCCGAGGCAGCATGAGGTGTAGATGGAGTTTGTACATGGATGGGTGGTGGGAGTCTGGTGTGTATGATGGAATGGGCTACATCTATAACTCTCTGCAATTTCTTGTGGTCTAGTGCAGAGCTATTCCCAAACCAAGATGTGTTGCAATTGTATGGATTTCTAAATGGTGCATCCGTAATGTTTGTAAAGTCATTGGAGATATGCCGAATTTCTTGGCTCCTAAGAACAAAACAAGAATGCAAGAAAATTAAGGTCCCTGCCCCATCATTCAATTTTGACACCACAGCTGATTTAAAAGTGATCTCCAGGCAGAATTCCTTAATCACGCAGAGTAGCTCTTGGTTCCGCGGATTATAAAATGTACTCCCGTCAGACATGGGGCCTGTATCAAAAATCTCCCCACTGCAGCATGAAACCAGTCTGTCTTTCCACTGAGAAAACTGTGATGGTAAAAAAATGTGAATAACGAAGATACCGTCCCTCCATACTGTTTGGACAAAGACCAACATTTTATTTATAATTATTTGACCCCTGTCACTCTCCCACAATTTGAGATTTGCAATATGAAAAAAAAACACAATGGTTAAAGTGCACATTGTCAGATCTTATTAAAGCCAATTTTAAACCAATTTGAATTTTTTATTACAACATTTCACCATGTCGAAATTACAGAAGTATTATGCATCGTTCCCCCGTAACAAGGGTTAATAAAAAAGGGGGGGGGGGGGTTAAAAAAATGGTGGGGGGGGGGGGGGGGGTTTTTTTTGGTTATGGTAATAAATGTTGGGGGGTATATTTGAGGATGTGAGGGGTTTGGCATGGGTGGTATTTGAATAAGTAATATAATTTGTTGTTAGGTTAGTTAGGATGGTGATGGGGAAGATATAAAAATTTGTGTTCAATGGTTAAAAAAAAAATGCACGAAGTTCTAGGAAACGCTAAATTACTGGAAATGTTGAATGTGTATACAGCTGTAATGAACACTATAAGCCCTCTTGAATCTTGTATTAAGAGAGCTCTCAGCCCTAGTCTTTCCATCACCTTTGGAAACTTTTATTGCTGTTTTTTCAACAATGAAGGACCAAAGTTTGTGCCAATTAAAGTCCCAAATAAGCCATTATAGTAAGTACGTTCCTTTGATTTCATCTACTGAATGAAATTGTAAACCTGCAGTCATAACAAGATAAAATAACAAAACACACATCGTTTAACACACAGTGAGATTCCTACCAGCACCTCCTCACTGTGATGGAAAGCAAAAAGTCCTTAAAGTCCCTTTATCTTCCCGCCCCTCGTCTCCTCTTGCAGGGAGGCGATCCAATTTTCGATGTAGGGACCCCCCAGGTGATGGAAAGTCTAGCGGCCGCAATAAAAATATAGAACGAACCGAAGGGATTGTTGCGCGGTCCGCAAATGGGCTGGTTCAAACACCGCGGAAGTCGGGGGCGGTTTCGAAGCGGCCAAAGCAGCCCCCTCCAGTCCAGCGGACAAGTTTCTTTGCGGGAGCTCTAGAAAAAACCGTCACCAACCTGGATCCTCTGCGAGCTCCCAACAATGTTTTGCCACTATGGGCCCGCGGCTGAGCCCTCCGAGGGAGGATGTCATAGGGGAGGGGGAATGAGTAGGGTGGCTCCGAAGTCGGCCAGCCCCGCAACGCCACCACAGCCCCAAATTCGGCCTCCACCCCTGCGTTAGGGAAATTCCAGCTCCGATATATCGTCGGAGCCCAGCGATGGTTGTCCCAGTTGGAGGTTGGGCTGCAGCTCCGCGATAGGCCACAGCACAGACGGAGACGGAGATGGGGGATACACAAGAAAAGGTCGCATCCCCCCCAGAATGAAACGACTAAAAGGATTTTTTATATGAGACAGAGAACACAAGAATAAAACTGATTAGAGCCATCAGCCAAATCTTAGTGCTTACAAAATCACCGGTATGAATATTCTTAACAGAAAGAAAGAGAGCATTGGTGAGCTTACTACTATACGCGAAAGGTACCGGCAGGCCAAGGAAGACCTCCACAGCTGTGACAGAAGAATTCTCCTCTATACATGAAAAAAAGGGAATTGAATCTGATTCTGAATCTGAAATCTGAATACAGAAAAATTCCCAAACACCTGTCCAACAGATCAGCAACACTCTCATGAGTCGGTGTGGAATTGTCAATGACTACTGTCTGCAGAAGTTGACTCAAGAAACAGAAAATAGATGCTTAACACTGCAAGATGCAAACCACGAGAGATAAGCGCAAAAATAGATAATAAAATATACCAACTCTTCCTATACACACACACAAATCAGAGGCGTAGCAATAGTTATTTATCTTAGAGGGAACTTTATTTAAGCTATATCTACTAAATCTGATAAAGATGGCAGATACTATTATTGAAATAGGAGAAATAAATAGGGAAAAAAATGATTTTTGTTTAACATCTATGTTTCCATCAATTTGATAGTCCTTTATTCCTTTAGAAAGTAACTTAACTAATATTGCCAGACTTAACACACTACAATTTGATAATTGGAGGAGATTTTAAATTGTACATTAGACCCTTATTTAGATAGATCACCAAAACAAAAGGACAACAAAATCGCGACTCTAGGTGATTTATTAAACGCATACAATCAAACGTCTAACAATAGAAGATGTTTGGAGAACAGAAAAATCCTACTGTCGAGAATATCCTTCAACTCGCCCGAACATAGCAAACCTAATCAAGAATAATTCTTCCTAGAAGATGCAAAGCTTATCTCACAAAGCTTACGAGAATCAAAATATCATAATATTATAATTTCAGATCAACGCAACCATTAACATTTAAAAATTAAAATAAATGGTAAAACAGGAAATCTATGACAATGGAAACTGAATCCACAAATATTAAAAAATAAAACACCCCACTCAGGAATACATCATAACACAGATTAAGATTTTTTTTGAAATAAATATCAACCAGAAATATCTCGCTACCTTATTATGGGCAACATTAAAGCATATCTTCGAGGAATTATGATTTCTTCACAAGCATTCCATAATAAGAAGATTCGGAAGTAACAACATATGCCAAAGAAAGGAGATCAAACAATTAGAAATATACAATGCAACCAAATCAGATATAATAATACATACTAAAATGTAACTCTTGAAGTATAAATTAAATAATATATATAACTGAACAAATTTATAATACCTACCAACAACTAAACAAATGGTTGTTTTGAAATTTGGAGACAAACCACAAAAAACTCATTGCTCGACAATTAAGGACATTGAAGCGGAAAAAATTATACATAGATTCAAGTCACAAAACGGTGAAATTAATTAATATACACCCAAGGATATTACTGAAAGATATTATGCAATATTAAAAAATTTGTATACTGGTAACAAAACAGTAAATAAAAGCAGAAATAGATGCCTTTTTAATGTATGTAACTTAAAAGAATAGATTTACAAATAGAGAATTTTTAAAATGCATATTTTCAATAAAAGAAATCCAAGACTCTATTCACTCCTTTAAAAAAAAATGGTAAAACTCCAGGACCAGAATGGTAAATAGTCTCGGAATTTTATAAAATTTTTCATGCCCAATTGTACCCCATATATAAAATCATTATATGAACAATATATATACAAGAAAATTACCAGACACTTGAACGAATCTATTAATAACACTTATACCCAAATAAATTATAAATTGGATGATCCAGCGATCGTATAAGCAATTGCTTTATTAAATACCTACAAAAATGTAACAAAAATTCTAGCACAAAGACTAAGTCAAAATTGTTAATGATTAATTCATCCTGTTCAAACAAGGATTTATACCTCTAAAATCTATTCTTCATATACATTAAAGAACGGTTATTTAATATTATAAACTCCGAAAAGAAGGATACAAAAGACTAAGTATTCATCTCGTGGAAATGCAGAAAAAGCAATTTTGACGGTAAA